>CM056744.1:6679854-8067167 GCA_029851415.1 Eretmocerus hayati
AACGAAGTTTCAAGTGTGAGTTGTGGAAAACTACGATTACACAACGAGGTCTATACATACGCATTTTAATAGCCAATGGATAGTTATGAAATTGGATTTTGAGGCTTCGTAGCCCATTCACAATCAGTTGGCGAGAAGATTGTACATATTCACTTAAAATCATATGTTACAGCAATAGAAAAAAAGAAGGATTACTTGACACGATTATCTTCTACTTGGGCAAAGTTGGGTTTTTGACGTAATAATCATTGTACTCAACAACTGAGTAAGGCCACTAATTAATTATTTCATTCATATTTCTTAAAACGATTATCAGTATAGAGAAGTTAGAAAATGAATACATATGAAAAGAGATAAAACAATTGGGCTACGTCTAAGAAACTGAAATTAATTCCAAACAGTGCGCTTAAAGCAAATTTAAAATATTGCGATGAAAAGTACCTAAGTAGCGGAATTACCAGATTAAAAAAACCGGATTTCTCAAATATTTACAAAACAAAAGGAGATTACGCAGGTAAAATTGTTGGAGAGATTCAATTTTGTGCGGACGTGCTGAATTAGAATTTCCGCTCGATAAAAATGTTCAGTAAACTATTGACATGGAAGAAGGCATTGATCTGATATGCGTCTCGTGTTCTCAGGTGATTCGCGCACGTGGTGCCACACCAAGCGTATTAAGGCTCTTGGCGCATCTAAAAAGTCAAGGCCTGTCTTTTTCAAGACAGGCCGGTAGAATTTTTCCCGATTTTTCCAATAGTTGACAAAGGAGTCAAGGACCCGGGAAATCGATAGATCTCATTTCTCATTGAGGTAAATATGCATACCGAGGTTGATGACGATTCGTTGGACCGTTTTTGAACACCCCTATTTGTTTATAAAAAATTGTTTTACAGGAAAAGTGGCGTAACTTTTTCATGAACAAAGATGGTGTTTTGGGGAGAAGCAGGGTGATACCTAGAAGTTTACTCTCCAAATCCTGTTGGAATTATCATTATATCTTGTACAGGTGATTTTTGAGAGCTAATTGTTTATAATTTTTGCACACGCTTCTCATTATGTATTAAAATCTCAAAATACATTTATTGGATGAGGAGAAATCCGAGAATGAAACCAGCCAATTGCATTTTTTCTCAAGCTAACCAAGAATAAATAAAGAATGAAGTAAACTGATCACGTAGGACCAGAAATATTTCAAAAAATATTCGGCGCTCGATTTTGAATCGCGCCGAAGGTTTGCTCCGCTTGACTCGAGGTGCGTAAAAAATGGAGCACTTCAAAATCAAGTACCGAGTACTTGTTTTTTTACAAAATCTCGGGTTCTACATAGTCAATCTTCCTGATTCTCTATTCAATCTGGGATAGCTCGAGCAAAAACACCATTGACTCGTATTATTTTTGGGTTCTTGCTTATCCAATAGATGTATTTTGAGATTTTGTGACATAATGAGAGGCGCGTGTAAACGTTATAAACAGTTACATCTGAAAAATTGCCTGTACATGATATGATGATGATTCGAACGGGGTATTGGAGAGTAAACTTCTAGGTATCACCCTGATTTTCCCCATAGCATCATCTTTGTTTACAAAAATGTTACACCACTTCTACTGAAAAACAATCTTTTGCAAACAAATAGGGGTGTTCAAAAACGGTTCAACGAATCGTCACCAACTTTGGTATGCTTAGTAACCTTAATAAGGGCTATCAATTGTCTATATCTTCAGCCTCATTTGTCAACTATTGGAAAATTAACAACCATTCCTTTGTTCAAATCTATGTAACTACAACAAAAAATGTGCTAGAGCAATACATTTTTTCTTCAATTTGTAGGTTTTCCCACTAGCTACAAGATTGAATCAGAGCGAACTCGCTAAAAGTTATCCAGGCTTTAATGTGCAAAAATAGTAGATTTTCACAGTTTTTTATCATTACTTTTTTTCCGTCGGGCTAAGTACGTTCGGAAATGGTAGACATGGTTCTGGGGGAGGGGGGGGGGGTTGTCTTGCATCTAAAAAAATAATAAAACCCGCACCCATCTTCCACCGCCAAAATGAGTTCCTTTTTGAACTAATTCTATTCAATACGCCCCTGCGGCCGCGATATATAGACATCACTCACAACGCTGACATTCACTTTCAACTCAATTTAAGGTAAGTGTGCCTAATATGCCCCCACTACATTTGTTTTGCTCATATAGTTTTGATTCATATCAGTATTATTCAACGTATTTTAGCTCATTTTGAAGATAATTCTAAGACCTTGAAAATGAGATAAGATACGTTCGATTTCAAGAAATCGGAGCCGAGCTATCTTGATTTTTGGAGAAAAAGCTTTTTTGCGAGATTTTGGCAATGTGTTCCTAATATGCCACCATAGTCATTTCGCGATTCTGAAGCTCTGAAAAAGCGATATCGGTTCCGGAGCGTGACGGTAATGTATTAAATGGACGAACCGTCATGATTCAAGGTATTCTCGATCTCGTTCTCGATGATTTAGAGTGCACATAACCTCAAAATTAACATGAAAATAGATTCTTAGCATATTTTGCAAGATCTAGTGCACTTAGAAGGCTACACGCTACTGGATATAGCTAAATACACCTAAAAATAATGTTACCTCGACAAAAAAGTGCTAAAAGTGCTTGCAGTATTGCGCGCAACCCTCTATATGCAGAAAAAAGGGCGGGGGCATATTAGGAACACTGCACTTTTTTAGTAATGTGGGCGTAGAATCGGCTAGAAATCGAATTTTGTCATTCTGTGAAAAACATTTTGAAGTTGAAACAATAAACAAAGAAAATGAAATTGTTGTAGGTTGAGATTTGTTGCACCAATTTTGTTTGGCATAGCTTTTAGAAACTAACAAAAAAGAAGTCGAAAGTACCAAAACCTTTTTTTTTGTCCAAAGAAATACGCGTATCATTTAGGATCGGTCCAAAACGTTGATTTTTTCATATTTTAACGTGACAAACATGAAAAAAATGTGCGGCCAGGTGTGCGGGTTCGTACATTCGAGAACTTTAGTGGGACCGCGTATTGGGGAATGGGGGCATAGTAGGCACACTTACTTTATTCAAAATCCACACCCACGCTCTATGATTTTTGCGGTCATTAGACGGGCCGTGCAAAGCAGCATCGATTTCTTTCTCCGTTATCAATGGCGAACATCAAGTAGTTGGTACGCTGTATGTGCTCGTTTGCCTAGCTCATAAAAATGTAAGAATACTTGTAGAAGAGTTTTTGGTTTTGCTCGCGATTTTGGTCCGCAACCCCCTCGTTTCTTGGCGAATTATGATTTTTCATGAGTTTATGTATGATTTCCAATTACTTTGTTTCCCGATCCCAGTTAGGTTGAAATCTGCGCGAGCCATCTATTCAATGACGATTGAAGGCTGAGAAATTCCAGCGAATTGGAATTTTCGACACCCATCATCAGAGCGCAGTTGTTCCGTAATAACTCAAATTTTTGATGTTTAGTCAGTTTGGCTGAACTTTATCTGAAGAAACAAAAGAACTTCCAATCATCGTTGATGGCTTCGTCTCTCTTCCGCATTGAAAATTTCACTTATCGGTATCAGAACAATAATGTATAAGGTCATGGTGACGTTCACCCGACTATCATTTTAATATGTTTCTCTGGTAGAAATTTACTTCGATGTAACACATTAATAGACATAAAATGGCTATTTTTGGCCAATTTTGTCTGGAATGGCCTTTTTATGGCTAATAATGTGTTACATTAGGATGAATTTCTACCAGTAATTGTTAGTTCAATCAAATTTGGTATTTTTGAGCTCGCAGACCGCCACCATGGGGTGTACACGTGATCACGTGTCGGCCGTATCAGCGAACTGTTCTGGTTGTACACTTTTCTGTTAGAGCTCGATGAACAATACCTATATCTTGGATCTTGTTTCTAACCTTCTACTGAATCTTGCCTTTTAAAGATAAATAGTTGATTGCAGTTGCGACATCAATTTCTTATTACATCTGATTCAATACCATTGACTGTATAGGAGTAGTTCCGTAGAAACTTTGAAATAATGTGTGCGACCTTGTATTAGGAATTCGTAAAACCCTTGGGAAATGAATTATACTAACAAGCGGAACCCACGAAGTGCGAATCACCAAAGTTCACGAAACTTTTTTCACAGTCTTGTACCACCTAGAATATGAAGAATCCAGAGTAACTCCGTCAAATAGGCCCTCTGTCCGAAGTTATAGTCTATGACATTAGCATTGCCCATGTAGGCCCATGTTAAAAAGAGATATATATATATATATATACACACACACTGGCAATGCTAACATTTTCACTTGTAGCTCTGAACAGAAAGCCCATTTGACGGAGTTACTCTGAATTCTTCATATTCTAGGTGGTACGAAACTGTGAAAAAAGTTTGGTGAGATTTGATGACCCGCACTTCGTGGGTCCCCTTTGTAAGTCAGTTTTGATATTTTCATGGTGCTCTTTTTTGGCGCAATCGTCGAAATTTTCGATTCAGGGTTACCCCAAAAAATTATCCATGAAAAAGGGTCGTAATGCCAGTTTCGGGCGCTGTGGTTTTTCCTCTTCTCGGCCATTGTGAGTGTGAAACGCTGCGGGATAGGCCCTAAATGATTTCTACGTCTCTCAGAAAATACATAGGGCGAGTTTTTGCATTTTTCGTGTTCGCACATTGGAAATCGCTAGCGAAATCGCGTTTAGTAAAACCGATGCCAAAAATTTTTGATTTAACCAATCTTAACATTCTTGAACGCATTCGATTCCTTCTTCAGGATCTTCAAAATCCGCTTTTGTAAAATGCAAAAGTCCGATCTGGAGCGATTTAATTAGCAAAATATAGAGATTATTCGCAAAGAGGGATGCTAAAATTGGTATGTACCGAACATGCCCGCATGTGGTTATTTCGGAAGAGAGCGCAGTGCGACTTCTTTTACCACTCGAAACGTCTGTATCACATCAAAATAGGTAGGAATTAGTGTCTTGGACCGGCGGAAAGCTTCAAATGTGATTGCACTTCGATGAAAAATGGTTTTATGCACTTTACCGCCAATTCATGTAGTTTTGCAAAAATGCAAAAACTCACTTCATATTTTCTGAGAGACGCAAAGATCATTCGGGGCCTGTCCTAATCATCAATTTTTTCATATTTTAACATAACAATCGTAAAAAAAATTGCGACAAGGTCAACGTGTGCCTTAGTTCTGAAAGCGGCATATGGGATCACACTTACCTTATTTCGAAGTTTCTGAAGTTACATCAGCTCTGTGTGCCACTAGAAAGGGTTGGAAGAAGAATCAAAAACTCAGAAATTGATATTTTACCTCCTCTTTCAAATGGTTCCTTTTAGGGCTGGGACTTTTGCATTTCCGGATATCCGGATATATGTTTGAATTATGCTAGATTCGAGATGTCTTATCTTTATATACAACTTTTTACCATACGGATATCCGGATATCCGAAAAGTATCCGCATAATTTGCGGATAGTCCCAGCCCTAGTTCCTTTTAATTTTTATACGTCTATACGTAGAAAACTGCATACGCGTCTCGTGCGGAAACATTTTTCCTTCGGGAAAACCAAGCTGAACGGTGCCATCGCCCACGTCCAGCTCGGTTTCCCGAAGGAAAAAATGTTTCCAGCTCTCGACGCGTAATGTACTATTCTACGTTGATCTGGTCCCACAGGGTAACCGACGTCCAAGCAAGAGAGAATTTGACTCCTTATCATTCACGGATTTTTGCACGGTCCTGCATCTGTGTACGTGTTAATTCGTTCTTCATAAATATGTGAAAAATACATCTTAGAAACTTCAGAAGTAGTTGGTACATTTTCGATCCCGAAATATAGAAATTCCCACGGAACTACTTCTGTATGAGGTACGCCAGCATAAATCCTGATCAATAAAAGGAAGGAGATCAAGAACAGTTTGTATTATTCTAAAATGACTTACGTCAATGTCGGTCACAAATCTACGGAGGATCCTTGAACTTATCTTCTACGTATTTTTAAGATAATCGTTCAATTCGACACTTATCAGCATAACAATGACTGTTATATAAAAGTATCACAATGATTCTTCCGCTGATCTAGTATCCATAAGTGTAAAGAATAATTACGAGGGCAACAAATTCGTACCGCTCTTGTTATCAGGTACAAATTTTTGGGTTCAATCTCAAGAGCACCTCCATAATTTCAATTCATACTTGAAAATAAAATGTAAAACGTCTAGTTAGTGAGTTCAAAAATAAATAGTCATGGGTCATATTTGGGATGTGGCACTATTGAAAAGAGGATACAAATTCGGTTCAAATTGACTTTATATCATGTATTATATGAATGTAATAATTAAAATATCTGTGGATTGTCACCATCTGAGCATGTTTTGATGAGAAGTTCAATATCGTATAATTTTGACCTAAATGCACGAGTTCGATGTCAAAAAAAAGCTCGAAAAAGGGGACACGACCCTTCTAGATATAAGAATGACAGGCTTCATTCAGCTCAAGAATGACGTTTTGTCACGTACAGAAAACTCTTATCAGGAAAAAAGCGATGCAATAATTCTTTGATTTGATATCCGGAGTATTAAGATTCCTGACTAGTGTCTCTGACTGCCAAAAAGCGATGAATCAACTCGCGCCATTCTTGAGCACAGTAGTATATCATGAAGCAAGGGCGCAAACGATGGTTTTCGCACTTCAAGTGACTTT
Source organism: Eretmocerus hayati (assembly GCA_029851415.1). NCBI lineage: Eukaryota > Metazoa > Arthropoda > Insecta > Hymenoptera > Aphelinidae > Eretmocerus > Eretmocerus hayati. The sequence continues at coordinate 6,686,568 of CM056744.1, forward strand.
TTTAGGCCCGAGCCGCAGGCGAGAAAGCGAAAACCGTTGTGCCCGAGTATCATACTAAGTTTTTTGATCTTCTGTGAGCAATTGAAAATCGACAAACAGAGTGAAAATGGCTCATTTGCGCACAGACGATCAATAAAGAATTTTAACAAAATTATTTCACATTTTATCTCAAAAGAATTTTGTGAACTCGCTCACAAGACAATTAAATCAACAAGAATTATACACGATTGGGTACACACTTCCGGAGGACGCGTCGAATTATTGATATTATCGGTCAATCAGGGGATTATAGAACTTTGACATTTGGGTGAAAAAAAGGTAAGTAATTCAAGGTTAGGCTGGTTAGTACTCAATGAAAATTTGATTTGTAAAGTATAATCTATTAGACAAATAACTATTACTTATCGATTAGTCTTCCAATGGGAGTTATCAATGACGCCCTTGTTTATTCGAGCTTATATATTCCTATTCAACCTTGATATTATGAATTTTGAGCGGTTCATTGTTCAATTTAACAGTATGTTTGTAATTGGTAATTACGAGATTCCTTGATTTGTTCAATGACATCGTTTGCACCAATTTATCTAAATTATACATATATTTTTCTAGATTATTGAAGAATGTATGACCATCAATAATTCATTACTCTAAAAAAATGTGTATACCACTTTAACTTTCTTCAAAGATTTATCGTGGATAAAAAAAAATATTTTTGCATTGAAAAATTTTTTAGGAACTGAACATTTAATCACTGTCACAATAAAAACTCCATCACGAAGCAACCACACTATTCTTGAAGTGTAGAGCAGTAACTTTTCTGCTTACTTTTCTTATTGGCGCGCGCGCACATCAATTCAAGAAATGTTTCGTGATGAAAGTAGTCATTTTTTCAAAAGACTCGAAATGTCCATCCAATTTACAACAGATTTTGATAATTTTGTGAACAAATTGAATTTTTCGGAGTTCAAGGACCCCTATTATCCGGCAATTGCAATTTTTTACGGCGGAGATACTTTATCATGAAGAAATTTGTTAACTTAAGTGCAATTTGCGAATCTCTCATTTCACATAAGGAATTCTTTTATAGGAATTATGCTATCCCTCACAAACGATCACTGACTCATATGTGATAAAGGGAAATTTAGGAAATTCAGAATTCAAATCAAAACTAGAGAAGAAGGGATTTTACTTATCGACCAAAATGTTGATGCAGCAGGTGTCAATGTTACCTCTTTGTATATTTTTGTGACGTTCGATTCTCGAAATGTGATCACTGTCGGAGTGTCGGTGACCTGCGAGCAATCCTAATAAACATCAATCAAGAAATGTTTATCTCAAGAGATTGGAAAGAAACTTATTGTTAGAATAAGATATCTCACACGAGCCAAAATGGGAGTTTATACTGAGCTTGTGATGATCACAAATAGAAAGTAAAGTATAACCTATACCTTGAGGTAATTTTGAAAACAATAATTTTGAATTGATATCACAAATCTATTTTTGGTGGCAATTGATCGAAAGCAAAGTGAACATAATTATTGCTTATTTTTACTCACCAATGTGAGTGAATGTGTCCATGTATGTGTTGATTCTGATAAAAGTTGTGAAAGAATGAATAGGAGATTTCAAAACTTTTACAAGGAACATGAAAAATTCACCTCAAACACAGGTTTGATCAGATTGGTGCCCATAAAGTCTATATCCGTTAATTACAAGACTATGAATTTATCAAGATTTTTTACATTCAGGGTAAAGCATATGGCAAATAATTCAGTCATGGATACCTTAGAAGGGAGAAACTTTGACAAAAGTCCTGACCAACTTCAACGACCAAGGCAGAATAACGATGCAGACCCATCATCTAGCATATGTAAAAGTGATCCCAAATTTGTAGAAACCAGCCTAAAGTCAGTGTCTGAGTACACCATGAAACATGGTACTGATAAAGTTGCTCAAATATTTCTTTCAAACAAGAATAATGGCTTTAAAGCACTCCATTTGGCCTGCTTGAGAAATAAGATATCAGATGTTGAAGCTGAATTAGAGAGTGGTTCAAGTTCAATTGACATAACATTAAGTAAGGACTCTACAGATTGGCCTGGTTTTACGCCGTTGCATTTTGCTGTTCTCTATAGACATGAGAAGATAGTGGACATACTTCTGAAAAATGGGGCAAATATTCTCATCACTGACTGTAGGAACATGACGCCACTCTGTTATGCAGTTTCCAAGCGCAGTGAATCAATGCTGAAACTCATCGTCCCAAAACTCATATCGAATAACATTCTTACAGTCAATGGCCTTCCTCTGTTACATGTGATGAGTATGTTAAGAGACTCTAGTATTGCACAGCAGTTTCTTCCCAACCAGGTAATCAATTGGTTGATTTTCTAAATTCATTTATGTTGAATCACTCTTTAATTTGAACACTTTTCCAGCTACTTCATCAGTTAAATACAAGAGCATACACTGATTCTCAGTGTTATCTAAATGAGCATGAATATCCATGCCTGAGGAAGAAAAAGAATGTAAATGCACATTCTATACCAGAATGGTTAGACTTCACTCCCTTGCATATAGCAGCAAGGTATAATAGAATTGAAATGGCTAAGTTATTATTGAGCTGCGGTGCCAGAGTTGATATTTTCACCTCTGTTTCCCTTGGCTCATGGGGCATTGCCAATGGTGTATCTGCACTGCATGTAGCACACCGATACGGTAATAAGAGAATAATGGATTTAATTCTCTCACATCACGATGGTGTAAGTAATGCTTTCTGAATCATGAGTTCAAAATCTATTCATAAGATGGAATGTCCTGTCAGTATCTATAATTTTGCACATTTCTGCGGTACTCATTCATCATTGGCTTTCGAACCAATATATTTTTGAACTTAGAACTTAATTTTTCCACGTTAATTTCTGTAAAATTTTGTTGTATAGAACCATTTACCCCACTGTTCACAAAAAGATCAAGTTGATTTATTAACTGATCATCTTCTTCACAGAAAACGAACGCTACTGATGCGAATGGGTTGTCTCAATTGCACATAGCATGCTCAAGACGTGATCCTAATTTTGTCCAAAAATTTCTTGATCATGGATATTCTATAATATCAATGTTGACTGTTGCAATGAGGTATAACAGAACAAATGTAGTCAAGCTCTTGGTAAAACGCGGTGAAGCCGGCTTCAAGTACCTCAGGCTTGGGCTCAAGTAAGACACAAATCTTGATTGGATTGTATCAAATAACATGAGTAATAAACATTTCATGTTCCTTTAGATTGAATAATCGATCTCACAAGATGATTGATCAGTTGATGAACGAGAAACTCATCAAACGGTCCGATGCAGCGTACATTCTGCAGCAAGCTTGTGTATGGGGCAGATTTAAATCAGTTAAGCTGTTGATAGAGAGGGGCACCGATTTAAATTTTTATTCACAAGAAGTCCCGGCGCCTCTATATCTAGCCATTATACACAGACATGAAAAAATAGTTGAAATTCTCCTGGATCATGGAGCCAATCCTTTCTGTGTTGATTTCGTAAAAACGGATGCACTGGAGCTCCTTGTAACGAACAAAACGATATCGCATCTTGTATTGAAAGAAAATGTGTACAGGTAGTGTCTCCATCTCATTTTCCATCATTTTAAGTTTTGTATATGTGCAACCTTGATTAATTCGCCGAAAACAATGTTCTCCATTATAAAGAATAATCATTCTAATTTTAATTTTTCAGATACTATCACACGGTTGTATTATGGTTAATGAAAGCTGGTATGGATATAAAGCATTTGAATCGAGCTCTGCGACTATGTGTTGAAAATGAAACGGCTACGCAAGTCTTACTGCAGTTCGGTGCTGATATTAATGCTTTGGGTAGAAATGGCAAGACCGTATTATACCACTACTTTGCGGGCTCTAGTTGTTTCGGAGACAATTGGAACAACTACATAATCTTTAGAGATCACTTGCAAAAACTCAATGCAATAGGTCTATATGTAAGTGAAGCAAATGAATCTCTCTTTGAAAGGGTGAAACAAAAATATGAAAGATTAAACGTGACTGGATCCATCAGTGAACAGTGTAAATCAGAGTGTGAGAAACTCGAAAACACGAAATTTAACGAAGATGTCTCACTGCGCGATGTCATATTCAAAAATGTGAAGCAGATGACAGCTTTTTGTAAGAATGAACGGTTCAAGGAAATACTCAAGTCCAAAGACTTTGATAGTGCTTACCCAATGTATGGATCTATGTTAAAGTTACAATATGTTAGAGGATGTATCAGGAGTTGCATGCTTGAAGTAACACGAGAATCTCTCAAGACATTGACAAACTGGAATCTACCTGATTTATGCTTCTTGGAGATATTTAATTACTTGAGTGTTGAGAATAAAAAGACTTTGATGAAAGCTGGTGGCAAACAACAGCTGTATGTTCGAATGTGTTCATTCTGTTTGAAAGATATAACGTAGATACAGAAAATCTGAAAGATGATATGGCTGTGAGATATCATGTTATGTAAATATTAGAATTTTTTAGCAATTTGTACATGTTTTTAAATGTAGATAGTACACATTTTTACTCGAGAAAATTCTCATGAGCGACGAAATCGCCGAACAGGAATATTGTGTGATGATCAGTGTCCTTCATGTACTGAGATGAGTAGCCTGGTGAAAAAATTTCCCATGAATTTATTGGATAAGCACGAGGTCACTACCTAGAAGCGGTATGAGGGTCGAATTTGTCCGTTTAGTTTCTCTGTGATAGAAAAGTGAAACTGTAGATCTTTCTCAAAAGATCGAAAAAAAAATGATGAGATAAAATCGTCTTGATCGAAATGATTTTCATCTTTCCCCCCAATATCCCTGATGGAAGAGTCAGATAGCTCATGAAGAGAAAATCAAATGCGGCTCGTCTCAACATATCGCTTTAGATTCTTGAGCAGTATAGATTTTATCGTCGTTGTCGTCTACATATTGCTGGAAAAAACCCAGGAGATTCTTCCCTTTAAGATTCTTTTACTGGTCTCGCTCAAAAAGCTTTCTGCTCTCTGGAAAAATCAAAAATTGCTAAATATTAAGAAATGGAGAAATATTACTGCTCAATGGTTTTTGCTGTGCTGAGCGAACGATATCGCATCTGAGGTAATTCTTTTCGATTCTGAAAGCCACTTCAAACGATAGCTGAAATTTTTTTTTCTGCGTTGCTAAAGGAAACCACATGCTTCATGATCTGCAATGATCTGTTCGTGAGGCTAAACATGAAACTTTTGCATAAGAGTGTTCACTATAATGTATAGTTTGAGTAGACTTACATCCGTTTCATCGACTTGAAACCTTAGTAAATTTGACGCTTTTTTGCAATAGATTATTCAAATCTGGCTGTAAATTAGTATCAATTTTTCTTTTTTCTTCCCTAAATCGAGATTCCACTCATTTTCGTCAGTGAACCTGAAAAATCTCTGAAGACATGATTCTACACTGTCAATAAGAATTTTTCGACACGCTGTGCGGAAAAGTGTCTTTTCCGTGCTGATTTTCCACTCTTTTGCACAGTTTGTCGAAAAACACAGTTCGATACACGGGTGTAAAACCTATTTTTCGCATCCTAGGATTGATTCCAACCTTCGCGTACGGCTCAGGCCGGAAACCCATCACTCGGGCGTGAGAAAAAGTTTTTCCAACCTTGTATCAAAATGTACTATTCATCAAAATCCGACCTAAGGCCTCGAGATCTTCGTACTCTGTGAGTGAACCAACAACCAACGGTTCCGTCTTTTATACATTTTTTGTATTAACGTACATACATATGAGAAGGCTGAAGCATAGCTTACAATCATTGAATCACATTCCATTAATTCTGTTACTTACGCGAAATCTTAATCTAGTAAAAATAATTTTTGATGGTTCAGAAGAAGTATCGGTCAAAGCGTTCGTTTGGAAGGAAACATTCCATGATACTTAAAATTGAATATTCCGTCGGCAACATCTATTTTTCGCTTCAGAAGATGACGATCTTAGAAAGCCGAGATTTTTCCATTAATTCTTTGATACCAACATTTTTTTTAAGACAAGAAATATAAACTATGTAGAATCTCACTATACTCTATCCTCGCGGATGAACTATCTAGTACCAATTTTGTTTCCGTCTTTTCTATTTCCTTGAATATGGCGATGTATGTCCTCCAACTTTTGAACTCTCATCATCATTCGCGTTGTTGCCGGTTTTCGTATTAAAAATTGTTTTTATTACTTACATGAATCGTACGAGATGATCATAGCAGTCAAATAATTATGTCATACCTTGATTTTGTTTCTTGTTACTGTCCTCGGTTATTAATAATGAATTATTATTCCATGACTTATTATTAATTTTTAGCCTTTCGTTCGGGGATCCAGTTCATTGCTTTAATGATTTATTTCGTATTCCAATTGTGAAATTGAATACAATATCAAAACAAAACCTTTTTAGGTACAATCACAAATTCAGTAAGATAATTTGTTCACAATTTTTTAAGTACGTGTGGCTGTCCGCGTTGGTTTTTTCTGTCCCCTCTTTAATACAAAATTTTTCGGCTTATATATCATGATCTTCTGCCTTCCAGCATTATTGTTTTCCTTAGCAAGTACGTAACCACTGCTCAAAAATTTGATATCCGTCTTCTTTGCCTGAAAAAGTCATTCACTCATTAAACAATCAATATCCTATTGATAAATGGCAATGAACTTCACTTACCGGAGGAAACCAATTTTTCTCAACTCTGGCTAACGCAAATCTCATATTCTGAATTTCCTCTTTTATATGTGAAGAAGCATATCCTTCGTTTGTAGCCAAGTACTCCAATTTTTTCTTTATCTCATCGTAAACTGCGCTGAATTCGGTGATCGCCTGATTACCGTAGGGATATATCTCATTGTAAACCTCTTCTGCATAATGGATCAATGAGATACCCTCTTCATTAACAACTTTCTTTTGGTCAGGTTCTTTCCATAACTTTATCGCAGTTTCGACCAAACCGAGCAATTTATTCCATGGTGATGTCTCTTCCGTTTTTTTGTAAAAATTGATTCGGTCTTTTGTAAATGTGGATGGTTTTGGTGCCTGGAACACAAGTAAAAGAAATTCGAATCATCATACATATCGAGGATTTCATGGCAAAAAATTTCTGCCCTATTTTCGCTATACTATTTTGGTCCTTGGAATCGTTGCGACGGAAACCAGCCCTTCGGACCCAAAATAGCCGTGCGGATACGGAGAAGACTTTATTTTCATCCAGGGGACCTTTTGAATCGCCCCTGCAGATATTGACTTTGGGCCAGCAAAGCATAAAAAACTGTTTTTCGATATTATTTTAATTCTTTAGTTGGACTACATGGAATTGAAATCCAAAGGGTTGCCTACTATATCAATTTTTCCGCAATGGTTTCTGAATTCGAAGGAATGTAGGCAGGGAATTCCGAGCAAAAGAAAAAAAACTTACATCCGTGCCAGTGATGACTTTCACTGATACGGTCATCTCTTCAGGTGCCTCGGTGGTTGTGCTCTGAAATGATTGATTTCATAGACAAAATTATTTGCAAAGTAGAAAATAAAATCATTTGTGGTCGTAAAATACTTTTATATCACTTTGGATCGGCCGTGCATTGAAGTTATAGAGAAAAAAAATTGGTACATATTGTCCCAAGTTATGGAGAGTTTACAAAGTTAGTTACCGTAACTTCGGGCTTTTTGGTGGATTCTGTCATTGATGTCAACGCTTCGGTGGTTAGGGTGGCCTAAAGATACATAAGTTTAATCAATTAGATTCGTGTAAAGAAACCAACACAAGATTTGTGTGTTAATGTATTTCATGAATTTGACAAAAGAAGATCTTATCGTAGCTTGTATCTCATCAACTGGTATTCTCTTTGAAAGCTTGTCCAACCCAGTCGTTGGTAAAATCTTGGAAACATTTTTTATCATCTTAAGTGTAATAGTACATTACTGCCTCATTTTTGCACTGTCGTCAACTGGGGTAACTTTGGGACAAAAATCGCATTTTTCCCTTTCAAACTCGTGTAAATTGTACGTTTTACACCAGAAGCGCATTGTATGTGTGGTCAATCGAAAGAAGCTTACAGCTTCAGCTGTCGACTGCGGTGTTTATAAGTGCGTTTGGACATCTCTAGTTGGATATATGAGCGCTCAAAGTCCTGTCCCAAAGTTAAACCGGTTCGGAATAACTTTGGAACAGAAATTGTTACTCATCATTCATTCATTATTTTATTCGTAAACCAGATCATGCTATCGATTTTCATCATGATGAAATCAAAACTGAGTGTCTTACTTTTCCATTGATCTGTTGTAAAATTTCATTTGGTTGAAACTAACTTCTATAATAAATTAAAGCCATCAGTATACCCACTTCCCGTGCCATGGCTACCTCTCGCAGAGGAAAATACCTCCAAAGTCAGTTTCTGGCTAAAATTACCATATCTCAGCTCACGTGGGTCAAAATGGAACGTTCTTCGGCTCATTTTGAAGGTCTTATAAACGGCTACTCGGAACAATGGCTGTGATTGTGGCATAGTTGTTGGAAAATAATTAAAAGCACGTGTACAAGTGTCCCAAAGTTACCCCAATTTGCAGAATAAAACACATTTTTCTCAGTTTTTACGCTACAAAATTGGAACTGGCTAAGAATACTCCAATGCAACGATCGATTTGTCTAGATATCTGTACAGACAAGTGAAATCTAGCTCGGTTACCTTAGATTCGTACTACAAAGGTCAGAACCGTAACAACTTTTCCGAGCCTCTGTTTATTGGATTCAGAATATACTTCTGAAAAAGTCTATTTATAAATGAACAAATAAAATAGATGATGGGGGCCCTCGAGCTGGTGCAAGACTGAGTGCAAGACATTGCTCATACGTGCCCCGAGTGGCTCAGGATCATCTGCCTCGCCGATCGCGCGTGATAACGACTCTTTCATGGGTTGTCCCAGAAATACCCCTCCCCCTCTTCCTAAGTTACCCCGGTTGACGGTACTACTACGGGCCCTGGGACCGTTGAATTCCCGAGCGGCTGGCGTGAGAAAAATCATCAGTCCCGAGGCCCCAGGACCAAAAATAGACGTGCAAATACGGCACAGAATTTTTTTTCCATCCCGAGGGCCCCAAATCGCCACTGCAGATATCGATTTTGGTCCAGAGGGATGAAAAAAAGTATTATCAAATGAGAATACTGATACAGTGATTGAGATTTTCTTACCGTTGTTGCCACTGTCGTAATTGAACTACTCTCAGGCTGGTCCGATTCAATTGTCGAGGGGACCTTGATAATTAAAATAAAAATGGAATTTGAAACGATGAGACGGAAAAGGTTTCTCACGTTTTTCTTGCCAATGTAGAAAACTGATTTACTTCCGGTCACCATTTATCAAAAAATTCAAGTCTCTCTTACCGGAGTTTCCTGTTTGTTGATTGAACTACTTTCGAATTTGGCCGATTCAGTCGTTGTTAGAACCTGTGAGAAAACGAGATGAAGAAAATTGAGTTCACCGAGTTCACATATTACGCAGGGTGTCAATCGGGATTCTCGCGAGGCAAAGACGAACTTTCTCAGGACTCTTGAAGGACCAAAATCAGAAATTTCAAGGACCTGGTTTTGCGAGCTGAATAACATTCTCAAATCAACTTTTTACTATTCCTCATGCAAAAACTAGATCCTTCAGTATTCTTACAGTAGCTTCCAGTTGGAAAATCTTGAGGCTCTATTCAAAGTATGAATTTGCTTTACAATGAAATTTTGAACACAGCAATTATTGGCTAAGTTATACCGAGTTTACTTTATACCTCCGCCAATGCTCAAGATTGCATCAAGCACAGATCGCTGTGCTTTTTATTGAAATTTTCAATTATAAACTGATTGTTTTTTGTACTTGGAAAGCTCTTTTCGACTGATGCATCGCCACGAGAGAAGATGAAAAATTTTATAGTTTCCACCATGCCGATTGAGTCGCTTTCGGTTATTGGCGACGGTGCCTTCCAAGAGGAAGAATTGAAAATACATTCATGAATCAAGTAATATTGAAAATGTAGTAATTTTCATAGTATCTTACCCCAAAATCATTTTGCTTCGACAGATCATCGTTTGGCGTTAGTTCTCCAGTCGTTGGGATAATCTAAAAATGGAGTATTTCAGATAAAGCTATTGAATCTCGAGTCCATATAGGGGCATTGATGACTCGGACGAGACCCAAGTTTATTTGAATAAGACAGTTATGATGAGATATTGGTATGCAGTTTAAATTGTAAAAGCGTGAATGATCACGCGTGTATTATGGTCCAAATTTTTAACCGTATTGCTTGGATCCAATTGTAAAGAATAGAAAGTTCTTTGAGTACAATTACCTCAGTTTCTTCTGCGAGTTCGTTCAATGATTCAGTTGTGTTCGGAATTACCTACAAAATGGAGATCATATCATAATTTCAAGAGTTAAAGTAACTTATGAAAGTTATTGGGCCATTACTATGGGTTATAGTCAGCGTATTTCATTTTCATCTTTTCGGATGAAAATCAATGACTGTGGGAGTGATTTTGGGCACTAAGAGATTGAAAAAACATGCTCCCATTCTAGATCTGAGGACTGGTTCTCTTTTCTTTCATTGCTCGAGATCCGACGATCTCAGGATTTCGAATGGGCGGAAGAAAATCGGACGGAAATGTTATGATTCAGCTTTGCTTTCTCACCTCGATCACGTTTTGGTCGGAGAAAGTAGTAGTTTCAACTGATTCAGTGGCTGCTCGGACCTATAAAATTCAATTAATTAGTCAGAATTCAAATACATTTTACTATCAAGATAGCCCGGGAGAAAATGAGCCCGGGAAGTCAGGTTTTTCCGCAGTAATAGCCTTTTTGCGTCCAAAAAAGGTGGAATCTTGATATATTAAATCAATTTCCCACTGTCTCGTCATGGGCGCATAGATAGTCTCTTATAGCAAAAAAACCTGGCTTAACGGGCTATCTTGAGTGTGATCAGATACATGGATATGACGGAATAAACGGTCGAATACTTTGAGAATACTTTGATTTTTATCGTTATCTACTAAGATCTACTAAAAACAAATGCTGCAAGAGATCTTTAACGTTAGCTCCTTGATAGGAAATGTTGAATCGATTACAAACTTACCCCCGAGTCACCGCAGATGAAAGTCACAGGTGCATCTAATCCAGAATCCGTCTGAAAGAGGAACATGTATACATCAATCGAGGAAATATTTATCGATAAATAAAAAAAAAAAAAAAATAATGATAATAATACTTTATCCCACCGAATCACATTTGATTGAATGTTTCATTCAATATCAATTTAATTTTCTGCTCAAATAATTAGGATTGCACCAGACACAAACTTCAAATTCAGTATCGTCCGGTACATTACGTTTTGGAATTGATCTCCCAATCGGAAAGTAGCATCCCTCTAATCATAAACTTTGCATACATTTTAGAATTTTCATGAAAAAACTCGGCTCTTCTTGTCAGTGGAATTGTGCTTCAATGAGTTAAAATCTTTTTCAACTGCATGAGACTTACCACTAACAGTTCATCGATAGAAGGAACTCGATTTGTTGCACTCGCTTCTGGTTCACGTGTCAACTAAAAAAAATTATTTTTATCATTGGCCGAACTTGGCATAGAATCTACGTAAAAATGTTTAAGAGGAATTTCAGTGACGTTCCATGGAGATTTCCTGAAGTTTCAAAGAAACATTTGAGGAACTTTTGAATAATCAACTCAGGAGTAGGCCCGCGTATGTCAAAAAGATCGGCTTTTTTGTAGTTTTTCAAAACACATGGGTAAATAATTATTTTTGACTGGCATACTTTCAATAAGTTCAAATAACGGCATTGTCAATGTATTCCTCGATGTATTCCAGCCATCAAAAAAGTTCATGAAAAAATTCAAAATATATTGTGTTGAGTGAGGATTTTCGATTTGTCTAAAAAGAAGCGACGCGCCCCTAAGTAACGTTGGTTCTCGTGATATTTTTCTCTGACGCTCCCACGTAGGAAATCGGGGCTTGGAAAATTCAATTGTTCTGAAATGACAATCGATATAAGTGTACCTTTGGTTGTTGGTCGTCACCATCAATTTTGTTCGCATTATCTACCTCAGGATCTCCTGTTAGCTGAAAGTTTACGACAACAATGTTTAGGTTTTTCATAAGAGAACATTCAGTTTAGGATAAAAAATACATGGTCGTGCATTGAAATACTAGATAGTTCAAATCTGAGGAAAACGTTTACGTTATCGCGGAATAATAGAGAGAGTGTCATATGATTCGGAATATACTTTCTTTAGCTATTCAATATTCATATTAGGAAATATCAATTATTTCATCTTTTTACGGGATCGAGTTCGAGACACTGTTTTTACTTACTATATCATCAATAGCTTTTTCCATATTCTCTTGACTTTTATCATTTTGATCGATTTCCAAAGGTACCTGAAAATTGAAAACAGTTGTAGCCAAAGAGGAGGACAATTTTAGGCCCGCGTGACAGAAGCGATGCGTTGGAAAAAAATATTGGAAATCAAAAATTCGATTATGTACAGTATCCACCATAAATAATGGAACATGTAGGGTCTCACTCAAACAGTGATATTTCCAATTCGATTGGTCGTACGGGAATTTTGAAAGGAGTGTTTTGAAGAACACAAAAAAATCTATCAATTCATGGGTTTTCATAAATTTTTCCGTGCTTTTTGAGTGCCCGTACACGTGGTTGAAAATCAGAAAGAATTCTCCTTCAATCAATCACCTACAATTTTGACGGGAGTGATCCGATCACAAAAATACTCACGGGATCTTGTAGATCGTTCAAAAATCTAAAAATTTGGTCCTCTGTAAAATTTCCATACGACCATGTCTCTCGCTCTATTCTGGGGCAAAGTTGAATTTAAAAAATATCATGGCACATAACTTCGACGTAAAATGATCTCATCTTTCATAATATTTCATCAGATTTTGTCTAATATTTGAGGTAGCAACGATTTCTCGAAAGTTGATGTGGAAATTGATCAATTTCGTGTCTTGCTCCTATACGTCACATTTAAGACAAAATCTGATGGAATATTCTGAAAGATGAGATCATTTTACGTCGAAGTCATGTGCCATGATATTCTTTTATTCCAATTCTGCCCCAGAATAGAGCGAGAGAAAATTAAACAGGTGGCAGGCTCGGTATCTCCATAAGCACCCTATGTTAATACAAAGTTTTCTTTCGGAGCTCGTAAGTCAGACGGGAAGGGTCGTACGAAAATTTTACATAGGGCCAAATTTTTAGATTTTTGAACGATCTACAAGATCCCGTGAGTATTTTTGTGATCGGATCACTTCCGTCAAAATTGTAGGTGATTGATTGAAGGAGAATTTTTTCTGATTTTCAACCACGTGTACGGGCACTTAAAAAGCACGGAAAAATTTATGAAAACCCATGAATTGGTAGATTTTTTTGTGTTCTTCAAAAGACTTCTTTCAAAATTTCCGTACGACCAATCGAATCGGAAATATCACTGTTTGAGAGAGACCCTACGTGTTCCATTATTTATGGTGGGTACTGTAAGTCTTCTCTGATTCTATCTTTTCACTCAATCCAAGTTGATTCCACTTTTTATGCATAGATGTATAAAGAATGTTGTCGGACATTATGATTCCCGATGACGATGGAATGGGAGCTTCTTTCTCAGGATCTTGATTAAAATGTTCGGAATTGGTAATGTAAAGGGAGATTCATTTCAGATAAATCGTCACCTCAGTGTTAATTTCTGGTTCGGAAACACTGCTGGGAGCTGGTACTGATGGCAAAGAATTCTGAAATGAAGTTGATATCATAATCAAAGTTAGCAAACAATGTAATGATATTTATCATCTCTTGACATTATGGCATACTCTTACGGATCACTTATTTTCATCAAAATTTGAGTAATTACAACGAAAGAAATTTACCAAGACAACCAAAAAATATCAAATGATATGTGGCACATCCAATAATCAATATTGATTAGAATTATTGTTCAGAAATTGGGGGAAGGCATAAATAAATGATAAAAACATGCATTTTCCCGTCCTTTTTTCGGTTTTTCCATTATAAGTCGGAAAATATTGGTCTTTTGGAAAAATTTGTGGAGAAGTTATTTGTAGATCTTTGAACGATTTACAAAATTGGTTTCCTTACTTTTTCCCGTAAAATGCATCCTTTTGGAGTTATTCTTGATCAAAGTTATGACCGAATTTGTTTAAATAAATTCGCTAAAATAGTTTCTAACGGATTTTTCTTAGGCAATTAAGTAAATTTTGGAACGAAAAGGTATCCTGGTATTTTTTCCTTGATTTGATCGTTTTTGAGTAATGAGGAAAAGCAAATTTCGCAACTTCCAACTCAAGTGCTGTCATGAAACAGCGTTGGCGTAGTTCACTAGATGACTGTGTTCAGAGTGCATTTTTAACATGGGAAAATCGGTCTGAACATTGCTGTTTAGAGGAGTTTTACACTGTAAAATGCATGTGATGCGCCAACGCTGTCATGAAAGCACCGCATTGAGGGTTAGAAGTCGCGAAATTTGCTTTTTTCATTACTCAAAAATGATCAAATTTAGGAAAAAACACCAAGAGACCGTTTCTTTCCCAAATTAATCAATTACCTAGGAAAATAATTTGAACCCGTTATAAACAATTTTAGCGAATTTCTTTAAATAAATTCGATTATAACTTTGATCAGGAATAACTCCGTAAGGATGCATTTTACGGGAAAAAGTAAGGAAACTAATTTTGTAGATCGTTTAGAGATCTACAAATAACTTTTCCACAAATTTCCCCAAAAAACCAATGTTTTCCGACTTATAATGGAAAAACCGAAAAAAGGACGGAAAAATGCATGTTTTTATTGTTTATCCCCCTTGCGCAGAGTTTATATAGGGATCCCATGTTATAAGGACGAGTATACTCGGCTTTGTGCGCAGGAGGGTTATTAACGCCTTCCCCCAATTTTTGAACAATGATTCTTATTAATTTTAATTATTGGATGTACCACCTATCATTTGAGCCCAGAATTGGAGGATTTGGAAGAATTTAGCCGGTTAGTGAACGAATTCAGGAGCTTACTTTCTCGACTACTAAGAACGGTTTTTTTTTATTCCGCGGCTACCTCCTCTCGTGCATGAGAGGCTCCTATCGCAAGCAAGTGCGTCTGTCGGCATCTTAATCCAAATATGAATGCTTTGTTAGCAACGCGTTGTCAACCCAACGAAAAAATGTGAATTCTATTCGTTCCTTGGATTCGTTCAAGTTCTCGGAGCAGGAATACTAACTTCTAACCTAATTGTTTGTTCATTACATCCACTAGATTGATTCATTTACGAAAAATGAATAAAAGAGTCAGTCCCTTGAATTTCGATACATTCATTTCATCTCCTGCGCAATATATACTCGCAAATGCGTGAGTACATATCCGACCCGGACTTTTATGGTCCCGGTTTGAAAATTTTCAACTGAAATGCAATTCCTTAAGATTACGGTTGATAAATTACCTCCTCATCTCCATTGACGTCTGACAATTGAGGTCCATTACTTGCGGAATCACCAGGTACAGCAGCTCGAGCAACCTGAGAAAATCAGAAAATTTATTTAGTTAACTAAAGTGCAAATCTTCATGGAACTTTTTTACGATATATGAAGATCAATGATTACCTCTTTCACTATCTCAGACGAATCGTTTGTGACAGTCGTTTGAGGGATTTCAACCTTTAAAAAAAATATCATTTTCACGAGAGTTTTAAGTGAACAGTATCTTACTCAAATAATTTAAATACTCTGCCAATAATCAAAGTATTACAGTACAATATTGTACTGTACAAATCCTAATGAAAAAGTTCAAGTAGAACGGACCAATCACTTTCGAATGAAATAAATTTTTGATTTGGCTACCCGGAGTCAGTTACCGTCTGCGAACAACACGTTCGGCTACCCAAATTTCGCCAGAGAACTAGGGCTGAGAATAGTTTCGTTCGCGTACCAGAGAGATCGTTTCAGAGTGCCCCGAATGCATGATTTGTTCATGCAAACTTGGCGACCGACACGAAACTACGCAAATTCGCGTACGATGATGGAATATAAGCTACCAGAATTTGTGTGTGAGAACCGACCAGAGGATATTCGCGTATATGACCCGTTTAGCCGGGATTCGCGTATGCGAATTCGCGTATGGCCCTCGGTATGGCCTCTATTTTGCGTGTAACGATCAGTCTATAGACTTCCGCATGCGCTCACAAGGTGATATTCTCGTACGCGAATCTGCGTATGGCTACACTTCTTCATAGATCACGTCTGAAAACCAATTCATGGACTCTCGCGTACGTTGACCAAGAGGTGCGCATCCACGCACGCGAATCCACGTACGGCTTCTGTTCTTTAAAAACCGCGTTTAACAACCAATCCATGGGCTTTCGCGAATGCTGACAAGGTGATATATTTGCGTACGCAAATTTGCGCGTGACATCAGTTCTTCTAAAATCGCGTATGACGACCATAATGCACAGTCTTCCGCGTACGCTAACCAAGAAGTGCGGATTTGCGTACGCGAATATCAGTTCGTCAGCTTCCACGGAAGACCGAGCGTTAGTTGTCATACGTGATTTCAAAAGATCCGATGCAATACGCAAATACGCGTACGCAAATCCGCAATTCTTGGTTAGCGTTTCCGAAAGTCCATCAGTCAGTTTTCGCACGCGATTCAAGGAGAGCTGTAGCCATGCGTGAATTTGCGTACGCGAATCAGCACATCTTGGTCAACGTAGGCCAAAATTCTTAGATTGTTTTTTACGCATGATTTTGGAAGGAGTGAGGTCATACGCTAATCAGTTATGTCAATATCACCTGGTCAGCGTACGCGTAAGTTCATGGACTAAACGTTATATGCGATTTTAGAAGAACATGAGCCATATGCGACTCCGCATCACTCGGATAGCGTACGCCAAGATTCAAAGATTGCTTGTCATCCAAATTTCTGGATTTAGTGGTCCGATACGCGAATTCGCGCACGCAAATTCGCTCGACCCGGTTGACGTGCAAAAAGAGTCAAAGATTGTCTGTCATACGTAATCTTGGAGGGAGTAGCCGGATATGCAAATTCGTGTACGCGAACTTCATTTTATCAGCGAACTTGGATCTCATAATTTGGTTGCCATACGCTACTTCAGGAGAATTGATGCCATACGCGAATTTGCGTACGCAAATATCGCCTTGTCAGCGTAGGTGAAAGTCCGTGCATACGCGACCTGAGAAGAACAAATGTCTAACGTGAATTCGCGTACGCGGATCCGCCTCTTTTGGGTAGTGTACACAAAAATCCAAAGATTGGTTGTCATAAACGATTTCAAAACAAGAGGCCGGTTGCGCGAACTTGCATACGCGATCGCCTCATGTGGATAGCGTACGTGAGGATTCAAATATTGCTTGTCATGAACAAATTCCAGCAGAACAAATGCTATTTATGGATCTACCTCACTCGGGTAGCGTACGTGAATATTCAAAGATTGGTTGCCATACGCATTTTTTGAAGAATTCCAGGATACACGATTCTGCGTACGCTAATCCGCCCCACTCAGGTAGCGTACGCAAAGATCCAAAGATTTATAAACAATTTCCAGCAGTACAAAAGTCATAGGCAACTTCGCGCACGCGAATCCGACTTACATAAGTTGCGTACGCGAATATTTAAAGGTTGGTTGTCATACGCGGTTCTGGCAGAAGTTGCCGGATACGCGAAGTTGCGTTCGGCATTATCCATTTTCGAGTAAGTGTACGCGGATGTCGGCTAAATCTATATGCGAATCAGGGTATGCGAATTCCCTTAGATCAGTTGTTATACCCGAATTCTGGTAGCTCTCTCCATCATTGTACGCAAATTTGCGTAGTTTCGTGTCGGTTATGCCGAGTTTGCGTACGCGAATCATGTCTTCGGGGCACTTTGAAACGCTTTGTCTGGTACACGAATGAAACCGCTCTCAGCCTTAGTTCCCTGCGAAAATTTCGCGTACGCGAATGTGTGGTTTGCGTACAACAATCAACCTCGCGTAGCCAAATCGACAATTATTCCCCTAATAATTACACATCTAACAATTTCCCAACCATAAGGTGAGGAAATATATTGAAGTTCATTTTATGTTACAAATCGAGTACGTAGGAGAACCTCATACGACGCCCTGATGATAAAGCAAAAGTTTCGAGACCAATCGTTTAAGATTCGATGAATAACTTTGAAGAAAAAGTCACCTCATCAGTACTACTTATATTCTCGGAATTTGGGGTCTCAGTTTGGGATAGAATTTCCTAAAATGTAAGTTGTGGCAGATTATGTATATGATCAAGTCACTCATGTAAGTTTTCAGAAAATTTACCTCAGTCTGACTTGTAATAAGTGGGCTACTGGTCGTTGCTATTGGCTCAGTAACCGGTGAAACCTTGAAATAATTATGATAATAAATCCACAAGAGTAACTTGAAAAAGCTGAGTATGACAGTTTGATTAAATAGTTGTTAACCAACAGAAAGTCTGCTCTTCATCAATAAATACAGTTCAAAATTTATTCTTACCTCGGGTGCTGGATGAACCAATTTTGATACAAGATTCTGAGTCTCAGCTGCTGCCAAGTTCTATAATTACATATCTATGAAATCTTAGATACATTAAAAACATGAAAATATGAAAATTCAAAACTGACCTCCTCAGATACGTTTATTTTGAGCGACTGGTCTGGTTCGGAATCGAGGAACTCCTTGAATTAATGAGAAATAGATAATATGGGATTTGAGTTCATTCAACTTTCTAAAGATGTGACGTCCATGATGACGGTTTAAAAATATATGACATAGATATCTATAATTATTATGAATCCATGAGTGAAATATGATATGTTTCTTACATCTGTTTGAGATTCGGTGGGAGTAGTTTGTATTGAGCTTGGAGATACACTAGTAGTAACTGCTACCGGAGCCTGTAGGAATATATTATGTTGAGTTGTAAATATGATGTACGAGAGTCAAAATGTGTTCATTTTGACTCTCGCACATCATAATAATTTTAGATGACAAATAATGCAAGAGTAGGCGCCCTATAGTAATGGCCAAAACAAGAAAGTGAAGTAAAAATACCCATGCCTGAAAACTATTTAAACATCCATGAGTCCTAATAATAATCTGTAATAGCCTAGTATCGATCCTTTCAGTTGAAACAATTATGAATAGGAGTATTGGCATGAATTTGAGGAGAGGTTGCTCATTTCGACCCCCTAACACCTACGATTATGTGAAGCAAAGTAGAACATTTCCATGCCACGGCGGAAAAAATCGTTCTCAAATCCACGAGAAATATGTTCCCTAAAGATTGTTTTTACAACTGTGTGCGCGAAGTTGTAAAAAAATGAGACTTCTCTTCATTATTTACAGTGCGAGAAGTAATGCGTGAATGACTTCTCGCACAGTTTTACATTTACGCACTGGTGGAACGTGCGTGAATGTAACTTCTCGCTCTAATGCATTTTCATTCACGCACAGTTCCAAAATATGATGTCACGTCATCCCTCTGAATTTGGCCTTTCTTGAAAACTTCGTTTCCAAGATAATCTTGCTCGGACAGTGGTGCATTTAATTACAACTTCGCGCACAGTTGCAAAAAATAGTATACGCAACACGTGCGAGAAGTTTCCGCACACGTTGCCAACTCGCGCGAGAAGTAACATTCACGCACACTTCGAAACTTCTCGCACACCTATAAGTCGCTCGCTTTGCGAGCGTGCGTAAATGTGTTCTTCTGGCTGTGCGAGAAGTTCCAAAGTGTGCGTGAATATTAACTTCTCGCACTCGTATGGCAACTTGTGCGGAAATTGACCTTCTCGCACTTGTTGCGTAATATACTATTTCGACAGTTTTTGATCTACTATTTTTTGGTTGTCAAGAGTTGTTTCATCTTTCAGAAAATTAATCTAAATGTGGGATGGCTACGAATATTGTGTGCAAAATATATTTCGAGTTTTTTATAAATTTGAACGTAATTTGCTAGAATCTTTTGAATACAAAAAGTCGATATCCAGATTTTTGCCAGATCTCTTGCTCCGATGAATTATCTCATATATATTCGAATAGTTAATCGAGCGGCTGTTGATTTTGATAAGGTTGAACTAGCTTGGGACGACATTCACATCCCGATAATCAGAGTTTGAAGGGGTTACTCATGAAATATTGTTTAAGGAAACCAGGGATACAGCTGCCATTTTTGATTTTAAATTTTGTGGAACATGCAACACTTATAGCTCAAGGAAGAACCAACATTTATAGTTGAATGAGTTTCCTATTCGGCAATTTTTAATTAGGAAGTAGTTAGTAAGGAATCAATATCATATCATTGGATACAAAAATTACTCGATTGGCTCAGCTGCTTCAATCTAATTATTAAAATCATATCAGTGAATCTTATGAAAAAAATTTACTCCTTCGTAAGAGAAATTCTAAAGACGAAGTTTCAGAAAACGATAGATCTACAATTTGCTCAGTAATTAGCTTGATTGAGTGATTGACTCTTGGATTGAGTCATACGGTCTCGGTGATAATTTCTTTCTATGAATTACAAAAGAAAAGTAATATTTAATGAATAGAAACAATTTTTACTTTTAATGTTGCTTGCAAATTTCTATGCGTTCATTTTTGTAATTGGCTTACGGATTATCAATTTATTTTAGACTCGATTTGTGGGCAATAGTGGATATCACATAAAGCTTATTCTTTTCATTACTTGAATGTTTCTCAAGATAATGCTGAAATTTCTGTCAGAAAGTGATGATGTATGTTACTTACTATCAAATAAAACAAATATGAAAAATTATCATCGGAGTGGATAATCGGCACGTAATTTCAGACAACTTCTATTTTTCAGAAATTGATCCAATTATTTGCCAGAATTTTCAATACTTAGCTTCGGATTTAACCGTCCCTTGAAAATTTGTTCTGCATGGTAGGATATTATAGTTGAAATTTCAATCAACTATTTACACTGCGTTCTCGAATCAATTTGTATATACTTTTTGACCTCATTTTGAGAAATGCCGTGTTCAAACTACTGAGAGTTTTTGATTCAAACAATTTCCCCAATTTTAAGGTAAAATGATCGATTGTAAATAGTAAATATTCATTTATAAACTCACCGCAGGCTTGTCCTGTACATTCAAAACAATTTCATGATGACCTTCATCTGTTTCATGTCCGTCTTGGTGAAGCTTCACCTGAATAGAAATATGTTCAATTTTTTGAATAGTTCGAGATCAATTACGTCTTTTCCGACTGTAAGATATCTATAATTCTTTAGACGATTTTCGCAACTTTGCAAAAAAGGCATTGATTGAACTCAACCATATGGATGACATACTACAAAAGTATCAATTATTCAAAATATTGAAAAATGCCCGATAACTATCCAATTCAATTGCCGGTATGCTTTCTGAATGCTGATAAAAATCAATAGAAAATACGATTTGTCTAATACGATTATAAACTTAATCATTATCGATTCATAGATCTATTACATGGATTTCGTAGTCGAATGTGAAAAAATCGAAATAAAACTTTATGAAGTATACTTCAAAATTATTCATATCATACTATTGAAACAATTGTACGAGCTTCGTGCTTGCTGGTCTGCGAACATACGCGATCCACATGTACCGATGATTTTTTCCTTATGTAATATATTACGTACCTTTTTAAACAATTTTGTAAGCTATTCTCAAAACATGCATACATGATTTTCATTTGATACACTCAAAAGAAATGAAGTCTTGGAGAGAGTTATGTATGAGTATCTTTCTATTTATTGTAAGTCTTCAAACATTCATGCATTTTTTAATCAAAACCTTCTGTAAAAGAAAATGAGTGGAAATAGCAAGGTCTGCTTATTTTGATTTGAATGTTTGACGAACGGAAATATTCGCTCGTGGAATTATTGGATAGTAGAAATGTAAAATTGAAATTCCAAGCGTTCTTCCTTATGAATCTTTGATTGAATCTCACGCCTTAGAAATACACCTTGGAAAGGTATAGTTTTTGAAAGTATTACGAGACACCCTCTCACAAACTCCAGTTAGTGTTCTGTATCTCAGATTACTGTGGCCAATTCATGGTCAAAAGAGACTTGATATCCAAATGAGTTTTCAAGCATGGAATGGATACATATGGTCACTCATAGTTATGGATGGAAATTTCGAGCAACGAACGCGGTGAAATCCAAGATGTGTCTCAAGTATGCGACTGAATCTGTCCAGAATTTTCTCATCTTGAACTAGGGCAAGTGATTGAAATATATCTGCCCCAAAAAGAAAAGCAGATGTTAGGAAAGGCCGAAGGCTTCACTGTGTGGAGCTGCTGACCAGACCAAATAATCGTTGACAATAATTTCGTCAAGAGATTTCGTTATGTCAAGTACGAATCTTCATTTGCAGAGCTCTAATTTTGGATCAATGCTGGAGATAACACTCTATATTTTGGATTGTAATTAATACATTGGCGACGGAATAATTCTCTTGACGAAATTATTGTCAACGATTATTTGGTCTGGTCAGCAGCTCCACACAGTGAAGCCTTCGGCCTTTCCTAACATCTGCTTTTCTTTTTGGGGCAGATATATTTCAATCACTTGCCCTAGTTCAAGATGAGAAAATTCTGGACAGATTCAGTCGCATACTTGAGACACATCTTGGATTTCACCGCGTTCGTTGCTCGAAATTTCCATCCATAACTATGAGTGACCATATGTATCCATTCCATGCTT
The DNA here is from genome assembly GCA_029851415.1 of Eretmocerus hayati. Lineage (NCBI taxonomy): Eukaryota > Metazoa > Arthropoda > Insecta > Hymenoptera > Aphelinidae > Eretmocerus > Eretmocerus hayati. The sequence goes on from CM056744.1 coordinate 6,709,434, forward strand.
GAAAACTCATTTGGATATCAAGTCTCTTTTGACCATGAATTGGCCACAGTAATCTGAGATACAGAACACTAACTGGAGTTTGTGAGAGGGTGTCTCGTAATACTTTCAAAAACTATACCTTTCCAAGGTGTATTTCTAAGGCGTGAGATTCAATCAAAGATTCATAAGGAAGAACGCTTGGAATTTCAATTTTACATTTCTACTATCCAATAATTCCACGAGCGAATATTTCCGTTCGTCAAACATTCAAATCAAAATAAGCAGACCTTGCTATTTCCACTCATTTTCTTTTACAGAAGGTTTTGATTAAAAAATGCATGAATGTTTGAAGACTTACAATAAATAGAAAGATACTCATACATAACTCTCTCCAAGACTTCATTTCTTTTGAGTGTATCAAATGAAAATCATGTATGCATGTTTTGAGAATAGCTTACAAAATTGTTTAAAAAGGTACGATGATTCACATTTTCTTAACAAGCTGGCTCGGAATGTTTTTATTTTACCGTAGATTCAGTGCTTCGAGACCTTTCCATTCCAGTGGGGCTAATATCTCATCAAGTTGCATGAAAATTGTGCCGATGATAGGTAACATGAGAAAATAATGACTTTCACGTTAATACAGTCTTATTGTTCTACAGTTTTTGTCATCTATCTTCATTTGCAGAGATGTTCTGGTGAAAACCAATTCATCAATATTCGTTGGCTCAAAGTGATTGTGAATCATTCAAAACGTGAGATTAGAAAATTCAAGGATTTTTGGTTGAAAGAAACTATCCAGAAACTTCTGGGGAATGAGAAGAATTTTCGAAAAATTTTCACCAAATCGAACGACCTACGATTTCTCGTAGATTCTGGCAAACATCAACAAATTATCCATATCCAACCTTTTTTAGATACCTCTTTCTACGTAATGTGATTTCGAATGGTTCCTAAAATAATTTGGATAGTGTCTTAAAAACTGAAAATTTTGAGCGATTCTTTTCATCCGAAAATTTGAGGACGGTTCTATTGGTGTGATAAATTTTTGAATAGTTCCCCTTACAAATATACATTCTTGAGTAGTTCCTCCTCACTTAGAACCTCGGGCAGGAATGTGTTGATGATAACATGAAAAAATTATAATTTTTACTGCAAGTGAGTCTTGTTATTATCTCTTATTCTCTAAATTTCCGATGGTTCAAAGTGGGGATTAACCATTTCAAACCATGATAACCACAAGAAAATGCCCAAAAGTTGTTGGTTAAAAGGAATTATTCGGAGGCCTTCCGGAAGCAAAGACTTATCACGAAATAACTGTTGGAAGGAGTAATCCATGAATCTCATAATTGTATCCTTCGAGTACTTTCGACCAAACATTTTGAGAAACCATTCTGCTGATATCTTCGAATAAAGTTTTCTCGTCTTCATTTTTTGGTCATCATTCTGTAAACTATCAAACTCAATTCACGAGAATGGGAGGTGCTTATGCACTGGTTATTCGTACCTGCTAATTTTCATTAGGCAACTATAAAAAGTTGCCATCGTGCGGAGCGCATCATCATACTGTAACAGTGACCCCGTTGAAGCACCGTATCTTGATGAATTTGAGGATTGAATGTAACGAACTAGGAATGGAAATGATAAAGAAATAGAAATGATATGATAGAAATGATAAATACAAAAGACGTATATCTGAACTCAAAAATAATTCTTTCAATTTCATTCCAATCTCAAATCTTTTTCTTGTGAGATGTACTAATAAACTATCTAACACTTGCAAGCATTCAAAATCGCGCGCCATTCCCACTAATGTGTGATTCTCCGTTGGTGGGGGAATGGGACGTTTGCGCATGGTCGCGGGCCCGCGGATCGCGAGACTATAAGCGCGCGAGGAAGGCAGCGATCTGATTGCGCAATATTTGGTCATCCCAGGGGCTCTGGCGCGATGCAACCAATTCGTAAATAAGCAGAATCAGCACAATAATTGAGCTTTGTTCATCATTCTAGAAGTATTGAAATACTAAATACATGCAACCGAGTTGATAAATTCGGTTTTTGAAAATCGTGGTAAGATTACACACAGTCAATATTACCTCTCAAACGACATTCAAAAAAGACCCGCGCGTGATGGCGATTTCCGTCATGCATCACCGCTGATGCGATTCAGCAAGAAACGACGACGCGAAAAATTTTGTCAATTAGATTTCTCAATGAAAGTGCTTCTGATCCAAGGACTTAAGGATGCAGATGAGAGATATTGGAATTCTACACAATTTCGATACGGGAAGTGCATGGCTGCGATGCCGATTCAGTGACGAAAAGTATGATCGGAAAAAAAGAGGAGGTTGGAATCCTCGATCTAGCCGTATATGTTAGTTAGGTGTGCTGGAAAGGCTTCGCCATACTTTCAAGCACACCTACCGCTGTGCACAATAAAAGTATTATCGCGGAAGCTTACACGTAACGTGTAATGGCCTCCTCTTTCGACTAGTGAGCTCCAAATCACTCCATTCGAATTTTTCTACACGTATTCTATTCAAATACACTTGGTATTCGAATTTAAGGTCGGTCTGTCAACACATTTTTTTTTTCGTTTCTAAAGATTTAAAGGTCAGTATGTCAGTTCCATGTACTGCAATAATTAGAGTTCCACGCATATTCTCAGTTCTTAGTGCTAAGCACCGATGTGATCAATATAGTGGATTTTTCCAAATTTTACTCTGAAAATACAATATTGAAACAACTATTTTTCATAGGTTTCATGACCAGAATGATCAGATTAGAACCCCGAGCCACGAGACTCTTTTGGTAATGGGGTTTTCACTAAAGATGAGGCATTTTCTTAAAACCACAACAGCGCATCCCAAATTTGCTCTGGGGAACTTTGTCACGGATAAAATTCCAACAAAACTCGTCAAATAATCAGATGCCAGCAGGCGCGAGAAAAGGCCCAGAATCGGAATTCCGAGTTCTGCATAAACATTTGTAGCCGAAAATTAGCCATGTAACTAACTTTTTCAAACTTTTTCACGATTTTGTCAGCTCCATGTATACCATGTTACCCAACTAGAAGTCAATTTATCATGGGAATAGATGAAATCAGAGCGGAGAATTTTCATTCAAAAAATGCGAGGTACAAAAGATCAACCAACGTTTGAATGTAAATTTGAAATAGTTGAACGAGATGAGGACCCAGCAAAGAATATTATAGTGTCTAACAAGAAAATACTCTGATTATTTTATACGAAGAAGATGTAAAAAGTGGCTCTTACTTGCACTCTTTTCAATTTGATTGAAGTATTTCTTTTTCTTTTTCGATCCCAATTTGATTTCATCTGAAACACTTGTATTGAATTTCAAATCAAGTGTTTCAGACGAATTTGGAATCATTGGTCTATGCCTCATCAAAGAAGGCGTTTGGTTTTGAATAAACGTGTAGTTCCCATTGTCAAAAAAATAATTACAGAACAGTGTCTTGGATTAATTGTTGAATAAATTTCCTCATTCATCATTGCAATCAAATCAATTGTATTCGGGATGAGAAGTACGACTTTTCCAAAATTCGTCATCGATTCCAAATCTTTTTGACTTCTTGTATCTCTTGTTCATTTTCATATTAAAGTATACAATTTTTATATGTTATGCACTTACGTTTACGGGGTGAGCTAACTCATAAGTTCCATTTTGATGCACACGCAAAGAGATACCAAAAATCTAAAATAACCATCAAAATATTGATTAGATTTTGTAAGTTTCTATATGGGGGAGAGTGGGGCGAATTAGGACAGGTTTTGCAATGGGGCTATCTGGCGATACTTGGAGATAGGCGCGCTACGGGACTTGAAAGTTCAACTATTGAATATATTGTAAAAAAATTTTCAGATCCCAAGGTCATGTCTTTCATACTTTTTTTGGACATTTGAGAAAAAAAATCTGTCCTGATTCGCCCCGCGTTTGGGAGCACTTTAGGACAGTTTTGAGGGCAAATTTCGACAGCCTTCCAAAATTGAGGTATACGTTATTATTCCCTACCTATTATAGTCGAATTCGCTCATCAAAACACGTGGTAATACCCCAGAACCAAGAGGGAAACTCGTCCGCGACCTTTACATCCTCCCATAGCCCGAGCAAGCGAGCCATTTTTGTGTCATTCTTCAGCATTATTGAAATAGGCGCTTGAAATTGGTGCACTACCGTCTTCAGCAAATCAGTAATTGACTCTCGGCTTCTAAGAGTCGACTTCCTTTCTTTTTTCTTCATATGGGAGGTACCCATACTTGCCCTAAGTTTACGATTCAAATGGTAGAGTGCGACAATCAACTCAATATCAGTGAATGCGACAGTGAAAATACGAAAATCGAGCATTATCTTCGAACACGTTGAAAGCGACTTCTGAGATGGCTATTTAATATCGTAACTTCACTTTTTCACACATTTTCAATCCTCTAACTAACCCTCAACCTCCCGCGCTTCGAAAGATTTGCACAGATGCACACGCGCCTCGATACCAGCAATAATTATCGAAAAACACGGGCACGCGATCGGTCGACCAATTTTAAATGAGATTTAGCATTGTCAGAATTCGCCCCCACCAATTCGTCCAAAAATGCCCCCAAGCGTTTTTTTCGCAAAATTGCGATAACTTGGGTTCAACCGGGCCGATTTTGACCCACGACCGCTCAGAATCTTCGTTTTGTGACGTAGTTTTCGACCCTTGAATGTCGATTAAGCCGGTCCACTCTTGCGGAAGCAGCGTGAAATCTTGCATTTGCAAAATAAACCACGCGAGGCCCTCAAAAAGCACCCCTACGTCAGGGTGGACTCCCAGTATCGTTTCGGGAGGTCTAAGGGCCATAAAAACTATTGTCTTTGATAGTATTGGAAATGTTTTTACGCGGCGGAAGCCTAGACTCGCTCACAACCGAGCTACCTTGCTTGTCCTAATTCGCCCCTGTCCTAACTCGCCCCACTCTCCCCTAATTGATTCATAGCTAGATTGAGACTATAAGTATCTAATGTCTATCTGACAACAATCTTCTTTTTGAATATTATTTGAATTGATCTTACCAATTTCAACTGTTTATGATAAAGGTCTGCTGGAACGGGTTTAGACTGTGAATAACGATTGGATTGGTAAATAGTCGAGCAATTTATAATCAATTTGATGAAGAAAGAGTCCTTACCGATACTAAATGAGATCCTAAGAACGTTATCAATAATAATTTTGATATCATATTGAAAATTTCGTAAGGTTCAAGTCTTATTCCACATCAAATTTTTTTCTGTGCACTTGTGATTAACTTCAAAACTCAGCTATCACTGCCGCGATCGTTGATTCATCAAAAGTCAAACTTGAAATGACTAAAGCTAGTGAAACTATGTATTAATAGACAAAAGAGCACTTGCACTCATAGATTATGATATGTGGTAGTGTTAATATTCTCATTTCTTATCTCAATTCATAGACGGGGTCGAATTCAATAATATTCCGTCCGATATTCAGTTGAGCAAATATTATAACATTTGTTTTGAGATATCCACATTTTGAAGGGGTTATCATTGAACGATGCCTAATTAGGTTCTAATGGAATCTTGTGGATGAAAAAAATCTTCACTGATTGATACAGCATTTTTTATTTCTTAATTCAGGGGACAACGGAAATAATTATCGATATGAATTTCAATTTAGACATAGATTTTTATCTTGATCGTTCCAAGTTCCCCAAGAGTGGAAATGAACAATTCTAAATATTTCATATAATTCTGGTAATATTCGATGTAGAATATGGAAAAATCAATTTCACTCTCTTAGATTTTTTCATTTACGGAGCTAACGGTTAATTTTGAATGATTGCAATGTGTTTTAATAACTTTATCGCATCTCTCTGCATTGAATTTTGAAGATTAAGAAGTTTGGAATTTTTCAAGATCGAGGATAGTGTTGTTACATCGTAGTAGATTGAGCCACAATCAATATTCTTCATTCATTCGTAAGGATTGGAGCCATTGTCTTCGAATTTTTTCATTCTGCTCACTTCAATTCATGAGTAGCACATTGATAACGTCTCAATTGAGTCTACCTTATCCATCATGAAAATTAAGCATGAAGAGTGTACGACTCTAGATTCTTCATAGACCTACTAACTTCTAAAAAAATATTCATGTTTTGGTGAGTATTACAATACCAGTTAAAAGTTTGTATACATGTTCCTAAAAGTGAACAGCCCGTTCTGAGGAATCCGATTTCTCCCCTCTGGTTCAGAACGACCTCAACCAAGTGAATACCCCCTTTATTGTGGCAACTCGGAAAGAGTAAGATTCACTCAGGCACGAGTGATGTTTTCACCCCGATAGAGTGAGACTCGCTCTTTTTGGAGTTGTCACAAAGGGGACGAGGGGGTAATCCGGAAAGGTTAAGAGACACATTTTGTAAGTTTTCACAAGTATTTCAAGGACTTTTTGGGAGTTTCTTTGAGTAACGCGCCATCCATAAATGATATCATGCCAAAATTGACCATTTTTGACCCCCCCCCCCGCCCCCCCCATATTCACACTTTTTCACAAATTTGAAGACCCCCCCTGCCATGATGTCACGAATAGGTAAACCCCCCCCCCTTCCTGACTATTAGTGGGTGGAAATTTCCACTATCCGAGGAAAAATCACATATTATGACGCTAATTCTTAATTTTCTTATTCAATTTCAATACATACATTTGATTACATTTCTTAATTCAACTTTGGAGCATAACTCTTATTCGAAGTAATGTTTGATGTTAATGCCTTGAGATGCCCAAGATGATCTGACTATATTGCATCACTCACGAAATTTTTGAAAATTCTTGCAAACTGCACTTTATTAACCCGTAATACTCACACTTCCGAGAATTTACGTAATACTCACACTGGGTCAATCAGACCCGGCTCAGAAAAACCCGCGTTTCTCGCTTGGAAATGAAGCTATCGACCCAAAACTTTTTCGTACATAATTTTTAACACCTCCTTTTGAGTGTTTCATAGGTTTCACCCGCGGAATCCAACATTTGATATTTAGCATTTCACTTTTTTGAAAATGTCCCTAAAAAACCAGTTTTTGACTTCAAGAACTCATAAAACGGGTTGGTCTCAACCGATCGCAAAATTTCTTGTGAGATTCTACTTGGGAGATGACCTACTTTCACATAAAGAAGGTCTCCATATCATCTATTGAAAAAAATATATTTATTATTAACAATTGCTATGAACAATTTAGGTGCATTATGTTCAGTAGGCTAAAAATCATGATCAGTTGTTGGTGGCCAGGTATAAAAGTAAGGATCATGAAAAAAAAACATTTTTGGACCAAAACTTCATTGTCTATATGTGAGAGATGAGTATAATTAATGCCAGGAATAATAATATGATTACAATAATTCATTCTTCTCCACCGCAATCAATACATAGCCAAACCCGGTGATCGTCGCACATACCACGAAGGCAAGATGGGCACTTTTTCTTCGTTTTATGATCAGCCGCCGTTGGACAAAGAGCACAACGTGTGCGCTTCTCAAATTCAAGCCTTTGATTCTCAACATGAATCCATTGTTCTAGCCGTTTCAAAATTGAACCGATCCCTGACCTCAGGTTGCGCTGGAGCGTAGCACTCGCCAAGCGGTTTTGTAAATGTGGGATCACTAAGTGGATAATGAGACCGTTCAAACATTCTTACATCGACTTATTACTATTATTACCAGAGTTTTCATTCAAACATTTCAACAAAATACGAGGATCTACCAAGGCCATGTCCATTATCCCGAAAAATACGCATCGGCCACCGACAGCTTCAGGCCGTATACGCGTGTAAACGCCAATCGGAGCAATCAGTACCTCTTTTTGTGCAAGGCAAATGTCCTAGTATATCAATCTCACTCTAAGAATCGATATACAGTCGTTTTAGAGGGTCGAGATAGGAAGAGTCGCGAAAAACTACGATATCGTTTTGGTCACTCAATACTCACTCTGGGTCAATTTGACCCGACGGAAAATGCGCAGTTGCTTCAACAGCTGCTCGCCGCACGCTGGCGCTGTGCCAGGCCACTACAGCGCGCGCAACAAGTAGAGTTACATCCGAACTACCAACAGATGGTGTCACAGGCTCCGTTTTCGACGATTTAATGGGTTAGATTTGTAGCCAGAAAAATGCGCGGGTCAAAATGACCCAGGGTGAGTATTACGGGTTAAACATGATGTCACATTTGAGCATACCCCCCGCCCCCCTTATCACACTTTGTCACATTTGGCTGACCCCCCCCTCCCCCCGAGAGCATGTTATCATTATGGATGGCGCTTAACACAATAGATTTTTGTTGAGTAAACTCGAATATTTGAGAAAATTCATAAGAATTGAGTCAACGTTCAAATCTCTGCAAGTCAGACATGAGTGGATGGATCGAAATGATCAAAAGAACATCTGAAATTCGAAGTCAAGATCTTCAAGATCGTTTTTAAATGTCATTCTAGTTTTTTCTTAGTCCAATCAATGTCGGTTTTTCTGGCGATAGATTTTTCTCAAAAAGTAGGACAGCCATTGAGAAATATTGAAGAGATTCATATCTTAATCGGTGTAGATAGAACTTTAGTGAATTTTGATTCCTTCCGTCAACAATGAAGGAGAATTTTAGAGGAATCAGAGGAATATCACTGTGAGTCTGATTTCCTCACTGTTCATGAATTTTGGGACTCTTTTTCGAGAGGAACCTTTCGTTAGAAAAAATATCATTTTTTAGACCAGGAGCAACCTAGAATGACATTCAAAATCGAATTCTGGAGCTCTTGACTTTCATTACTTCTATCTTCAATCATTCTAATCCATCATATTTGACATGCAAGGGTGTGGGCTTTGACCAAATTTTTATAAATATTCCTAAAGGCTGGATTTGACCTAGCGGAAACCTGTTATAACGCACGAAAGAGAACTCTAAAGAGTCTTTGAAATACTTTTGTCAGACTATGATGGTTATAATCAACTCTTCTTATCTCCTAATTTTTGAAATTTATACACTGAGTTTCATCACTCACTGCCATGATTTAAATTGTTATCATTATTTTTCTTTACATCTAGCAATTCTTCTACTGGGACCGATGATTCTTGCATCATCTTCTTGTCGTTTCCATTAGAGACTTCTGTAAAAATCAATTTATGCGTATAAAACTTGACTTTCGAACGGTTGTATGAATTGTATTGTCAATTTCATTATCAGATTTCAAATAAGCATGAAAGGCGTGTTATCCTACCTGTCGGTCCCATTTTTCTTGAACCCAAGAAAAGTTGTCCATCAAGTCTTGTATCTCACCCTCCAAGTATGCCGAAGCGAAATTTCCATTTCTTGCAAGATCAGTGAAACGGTCAAGTGCGCGGTAATAGAATAACATGAAATCATTCTTGGCGTTGTGTCCAAGAGGAGTAATATCATTATAAACTTGTCGAGCTTGTTTGATAAGTCTTGACCCCTCCTGCCTCATAAGTGTAGAATTCTTTACAGATCCATTCCATTTCCACCATTTTTCTACTGCTTGAATGGCGAAATTCAACCTTTCTCGCAAGATTCTCCACATGTCATCGGTTTTGGGGTCTTCCACATCCGATTCTTGGTCGTGGTCTTTAGCCTTTCTAGGGTTGATACTTTTACCCTGTTGATTGAAGTAGACCGAATCCATATAAGATCAGATAGTGAAAATGGCCGAAGCCACGGACTCTTCTGGGGATTTTTTATATGATTCTGTGCAAAATGAGGGGGCGAGTATTTTTTCATTTGGCCTAGAACCGCTTTGTTTCGGGGCTGTGAAATTTTTTACTTTAACGTCGGAATCATGAAATTCCAGAAAATTGACCATTCTAAAATGGTAAAATATGGATTATTTGGGCATTCCTTTGTGTATCCATGAATACCTTGATATTAACCATCGAGTGGCAGTTATTACACCGTAATCCATTGCTACTAGGCGTGAATTTACTTTAAACTCCTCAGAATGTTAATTTTCATGAAAAATACAAAAATTTCAATAGCTTCTATGGGCAAGCATATTTCTGCCTGAATTTTTTTTTTAGGATAGGTTGAATAAGGAGAAAGACATTGGCATTGGTTTGAACTACGCTAAAAGACAGGGCGGGGGTCAATAAAATCATTTCTCGTGAAATCTCCGAGGACTGGATGGTCTTTAGTCATATGCTCTTCGACTAATCTATTCCGGTTGACACACGCACGCGCGCGCACACACACACACACACACACACACACACACACACACACACACACACACACAAAATTGCACATTTGAGTGGGATTGCCACTGTGCTCGTGCCCGGCCTGTTCTCGTACCGCCATAGATCCTCTACTTAATTAAAGAGTTATTCGAATGATTCAAAGTGGTCATACATGGTACGTAGAAGCAATTACCACCGAATCTTCGTCTACCAAACCTCTGATTGTGGTGTAGTTACTTTCGGACTCAGAGACCTGCAAATTCTTTCATGCATAAATGATCTCGTACTCAAAGTTTACGGTGTACATACGTCTCATCCATGGACACATTCGTAACACGTAAAAAATCAACTTTGTAGTACAATTGGGACTAATACCTTGGACGGACCATGAGTTCTCGAAGAATTGATGGTGTTGGTCGGCTGGGAATCCTCAGTTTCTGTTATATACTCCTGTGTGTTGAAATCATTTCGCGATTGTGTCGTCTTGGCCGTATGCTACGATGTTATCAAATGCAACCGTGAGATTGAATTATTTAAAGCTAATTTTCAAGCGCTATAGAGTAGTTAATCGTCAGACTTACCTCAGTTGAAGATTTCTCATCTGGTGGTTCACTGGTATCAAATAAATCCAAGTCTTCTAGATTTATGGTGGATCTCTGAGTATCGATTTCAGTTGTTGGATTGAGCATCTCGATAGTCTCCTGATTAATTATTGGACTTATGAAATCAATATCTTTAAAAGTTGTCAGGCATAAAGCGGACTTTCATCATGGCTGAACATATCCATTAGACCAATTTACCTCGGTTGGAGAGTTTGTTCCAAAGGGATTCCCAGTTCTGAATTTTTGACCTCGCTGGGAATTTGTAGTATTTTCTAGAGGATCGATTGTAGTTGGCCCCATCTCCTGCGGCTCGGTCTGTGTCACGATTTGAAGAATAAGATTATGAAATTAGGACTTGCTCAGTATCTTTCAAAAATATTCACAAGAACTACCGAAATTGTAAGGTCTAAATCTGTGGAATTATCGATGCTAGTTTGACTAGATATCCAAAAAGTCGTGGTATCTTGATCAGACTTTGACCCTGTCACAGTTTCTGAAACCTGTTGAATGAACATTGGATCAATCATTGCAAGTGAACGAATTTCAGTAGTAAAAAATCTCATGTTGGTCTGCAAAGGACCATTTTTATTTCAGAACGCGTATTAGACTCATGTTTGAAATGTTTAGCAACATCTATCAGTGTAAGACAAGTCTGCGAGGGGGTTATGACATCCATTATGCACTAGAAATTCAAAAGAATGAGACTCGGATACAATAAAAATTGTGATCGCTGCGGGAAGTGATTCAATAACATACAACAATAAATGCCCTGGCATTACGAACCCCAGTTTTCCACTCGGTGATTGCAAAATTTGCAAAAATCGAGCGTAATTGGTATTACGCGCACGAATGTCCAATTTTCACTGATATTTTTTACATTTGCCTGATTGAAACCAAGAAGATTGAACTTTCCGTCGAGTTTGTACTATCTTCTTAGGGTGTAAGTGAGTTTGATGAGTTCTACAAACTGATTTTTCTTATCTACCCTTAGAAAATCAAATTTAAGTTGGTGACTTCAAAATAGAAATTGTAATCGCGGTGAGGGATAGTTCATCAACCGGAATTGGGGTCTTGCATTTTTTTTTGACCCCCTCAAAAAAAGGTTTGGCAAATTCGAGCAAATTAGAATGAGTATTGTGCAATTAGAGAAAAAATTCCCAAAAATTTTCTTTACCTTGCGCAAATTGTTTAAAAGTCGGACGACTTGAGAGTGACCATAGTGGGTGAGCGCCTTGTGACGTCACACCGATACAAATTGAAACCATTCCCATGCTCAAATGTATGAGATTGATGAAAAAGTCTTGGACTAAAATTTTTTGAGAATAATTCACTAACTTATGTCGCAAGAGTGTGCAGTAGCGTCTTAATTCTGTCTAGGAGAGGTAAAAAAATCAGCCAAGAACGTCAGTATATCAACAATGGACTCAGAGGTTAGTGTCCCAATGCTACATAAATTATGTTCCTAAATGATTGTGAAATTAAAGTCATGATCACTGCTTGATATCAATTTCAAGTCTAATTTTTATCCTCTTTGATCTAGGAATCCCACACAAGTAATGAGGTTACCACCACAGATTCTGAGAAGCCCAAAAAACTACCATATAAGACTACCATATAAGGTGATTTTTTCGAAACTTTCAGTCGTGAAGCCCATTTTTCTACAATCGTAAATGTTTTACAGATTGGTCTCACAGTTGGTAAGAAATACTTCGCTCATTTCTACAAAGAGGGTGCCAAGCCTTGGTTTGCCCATCGTAACTTGAGTAGAGAATTAATTGTCACGATCAGTAGATGTAGAGCTGATCATTATCATTTAGCATCTTCTTTGAATCGTATTAAACTGGTTGAGTCTCCAAAATGTAAATGCAACTTGGCAGACGAAGATCTCAATCATGTGCTGTGGCAATGCCATCTTTATTCTCAGCAAAGATTCAATCTTCTCAGGAAACTCGCTCGTCTAGGACATGGGCCCCCCCTTTGCGCTGAGATGTTTTTGAGTGGACCGCACATTGAGGCTTGTCGGGCCATTTTTCAGTTTTTTACTGATTGTGAATTAAAAGTATGAAAATTTCCTGGCCTCTATTTCCTGTTATGCTCTTTTTGATCTTTTGTATTGTTAGCTAAGATTTTAGTTTTAAGTATTATATCAAATCTGTATATTTTTCTGTACAGGTTATGCCTGAATAGACTTCTTTGAGGTTTGATTGGCTGAATAAAAAAAAAAAAAAAAAAAAAAAAAGAGTGCTGGTTTCAATAAAATCAGACGTAGTAGGACGATCAGTGGAGTTTTGCTTGGTTGTGCTTTCGGGGAAAATGTTTACAGATGTGAGTGTCAAATCTTCAAGAATCTGAAACAATGAGATTGTAAATTCATATACTGTCTCCTAATGTGTTAAAATATGTATTTAAGAATAAATTAAAGTTATAATTGCGGCAATTGACTGGAAGTTAGTTGGATCAAGTTTCGATACCAGGGGGTCTGTCGCAGGGTTTCAAATTTTTAGACTGGATATTGAGTGTCGTCATTGTGCTCTCAAGGGTTGTGTTAATGATTTCACTCTCACTCAAAGTTTCTTTGAAATCAGGGATCGGCAAAAGATTAATGCAGAAATGACCTCGTGGCCTGATAAATTACTCAGTCACTCATTAGGCTTATTTCAATGACTGTTTGCAACTGGGAAAAATCCTGTCTATTAGGGATATGGAATAAATCATTAATTATCGGCAGAATAAGATTGGAAATGTAAGATCCTGTAGAATTGTTAAAGGTTTTCATAGCTGAACTTTACAGCCACCGTGGAAAATAACACGTTCTTCGGGTGTTATATCTGTGATTCTCATTATCTTTCTTTCGGGTTATCGCTCACCAGCACCATCAGGAATCGACTCAGTATTATTAATATCAGGTATTTCACAAAGAAGGTTTTCTCGCTTATCTTAAAAATTGAGATATCTCAAAAATTTTGCAGCGCATTCTCAAAGAACTCCTCCAGGCTCAATAGGGAGATCGTATCAAGAACTTAGCTGATATCTATCTATGATTCTGCGAGGCTGCGTGCAGAGTTTTTATTCCTGCAGATAACATGTATTGATTTCCCAAAGATGGCAAAAAAGGAAACGACGAATTGGTTGAGCAATGAATCATATTATTACTTACATTAGTCTGTGTGCTGGTATCCAAGATGCTGATCGTATTCGTCTCATCTGTGAACAATGGGCTCGTGACTTCTGAGACAGTTTCAAAGACAGACATTGATTCTGTAGAGCCAGGCACCTGGAATTGTGAATCCTGGATCATACGATAAGAAAATCCAAACATTTTGTGACTTAAGATCCTGTAATGACTACGCTCCAAAATGTCTACATTATACATCCTATCGTAAAGTATGACCAGAGTTGAAGGTACTGTTTCTTCTTTCATGTCATAGATGCAGAGTACTTCATCAAAGACTTATGCGAGAATATGTACGAGATTTTACCTTGGTTTGAATATTGACTTCTGATGTGCTACTCGTATTTGTTTTGCGAGGGGACGTCAAATCGATTGTTTCTGTGACTGGTTCAAAAGTAGAGTCTGGTTCAGTGGTCCCAATTGCCTAAAAAGTCAAAATTTTTATTCTTATTGAAGAAATCCCGGAAGAGTTGAATTTTTCTGATCAATTTTTCCTCAAGCAAACCATTGAAAGAAATTCTTCATAAGTAGACCGACTAGAATTGTTAGTTTAACCTTCTATCTTTACAGAATTACAAACAAAATTTACCGGGGTAAAAAATGCAAAAATAATTTTAAAATGTCAAATACATCTGCGAAAGATGGGTGGTACCACGTACTTCAGTTTGAGTGCTTGACGGCGTTGACTCAATACTGCTAGGGCTCGTTTCAGATGTTGTTTCCCACTCTGAAAACTTTGTCAAAGGTTCCAGTCGAGGGGTCGATCCAATTTCACCCGATCCCTAAAGAATAGAATTTCGATTGATAATTTATTTTGAAAGTTCTTTATTAAATACTAACCATGAACATTTATCAAAAAGACTGTAAATATAATCAGGAGTCCTGATTGTCATTCTTAATTCAATCACTTTGTAATCACAATGACCTTTCTAATAGTCATTCTATCGGATATCATATAATTTTGTTGCAATATAATTATAATAAAGTGCCGTGCATAATTTCGTTCACGTTCGTTGTCTTTGTTCCTACGTACTGGTCGTTTGACCAATTTTGTTCGTAGAGACTAGGTACATGTCTTCAAACCTATATATACCCTTACATACAATGGCCATTAGTCAGTCACCCGAACAATATGCATATGTAGAAGAAATTCGGAGACATGTGTCACTCTAAATCTGAGCTTGGGTAAGCTGCTTTATTGATATCAAGGGTTTTGAAGATCTCGAAAACATAGATGATTGGAAATAACGCTTGGACGATATTCTGATGGGCAAAATTATCGTTTGGTGATAGTTCAATCAGAACGTTCTACGTATAAGGATTGAAAATGAAAGTATGGTTGTTAAAAAAGATTAAAATTCTTGAAAATCCAGTACATTTCTTGTGAGTTTTATTATTACCCAGTGCTTAAACTCCGATGTGCCCTCGGATGAAGCTTGATTGTCAATAATAGTTCCATTACACATCTGAATGTGCTTTATTTTTTGCAGTAACCTCTCCAGAAATCTGATGGAAACTTTCATAAACAATATACTCTCACTGGCTCGACGCCAGTACTCAAAAAAGCTTCTAAATTTTTCCTTCCATCCTTTGGGTCCATTCCCAACATTTACGAGTATCACAGAAGTTCACACATTGAAAAACACTATAGAATCAACGGTGGGTACCCGGGTACCACGGGTGCCCGAACTCGCCATGTTTACCGGGTGCTCATCGTAAGGTTAAAATATCAAAAGTACCTGAGTTTGTAGGACGGTCTCTGTGAGGCTGGTTGGTACTTCATTGGTCCTGGGATCCAAGCTACTTGTTGTGGAATCACTTGGTGTAGACATTTCTGTGCTTTCAGAAACCTATGAATATTTGAAATTGATTACTACGAATATGAATCAACCAGACGTTGAAACTTTTCTAAGGTGTCGTGGCAAGAATTCATCCAGTGCACGGTTCCAGTGGCGATTACATCGGTAGAATTTGTCAAACGAAACGCTATATCTTATTATTCATCGATCGTCGTTTATTTCCATTCAATCTACTATTCTTATAAGGAAATACGGTGGATTCAAGAGCCCGAATAGTGACATTCGTGGTGCTAGGAGATGCACAACTATATATATTTCTGGCGCAATCGGTTAGGCCAACGCCATGTTAGTCGGTCGGGGTGAAAAAGTTTAATGCGAAAAAAATCGTTTTGGATCTTTTGGATTCCGTATGACGGCCTTATTCGCCGCTTAGCTATTTTATTTACATAGCCAGCCCAAGGCTGTGCACAGTCTTATTCCATGAGATATTCTTTGGATGAATTGAAACGATACCGTGTGATCTAAAGGGCCCTAAACGATCTTCTGTGATTATCTTCAGAGGGCGTGACCACTGACCTCAACGGGTTAGTGAGTGAAGAAGATGGACTGTAAAATGTGGTTGACATCTCACCACTTTAGCCACCACTGATTGATTGTTCAATTCAACCAGGTGGTTGAAAATCCAACCACTGATTGCTAACCTAATCCAACCACATGTTGACATTTTTTCCCCAGCGAATATGCAGATGAATACGAGGCCGATACAGGTGGGGGCGTCCGTGCGATTTTTTTGAGATCAGAAAAATAATTTTCTCAATTTTTTTTTCCATGAATGTACGGGAATAAACAACGGTGGCGCCCGCACAAAACCTTTCGGAAAAAGTCGAAAAAGTTCCAGGTTAAGCAACGTTCTCACCGCTCAGTATTCGGATTGATGACCGCTCGGTTGAGGAGGCTGCCACGGACTATTTGTTCATGAAAAAAAAAACTTTTTTTGACCCAAAAGTTTTGTCCGGTTACGAGCATCCCTCAATTTCATGATCAAGTATTAAATCTATGATCACTGTACGGTCACTGTAGTGCATGCGCACCAGTAGGTGCTACCACCATGCTTGAGTGTGTGGAGCTGATCGATGAGCGGGCAGACCATCATAAAACGAACTCGGTAAATATGTAAACCAGTAACTGTTTCTCAAGTTGCAATAAACTAACTCACAATTAGTTGTAATGAGTGACTTTGATTATTCGTATATCACTCAAACATTACAGACACCAATCCGGATACTGAATCGCGAATATGTACATCGCCTATAGGTTATATGTACTTTGTCATCCAAAAAGTCTCGCACGGACGCCGCTCTTGTTTTTTTCTATAATTAAAAAAAAAAGTATAAAGAAACTTGTTTACTCGACCCAAAAGTGTCACCTTGGGACCACCATCTACCAATCTCGTGGATCCCATATTCATCCCCATATCAGGTCGTTGAGGGAAAAATGTCAACCAGTGGTCGGATTTGGTAAACAACCGATAGTCGCCGCTAAAAGACAACTAGTTGGTTGATTTTCGGCCCAAACCCATGGTTGAGCGAAAATCTGCAACCATTTTGTTGGAGTTTAATTTTCCCACAAATTTTCTACAGTGTACCATCTAAGTGAGCAAAGCTCTCAGTGGCTGATTTTAATTTCACTAATCATAGAAAATTGTCTGAATATCATATACGAGCACGATTATGAAACCCTGACTGTTATAAGCAGAATAGTTATGTTACAATCGCGGAGAAATCCTCCGTGGATTCTAGTGGATGTTACCGTCGTTTCGGCGCTGTAAGCAGTTGTTGTTTCAATATCCAGAACATCAATTGTATCATAATCTTCACCAGCCCCAATTGGATTCATTACAATGGGATCATCTGTCACCAGGATCATCTGTTAACAATACCAATCAGATTTTAAGTAAAATATGCTTCCGAATTTCCCTACAAATTACATTGTGGTAGAGAATCACTTACCCCTGGAGGAATCTCGATTCCTGTTGATGCGATAGTTGTGAAACTCATATCGACGAAGTCTAGCGTTGTCGTTTCTAAAGATGCAGACTTGGACGAATCTTCAGGTAACACGTCCTTCAGATTTAAATGAAAAAATTAGATTCCCACATGATAGAACAGAATTGCGGTTTTGTATTACAATTTCGGAAGATAAAATTTTTGATCATCATCATAACCACGGTCGTCCTCATTTTAGGTCAATATGGAATAAGTGAATTTATTATATTCAGAGATAGTGTATAGAAAATTTTTCGTGATTATGAAAGACCCAAAAAGGGTAAGTTCGAGTTACCGTGGGATGAGATGTCTCAGGAGATCTACTGGATGACTCCAAAGTTGTTAAATTTTTCTCGGTTATCCACACAGGTCTCAAGCTACTTGATGCCTTAGATTCTGTTGTATTGTTGTTCACCTAATGAGTTCAAGAATCAAAACTAGTAAGCTGTTGTTATCCCCATTGCTTGTCGAAATTATCCGACATCATACCGTGGAAAGTGATGTTTTTATCTCAATTCAGATGAAGAACGAAATACCGTGAACCGGGTAGACTTTGGCCACTTAGGAGCTTCTGATAAAATCACCCGACGTCCGTGGTGACTTCGACCACTTTCGTGAAGCATCGGCGTGATTTCATTGGTCTGAGCGACAGTTTGTTTTGCGTGGCCTCGCCGTCACCGGAGTGGCCAAAGTCACCCCGGGGAACCGAAGAATGTTTTTTTCGTCGGCAACTACTCATAATAATCCTTTCATTCGCTAGCATTAAAAGTACTTATTAAATTCTTATTACAATTCAAGCAATCCACAAAACAATCACAAATATTAAATCTGCTAAAGACTATCAACTGATTGACTTGGGGTTTATTTTTGGATCATGTACAAATGTAACGATTACACTTACTTCTGAAACACCGACAGATACATTTTTATCCTGAATATAAATTCCACTGTCATGAAAATTCTGAAATCAATAGAAATCACATATTGAATCAATTGACCATGCTCAAAACAGATCCAAGACATTTTCACTGACGAAATATGGCATAACACCTACCTTGTTATGTCTGACTCGTCGACTCGTGCCGTCCGAAGCTTGAAAAAGATCAGGGGATAGAGTCTGAAAAAAGATCCCTACGTTTCATGATCTTCGTTTACTGATGAGCTTTTTTCACAAAAAGGAGACAGAATATATCACAGGCAGATGTGGACTTTGAAGTTGTGTATCAAATTAGTTCAATTAATTTCAAATGACTTGATCGTTTATGAGGGTTCAAAAATCGAAATAAGTATTATTTATTTGTATAATATTGAAATCTTAGCCATGAGCAAGAAATCTGGATTTTGAATGACACATATAAGAATTTGGTTGAACCCCTGACGCAGGTCAAAGGCTATTTTTGAAAGTCTCCTCAAACTGTGAGTTTTCAGCAAATTCAAGTAAACTATTCTATTGAAGCTATAATGTGAAAATTTAGGCTGTACGATTCCATTTCTTGGCATTTACATTTATTAATTAATGCCAGAAAATTGAATTCCTGATGAAAAGGGAACTGGATACTTAGAAAAATAAAAATACATGAAAATTACACAAAACTCCGATTTCAGAAGCTTTTTGGTAGCTAAGAAGTGAAAAAAGATAACACCCTAATTCTGGTGCTTGATTTGAAGGAAGAATTTTTCCAGTATTTTTCAGATTTTTTCCAGAGTGGACGTTGAACGGTAGCTCAAAATTATAAGGATGTCTCTATGTACAAAAACGTGATATTAGATGTTTGAAAGTTGAAGTAAGATGGTTTGTTGTCAATACTCACGTCAAAAATCTCGCCTCCGATTGAAACGTTGCTTTTTACGCTGGTGCCAGAGTTCATTACAAACTAGAAAATGGAAGCACACACCATCAATACGACAAATTTCCGATCAGAAACACTGCAGGAAACTATGAGAATACTCTGAATTAGAGACTACAAAAATTTTTTTGCAAAAGATCTAGATAATTGAAATTGAAATTATTAGGAAGCAAATCTTTCAAATAATGTTGTTGGAAACACATATCTATGTGAAGAAGGGGATTTTATTCAAATAAAGGATGAAAATCGAAAAGGCAATTTTTCAAACTGAATTTTTATTTGATTTTGTCGTCATACATTTCAAATGCACATAAAAGGTAGATAGAAATGTCTGAATTCCATATAAACAGAATCTAGACTATTTTCTCATTTCAATTCATTAATTGCTGAATGTTTGCTTGTTCTGGAATGTCTAGGGGAACAATACTCTTCTCAATGACGTAGTTTTTCTCACTCTGTAACAAAGTTTTTTTCTTCTAATATTCGATTCATTCTCGTAGATTGTGCCGAAATGGGAATTACTTATTGCCATCAAAATTGACTCAACACTTTCACAAAATGATTCTTTGTACGTGGTGATTTGTAGAATTAAATTTCTCAACTTACGGTCGGATTAGTTCCATTATGAATCGTGATGTTGTAGGGTTCCCCATTGGAGTAAATGATCATCTAAAGTGAAACAAATTAAATTTAAAAAATTGTATACTTTTGAAATTTTTTACAGGCTTGGATGAGGCCATTATTTGAGAAGTATATGGCATAAGCGTCCCCAAACTGGAGAAAAATTCTACAATGAAATTGTTTTGCTGAAATCAGTCAAAACCCCAATTGCGAGTGATGATGTATATCAACCGTATTTATTCGGTGTTAACGTAATCTCAAAAGCATACGAGCCCAGTTCCTGCCTCAAGTCGTAGGAAATATAAATCTCAAAATCCGGAATAAGCCGAGGCGTAAAATTGATACTTTTTGAGCACTGAGTAACAAACTCTATAGTCGAGTTTCTTAAGAGAATTTCAAAGACAACTTTTACCGACACTCCAAATCTCTACTCATTAAAGTTTTTCCTCGAAATCTACGCGATGTATAAAAAAGTGCTTCCAAGTAGCCTTATGCTACTACTTCAGATCTACCATTTGAAAAAAGAGCCGAGCGGATTGAGTGAATATTGCCTTCAGAATCAACTTTGTAGATTACAATTATTAAAGAAGTTGAGTTTGATTTCCTCTTAAAGCATTGACGATGTTTTACTCAACCCATTTTATCAATTGAAACACTCCTTGGATCGAAAGAATGTCTTGGGAAAATTTTAACTATTAGTGATTGGAAGACCACTCACTTAATCCACAAATAATTTTGTGGGAATCTAATCAATGGCTATTCTCATTTAGCTCAATCGTTGAGTGTATATTCAACTTTGAAAATTTGCCATCGTGCTAATTTTAGGTGAGATTTTGGCATAAGGAATGGAGCAAATTTGCTATCGCTCAAAGGGGAAAAATTGAGAATTCTTGAACACGTGTGGTTATTTTTATCAATTCAATACGAACAAATTCGCCCAATCATATTGGAGGCAAACTGGAATAAATATATTGCTGGATTTCACTCACGCTTATTGGTCCAAGCACTGGTTGATTGATTCTATTTTTATCCGAGTCCGATAATTCAATAGAGAGCTTGAAATCCTGAAAAAAACACGTCTTTGTTTAATGTGATGTATCATTGACAAGCACAAGAAAATACTTTATAAGTTCATTTTTCTCCTCATTTAGAATCGATATATTTAGTATTAATTGATAACTAATTCTTAATGGTGAAAAAAGACTCAACTTACCAGATCGATTTTTCTGCGATAATTTTTTGGCACTGGACTCGACTGTAACATTTCTTTGATTAGATCAAAAGTTGCAAGAGACAGAAATTTATCAAAAATCAAGAATATTCATACCAAAATCAATAGAAAGCTGCAAGATATAAGTAAGATTGCTCCCACATTCATATTCGGAACAAAATTTTATGAGCTTTCAAAATCAAAGTTCTAGTCCTTTCTGTGAGAGAAATTAGCTCGGTATGTCTAAACACGGAATTGAGACTCTACGAGTCGTACTCGTGACTAAACTGGTACTGATAGGTAATGACGATATCCAATTTGATACGCAAAATCGATTCAAATTTGGGTGTAGATTTGTTATCGATTGATGATTGATGGGAGTGCTAATAAATGCATCCTCGACTCGTCAGTTGTATAAACATTACTCAATATGATAGTATCGTGAGTCAAACTTTTTTCCGACAAGGAATTGGATACTGAGAAATTGATACTTTTGGCAGAGAATGTGACATTTGCAGTTGCTGAAGGTTCATTAAGCTCGGGATATCAAGATAATTGAATTGACTAAAATTGGAAAGGATTTTTAAGTCCATATTTATTTCAAGAAAATGAATTATACCAAAATCAGACGAACAGAATGGATAAATGAAGAAGCTTATAAAAGTAGCAAAGTGCTAGACCTTTTACAGGTAAGATCATTCAACTGTTTGAATCAAGTCTCACAATAGATACTTTTTCTCTTTTACTCCAGTGCAAATTCATTGAAAATTCGATCGAAAAATCTATTTCATACGTATTTCCCCTAACCGTTCTCTTACAAAATTCAAAGGGGAGATGTAGAACGATGACTAGAGTACGATTCTTATCATAAAATATTGATGACTTTGTCACTCACAATCAGTCGTCCTCAACAGCGCTGACATGATCAATGAATTATTAATGTGCTTGCAATAGTGTCAGATATGGGGTTTCCTTCGTACTAAGAGTCAGACAAAGTTCAGACAAGGTAACTGGGCCTAATTAGCTCCCATTCCCTAAATTTGTCCCCACTCAAGTTCTCGAATGTACGTACCCACAGACTTTGCCGCGTATTTTTTTCATGTTCGTTGGAAATATGAGAAAATAAACGTTTTGGACCGATCCCCAATGACCCACGCATTTGTCACAAGAAAAAGTGGTTTTCGAGACTTTTGACTTTTTTTTGTTGGTCACTAAAAGCTTTGCCAAACAAAATTGATGTATTCAATTCCAACGAACTTTAGCTTATTTCCTTTGTCTTTGTCTGAAATTTGAAATTCTTTTTGCGGAATTGCAGAATTCGATTTCTAGCCAATTCTGCGCTCATACGGCTCAAAAGTGCAGTGTTCCTAATTTGCCACCATAGTCTTTCTCCAAACCTTTTTTTTTCACTCCATTCGAATACATCAGTCTAACTCAAAAAGTTTCGAAGGCGGTGAAGAAGCTAGAAAATGAGGAAAAGTTCGTTTTATTTGGAGGTTTGGGACCCGGTAAATAACGATTACACGAAAAACCCATATAATCACGTGCAAAGAAGGAGGGCATTTTCTCCAAGAGCCGATTGAGAATCCCCAATCTAGTACAAATGCAGTACCAGTCCAAGACTCATGCGCCAGTTCCGCGAACAGGATTTGAGCGGTACCGCGACAGTACTAGCGCGGTAGTACCAGTTCGAGACTGATACGGAAGCTACACAACACTTTTTCGGAACACAGGCGGTACCACAATAGTATTAGCGCAGCAGTACCAGTTCGAGACTGATACGACACCTTCGCGATACTTTTTTGGAGTCTGGGTAGTAGCGCGTTAGAATCACTTCGGGACTGATACGAAAGCTTCACGACACTTCCTTGGAACTTGGATGGTACCACATCAGCACTAGCACAGCAGTATAACTCCGAGACAGATACGGAACGTTTGCGACACATTTACGGAACCTGGATAGTACTGCGACAGTACTAGCACGGTAGTACCAGTTTCAGACTGACACAGAAAATTCACGACACTCCTTCGGGACTTGGATGGTACCACAATAATACTATCGCAGCAGTACCAGTTCGAGACTGATACGACACCTTCGCGACGCTTTTTGGGAACCTGAGTGGGAGCGCGGTAGTACTAGCATGGTTGTACCAGTTTGAGATTGATATTGATGCTTCACGACACTCTTTCGGAACTCGATCACTTGGGGACACAAAAATTATGGAATAGTACATTTTTTAAGTATAATTGGACAAGGTGGGGTTGGCGAGCGGAGCGAGCAGGGGGGCTTGCCCCCCCCCTAGTACATACATATATATATATATATATATATATATAAATTTTTAATATGAACGTATATGGGCAATGTTAATGTCACATGGGGTTGTAGCTTCGAATAGGGAGGCCCATTTAACGGAGCTACTCTGAATTCTTTCTATTCTAGGTAGTAGGAGCCTGTGATAGAAGTTTGGTGAGATTTGGTGACCCAGACCCTCTGGACGAACTTGAACGATCATTTTGAGCATATTCTGGCCTACCGCGAGCATATTTAGGTCCAATTCCGCGGGCCAGGTTCACAGGGGTTCCGGACTCCTGTTGTCCGATCCCCCCCCCCCCCCCCCTCCTCTTCCCAGCACCCGGACTAGACTTGCCACATTTTTATTTTCACTCGATCCGTGCCGTGTTGATCCCCAAAATGGCACCCTCGCTCAAGATCGATCGCACAAATAACGGCCCCCTTTCATCTCGACACGAAAATTACTCTACACACTACACGACAAGAAAAGAAGGTCATATTCTGAACAAAACAAGGTTTATCTCATGATAATGTCTTATATATAAGGATCAAACCTCAAGTAGGCAGTTATCATTTTGACGCTTGAAATCATCCTGAGCGATCTTTAGAAATCTCAAAACCTGAGCCTGATATACTATCACAGATATAATGAGCTCATGTTGGATTGACCTCACAGCTCAAGATTTTAGCTGAAAAATTTATTGGAGTAAGAATAATCCGTTCATTTTCATAATTTTAGTTCACCATTACCTTTTTCGTTGCCTATTCTTATAAAAAGCTCCTTAGCACTTAATTGAAATTATTGAATGTAGCTCAGCTATTTATAAATCACCGATCATCAATTTTTTTCTTGGTTATACTCAACTAATAATAACTTGATATCCATCTAATCATAACACAAAATTTCCACAATTTTGCAGATACTAACTCATAATTAACCAGTTTGAAACGGGCTTGAACATGAAAATGGAATTGATGTCACCAGTTTGAATCAGTACTTCATGACTAACAATTTTATTATCCGATTGGGCACAGTGCTATATTTCCAAGACGAGCTTTTTCACGCAATGTTACATTCTAAAACGCGATGCAATATTGGAGGGGCTATGCGATCAACGCTGGTCTGTTTCCAATAAGATATTCATCATATTTCAGAAAGACAGCATGACACCCAAGATAAAACAGTGATGAGAATCGATCGGCATTGGAATCAAGACTACCTGAATAATATCACGCAATGGGGTGTTTTCAACCCAGAAATTATTTCCAACAACTTTACTTTTCTATCAAATTACTTTTGATTATCCAGACAAATAACAAAAACATACAAATGAGGTTGCCCTTTAAGATACAAATTTCGCAATTAGGCTGGCAAGGGAAAAGACCAGAGTTCTGGATCGCCAATTCAAAATTTACTATCTGTATATTTAGAATATGGGGTTTATATATAATAAGGAAAATGATTGTAGGAATATAGGATATGGGAATTAAAAGCAACTCGAGAAGCAACTACTTTGAATTGGTCTATATTGTCCAAAAATATACAGCCAAAAAAATTAGCATGCCTATCACATGAGTTTTTAAGTCAAAAAAGGTCAAGTTCATTTTTAAAAGCTGAGGTTTCCATTCTCAAAAAAATCCTGTATCCTACACTAAGGCAGAAGGCCTTCTACAGATATTTTTTGATTTTAGTGTCTCGTGGTCGGAATTTGCTGACAAGATTTCTTGTCGATGTACGATAGCATGCAGTGAGTTATATGGTATTTGTGTGAGTATTGCAATATAAAAACAAAGACCTCATACCTAATCTATACCTAATCATCAACTTTCACCGGTGTCTTTAGTCATTTTATCAATTCCACGCAAGAGAGGCGAATTCTTCATTTTTCTAGCCTTGAGAGCAAAAAACATAGAATAGGGAATTTACGCATTGTGCCAATATTATTGAGACAGCCGGAATGCATAAGTATAAAAAATGTAATCACAAAATCGCTTGATTACTGTTTTTATTTTTTTATTATTCTTTTTCTGATAAAATTATGCCCAGCTTGAAGC
Source organism: Eretmocerus hayati (assembly GCA_029851415.1). Lineage (NCBI taxonomy): Eukaryota > Metazoa > Arthropoda > Insecta > Hymenoptera > Aphelinidae > Eretmocerus > Eretmocerus hayati. The sequence goes on from CM056744.1 coordinate 6,735,304, forward strand.
TTATAGATAGAGGTCAAAAATATTAAAGTGGAAAAAAAAATATTCTTGAAATCACCAATTACGTAGGAAGTAAGGGCGTCGATGAAACGAATCGAAATAAAAAATTTGAATTACAGTAACCAGTCGAAGAGTAGAAGAACTAGACTCAAATACTGAAGCAAAATTCTATGATATACACTTCCATTCTATCAAAATTGAGAATGAAGAAACCTCGCCACGCCGATAGTTACAAAATGAGAAAAGTTTATCGACCTCTGGAATCAATCACCGTGTTATTATTAAATTGTACAATTTCTACTCATTACCGAAGAAGTCATGATAATGATTTCAACAACATTTGAAGATGAAGATTTCAAATGTATTCATAGATAGTTTGAAAAAAATAGCCAACGAAAGCAATTATTACAAACTCTGGGCAAATGCATGACTAAGAGATAAAGATTGCACAATTTCAACTCTACCTCTTATTCTGTCCTCTATAGAACAGTCAGAGGTGATTTACGTCAGTTCCTTTGCCATCGTAATTTTTATGCTTTCATCGCATAGCAAGATAAGTGACTAGTACCTGGTCTCACTGACAATTTACGTAGAATCAATATTTAACAGGATACTCCTATTGTAAGGGCAACTCGTTACGACAAGAGGATGATTCGTCTTGATAAAAAACCCAAAAGTGGCTCACCCGCTTCTCCTTGAGGATGAGAAATCTGTGCGTGTGCAATAGTATCGTAGCTAGATTATTTGGCTCTTTGTTATTGGAAAAAATTTAGACATTTGCCGATTAGCATGAATGCAAGCTGGTAATATCTACTATTGTCTTGAAAATTCTCAAAAATCTGATTTTCATGTTTTTCGTTCTGGGACTCGTAAGAAAGTACTCGAGGGAGATCATTTGATGAATCATCAAATTACACTGGTCAACAAAATTTTTGGGGTCGACATGGCGCATTTGCCAAAATATGATTTCTTTGTGTATTTTTTGACGTAGGAACCGATCCCATAGCTCGTATCGTCCCCAGACGTCAACGGTTTTTTTTCAATTGACTAAAACTGATTTCCACGAAAATATCGTTTTTAGCGTTTTTGCTAATTTTGTGAACTGATTGCTGTGATGACGCATTTTTGTATTGGACCAGCAGCATACCAGGACTACAATTGTCTACGTATTTCAACCTCCCGAACAACGTAGTAGTATTTTTAAAGGCCTAGGATGCGTTTGAGACGATTGACAAGCTCATTTCTCGGTTTTTTATCATCAAAATTTGACTAATTTTGCCATAAGTCTCAAAATGCTCACAGAATGGACGTATCCTTTTTGTGCTCACGCGGGCGCATTTTCTTCGTTTTTATATGAACATTGGAGAAAAATTATTCGCAATAACCCAAGAATAGACGGGTCAAATATACAGGTGTCATCCCGAAAAGGGCATTTTCAGCACTTCCGGGGTTGAGCTCAAGCCCCCTAGCAATAAGTCATATCTCAAACTTTTGGGACTCGTGAGCCTCTAAAATTACTAACATAGTATCTTTTTGTTACCATGATAAGGTACCTGAAGTCTCGAATACGTATACTTTTGTGATGTCAAAACTATCCTTAATATTTCACGGAGATGCGATCAGTTGTGTTTACATTTTCTTCATCCCAAGCTCAATCTTGGGGTGATTGAAGGAAGCCATTTGTATGGTTTTAGAAGCACATTAGATGAGGAAACTTAAATTTTGACTTATGACAGGCAAACTTAAAATTACCCCTTTTTCGGAACAATACATTTTTACTCGACCTACCTACTTTTTGGTTATTGAAAATATTCATTCCATATTGTCTATGTAAAAAACGAAGAAAATGTGCCCTCGTGAGCTCAAAAAGAATGTGTCTGGTCCATTTTGTGAGAACTTTAAGATTTATCGCAAAATCGGTCGAATTTCTCTCATAGCAACTCGGAAAATCATCAGCTTGTCACTCGTTTTGAACGCATCCTAGCCCTCTGAAACCACTGCCATTGTATTCAGCAGGTCGAAATACGTAGGAAATAATGGTCCCGACGCGCCCCTAGTCTACTACAAGGATGTGTAACCACAGCAATCAATTTACAAAATTAACAAAAAAACACAAAGAATCCTGTTTTCGTAAAAATCTGTGTTTGACGGCTAAAAAATCTGACGTTCGGAGGCAGAATGGGATACAAATTCGGCCTCTACGTCGTTAAATACAATACTGAATCATATTTTGGTAAACGTGCCATTCCGACCCCAAAATTTTGTTGACCAGTGTTGTGAACTGATAGTGAAAGTCTGAATCCCAAGTCAGCTGTTTGATTCGTGGAATATTTCAGAGTCGTCTGAAATGCTGAAATCCATAGCTCGAATAGAGGAGTCGTTAAATTTTCCAAGAAAATATTTCTAAATAGTGGTACAAACAATTCTCTGGATCATGAATACCTAATCTTTTTTTTTCTTTTAAAGCAATAGAGGGCCGATTGCAATGACCAAAATAATGCTGGGCACATTCTCAAGTATCGAGTTTCGGATCACTTCGGAAACTTTTTTTTAATGTAAAGCTTTTATTGAATTTCTATTAAGATTATTAGGCAATGAAACTCCTTTTGAGTTCATTTCAGACGATTTCGGAACCACCCGAAGTTTTTCCACTTCATCATCATAGATCTGAATTCAATATTTTAATCGCAGAGCATTATTTCTTACTTTCAGTGAGTTCTATTTGCAGAGCATTGAAAATAGACTTTTTCATCATTCTAACCTAAAAAGGCCGCATTCAAATGCGGTTTTAGGGTTCTCATGATGAAAAATCATTATTGCTCTGTGCTCGCAGGCCCATTTCGGGCGCGGAGGACTTAGTTCCCTCGCTTCGCTCGGGAAATAAACTGTCCTAGCGCCCGAACTGGGCGGACGCGCCCAGGGCAATAATGTACTATTTCAATGACCTTTCTCGATTGGAATGGTCAAGTATACTGTGTGATAACGGCCCTATCTAGAACCTTGTGATGATGTCTGCTTACGGAAAATTAATTTTTAATAACGGTTAACACAAATTTTTTTGACGTTACTGCGCTCATCATAAGCTTGCGAATGGAAAAAATTAGGTCACAATTGACCGACCACAAATAAGCAAAGTTGCCGGATATCTATAGATTTGCTTACACTCTATTTCACACTAAAACTTCAACTAATCGAAGGACGTTCATAAAACGGACATGCAATACGCAAAGAGACAAAAATTTTAGAATTATTGAGTAATAATGTATGTATGTATGTATGTATGTACCTGCCCATATAGTATCTGCGCCCAAGTTTACTTTGAGGTGACTCCAAGTATGAATGACGTATCTACTCCTTCAATACCGCAGTGAACCAGAAAACTTATAAGTAAGACGTATGGTGAGTGAACCCGAACAGTATTGCATAGTCTGGGGCACCGATAACTCAAAAAAAATGTCACTCAACCGTGCGAGATATTTTTTTACATGTGTGACAATAGTTTTAGTATTTTTCTTCCGTGAAATAATTGACTGTTTGGAAGTGAGTGATTTTACGGTGAAAACGCCAATGTGGGATATTCTTGATGAGAATGGAAAATCTGTAGTCGAAAATTTTAATGAAAGAGTTACCGACTTTAGTGCAGGAAATGTAAAGTGTGACAGGTATAAAATTATGACCGCCACAGTGATCAATGGACTATTTTTGCTCTAATTAAGGATAGTGATGAGTTTTTTTTTCATTTGATAGATATTGCGTCAGACCTAATTTGGTCGGTGGTGAGGTTCCGCAAGTTCTTCATCTGATTTGGAGATTGCAGAACAAATACAAACCAGGTAAGGCTCATGTTTTTTTTCTTTTTTTTTTTCATCTGTGTCATAACCACTTGACGAGTTTTAAACTACTTTAACTTTTGGAATTTTTGGGAATGGAAAACATCACTGTCCTGAATCTGATGGAGTTTACAGCTGTAACTTATTTTTAACCATGTTAGATCTTATCACGACTGTAGATCATAGCTGTAAATTTCATGAATGTCCCTACAAAAATCATGATCACGATTGCCAAGGTTTTTTATTAAAATTTCACTCACAAAATAGAGGTGAGACTAATATAAATAATCTGCTTCGTGGGATTGTATACAATTGAGTCATTACAACTAAGAACATATGAGTATATGGTTTGAAGTAGTATCCACATTGGTTTCTATACTTCTACCTGACGTGAGTAAAAATTCGATTGAAATGATTGACGATTCAGCAAGGGGATGAGAACTCATTCCTATTTGCAACATCTCCCCCCCCCCCCGGAGACTAGAATAAATGTGGGAATTAGTTTCACTGCAATTTTGAGCATCAATTTTTCTTGAACCATTCCAAGATGTTATCAAGTAGTAAAATGACGTGTTACATGAGAAATAATATTCTCAAATCACTCCAGTGTTTATGTGATTTATTTTTAAATTTTGGGTTACCAAAAATAGCTAACCTGTACACATGAATAAGAATCCGTGGACTTTGGACAAATATTCTCTGGAAGTTGAGAAAATAAGTATCGCTCAGGATGACGCTCAGGTAATCTCAAGAGCCGAGACTAAAGGTGCAGCTATTAGTAAATTCAAACATTATGAATACACATAGTAGTAGCACCTCGAGTAGCTCGGTATCGAATTCTAAACTCATATTTTCTCAAAGAATTTTTCAAAAATTCACATATGTGACATGCTATCTTTTCACTTAACTATTCAAAGACTGGATCTTTGATCTTGGATGATGAAAGGTCCAGTTTGTAATTCGCATGCTCGTATAAATCTTAAGGGGAATTTTTTCAACTTTCTCATAACAAATTGGGTTTTACATCCCCATGACTCTGCACATATGATGCAGTTCTTTTCTATCGGCCCGAAAATAGTTTAGTACAATAGAAAAAAATCCACTTCAAATATAGAAAATCGATTTACGGTTGTTTGCTCCAGGAATGGACCAAATCCCCCACAGTAATGAAGATGTGAGAGAAACTTGAAAAATATATTTGCGAAAAAAATCAGATACGATTCCGACCAAAACAATTTTAGTGGTGAAGAAGTATGCACATTTTTTTCTCGAATCTAAGATGCTTCGATTGTTTGCTCGAAAACTCTTTAAAGTTTCGATGCTGCATCAGTTATTCAATAATAGAACAGAAAAAAAATTGCCAGGGCCCGTATTAAAAATTTTACGGTAAAATTTTCCGTCAAATTAATCTACCGCAAAATCTGCCGGCATAGGTGCCACTCTGCCGGTAACCTGTAAAATTTGCTGCTATTGCTGCAGTTTGCCGCCACGATTTGCCTTTTTTTTTTACGGCAAATCGCACCGGCAAACTGCAGCAACAGCGGCAAATTTCACAGGTTACCTGGGAATTCACCTTTGAATTTATAATACAGGCCCAGGAAAAGCCTAAACTGCCTTGATTTAGTGCATCCGTGTGAAGCGTTTATTCTCAATGAACTCTTTCATCTGCATTCGAGATCATTTGAACGCCTTTATGACAATGAGCGTGAATGGAACGACTTTTGCAAGGTTTATCCTTCTTTTGGTTGTAAAAAGGATGCAAAAATAATTCTTCAAAAAGTCTGCGATTCCATATGAACAGTATTCGAAGAAAAGTATGCTAAGTTTATCAACTTTTGGAAACAAGACACTGGTCATCATATGTACTATACATATTAGACACAAAAATAAAAAGTGCATCGTTGATGAGGAAGTAGTACTCAATGCCGCATAACACGGATGCACTCGAACCAAAATCAATAGACCATACTAATTGAAATTTTGTGTAAAGTTCGTGATACAAAGTATATCCTTCCAACAAGTTAAACATTCTTTGCAAATTGTGTCTTTATTTTTTTCTTAGCCTGATTTTCCTGACTTCCTCGTGTGGATTAACGAAACCTGTCAACTTTTCGATATTAAAGGATTTTGTTCAGCAAAATGATGATTTGAAGCAATCAAGTATAATTCTCACTTTCTCCTCAAAATCAATTGGTAGTCTCCCGTATTATGGCAGTATATTACCACAAAAGTTATAGGTATTAGAGAATAGCGTTAAAGGTTGTAATTTCCATAGAAAATGAAGCGTAGAGAAATCTTTGCTTAGTATTGAGATCTACATTTTCCGAAGTTGCTGAATATTTATGAAGTTTCATATCTATAAACCCTCTTTAGATAATTTTAGATAACTCTCTAAGGAGTGTGAGAATCATTCCTGGACGAGTCTTATGATTTTTGCGGATAGGATATCCTGCATATCTATTGGACAAAAAACGGAGAGTTATTTCGTCGTATAATACCATCATCGTGGATTTTTTTATGTGTAGGTTTAGCAACACCATCTCCTTTTGATGAAAATCTGGGATGGGAGCGAGTCCAGAATGGTCCTGAACTAAATCATGCCAAGGATGAAGAAAATGAGTGCACGGTAGAATTTTCGTTCTAGATAGATTGTTTTGAGAAGTAACAATATTTTTCCTACTCAAATTTTCAACCAAAAAACTAAATCATCCATTTTGCTTACAGTTTTCAATCATCGCAGGATGTAAAATTTTGCCTGATTGTGGAAGTGATTGCAACATATTGGAGGAAAATTTCATGAAGTATCTGCACCTTGATACCGTTAATTCCAAAAATATATTGAAAAATTCTCTCAGCATAGTGGATGTAGGTGAAACATTATTTTGAATCACCTTCAATAGCTATTTTAGTCTAAAAAAATATGAAGAAAAGAAAAAGTGACCATTCTTAATTTTGCTATTTATTTTATAGGTATTTTCTGACGACACAGGTGACTCAACGAGGAGGAAGAAGGCTAGTTTTAGTATTCCTTCAAATCAAGCAGGAATGAGTATCAATATTCTGGGAAATGTAACGAGAATGGACTTAAAAATTCCGCTAGGTAAAGATAAGGAGTGCATGACTCAACTAGTAGTTAGAAATGGATTTCGTTTTTACCCTCCTAAAATCTAATGCAATCTCAACACAAAACTCGTGTCTTCAGATTCACGAAATCGCTTGATCAGAAAAGAGAATGATATTCACAATTAACTTCAAAATGATATTACCTCGGGTGGAAAGGGGACCGGGACCAGGGCAAATCTGTCTGAATTACTATCAAGAATACATTTTTTCTCAAGTCTAGTTCGGTAGATATAGAATGTGACTGAACTGTACTCAATTCTTTGAAAAATATGCGAGATATATGTGAGCGTGCCTGCCTGATTTGCCCCCACTGTTTTTGTTTTGCTCACCATTTTGGTCCATCCCAACATTTTCCAACCTCTCTTAACTCACTTGAAAGCTTGTTTCAAGACCTAAAAAATGGATTGAAGCACGTCTCGTTCTCATCAACTGAAGCTGAACTATAATCTCAATTTTTGCAGAAGAAATTTTATTGTGAGTTTCCGAAAAGGTGGCCCTAATTTGATTCCACAAGTATAAAATGCATATTTCCATGAAATTCTATGGATTTTCTGTAAAACCGAGATATTTCTGCCCCAGCACATCTAAATGAGTCGTAACTTAGCACATTTTGCAGCTTTTTAAAAGTTCTTTCTAACTTTTCAACTGACATGAATGAAATTTTACGAGGTGTAGAACAAATTCAGGGAAATGCTATGAGGGAAAATTAGGCACACTGCAATCATTTCAGTAATATGCTCGTAAAATTGATACAGTAGAACCTGTCTAAGTTGGACAGTTTGGTTCCGAAGGAAAGTGTCCAATATAGCGAGGTGTCCAACATACACGGACATGCCAAAAAATCGACTCATCGTAACGCCAAGTCACTCGATGAATAAATCTAAACATTCATAATATAAACACTCATTCACTGCCAAATTAATAGACGACTCATACTTGAGGATTGAGGTTATATTCTTCGAGTATCTGTATGGGAAAAATTCAGAAATGCAATTCCCAATCATGTCGTCACTTAACCGTTCGTCATTTCAAATATTCAATGAATGAATCAAAATATCCTTGATATATACTAATTCATTGGGGAATCAATAGATAACTGAGTCATATTCAAGAATTCCAGATATTATATTCGAATATCTGTGAAGAAAATTGAACAACTCAACCACCAACCATGTCGTTTTGTTCCACCATTTCCTTAGAATCTTCTGGGAAAATGCTATTCTGCTAATTCTGAAAGCCTGCTTTCTGAAAGCATATCGAAATTGTAGTTTTAGAGACAACTCTACAAGCTAGATTTTTCATATTTTCAACACCATGTTTGTGTGTACATCACATTATGGGATGGTCAATAGGTAATACAGATTTATTTTGATAACGTGAGCTGGTGAACGTTCAATGTTATTTTTACGCCATGGTCCAAGTATATGCCATATAATTTGAAATGTCCACCTTTGAAGGTCTTCATACATTGAAATACTATTTCTGGGTTCCCAGTGAGGGGTACAACATAGCGAGGTGTCCAACATATAGAGTGTCCAACATACAGAGAAAAATTCCCATCTGAACCAATGTAATTTTTTTCTTTACAAGTTGAACATTTGGTCTCATCGATCTTGAAGGACGGTGGGGAACTAAATAAATTCCCAAAATTTCATGATGGAAATTTTATTGCAACGTTTCGTCCACCAGGTTTTGTGGACCTCATCAGGCTTCAGGTTTGTTATTCTTTAGATCGTCATGATATTTTGGACGATCTTGTAATAGAGCACAGACATAACGTCTAGCTCCTGTCAATACAAGTAAACAGAGTGAGTGAGAAATTTTGGGAATTTATTTAGTTCCCCACCGTCCTTCAAGATTGACGAGACCAAATGTTCAACTTGTATATTAACCATCAAGGACGAAAAAATCTACCAAAATCACTTATGGTAATTTTTTACTGTTCCAATGAAAGGCGTACAACTTAAGGTGTCCAACATATGGAGTGTCCAACTTTACAGGTTCTACTGTAGTTAGAAATCGAATTTTACAATTCTGCAAAAAGCATTATATAGTTTACAGAAAGACGACAGAAAGTTGTAAAAACAAAATTTTTCTTCTAAAGAATGCACAGGTCATTCTGGATCGTCCCAAAGTGCTTACATTTCATTTTCTAATATAACAAACGTGAGAAAAATTCTCGGCTAGTTCTGTAGGTGCATGCATCCCAGATCATAAGTTGAGTCAATTTAGGCTCACTTACTATCGAATATTCATATATTTCAAAATCACCCTTAATATTCCAAGTTGTATAATGTAATGTTACAGGCAATATTGAAAACTCGTCGCCCGAATTCATGCTCACTTCGACCCCCTTATCCAGTGAGATATCTAGATTGTATCTAAAGGTCTTGAAACCTCCATCTGGTCTTTGGAAAGTTGAGCTTGAAGGGACTGTAAAGAAAAGCTCAGAAGTATTTGTGACATCGGCTGCAGCAGAAAAAATTCCAAAAGATGGTACTAATATCAATCAGTCTTCTGTGAAGGGTAAGTTTATCGCGAGAAAATATTGTAAATGAATGTTTCAGAATCTCAGCAGATAATTCAAAAAGTCCAATATGCAATATTATCAATATGAATTGAATCTTTCATAATCATGACTGGATAAATATTGTCGCGTTTCGAGGGTTCGAATAAGCGAGTTTTTGACTTTGACAAGAGATGCGTGAGTTGATTTCGAACCTTGTAACACCAGTAATGCATCTTACATTTGGATCTTTAATTCTCACACCACAGAATTTAGTCTTGCTTTTGGGAGATCATAATTACTGTCGATTTTGAAATTGCCAGAAGAAAATTGTCATGGAGTAAAATGAAAAAAATTTTGCTATTCTGTTTACGCAATCTCGAAAGAGTTAGAGTCCGAGCATACCTTTTTTCTAGTTCATGAGGTTAATGTTTTATTACCAATTAATTGTATCGGCTGAACATTTAACCAAAATACAATATACCTGAATTTAGAATGATTTTTTTGAGAGCAGATATTGGAGCGCCTTCTTCATCGAACGAAGAAACTAAGGTATGGAAGCAACAATTAATTTTAAACTGAATGTATAAACGAATACTGATTTTCAGATAACCTTTCAGAACGAAGCCCAGAATTCTTTCATGCCCAAAAAAATAATTGCCGATAGAGTAATTGGACAAACTGCTATGGTTGATGGGACCGATAGTTTTCTTGATTCTTCTTCACGCATGGGACGCGACGTGTATTACCAGGTGAGAGTATAATACTTCTGTATCATTGTATGTATATTCATAGAAATAAAAAAAATTGTCATCAACTGTCCCAGACATTAAAATATGAGTTATCAAGGAAAATCATAAGATACTTTTTCTAGTCATCAATTATTGAGTTGTATGAATTTCTGAGAAGGAAAGAAGCTGCGTTGATTCAATAGCGATTGAGTTATTGGGTTCAAAAGCTCAAAACTATCATTTTTCACTTCTGACTGGTCAATATCTCCAAAATTAGGGAGCTTTTTCAAAAATTTGTGAACAATTTTTTTCCAGATCAATAAAATCATTGCTTCAATATAAGTAGATAGCGAGTTTCATAATATGATGTTTCATAAAATTTTTCATAATTACAGGACTCTGAAGAATCACAAGAGATACCATCCGAGAGTGCAGTATCAAATGTCGAATCTTACAATGACAATATAACTCTCCGAATGTCGGCTAATTCTATACAGGAAAGAATTTTTGACCATCAAATTTCAACCATAGATTTGAGCCGTTTGAATAATGATGAACTACCAATGAAGAAATATTTAACCGTAGAAATCAATCCTAATACAAGACTCATCGCTAACCCTGGAGAAATACGTGAAATTATATTTGATATAACTAATGATAGGGATATCCCTGTGAATCATTATTGTGAGGTTGAAAGTACTTTTCGGCTTGCAAGCCTTCAATTTCACCGTATGTGAGTAAAAAAATACATATGATAGGGCTATAATTGAATTATTGTCAAGAATTAATTGAAAACTTTTTCATTCTCTTTACAGCCTAATAAATCCTGGTCAAACCTACAGTTTATCAATTGGAGTTGCTATACCTCATATTACCAATCCTGCCGTGAGTAAAGTGACCCTGAAAGTACGAGGTGTAGAAACGATAGAAAAGTCAGCTAATATCTACGTGAAAACTTCAGGAGATCGGGTTAGTATATTCAATCCCCATCGTAAAATATTATGTATCTGAAATCTCTGATTGCGAATTTGACACTGGTGATATGAAACATGAGCGATTTCGCCAAACAAGTGATTTTTTGGGGGCCAAAATCGTCACGGGGAATGATTTGAGTCGAAAGATGACTTCAGCCCTAGATGAGTTTCGGTAGCTCATTGCAGTTGATTTCACTTGTTTGGGCACAAAAAGGAAGTATCCAAAGCTACGTACACTACTGGTCAAAAGTCTCAATACACCTCGAAATCAAACTGATGATTTTCAGAGTTGGATATCTCAGAACCTGTTGGTCTTAGATCTGCGTGGTCGCATTTTGTAGCTAGATCGAGCACTTTCAAATCTGTTTCCTGTATTTTCCGTCCCGCGTATTATACCAAAGGCACGCGAGTCAGAAAAGTTACTTTTTTCGCAATTTTACCAGCCAAGGTACGAACTCCTGCAAATTTTGGAGAGATTGTTGGGTCGCTATGAGACCAATGACATCTTCAAGCCCATGAGAAGACCTTCAAGGTCCGTTTTTGAACGTCTCTCAAAGTGGTTCAGGTTTCGAGATGTAACTGATTCAGTGAGGGTGTTATTTTCTCAAAAAATCACACGATAATCCAAAACTGATGATAAACAACCCAGTTCAAGGTCGCACAGCGAGATATCGAGGCAAATTCTATGGCTGGCGCTCTAATGGCTGGGCTCTAAACTCTGGCGCACGGGAGTTCATGTAAAAAAATTGGCGCACTGATCCTCGTTCACGCATTGCGTAAACAATTTTCGGCGCACACTTGTTCCGGAATAATGCGCAAAACCGCTTTTTACGCACGCACACTCGCATCTAAATAGCCATTTTTGCGCACAAAATAACAAAATAGTATATTTCGCACCGAGTTTATGAGGTTGTAGCTCGCTTCTGAGCGATCGATTTTCGGCCCGAGCCGAAGGCGAGTGTTGAAATGATCGCTCGGAAGCGGGGAACCTCATGTGCGAGGCGCGAAAGTTATTTTTCGCAATTTTGTAGGCAACCAAACATCGGAAAATTTCGAAAAGTATGTTTTGCCAAAGTTCTATTTGTTTATTTATTTCAACAAAAATTCCCACGTACTATTTAAAACATTTGCCGGGCCGGCAACATCAATAGTCCCGTGAGGGGGGGGGGGGGGGGTCTGAGTAGGCGGGTCGTGTTTCCGCGAGTGTTTCCGTAATATCTCTATGGTCGTGTTCCAGAAGGTTTGATAGCATTCCTATTTATTTCGAGGCACTGGATTGAATGCACGAGGTCGCTACCCCTTAAACCCTCGTGATTTTTTGTTATTAACCGTTTACAGTGCAAAATTATGTTTTTTTGCGAAAAACTCTGAAAGTAAGCATTGTAACAAAAAGTTTTATGGGACCAAAGTTGTAAAATGCAAAATTTTCTACAAAAAAGGTTCTGACAAATTTCCCGGGCAACCCAAGCCTGGGGCGGGAAATGTGCGAAAATTGTTTATTGTATGGGGTGGCCGACGCAGCGCTACTAAACTCACTGGCACTTTGACAGAAGAAGCACCCAGGGGTTGTGGGATACGGACTGGACTGAAACTCTGGGGATAGTCTCTTTTTGCCACCAAAAGGTGAAACCCAGAGTTGCACTTGCAAAAGCTGTAGCCTAATGACATTAACATTGCCCATATGGGCCCGTGTTCAAAAAAGATATGTATAAATGTATATAGATATACTCATAATGCTGTTGTTATCATCTGCGGCTCGAAAATGCTTGGGCATTTGCAAGTGCGGCTGTGGGTTTCATCTTTTGGTGCTAAAATAGTATATTAAGCAACAAGGGTGCCAACAGATATTAGCGCAAATGTCGGCACCCGAGTTGCTTACGATATTTTTTGTTATTGCTGTGAGCAAAAATGTAACTCGCCCAAAACCCTAGAAAAAAGTCGCGGATTTTTTTGCTCTGGGGTGAAGGAATTCTCTTAATTTCTGTTCTCTTTAGTTATATTGAGTATTACGAGAAATTGATCCGTAGATCCATTAAATCGTATACTTCATGTATTATTTTGAACGGGACAGAGCTTATCGTCATCACGTTGAAACACCCATATTTTGAATATAATTATGGTTTCACAATGTCTAGTATTATCCAAAGTAAATTGAATATCCACAATATGTCGGTTAATCACTCCTTTGACCGGAGATGATGTTAGGGCGTGGAGAAGGGCGCAGTGCGGGGTCCAGGGGCGGCAGCCCCTGGTGGGGGTGCAGGGGGCGAAGCCCCCGCCGGGGGGTTCGGGGGGCGGAGCCCCCCGACTGACAAAAAATTTTGAAAAATATATAAGAAAAAAGTCTTTTGCCCACCCCCTTGACTGGAAAAAATTTTTTTAATTCATCAGGAAAAACAACTTTTGCAGAAGCAGTTTTTACTTTACTTGCTTGTACTACTTGCATTTAGGCATGATTTTCAACATATCCAGATTCTTGTTATTTTTCTACATATTTACAGCCATAAATCTACAAATCTCACTCTAGTCAAATATATCTATTGAGTATAGGATGATCAACCATCAATCCAAATTTGGTAAGCAAACTGTGCGTAAACGTCCCATTTGCACACTGTTTCATCGTTTACGCAGTGCGCAAATGGATATTTGCGCACTACCGTGTGCAAATGAGTCATTTGCGCACTGTGCAAATGAGAATCCGTGCCCAAATGGGCCATTTGCACACGCACACTTGCGTCTAAACGGCCATTTTTGCGCACAGAATAACAAAAAGAAACTATCCCCAGAGTTTGAGCCAAATCGGTGTTCCACAACCCCTTGGTGTTCCTCGTAAGTTGCGAACCAATAGAATACACACCAGAAAATCGCTACAATGCACATTCCAACTCTTAAAGAAACTTGGGGGTATACTTGAAACACCGAAAATCCTACTTTCGACGCAATCACTCATAAATATATGATTTTTTTTTATCTCAGGTCAACGACGATGCAAAACCACATATAGACTATTATTTCAACAACAATTGCCCAAGCAGACTTTACGGGGAAAAATGTTTGAAGAGTTACTGGAGTGTGGATATTATTGTCCAAGACAGTGATATGGGTTTAAAAAGTGTTGTATCTTCACCGAGAGGCATTTATGCTAGATCTCAATACATCAGTGGTACATCCAGCCCAGTTCACTTTTACTATTCTAGTAATTGCTGCAATAAAATTGTCAGAGTCACGGCAGTTGATGCAGATGGAAATTCTCATACGCGAGATATCGACGTTGATGGTAAGTTTGAGATATTTTTGAGAAGATGATATTGCGCAAAAAATGTAATTATCAAATGATCATTCGGGATGATGAATTCGAATGTCATTAATTTTATCGACAAAGAATTATTCAAGAGCTAATTTTTTTTCAGAATGGAGTAATCTCTCAGTGAGCGAGGTTGTTGCAATTATTTTGAGTATACTACTGATTGCCGCTCTTATTGCTTTGATCGTCATATCGATAATTTACTGTTACAAAAGAAGAAAAAGTCAAGATTTACCATTCTCTCAGAGGTACGGATCAAGATCTTCACCGCGAACAGAAACGTGAACAAAAATGCTACAAATAATTTTTCTATATAATTTGAATAGTCCATAAAATTACTAATCGCTAGATGTAAACTTTGTATAAAATTTTTTACTCATTAATAATAAAATTTTTTTATCAAAGTTCGCAGAAAATTTTTTAGCCTTCCAAACTATCTTGCCCGTCGTTAAGGTAAGATTTTTCTTTAATACAGAATTCCGATTTTCACATGGTTCATACTTTATCAAAAATAGTAGTAAATCGAGAATGTACATTTTCACCATTTCGTGAGTCTTTCTCAAGAGTGACGAGAATCGATTCTGGTCAAATTTACGATATATTCTAACCCAAAATTTACCTTGTAATTTTTTCATGAAACTTGAATAAAAAATGAACATTCAGTGACAACCAATACCGTCAACTGGGGTAACTTTGGGACAATTTCGATTTTTTTTATCATTGTTTTTCGTAAAGCTAGGAAAGGTTACGATGGAACCCACCTCAGACGGTGACCAATCAAAAGCTTGAGATCTTAGCTTTCGATTGGCGTGAGCTAGAGCTCGATTCGAGGATTCTATTCGAAGATACGGTCATAGAAGCAAAACACATTTTACAAAACCTGGGGTGGGGTAACTTAGGGACACTTCAAGTTCAACTCATGTTACTTTTGTTCTGGAATAGAGAATCGACCCTCCCGGGTCATAAATTGAAAGTCGAAGGCGTTAACTTTCAATTGCTTTTTGTAACGTCCCGATCGGATGTTTCCACGCCGAGTAATGCTCTCGGTAATGCTCATTTGAAGATAATCAGCTATTCGAATCAATTTTCCGAGATTTGGCAGAAATTCGTATGAAAATTGAAAATTAGTCTAAATAGCTGATTAACTTCAAATGAGCATTACTCGGCGTGAAACATCCAATCGGGACGTTCCAAAAAACAGTTGAAAGCTAACGCCTTCAACTTTCAATCTGTGACCAGAGAGTATTGATTCTCTATTCCAGAACAAAAGTAACATGAGTTGAACTTGGAGTGTCCCAAAGTAATCCCACCCCAGGTTTTGTAAAAAGTGTTTTGCTTCTATGACCGTATCTTCGAATAGAATCCTCGAATCGAGCTCTAGTTCACGTCAATCGAAAGCTAAGATCTCAAGCTTTTGATTGGCCATCGACTGAGGTGGGGTTTATCGTAACCTCCCCGAGCTTCACGAAAAACAATGACAAAAAAAAGTCGAAAGTGTCCCAAAGTTACCCCAGTTGACGGTAAATGAATTTATAAAAAAAAAAGAATTACCGAATCTTCGACCGAATGGATATCTCTAGAATATCAATTCTACTACGAAACGAAATTACTCAAGACTAATATTTACTCACAAGGAGCGCTCACTTCAATTTTTACGCAAGCAGATAGTGTGAATAGAGCTCACAATCTCGGAATATGGATGTGCAATAGCGCAATCTAAGAATGGCGTAACAACAAAATAGTTAAGGTAAGGCCCCAATGCCACACTTTGATAATACATAAGGTGAGCGCACGAATATGGATAAGAAAAAAGGATGACCGACGAGCTGATAATATACCTGACTGAGGCGCAGCAGTATAATGTAAACGAAATCTGTGACAGAATAGGTGTATATTCAAGAGTCTAGCTGGTTTTTCCCAGCTTTTAAATTTCAAGCAAAAGCATACGAGTTGTAACACAGCAGTCAGCATTCATTTGTATGTACATTTTTTTTTTTTTTTTATAAGGACGCGAGACCTTCAATTTTTTGATCGCTTTATGTTCAAGGTAACACTGATAAATGATAAATAATAATTTTTCATTTCTATGCGTACTCTCAAAAGTGAATCCAGGTACATCCACAGATGGATCAGTCAAGACAGAAAATGACTCATAACATTGGATGTTAAATTTTGTACGAAACAATAATGCAGTAAATTTCCTACGTAACCGAGCATGTATTGTGTAATCATACAAGATTCTCAAAAAATTACTCTTTTTCGATTTTATGAAAAATTTTGAGACTCAAATTATCACAGAATTAGCTAGGTCCGCGTTGGAATCGATATAATTCTCTTGTTTCTTGAGTCTTTCTCCAAACAAAATATGGAATTCATAAATGGTCAGAATTACAATAAAATCATCATCCGCGTGTCGCTTGATAAAATGCTTACCACTGATATTAATGAATTTAAAACAAGTTTAGAACACATCTATCACTGAATCAGGATCCACACAGGGCTAAAAAAATTTTGGAATATCGGTGAATAAGTTTGTTATCAATTTCCATTTGATTCAAGCACAGATCGAGCAGTCTACACCATCAGGCCAATTACAAACACTAATTTCAAGATCAAAAACTGTCCCAGGCTGACAAGTGAATTCAAATCTGCGATAACCGTTAAGATCGGGTACGCATCGATAAAATTTTGCACAATCGTCACCGTCTCGAAGGAAACCTGGTTTTTTACAGGTCAGATCACATTTACCACTAGGTTTATCAGTGGTTGATGTTGATGTAGTAGTTGTTCTTGCTGTTGTTGTAGTTTTTTTCGTTGTAGAAGTATTGGTAGTGATTGTAGTGTGTTGAGTTGTGGTAGTGGTTTTGTCTGGATCTCCTCGCAAAACTTGGTTTAAGGCATAGAGTAAGGGGTACTTGGAGCCACATTTTCCCAAAAAATCGTCGGTTTCGATGCTCCATACCATTGCACCACCCAGGTTTAGTTTTTTCGCAAGCTCTGCTTTCTGTCTCACGGATCTAAAATTACGTAAAAATTCAAATATTCAGACTTTTGCTAACTAATACAGATATTGGCAACCCATGTAAAACATACGATTCCATGGTCATGCATGATCATACATTAAACTGTTTCAAACAATTTTTTTCATCCTGTAAAGTTATGATATATTGATTCAAACCTGTTCTAACATCAAGACATCACGATGCTGATCATGTACCACTGAGGAAAAATCTTTCCAGGAGTCGGTCTTGAGTTTCAAAACAGTGATATTTTTGACGAAAAATGATCTTGGATGTGAATTTTTCTCTTCAGTGCTTCAAATTTTCAAAATTTGAGAATAATTCCGGAAAAGATTTTTCTGAGTAATGTTTGATCAGTACCGTGATGTATCGATGTTACACCAGCTGTAAATTAGAAAATCATGTGTTTCCGGTCTAAAAATGACAAATTTTTAAGCCGATTTTATACCTGATCATATATGTTCATGGAATTTTATGTTCTACATGGGAATATTCAATTTTTTTTCGGAATTCAATCTCCCCCAATGATGACAGTTGTAATAACTTGCTCTTGCGATGAAAGTTTTCTTTCTTGAGAATTTAACCCCAATCTTTAAATTTTTTTTCTATGGACAATTCGATATCTAATCATTTCATATGAGGAACAAGGATAAAATAGTGAAGGGCTTGCATTTTCTTCATCCTTCAAAACCGATAGAATTGAATGGAATGATACACAAAAATCGTAGTTCTTCAAAATAGAATACTCACAACTCATCGTCGTAGCCAACCCATTGATTACCCTTAAAAGCGTAAGGGCATTGTTGTTCGTTGTCAAATTTTTTAACCCAGTTTGCATCGTTCATCTGAGCTTCGCAAATTTCATTGTAGCCTACAAAACCAGGTTCACCGGTGTATGGACCGCTCCAGGGTTGTCCAGAAGCAGATGATCCAATGGTGTTTTGCTTAGCAGAGTCGAGGGCAAAAGTACGACCGTAGAGAGGTACTCCTAAAATTAGTTTTTCTGCTGGGAGTCCCTCGGATAGCCAAAACTTCACGCTAGAATCCTTTATTCAATAAATAATGAGGAAATACCATTAGATTTTGAAGGTGGTGCAGAGAATGGTTGATGAAGCTTGTAATATTATGATAAAAATGACAGATATTAGGATGTTTGATTGAGTTGATTAAGATGAATAGAAGAAAATTTCTTCTTTAAATCTTTTTTAAAAATACTCCTCGTGGTTTTGCAAATAACTTTGTGGAGAATCTCCGTACAAGGATGCAATTATTAAATGACTTTCATTTTTCATCTCCCTTTAAAAGTCAACCAACAAACAATCCAACTTGAGATTGGAGCTGATAAGAATTCTATCTCATCGGACCAGTCACTCGTATTGATACTAGATTGCATATGTGCGGAAAGCGTTCAATGAATCACAACAGGGAAACACTTATTGAAATTAAAAGAAGTTCTGATGCATGGATCATGGAATCCCCAACTATTCTGGATGAAGTAGATATTTTGCGTTAAAAGAGTTTTCTCTGTGCCTCACTTTGATCTATCACCATCACATGAGTTGTGAAGAAGTGTAAATATGAATTTTAGAATATGACTTCACTCAATCACTAGTGCATCATATCAATTTTGGTGTGGTACCATTATTTCAAAAAGTTTCATCAAGTGTGATCAAATCTCTTGCTGGAATGAGAATCGTAAGGTGGACTTGATTATTGATTGAAGCCTCCTGTGGTTTTGGAAATTTGATTTTTTGATTTGTGCATTCCATTACCTTTAAGATGTACTAGAAAGTTTTGATCCATGCACCAGAACAATTTAAAAATGTTTAGCACGCAAGAGATCTTGAAAATTACGGCTGAAATTAGCTGACAATGGCTCGATCTACATTCAGCCTTTCTATTAGCCTGATGAAAACTCACGAATCGTAGCTCAAATAAAATCTTTTGGCCCCCAGGGGTCCAATTAAAATTGATATCAAACTTGAAAAATCAATAGTCAATTGAGGAAAATTCAATTTGAACTATGTATAGCGCTCAAGCAACACATTAAAAGAAATCCTGAATAGTCGTCGGTGTTCAGAGTATAGAACCTCCGTACAGAACATAGAATTTAAAGACTCACGACGTTCAGCTGTCTATCATCTCCCCGCTCCCACTCCTTCGGATAAAGAGGTGCATTCAATCCAGCCTTTTTATCCCACGATCCATGCATATCATATGCCATAATATTCACAAAATCTACAATTTCTCCGACTGCTTTCACGTTATAAGATTTGCTTGATGATTTTTCAGTCGCAGCAACCGTAGCACTCAAAATTAATCCTTCCTCATCAAACCTCTTCCTCAATTCTCCCAATAGCAAGACAAAATTTTCCTTATCGGCCGAGGTATCACCTCCTCTTTGTCCAGGATATTCCCAATCCAAATCCAAACCATCAAATCCGTGTTTGAGGCAAAATTTTGCTGCCGCATTGGCAAAAATTTTTCTAGATTTTTCATTACTTGCCATGCGAGAGTACTTTTCAGAACCTTCGTTCCAGCCACCGATTGAGATTAAAGTTTTGAGATTTTGTGATCGATAAGAATTGATTTTACCAAAGCCATTGAGACCACTGTTGTCAGGAAGATCAGCCCATGGATCGAGTGAGCGGATGGAAAAATCGTCTGATAGTCCGACGAATGCGTAGATTATGTGAGTACACAGGGTTGGATCTACGTGTGATAGGATGTCGAATTTTCCATTTCCTGTGCGGTAGATGCTCCAGCTTCCAAAATAGCACACTATTTTTTCTAAGGATCGAAGGTGGAAAAAATGTACGATATTAGTTTTACTGAAAGTTATAGCCAGAATAAGTTAGATATTATGCATCATCGCGATGAGTCAAAAGAAAAACCTCTTGTAAAATGGAACAGAATCTTGCATAATTGATGATCATCCAACTTTTGTAACAACAAAAATATTCGTCAAATTGTTTGCTTGATGCATTCTTTTTTGTGCAGTATCAAATCTGATTTCAGTCGCGGAATCGTACATTGTTATTGTGTTGAGTCAGTAATATCGGACTTTTTAAAAAAAATTACCCAGTATTCTTTTTGATAAAATCCTCCCTCCCCCTACACATTCATCAAATTTGTGAAACACATTTTCGTGAAGCAAATCATAGCAAGATTTCACACTCCAAGTCATTTTACTTAGAATATGAGGAAATTCTGGGGTTTTTACTACGTACGAATCATTCCAAATTTTTTTTTAGAAGAATACTTACTCTCATCAGCACGAACTTCGGAAGTAGCCGCAAGAATTATGGAAAACAGAAAAAGTTTAACGATGTTGAACCCCATCATGACTAATACTTTGCACTTACTGTCACTTCGACATCAGCAAAATGACCAATGAATCAGCTGATACGTTACCTTATTTTCTAAGATTCGTTATCACTTGATGAACGATACCGATGATAACTTATAAAATCAATTTTATATGGAATGCGATATTTTTTCACACACGTATTTAACTAACAATCTTTCATTTGAAAAAAGTCACTTGCTCATATCGATGCAAACGGCAAAATAGTCTTATCTTTATGAACACCTATGTTCACGAAGATTATTGCTTGGAATCGTACGAAATGTATTGCAGTTTTCAATTTTTTTCTAGCAAGTACATTCATGGTAGCTTGATCAATCTGCCAACTATTGCGATTCTTTGTAATGTGACTGGAAAAAAATAGTTTATCGATAAATATCCATGCGGACTGGAAGAGTCCTGTACTTGAAACAGTAATATTTTTGGAAGAAATTTCAATTTGACAACATAAAAAGGATAGGGAAGAAACGAATCAAAACTCGCGAAAGAGGCAGCCATGAAAACCGTTTGTAATATAACTGTTCTCGATTTTTCTTCAATGAATGCCTGTGTACATGCTGTCTGAAGAAACATCATCGCGAATGTGTAAAGGTGCTCCTCTTCTATGCAAAAATTGTATAGTCATGGTATACGTGATCTGAACAAATAGTCAAACTCTATATTGCACGCTAGTGGCGAACAATTTAACAATCGTTTCATTTTCAGAACAAGTGTCACATTATACTTCGAATTCTTGCCACGGACTTTTGAGTTTGCTATTCAATAATATTATCCTCGTCAATTTACTAGAGTCAAAATTAGGTACGTTGGTGCGAAATCGTTTCAATGTAAGACCGTTCAATAAAACAAATTGATGTGGGATCGTGTCTGATGTATATGAAGGCCAAGTAAGGCTTGATTAGGTAACTGAAAATTCACATTCGTAATTTACTCCAAGAAAAATGCTGCAAAATACAAACAGTAGGAAAAATTACTGTCGAAAAAATCACAGAGAGCGATATCGTTCAACATCATAAATCGACGCCTGATGAGATTCCAATTTTGGGGGGAATTTATTGAGTATTGCAATACTGATTCTGCACTCGCACAATTAAGGCGATGTGGTTATCGTGCACGCCGAAAGTTATTCGCACTTGTATCAATTTCTTTTGCAATTTGGGCGAAACGACGAGAAGACGAGTGTTCATTATCATCGTACTCGAGTTTGTCTTTTCGTCATTTCGCCCAAATCGCAAGAGAATCGGATAAAAGTTCGAATTACAAAGTACAATATTATATATATATATTATAGGTTTTACTCGTCTCCAACTGCAGTCCTTTTGAGATAGTGCTTGATGTAAACATGCATATGTTACGTGCAAAGTCCGAAATTGTGCACTCCGGGGAGTGCACAACGATGGTTTGTGCAAAGCCCGGTGGATCGGACTTTGCACAACGCGAGTTGTGCAGAGTCCGATGCATCGGGCTTTGCACAAGATATTTCTGTGCAAAGCCCGATGCATCGGACTCTGCACAACTCGCGTCGTGCAAAGCCCGATATACCGAGTTTTACACAGAGGATCGGTGTGTATTCTGTGATGTATAGTGGTGAGTCGGGCAATCTCTAACACACAATGAGCGACATGGAGAGTCGATTCTTCTTCCAATGTTTATTAATACTCGAGCAGATTGTACTCGATATAGTAACTCGATATAGTATACCAACGGTGTCTTCAAAATCAAAATGAATCAAAACACTCGCGATAAGATTTTGATAGTCCACTGCACTCTTAATCAAACTACTATTATCCCTTAATATGATTGAGTTGAGTTTAGAATTAAAATCATCCCGAAATGAATCAGCGCTATTTGTATCCATGATTCTGTAACTCGAATAAGTGTCGATGTGATTGGCCTCGCGAGACTGACTGCTGTAAACATGATTCGAATTGTTATTATTAGCAATTTCCCGACTCACCTCTATACATCGCAGAATACCCACCGATCCTCTGTGTAAAACTCAGTATATCGGACTCTGCACAACTCGCGTTGTGCAAAGTCCGATCCACCGGGCTTTGCACAAACCATCGTTGTGCACTCCCCGGAGTGCACAATTTCGGACTTTGCACGTAACACATATACCCTTTTCGAGAAATGTTTGTGTCAGCACCAAGGTCAATGAGCTGCTGGCACATTTTGATACGTGCTTCTCCTTCAAGAAACATGGCAACATGCAAAGGACTTTTCTGAAAGTTGTCAAAACAATTTATGCTGGCTCGACGACTTGACAATAGTTTGATCAATTCAATGTCATTCTCATGAACAGCTTCATGAATGCACGTGGCTGGGTAAATTTTAGAATCGTTATTGACAGTATATCCAAAATCCATCAGAAGTTCTACCGTCTGTTTTCGCTTATTGGAATCTTTGACAAGTCGGATTGCCACATGAACCGGACTCTTTTCAAATGGCTTTTGCATAACTGGTGGTGAATTTTCTAACATACATTTGACCATGTCTAGCTGACCAGCTTTGATAGTTTCAAAGAAAGTAATGATTCTGTTGAGAGCTCTAACTTTTTTGAAGTCATTAACCTTGGTAGCTTGAGGAAGCTGGTGCTTGGTCTGTCTCAAATACACAGGATCAGATTCAGATGTCCTAGAACTACCAGAGTCGTCAGAACCATCATCAGTTTCAGAGCTTGAATCATCAGAACTACTAGATTTTTCCTCAGATCCACATTTGGAAGAATTACTACTTTCACTATCTTCTTCTTCTTCATCTTGATTATCTGCATTGGGTAAATTTTGCCTGAGCTCGGGATCGAGATCATGTCCTCGATCAGACAAATTTTCCACAAAATCTGGTTCGTTGTCTTCACGTTGGTTTTCCCGAGGGTTTCCGATATCGGATAAACTTTCCATGATTTGCAATTATTTCAAGGACTTTGTTTCGCCACGTGTGTAATGGTGTGTAAAATTCATGCACATATGCACGCATTGCTGGCATATTACGCCATGCACTTTGCACACACATGTAGGTAGGGTGATGTAGGGGTCGCGGTGGTCGCGGCCTGTATAGGGTCCCTAGAAGGGGGTCGAGACAAATGGTGCGCCGTACTTTGCCCAGCCCGTGTTATTTACTATACCTATATTTTGACTCCGTCGGTATAGGTATAGTACATAACACGGGACTCGGACAAAACATGGCGGACGTGTCTCGATCCCCTTCTAGGGACCCTAGGCCCGTAACTGTATATTTTTCGCTCTGCAGTGCTTGAGACAAACTCGATCAACTTTTTCGTACCAATTCCATTTACCCGGAAAATACAAAAGAATTGATGATCATGTTCTGCTGTTGGGCTAGATCAACAGTTTTTTGATTTTTCACGTATTTTCGATTGTGGAATTCGAAACCAATATTAGGCGTAATCGAGGCTCAGTGTCGGAGGATGTTGTGTAATCGCACAATGCAGGTCCAAACAGAAGAACGACTATTTTTCACAAATTTCCAATGTCTGTAAATGTCCGCGGTACTAGGAACTGCTCGGCGTGCATTCGCATGATTTGTTTTGTTCCCCGCGTATTATTTGACATTTTGAACATGGGAAGCCTTGAACATGACCCCGAATCCTGACAGTTTGATTTTGATGGGGAGTATTTTGACCATGGATGGTCGATATTGCACAAGAATATCGTATCGTCCTGTACCGTCGGAGATGAAAATCCTTTGAATTTTATTTGTTAGGATTCTCGGTTGAGTTTTTTCATCTCCCAATTTTGTGATTCATCTAGATTCTGCAGCCCATTCAAAATTGCAATCACTTGATTAATTTTTCTACGCTTCATTAACCTGGTGATATGCGATTTCCTGTTATTCTTTTCCGGTCCGAGTAACTTATCTGGTCTTAATAACGACAACGTGGTGGGTACTGAAAAAATCTTCGTTTCACGCCCAAATTTGTGCAAAAGTCAGTAGTCTGAAATAAGAAGCTATCGAGAGTTAGTGAAAATGGTTCGAATTTGGATCAGCTCCGTTATTTCGTTCATCGTAATTTCATGCATACCTAATCATGTCCTTGCAGGTAAAATATCATGATTCAATAACCGCCACGAATTGAGACACGAACATACCTTTCCAGACTTTCCTCAATGTTTTTCATTGAAAAAAGAGCGAGTTCTCTGTAACATATTCGTTTAGATGGAATCATATAAAGTTTTTATCGTTCAAATTTTACGAACATTTTTTTCTACGAAATTTCAGATTGCTAATAGGTCAGCTGGAACAAGATACTACTGACTAAAATCATAAATTTACCATTAAAATTTTCTGGTTTGACTTTGAGTTTTAATAATTTGAGAGTCATTCATCGCGCTTCGCTAAATGACGCGTTATATGAGATTTTCAGTTCAGTGTTTGTATTTGGAATATAGAGATTAATGTTTCTCTCTGTTCACAACTTTCTTGGTTTGCGAATAATTATGCACCCACGTACTATTATTTGTATTTTCACCCTATTTTTTAGAGAATTTTTGGTGGCTTAAATACGACAACTGCCTGGCAAGAGTTCTAAAAATATCCGTGATTCTGATATTGAGTTCTCTCATAATTTACTGGTGTAAATTATAGTACATTCATTGGGAAAATAATTTTGGTCGTACTGGCATGCATTTTGCCGTATGACCAGAATAGGATTTTGCCAGCAGAACCATACCAATTTTGTTATCACAATAAGCCAATTAGATCGGTTTTGCAGTCTAGTATTACTGCCAGAATAAGTAAACGTAGCTTATATGTTTCGTGTGCCCTGATACTTCATGGAATCACAGTCAAATTACGACTATTTTACCAAAAGCCTTTTAGTTTTTTGCACGTAATAATGAACTTCTGAGAGTCAAATGGCGATTATGAGAGAATGCTATTTTCTTTTGATACACTTTCCCAGCCAGATATTGTCATGTGTAGTTGCTTAAAACGTCGTTTTCTGATCGCGTGGATGATTCCCTATTTTTCTGATTCTTGTTAGAAAAAAAATTATTATGTTTGATTTTTTTACTCATTCTAGGATCAGAGTGCCTATCAGACTCACAATGCAGAAATGATATTTGTCAAAATGATTACGCACTGTGTATTCGACGATATGATAACTACAGTGAATGCGAGTGCGAATATAAAATCGTGGTAGAAAGTGGCAGCCCAGATATGCCACGACATATGAAGGAAGAGAGTCTAAAAATTACGTATAGCACAGATCACCCATGGTCCGGAGAAATAATGCTGTCTTGATCATTCTCCAAAATGTACACTATCCTGACAGAGTATAGATGAAATAAAAATGATAGATATGCATTTAGGATGACTTTTTGTTGTGAACAACGAAATTCGTGATATGTAACAACGTTTCTCGAGGAAAAAACAAAATAAGTTGATTAATTAAATTTTCATCGCTCTTATGAGCGGGAAAATTAGCTGGGATTTAAGATTCTATACTGATATTAATATTATAATATCTTCCATCGGTCTATTTTTTATCTGATACTGACAGTAAAGTAAAATTATTTTCACGGGTCATTGACTTTTTCCCGAGCAATTGATTGAATATTAGCGTACAATACTCACTTTCGGGATAGTAGTTTTAATTTTTTCGTAATGTATTCACTCAAAATACGAAAACCATGATTATGAATTTGCATACTATTATCACTTGTACCACAGTAAGTATGGACCTTATATCAGTAGCTCAGATTCATCACACTCATCAAATTCATTACACCACAGAGAGCAGTGGGATACTTTGAGTATGATAAATTTGAACCTTCACTTCTGCATTTATAAATTCATGTGAGGTAAGTGTACCCAACCTGCCCCCTGTACCCAACACGCCCCCATATTCCGATCTTAGAAATGGGCACTCGTAGACCTTTCGGCAATATTTTTTTTTACATTACTTATGTCAAAATATAATGAAATGAATGATCGGGACCGATCTAAATTGATTTTTGCAAGTCCCAGAAAATTAAAACTGAAATTTTCATTTGTCCCTTTTGCAAAGCTAAAAAATTACCCAGGAAAGCACGTTTAGTAAAACCGATGCCAAAATTTTTCGGTTCAACCAATCTTAACGTTACCTTAGCGCATCCGACTCCTTTTTTCAGAACTTTCAAAATCCGCTGTTCAAAGTTGCAAACTCTCATTTGGAGCTATTTCATGTGCAGAATACGGAGATCATTAGTAAACCGTGCACGCCAACATCGGCTTGCGTACCCAAAATGCCCCCCATGTGGTTATCTCAGAAAGGTGAGCAGTATGCCTTTTTTATACCTCTCAGAATGTATTTGTCGTGGTAAAATAGGTCGGAAATAGTGTTTTGGACCGTCGAAAATCTCTAAATTTCATTGCAGGTTGATAGAAACGATTTTATGAACTTTATCGTCCATTTACATTGTTTTAAAGGATGGGGCCATGTTGGGCACACAACTTTGCAAACTCGCAAAAAATCACTTTTTGCGAAAACTGAATTAACTCGGCTCCCGCTGGTCAAAATTAAATTTACCGCAGTTAATTTCGGAGGTCTTGGAGCAAGCTTTAAAATGAGCGAAGATACGTTGAAAAAGATGGGAGTGAGTCAAAACTATTGGCAAAATGTCTTAAGGGGGGGGGGGGCATGTTGGGTACACTTATCTTAGTTGATTTACTCATCCTACTTTAGGAAATCAGGAATTGAACAGGTGGAATGGCTCTATAAAATTAGAAAAATTTAGCGTGTTTGCGATGTTTTGTTGGGGCAATTCTTGGAACTAATTCGGCTGAAAAAATTTTTCTACATAGGGCGTGATGCTTCGTAAATAATACCTGATCAAACTTTGAACAAATGGTAGCTCTATTGAACTTACGTAACATATCAAATAATTTCTGGGCACCGGATCTATCAACGTCATCACAGTAAAACTCTTCTACTTTTAAAGTGCGAGCAAATCATCGGTGCGGTCAGTCTACAAGTGAGTACCTCTCATTATTTCAAGCATATATCTTGAGGAAAAGAGAACGTTCCCGAAATTGATGTTTGAATTTCGCTCCATTTTTTCGTTATTCGTGCTTTCCACTTGTATTTTATCACTGAGTTCTGTCAGAACGAGATCAGAACCATTTCTACCCCCTGTTATAATGATGATTCTAACCACCTGAACAAAATAACCGAACCAGCCCTGGCGCGAACTCTCAAAAACAAAATGAGACGAAATTCAAAAATCAATTCCTGGGCCTGGTAGAAAGATGAGGTAAACGTACCTAACTTGACCCCATTGATAATTCTAATCACCTGAATAAAAAAAAAACGGAATCAGCCCTGGCGCAAACTCTCAATAACAAAATGAGACGAGATTCAAGAATCAACTCCAGGGCTATCCTGGTAGAGAGATAAGGTAAGCGTACCCGACTTGCCCCCATTAAGTCACTTACTCAACAACTCTGGCCTACCTTGATATTTTTCAACGTACAATAAAAAAATCAACTCCCCCGGAGTGCACCTTATCTCATTTTTTAAATTTGTCAAAAGACTTTCAAAATGAGCTATAGGGTGCGTCTAATTTTGGCCAACTGGAGCCTAGCTGTTTTCATCTTCCATGAGTGTCATTTTCAAGAGTTCACAAAAGTGAGTACCCAACTTGCCTCCACCATTTAAAACAATTACAATTGTCGATGAAGTGCATAATAATATGTTTCCGTACTGAGCGCGCGGTAGCCTATTTAATGCTCTAGGACAGTTTGTCTGTCGAGCGAAGCGAGATCCTCTGTCGGGATTTTTTTTCGGAATGAAGTTTACGAAGGCAGTGCGTCGAAGCAATTTGTGACAATAGTGAAGAATGTGAATGTATAACGCTGCAATTGGAAGAAGATGACGATAGTTTTGGTATCGTTAGGAATTTGATGGATTTAGAAAAGAGCCGAGCTACAAATCCCTCAGGTAATATTGAAAGAAAACTAAATTTCCAGAAAAAGCCCATAATTTTTCATGAAAATTCTTCAGAGGAGCAACCAATTCGAGGTGGCAACTGTCCCGTATAGCAGACATTGTATTTGAGATGGGAAATGGCCTCGCGACAGTTCAATTTTTGGCCACCTTATGCATTTCTCCATGGATTAGTAGCACTGTCAGTAGAGTGCCCACCTCGAATTGAACTCAAATGTGCATATAAAAATGATTTCATCACACCAGATGAGCGTCTCACACGGTGTAGACAGGAAGTTGGAAATCTGGCATACATTTGTCGAGAGAACATAAAGTGGCGAATGGGGAATCTTCATTTTTGAACTTAGGTAGTCTAGAAGCTCGGAATCGGCTAGAAGATTCTCGAGTGAGCGCACGGAATGTTCGATTATGGTTTGACTCGCATCATCGATTTACTAATTCATAGAACTATATGGACAATCAGAATCATCTGGCAGAGTAAAGGTGTAAATATTTTGATACCGGGCTTCGATAACTTATTGCTGTTTCTTTTGCTGTAAAGTGAGAGATAGCATTATTTGTTCTCTAAATGATATCAATATTCAGTATTAACGAAATTATTTTCCGAAACAAGATGTTGCGGTTTAGTTTTTCAGAACTGACTCATGGCTAATTAGTAAAGTTTGCACTGATCTCGATAGAAAGTCAGTTTTACATTTATCTGCCACAGTTGGCCAATCCAGCATCAGTCAGACAAAACTTTTTTCTACCTATTTTTTAACCTGTTATACTGTGAAATATTTTCGGAAGAGGCTATTTGTGTGAAGACAAAGGCAGTTCAAGTATTGTCACCACAACATGGGTTTGTATTACAGGAAAAATCACAGTTTTTGTTACTTTGAATAGCTTGGGATTGGTCGAGATTTCATTTTTTTTTTATCAGTGGTATAGAATTCCAAAATGAACCATTTTTGATACTCCGATTGATATTGCACCTTTGCACGCAGAATGCATTTGTTTGCGAAGCAGAAGAAAAGTGAATAAAAGAACAGTGGCTACCGTGATCAAAACTCGAGCTTCCCTCACAAAAACAAAATCATTCAAATTTTGGGGTTCCATGCACCACTCATCTCGTGGAGGTAACACAGAAATCTGTTTTGGAAACACTGAACATCCGTAGGTAACCTACCGGCGCAGACCTATCTTACCGACTGATCTAGATCAGCCGATACAATCGCGCACTGCAGTACCACCTTGTCAAGTGTATAGGTGGAGGGGCGATTCTCGCGATTGGACAATTCAAAAGTCTGGCGCTAACTTGGCATCGGCCGGCCGGCAGCACTCCACGCACGACCGCCGTGCCACACGGAGTTAGCGTGTTTACATCGTGCGCGTCTCTCATCCCTCGTATTTACCTGTTCTCCACGTTCATCTCATAGATTTTTGAAACCCTCAACAAAAAACCAAAATAGTGTATCTCAAAAGTGAGAAGGGATCAATGAAAAAATTGTGTGCTCTCGCGTAAAAATATTGAATTCGCGTCAGTGCGTGAACGATGTGCTAGTGTGAGTGAGGCCCTCCATGATAATGGCGGGGCCTGGGGCCTGCCAAACGCGGCCCCGTTTCCTGCTGCTCACCATTGCGGAACCATTATGTGCTGTCCCAATACCATCATCAACGACAACAACGTAGTAGTTCGAGCTTGAGTCACTAAAAAAAATCCACAGTCAAAAAATGCCTTTTGTTTTAAGAAAGGTCGAGCCAAGGTTCGTTTGCCGGGGCCATGTGCCTCAGGATTCGAACCCACGAGATTGGCCTGTAGGTGCCGAACTCGAAGCCGTTGCAAACGGTGCCCTGACAGCTTCGCTCAAACAACTCGCATCGTTGTTGACAACTGCGGAGGATGTATTCGCTGAATTGACAGCTGAATTGGCTGGTATAGCAGACAGAAGTGGTAGGCTGAGATCCCGAATCGACAGTGTCGAGAGGAGGCTGGCCCAACAGGACCCAAAGAAGATACCAGTCCGTAAGTACACAGATACAACACCTGCACATACATAGAATATGTGAGCATCTTGTATAGGTGGTCCTGTTCATGATTCATCAGGTGTGTCAGATTTTGAGGTTGGGGATTTTTGGTCGGGTTAACTTACAGGCAGGTGTGATCATTTTGGAGAAGATTAGAAGCGCTTATCGGATTACGCAAACTTGTACAGCAAGAGTTTCATTCAGAATTCGTCTGCTACGACGCGTATTATGTCACTTTACATCGCACGCGTGAAGTGGCATTGAATTTGAAAAGCGTCTGCTTCTCCGAGTTGTTTTGGTGGAAGATATACTTATGTAGACCTATGACTGCGTAGTGTCCCAAATTTTTTTATTGCGTATGATTTATCCCATAACAGATCTGATGGAATGGGATGGAAAACTTTCCTCGCTTTCATTTTATCCATTCTCGCCGAGTTGAGTGACAGTTGACAGTGCTAAACGTCGTCTGCTTCGGAGCAAATTTCGAATTTCTGCTCCGAAAAAAAGTTGTCAAGATTACATTACATGGCAATATTCATATCTCACGTTAGTCCAAGTTTATTTAGGATGTTGAAAATACTTTTGAACCTTTTTTTGTAGTTTACTGATTACTGTCGATATCGAAGCGTGCAAACCGCAGGTGCAATCTCGGGCTATTAATATTCCAGCCAAGCTCGTTTTTCATATCATCATCCAGATCAGAATATGAAGAGCTTCCCCATGTTTGAACCTTATCGAGGATATTATCTATGTGTACTTTGCATCATTACCAAACGGTGTACCAGAGCTTTTTCATTCAGCCTCATTTTGTTTATTAAAATAATAATCAAGAGCCCCTCGTTCATCTCTTTAATTAACCATTCCACGTTCTTTAGATATGATATTGATTTCGCTGACAGGATAAATTTTATTTATCGAAAAGTAATGCAAAATTCGAAATTACTTAGAAATAAATTTTATGCATCGCTGACTCAATAATTAATGTCAATGTAAAAAATTTAGCTGGATAGTGTATGCCTGAGTATTTTTTCTACGTATGATAAAATCGAAGAAAAGTAGGCTGTCTTCGCGGAATTTTGATAATTGCCAGAGACAGGTGAAACACCATCGTAATGCAACAAGCCTAACAAATCTCATTTGGCATTGATTATCAGCTTTGCTTTCTCGTTCTCGTTATCGCCTATGTTAGAGAAGACGAGCCCATAACGGAAGACGAGAGCGATGTCTTATCTCCAACAGGTGGAAAGTAACCCAGTGTATTTTTTTCCTCAAACCTTTTGTCTTTCTTAGTCTGACAAATGTATATCCTGTCAAACCTAACCTTCAAACATTTTCATCAAAAAGCAAATATTGTATATTCTTGAATGCGGTTGAAAAGCAGTCTCCAGGGTTCATTGAAAAATCCTGGAAAAAATGAGTGTTCACAGTCCTTTTGGTCCTTTTTTTTTTTTTTTTTATTAAAACCGAGTGAATTCCTGAACCAAGTTAGTCTCTCGAGTATAGTGGACGGTCAATACTCTCAGGCGTGCAAACCCATTGAAATTCGTTCAGCGTGCAAAGCATACATGTCTCGTGCATGTATGTACAATCATGCAAATTCGTAGATGCATCAGATTCTGAAAAGCCAGTCTCACTCGATAGGTATTCCTAGGAATTTTAATGCATGTAGGTATGATCGGGTCAGTTTTCTTGAGGGTGGTCAAATGAATTCGGGATCAAATTGAAAGGCTTCGTGTTATTGCATGGATTTGGATTGAATGTATCATAACGAGATGTCACTCTGAGGTGGAGCGATGTTTGCGGTGAAAATATTTGGTTAAGAGAGTCGCAAAACGGGTTTTCGACGTACTTATCTTCTGTACTGATATTTTTCTCGCTTCAAGTTTGCTCTCTTCTGCTTACACAGACACACTGAAATCCACACACATACACACAGAGGAACCAGAATAAAAGGTCCAAGGGCGAATTTCTACGTGTAAAAAAGATATTTGCAAAGGATAGTGTATCCAAGGGTAAAAAGATGGGGATGCTGAAATGAGGGCTGTGCAATATTTGCTTTGAGGTTGGCCTATTCGGAAACGCAAGAGCTGGAGAGGAGGCTGTAGTGGTTTTGTATGTATATAGCTTATAGGCTATATATATGCTTTACTGAGACCTGTTGAATGCGGTAGATTTTCGCAAGCGTGATGATCCGAGACGATCAAGTTTGCGTCGATGAAATCGCTCACACAAAAAAAGCGTTAGGCTGTTTTTTTTTCTCTTGAAGGTCGAGTGGAATTTGGTTTATTTGAATTCTGGCTCTATTGATTTGATTTGGAACTATGAGAGACTGTGAAGGGACGATTTATTTATTTGGGTTATGTGCAAATGAGATGAAGGCAAAGGGAATCGCTAGTTGAAACTGTGATTGAACGATTTATGGGTTTTTAACACTATCTGAATGCTCACATGATGCCATTGTACAGATGTCTGTGGTTCAAAAGATGAGACGATTTGGGCTATCTCGGTCTAAATTGAGTCATCTTTTAAAGTTTATGTTTCATTTGTCTCTCTTCCTCTAAAGAATGAATGCAAAATAGTGCTTACATCGATTGAATGATTGCAATGAGTAATCATTTTCGTGCAGGCTATGATCTGAACTAAGATTTCAAAGTCAAAACAATCATCAGGTAATACTGAATTGTTCATTGAGAAATTATTGTTTCACAAGTCGGCATTGTATAATTGTTCCTTTTTTTCAGAGAGAAATTCTGACAATGCTTAGACTTTTGATCCCTGCAGAGCGAGTCCCAGAGACTATCCTCAAGGACTATCAAATTCCAAGTTATTTTTTAACCTTCCAATTTGTCTTAGTTTTTGATGAATTATGCCTCAGTAATTCAATAATAATCTCTACGATTGTGTTGGGTCGAAATTATCATCGATGAGCTAATCTTGCCAGATGTCAAAAGTAACTTTTCGACACGCTGTGGATGTTCCACTTTCTTGCACAATTTGTCGAAAAACACAGTTTGTATACACGGGTGTAAAACCTATTTTTCGATACAAGAGCGGGGATGTTGGTTTCCGCGGCCCGAGCGATGTTTTTCCGGCCCGAGCCTTAGCGAGGGTCAGAATCATCGCTCGGAAGCGGAAACCAGCCCGCCCGAGTGTCGAATAATATTTTTTCATCGTCGGCATGGGAAAGAAAATAAAAAAACGGCACAGACGATGAAAATAGTCTTGAAAATAGTACATTTTGATCGAAGGCGGGAATGTTGGTTTCCGCACAACGAGTGCTATTTTCCGGTTCAAGCCGAAGGCGAGGGTCAGAATTATCACGAGAAGGCGGAAACTACCCTGTCCGAGTGTCGAATACTATTTTTCCATCTTCTGTACGCGGAACAAAATCAAAAAAACCCGTGCGGAAAAGTAATTCCCTGCATAGAAGATGGAAATAAGTTTTTCATCACTATAACCTAAAAATGCCGCGTTTAAATAGGATTTTAGGGTTCTCGTAATGAAAAAATATATCCGCGCCTCGCTTGCAAGCCCATTTTGGGCACTGGAGGACATGTCTTGTCGAGCGAATGTCCTAGTGCCCAAAATGGGCTAGCGCGCTCAGTACGGAAATATGCTATTTCCACCCTTGTATTGAAATGTACTAATTTAGTAACGTCTGTATCATAGATAAGTAAAATGCAGTATTCAATCACACGAGCAAATGTGAACTGATAAACAAAGGGCCATGCCATTCTAAAAACCTACCACATCGTACAAAATTTTTTAGCATGCCAAATAACAAATTAATTGAATTCAATACGTCGGATTACATATCAGAAATCGAGGACACCTCGCAAAAACTCATTTCAACAGCCACGCGCCGCGCCGCGCCTCTCAAGATTTTATATATTCAGCAGCATCAGGTACGACGCTGAAATTCCAGAAGGAGAAAACCACGATGAGAAAAGACCTCAAAAGCGATTTCAGCTGCTGTTTTACTGCACTCTCAAAAATAAGAGCCCCAATGTGCCTGCAGTGAGGAGAAGTGCAGAGTACCTGTACAAACGCGGCAGATTTGAACTCTCCATAATATATAGTGCGGGAACGTCCCTCCACTTCTCATCAGTCCCAAAAAAAGTTCCTATATATACCTGAGAGAGTCCCCCCACTGTCGGTTGCTCGTGGGAACCGGGTGCATGGTGCCATCATTCAAGCTTGAGCCATCTAAAAGTATTCTTGGTACTCTGTGTTTGTTGTACGCGCACACATTTGCAAACTTGAATAATTTTGAATATACGATGATACACTTGGTACACAGAATTACGGTCTTGTATTATGGTATTTGAAGCCGAAATATCCCCTGCGGAGGACCTGGGTAGCCTGTTTTGCCTGTAAAATCGAGAATGCTTTTTTCTTCGGTTTTTGTGTTTATTCATTCATTTATAGTTCGTGATTGTGGATTCTGCATATGATATGTAGAGAGAAATGTGATATACCGGGTTTGTAATGGGCTTTGAGGATTTTACCGTTAAGACTGGATATTCTTGTTTGCGATGAGTTTAAGTATTGTTTCACTTTTAGTTCTGGTTTGAGTGACGGGAAAGAGTACGAAAATGAAAAATTTGTTGGGGAAGGAAAATCGAAGTGTGTTCCTGAAAATCGAACCAGGATCTTTTCTGGATCGAAATGGGCTTTGGATTGATGTTGATCATCGTAGTGTTGCGACGAGTTCATTTTTTAATTACGGTTTCAGCCATAAGAATATCTTATTCTTGATCGTAAAATTAATTTTTTTGGCATAATGCGACTAAAGGACCATTTTTCGTCCCGATTCGAATCAGAAAACTAAGGTTGAATCGCCCTGATACCAAATAATAATCACAAGCACCTCGCTCGTCGGGCCGCTTTGGGCCCCTCGTTACACTCGGGCAAAATTTATTCCTGTGCCTCAAAAGAGCTTAATCTCATAAATCGGTGTTTACTGATGATATTTCTTTTCTTCTAAACAAGATTCTGACGAAACCTTTCAAACAATGTATCACAAAGCTTCCATTCCTCACGAAATAGATTGTGTGGTACTGTGAGTGTCTTTGTCTGATCACAGTGATTTCATCGTTAAGAAAAGGGGAATTATCGGTGAAAATAGAGTTTTGAAAAGTTTTTAATTTTGCTTTTCCTCTCTGAGAACTCAAAACTCACACTGCATTAATGATTCAACAGTTAAGTTTCCTCGGGTCAATAAGGATTCTTCAGAATTTTTTAAATCTTCCGATCTATCTGAAAAAAAAAAAAAATTAATAAATAACACAAATGAATGGAGACGTCGTCGTCGGCGGTGATGAAAAGAGTGAATGGCCAACGAGATGGCCCAATTCTCTAGATTTGAATGGACGTATCAACATCCTATCAATATTCAATGCCCAAGACAAAATTTATCACTTTCTTTAAATGCAGACAATTACAATTGTGTATCAGTCCAATAGTTTCCCGAACTATTTCTGAGTAAGTCGTCAAAAGAAATTGTTTTTCATTTTTCTGAGATGAATTTTTTAATACACACAGGACAGTATTATACATTCACACATAACATAAATCTACTTCCTACAAAAGTATTACCAAGCAAGTATGAAATTATATCATCGAATACACAAAAATGAATTTTTTGTCGCAGAGAATATTCTGTCACACCTACAAAATCCAAGAATATAATACACAACGAATGTAGCAAGATGCATTATGCCTACCTCCAAAGTCAGTTCTGAAGTCTCGCAAGTATTTTGCGAACCATTGAGTGCAAAACCCCGCAGAAACACACGGTACATACATATACTTACACCCCAAAGATTTATTCCTCGTGCGCGACGACCACAAGGCGAAAATACTCTCGCGGCACAGCTCAAAAAGCCAAAAGGGTACAATCTTTGAAATTCTAAAGGTAGAGATGATAATGTTCACTTCGGTGCCTGAAACTTCTCCTTCTATGTATTTAGGAATCTCATGAAAAATTTTTCATGTCTCATTTTGTGGAATGTAGTTTCTTACCTTTTTAAGATAAAATTGTATTTTCCATCTGTGAGA
Organism: Eretmocerus hayati; assembly: GCA_029851415.1. Lineage (NCBI taxonomy): Eukaryota > Metazoa > Arthropoda > Insecta > Hymenoptera > Aphelinidae > Eretmocerus > Eretmocerus hayati. The sequence goes on from CM056744.1 coordinate 6,772,171, forward strand.
AGCTTCGAATATTTTTCTCTCAGTTCTGCGTTTGGCTGAAGAAGACATTTACTTCGATAACGAGGTTTTTTTTTTTATAATCTCGGGTACATTTGTTATCGGTTCTTCGGATATAAGATATCGGGAGGATCGGAAATTGGTATTGCTGATAATTATCTGCGGACAGATAACTCTCGTCTGTTGTTGAATTTGACAAATATTTGATCGGAGGGGTTTCGTCGTTTGAAAATGAACATCAAATGTAGACTATGAAATTATAGCTTCGAATAGGTTTCTTCCTCTCGCTTTTGTTTGAGAACGGCGTATAAATTCATTCAAATCGAATTCAGTGCCCGGTAAATAGATGGTATTTCTCATTGTTAACACGGGGATGTGGTTTGACGTATGAAATGGCTGTTTTGTAAGCTGAATTATGCACGATTTTGGAATTTTGGTGATGATAAAATTGGAATCCATTAAGTTAATGGACAATGACATATCGACCTGTACTTCACAATAAAATGTGTGATGTAAGGGAACAATTTTCAAAATCTGTTAACTGTCAGCGTGCATTTTGTGTTCCGTTTGGATAAAGTGTTCAAACGCGCAGCTGCAAAAAATTATACGTGAATTTAACGATTTGAACGAGCAAATCCTGTCCTGTAAAACAAAAATACTTACTGAAATTGAAAACATATCTCTGCAAGCACAGTGTATTGAGAAGTGAGTAAAAATCAGTACGATGATTCGAACTGATTTTTTGTATGGAGATTATTGTACTTAATTGTACACAGAGTGCGTGATACATAAATAATGATTGATTTTTCTTGTTTATTGTTCTACCCGATTCAACTCGCAGAGCCTGAGTTAATCCGATAGGTATTCAGAATCATGAAAATTGTGGAATCATATGACGGGGATTGTATGTTGTAAAATGTGTTGGGAGATGCGAAAATTAATGGATGGATATTCAATTTTTCCTCGGAATCGGAGATATTTAAGAAATTGTGAACAATTTCTGGAACTGAGAAATTATTAAATTGGAAAATATTTATTTTTAGAAAATAATTCCATGGAACCTGGAAGTTACTAATATTGCTCTATTCATTTCTAGATCAACCTCAACATTATATTACTCTATTCCCTACCACCTTATCTCCACAAAAAAATTCGCAGCAATTACCAGACCAAGATTTCGCGCGTCTCAAAGCCTACTATCTAAGGCCAATTAAACCCGCACACACCAAAAAAAAAATTCTCCTACTTCTACAAAAAAAAAACACACACACAAACAAACACTCAAGGGTTTGCTTACATAGTACAAAGTACATTGGGATAATGCTTTTGGTGCGATATGTGTAACGGAGGATTCGCAATATAACGTCCGTCCGGCAATTAAGAGGCGAGCGCACGCGTCTGCTACGCTTCGGCGACGACTTACTCGAGGCGATATTCCGGCTTTGTATCTATATAACTCCTCGAAAAGTTGAAGCTTGCTTACTTACTTACTTACTCAAAGGCTGTCCGTTTTATAAAGCGAGCAAGCGCTAATTTTACTGTACTCCATTGCACCGGGGTCGGGAACCGCGACAAGACCTGATGTGTATTCTTATTATTCCTTCAAAAGAAGTTCCGTCTTGACGAAGACTGATTTCCGAGTGTGTATTTTTCCTTTTTGGGCGGGTTGTATGAATTGAGGGAAAATTTTTTTGCGGATAGACACGATAACCAGAGCGTTGCTATTCTGGAATCTTACTGGAACTTTTTTAGAGTGAACCCTATTCTTTTAGAGCTTGACAATTTATTCTTACAATCAGGGCAGGTATGCTGTTTGGACGAAAAATGCAATGATTGACGGTTTAAAAAATTGTACAACTTTTAGCACATAAAAAATGTGTGGAATCGATCTGCGGAATCATTCCTATATTCAAAATCATTTCTGTGATGATCAGATGACTCTTTCCCGATTTATTTCAGGGTTTTTTTAAAATCAAGATTTTTTTGAATTTGTCAAATTTTAGTAAGCCTCTCATTGCTCTAAGAATCATAATTTGTGCTGAAGAGTTTAAAATCATTCGATCAAAGATCGAGGGTAATAAATCTACACCACTTAAATGTTTATCGACCTCGGTTGGTGCTTTATTGATTAATCCGAAGAGATGAAACGATATTTCGTAGAATCCAAAGATAGATCTAATGGATCAAAGTGATTTCACAAAGTATCGGTGTATTGGATTTCTCTCAGGGAACCTTTTTCTACAGACTAAGATGTTTTGACATTCAGTAAATTTACGAATCACTCAGTGTCGCAAATGCTAAAAGCAGATAAAAATGATATCTTCTGTGATCTATAGTTTTGTGTGAAATAGTATTAATCATGTTGTCTATCACCAAAAACTTTTAGAAGGTTGATACGAGTGCTTGTTTGCAATTTAACCTCGAATTTAACCTTCTCTTTGGAACCAAAATTATTTTTTGTGTCATTTCAGTTCGGATGTCACAGCAAAATCTTTAGGGCGACCCTTATGATTCGAAATTTTAGATTTGGAATGAAGTGATGGCATTTTCATCGACGTATTGCATCTAAATGAAGTTACATCAAATTAAACACTCGAAGAAAAATATAAGATTACCTGAAAATTAATTCGCTGGCTCAAAATTCCAATTCACGGATTTGTTCGATTTTTCAGATTTTGCGATGATATTTGTTCAATACGTCTTCACAAGAACCCAAAAGAAAGATTTCTCCTAACAATTGTGTTGATTTGAGACAAAAAACCGATGGTTTTTTTAGTGCCTATCCGTTAACTTATTTTTATATTATTATTCGAACTAGAAGTAAGCACGAGATTCTCTTCTACTAAATTTTCTCGTTTCAAAGTAGGTAATGGCGATTGGGATTGTAAAGTGGTAAAAAAAAATAAGGGAATCAAAAAGTCGTTCAATTTCAGCCTTATCGGTGGAGGGGGTGGATTAAGGGTGAATCGACTGGTCGAGATGTATCTCGTGAGATTATGATTCTCATAATAAATATTATATTTTCGAATTTTTGAAAGATTTCTTGTTCATTTATTGCTGTGTTAAATTGTACAAATTTTCGGAATAATTCGATTTTTGCATCGCGTGTGCAATACCACTCGCTCAACAATTCGCTTTTTCGATCACTTTGACCAGTAGAATGAAATTGTCAACAGTTATCATAGTCTCCCCACTTCGCATTCCATACCAAGCGATATTTCTTGAAAAATTTCATCGCAAAAAGCTCAAGCACAAAAGTCACACCCTTCAAACTCTTTATCCTCTTCACGGGTACCCAATAAGTGCTCACGTCTCGAGCCATTATTTCCATCCAGTTAAAAAATGTGCAACCGGTAGCCGTCGTCACAGCTGCAAGATCGTCTTCGCATTCCTCGACTTGTAACAGTTGTAACTCGTAAGAAGGTAAACGTAACATGGTTTTTCTTCAGGTTTCTGAAAGGATCTTGCTATATACTTGGTTCCAATAGTACACGCAACCTGACGCATCGATGAAAAGTTGCGAGAGCAAAAGTATACTTTGTAGAGGTTTTGAAGGAGACTTGTGTACTTATGCGTGCATGAGCTGAGCGAAGGAAACGAAAAGAAAAGGAAGGAAAAACGTTGATGCTCGATGGGCCGTCTTTCTGATGCATGGATTTTTCCTGCAGGATGGGTAAATGTTTCAGTGTGACTGTCTACGTGTGTGTGTGTGCGTGTGCGTATGTGTGTGTAGATTTAAATGCATGTGTGCGTCGTGACATACAAGGAAGCAAAGGAGAAGAAAAGATGAAGCTGTGTTGTATTGAGCCTGTGTCATGGCGAGAATAGAAAAGGACGAGAAAAACCATTAGCACGTGTGCGTATGAGCTTTGGCGTTTCATGTTTTTTTCCATAGTCAGTTCTCTGCGAGTATGCCATTCTTGTACTGTACTCATATTTGCCCTGAAATCCAGTCCTGTTCATAAGTTCTTACTTCTTGGTCGTGAATATTTGTTTGAAAGATTTCAGAAAGGTTGCAGAGGTGGAGATATTTTTCTTCAAAGAATTTTTGAAAATTAAAATCCACAATTTGTCATCCCTGTTGACCCTCTTCAAATATTTCTATGGAAAAATATTTTATATTTCAACAGGACAAGATATGTTAGCACAGAACTTCCCAGGCTTGAAGTCTGACAGTGAAAAATTTCCTCAAAATATATTTGTCGTGTTTTGGGAAGAGATCAGCTGATCTACCGAAGGAACATTTAAATTATGCCCCTGAAATAATTTTGAAGATTTTTGCAACTATTTCCCTGGTAGAAATTTACTTCGATGTAACACATTAATAGACATAAAATGGCTATTTTTGGCCAATTTTGGCTGAAAATGGCCATTTTATGGCTAATAATGTGTTACATTAGGATGAATTCCTACCAGGGTTGTGGCTGCCAATTTGCTCCCACAAATTGCTTTTTACATCAAGTGCACAAGGAGAAATTTGTACTGAAATTTTTTCAAATAAAGTGAAAAGAATTTTTCCAAAGCACCCAAGAAAATTGCGAGACTCCCAGATTTATAAAATTCATTTTCAGTGATTTTAGCTAAACTTGGACAGAATATTTCAACAAAAATTCAAATAAAAATTGAAAAAATTATGTAAAATCTCAATATTTCAACAAAAATTCAAACAAAAATTGAAAAAATTATGCAATAAATCTCTAAAAATAGGTCCTTGTGTTGACCACTAACCGTCTTATGACCCAGAGTATCTAACTGTTCTATCGCGTTTTTCGTGAAAATCCTAGTGTTTTTCTCTAAAAAAAATTGACAACTCTTTCTTCCGTCACTGAGCGCAACGGGATACAAACGGATTTCTACCAGAATACCCTCTCCACCATCCAACCATCCAAATGACAATAAACTTGAGTAACACTGAGAGAACTTTCGAAAAAAAAAAGAAACATCCAAAAATCATTTCACACCACAAACAATTCAATATTCAAGTCCTCGCAGAACTTTACGATCGTATTTTTCCCTTCAAAAACTTCACCCCATACGAATACCTGTAAATCTATTCCCTGATTTCCCGAATTTCCCTCACATCATACTCTATACAGTGCACAGCAGTCGAACGAACAATATAAAAGATCGCTAGAATCGTAAAAAAAAGAGCAAGATAAATATAGAGGGGGAAAAAAAAGAAGAAACGTCGCACAAGCTATGCAATGAAATGAAAACGGGAGCAGAGACAAGGCTTCCGTCGGCAAACAGCTGAGGCTTCGCGGCTTGGAATTCCACCCCTATAATACATAACAACATACATGTATATGTCCATCCAAGTCAAAGCTCAAATGCATGGGGTATATATAACATCACCCAGCTGACTTCCTTTAAGTTCTATATCTATATAAATTGTATGGGTGCTAGTGCATGGAAATGGCGTAGAATTGAATAATAGGTGTAGGCTCGTGCTATTATGACGCAGTGATGTGCGCGTCAACGAATCAAGGGAGTCACATTTTGGTGTGTTTGATGCACCGGGCCCTCTGTTACATAGATATGTAGAATGCATAGCACCCTAGTGCATACAAAGAAATGAAATAGTTGGGAATGATGTTGCCTCTGCTGACATCACTATTTGCTGTTATGAGACGAACATGTGATCAGATTAGATGACTCGGGACTGACTAAAAAAACGAAAGCATATATAGAAAGATGAAGCAATCATATTATTTGGACGACTGAGAAAGGCTTTTTTGTGTATAGTGTGGTGGGAAATATGGATGTGGATCGAGAAAAGTTGGGAGAAAGTTGGTTTTTTGATGATGTGTCATAGAATCATTGAGTTTCAGTTCTTTTGATCGAAATTGTGATGATTGATCGGTTGATCATTCAGTTCTATGGGCTCAGGGATCGAAGAAAGGATGATTTGGATACTTGTTTGGATGTGGAAAAGTCAAAACATGACCACTGCGTATCCGAGACGTATTCCAAATAATAAAATAGAATATTCAGACTTGACAATGCCCATTGGCTTTGACGTCTTCAAGAACAATGTTCATCAGCATGGATAGACTTTTTGGCGAAGTTCAAAGGCTATTAGGAGTCAGTCTCAGGTCGGGCACAATTTAGTCAGACTATGTTTTCAGACTTTGAACTTATACGTTGGAATCATGCCATGGCCCAAACAAAGACACTCCAACGACATTAAGCTTGTCGTAGTTGACTAGGTTTCAATTTGAAAGTTTTTGAGAAGTTTAAGACTGGTACAAGACCGGTCGTGGTGATCAAGACCAAATTTCAAGCCAAACCTTGAAAGAGGGTGTCTTTCCAATGCTGTCCACGCAAATTTGAGGTTCGAGGCAAATTCGTGTAAGAATTTTGGGAGGTGAAAAATCTAGAACCGGTCGCAACTTTTGGCAAACAAAAGTAGGATTGCACCAAGTTCTGATGAGATTGGTCTCTGGAAATTCAGCGGAGTCTTATTCGTTTTGGTATTTTTGGCACCAAAAAATTAAACTTGAGATTAGTTCAAATGCCCGAAGTCTCGTTCAGTCTTAGTAGACATCTTAGCCCTGCCTAGAATCCAAGACTAAAAGCTCAAATGGCTGGAAAAAAAAACTTAATCAGTCTTACTCCTTCAAACAAGATTCTCTAATCACGCTTAGTTTTCTGGAATAGTTAGACCAGTCAGGCTTGCTTTTCCTAAATCTGTAAAACTGAGACCAAGATTGGCCCGACCTTGTTCATAAGAGCCCGATTGCATCTTAGTTATATTTAGTCCTATACTTTTCTGCAAGCCAACAAGACCACTTCCACATGCTGGTCCAAGTTTAAATCCACACTCCCGTCTCGGAAATTGAGACTATGCGTTCCAAAACCAACACCGTCAAAGAAATTTTGAAACGAGAACAGTACTGACTTGGTTTCACTTCCATATTACAATAATTTAATCCCAAGATTAGCAAAGTTGAAGTTCTATTCAGTGGTCTTGATTTGAGCACCAAGATCACATGTCCTGATCAATGATATTGAATTCGTAAATCAGCATTGGAGGACTAATTTTTATTTCTCTATTGTTGACCTCGGATTTGAGGCCATTTTTAAAGAGAAATTATCGATCGGGAATTGATCGTCGAGATGTTAATCAAAGGAAAAATGCACTTGAATGACATCGTGAAAAAAATGCCTAGACCAAGGATCTAACTCGGAACCTTCTTCTTGCCGGGAAGATTATCTACCATTGAGCTATCCAGGGCCTGGCAGATCTTTGTCCCGTAGCGCCACTCATGCACATGTCCTGATGTTCGAAACAAGACCGCCAAGACTGTGTAAAAATTCTGAGTCAAACCCAAGATTATTCCGGTCTCATATTTGCTCATTTAATGTTAGACCTATCAAGACTATCGGCCAGACTATAAATGTTCAAGTCTTACTTTCAACTCTCTCATCAAGGACCAAGACTGAGTCTCAAGACCAAAATGGTTTGAGAATACTTGAAACGAGGCCATGATCTATTTGGTCTCATCTCATTTTGTTTAATGCTCGGCCCTATAATAATTACAGATATTCTTATAGCTTCCATGCTCGTCACTTTCATTATATTCAAACCTATCCAAAACAAGACACAATCTCTATCAAATTTGCGCGCAGTTATTCAGCATCCAGAAGAACACCATACCTCATCCTACCCTCCAAAATGAACTATTCCATAACTTCCATTTACAATAACAAAACCAAAGGAAAACCGGGCATGATACTCTTATCTCACAACTTTCTCCAATGATCGATTTATACAGTAGCGACAGTAGCTGAATCGACAAACGTGACAGTTTCGATAGAATAACTTGTCACACGTATTGCAAAATTTTTTGACAGAATTCTGCCTGTGAAGTTTTTCTCTATAATAACCCATGAACTAGTATGTGTTATGTATGAATTTCCTAGTCGAGTTCGACCCGCATTTGGCGATCAATCCGTCTCCTACTGCATGGTGAACTATATTTATGCCGATTGTGCAATCGAGAGGACGCCCACTTGATTGAAATTTACGGTCGCTTTTGCTGGGCTGCACCAAACCCGTCCATTGCGCGCTCTTTCCGCAATTTATAGGTTAGAAAGGCTATCCAGAACGTGAAAAAGGTCATTTTGTGAGTGGGCACATCCATATCATCGTTTCGATGCAACCTGCAACAAAATTATCGAGTCTATGAGGTAACGAATTCTTTGTCTGAAGTATGAACGTCATTTTTCATCAGAAATTTCAAAGATTGTAGAAAATTGAGAAGGTTCTGATGATGAAGCAAGTTTTGATTGACGAAAGCAATTTTCTTGGAAATATCGAATTGCCATAAGATCGTGGCGCGGCTATAAGAGACGATTGATAGGTACGAGCTATTCGCGTGAACAGATAATTTTATTCAGACAATTGCTGTGTAAGTACAATCTTGTCCACTTACAGGGAAATTCATTGCATATAGCCAATGTCTATCTTAACGCCAATTAATAATCTGCTGACGCGCTGACTAAGTGTTTCCGAGGACGTGAGCTCGAGGCGCCTCCGCCGCGCCACGTTACATCGGTGTCTTGTATATTTTTATAAATTGATTTTCTTATTTGGGTAATCGAAAGTCTGTTGAAACTTTTACCTTTCTATCAAATTGCGCGTACTATGTCGAATCGTTTTGTGGATGTACATGAAAGGTGGTGCGAAATTCAAAAATTTTGAATTTGGCGCCAAATTTCTTTTGCCATCTAATCAGTCTTATTTCTAAATATTAACAGTATCCATAGAAATACTTGTCTAAAATTGTGATTACCAAAATCATTTCGGTGGCTCTAAATTTTTAAAAATTCGATTTGCAATATTAATGCAAAACAGCTGTTACGCGACGCAAAGGATAGAAAAATCTTGAAGAGCCAAAAGCAATCGTGGTGCACACATACCTAGTGATAATAAGTGAAATAACTCACCGAGTCTACTAACTTCTCTCACGAGTTTCTTCAGTTTTTTTTTATTTCTACCATAGTATGTCTGTACCGCCTAGATTACTCTTTCGCATACCGCAAAGAGGCGAGAAGAAAAGAGATGAAGGTTCTGCCTCGCATTTTTCTACGAGTGCGAGGCGCGAGAATCCGTGAAGTTGAGTGGAAATTCTCGCACGTGGTAAAAATTCCATGGGTACATACACTCGCTTTGCAGATTTGCTTCTGCTTATCCTGAATAAAAAAACATGTGAGAGATCTGATTCCTAATGAATTTATAATGAAATTTCAGGAAGGGAGTAAAATATACGAACCTGAGACAAAATTTAGTCGAAAATGTTGTTGGTGGAGATGACAATTTGTTTTAGAAAAAGTTGAATTGTGTGCTGAGTGCAGAGCTTTTATATAGTATGAGATAATTTTTTTTTATTGATGTTCAATTCATCGTAATAAATTTAAAAAGTGGATCAATACAGATTTGGAGTTTACCCTCCACAAAATATCTCAAATACCAAGTCTAATCGCAAACCGTGAATTATCAAAAGTACGTCACTCCATTACAAATCCGGCGTTTTCGGATGGGAGCATCACGCCGCGAACGTGTAGCTAAAATTTATGCGTCGCATTTGCAGCTAATTAGAATTTAATTTGCCACCCAAAGCGCGACTGAATTATTACTCAACGTTTAATCAGACCGAGTATAGAAGAACCACAACCAATCTAGCACTGTCAGAACATCATAAATCATCTTTTCGGTTATTCGAATTACGAAATGATTTCGATGTATTCCAAAATATCATCAAAGGACTGAATTTCATTTTAAAAAATGTCTAAGGACATAGGTACTTCGGTAACGTTTATTTTAAAATTCTTAGTATTCACTGGTTGTAGTGTATAATTAGTTGTAGTCTATGTAGAAATTATGTGGGTTTGTGCTAAAAAGACACGTGTCAGAGTTCATTGACGCGCGAAAATTACGATCGAATGACGCAGTAGTCTTTTTTAAGATTTTTTTCTGTCGTATTTTAAGTCCTATACAGTTGCGTCGTCTGCTAGCTGCATACACCAGGCATTCGATTTAGTGGACAATAACATAAGGATGAACTATGAGTATGAATGGACGAGAGACCTGAATAGTTAGTGAATGGTAGGCTTCTTAGATGTTATGAGGTGAACACCTGGCCGGCCTCGATCGCATTTCTTATATGATGCTGTAGGACAAAAAACGCGTGCCACCGTCGTAATGTAGTGGGAGTTCGATATCGAATCGATTTCTTTGTTGTGAGTCAGGCAAGCTTTGATCTTTGACTCTGATCGACAAAACTATTTTACATATTCGAGTTTTTAAAATACTTCTATTGATATTGGAGTTCGTATTGGAGGGCTTTAAATTAATATTTTGTATGAGCTTTTAAATGGCCAAGAAAGGTCTAACATGCTCATGACGAAGCTCATGACAACCGCGGCTATTTTTCTGAGAGTCTTTACTAACCAATAATTTTTGCATCTATCAATTGTTGGAAATTGTTTGTCGCTCGGATATAGGAAATGTTGTGAAAACCCGTTAAAAGTGGCCAGAATCTCTATGCTATGGTTGTCTTGGTCAAATTTATCCTGAGAAACTTGCAAAACTTGAGATGAAAAATTATGACAGACAACAACCCAGGAAACGAGCAAAATACACACGCAAATGGTTGCCTTATTCTGCGGAGACTCGGAAGTGGCGTACGAAAATTCTGACGGAAGATAGTCGGGTAAAAAATGCATCCGACGTGAACAAAAGCCGCCCGGTGAGCTTTTGTATCGTCTTCTTGTATACGAAAAACCACTGGCATATGCCACTTTCATTCATTCTTGCCGTATTATTATGCAACCTTCCCAATGCAAACTTTATTCACTTTCAGTTCAGAACTTTTTCTCATACTTAGCACTCGGTATTTTAGAAAATAACGTAACTGGTCAGAGTTTGTATATGTTAGCCTTGAATTGAAATTTCGTTGTTCTGGCATTTAAATTTCAAAATTTACTCATATTTGGTCAATTTTAGTTTTGTTGAAAAGTGAGAAATTACTCCTGAGTTACTGATTTTCCTAGCAGCAGGAAAGAAATTTTCAAGACCTATGAAGAATTTGGGAAAATATATAATTCCCATTTGATAAATTATACTCGTCATCGAAGAATGAACTGTGTCAATTTTTGCTCGTTCTCTCTCAAAAATATTGAGTCTTACCAGGAGAGGTTTTTAGATCCGTGATCCGGATCTGAAAACTACTCCCCCTTCAATAGGCTATTCACGAATAATTATCATTATGATCCAGAAAAATTTTATCTCCATCATTGACGATCAATTTTTTAAAGTAAATTTTGACAAATTCAGAAACATTGGCATGATACTCGAACTTACAGCATTACGAGTAGTCAATTTAAATTTTTCATTCTTCGCCAACAAAATTTTCTCACGCTCCCTTCTTCAAAATTCAGAATATTTGTGAATTCCATCAGCAAAATACCAAAAATTTAACTTTCAAAAATAAAGAAATAAAAGGAAGGAAAATACCATTGGCGTGAGAAGGCTATTCAAACGAGTATACAGACCAAATACAGTATTTTCAATGCACTCGTTTGCAAGCGCGAGATAGAGAACAGTCTGCCAATTATGTAGATGAAATAGAAATAGAAATGGCATCAGTGTATAGCACTTTGGTATATATCGATGCCTCATTACTCTGTCCAATAAGTGCACAGTTCTCACGCACTCGATATTCTATTCAAAGTGAATTCCAGCAACTCTTGACTATTTTTCGCGCCGTATACTAAACACTTACTCTAGTATATCAAATAGACTTCTGATGCAAAAGCTCGATTGCCATCGAAGAATCAATTATTTTAGTGAACCTGGAAAAAATCCCACTCTCTTCAACCTCTTGACTCTACTTTTAATTTTTTTTCTCTATATTCCCGCTTTGTTGAAAAATATCATGATACCAAAGTGCATACTCTGTGTAGGAAAAAAATTGTCGTAGTAGTTGGCCAATTGCGTAAAATCGCACGCATATATATACTTTGATGATGACGAAGTTTCGTTCCTTTTTTCTCTTCTTTTTTTTCATTTTTTCTCTCTCATCCGCTGCGTTGGAATACTTGTTTCTTCATTGCACGTAAGCATCAGAGCAGAGTCTTCTTAATAAGCTAAAATATCACAAGAGTAAGGAGATGACACGATGAAGTAGTTGAGCTTCGCCAATCAATGAATGAAGATTTTTTTTAAAATTTCTACGAATGAATATTCATGATCCAATAGCTTGGAACGTTACAAAAAGCCGTAAGAGAAGAGAAAAAGAGTATGAGATGAGTGCTGTTATTTATTAGATTTCAACACACCTTTTATCGAATTTCTATTGGATGAGTTATATGATTCGCGATCTCTGGCGATATCTACTTTATAGCAGGCAGATGATGTTTTATTTTTATTTACTTTCTTCTTTTTCTTCTGCCGTTCATTGATTCCGACTCGAGGACTTCATTGAAATGGTAAGTGGCTTCCATCAGTGTGAAATAGTGAATGAAAAATGTGACTACGTTAAAATGGCTGTGCATGAGATATGAAGAATTATTGTAATTTTCCGTTGAACTACATTAAATATTATGGCGGTCAATTCTGTGACGTAGTATAACCAATAATTGCTAATTGCATAAGGTTCTTATTTTCGGGGAGAGGTTATTTTTGTAGATACTGTGCGAATGCGATAAATCCCGCTGCAATTAATTTTGATTCATCACAAACGTGTGTAGAAACATTAATGAAATCAGATCTACGAGATTTCATTACTTGATTCAATTGAATTATTGTATCTCAACTTTTGAACAAATCATCAAAAATCTTTGGATTTTGCAATGTATGCGTAACTGTAGTTAAAGTCAATTTTATAAGAATGCCCTTTTTCGGCAAGGTATGTAAATTACGTAGTAATCAAGTTCTCATAGATGAAAATTATCTGAATGATCTAGGATTTGTTTCTCGGTTGGATTCTAGAACCTCATGAGAATGTTATCTGTCACATCGAATGTAGTATTGTTAATTTCAAAAAATCACAAATTTTGAAAAACAATATTACCGAATTCAAAAGTCAAGAACCAAGATCTTGAAAATTCAAGTACACTTGCACATGAAAATTATCTGAATTCTCAAAAAAATTGTCTAAAATCTGTACTTTAAAATTAACAATGAAGAACATCCAAATTTTCATAACATAACGTATCACAGTCGGAAAAAAATACTTTTTCATTCGTGCGTTTCCTCGACTCAAAATATTTTTTGAATAATAGTCAAAAAAGGAATCATCACAGGAATCCAACAATTCTATCCAACTAAATTAGCAAAAACCTTAGATTGCACAGGTTATTCCATCTCCGGCGATTATGATTAAAAATCTAATCAAACACATGCCACATCCGAATTACGAAAATTGCAAAAATAAAAGCATTCTACACAATGAAATGCGTTTAAGCAATGAGAGAGTTCACGGATCACGAGAATACAACAATCGACCAAACAGTATTACATAGCAAGTGTCAGCAAGTTGTGCGTGAAATGTCAGTCATTGTTATGGTAAGGTTGTAAAAACAAAGGATTGTTTTGCCGAGTATATGAACATTGTCATCCTCAAATTAACGCAAAGAGTTGTAATTGAAGTTTCGACATGTTTGACACTCACTTATACAAGACACGAGACGTTCAATTTTTTGCATGCAAGACTCATCCTCATCCACTAAGATATTTTAGTATTTGAAACAAGGTATATTTCTACTTGTATACTTTATTAACGCTTCCAAGAGCAAATTCTATGTCATTCTATTAAAATGGTGATTTTTATATTCGAAATACGGCAAGAGAATTTATGCAGTAGCCACAAAAACTAATTTTAAGGATTCGAGCTAAAAAAAGGTGTAGAAATGAAAAATATTGCCGAGGCCGTCCAAACGTCGAATGTGTACTTTGTTATTCACCAGTATGAAATTGATCAAAAGAATTTGAAAATATAAGAGCTTGGTTTCACCCGTGTTTATCTTTTTTATTAGTCAATGTCAGATACAAATGAAAATCTGAAAGCTAAGAGCAAAAAGAAAAATTCAATTGTGAAATGAATCTTGTATGAGCAGACTCATCTTCCAGATGGAATTTGGTGTGAAAAAAAGATTGGAATGATAATAAAAAAATTCGAGAGGACACGGATATTCATAATTCCTATGCATAGAACATGATCAAAACGATTCTGGTTCATAGTAAAGATTTGTTATACTCAGGACAAATTATTCATTTGCGAGCAACAACCTTACTCATTAAATTATTCTGCAATTATAAATTATCATGAAGTATGCATTCCTCAGAGGAAAACTGTCAGTTTAAGTCTCTCATTAAAAAATCTTTCATGCCAACAAATTTTGTAAAATACTATGACTCACTCTGAAAACACCTGAGATAGATAAAAATTCACCAAAATTGTGGTTCATAATCATCATAATCTCGAGACCTTGAAAAATTGTATCAACGAAACCGCCACTGATAACCTTACTGCCCATTCTTGATAAAAGTTCTATTTTATCTACCTCGATTAATTATATCAAGATAAGTACTTACTTCAATCAAAATAATAAAAATTCACCACCTAACAGATATTACGTAATCTCCTCCGTAACTTACGATAGTTATGATATTATCTCCTCCTAAGTTGAAGCTTATACTCCAAAACCTTGTGTCAATGAATAATGTATTTCATAGCATACATTTTCTATCTCTAGGTATTAATTTCTCGGAAAAATCATCAGTAGTAAAATTATCTTCTTATTGATAGTAAATCATGAAGATTCAAAGTGTGTAAAGTGCCACTTGTGACATTTACTTCTTCTCGATTCGAGCTTGTGTTCATAATCTGACTGTGAGATAACGATCGGATCTTCAATTTCCTTTTTTACGATATTCTATAATTTCTTGTAATTTTTATTTGAGTTTTATTGCTGAGCCAAGGTTAGGATGAGTTGAATTTTCCACTTCCAAGTGTTCCCTTCAATTCTAGTCTATTAATGATGATTTACAGTCATTGAGAGGTCAAAGAATTCCGTCTGTAGAGATTGTTCAGGAGATATCATCAGAATATTCATTTTGAATGGAGCATGTCAGCCAGGATTTGTAATCGAAATCATAGGTCGAGCGCAGAGTAAAAAAAAATGGCAAAACCATAAGAAAAATCCAATGAGTACTCTACTAACCATGATCTTTGAAATTTCTCTGAGAATATCACCAAAATTTGGCAAGTTTCACGCCTCAGATTATCGTAATTAAACGAATCCACACACCGTCACGCAGAAATAAAATAAAAGTTCCTCTCTAAATGGACTTATATATAGTCCTTTCATATGCATAAATGTGCATAAATACACGAAAGAGGCAGGAAGAGCTTGTTATCACAATAATTCTTTCTTGCATCACCTCCTCAAATGTGTGTCTCTTCTCTTTTTTACTGCACAAAGAGAGCCTTAGAGGCGTTGACTTCAATTAAACATCTTGATGAAGCATTCTTTTTTTTTCGCCAACTTGTCGCCTTTTTACCATTCAAGGTATTTTTAACCCATCTCTTTAACTACGTGGTAGGCCCTTTTTACGCCTCAGTACTCATTTTTTCTTCTCCATGATTCTCCAGAGCTTCATCCTTGTTTTTTAGTGTTAGGTTTTTTTCCGAGATCATCTAAGATTGAGCTGAGATTGTCCAATCGTTAATCTTTTAGACTCTAACGAGTGTTTTGAGGTTATGTTATTTCTATGGAGGTTTCAAACGGTTTGGAAATTTCTTTTTCTCAACGGCGCGGCGATGGCGTCATGATGACAGTATGTGCTTGGCTATTGTACTTCAATCGTGCTTGATCAATGTTTTGTTTTGCTTTGAAGAATATCTGATCATCGTGATGACGATTCGTCTGATTAGATTGATTCGGAACAGAAAGAAAGATAATACGAAGACCATGGAATGATAAGACAAACGTGAACTCTTTTTGAGGTGACCTTGAAATTTAGGGATCAGAAGAATGCACGGCGTGAACGTAGTTTTGACAAATGAATCTATATCCCCCCCCCCCCCCCCCCTAATAGATATTTTCTTAATACTTGACTTTACTTTTTGAAGTAAACATCTTACATGAAAGACAAGATGTTGATGAATGACTGATTGAGCCAAAGTCAAACATAATCTTGTGTAACAGCTCAGCTAGTCCAATGTAAACTTGTGTCATTCCTACATTCTTGTTCTTGTTATTAAAATATTCTCCATAAACAAGTGTTGAAAATGACAAGAAAGCCTCGAGATTACCATTGTACAGGCCACAACTGTGTCATCTTGTTTTGATTAATGACCTTGATTCAGGAAGTTTTGACTCTTTCACTTCTCATGGGGGAAAAACGTGAGATAATGAAAAAGGGGTGCTGGCAATCATTTCTCTCTTTCTCTGGGATCATTATTCATTCAACAAAAAAGTCCCCTCTGATTTAAAAATTTTTTCAGTCTTTGCTTGTTTTCAAATGCTGCAGAGTCTGTGTCATGGTATCATAAGAGCTATTATTACAGACACCATCGGTCTGTTGTATGTAAAAAACATCATTACCTCTACTTCACTGTAGACTATATGAAATTGCCATTGCTCTTCAATTTGGGAATACCCAACATCTCAATCATATGAAAAACAAGCTGGATCCGTTAGTTTTTTCCAAGAAATCAACTCTCATGGGAATTACCCTAATACGTGTTTTATTGCAAGCCTTTCTATCAATGTTTTGTTTTGCATTTAGGATACTCGTCTAGTTTTTGAAAGTACAAACTCATTTGGAATTTCGGCCCCACGTCTGTTTGAGAAAAATCTTCGATCCTCTTGGTGATTTTCCAAAAGTATAGTCCTGAGTTCGTGAAAAAATTTTCTTGGGCATGTGCGGTTGGTTGGATTTAGAGATTTGGGATTTCAGGAGCATCTTTCGTGATCAGTCCGAGTCAAAACTGAAGAATTTTTTATCCTTATGGAGAAATTTTCCAGAGTACAGATGGTAAATTATTCCCCAGAAGATGCAATTTGTGCAGAGTTACAGGCACTCCTAACCTCAAACTCACGTTGTGCAAAATCTCTCCAATCAGCATCTTCTAACCTGTCACCACCCTTCCAAACTTCCAACAATAACAAAACCTTCCATAACCAACTGCCATCGTCAATTTGAACATAGCGACACTTTCATAACCGTCTCATCTTCTTCAAAAAGTCAGAACTCACTCTTCAAGAAAGGTATCTCCACTTTGAACCAGCCTAAAATTAAATACAGCGCCAACAGAAGACACCATTGCCCTGCCTTTTCCATTTTCAACTCTGATTCTACACTGTTACCTTCTTCTTCTCATCCTCCCACTTGAACCTCCTTCTCCAGAATATTTTTTTATCTTTTCATCTTCATCTGGCGGCGCGTGCCTTCAGGCTATTCCTGGATAAAGTACCCACATCAGCACACCCAAAATCTACTCGTGAAAGTGTGAGGAATTTCCATGTGTGTGTGCCTGTGTGTATGTGTTTGTGTTGGAGTCAATCCCATACAGCCCTAATGGATACATCTGTCCTCGAGATGCGAGCTCGTACATCAAGATTATATATACCCAAGGCATCATTTTCATATATGGAGGATTTTGGAGGCTATGTAAGTTACATGGCATCCAGTACATGAGCAAGTTAGTACAGTTCCTTTGATGAGCTCGTCGATTTTCGTCTTGGTAAATAGAGAAACTGAGATGTGCAGTCGAATGCTCAGACAACTTTGAAGTTTTGCATGCTGGGTGGCAAGCGATTTGTAGGAATCCTAAAATTCCTTGATTTGTTCAAGTTTATTTGTTGAAGATTTTTGAATTGTTGGTTTGGGTGTGGCTTTGGCTCTGGTAAAAAATTATGTTGGATATCATTAGTGAATCGAGTAGTGAATACAAACATGAATAAGACGAATGTGGATTAGAAAATTGACATGAAATAGTGAGTGCATACCTATGATTGAAGACAAGTAACCATACTCGATTTATTCGTTGCACTTTGAAATTCTTGCTCAGATAAGCAAGATTTTGTGAAGAATGAGCTGAAACATTTGAACCAGGAATGCAAGAATAGCAGATTCTTATTTTGTTTTCTTCAAGAGAAAAACACGGAAACGCTTCTGTAGTAAAACTCCAGAGAGCTGATTATACCTTGAAATCCGTGAGATTTTCGCAACTCTGAGCCAGCCAGCCTTGTTGATGGATTAATTAAGCTCGCGAGGTAAATTTAAAAATTTTCAACCCGTTGCCTCTCAAGCCTTCAGATAGGCAAACTTATTAAAGAGTAGAGATGAAGAAAAAGTTGCATAAAGATGACCCAGTGAGAAGCTTTTGCTTCAAAAGTTCTTTTGGGTGGGGAAGCTACTGACTTTGGACAGTTCTAGGCTTGGCTTTGCAAATCTTTTAAAATATTTCATACATCTGTAGACTCGTCTGTAGAGTATTTCTTCAGGTCAAATACTTATGAATCTAATTAAAATTTCGCGATACACTGGGCGTGAAAAAGTGAGGAGCAAGAGTCACTTGGCTGCAGTGGATGTCTTTATGAATCTCACGATTTATCCATTTAATCTTATTGTAATCTTAGTCTTGACAACAGAGTGGGTAAAAATTGAGAGCATCTACACAATTTTGAGTCTGTGATTTTTGGTAGACCAAATTTTCCACCAATTTGTACCAACACGATTTGCATCTTAACGAAGAAGTATCAAAACTGTTTAACAATGATTTCACAAAAACCCATTGGACAAGCGAAAATTATTTCCCACCGTCTCTTTTAGTGTTCTTTGCCCTTTCCTTCATTATATACGCCTACGGTCTGTGAGGTCCATTAACGTCATCGTCCTCGGTGCAATTATTCGTATTCACGCCTCCCAAGCTTGCGAAAATCAATTTTAATTTTTTTTTGTACTCAGCTCAACGACTGCATGGGAGACAGGCAAATAGAGCCACTCGCAGTTTCTCTTGTTCGTCTCTCGTCGAGTATATATTTGCCCTTTCACAATTCTGTAGGTATATGTAAACTTAAATGGCAGACTTACTTTTCTCATGACTGAAGCGGCGATTTTAAAAAGCCAGAGATGAGATTTTTTTTTTGGTACTCCACGAAATAGGTAAGTTTGTGTCAGGCTATCGGAATGCTTTTGGTCGGGTTTTTGATGGTCTTAGAAAGGGTTTTTTTTTATCTTATCTGGAGATTGGTTTGGTCAGGATACAATAACGCTGTAACTTTGAAAGTATGCTCTTCTAGAAAGGCAATCGGAATGCTTATTTCTCCACATATGATGGAAGAAAATACTGGCCTATCATTTCACTCATTTACTTTGGTTTGATAACTTTTGATGATTCCCAATTATGCAGCAAGCTATTTGTCAGAAACAAGAGCTTTGAATGTCGAATAAGAATTATCAAAATGAGACATCAAAATAGAAGAAAAGTGGACCAAAATCTAAATTGTATCGAACTTATTCAGGATTACAAAAAACATGCTCTGGAAATGGACCACAAAGTTATAGATGTACACGTCCACCCTCAGTTTGACGTTCAGTTTCAGTTTGGTGGATTCCATTGTATCAAACAGTTTGACTTTCAGTTTCAGCTCGTCAGGCCCTATTGCACCAAAAGTCAAGTATCGGAACACTTCCCTACGAATAGTCTTACCCTACACGATGAGAGGCCTGCACTTCCGTTAGCAGAGCTCAACTACAATGACTAAACCCCAGCAAAGAGCAGAGGGAAAAAGTCAATGCCCAACCGAAATTTAGCGTTATATATCGGTTGACACTCGAGTGTCACCCCGATTTCCTCAGTGAACCAAAGACAATAGTATAATAGACCGAGTCATAGTACTTACTACTTACACATGGACGAATTTCATTGTTTTCATCCGAGCAAAAACTGGTTGTAGACTTTTATTGTTTCACCTGAGGCTAGCGCACATATATCCAGTTCTATGTAGGTTCATTACACCCTTTAAAATATTCTCACGAGTATTTTTTCAAAGCCAAGAGAAGAAATGTTGTCTTGAAAATTGCATTGACTAACCCCTAAAATTCTTCAGTATTCAACACTGTGACATAGAATACGACTTGAGTTAGATTTCTGTAGTTTACTGTCTACAAGGTGATTTTGTGGTCGGTTTGTAGAATGTCTGATTTTGTGGGCCGATTCCGGAGTGATCTGTTGAGGGCAAGATTTACAACAGCTAAGACTTTTTCGATTGCCGATACGGATTGGAAGTCACATGAGTTTTAGTTCCACAGTTACGTTGGAAGGGCAGAATTTACCGCCCTTAGAAGGTATATTACAAGGAACTGGATAGGCACACAAGACAGAAGTGACAAATGGCTGGGTGAAGAATTTTTTTCTGGGTGTGGTCCAGGAAATAAATAGGAAATGTATACTCTGTGTGAGTACTTGGATGTTTATTGCTCTCTTGAGACCTCGATGAAGTTAGTTTGAGAAACTTACTTGGATGGCTAGTACAGTGGTGGTGGGAGGAGGGGGGGGGGACAATAAATTATTCGTAAAAAATGTGAGCCATTTGGGGATATTGGTAATTTATAGTGCAACTCATTTTGATTAAAGTAATCTTATTTGTGTGTGATGAATTCAGATACAAAATTCTGACATGACACCTGATTATTACTTTTGATATGAAAGCTAATTTAATGTCAATTAATGTACCGCGTTAGTTGATAACTCATTACTGAGCAAGAATTCTTGGACCTAGAGAAATGCATCTGTAGTTCCATTTTTGCTTAATTTTTTCGTTTTTTACATCTAATAAGATCTTTTTGAGTATATGATCATCCAAGTATCATAATGAATTCCAGAATGGGAATTGTCTTCCCACGGTAATCTTCTTATCGTATTAGGATTTCAGACTTTAGAGTCCTTAACTTGTGTTTTACAATAAAATTTGATAAGGTTAGGGAATAGACAGGCACGTAAGAATTCCGAAAAAAACGTTAGGAAAAAACAAGTTGTGAATGCATCATCAGAATGTCCGTAATGTTGAGTACCTTACTTTGACCGCCCGATATATATCTGACTGATAGAAAAAGGGCTAATTCGAGTCACAATCCAAAACTAGAAAAAAGAAACCGTTCGCGTAGGAGTTGTGACCGCGCGCAGCGGGTGGCATGGGTCAAACGAGTTGCCGCTCAGCCGAAAAATTTTGATCGTTTTCTGAAAAAGAGGAAGACCAGTCCTGTGGACGAATCTTTGGCGCTCATTCATCAACTCACTGAACGAATTATGCACTTCTAGACCTGTTTGGAGTATCGAATGGGTCGAAAATGATCAGATATAGATAGATAAAATATGTTGAGATCCTCTCCTTGATTGGGTAAAGATGTATTGCCTTGGGAAAGGTGTCGAAGAAAAAATTTTCATCGTTATTCGAATGACTATGTGCTTTTAAACGAGATTTTTGGTGGAGATAAGTGCTATGAACTTGACTTGAATGATTTCGTCTAATATTATCTGATTCTTCAATCATTCTTCGATGGGTAAGAAGTGACCAGGAAATCCACAATACAATTTAGATTTCCTTGGAATTTCGTAATATGTGTATCCTATCAGAGCTTGATCCAAAATTTATCTTGGAGAAATAAATGCGATTGATTGGGCACTAAATTTACAGCGAGTTCTTGATATCAGAAACTATTGCGTATTTTTGAATTTTAAATTTTCGATTTTATCGACTGCACACACTAGAAAAAATTGTAAAAATATCTGATCACCTGATACTTGAGAGTTCTGTCACAAATGAATCTGAAATTTCATTTTTGCCAGTGTTGAAAGAACATGAAAAAAATGTTTAGACCCTCAAGATCCGGTCGGCATTGTCGTATTTCCTACTACGTCAGAATATTATGTAGGTTTTGCTTTTTGGCCTTAAAATTTCGTGCTTTCCTTCACTCTCTCTCGAAATTTGATTTTTTGTTTCACCACCCATGTAAAACAAACGATTCCATGAACATATATGATCATACGTAAAACCGTTTCAAATATTTTTTTTATTCCAGAAAGTTGTGATACTGATTCAAACCTATTCTGACGTCAATGCGTCACGATACTGATCATATACTACCGAAGAAAAATCTCCCCAGGAGTCGGTCACGAGTTTAAAAAAAAACGACATTTCTTACGAAACTTTCCTCTTCAGTGCTTCAAATGTTCAAAACCTGAGAATGACTTCGGGAAAGGTTTTTCTGAGTGAAGTTTGATCAATAAGTGAGGTACTGATGTTACACCAGTCGTAAATTAGTATATCACGTCTTTCCGGAATAAAATAATGACAAATTTTCAAACCGATTTTATACCTGATCATATATGAACATGGAATTCACGGATTCCATGATCATATATGTTCATGGAATCTTATGTTCTACATGTTCATGCAGGCCAGAAATTTTTTCTGCTTGGGAATAATTTCGGGTTTGATGAAACAAGACTTACATCCATCAATCCTTCGTGTGTTATACCTTCATGTTGACACCTAGACACACCTGTCCAATGCAAAAAACTTTCTTACGCCCTAGCCCAAAACTGTAAGCTCTCAGAGCTTCTTCTTCTTCCACCCACCCACGCATGTACCTATAAACCACCACCGAAATATATCAAAATTACAAAACTCCAATAACCCCCATAAACCTCCTACGAAAAATGAAAAAATATTCCCACATCGCATTTTCTCCCTTGACACTACTGCGCATCCATCACTAATCTTTCCACGGTATAATAGACTCCCCAAACCTCGACACTTCCATTATTACAAAGAGTAGCCCCACACGCAGATACTTGAGCCATTAAGCTAAAACTACAAAAATACCAACAGCAGCGAAAAGCTCACTTTCAACTTTTCTATCTTTCATCATGCGGCACGCGCATAAAAAAAAGACTCGAAAGCTCAGTTTGACATTTCACAAAACCAACTATACTCGATGATGAAATGCCAGTCAAATGTTGAAAGCGAGCTTGAAAGCTCAGAAGTGAGCTTTCTGGAATGATATCTCGTTATGCATGTATTCAGTGAAATGTGTGTAAAAATGAATTTGATGAAAATTTGTTGAAGTGATAGTCTGTCTATAGTCTGTAAGGATAAGGCGATCGATTGTACTAATGGTTTTTGTTCGAAGTTGGTTATGGGTAAATTGTTGTGTGTAATATAGGGAGGACAGATAAGATAATGCGGCATTGGTGGTATATAGCCTGAAGGTAGAAAATTTGCGCTTGAATTTTTCATAAAGGTGTATAGATCCGTTGCTTGGAAGCCGATGTTGTACTCGCAGTTTCTTGAACTCTGCAAATCTGAGAATGTGAATACGTATGTACATGTAGAATACAAAGACATGGTGTTGTAAAAGAAGCTTGGATTTATCACCAGGAAATTCTTGTTTTAGAGAAAAATTCATTGAAGATATTTTGAAAATCTCCTTCGAGTTTTTCACGAGATGAAAATTCCTCAACACCTGCAGACGGCTTTGCTGAATATTGCATTGTAAATGCAAGATAACAAAATATAAATTTTTTGCTCGAAAAACGAACCTAGCTGATATTCAAGAACAATTTGGTGCTTCCATCGTAATTTTTTCAATCGAGTCATGGTCTATACTAGAGAAACTCATAGGCTTCGAATCTCACGTGTCATTATGTATAGAACAGTTAGGGTTTCTGAAGTACATGCATCATGAGTTAGCCATATGGCAGTCTCAATAGAGCCGGAAAGAGTCAGTCATTATTCCGTTTGCGTGCTCTGACGCACAAACCCCCAAAAATTGAATACACGTTCCAACCGAAAATTGAATTTCACACAACACAAAGAGCTTAAAGCCCTCTCCTACTTGCCTATTCAAAATTCAGTGCTTAAAATTCTTAATTACCAGGTTACCATCATGTACAATTTATTTGCACATTTTACATGATAATAATCATTCCTGGTCAGAATTTTACTGGGAAGTCAGAATGGTATAACCATCTCAACACTAAATTAGTCCACTCATCACCCAATACAATAATCGCAAGCTCTACAAGCCCCGAGCGCCTCGCCTGCAGAGCGCTTTTCTAGCTCGTGCAAATCTGTCATCGAGCTAATTCGCGTTTCTTAATACTTTTGCATTCTCAGAATTGAGAGTCAAAATGAGCAGTGGAATAATTTGTAGTGACATATATGCTGGTTGATTATCCGAAGTTGGCGTACTCAATGTCTATGTCGAGTTCTATGTAGAATCTTACCTTGTTGGGAAAATTGAATAATAACTATTTGGCGTGTGATAGATTCGAACACGTAATAGAAATGTTAGAAGATATATGACTAATGTTTGTGCGGGATCACATGATGCGGGCAGTTGTTGTTGAGCCATACATAGACTCTTAACTTTGGGGTTATGATGGGCATGGATGCATTGGTGAAAGGTAACATTTAAAGTGAAGGCAGGTGTGCCACCCGCAACGGCTCAAGGATTATTTTGGAGTCCGGTTTTGTTTTGGCTTATGTATAGAGTCACCTGCGCGACGCTTTTAGTTTGAGGGATGCAATGTGAACATATATGTTCGTATTCATATATGGTAGTTCATGCGAGCGAGGTATAAGGATACAATGTTTCGCAAACTTAGTTGAGATGATGGTATCATATTTTTTACATAAAATTTTTTATTTGCAAGTAGTTTAACAACTGCTACATTCTTGAGGAGTCAAATCTCCGTATTCGCGACTCTCGTATTTGCGGTGCAATGGATTCAAACCCAAATCGCGTAACTCACAACCCATAACACATAACCCATCATTCGTGGTATTTCATCCCGTACTCGCGGTTTCCAAGACATAGAATTTTTTGGAAATTCCAGAATCTCAAAAACAAATTCATTGTGCGCCTACCAAAAAATCGTCTCAATCTGATACACGATTTTAGAACCGTAACTGTATTTTTTAGGACAATCTTGGAACAGCCTCGAGAATGAAATGAAATAAAATAGCCTGAAACCGTCATCACAGCTAAGATTAATTCGCTAGGGATTGCTTCAGTTCAGAGTGCATTCGAAGATTTTCCAACATTCCCGTCATATTCAGGATCCTTTACTTGCAGATGATCCGCGACGCTGCATTTGAACCATGTCTAGTTATGCAATCAGATCTTCTCCGCAGAGCAAAACAATCTTGAACAACTTCGTTCTACTTCAGACAGCAGTAACTTAATCCTTTTTCGTTTTATGTAAACCTTTTTGATCTTGAAGTCATGATTTACACGCTCTCAATTCATATCTACATTTATAAAGCAATATTGACAATATGTGATTGGGAGAAATTATATAAGGCGAATGATGACTTTCGTCAATGAATAGTATATCATGCACCGATGCGAGGTTAGGCCGTTTTGGGGCACGGGAATAAATTTTCCCCGAGTGTGACGATGGGAAAATATTCCCTGCTCGTGCCTCAAAATGGCCCGACGAGCAAGGTGCATTTACTGTTCCTTGGTATCAGTGCGACTAAACGCCAATTTTCTGATTTGATCCGGGAGGAAATATGGCCGTTTAGTCACACACTATGACAAAATAATGATTTTCGTCTGTGATGATCGCGAAACCCACCGTTTTCTATAAGCGTGATTCCTCCGCATTCGCGGAATTTTTTTTTTGGAAACGTAACTACCGCGAATACATGGTGATTACGTTTATAATTTTGCTTGTATCTATTTTAAATAGTTGAATATTTGAAATATGCTTCACTCAACCCGTCCAGGTTATACACCTTCGAGTTCATTTTATCAACGAGGCGGCTGGGCCTTTTCCAACTTGATCAAAACTCGTTTCGAAGTTCATTCTAAATGAGTTCTAAATTCTACCTCCAAAATGAGATGAGATCACGTTGGGAGATATTGAGATACATTCAATTGACAGAGACTCTAAGAAAAAGTTTGTGGGGTCCAATGAACCCCACGTTGTCTCAGGGGTTTAACAGACCCCACGTGACCTGGAAGGCTCAATAGACCTCCAGAATGAGATTGTTGACGTTAGAAGAAGAAGTTGAAACGCACTAAATGGCTAGGCTTCAAAAGCAAAACGAGATCGGGTCTGATAGACCCCAGGTGACCCTAATGGTTTGGATAATTCTGGCTTCTAATTTAGATGCCAAAAATGAGGGTATGGCTGTTACACGAGGCATGATGTTATTTTATTTTTTTATGACTAAATACACAGAAATTTCCCACGGTCATAGAACTAGCTCAGTTGGAAACTCGTTCTCCCAAATCCCTCTCCCTGAGTAAATGCGACGCAAGCTCAAATGAAGTACTTATATCGGAAAAATGTTTCACAGATGATCTAACATTTTTATTTCATTTTCTGTTACAGGTACGTATCCAATCTTCTGATTCTCAGCCTCTGATCAATCATTATGCTGCTATACGTGGGTAACGTAGACACAGGACCTAAACATTGTCATGAAAAATGCTATCCACTTCAATGCCGCGACAAAACAACATGTCCCATCAAACACCAGAGCTCAACATCACTCGAGAACCTCATTTGAGTTTCTACACAATAACACTTGAAAAATTTTCCAGTCGCCCTTCAGTAACATCATAAAATTCTACCCTCTCCAAATAACAATTACGCGCAAAAAGGCAAAATTAGCAAACAACCTTCATCGTCAATGATAAGAGACTCCACATCAGATATCAGACCAAACGAGGGTTTCCTCATCAGACACCAACCCCGACTAACCTCCAAATCTCATGGGAGCAAACTCACTCCATCACAATCTAGTTTTCGTTTCGGATGACGACCCGGACACACACACACACACACACACACATCAGTAGTATTACAGTGTCTGTCGAGCTAATTGAAATCAAGCCCAAAGCACGAGGTGAGGGTGTAGAATTAGCTAAGAACAAACCCTTGCCAAAACAAAGCCGAAACACTTATCTCAACGAGCTACTCTACTCTTGCGCAAACAAAAGTGACGCGTCGCTCATTCATATTAAGCATCACAATGCATACATTATTATAGGTTAAGGTATTATACTCGAGAATGCATTCTATGCACTTTATATAGTGCACCTATGTTGTATAAAAATGTAGGTATAAAAAAAACGAATGAAGTGCACAGAAGAGGTTGAAAAATTGAAAGAATGGCACTCTCGTCCATACCAAAGCGAGGAAAATTAAAAGCGAGCAGCGCGTACACGACGGATTTCATTTGTGTCGTCTGCTATACACTGAACCACGATCGGGCCTCTGGAGCATCGTGTCCCCCTTTTCTCTTTGTGTTTTGGATCCAATGCACCATAGGATTCTTTTCCGCAGCCTCCACTGTTCTTTCACATATGTGACACACGCACTCGCACACAGACAAGATACATTTCTGTAATAAAAGTGCGGAGATCCGTGGGGTTTTTGAGGCTAACGCCTGTGGTTTTACGGAGGCTTCGTCTTCTGATGCGAGGGATTCGATTACATTTTCGCAGCTCTCTACAGTTGTAAAACTGTGATCGATCGATTGCGCCCCACTTCTAATATTGCCGCACTTTTATAGGGGGTTCCTTTCAAAATTTTGAGCGAGTATTATATAGAGTAAGTTATAAGGCGGGGGCTGGATCACTGACTCGTATGATTTTTGGTGGTTTCGCTTGTGATGGTTTAGTGGGTCGAAGGTCAAAATGGATCACCCCTACAACAGGATGTTATTTCTATTAGCCCCTCTTACGTTGAAGCTATTCGAGTGTGGTTGTGTTGTTCGTCTTTAATTATCCTGTTATAGAAACAACTTCCTTAAATGGTTCTTATTCCGAGGTTTCAACTAATTGGGCTGTGTTAGATTCCGATAAATTTTATTTCTCAAATAGTACTTTTCACCAAATTATGTCGAATTTGTTTGAATATTTTTACACTTCATCGTCAGCGTTTTTGCAGTATATCTTCTTTCAAAAATGTACGGTTCCGAAAAACTTTTACAAACAATCATAGCAATCTGCGAACAGTCTCAAAATCCTTTATCACAGGGACTACATGTAGAATCACTTGCCGCTAAGCATTTGCAATTAATTCCAATAAAATCAACCATAACAAAAAATGACGACGATCATGAGTGAAATAGTGATAATTATTACAACAACAACAATGATAATAATAATATAATGACCAATGACCAGTCAAAATTTGTCCGTCCGGATCCCACGTGCCGGGTTGCCTACGTAGAAGGTTTGAGGTATGATGAGTGGCCGTATGGATCATGGATGGATCGATAAGTCGACGGGTCGGTGAGTGGTTGGATAGGTGATCGGGTAGATGGATGACTTGGTCCGGTCTGGAACGATCTGAGATGACCTGGTACAATTTGAGATAGTCTGGTGCGATTTTGGACCGGCTGGGTCTAGAAGGACTGGCACGGTCTAGAATGGCCTGAGACGCGGTCTGATACCAACTGGGACGTTCTCGCACGGTCTGACACAGTCTCAAACGGCCTGAGATAGTCTGAGATGGCCTGGGGTTCCAGCCTGGTACAGTCTGGAACAGTCTGGAATCGCCTGGTACGATCTGGGACGGTATGTAATGGTCTGGTCGATTCGGAACAGTCTGGGCCGGTCTGGTCCAGGCTGGGCTGGGCTGGCTAAAATGTAATACGTGTCAGTTTGCGATAGGGTGGGAGCACGGGAGATTCAGTAGGTGGATAGGTTGATGGTCAGATGGATGGGTGGATAGGTTGATGAGTTGATAGGTAGATAGGCTGGTGGTGGTTATGATTATTAGTGGAACCATTTCTGCAAAATGTCATCTTCACGAACTTCATCAGAAATCTCTCTCTCTAATACCGTCAATCAATCATTATCCATCGTTTTACAAACATCATTTTGAGCTCCAAAAGCATTTTAGGGGCCTCTGACTTATCAAGAACATTTACAAGACAAACGAGTTGTTGCGAGAGAGGCAATATTGCTAGTAATAATGATAATGACAATTAAAATAGTGACAGTAATATAATATGAATATCAACAACAAAAACAATAATAATAATGGTGATAATGATGATTGTGATAGTAATAATAGTGGTTATGATGGATATTGACATGATAATCATGAAGTAAAATCGTAAATGCCAAATCGTCAGTCTTTGATCTAAAAAAAAGTTGTTCGTTTGACTGATTAAGAAACAAAATCAAACGCCCTGACAAGTCTTCTACTGATGATTCAATAACTTGTTTGGCGAGTTTCAAATCACCTTCAGCAAATATTTGATCACAAACATGATTGAAGAGAGTATGTAAAGGGGCGAACGTCCCTATGTTTGCCC
This sequence comes from Eretmocerus hayati, assembly GCA_029851415.1. Classification (NCBI taxonomy): domain Eukaryota; kingdom Metazoa; phylum Arthropoda; class Insecta; order Hymenoptera; family Aphelinidae; genus Eretmocerus; species Eretmocerus hayati. The sequence goes on from CM056744.1 coordinate 6,801,538, forward strand.
TTATCATAACCTGCTGCATCAAATTTGATCATTCCTTCCATTTGATTCAATGAGACCTGCTTCTGTGAAACTTTTTCAGCCCTCGACGATTTTGAAAAGAAGCCGCTCACAATCTCATTCATGACAATAACCTTCTCTCTCGTGACCCTCTCAACCAAAAAGTTTCCCCAGCATCCTCATCAGTTTGAATCACATTATGCATCAGGCAGGAAAACTTTACCGACCCATAGCATTAAAATGACTCGAGACAGAACTAGAATAGCAGCCAATTAGGAAGACAAGAGACAGAGAGAGTCAGATTCGAAAGAATCTGGTCATTTCGATCTCACGATTCACCACGACGTGGAAAAGGAACCTCTTTTTTCCTAACCTATATCTATGCACGACACCAACCTTTACCATCACCTTCACTCGGATTATTGGCTATTGTCCGGCCACCAAAGTTGATTTTCTTCATTCCCAGAGTGTAGCACTGAATTTTTTATCCGACACTCTATCGTTCTTTCTATTCTATTATCTATAGATTGAATTTACTTTGCAAAAAGGCTATAACGAGTTTGGGTTTGCGGCTCGGCATGACTTTTGCATTGGTACGTTAAAACCTTATATGTATGTGTGCAGAAAGAGATATACGTTTACCTAGAGACGATAGTAAGGTGAACTAGATAGGTGGCTTCAGAGAGTAAAACTGTACAGTTTGATCTCCGCGTAAATCGAAGCCTGTGTGTGTACGAAAGCTCTGAATTTTCAAGCTTGGTTTCACCAGTCAAAGGGAATAGTAGCAGCTTTTATGCTCTTTTGACGGTTAACATGCTTGTCTGAGCATATGTGTGTGTGTGTGTGTGTGTGTGTGTTTTGTGAAACGTTGAAGTGCTTTGTGATTTTGAGATGAGATGTGGGTGAGGGTTACCTTGAGATAATTTTGGAAGCTATTTAATTGATTCTTTTGACATTGCGCTCACGCTCAAGAGGGTGAGGAGCTTTTGGTTTGAACAGAGATTTGGAAGTCTGTGCGAAGTAGTTTGTATTTTCAGACTATTTTTACGATGAACCTTGGAATATATTTGGATTTGACCGACACCTTTAGCTTTAAATACGGTCTGCCTGGTGAAATGGATATGGGGAACTTTTTCATAATTTGTGCAAGCTTTAAAAATGAAAGAGTTTCGATCGAGATCTATTATTGGAAAATTTCAATTGTACTTAAATTCACTAAACCATAATTAATAAGACAAGACTTGGCTTGTTCGTATTCGAAAATGAAAACCAATATCGATAGCATTTTCATTACAACCAAATTGGATCAATTGTGGCGATGGAGACGCAACATGGATAAAAAGATTGATTAAATGAAGCGCGAGAGTAAAGTTGGACGAAATTATAAAATTTCAGTCGATAAAACGAATCGAACTAGAATAAAGTAGAACCAAATAAGGCAAAATAGAGTGAAATTAAATTAGGTAATATATTTGAATAGAATATAAATGGATTCAAATAAATGTTCTGTGATCAGCGGATGAAAAAATATTGATTAAAATTGACTAAATGGATAGAAATTGAATTCAACTACAAATGGAATGAGATGAAATATGGAATAATAGAATAGAATGAAATAAAATGAAATGAAATGCCAATGAATAAACTAAACTGAAATAGAATGAAATTAGATTCAAATAATCGGAGATAATTGCGGTGTGTCAAAAATTTACATTTTGTGGAGATTAAATTACAAGATTATGGAATGCAAGTTCAGCCAACCTTTGTGAGAAATAAAATTGGATGGACAAGAAGAATGATTTGGAAGAAGTCCATTCAGGCGTGTTTCATAAAGTGAAATAGAATGAAAATGGATTAAATTACAGGAAGTGTTATAGGAGGGAATCATTGGAATTCGTGTATTATTTTCCCTGTAAAAGCGCGAAAATAACTTCGTCGGTGGTCCATCAAAAGCTTAATTTTGATAATATGAGTGAAAATATTTGAAATTATGTACATGAAATGTGTCACGAGTAGACTCTGCAAAATTCTTTATTCAAATTTTTAACCTTAACGAATATAATTTTTCCAATAATTCTATGAAAACTTTAACAAAATTTCCAGTTATCGTTTACTAAATTCTGATAAACTTAGTAATGATAATCACTACTAGAATACAAATATTTTCCTCACAAAATAAATGAAATAGTTCGTGTTCCGCAGTGAAATAATTCGGTTCAAAATAAAATGAAATGGATTAAAATGTTACTTTACAATATAATTTCTTAATCGCCAGAAAAATGACGTCAGTTCGGAAAAATTGAAGTAATGCAGCAAAACTCCATGTCCAGAGTAATATAACTTAGAATCCCTATCTCCTGTAGGCGTATGATGTGTGCTTTTTGTCACATTAAAATTCACGCTCATTGACCCGTAAATCAGCAAACGAATGCAACAAAATTCGTCGAGCTTCACTGCAAATAATGAAAATTACTCTACACGGAATACTATCCAAGAACATCCATATTTCAAACCATCAATTTTTCAAAATCGCATCGAAAGCTCTCGCAAAATCTCATACAGCACATCAAATCTCACATTCCGTTACAAAGACAATTTTTGCACCTAGCCAAATAGAATCTCTAGCAGAATTTTTCTAGTAAACCCCAAAGGGTGTACCAACAGAATTGTGCTCTTTCTGTGAAACTTTTTCCCCACTCTGTGCACAAATCTAACGCATTTCTCTTTTCCTACTCTCGTGTGTGCAAAATTTTTCTGAGTAAAAATTCTACCGTTGCACTCATATACCTACAGAAGTATCTTCTTCTCAGAGAGGAAAGCGCAGCCTCTGTATACGCGCATTGTAACCTCTAAACTCAACAAAAATCTTCTCTATACATAGACTCCTGTGTTACATGGGTATACATACATGAAATATTCCATAAGCAAACAGTGAACTGAACCTTCGTACTCTCTCAAGAAATGAAATGCAACAGTGTATGGGTAGTAAATGTTTCGTTTCCCATGACCCAGATATATTGCGCGAATATCGTTTTGCTCCCTTGGGGCTGCACGTGCTCAACGAGAGCGATTATTGCACGCGCCATCGTTTTTTTTTTTGGCTCAGATATATCTATATGTATTCATACGCATGGTGTGTTAAGTATGAATATATATATGGGAGTCTATGATACTAAGCGCAAAATTTTTCGACCCCTAATAGAGGTTAGGTTTTATTGTATATAGAGTGTGTGTGGTGTGGGCGCTCTAATCGCAGGATAATACTTGTTATCGCCGGGGGTTGTGCAGTTTCGAGTGTTTAGAATGAATGGGGTGATTTTTACGTGTAATGTGTGTGTGTGTGTGTGTGAATGAATCAATTGAGCATTTGTGGTATATGCGAATTGCACTGTACTATCGGCGAGTTTATTGTTTCCGACGTTGGTTCTCGTATGTGTACTTATAATATATTGCATTGAAGCTCAGCTCAATGCCAAAGCGATGCTAATTTGGTTTATCGAGCGTGAGCTTTGATCGCGTTATGTGTGTTCAGGGTGTATAATACCCATAACTGACATGAACTTGTGCGCTTATGTCGTCCGTATTCAAACGCCGATTTGTAATCAAATGTGCGTTCGGTGCACTGCACCTGTACGTTTTGTTTAGCCATAGAGTAATTATGATGGTAGCATATAAACATGTGTTATGCATTATTAGTGGAGTACCCAAAATTTATTTTTGAATATTTTCGATGTTCAAAGTTGGAGCTACGAGCATTCTTGATGATTCGAACTGTGCTATGATTGATTATACCCCAGGCAAGTTGATGATGAATATTTGAGACGGTGGCATCATTATTTATTTTTAAATTATTCACGTTTTGGTGAAATTTATGTAACCCTAAGTGATTTGGAATCCTCATGAATTTTGATTTTGCCTACAAATTTTCAGATTTTTTCTATTCTACGCTTGTTGAATATTCATAGGTTTTGACCATGTAAAAGAATTAGATACAGACTCTGATTTTGCCAAGTTTTGCAAGACAGCGAAATATTTATGAATTTTCAATTTCATACTATTGCTTTCTCTAAAGAGAAAGCTTTGTTTTCACCCCAACGAAAATTTGATCAAATTTTTCATTAAAATCAACATATTCTTCAACAAAATCCCTCTTATCGAAAAAAGCCAACGACCATTCTCTTCCTCTCGCCAAAAGCTATCAAATGTAGGTAACACTTTTCCTCCTAATGTCCTCCCAAATCTGCCAAAGACTCATCTTTCCACCCCATTTTCCGTGTTTGTGTGTGTGTATGTATGTATGTTGTTTTATATTGGACACGCTTTCTCTTCTACTATTCGCCGTATCAACTTTTGGCTTTCTACAAGTTGTAGAGAATCCAATTTCTGAGAGCCCAGTGATTTGGCACCTTTCGGCTCCCAGTCAAATTTGATCCATGGGCTTTTTGAACAAAAAGGGGTCAAATTTCAACTTTTAATACATAAATATCTTTTTCCCACACACTCTCACAACAAATTGAGTCACCTAAACTATGATTTTTTCTGCGAGATCTATCGATTGGTTAATACCGAAATTTCATTTGATCTCTACAGATCTCAAATTTTCAAAAAAATCAAAATTTTCACCAAAAATTTTTTTTTGAGCCTTTTTAAACCTACCGCATCCAAATTCTGTCTCAACCAACTAATAGATATCATCGAAAAAACCTAAGACTAGATGGCTCAAATCCTTCTAAAAAGCTCCCTCCAAAAAATAATTCAAAAAATAAAGGAAAATTTCCCTTAATATTCAATTTTTCCTCCTACCTTCTTTCATGACTCATTTATCCCAATCTTGATGACCTAAACTATGATTTTTTCTGCGAGATCTATCGATTGGTTAATACCGAAATTTCATTTGATCTCTACAGATCCCAAATTTTCAAAAAAAACAAAATTTTCACCAAAAATTTTTTTTTGAGCCTTTTTAAACCTACCGCATCCAAATTCTGTCTCAACCAACTAATAGATATCATCGAAAAAACCTAAGACTAGATGGCTCAAATCCTTCTAAAAAGCTCCCTCCAAAAAATAATTCAAAAAATAAAGGAAAATTTCCCTTAATATTCAATTTTTCCTCCTACCTTCCTTCATGACTCATTTATCTCAATCTTGATGACCTAAACTATGATTTTTTCTGCGAGATCTATCGATTGGTTAATACCGAAATTTCATTTGATCTCTACAGATCCCAAATTTTCAAAAAAATCAAAATTTTCACCAAAAATTTTTTTTTGAGCCTTTTTAAACCTACCGCATCCAAATTCTGTCTCAACCAACTAATAGATATCATCGAAAAAACCTAAGACTAGATGGCTCAAATCCTTCTAAAAAGCTCCCTCCAAAAAATAATTCAAAAAATAAAGGAAAATTTCCCTTAATATTCAATTTTTCCTCCTACCTTCCTTCATGACTCATTTATCTCAATCTTGATGACCTAAACTATGATTTTTTCTGCGAGATCTATCGATTGGTTAATACCGAAATTTCATTTGATCTCTACAGATCCCAAATTTTCAAAAAAATCAAAATTTTCACCAAAAATTTTTTTTTGAGCCTTTTTAAACCTACCGCATCCAAATTCTGTCTCAACCAACTAATAGATATCATCGAAAAAACCTAAGACTAGATGGCTCAAATCCTTCTAAAAAGCTCCCTCCAAAAAATAATTCAAAAAATAAAGGAAAATTTCCCTTAATATTCAATTTTTCCTCTTACCTTCCTTCATGACTCATTTATCTCAATCTTGATGACCTAAACTATGATTTTTTCTGCGAGATCTATCGATTGGTTAATACCGAAATTTCATTTGATCTCTACAGATCCCAAATTTTCAAAAAAATCAAAATTTTCACCAAAAATTTTTTTCTGAGCCTTTTTAAACCTACCGCATCCAAATTCTGTCTCAACCAACTAATAGATATCATCGAAAAAACCTAAGACTAGATGGCTCAAATCCTTCTAAAAAGCTCCCTCCAAAAAATAATTCAAAAAATAAAGGAAAATTTCCCTTAATATTCAATTTTTCCTCCTACCTTCCTTCATGACTCATTTATCTCAATCTTGATGACCTAAACTATGATTTTTCCTGCGAGATCTATCGATTGGTTAATACCGAAATTTCATTTAATCTCTACAGATCTCAAATTTTCAAAAAAATCAAAATTTTCAAAAAAATCAAAATTTTCACCAAAAATTTTTTTTTGAGCCTTTTTAAACCTACCGCATCCAAATTCTGTCTCAACCAACTAATAGATATCATCGAAAAAACCTAAGAGTCTAAAAAGCTCCCTCCAAAAAATAATTCAAAAAATAAAGTAAAATCTCCCTTAATATTCAATTTTTGCTCCTACCTTCCTTCATGACTCATTTATCTCAATCTTAATGACCTAAACTATGATTTTTTCTGCGAGATCTATCGATTGGTTAACACCGAAATTTCATTTAATCTCTACAGATCTCAAATTTTCAAAAAAATCAAAATTTTCACCAAAAGTTTCGCAAAGAATGGAAGGGGTTCAAAATTAGTTGAAACAACAATCAAATTCCATTGTTGTGAAAAATATAAAAGTAATCGAGGAAAACATTCTAACAAATGATTCTTAGTCCGGGAGCTGGTGAACTTTTTTGTGTCACATTTAGTAAAATCTAGAATAGTATTTAAAACATTGTTCTCCGTCTCCCGATCCCAAAACCGGCGTCAGACGGCCTAGTTTTGGGGGGTTATTTTTTTATTGATTTTCAAAATAATTATTTTGACAGGTTTATGTGTCATAATCCGTAAAGGCTGAAACTTTCGAGGATGATAGTTTATGATTAGAAATGCCCCAAAATGGCCGTCAGACCGCTCCGGAGTGGGGGGATACGCGTCAGCACAATTTTGAAAATCGATATGCGATAAGATCGGGTGTCATATTTAGTAAAACTTGGGAATTTGTAGTATCGTAGATCTCATGCTTCTTAACAAGATTTCAGTCGTCAGACCACTCAATGGTGGGGGGTTTCCAAATCAGACGGCCCATAAGGTGCGGGGTAAGGTCACGGGAATAAGGGGCCAAAATATCAATAGAGGTCCGAAAAAATTCAGGCACGCTCTTTCTACCGTAAACAATGGGATTCTCTTACATTGGACCTAATTCTGTGCGAAACATAACCTACAAAAATAATATAATTTTCCAAATTTCTTTGAAGGTATAATTCACGTATGAACATGTCCGAAAACATTTCTACTGGTTATTCTTGTACATACACATCTTCGATATTTTTTTTAAATCTCGTATTCCAAAATTTGTTCAGTAAAAACAAATTCTGCTCAAATCTTTCGCAATTCGGACTGTCGATTAAATTTGTGATGCCACGCTCGCAATTACTCGCAAATGTGAACACGAGAAGGGTCTCCTGCGTCCCCGCTATACCATCGGTTCTGGAGCATACATCCACGAATCGCTCTCTGTTCTTGATCACTCCATCGAGTGATGAAATCATTGATGAATTTGTGAATAATAAATCAATACTGTGCCAATTTATACTGATATTCAACTCCGACATGTTGTACTTCCCAATTACCCCTTCCAATTGATGATTTTTAATAACAGTCACGAGTCAAGCTGGCAGTTCATGATTTTCAGTGATACATTTTGCAAGCTTGGATAATTTTTTTCACAATTTCGACGGCTAATGAGAAATTCTGAATTAGCACGACCACGGAGATTCATGCTATGAATCATTAATTTTGATTCAAAAAAACGCTACCAAGAGACCTCACGATGAACCCATTTGACTTATACCAATCATTTTATAACCTCAATGTACAATACGAACTCTGGAACTACTTATTTAAATGACTCAATGCTAATGCTATTGTGTCGATTAAGGCAATGCAGTCACCATGCAAGCTGGAAATCATTCCCATTTTCCTCCGATCCCCTTGCGATTCGGGCTAAACGATGAGTGCACAAATATTTGTTATCATCTAACTTGGATTTTTCCAGTCATCGTTGAGCCCAAATCGCAAGAAAATCGGAGAAAAATCGAAATGAAAATGTGCTTTTGCGCGATCAAGTTCTTCACATTCTTATCTGATTCTCTTGCAATTTGGGTGGAACAACGAAGTGTCGAACACAAAATGGGCAATAACAATGATTCGACAACTCGTGTGGAACCGATTCATCATTTAGTCGAGTAAGTAAGCTCCTGAATTCATTCACTAAGCGGCTTAACTCTTCTGAATCCTCCAATTTTGGACTGAAATGATAGTTGACACATTCAATAATCAATATTGATAAGAATTTTCGCTCAAAAATTTGGGAAAGGCATGAATAAAGTATAAAAACATGCTCTTCCCAATTTTTTTCGGTTTTCTATCATAAATCGGAAAATGTCGGTTTTTTGGAAGAACTTGTACATAGGTAATTTGTAGATCTCTAAACGATCTACAAGATTGATCTGTACTTCCCCCCCCCCCCATAAAATGCATCCTTTTGGAGTTATTCTTCATCAAAGTTACAATCGAATTTGTTTATATAAATTCGCTAAAATTGTTTATAACGGGTCCGAATTATTTATCCTGGGTAATTGAGTCAATTTTGAAAACAAAGGGTCTCATAGTATTTTTGCCTAAGTTTCATCGCTCTTAAGTAATGAAAAAAGCAAATTTTGCGACTTCTCACCCTCAATGCGGTGCTTTGTGACAGCACTTCGACTTGGAAGTCGCGAAACCTGCTTTTTTCATTAATAGGAAACGATCAAACTTAGGGAAGAATACCGGGAGACCTATTCTTTGTAATATTGACTGTATTACTTAGGAAAAACAACTTGGACCCGTTATAAACAATTTGAGCGAATTCATTTAAACAAATTCGATCATAATCTAGAAGATATCTTGAGTCAGCCCAATAAGCCTCCATGCAAATTTATTACCAATTTTCTTAGAGCCTGTTCTCTACTTGTATGATGAACAGTATACAATCAGGTTTTTCACTCTTATATCAATTTTTTGTTTTTTCTTATATCTACAGATTCTATACTCCTACTCATCCCTTTCCCCTTAATTCTATCTTACATTTTCCATTTTCCTTTCCTTTATACCCTTCCTTCGGTTGGGTGACAGTTTACCAGTTGAGGACATCCATCCTCTCCACTATACCAACCAGTTTTAACCTTACCTACTGGTGTAATGGCTAAAGTCAAATCTGCTCAGTGTCAGAAAGATATGGCCAGAAAGTAAAAGAAGAAGAAGAAATTCGATCATAACTTTGATCAAGAATAACTCCAAAAGCATGCATTTTACGGAGGAACGTGTATGATCTAGTCTTGTAGATCGTTCAGAGATCTACAAATTACCCCTCTACAAGTTTTTCTAAAAAACCAATATTTTCCGATTGATAATGGAAAAACCGAAAAGAGGTCGGCGGAGAGCATGATTTTATATGATAAAATAACCTGGGAATTTCTTTAAAATCTCAACTTTTTTTCAATCAACAAATTTTGGAATGAGAGATTTGAAGAATCATATGAAATATCATATCGTAGATGCGTACAAGGATATCCAGCAGTAATGTTTTCAGACATTTTGATACGTAAAGTATACCTTCAAAGAATTTCGGAAAATTATATAATTTTTGTAGCTTATGTTTCGCACAGGATTTTGTCTAAAGTAAAAGAATTCCATTCTTCGTGGTAGAAAGAGCAAGCCTGAATTTTTTCGGACCTCTATTGATATTTTGACTCCTTATTCCCGTGACCTTACCCGGCACCTTATGGGCCGTCTGATTTGGAAACCCCCCACCATTGAGTGGTCTGACGACTGGAATCTTGTTAAGAAGCATGAGATCTACGATACTACCAATTCCCAAGTTTTACTAAATATGACACCCGATCTTATCGCATATCGATTTTCAAAATTGTGCTGACGCGTATTCCCCCCCTCCGGAGCGGTCTGACGGCCATTTTGGGGCATTTCTAATCATAAACTATCATCCTCGAAAGTTTCAGCCTTTACGGGTTATGACACATAAACCTGTCAAAATAATTATTTTGAAAATCAATAAAAAAATAACCCCCCAAAACTAGGCCGTCTGACGCCGGTTTTGGGATCGGGAGACGGAGAACAATGTTTTAAATACTATTCTAGATTTTACTAAATGTGACACAAAAAAAGTTCACCAGCTCCCGGACTATCTTGGTTATCTGATGAATCTATTAACGCGTTCTTGAATGTACTGAGGTCGAATTTCAGTGAAATTGAACCGATAAATACATCAGTGATGAAATTGAGTGAAATGATTATTGGAACAAACAAAGAGGATGTTCAAATAATACATAGCGATAAATACAAGCACTGGAGATGTCTCCACTACAACCCGCCATCACTATACATTCATGACAGTCTCTATTGTGATGAACATGGATATGAAAATTTGGATCCAAGAGAAAAAGCTTTCATCAGAAAGAGATATCCAGAACTAGACGTAAAAGAAGTGATATTCAAAAAAGTACAAGAGCAACTAGACCAAAGTTCATGCGGTCTATTCGCAACTGCTTACGCAATCACTGTATGCTTTAAAAATGATCCCTCGTTCACTATGTATTGCAGAGATTCAGAAGTAATGAGAAGACATCTACTGAAAATTATAAAATCAGGAGTCATAGAAGAATATCCAAAGGAGATTTTCTTAGGATGAGATTTTTCTTTAATGTAAAGTTCGTCAAGTGATCGATGATATTGATAATTTTGAATTGGTATTGTAACTGTGAGAATGTAGAATTTTTTAACGAATATCTGATTTATGATATTTATATTGATATTAATAAAGATACAAAAAGTATAATATAGTTTCAATTATCATGTGGAAAGGAATTTCACATTATATTTTTCTTACAATTTTAGAATGATGATGGTCTGGTTATTCTAATTATCATCATATGACGCTTGGAGAAAGCTTTCTGCTAATCACTTTTAGCAGCGTATTTTTTGAATTATTCAGTATTTATGATAGAGACACTCATTATCAGTCAATTTTTCGAATTCTGATATCGAGCTTCGAACAACATACTAAACTTTCAAAAATATTCCTTTATCCTAGGTCGACTGACTAGATGCTCAAAATCACAGACTCGTTTGTCCCTATTCATGTTAAAGTATAAAAAAACAGTTATCGATGAGGTATATGTTGAGCCCCGCAAACAGAGGCGAAATTGCCCTCCTCGAGTTAGGATAATCAATTTCTTCAGATGTCGTTTGAATTTCGCGTCACGCGCGCTTTTTCGCGAGCGCGTGTCTCGAATCTTTTAACGGATGTACGATATGTTGTATACCCTCAAGCAAGTTTTGAGCTTATTTGTACGGGACATTTTGGAAACCGGAGATATTTTTCATTTCAGCGTGTGCGTAATATGCTTTAGCTACCGTTTTTCTTATGAATTTTTGTGATAACCGTGATCCTGGAGATTTATATCAGAGTATTGGAATGAAAGGCGCGTCGCGATTTTGGAAAAAAGAAATCGGGACTCGTTTTTAATTATTAATCACGGATTCTGGTTATCCTTGCGAGGAATTCTGATTTAACCCTCTTTGCAACTCTTGCGAAAATTACTATTTCCAAACACCGTGCGTAAAAATGTAAGTTTTGCACATTTTGTCGTTTTTCACTCACAGTTAATCAAAAACTATAGTTCGATAACAAGGAAGTAAAATCTATTTTTACACCCCTGTATTGAAATGTACTATTCTGATAACATTGTGCGTAAAAGTACACTTTGCTCACTTTTTATCAACTCTTACTCATTGTCAATTAATGAAAAAATTCACTACAGTACACTACCCTTGCATCGAAATGTACCATAAAATTCTAATGGAACATTCTTACCGCCATTAAGAAATGTAAATTCACCCAAATTAACTTAATCAAAATTTCTCAGCTGTTGAAGCTGAAAAAAGTGCAGTTCTGTAGCCTAATTATTTTATTCTTCTTCCTCTTTTGAATTACATGACCATGCATCCATAATTTTCAAAAAGCTCATGTTAAATATCTTTCAAATTCATGTTCTTCTTCAAAGCATTACATTTTCAATTCTGATAACTATTATGGTATCAATTCCAAATCGAAATTCGAATTTTTATCACACATAACCTCTAAAATTCGATCCTCCTCAAAATACAAAGGGATCAAGTTCAAAGACAAAAAAAGCCCTTATCTGGAGACCATCTCGAAAAACAAAGGCATCGATATTAGAAGCCAAATACTTGATGCCACTTGAAATCCTATCGTACGCATATTTTCCTCACATCCCCTATATATAGCATCCGCTAAAAGAATCTACATAGTAGTCTCGCGATCGAGGGTCACTCATCCCTTCAAAAGCATCATCTTCATTCTCAAAGCTCCCGACGGTGATCTCGAGACACCTTCCAAACTCTACATATACACATACAACTTCTTCTATACATTCAAATGCGATCTCGAACAAAGCAATTTTTCCTCAATACCCATACAGGAAAAAAAAAAAGAAAGACAGGAAAATCGAACACCGCGCAGTAGGGGGAAAAAGGCTCATTGTGAATATCACCTAACCTATACGTCCGATGAGACTTTTTCTGCATCGCACGTTAAGATTTTTCTCGTTTTTCTCGTTTTCCTGGGGGTTATAGGTGCATCGAACCGTTCTAAGAGGAAAGGAATTTCATTGTTGTCGCGACTCGCTCCTCGGACGTCCGCCCCCGCATCATATCTATATATAGATATATTGTTAATACATAACCTGCACTGCGATGAAAATGTTCTTATAGTATGAGGCTATGCTTCGAGTGGATTCAGTTGTCCGGAACCCCATGTAATAAACTTAAATCTCTGAGGATGCTTGAAAAAAAAACTTGTACTTCCTATTCATGCAAGTTAAACCTTGTATAACTTTGGTATATGTAGTCTGACAGGGATACCGATGATTCATCCCCGAGTTCATCCCTGTAAAAAATTTTCTTTCTCAATACTCATGTTTATTACCCAAAAATTCAGCATTGAATTACTTGACTGATCAATTATCAATTTTTTTATGTAACATATGCAAGTGGCAGACTGAAAAGACAGAAGGTCTATGAAAAGTTCGTTGATCCCTCAAATAAAAATACCGAAACTTGAAAAAAGAGCATTCGGCCAAGGGTGCCCATATGGCGCCTGAACCACAAACATACAGATACATATTATGTGCGTAGTATTACTATAACCTATGAGATCGAGATATGTAATATCGGCAGGGGATGAAAGAGAATAGCCTCCAAAACGATCATGAGATTAAAAAGAAATATCAGCTGAAACATATAGGTGCGTATAAAAAAAAATACTGTAGAAGCTAAACTTGGCCAAAATCGAAGGCAGATGGGGCTATCAACGATCTTTTGATACAGGAAATTTCGGCTACATGCAAGAGTATCATTGTATGTTGTAAAAGTATATATTCAAGAATTAATGATGTATACTGGATCGGTGAGCGTTATTATTTTGAAAAAAAAAACAGGGACGAAAGCGAGACCTCATTTGAATTTGAATGCGAACATGATGCGGTTTTGTGAATGTGGTTGTATTTTCTCGTGCTGCTGCATGAAATTCATTTTGTGGGTTGGTATATACACTTGGGATATGAAGCAGAAGCCAAAGGGATAAAAGATTCTTGCTGAATCGGAATACGTGTACCGTTTCACGAGAGATTGTCGAGTGTCAATGTGGAATGCGAAATGATTGATCGGTAAAGGTTGTTGCAGCAGGTCTTCCGCTTTGGTAGTAGTATTTACAGGTATATAACACTCGACATGAACTCTTGTGTTGACTTTTGAGAGGGTTTGGATTTCTCTGCTGTTATTATTCTTTAATTTTTGTTGTTGCATGCCGTAGGTTAAATAGATTGTAGCCATACATGCAACGATTTATTTTTCATCTGGGAAGGTGCATGAGTAGAGAACGAGGTGGAGATCTGATAAAAATTTTCATTTTGAGTTTTTCTCGAGGATTTTCGTGGGTAGTCCATATTAGACATTCCTCGAAAGATTTTTATGCAGATTCTATACGCTAAGTTTTCTAATATGACTACAAACAAGAATGCTCTCTCTTGATTTTACAATTTTTCTCTTTTTTTTTACGTCGAGTCAAATCATATTGGACCAGGTTAAATACGAATTTATTGGTTAAATTTGCAAAATTATGCGTTGCATTGACAATCGGATGCCATTATTTAATGGTTCATTTCGATACAAGAGCAAAAAAAACTTTTTTTTCGAGCCCGAATGATAGGTTTCCAACCCGAGCCAAAGGTGAGGACCGGAATCATCACTAGGATGCGAAAAAGTACATTTCGCACTGAGTTTATGGAGTTATAGCTCGATTTTAGGCAAAGATCGAAATAATCGCTCGGAGGGGGGGGGGGGGGGGTACCTCAAGAGCGAGGTGCGAACACTATTTTTTGCTATTTCGTAAGCACCCAAACATCGGAAAATTGCAAAAAATGGGTATTATTCCCATTATTCCCGTGTATCGAGCTTTTTTTTTATTTTTTTTAATTTTTTTTATGGATTGTGAGTGAAAGTTGGCAAACTGTGCGCAAAGTACACTTTTACGCACAGTGTATCAAAATGAAATCTTCTCCAAGGTAAAGGCCGTTTCAATTTAAACTTGGAACCTTAAATGCAAGAAATGGCCAAACAATAAGTTCTGCTCATTTGGATTCCCATTACAAGCAAAATTTCTTCATTCGAGGGCACGCAAAGTGACAATTCTTTGCCGAGCTCGGATTACGAAATTAGCGTGTCCGTTCCTTGAATGGAAAAATAGTATTCGCACCTGGCTAGATATACTCTCACTTTGCTCGGGTCACAATCGACCCATTCTGTCCCAAATCACCTACACGCACCCAGGCTCGAAAAATTATACTATTTCGGCTTGCTTCTGATCTATTCTCCTTGACCACTAAAAAATAACAAACTAACCACATACGCCACTCAAGAAAAGAAAAGGCATCTTCTTTCCACGTACAAGACCATAATAAATTCTCTGTCTACGCACTGGATAAGAGAGACAATAGGTTATCTGAGCCGCGAGTGATTTATTTTGATGCGCTCCAGCTATCATATATATGTGGATTCTACATTTCTCTTTCTTTTTCACATTCATATGTATCTTCTGTAGGTGTAGAGATCGTTATTTCTGTACATATGAGGGGAACTTATGTTAACAGAGTTTAGGTCCGAGGAAAATCTTGACCGTGACCAAGCCGTTATTCATTCACGCCCATCAGTGATTCTTGGTAATAAAGTCTTTTACAGAGAAAAATGCCTTCTTCTTGTATATCAAATCACCTGGCCGTGAGACAGATGGTATATAAAAGGATACATGTTGTGCTTTATCAAATTAGTTTCACAACAGGTATGATTTTTTTTGTGGTTTTTCTGGTGAAAATTGTCTTGACCCAAAAAATTCTCTGGGACCTTACTTTTATTTCAATTATACTTCTTTTGAATTTTCATCGTGATACTATTCTTGTGACATTTTGCAGTGGATTAATGAGATCAAAAAGTTAAAGATATTTTGGTTTCCATTGTCCAGCAGTAGTACAAAATGTTTGGTAGTTTCTCATGTTGTGGGTGAATTGTTGTAAAACATATATGCTATGAAAATAGCGATTTTTGTAACTTAATATGACTCCACACTCTCTTCAGATTCAAAATAGCTCTTGCCAAGGGTAGAGACCATCAGGTTGTCCAATAAAAAAAACAAAACAATTGCTAATTTGACTGCCCACAATGGTCCATAGAGATAAAACCACAATATTTTGAGAATGATGCCGCTTCAAAAAACGTTCATCACTCTTTTCTAAAAATCATCTTATTGTCCCGAAACCATAGTCCAATTGACCCATCTACCAAAAATCCCACAACAAATAACAAAATACCGTCCCCGCAATCAACCTTTCCTAAACTAACAGCTGCTCCAAAACAATAATATCGACATCCGAAGACAATCTGTGTGAAACTGCCCCAATTCTCCACTCTCTGATAACCACAAAAGACAAACCTGAACCGAAACAAAGACTTTCCACAGTAAAGAAGCTTTTGTTTAGCACAGCAGATGAGATGATGATTACCCGACAGCTTTATTACTCGCAACTGTGTCCTTATCTTGAATCCTATTTTCCGCCCGCGCTGATGGTGTATGACCAGAAAAACTTTTTTTGAGGACTCTAATCATAAATCGTTGCTTGAGACATCCTACATTTGACATTGTGTATACATTACATTGAGTGAAAGTAGACTAGTGTAGATTAGCAATGGAATTGTATAGAAGTTGTTGTATTGTTATAGACAGAATGAAGATCTACATGTGCATGGATTTTGATATGAGATGTGACTGGGTGGCCCATTTGGTTCCATGGAGAAATTTGTCACTCAGGAGTGAAGATGTAGAGCTTGGATTGCTGTAAAAGATTATATTCTCTATTGAAGAAAACTTGTTTGTCACTTTCGCCATTGTTCTATGGAAGTCTGTTTTAAAACAAGATCAAGATCAATAGTGAATTTACTGTCCAATATCCAACACTGAACATTTCAATAATTTCTTTCGTGGTTATCTTTCATCCCAGCTTTCTATTTTCATTCTTTTCAAACTTGGAAATTTAACTCCATATGAAATCGGAGATTTGACAAAATTCCAAACTAGTCATGCTATACTAAAAAATGAGTTTAATCCACACACTTTTTATTGTTTTGAAACGTTTAGAAACGTATCACAATCATCAGCTCCAATTTCACCTCCTTATCCTGTAATGTTTATAAAACACAAACACATTGTACAGAGCCCTGCAAAAATTTCAAGTCCAAACAATAACATCCGCGTTAGTCGTTGAGTTTAGTATGTGAAAAGAAAAAAAATCTGCGTCAACAATGTAATTTCTTCGTAAAGACTCTCGATAAATGATAACACACACAATGTTGCAACGTAAGGCAATGAACAAAGAAAAAAAATATTAAATGTTACCGTTTGTAGAATTTCAAGCCAAGATAATATTCTTGGCTGAGCTTCCGATCTGGAAACCACACATGAGTCACTCTATATGATGAATGCTCATTCACATTTCTCTCAATACGTATAGCTCTATGATGTATCACATCGCATTTAATCAAAGAGATTAGATTAATGTAAGCCCATAAATGGACCTCGACCTAATTACTTGATAATTCACTTAAGCAGAATTTCTTATGGAGAGATTGAATCTTCGTGCTGATGCTATTTCTTTACAAATCAGTCCATAAATTCGAGCTTAATTACTTAGACATGGTATCAAGGTTCAGACGAAATTGACAAGGAATTTCATAAGATTCATAGATGTGCGTAGATGAAATCTTTTTCGGTATGTAAGTAAAGCTTCATGACAAGATCCACATCATAATTTCTACGAGATCATTATCCTTTTCTGAGTCACCCTTTCACTTCTTTATGACACCTTGAGAATGTTCCTTATCCCCTAGTCTTCGCAAAAGATCTCTTTCATCCAACTTGAATAATCTTTCGCATACCTCTTGATCCTAGTGCAATATAGTGATCCAGCTCTAGGTGAACTCTATAGGGTCTCAGTTTTTTGGGAAAGGAAAGTGAAAACCGCGATTCTAATCACAGATCAGCCCCCAGAGTGTTCAATAAAGTTTAAGGGTCTATTCATACTTGGCTCTGCTATAAGCCTGATAATTTATGTGCAATTCAGTAAGGCAATGTTGAAACAGCACTGAAGCAAAAACAAGGAACAAACCAGATTCTGTCTACAACTAACAATTCTTCTGATACTTTTGGGCACGTTCTAGACAAGATTAGTCCACAGTTTTACAGAACATTTTCTTCCAATCTGAAATATGACAGAGTCGTCATTTATCAACGATGAAAATTGAAGATGAGGAACCTTTTGGACCTTTTTTCATGGAGCGAGATTCCTTAGAAGCAAGTTGTGCCACTCCGAGTGCCACTCTTGGAAACAGGGACCTTGTTCTAATACATTTTTCCCAGCGACAGGGCGGAAGAAAACCCAGCAATCCCCATTTCCGCCTAGATTACATTGAATGAACAAACTAGTTGGTTCCTTTGTTTGCAACATAAATATCATTCAGCTATACTCCATATCCATGAAAATTCAAAACCACGGACACTTTTCATGAACATACGACTCAGAGCGACTCAGATATTTGTCCAGAAATCATCACTACATAAAATGGGATCATTTTTTATTGGGTTAGTGAACGGAAACAACGAGTATTGATCTTTTCTTCTCGCGCCTGGGAGGATAAGTTATGAGAATCGAGTCCCTAGCTTTCTAAATACAGAACCCAATTAAAATCCATTCAAATGTGACCAGAAAAAGATCAATCTTCATGAATAAGTATGAATTATCGGGAAGAATTTGAATTTTATGGATCCAGATCAAAGCTAAATACTGATGACACGCTACATAAAATTTCCAGAACCACACAGCCCAATTTACCAATGCCTTGCAAGAGAGCAATCAAGCTCATAACGCATAGTAGATGAAAAACATTAATGGTCTAGAATGGCGTTTCATCAGTCGCGAGCACTTGGAGTTTCAAACTCTTGTTAATCCTTGTTAACATCTCAAAGAGAGTATAAAGTTTACCGCTCCGACTATTTAGAAAGTTGTTGGGCATAAACTTCCATAACACTTTGTCTCTTGTCAACTTTACCAATTTGTTTTCTACCCACAGAACATGAACATATCGCAAAGTATTAAGACAACATAACCTTCAAAATCTTTTAGCTCTTCTAGCTCAGATGATTTAAACTGTTGACAATCCTAGTAAAATTCTTATCACTTGGTATCCAATGCAAGAACAGGAAAGATTGTAACAGGGAACATCAATCCTTATAATACGTCCCATGGTTTCTTATACATTTGATACCAGATTGTCTACTCGTGTGCAGACGACAAACTTTCTCTTCTCATGACAAGGTACACACCTACAAACAGACCGCCAAAAGTGCTCTACCTGCGTCCATGCAGTCGCAGCAACCAATAATTCCTCATCCCACTTACAGTGTTCTATATATCTCATTCTCGAATCTCGAACTCGATGGTCTGGCATAACGACCTTCCCATAATTTTTCTCTGCGCCAGAGCACCTTCTATCTTCTTGACCACCATCACCTTTAACCATCCAAAAGTCATCCAAAAATCTCATCAAGTTTCAGGTTACCCAAATCGTCTTCTGAATCTACCTTGTCCTTGACTCTTATATTATAATACGTCTGCGGCTTTATTTCGTGTGAGATGCTGTATTTGTATGTATGTATGTGTGTGGGCAGAAGCCATAATAAGTAAGAGGTTGTAGACGAAGATCTTGGTTTCGTTCGAGTTTATTTACGGTGATGGCTGATGGCTTAAGGCAAAATGGCACGTGCTATATTAGCCTGGAATACATAACCTATAAGTAGCCGAGTGCGTAAGTAACTGTTTTTCGCACCCCAGAGGCTGAGATATGTGGTGTACATGAGAGCTTGGATTATACTTGTGGGAGATAAAACATGAGAAAGAAAATGTGGTCGAAGATGTGGCCTTGTGGTCTTGGGTATGCTGCGAGATTGAAGAAAAGTTTCCGCATATTTTAGAGTCTGGATTGCATTTGACGCAACAGGCGATTCACATATTTTATCTGCTGGTTCAAATTGTTATTTTGATGAGAGGAGTTGGGAAGATCTCACAAGTTTCTTGAAATTTCCATTAGTGGAATTTGATAACTCTCATTCACTAAACCCGAACCAAATGTCTTTGAGGGCTCTTCATGAATTTTTGAAAAGTCGCTTACAATGCTAACCTCTATAAATATGCAGATAAAATTCTAAATACTTTTCAGCGATATTATATTATTTTGTTTTAAGATGAATCCAATATGCAATGTCGATATGGTAGAGCTCATGGCTTCTCGGAAAAATAACCTAAAATTTTGTATGTGACTCTCAGTTAGAATGAGTCATGTGAGTCATGTATTAGAAAATGTCTCACAATCTATTACACATTAATTATTTCCAATCTTCTCTCTCAATGTTCACAAAGTTTTCTCACGATGTGTAAAAAAAAACATTTTCATCGGATGTTCAGTCAATGGTATCACTATCTTTATGAGCGAGTTTGTAAACAGATATTATGATCCACAATGACTCTCGGCTTCCTATACCTTCTACCGTTATCTCATTGTTCGATTTTCAATTGCATCGTTGATCGGACATCGTGACAGATTGCCGTTATCGGAACGTTTCGGCACGATTGACCCGAGACGACGGACTTGTCTATAGACTGGCTTCCATGCAATGCTATATGCGTTCAATCGTTGGGTGCGATGAAGGACGAGCAATCGATGCATCAGTGGCAAAGCGCTGACTCTGATGAAAGGCCTGCTCAATCGGAAAATTGTTCAAGTGGTTTACACTTCGTTCAACGTTCTCTGGTTTCGAATCTGGCATAGTTTTGATTTGCAAGAATAATGAAAGAGTGTCTGTAAAGTTGAAAGAATTTGATACTCATATTGTCTACCCTTTTTTCAATAAAAGTGATAGACTTGTAAAATTCTTTG
This sequence comes from Eretmocerus hayati, assembly GCA_029851415.1. Lineage (NCBI taxonomy): Eukaryota > Metazoa > Arthropoda > Insecta > Hymenoptera > Aphelinidae > Eretmocerus > Eretmocerus hayati. The sequence continues at coordinate 6,822,182 of CM056744.1, forward strand.
ATTGGCATTGTATCATCTCGAGTTTCAGATCAATCCAGTTGAAAACCAAAAAAAGATTATATCTTTGATTTTTGACGTTGTAAAAGCCAGTAAAGAATGAATTACTGTAAACAAAATTAAAAGAACTCTTTTCCGTCAAATCTTTTCGGGCAAGATGAGAAAAATAGTAATGATTGATACTAACAGAATTCTGAAAAAATTCCAGAAACCTTGAAAAACAATCTCATTAAAATCTGGTCTCATTTACGCTTAATTGCCCTTCTGCTTACGCTTTATTGAGCTCTCGCATCATCTCATCCGTGCGTGATATTCTAAGAGGAAGTGTGATCCTGTTTGTGCGGTTTTGACGGTATGGCGACTGGTTTCGCACGCATTCTCTGACACCATCAACTTGGATATATGTATTGGATTACTCGCCACGACTTGATGTACTGAATCGGAAGGAATCTTCCTGTAAACGCTGGCAAATTCAGAGAATCTTCGGTGAATGTTTAAATTTTTAATGAGCATCTTCTATGATTTTGGAAACATTGTCATTTAAAAGTGTAGGTGCATTTATCAGATTTTTTTCGCTTGAACTCTGTGAGTAGAAACTATTGAAGGAATGTGGAGAAATTCTATCAAATGTTTGGCTACTAATCGAATAAATCGTTGATACCTTCAGTCATTGTTTATTTCGTGAGAAGGTGGGAATGAGCATGCCTTACATAGTTTCGAGATAGCCATGCATTTTGAAAATCTCGAGGAAACTCTTGTCTTGCAAATATTATCTGATTGTTCAAATTGACTTCAAATTCGTCAAACCCATTGTAATAATCTCTACATCATGGTTTTTGTCGTAAAATTAACAATTGACAATTGACTCTCTGCGACGAGGTTGAAAATTTTGTCTACTCCAGATCAATCAGCTTCTCCAAGCCTTACAAAATGAAAAAGAATCTCAATTTTTTGGTCGATTTGCGAGGAATTTTTCGAATGGTTTGCAAAAGTGAGATTCCGCAAAACCAATCAGAGACATACGAATCGATTCATCTCGACTATCTCACCGTATATAGCGAAACGAGAAAGTCACATCAACACACACAAAAAGATACGAGCACTTTTTTGCACTGACTCCATCAGATCATAATCCAAGACAGGTTCTTCTCTTTCGACAATCTTCCCTCGGTAGCTAATATCCTCCCTCCAATATAATACATAATAATCTCACGCTCTCAATTTCTTTCTCGAGTCTCATCCTCATCAGGAGGTATGCGTATCAGACATGAATGGCTGCCGTTGACTGATAAAAATTATAGCCAAACTGACCACTGCGACGCGTTGAATTTTGGCACTGAGCCGGACACACTAATTTTTTTTTTTCTTCTAACCGTCCCGTCCATCAACGGGTCCCAAACATTATTGAGGGGATCGAGTTTTGTAGCCGGCCATTACACACAACCTTACTCCAATTGTACTCTAACTGAGTCTTGATTTGAGGTTATAGTGATGGTTGACAAGCTCATTACGAACAATTTGTGATGGTGGATTTGATGATCGTGGGACGTACAATCCAAAAATGTATTTCCCATCATTCTATTTTTTTTCATTTCGATATCTAATGCGAGCATCAGTTCAGTTGTCCGCCAATCAGTTGATTCACTTTCAACAAACATAACCTCAAAAATAATCTATACATAGTTTCAGAGTGTACAATTGAACATCCGGTTTCGCATCGCCGCGTTCAAATAGATCGAGTTCCAAATCCAGGATCTACGAGTAGACACGATTCGTCGGTTGGAAGTTCCTACAAACCCATAAGCTGTTTTTATCCTCAAACATATTGGAAAAAGCTACTATTTTTCTACCGTACTAAGCTGTCGAGACAGTCGTAATACATGTCCAGAGAAGAAAACTACTATTGCAGGCATGCTTTCCTCAAGGAAATAAATAATGGCCAGATTCAGCCGGTCTCAGCAAAATTGAAGGCCCCGAAAAATGACTAAAGTAATACGCAGACAATTTCGTTCGGAGATTTTTTTTTCTCTAACCGTCATGTGACTGAAATAATCCTCAACGAATTGGCACGAAATTTTTGGCCGGCAAATTGAGAGGGCCTGCAATTTTTCCATGTCGAAATTCCAGCGGTAAGTGGCGCACACAGCGGAGAATTTTACGGCTTCCCTTTCGATTTGCGCCGAAATTACACTTGTCTTGATATAATTGACGACTTGATGCTGTTGTTACATGCGATGCTCGATACGATATGATGGGAACAACGGAGTACAAGATGATGCACTTCTCACGTTTGCTGATGGAAGATGAGAGGATGGTAGAAGAGCTTGTTAGTATGTTCATCTGCACGTAGAAAAGATGAATATTAATGAGAAGGTGTAGAAGCTGAGAGAGGTTATGGTGCAGTATGCATATTATCTGGGAAAGGAAAGAGAAACTTGGTAAAAAATGCGGAAGTGTGGAATTTTTGAAAATTTGTCGTGAAAAGGTTGGACATTTAGAGACGGGATCAGAAAATTTGTGTTTGATGATGCATCTGGTCATAGAGTTGAAGATTTTTAATTTGATCATTGGAGAATGTTCTAGGATTGGGAAGTTTTTTTGTTTTTCGGGTGCCTGAATTTGGCAGTCGCTTGTTTTCCTGTTGAAGTGGGATGTAGCACTTGCAGGAACCGTGATAATGTGAAGCTGTGCATAATAATTGATGATCCCAGTGTTTGTAGCAACAGCGAATGTTCTAATTGAAACAGAAGTCCATCCCAATTTTTTACTACAAAGTCCAATTTCCTTCAGTGTTCCTATTTTTTCTCTTATTTTAAATTGGGCGATGTCTCAATGGAATCACTCTCAATTTCACAATTAAGAAACCAAAAAAGAAAAATAAATAGGATATGTCAAGGCTGTCTTATGATTATGTATTTTGTAACTGAGCCCGTTCCAAAAATGTAGTGATGGAGTTCCTAATGAGACGATACCCAAATCATGATTCCTTATTCTATTCATTACCTATACAAGTCCCAACATGCATGGAACCATGGTTGACAGCCTGATGCACAAACTTTTTAGACTCTGAAATTGTCTACTATCCTGGAAAAGCCTCAAAATCGGTATAAATGATAACTCTAAACCAGACGATTCCTTCAAGATCAATACAAATCTGAACAACACATTTTTCTTCTCCGTATAGCTACGATTCTTGCCAATCCAACTCGTCTTTCCAAAGATTAAACTCATATACCCAACCTGATCTCATTTCTGAAGGACCGAAAGACCAGAAAAGAAGGGACGACTCCGCTCGTTATAAGTAGGTATGCGTAGCAAAGGATATAAGGTACTCAAGTACAGCTGCCGCAAATGCGAGCTGAATCCCAATATGACAATCCACATGGTGTGATGGCGAGTCTTGATGGCTCGTTCTGGAAAAAGTTGCCCCGCAGTGCAAAAAACTCGAACTTGATCACTACACAGGATGACGCGCCTGGGGTATCTGCTGATCCTTCATGCCAAAAGGGAGGGAAGGGGAAGGGGGGGGGGAGTCAGAAATGAAAGCAAAAATGTACGCTGGAAATTTTCCGAGGGGAATTTGTTATCAGTTAATGGATATTGGTGAAGAGTGATGACATGTATGGTGTGATAGATTGACACCTGGAGTGTAGTAGTGATCAGTCATATGTTGGATTGAGATTGAGATGCGTCCTTGTTTCATTAAATAAATTGAAATTTGACTCGAACTCGGATGGTGGAATTTTATTTTGATTGAGGGTTGATACATTCAAGTTTCACCTAACATACCCAAGTAGAGAATTTTGTGAAGAATATTCTAGAAAAATAGCATACAATGGAATTCTTTGGTTTGTGAGCTTTGTTGAACCCACGATCTTCCGCTTGCTAGGGCGACAGTTTACCCACTAGGCCATCGGTGATGTCATACATTCTGTACTTACACAAAAATCTATCATAATCAAAATATTCATTAATCTTCATTGCATTTTGACTTGATAATCGCTAGAGGGTAGCTTATAAAATCTTTAAAGGGGGACACGGGATACCGGCATCGTCGATTTCTGAAATGTTTTCGATGATTTTCTGATGTATCGTGCTTACAAAGAAAATGTCACTGATTCCAAGATGAAACTGACATATGATTCTGCCGACTGTAATACCTTATAAGCAAAACGAAAAAGAAACTCGAAAACTGAACATGTTGAAAAGTATGGAGAGAAAATTACCTTATCAACCATAACCCCATTGACAACCCTCTACAACTTAGATAATACCTCAATAATCTATCAATTGCTTGCCACGAAATTCCACAATGCATTCGATCGAACTTCTCTCAAAGGCAAACCCACACAACCACACACGCACGCACAAACACACACACACACACAAACACAACTATCACAAGCATAACAAGTCAAGCATTCCAAGGATCTCGCCATGCGGCAAATCGTCAATGGTTAACTCTTGCGATCTCGTCACTCAATAGAATCTCCCTTGCCGATCTCCGCGCAAACAAGAATCTCCATCGTTGTCAACCATGTATCGACCTCTCCTCGGACCTCTCTTGAAAACGACTTGCCGCCAAAGAGCAGCTCTCGCGGCAATGTTTTCCTCGGACTATACGATGCGGAAGTGTCCATATTAATGATAATGGCTACAATACTTCTTGTAGTTGGCATACCTAACCTGTAAACGTTTGGTCAATCAAAATGGAAGCTTCCAATCGAGTACGATACATAAGGTGGTTAGGCTGTGTATCCATGGTATTTATGCGATTGAAAGCATCGCGGAGTTTGACGATCAATTGATGTTTTTAGGTTAGGAATAGGTTAGGTAGTTGGTCTGGTATGACTGGATAAGATTCGCAGACAATCAGGGATCAATGAGAGTTACTATTGGTGTGTCAATAGATGGCTTGGTTGATTAGGACTGGTTTGTATAATGGCGATTGGTGAGAAAGCTATTAGGAGCGAGTTCGTATGATATCTAAACTCCATGGGGTTTGACTTGAAAGGATTGCGGATTGGAATGGTAATGGTTCAATAAATTACCTTTGATTCGGAATGTTTAGTGGAGTGTGATCTTTGGAGTCCAATTTAGAGATTTTAGATCTCTCAGATATATCTATATGAAAAATCTGAGACCATAAGTCTTGCAAGACAAACTCGCGTCATGATACTCGTCCAAGAATAAATCTAAGATGAATAATGAAAGTGAAGTTGAAGGTTCTATCATGCAACAGAACAATTTTCTAGATAGTTTTGCCAACATCGAGAAACTGTGCTCTAAGTTAGGACAACTGTCATCAACTTATATCTATAGAAAAATGAATTCAAGTATCTGAGCTTTCAACAGTTGCGCATTCTAGATAAAAGATATGAATATCTGGGGAGTAGGTGTCGCAATAAATTTTATCCGATTTGAAGTATTGTTCAGTAATGACTAAATGAAAATGAGAAAATATCCCATGACTCGAGAGGTCACGTATTGGGAGTTAACCTCTGTGTCGTTCCAGATGACAGAAAAATCCAATGCGTCCGAATCTCAAAACATTTCCGTAAGAAATACACGCGGCCAAGATGGCGGCATTTCAAAACAGGTTTACACCCAATACTTGATCATCGCATCTGTTAATATAGATAAGCTCATCAATAAATCATGAGCTTCAGAATCTCAAATGAAGTTTCAATCACGTGCCAAGAAAACAGTAGTGATTGACAAAACACATATAAGCCTCATGACCACCTCGACAGCTTGGGCTCAAAATATGCGCGCATGTCTCTGAGTTCTTTAATGTAATCAATCACCTTAGCCTGCTATGTTTTCTCACCAAAGTGTACGAAGCATTAAAACCTTGTTTCACCTCTGAAAATCATTAGCATACAGTTCAATACACATCACATACATACCAATCAACGAAATACTCTTGAAACAAACACTCGAGACCACATTCCATATAAACATAACCTCAAAAAACGCAATCACCAGTGCTGACCTTCGTACTGACCTCTCCTATCTTCTGTCCTTTTACACCATCAGTGTCTCTATCTCCTATACATCTTTGTACATCTCTACAAGTAAAATCCAATCAAACGAGTTCGGTCACTCTTACACACTATATAAACCTGTCCTTCGTCTCATCAACTTACTCTCACCAAACCAAGTGTTTTTGTTGTATCAGACAACGCGTTAATGGCAAAAAGTGCGACAGTAAAATTCGCTTTGCAAGTTTGCTCTTGAGACGGTAGAACAACTTTCCAGATAAGGTGCATCTCGTGACTTGTCAACTCACTTTGCTCGTTCATGTAGTGGAAAAATGTTTGAGTATAGGTACATTATTATATAGACTAGTTGATGTGTACTGAAAAGAGAAGTGGTATGTTCAATAAGGAGTGGTTATCTATGGGTCAATTATATGATGCGAAGATGGCGGCGCTGGTAACCGAGACACACGCTCAACCTAACCTGTACAATCAATGTACCTTAAATGTATCGAAATTGAAGTAGTTTTGATGTATGTGTAAGTTTGAAGGGAGAATTGGTTCAGGTGGATGACAAACTGATATGTGCAAAGAAATAGAAATATTGATTTAAGTTCCTATCATAAAACTGTGAATCGGTAAAAATGAACGCTTTTACGGTTCTCAACAATGGGGCGATACGAGAGGAAGCTCTCACAAAATTTGATGAGAGCAAGGAGATTTTGTCAAGTTAGACGTATTACAGAAATCTCTTGATCCCTTCATTCTCTTACATCGTGGTTCTTCATTGCCGACCTAACCCCTCCTCCCTTCTTTGCTCAGCAAAGACATTCAAACGAATTTTCGCGATCCTAACCTCTAATGACAGATTTCAAACTACTCCATGGAAGTTCTCTTGATAATGATTGAATGAGTCATTATATTTTGACTATCCAGAGGATAAAGTACCTGAAACCTCCAGTGTTCTCTCTTAGAAGTATCCCTAATAATTGAGTGTAAATCCACCAGACGTACATAACCTTATACGGAAAATAATGGAGTTTATAGCTGTAACTTACTTTTACCATATTATTTCTTCAAGCAAATATTACACCTGTAAACCTCATCAACTCTCATACAGGAAAATGCAAAAATACATGAATATATTTCATAATAATTAGATTAATCCCAAATCTGAAAATGTATCCACAATAAATTCAATGTCTATTTAATTTTTGTTCCAGGTACGTATCACATTTGGCCTAGAATGAATTCAGTGTTTCACCAGCGGTAACGTACACAATCCGTTACACTTTCATACTTATAATGTCGAACTCAAAGAAAACTCTCGCTAACTTACCCAAATTGAAGCAGAAAATGATCCCCCCGAGCTCTGCTTGCACATCTCGTCATTCGATCTCCTATCAAATTCCAATCGATCACAGATTCGCGATGTACATCTCATATTAACGCTTCAGAGAAAGATGAGCGATGAGACGTATCGAAGCGAAAGATCGAAAGATATAGTATTAAGTCATACCGTAATACCGGTATAATCACTGACCACACGTTACATTTGCATACCCTATTACATGTATAATACGATGTATTATAGAAGCTATCTATAGCAATTTTCATGACTAGAATTACCATGTATGATAAACTAATTACACCCGATGTCAATCATAACCTCAACACACATGAAAATTTCAGTTTCCAACCTAAAAAAATTTTGATCGAACGCCCATCACTCCACGCGTTTCAAAATTATCTCATATGATTATGTAAATTTATATGAGAAAATCGCACACAAACGCAGGTGTCGATCCTACCTTAGGTGTCGTCGGTAATGCCATGACATTCTATGGAATACCTATACATATCACTGCGAGATTAATTTTAGTTATGTCCAAGCGTATAGTATAATCGGCTTGTCTCATGCATGATGTGTCTGATCTCTTTTCCGAATAATACCTTCTTCGGTACGTAAATTAACCCTTTCGTGAGTGCACCATGGCGTAACTGATATGCACCCGTCTGCATTAAGAAAAGGTACTGTCTTGCAAGGTTTAGATATTGGGTTACTACCTTTGCAACGTTTAATCCTCTTAGACCAAATATTCTTAACGAGGTTAAAGGCTTCTTGTTTCGTAGCCCGACTCCCGCCAAGTCGAACCCTTTTGTTATAGGTTATGTATGGGCGAACACCATCAAGGTCGAACTAACCTTACTTTACATATACATGTAGCTGCTGAATTAAACTGATGTTTTTGGAATTACTTCGTTAACCTTGTATCGGATGAGTTCAAGACGAGGTCTTCGTCTGTAAAACTGTACAGTAAGCCTTGATTTTCTGAGTAAATTTTTTTTGCGTCTCCATTAACTGCTTCGTAAACGAAACAAAAGTTATGGAAGTTGAGTTTTGTAAAAATTTAGATGGAGCAAGGATTTATATCAGTGAGGAATTTTTGAACGATGATTTAGTTTTCTCGGCTCCTTTTATAGCATTTCATTTCATATGAAATTGAAAAGAAATTTTCATTGATTGATATGGTACTGGCTGTATTGCTCATGTACTATGAAAAAATTCGGGCAAGCATCGTTATGAGTATAGCAATGGACTTGTATCGGAAATAGTGCAAAACTACACATATTTATTGGTAAATGTCACAAAACATCACGTGTGTAATAAATCTATTCGAAGTTTAAAAAACACTTAAATTTTCTAAGAATCATAGCAATCTGTACATGTAGTATTTATGTGTAATTGAATTATGCATCGTGAAACTTATTTCATAGAATAGTACTATAAGATAAACCTCTTATCATACCCATTTCCGTAATTTATTAATGATGAATCTCGTGTAATTTGAGGAAGGAATAATACCGAGGAAGAAAATTCTTGATGGGGCCATCGCAAAAAAAATCTGTCGAGTTCAAAAGAAAAGTATTATTATGGACTACGGTCTGCACTTTTTTCCGTAATCGACACCTGTCTGTGCGATTGATCTTCCATGAGTTGAAATATGAAAATTAGAGACTAATATATTTTGCTAGTCAAATCTCATATGATTGTGAAAAAACAAACATAATTAGTTTCAATTCCAAAAGCACCAATAGAATCAAATTTTCATTTTTCTAACCTAAAATTGACACTTTCAAATGCGGTTTCACGGTTCTCATGATAAAAAATCACAGACTCATTCCGGGCCCGGAACACTTATTTCCCTCTCTTCGCTCGCTAGTGCAATAAAATACTTTGTACAGAAATTTTTTCATGAATTTGTCGCACCAAAAAATACTGGATTACGATTACCCTGTTTCAGAGTAATTCTTCTTTTCAATATGTGATGATGGACTACTGGATTCCAAAGTACTTATGCGTGTCAAATTTCATGTAAAAGAATGAGTTGCTAATGCGATGTTGAACATTATTATTAGAGTGTCTGAGACGAACGTCGATTTGAATCCCATGTGACCATACATCTCAAACTGAAAAAAGCATGAAAGTTCAGGAATATCTTGAGAAAAATAGATCTATCGTGCAATCAGCTATGATTATTTATTGTAAAACTTGAAATATCTCATCCACTCCATGATAATCCCAGTCTCTTTATCGCAAAAAGCATCATAATCCAGAAACGCAAGAAGCAAAGTAATACGTATAATTTCAAACTCGAGTCTACCTCCAAACCTTCCCTTTCTCCTTATTTCTTTCCAAGTATACTTCGGATTTGGAAAAAAAAAAAGTCGACGTGCAGTGCACGCGTATCTCGTAATTTATCGTCTGTCAGAGAGCACCCGAGAGTACTGCATGTGAATGTATACGGATAAGTTTTTTTTTTAAAGCAGCTAGCTCTTCGAGAAGCTCTCGAAAAATAAAGGACAGATTCAAGTGCAATTGTGGATGACATTCGCGACCTTCCCATTTCGCATTTTTCACTTTCTACTAGTTTCAATTCTACCCTATAAAGTACTATCAAGAAATACCCCCCCCCCCCTTCAACATTTCTCAAGGGTTACATTTAATAAAAAAGTGTTAATTACAAAAGTTGATAGGTATCAAATGAGGATTCAGATGACCCCCCCCCCCTCCCATCCCCCTCGAACTATCTGAGGTAACAAATTGGGATTTTCATTTAAAAATCCAGAGTTGGCTTTGATGGGTCAAATAGTGGCTGGAGGAATTCATCTGAACTCTCACTAGACATCCAAAAGCTTTTGTATTCACTAATTTCATGAAAACTTATCTCAACGTAGAATTGACTCTCTTTTAGAATCTGAGGGAGAGAATGAATTGTGTATTCGTAAAAATTCAAAATAGGCTTCAGATGAGAAAATAAGGAGGGGGGAATTTGAGTGAAATTTAGGAGGTTCATCGGAACTCTCATTTGATATCCAACAACTGTACGTCACCCAAATTTGAAATCATCGTCAGTGGGGAAAATCAGGCGCGGTGGGGGGGGGGGGAGGTATAATTAGATGACACCCGTGGGAGATATGGGGGGGGGGGGTGGTTCGGCACTCTTTTAATGTACTGTATATTCAGTATATTTGGAATCAAAAATCTTTTTTACTGTATCAATTTCGTGTTCTATTTTAAATTAGATTTTCTAATGGATAAAATACATCGGTGGTTAATAATACACACTCCCGATCTTGGGTACCTATATCAATGTCATGAAAAGATCATATTTTGTAGATAAATTTCACGCTCAGGTGAACCATCAGAATTGCATGTATGTCTAGGGGTAGCGCAGAATTCATAAGCATGATTCGGCCGAATAGAAAAAAAAAACGGGGTGCAAAACATGAAATAAAAAAAGTGCGGGACAAAGTTTTGCGCACAGCTGTCTGTCTCTCAGCAATCAAGATTCGAGCGTATATAGGTACATACGTTTGTGTAATAATGTGAAGGTGTATGTGAGGATGATGCTGGGGGAATAGTAGACATCAGATGAGATGATGTAGGATGAAAAAAGAAAAATTTTGTGACGACGAGTCGGGAAAAATTCCTGTGCATGAATACCCGAGAGTAATTCTGCGTATACGCTGTGAACATGAATTCGCTCGTTCGAATGCGACGAGGTAGAAATCGAAAAATTCTTCATCTCCGGTTCAGGTTGTACGCAGGCTTGGTGACACTGTTATATGTATGTATGTGCTTTCACTGCTCGCGTAACTTTCAATTATTGAATTTACGTTGCTGATGTGTCGTGTGTACACTTGAATCGATTCGATAGACTTTTCCGATTTTTGATCGCAGTGTGAACAAGGAGTACGTATTTTCCGTTTTTTTTATATGTCGATAATGTTTTGCACAGAATGTTTTGTGCGAAAATCCAATCTTGAAAATTATGCGTTGGTTAGGGAGGAATCGATAATTTGAGAAAATTTCATGGGTTTGAGTACTAGAGTCTGTTTTTTGTCATATTTTAACACAAAATAGAAACAAAAAAATATTTGTGATTTAAAAATTTAGATTTCTTTTTAAATTTTCCAATTTTATTCACATTTACTCACAATCTTTTGGTTAAAAATAAAATGTTGGCACAATCATGAAGAGTTATTATAGTTGATAATATCATACAAAGCTCAAAATATATCGTTTCAAAAGTACCTCCAAGCTATCAGTTATTCTGAATTTTTTTGAATAAATTAAGTCTTTGGATTAACGAATATTGATTAAAAACTTTCCAACGACCACTCCTAAACAGAGGACACCTACCTAGCGTATGTTATATGTCATTTTTAAAACCACGTCTGACTAGTCTATGAATGATTGACACCTGGCTGCGTCATCTGGCGTTCTAGAAGTCACGCATCCAAAATAATTCAACCTCCTCCCCCCCCCCCCTCACCATAACCTATAACACCCAAAAAAGCATCCCACCAAAAGCCATCCACAGATCCGCATTCCGGTTTCGACAGATGTGCCATATATAAGTATTATATACCCCACTATACGGGGTATTATACCTACCATTTCACACATCCATAAAAGAGTGCATTATTGCAAGAGAATTGCGCAACGGCAAGCAGCATCGTGTGCCTCCGCAGTATTCCGGGCCTTATACGGATTTGATGCATCGTGGTTCTGAGAGTACACTTACTATATATATGCAAGTGAAATTGCCATGCTTTATGGAGAAAGCGATTCATGATCTGTTGGATATATATTGAGAATTAATTTAGTATGTGTACGTGTGGGTGAGGGTTTATGGTTGATGAATGATTGTGGTATGATATTGACACGTGACTCTGGGATGCTCATATTATATCGCTTGCGAGAGATATGGGATAGACGCCCCCTACCGGTAGGCGTCACCGTTAACGGTGATTAATTAAATTTTGTGAGATATGCGTATAACACCTATCGATTGGATCGTATATTCAAACATCGCGTGACTCTTTTGTTGTAAAGGGAATGGAAGTTCTCCTTTTGATTGGGCATGGTGGTGCCACGTGATGGCAATGACGATTTTTGATAGTATGGAAAAGAATAAGGGTGAGGTTAAGGTTAGAGTGGATTGATCAGGTTGGGAAATTTTATAAATATCTGGGATACGGGTAATCAAGTTCGAATCCGGATAGTCGAATACTATCGGATAGGTAAATCCATCCGGATCTTATGAATCTGGGCGGATATCCGGACAAATATCCGAATATTCCCAACCTTCAATTTCTTTAAAAATTATTTGGCTTCTCCTCCAATGCTCGTGAATTCAGATGTTTTCAGACAACTTTCAAGTGATTGAAGACATTGAAACCCACACAAACTTCTCAGGTTAGTTCATAAACTCTAGGAGTTCTGGTAAACTAGGAAGAACCAGGGTATTATCAAACAAATAGACCAAGACCGTATAATTTTTTCAAAAATATGAGACTAATATCCTTATTTCAAATAATTCATTAAACATGCATTTTTAGCAACTTTTGTGAGAATTTAATCACTTTGGCCGATTACAACTTGAATAATAAATCAACACCCATCTGACGACCATATTATTCGTAGCTATAAACCATAATTCATCCATTGAATTATCTCAACGAACCGGTAATTATTGTAACTGTAGATTTCCAACGAACCATCCCAATGAATATTCTTCCACTCCCTTCATCTTTTTCATCCTCTTGCATTGAAAATAGCAGAAGACAAAAATACTCTCAAAAGCGATGGACACACCTGACGATTAAGCTGAATCGTTTCACCCCATATCTCAAACCGCCCATATCAGTCCAACCCCCGTTAAAAATCACAAAGCATGCTCAATTCAAAACATACTCCTCCCTCCAATCCTTATACCAACGGGGTAATTATATATCCAAGCTGAGCTTTCAAGTTTTATAACAGGGACGTATAACAAGGAAAAATTTGCATAACAAGGCCGATCGAAAAACCGGCCCTTGCACCAACCATCTAACTATATATATATATATATATAGTCCCAGCTGTGATCAAGCTCTAACGCATCCTTATTAGATATACTTGATATGTGTGTATGTATGTGTGCATATCGTGTTGCTGTAATATATGTATGTAGGAAAGGTAAGAATGATCGACGCATCAGGGTAAGACGACAACGCAAACACATGTCGAGTCCAGCGTTCGGTATGAGTAGAGCAAACATCGGTGAACCTGCAGCATCTGCCCAAGTTATAACGAATGTTTTAGCTGTAAAGACCCATATAGCATCATATTTAGTGTATGGATTATCTGGCAAGGGCTTTTAATCCGATATGCTGTGCCGAAAATTGGGGGAAGCTTTTTTGGGGGTCACGGAGTTCGTTTATTTCTGAGGTCCTGCGGGGGGGGGGTGTTCGAAATTATGATTGAACTCGACAGTTTGGAACGTCAGTTGTTTATCTGGTCCGAATGTTGGGGCTGTTATTATAGATTAAGTATGCGCTATTCTGCTATGTATATTTTGTTCTGGAGATTCATGAAATTGATTGAATAGTTTTAGTGTTGCTTGGATTACGTTAAATTTTTGGGAGATGACCGTCAATTCGCATATTTTTAGGTTAGGTTGAGTACAATTCTGGACTTGATGAGTTTGATATAGTTCAACCATTCGTTTGTCATATTCTCGTGTTATTTCTTTATTGAAACAATTTTTATAAACGTTCAATATCGACCGATCTTAACCCGTTAACTTTGTACCCCACTTCCCAGCCTACGAAACACTTTCTGATACGAAATGAATCAATTGATTGTTGCAAAATGGCAACAAATAGCAAAAAGAGACAGATGTATTTTTGGCGTTGCCACAGATTTTTTAGAATTTTTTCAGATTTTTATGATGTATTCCAGAGAAAAGCAATCACAAATATCGGTTTCGAGGAATGTCCACGTACTTGGACACTTTCAGCGAGCTGGTTAAACTATTTTCAAGTTACTAAAGGCTCATTCTTTACCTCATGATAGCTTAAATTTGGCATTTTTCGGAGCTTTAGTAACCTAGTCAATCATCTGTCGGCATCACAAAATTTCTTCAAAACCCATTAGCTTTTAAAGTTTGTAATCATATTTACACAGTCTCAAGTTCACAGGACGAGATAAAATTTGTATCAAGATGATGTCAAAAGATGCCCTCGTACACGTTCTATACTTGATCTTGAAGACTAGTTCAATCCATAGATTCACCAGAAGCTTTTCAATTAGCAAAGTTTCATAGCTAACCCAAACTTGCTCAACTCTTGATGAAGTACTACTTCACCCCTTTGAACTTTGACACTAAATAAGTAGCGCTGGCATCTTGATTGAAACTACTCCAGATATCTTGTGGCGTATGCAATTTTCAACTCGTCACCCGTCCTTACAGAGATTATCGGTATTGATTAACCTTGAAATAATTAATGTAAGAACTTACTAGACAATAGGGGATTGAAAATTTAGGGAATTTCAGTATAAGTTTTGCGAAATTTCCTTCATCGTCCTGTGACTGGAAGACTTTGGCTATTTAATTTTTTTCTACCATGAGTTTGTACCAAGAAAAATAATAAATTGAACTTTAGACAAGGATTCAGATGCGAGCTTTACAAAAAGGCTGAATTCAATATTTGACTTTTGCTGGGATTTTTTCATCAAACAAAATTCTTCAACATGAAAAAATTATCAAAAAAATCGTTGAATATCAAGGTTTGCAGGCAGCATTACCGAAATCAATCAAAATGCATTCTAACCCTAACCGCGAATTATACCAACACATGAACTCTGGACTTACCTTCTACCCCACACTCTCCTAACAATAATAATACAATATGACGCTGAATAAACGAGTACCGCGGTACGCATCTATCATCGAAATAGGCGACCCAACATTTGAAGGGACTAGCTTATATTATACACTTAATATCTACCGGTGTCAATTGAGCGCAAAAAGAGACGTCGATTCGCCCCTAGCATATCATCCTCGCGCTATAACACACATTTTACTTACTTGTATTGAAAAGACATATATAGTCAGATTCTGTGTTAGTATTTCCCCGTGGTCTATAGAATATATGTGCAAAACATTGCGTATATATAAACGTATTTTTCCGGCCTGATGGCGAATAACGTTAGGGTGGGACGAGCAGTTAATGAACGGCCCTTGAGAGCAGCCATCGAATATATCGCTTGAGGGTTGTCATCCCTTTCCGATAGCTTCCGGCTCCGATTCGCAATCTGCTATGATAGGAAAAGCTTCGTGATTTCTGTGGAGTGAAAAATGAATGGTTCCTCGATCATTATTATAGAGTTAAAAAGTTCTATACTCAATTGTCAGTATCTCTAAAGGTCTTAATTTTTATAAATTGAAAAATTTATAAAAATTTTTTCAAAATTTTCTTACAGAAGTTTGTAGAGTAAAAAATCAGCAATTTTTTTATGTAGCTGAGAAATCGCAGACTCTACATCCTAAAATTTTTGGTTTGTAGACTCTTCTAGTTTAAAAATAATGAAATTTGAAATTTTTTTACGAAATTGTGAGCTACAATTTGAGAAATTTTGAATACAAGAAATCATGTACTAATCGTTTATCCTTGACTTAATGATTTCGAGGTGACAGTCCCCGGTTCACCCAATGATTTGCATCATCATCAACTTCGATTCTATAATTTTCTTCACAATTATCCGTTTTTTTTTATTTTTCATTCTACGTATATTTCGGCGAAATACAAGATCTCACAACTGAAAAATAAGCAAATTGGGATAAAACCTAAGAAGATCTCCTCAATCCAATCATGAAAAATAACCACCCACGCACTCGTACTTACTATAAACACGCAATTTGATCGGATCAACTTGTCGCACATAGAAAAAAAAAAAAAACAGTAAAAGGCACACCTTAGACATTTGAGGTCGCAGGTGTGCTTGTACTATATAGAAACCTCAATGAGACATTAGAATTTCAATGTACGATACTTTACCGCACCACGGTATGATTATATACTTAGTACTGGATGCTGTCCTCTTTAATCGAGAGGTGCGCGTGTGGTTTACACCCTGATAATAGACTGCCAAGCCTTGTCACCGCTTCCCATACCATCAGAAGTTTCGCGTCTGTTATAGCCAAAGTGCAAAGTTTGTAGAAAGGGGAACATTAAGTAATGGGGCGATTCCCTCAACTTTGCTAAGATGGAACAGCTGATGCCAGTGTTTAACACGGTTTTAGACGATAGTATTGTGATTTTCGTAGTGCCGATATTTGGTGGGTTACCTTTGAAAATTTTTAATAAATGGCGAGGTTAGTTGATTTGATCATTGCCCTGGTAGAAATTTACTTGGATGTAACACATTAATATACATAAAATGGCCACTTTTGGCCAATTTTGGCTGAAAATGGCCATTTTATGGCTAATAAAGTGTTACATTAGGATGAATTTCTACCAGGGTGGTAATACACCCATAACGGCGAAAACAGTTTGTTTTTTGTTATTTTAAAATTTTGCGTTATTTGAATTGACATCAGTCCCTTTTGATTGTAGTGATTGAATTATTGAATATTTTGTCCACAGCGTTTTTTTCAAATTGATTGTGTGAATTGGGTCGTAATGGACCGTCATATTTCCTCAATAGAATAAAAAATTGAAATTGAAATTTCAAATTTTCGCGCGTTATCGCATTTTTCATCTGCTAACGATATTGTTTCGGAATTCTTGAAAATTTTGTTTTTTGAACAGTGTGTTGAGTGCTATTCATTAAATACACCAATTTTGATTGATGAGTAGGAAGGGAATGCGATAAAATGTTATACCAAACAAGATTCAAGTCCATTTCATTTGCATCAAGAGCGTCCAAGATACGAGTTATATACTCTCATTTTGCTGACATGAATTAATGTGTTGTACGGTATCTCACCGAAACTTGTCATAGTGGCTTTCTGCCCTCCGAACTACTGATCTTGGCCATCATTCATCAAACAATATCGCTAAGAGTATCGAAATTAATGGTGTACACTTGCAAATGAGAACCGATTACTCGCTCATCGATCAAAAATTATGTAGAATGCTTTCATTCATCTTGCTGATATTCAGGTTTTGGAATCTGTGCTCGGTTTAATTACTTCTACAATCTTATGTGAGATGGTACTTTAAATTTCAGTTCATTTGACAACCAAAAACAGATTGTTTGACGTAAGATGAGGTGTTGGTTCGAAGGAGCTCATTTCATCCATGATTGATATTTTCAAGTTGATATATAAGTTCCTTTATTTCTATAAAGTGACATACAAATTGCTCCTCGAATTGCTCAACCAACTGTGACCCAACAAAATTTGGAAAAAAAATCTGTATGGTAGAAGACAGTTCAAACTCTTAACATATAGCAGTACAAAAATTATGAATTGTGAGTGAAAATACCGAAAGAATCATTATTTAGTTGGATCAGTGTCCGGCTATGTATAGGCTGACATGACCCCCCTCAAGAGTGCGATGCACGATTTTAAATACATTTAAAAAAACACTAACTGCATCATGGAAAATTGAACTAATTCCGACAAAAAATGTTTTATGTCGCAAAATAATAGCTTCGATTATTTGAAATAACAATTTTCATACTGCTTTCTCACTCCAATTTGTTTTGGACCATCCCATCTGCCTGAAACAAGAGTTAACATCCAGTTCGTCACTAAAAAAAATTCTTTTTCTAAGGTGTCCGTAGTGTCTTACTGTTGTATCTTGAAATCGTTTTGAGTCTAAGCGTCAGACAGAAAAAACAACTTCTTCTCTTCGTTTCAATTGCATTCAATGAAGGTTTGTCGTCTGACAAGGAGGCAAATTTTATTTTATCCTGAAAACTGCAACCATCTTATGTTGCACAAACTATGTTTTGTTGTGAAAACATTCGAAATTGAAAATTCAATCGTAGTAAAAATTATTTCGTGTTTGATTGTGATCTGTGGGTGTCCACGAGTTGTAAAAATCTTGATCATGTATCTATTTAGAGAAGTAAATATAATTCTTATTTTGTCACTCGAGAATTTAGAAGTATAACCTAACCTCTACATTCAATACAACAAACATCATCGGTGAAACTCAGAGTTCTAAACTCAAGCCATGAATAATACTTACCGTATATAAGAATGCAGCTCTTGCTCATTTTGAAGATTTTCCATTTTGAATTTGTTGCATCTTGCTTTAAAGACGAAATCAATCTAATACTAAGGACTTGTTTTTGTAGTGGTGAATGCACTTATCATATCTAAATTTCGTGGCCCTAAATTTTACACACCGGCTTGCCATAGAAGATGAAAATTCAAAAAGTTAATGAAAAATAAAAGCGTAGAAAAAATTAGCAATAAACGTTAGCCAAAAAGATCCTTAACGACCGTCTAAAATCATCAACCATCAAAAATCATGCACCACCAAACTAGCATCACAGAAAATCCCCCCCCTTCTTCTTCACTATTGAAGTTCACAGACTGCATAAAAGTCGTTGAATCGAACGTCGAAACCCATCGCGCATCCAAGCCAAACCCTGGGCATGCGCTTCTTCCGATCTCCACGCATGCTCCTCGTTGGTCGCCCCTCAATAAAACCGCCATCAGATCCGGACATGTGGACGCTCGATTTCCAGGGCCATTGTCAAGGGTCGTGTATTATAACCGGTTTCTATATATTCCCGTACAAGGTATTCTGGCTGATGTGATGCTCTCGTATATAGAGAGAAAGAATGAGAGAGAGAGAGAGAGAGAGAGAGAGTCGTCGCGTTATTCGCATTTTTCGCGCGCTAACCTCAACGATGTAGACGCCTTGATGCTTACAGTCACGATGTGCGAAAAACCTGATGGTCAACCCTATCCCCTTCACACACGATATGTATATATATAGATAGTCTGAACTGGACATAGAGAAGGCAAATCGAGCGAAACTCAATGCCGAGTATGGGCTCGACGTCCGAGATCGGTATTACCCGAGGTATATAACCATTGCAATGTACTCGAGGTCTTATTGCCTTCGATGTATGTGTATTTGTGTGCCAGGACCGGCTTTGACACTCTACAATGTGTTTTTCCGAGTGTTTTTCCATAGTTCTAATGGGATTTATGTGTGTGTGTGCGCGCGTGTATGTGTGAGAGAGTGTGAATGTGACGTACTTACTGTAATGTAATGTCACATAAGTTTTGATTCATTGCAATGTCCATTGAGGCGCAGCAGTATAAAGTGGCTTATTGCAAATTGCACAAGTATAGTATTGCATGCAGTGTGTAGGCGTGTAATGAGACTTTTGGTACACTAGTCATATTATAGAGAGAGAGAGAGAGATAGATAGATAGATAGATATCCTTTATTCGTCATGCGACAAAATACACCTACATATTTTCATATGTGTCACATATATATATATATATAAAATTAGTAAATATTCCGATAAAAGAGAGAGAGAGAGAGAGAGAAGGTTTTGTATGTCTGGTATCGAAATATTGATCATGAAATCACGAAATGAGAACGAGATGTTGAGAGTTTGGTGTGGGAGCGATGAAATTACTAGAAAGATTTTACAGGTGAAATGCGCTTGTTCATATTTTGAGGTTATGGTAACTTTGATCGTTGATAGCGAGATGTCATGTGTCAAAAAGAAGCAGAAGAAAGAAATATGATTTCGGTTAGTGAGAGGTTTAGAATTCGGATTGATATTCGAATAGTCTCCATTTTCTTTCAAATACTCAAAATCCAGATAATTCAAATTCTCATTTTCAGAATTTCGGTTATGGCGATATTCACCGAGCCACCTAAGATTGATCAGGTCGTTTTTTATGAAAAATTTACGATTTGCACTATTCCTCACAGATATCAGAAATTTGTAAACAACAGTATGAAACATCTCCATAACCATAAAATTGGCTTTTTCTCTGACAACAGAATAGTTACTAAATTTCTCCTGTTTTTCAACGAAATTCCCTGAATAACATACAAATCATTCAGCATACTTAAAATATAAAAAACTCCTTCCAACCCAGATAATTTCTCCTATACATATTCACAAAAATGATACGCACATCTCTTGTCAACATTATTTCGAAAAACTCAAAAACGAGATGACTGAAGAAACAGTATCTTTCTCGTATCATTATTTATGATAACTGTACCAAAGCCAAAAGATCTTGCTACCGCTATACGCATGAATTTCAGAAAGTGCATACGAGATGCATAGAGATCCAAGAGTCTCTCTCTCTTTTCCGGAAACTCGAGCTGGCAAGAGCGACATTGTTCCAAGAGCTGAGAAGACGCTATCCCGCCACTGTATACTCCATACAGTATATATATATGGAAGATTCCAAAAGGAAGAAGGTACTTCATATCAGAGCACGACGACCTCTTTCCTATTGCCCTCTATATATAGATCCCAAAGTGTATGCATATACTATGCACGCACGTGTGCGATACACTCGGATATCATTCTGGGTGTCTCATACGGATGTGCTTGCCGTGGATACCGTTGTCATAGACATTCAAATCTCTATACCTTTTCCGCCTTTGTCATAGTGCACATCGACCTCATTCTCTCCTTTCTTTCAACTACAATCACTAGCCTCTAGCCGCTATCTTTATGAAATACTCGAAATTTGACCTAACCTAACCTAACCTAGTCTTACATGTATCCCAAATCAAAAGAAAGTCAACTGACGGACTGCTGCAATTATGAAGAATGATTCTGTGCAAAGCCAATTAACTTGATCTTGTTTTCCATCCATAACCTCCAAAGCTTTTAACTCTAATAACACTCACTAATAGTGTCTCTCACCTCTCACTGTCACATATAAAGTTACCGGATCTAGCAACCGTTATCCGTTCAAAGGAGCATATTCAATAACAGTACCCTCGGGACACTTCATGAAAACTAGGCTTGAGCATTAAGACCGTATTACAACTTTACAATGCTTAACCGTCAGGAGTCATCTGAGCTCTGAGGTGTAAAGATGGTTAGGTTACACTTCCATCGCGTACATCGCGAGTCTGGAGCAGAATTACACATGCCACACGAGATACATACATACGATATGCTTATTCCTGGGCGGTGTATAAAGGTGTATAAAGGTATGCGCGATCGTGAATGAAGCGTCGGATGTACATTGGTTAGAGACTGTTTCACAAGTCATTACCTGCGCAAAGTTACCCCGTGTCGGAGCAAAACTGTTCTGAAAGCTTTGATGGTTTGGAGTTTGGCTTTGAGATTAGAAACAGGTTCAACGTGATCCAGTTGGAAGCTATTGATTGATAGAGATTTTGATTGAGTGGATTGAGAGGTGGGGAGGACAGATTGGTTATAATGTGAGGTTAGATTTTTTTTGGATGGCTCTCTGGCGTTATTACGTTTTGAATATCTGGTTCGGTAGGGCTTTTTTTCTATAATAAGGCATACGGAGAAGTAAATGTGTAATCCCTTGAATAGACTGTTTTCATGTCCAGTGAGATTGGTTTACATTTTAGACTGTTGTCAAAGGTTCCTTTTCTGGTACCGTGGAAGATACTCCATTCAAGTTGCGTAACTGAAATCGACAAGCAGGAATCGAAGATCCAGTCAAAGACTTTAGAGACAAGTTTTGGGGTGTCGAGTAATTTTGTCGATTTTTATAGTATTACTAGAGAATCATATGATCGCCATTATGACATCAACCGTGAAGTTGTCTGAATTGAAATATCTTCACATTGTATATACCCATGGTTGCGATGTCTCAATTTAGTTTTTTTTTTTTTTTTTTTTTTTTGTAGTAGGTTAAGAATTTCACACCGAGACAAAACACTAAAGTTAAAAATTTCCAGTCAGCCAATCGATAAGGAAGATCTTCTCCGACGGCTAAATTTTTTTTTTTTTTTTTTTATTTCAAACATCTCAATATACTCTCAACATTCGAACGTTTGATGCAATCGAAATTGACCCAACCATTAATTTTCCTTTCTCATGAATCGATGACAGCGAGACTTGCAAACTGCCTTTGCACGCAATCGGATGTGAATAAATACACGAAAGACTTTTTTTACTATACATCTCTCGCGTGTGTAGATTTGTATTATAAAAGACGCACGTGAGTAACTTACTGCTGCGAAGAAATAACGAAGCCTTACGACTTGGTCTCTCTTACTTCTGTCTTCAAGGGGTATGTATTGCTTGACTTGTGGCCCCATGTAGACACACCCTTTGCGCAATGAAGGTTTGGGAAACGACTTATGTATATAGAAGGTTAGGAGGGTTTTTTTGGGGGGTTACCTTATCGATCCCTCTGATGGCGTTATGACTTTTGAGGGCGGTGAGAAGTGAACTTATGCCTCTTCCTTGCTTTTATATTCATTCATCGTGATTTGAATTTACAGTGGCAGTAGGCTGGGTGGTATTTTAGATGTTTAGGGCCCTGACTAAAGGTTTTGGGAGCCGTTATGACATTGAATATAATGTGAGCTTGAAGCATCAAAATTGGGGTCATGGAATCATTCAAAATCTTGAACTGTTGCTCCATTTGTGGGTGACCGATGACTCAGATCAAGTTTAGAGTCAGGGTATCGGATTTTTTGACGGATTCATCTTTTTAGAAAAATTTTTAATTTAGTAGGTAATTTATAGGACTTCACAGACACTGATCGTTACGCTACTTTAACTACAATAAGTCAATCGAGGCAAGGCCACTCGATCCAAAAGTCAAATAGAACAATGTTTGAAATCAGGTGACAACGAGTGATGTATGAAATCCATATAACTCTTACTAAAACTTCGCTAAAACTACGATATTTGACCGGCACCTTTGACTTGGCCACTTGTGAGTACTTTGCAGGAGATATTGAAGTTGACTTTTCAACTGATTCCAGGTTAAGCCCTGATTTGATGGATTTAGTGTCTGAAATTGGGTAGTTTTTAGTAGATTACGCAGATGTGGTGGGTTAGTGATGAGTGGGTGCGAAGTCCATAGCTCATCTACATGCCGATTTTGGAAAATTTTTTAGAATTCTGTGTAACCCTCAAACTCGCCCTCGAACAATGAAACTCCTTTAACCAGTTTGATGATCAATTCGTTCAGTGCTATGAAACTTTACTTCCTTTTCGTATAATTTTTAAAGTGTTGAAATCTCATTCGCCCACACTCAGAGTAATGATCTTGCAGAAATATTCAGATATCATTTTTGAAACGCTAACAGCTCGTAATATAAACCGTAATCCAAGATGCGATCAAAATTCTCACAATTCGCAGAAAACAACGTTACAAGTCTCAATACTCGCTTGCACAAGCAATAAACTCTTCTTCTCAAATTCTCTCGTGATTATTCGAACGTGGGCAGATACACGTTCACTTTAACTGATCGTTAACAAGATTATAGCCCGAAATCATGCGATGCGTTATTTCATTCTCTGCAAATTTTATGCTGCAATTGATGTGGTGGTTCTTTCGTCGATTTCCCGTTTCTTGAAATACCCTTGCGAATATCTCGTTAAAATTGATGCGAAACAATCTCGCGCTCATGATACAAAAGCGGATAAAAATTATTCTTTGGTCAGTTTTACATTCTTGGCGGAACCTTTACACACTCATTACACTTCATAAGAAAAATTTGGAATTCTAGTGAGCGCCAATCGAAAATTGGTTCGAATCTCGACCGGTACCAATGTGAATTTTTATAAATACATCTCATGGTGGTTTGGAATCCCCCTGAATCCGTACGCCCTGCAAAATAATCTAGAAAAAAATTGGGAATTCATTAACAAAAGAATAAAAAATAAAATTCTCCATCGCCATTTCACTTCAACAACTAACCCAACTATCAAATTCATAAAGTATGCCTGAGCTCACCTTCCAACCCTTTACTTACTCCTTTCTGTTCCTTTCAATGCACATCCCATGCTTCGGCATAGCATCAGTGATGGCACCGATGGCGTCCAATGCAAATGTGCAAATGTGGCAGCAGCTGTGCTGGACCGGCTCCAGCAGTAAGCGTCTCGCCCCGATAACTCAGCCTCGACAACGGCTCTTCACGATCAAGGCTCTGCGCAAAATACATCGCATCGTAGGTAGTCGCGGCCAATTCGAATTTCGCGCGATGCATCTCAATGCTACGAGGCCGTTGTACCTTTTATCTATATGTGTATGGTTTATGGTTTGTGTGTGTATGTGTGTGAGTTTGGATGTGTAGTTTGGAGATCTAGAAAGTTGTGATAAAAAGTATGGGAGGGATTTGTTGGCAGCCGATTCGGAAGGTCTATTAGAGAATTTCGGGAAGAATTTTAGTAATGGGTGACTGTTATTTTCGGGGTTGGGTATTAGTGGTGGATTTGCTGGATGATTTGACCGGTTGAGTGAGAATTGAATGTCGTGGATGAATCGAATTGGGTAGTTCATTCGTGCGTGATATGAGACAACTCTGAGGGAGGTTTTGCAGGGATTTGCTTAGCATTCGTTATAAGTAGCGCCTTGGGGTTACGGTGGTTATGGGGTGAGTGTATTTTTCTCACCCTCTCGAGATTCCAACACTCACTTAGTGAGTAAAAGTGTCTTCTATTGAATTTCAACCCCCCCCCCGTTATCGTATCATCATCAGAGAATTTCTATCAGATGGTGTCGTTGTGTTGGACTTTTCAAGGCTTATGTTGAATGTTCACTAATTTCTACGCTTACGATTTTGGATACATACATGAACCTCGTGATAGCCAAACAAAATTTATGACTCAAGTCAAGAAACTCAAGTCATTGTCATTGAGAAGGTTTCTTCCCATCTTTGAAGAGAGCATATTTGTATTATTTAAAATATTTACCCTAACATATCGTTATGAATACGAGATATCGACAGCCTCGAGTTATCGGATCCATTATTCGATTTATCGAAATCGTTTATATTCATCTCTTTATAGGGTATATTCGGATGGTTTAATCGAACACCCCATTGCAGATCGATAAAAGTTTGAGATATCGAGATATTCGAGATATCGAATCCATAGTTCGATTTATCGAAATTGGTAACATTTCTTGAATTTTGTTAGGACTAGTGCTTTGCATGGAACAATATTTGATAATCAGTATTCTGTCCGTTCGATTTTGAAATAGAAAAATAATGAATAATTAATGTTCAAATTGACGATAATGAATAAAGTGTTTCGCCTTACCACCCAAGCTACAACCATATATTTTTCAGACGTTCACTGAAAAATTGTCTAGGTCAAAATATCTCGCGTTTATGGGATTGAATATGTTTGTACCGAGGTTTTTATAAACAGGACCCATAAGAATTCCCATATTCTGGATGTATAGCATCAGTCCATTCATAGAAAACGAATTAAATCATAACTATTAAAATTCATATCACCCATTCAAAATATTCTACCAAGCGACCCAAATACTCATCCTACCTCATCTGCGTTATCCAATCCTCGCATAAGAAGTCTAAGAACCAAATCGATAGATATTCTCATCACTACCTCTGCAGACTTTTACAAAGAGTAAGGAAAGCCTTATTTTAAGTAAATTAGAATCGTTCGCAGACGAAAGCTCGATTTCAATAAAGCTGAATTGGCCCTTCAATTTTCACTCGCAGAAGAAAACAAGGCTCAGAGTAATAAAGTCGAGTTCAGAGCCTTAAAAGCACCACTCCAATCTCAATGATAGTTACACTTTAACGTGTAAAAGGTACGATTTCTTGGCACACAGAGCGCGAAAACAGAACATCAGCGAGCGCAAGCTTTCAAGACGTCCATCGTCGCTTTTGGTACTTTTTGGATGCTCGAGGCGCCGCCGCCGCACCGAGTGATGATGCACCCACACAGCTATCTAGAATCTTCAGTAAGAGAAATAGAGGAAGTAATCCTAAAGTCGTACGAGCGAATCCTATATATATATATACTTTTGGCCAACTTGTTCAAGCTCAAGGCGCGAGAAAACAAGCATTTGTCTTTTTTTTTTCGTCCTTTACTATCGGTGTAAATGGCATAAGTACAGAGTGTTTTATCACCGGGGTATACAGAAAGTTGTGATTCAAGCTTGAATTTTTTGTCTCTCTTTGAGATAAAGTGAGAAATGTGATGGATATGACCAATTTTGTAGGCAAATTACGAGAGTTGATGGTTGTAGGGCGTCGTCGCATAGCGTCTGCGTCGTTTGCAAAGGAAAATTATGATCGTTGGTGATGATGATCAAGGGAAAGAGGAGATGCGATAATGGAGAGGAGGAGAGACCTGTTTTTGCCCGTAGGGTATGTGTGAAAATTGAGTTGAGATTCCAATTTCAAACGATTTCCGTGATTCTGGATGGATTAATCGATGCTTGGATGAGATGCGATTTTACTAATTGGTCTGCTGGGCTTGTAATCAATTGATGCAAATAAATCTTTCTGATGGATTTGTTTGTTTGGCACTGATTCGAGTTAATGGGTGAATGGATATTGATGTCTAGTTGAAAAATTCTCAACGACTTGGAAACATTATTTTTTGTTTAAACATGCCATTCGTGTCAAGCTTCACATCAATAATTGTGTTATAGGCGCTAAATGACATGAAAGTCCTCAAAGGCGACTTTAAATGACCACATGAAAAAAATAAAAATAAAAATAAGAATAAAAATAAAATCAATCATTGTATTTTGGGAAACTTTGACTTTTGTCAAATTTCACTGAATTTCAACATCAATTTTATTCTTCGTAGAATATGACAATACTTTAAAAAATAACAAATTTGAAAAATAGGTCATATGGCAGCAAAAATAGTTCGGAGTAAATCGAACCGTATTCCAGCCTCAATCAAGGCGACTTTGCCCACTCTCACATGGAAAAAATGTCCTCATTCCTGTGGAAGTGAAATAATCGAATATGAGAGTCGTATTTTTCCTTTTGTTCAAACAAAAACCTCGACCAAAACAGTGCTGTTGATCTCATGTCTCCTCCGAAATGGCAATATTGCGTGCAAAAATATATACCTCACCAGTGTACAAATTTTGAAAATGCATCATAGAATGTGACTCTCAATCTCTACATCGCATGGCTAACGCCCAAGTATAACATCAATCCGTCACAATGTATCAGGCAACCCGACAAGCCATCGAGATATCTTATGAACCGGAAACTGAAAAGTGGCCCTCAGAACCTGACTTAAAACCGGTCACCTTTCGCTAAAAAAAAAACCTTAATATCCCTACAGTCCATCTTCAGAAACTGTTATATCCTAACGTATCCTGTCTTATACTGCCCAAGATGTTCACTTGGCAAATGGTTGGTTCTCCCATCGATAATTTAGCATCCTTCCAGGACACTTTTTCCATATCCAAAAGTCGTAAGAAAAACATCTGTAAGATTTACATACACTTCCACACACACACGAGCGCGCGCGCAAACTTGTGTTTTAGCACGGATTGTTTCGAAGCTCAAATGCATGTCTATAGAAAATTGCAAAAAACCAAAGCAATTCGTCTTGGACTCACCAAAAGTAAAATATATATATACATATATATAAATTCAGTGGGATTATCACGATTGGCTAAGCTCCAGGGTATACAGTAAAATGTTTCTATGGTGTAACTGCTCGACACTTTATTGCCTCTGGAGCTGATCCAAAAATTGCCATAGCCAACGTCGACGACAACGACGACTGCAAGTCTGCTTCTACTGTTCTCGCGCCTTTTTGTAACGCCCGATGTGATATTACGATTGCCACCCGCGAACGCGTACAACGTCGTCCTTTGAAAGCTCGCACTGTGTTTTGTCGGATGAACTTGATGCGTTTTTTGGACTGTGCATCAGTTGAGTTGAGATAGAGATATAGTTGGAGATTATTCGAGATTTTGTCCGTAGGGGATATTTTTGGCACGGTGGTAACGTTTGTGTGATCTGGAATGTTGTTACTTTTAGTGGTTATGGGTTTGTCATTATTAGGCTCTGGAGAGTTTCTGGGATTTAGGAAGCTTTATTTGGGGTTAATGAGTTGGGTTGGGGTTGGGGGAGAGAATGAGGGGAATTGAAATTATCACTGTAATTTGTGAGTACATTCGAAACGAGCCAGAAATTTTTGGCACCATGATATTCGAAATATAGTTATCTCATCTGAATTCATATTTTGAAGGCAAATCTGTGAACGAAATTATCATTCTGTGATTGATGTTTTCTTTTTCTAACGAGCTATTCAAGCAAGTGAAGGGATGGTTAGGATAAATACAGCCAATTCTTGACGCAAAAGAAACATCTCTTTTGTTTTGTCATGTCGAAAAATTTCATGAATTTTTTTCATCTAGAGTATTGCGAGTGGCTTCCTGTTTCAATTCGAGAGTCAAAGCTAGTCGATATTGATTTCCTAAGAACTGGATTTTTTAGAAAATTATATCACAGGGGACACTGGTTCACAAAAACTGTTAGATGAAACAGCTACAATTATACCAACTAAATAGTTAACAAAGTCTCTTGCTTTTTTGTAACTTTTCTGAAATTAACAATAACCGTCCAGCCTGAAAAATTGACATAAACTGATGCATACTTTTTTTGAAAATTAAATTGCATCCAAAAAATATACAGGTACAAAACCATCCCCCCTCAACAATCCTAAAAAAATCTCTGTGAAGGTTTGCACTATATGATCTCTTTTCCGTTATCTTTTTCCAAGAGTGAAACAAGTTCTGATCCTGTTTTCTACCTTGAAAGTTTAATTGTAGGGAATTGATAGATAAACATCGGCAATTAGCATATAAACATACAAACTTACACACACAGTCACATAGTATCAAATGTGCTCACAAAAGACAAGATTCTTGATGTAACACGACTCTAATTTCCTTTTCCGTTTTGTTCTGTTTCAGGTACGTATCCAGTTCACGTGTGCTTCATCTACTTCTTTTTTACCCTTTCTTCTTATGGTTGCGGTTAAGGTATAAGTATGCATATACGTAAAATGCAATAAAAAAAAAAGAGAGTCAGATGACGAGTGAATCATTTTTCTGCAACATCGAGCAGAGATTCTGCGACACGAGCAAAATGGAACACACTTATAGGTATATACCTATACATGTGCGGTTATTTTTTTGCTGCTTTCATAAGGGATCTTGCAGAAAGGACGTCCGCGGTTTTTTCCAAGATTTTGGACCCCTCCCCCCTCTTGTCACACGTGGTCACATTTCATGGATAATACCCCCCCTCATAAGGACGTCCGAATTTTTCAAAATTTTTCATACCCTCGACTGGAAATTGGCATCGATAAAGTAAATTTCCTTGATATAGAGGTTTTCCGAGAAATATGTTGCGTCTCACCATTTCTATCGTCGAAATTTATCGAAATCGGATTTGAAATTGTAATTAATTGCAAATAATAAGTCTAATTCATAGACTAATTTGAATTGGCTCGCATATTGAGAATGATGTCGAGATTCTTTCTTTTTCTTGGGAATACCTTTGCCTGCTGAATCGATTTTTTGAGGTTCCTTGGACGAATTCATTTGCTAACCCTTTGTTATTAACAATTTTTAATGCAAATTTAGGGGTTTTTACCAATATCTTGTGAAATATGCATTTTCCGGGAAAAACACTGGGGGTCAAAGTTGTAGATCACAGAATTTCCCACAGGAAAGGTCCTCACAACTTTCCCGGGAAACCCAGTCCTCAGCCTATAAGGCTAGGCGTGGTTAACATGGGCTTATATGGGCAGCCAGCGCATCCCTTCTCAATTTTCATATAGCTTCGATTCTTGAATGTTGCCGGGTTCCATCATGCGTTGTCATGAACGAAATCTATTTGCTAAAAACAGTCATAATAACAACACATATCTTGTTAGCATCATTATTGTACGCTCACAGCCGAAGAGGGAGGTGTTTGATCATGTTTGAAAATCCAATGATTTCTCACAACAAAAAGAGTCGCCGAGTTTTCCAGGGAAATTGTGGTAGGTGGTGGAAAATCGTGGAAAGCAGGGAACATCATCCCGAAATTGCAGTACTTATCAGAGACATTGCACCATTATGGTCGAAACTTCACGCATAGGTCCTCTAACTCCCCCGATTTCCCCCACCCACCACAATTTCCCTGGAAAACTCGGCGACTCTTTTTGTTGTGAGAAATCATTGGATTTTCAAACATGATAAAACACTTCCCTCTCCGGCTGTAAGCGTACAATAATGATGTTAACAAGATATGATTTTTTTATTATAGCTGTTTATAACAAATAGATTTCGTTCATGACAACGCATAATGGAATCCGGCAACATTCAAGAATCAATTCAATGATTCAATTAACACAGAAATGAAACGAAGAATTGTTAGGATTGTTAGTAACAGCCAACGTATAACGTGTACTTGGTCCCCAAGCGCCTGGTCTGGGGCTCGATTTTAGCAGTCTCTCGGTGGAAAATCGAAAATTTCAGATCTCTTCGATATCGAAACGATGTTATTGTCAAGTTTACATCTTCCTCTTTCGAATGGGCTTGGTTCCATCTCGATATTTTTGATATCATCAAAACTATATGAAAATTGAGAAGGGATGCGCTGGCTTAACCGCGCTGGACGCTTTCCACGCGTTTATAGGCCGAGGACTGGGTTTCCCGGGAAAGTTGTGAAGACCTTTCCTGTGGAAGATTCTGAGATCTTCAATGTTGACCCCTTGTGATTTCCCCGAAAAATGCATATTTCACAAGATATTGGTAAAAAAACCCTAAATTTGCACTAAAAATTGTTAATAACAAAGGGTTGGCAAATGAATTCACCCAAGGAACCTCAAAAAATCGATTCAGCGGGTGGAAATGCAAACGGAGGCATAGGTGGGCGCCCAGACTATTTATGCTTAGCTGCTACCACGAAATCATGATCAGACCCCGTGGGTTGGTTTGTGTCTTTGTAGATAGCTTTATATTAAAGGGATATCATCACTAAATATAACCTTGAATATAATCTGCAGCGACAAATCTTCAAAAGTAGACTTATATGATGGTATATTTCTTTCAAATCGAGCCGTAAACCTGATGATTGTTTTGAAATTCAAAACTCCTACGATTAGAGCCGCTGTGCAATTGTTGTACATCGGATCACTATTATATTGATGCCGCATGACCATCAAAGCTCTATTCATGCTTGTGGACGTTTCACTGTACATAAAATTCTTTTGAAACTTGAAACTTTCTATCAAGGCGTCTCGCACCCAATGGAATATCTGATTTTTGATTCCGAGTAAGTGGACGTCCGAATCTTCGTACAACCCCCCTCGTCAGCAGTCACAAAAAGTCACACTTTCGACGACCCCCTCCCCCCCTCTGAGCGCGGACGTCCTTTCTGCAAGACCCCTAAGTGGACGTCCGAATGTTCATACAACCCCCCTCGTCAGCAGTCACAAAAAGTCACACTTTCGACGACCCCCTCCCCCCCTCTGAGCGCGGACGTCCTTTCTGCAAGACCCCTAAGCGGTATAAGGATCATCTCTCTCATCTCGTCATTCAAGATTCCATTACAGACTCGAACATTATCGTATTCAATCAAACATCGTCAACTTTTGCGTCAGATAAAATCGTTTGAATGATCACAGCCTATCAACACGATTATTTGAAAATTTTTTTCTCTCACTTTTTCGATTCTTTTTTTTCCCCGTAAATCTCCGCCCATGGGCATAAATTTGAATCTCTGAGTGATTTTGGTTCTCTGTAAAATTTTCTGGTTCCTCGAGTGGTATATTATAGACAGTCTATCATCAATGATAGATATTTCACTAACAATATACCTGTCAGATTTTAAATCATAAAAATATCCAGAGCAGGGTTATTAAATCATTGATTCTCCCTTGACGTCCATAAGGGAACGTCCATTAATTTTGCACGGGTTGTTGGGTGGGGAGGGGGGCAACTTCTTACGCTGCATGAGTCAGCGATTGGCCATTCAAAAAATCTTGCAAGTAGTGGGAAAGGGGGTCAAAAATCATGAAAATCGTCCACGCGTAATTTATGGACGTTCCCTATAATGATGACCTCCTTTACCAAATGTCTCTTCGTATCATAGCCATTCTTATTGGCTTATAATTCTCTCTTTGAAAATTTTGTATGATTATTCTGAAAGCATACGTTTTATCAGAAAAACCGAATCCATTTTGCGGCTGTCATATTTTTACAAAAATTTCCATTGCATAACCCATAACCCATAACCCATAAAAGCACAAAGCTCTAATCTACCCAGGATTATAACCTCAAAAGCTTAACAATAATCGCACCAACCCTACCAAAAAATTCGGAAATGACGTATTACGCATCATTAAAGCGTTTCGCGTTATAAATCTGAAGTAGCTTCACAAGTACATTCACTATCTGTATAAAAGCAACTTATGAGAGCTTGCACAGCATCATCAGCATATAGCACTAGAAGTACAGCTGTTATACAGCCCGAGATGTAAGTCTTCTAATTAACGTGCGAAGGCATCAAATCTATGTATATATATACGGTCATCGTCAATTGAGCTTCTCGTGGCATCAGGGCCACTTTCCGGTTTGAGCTTTTAAATCAAATCCGCGCCTCGCCGACGCTTTGTATACCGACTGTAATTATTTTGATGAAACGTCCGAGAGAGTTTGAAGCCTCCCACGCCTCTATCTTTCTCTGTGAACGTTATAACCAAGTGCAAAGCCGACAGGACAGCAGAGATTTGCGGATCAGGTTGCTTTGTGTATACATTGAGTGGTTAGTTCCGAAAGCGGAAACTTAATTGTTGTTGACTAAACTGTGTTATGGTCTTTTACTCAATTGTTGGGTTTTGAGGTTATGATAGGTTGGTATGCGTCAATTGGGATAGGTATATATTGAGAAGAGATGAGCACTGATGGATCTCGACAAATTATCAGATTGTCTTATCATGTCAAGATGTTGAAACTAATTTTGTTAGTTTTCTACATTCATCAGTCGCAAATTTCCTTAATCCATATTCTAAAAAAATCATTTCCTTCTTTTTCAACTTCAGCTTTTCTGTTAGATCCTCACTCGAAAAATGAAAAAATTTTTTTTCTATTTCTTTAACTTTTCAAACATTCTTTTCCTCGCTTCGTTATTCTTTATTTTCCGTTTTGATTTGATTGATCATATTTTTGAATGTCTGGCTTATACTCAAGGCCTGTCTTATTCTTTTTCACTACTAGGGACTAAAATACGCGTTTTACTCCCGCTTCGCGGAGCGTAAATGACACGAGTTCTCGTTCCCTCGTATCGCTCTCGGCTGCGCGCCTCGAGCGCTAAACCCGGGAGGGACTCGTCCTCTTTTACTCCCTAGTTGCGTAATGTACTATCTTTTGAATATTTCATTTTCCATGATAGAGCTTCCTTTCTTCAATAAATAAGTACAATCTGTACCGAGTTGATGAGGTAGCTCGCTTCTCAGCAATTAGTTTTCGGCCCGAGCCTCAGGCGAGGGTCAAAATAATTGTTCTGAAGCGGGGAACTTCATGAACGTAGCGTGGCTATTATTTCATGCAATTTTGTAGACACCGAAACATCGAAAAATTGTATGAAAATTTTTTATAATTTGTTTCTATTTTTTTCGCTTGTTTTTCATTCTATTTTTGAATATCAATATTTTGATTTTTCCGAATTACTCAAATTTCATTTATTTCTTCTTTGTGCTTGTTTCTTTCCTCGCTATTTCGCCAAACTTCTGAAATTATTCGAGCAACTACAGTAAGAGCTTTCCGTAGATTGAGTGAATAGACCATATATACATTTTTGAATGCATATTTTTCAAGCGTCTCACTATTCCAACCTTTATTGTCGAATCTCTCAATTGAGCCTGAATGTAATTCTATCCTAAATCTGAAATTTTTTTTAGATTCATGCGGCCTTAAATATCATGCGCAAAAATACGAAATTATCATGATCGTATACTCAATCGTTGAGTCAGTGCTTTCAGTTTTCGGTGATTGATATTTCTTGAAGCAAATTATGCCATATCTGTTCATTGTACCACACTGTACATTCATACTGTACAACACAACCATCATGGCTCATGTGTAACATCATCGACTCAAACCAAAACGATCCTTGCAAATCATATCTCACACATAATCTTCCATCATACTCACTACACTCATTCCTCAACTGTCCAGATTCATTTTGCCCATAAGTGTTCCCAACATCATCAAACACTCTCATCCTAAGAACTGTATCCCCCCCCCCACTTCCCGCCACCTCACCGTCCCCCCATACATCACATACATACTTACAAACCCGTCAATCGACTTGCAAAGCTCAAATTCCTTCTACACTGTAAATGTATATACAACACAAGCATCAGGAAAGTCGTTAAGGCGATTGTGGGCGCGAAAAAGAGATGATCGAAGTGCATCAACGTTAACGATGCATTATAAATATATATATATATATATATATATATATATATATATATATTCGCACGTAACCGAATGATCGGGGCCTGATTTATACGAACGACTTGCAAACCGATCCAAAGATCGCGGCCCACCAACATCGTCTTTTTGTCAATGTATTAGCGAAATAAGGGTATTATACAGTTATGTAGGTATAAATATATGTATACAAAAAAGTTGGTTGAGTGAGGTGAAAGTGGTTTGGATGCCGTAGATGTAAAGCTTGCAGCAAAAGAGACCGCGGAATCCGTGGTAAATTTGATGAGACTCACGGTCTTTGAGCAGCGATGAGCTAAATTATTATACGGCGGAGATGGAACTTTTGGTAAGCGTTTGTCCTGTTTTCGAGGGTTTTATACCTTTTTTTGGAGATTAAGTGGGACAGCGAGGAGGTCAGTGATTCCCCCAGGAAGTGTGGTAACTTTTGTAGAATGGTTTTGAGCGGAAGCTTTTGTGATTGAAAAATTATGTTCGAAACAATTTTTTTTTTTTCTGATAGAATTTTGGACTTTCGAATGATTATTTCCACTTACAATGAGAGCATCAGGTCTGCGGAACATGGATCTTGATGAAACTCTGGGAATTATCTTATTTTGGTGAAAAATGAAAGGATCTCAACAGATTTAGTCCCATGGGCCTGCTATCCTGAGATATAGCTATGGAGATTAACATTGTCCATATACGCCTATATTAAAAAAACACATATATAGATATACTGACAACGATAACCTTCATAGCTGTATCTCGGGATAGGAGGCCCATTGGACTAAACCCTTGGAGATACCTTCATTTTTCACCAAAACAAGATGATTCCCAGAGTTTCATCAAGATCCATGCGTTCCGCAAACCTGATTCCCTCCATGTAAGTTGGCTTTCTTCGAGGCTTTCTTTCGTCGTAAAGTTCATTGCAAAACAAGGAGATGCCGATTTCAATTCTATGGAATAGAAACAATTTTTAGACGGTTGAGCGTCATTTTGACGATTTTGTAAATTCAAATAAGATTTATCAACACATCTGTTGAATATTGCTTTGAAATTTTTGTGAATTCAAAAAGATGGGTTAGAACATTCTGCAACTAAATTTCCAAATGTAAATAACCTTGGCTTTCGACGGAAGATTACACATTAATCAATACTTCCAACCGAAGAAATACGGAATTTTTCAACTACAATAACCAATATTCCCTTATTGAATACCAGAGCTCACAAGAGAACGTGATAGTGTTTGCATTTGATTTTAGTTGCATTTCTGTTGCGCTTCGCGTCTGGGAATAGATTTTCGCTCTGCGCAATTTTCCTTATCCTTCTCTCATTTTCTACTTCTCATTTTTTTCGTGTATCGTCGTCGTCGTCGTCGTTGTGGGGTCTCTCCTCTTTTTCTGGCTTCATTAAAGCCTCTTGATTACTTTCTTGTGGCGTACACCGACAATGTTTTTTTTTTTACCAGTTTTGCAAGATTAAAATGAAAGGTTATCGATTTCATCTCGCTAAGTATAAAGCTCGCAGCGTTTTCTTTCCCATTATGATGAGATTTTATAGCTCACGATTATCATAATTACGAGTGAGCTTAGCATTATGAATTTTTGACGATTACAAGGTGGAAGTGTTTTTTGTTGGATATGCGCGCTTCAGATGTGTAATAAAAGTCTGCTTTTGAAAATCTGGTGTTATATGAGCGATGCGGATGACAAATTATTCGGCTTTCAGTTAATTTCATTCATTAGATTAGTTTTTTGCGATTTCCTGGATCGGTTTTCACACTTCTTAGAACAGTATCTTCAACAATTAGTTCATGACTTCACAAAAAAAAAATAACATGAAAGTTTCTTGAACTGTTTCTTACTTGGTCTCCTAGCAAAAATTGCACATGTCATGTGTAATTCTTTTAAATCTTGAGATTTTTGGCAAGAATTTTATTACTGTACAGTCATAATTGAAGATCTTCATCAAAGTTTTTAATATAACACAGCCTTTTACATGATTCCTCTCATTATAATTGAATCACAAGAATAAATTAAAAATGAAAAAAATTCCCCTCGACTCCGCACTTGAATCAAAAAATCCTCATTCGATCAACCCCTCCTCTAATCTCTGAGTATGAGAATTTCTAAATCCCAGAGCAGGATTATACTTCACCGCAATGTTTGCTCAGGCACGGGTAGGATAAAGTACATATATACATGTATATGTGGGTGTGAGGATAAGCGGTCTCGCGAGAAAATAGCCATATAGAGCCGGTTTCTCCCTGGCGGCTTATCGCGCACGTATATATAGCTGTTTGCTTCATTGATACCAGGATATTGTCGAGAACTCGTGCAAGTTAGTACTGTAAAAATACTCGTGATGCTGCAGATTTTTATTATATTCTTATGTCGTGCTTACATTAGTGTCTTCTGCTCATTGCATTTCTGCTGGTTGAAAATGAGAGACAGAGAACAAAATTTTTGTTAACCCTTTCAGCACGGACCCTACTTTGGTACATGGAAGACATTTTTTTTCCTCGAGCGCGCAAAAGAAGTAGATATCGGAATAATTCTTGGGGGATCTGAATCTCTAAAGATCCAAGTGATTTTCTGAATTTTCACAGATTTTTCCTCCGATACATATCAAAATTATTGCCAATTTATTGTTATCCTGTGTGTCCCTTATTATGGATATCCGTGCTTCAAGGGTTAATATTGCACGAGTTTTAAAATTTTCTGTTAAGCGCACAATATTGCTTATAGAAAATCGTTGAAGTTTCGTCATAGATTACTGACGTATCTATTGACTTTGAGGTTCATTGTGAGATATACTCATTGGACCTAGCATCGATTTTCAATAACGCATGATCATTTGCCTGTAAAACAACGGAAAAAAATGAAGAAGTTCTGAATAAAAAAAAGACTCGGTCATCAAGAAGAACATAAATGAACAATAAAGAAGAACTCGAGTTGTTCTTGATTACATTATCCAATACTCGACATAAATTAAAAAAATTTCGTGCTTATAGAATTGATCCCGCGTTTGTATGAAGCACACGTCGACTTTACGGATCAAAATTTGGTTTACAGATAAAACTTGAGTTGTAGATTACGTTAAAATGTGAGTTGTTGAGGTTAAACTATGAGCACCTATTCCAAGAGCATTCTGAACAATTGTGAAATCTGACCTCTTCAAACACTTTTACTCCATAAATAATCCGGAAGTCCTCTTATTGTCAAAGTTTGGGATATTCGTGCTTCTAACAAAAAAAAAAAAAAAAAGCAGACACGCCCTTATCCAAATTCAACTTTCACCTCCACAGAATTCGAGTGCGTTACGCTCTCTCGCACAGTCCTTCAAGCGAAATCAAAATATCGAGCAACGGAGCGTGATATGCTAATGACGGTCATTCGATGCAACATCAGTTGCAGCAGTATAACTGCAAGAGCGAGACGTTCCAACTTCCGGTGAGGATATTTGCAACAGCTCTCAAAAAGGGGTTATGTACGTGTATGTACTGATGTGAACATTCGACATTGACTGAGGGGTACCCGACGATCTAAAAAGACGAGACGAGGTCGGTGTGTATTTTTGGGTCGTGTGAGAGTATAGAGTCAGAAAATCTTGAATTCGATGATCCTGACTACAATCGTTGAAAGGATCAATATTTTTGAACAGAGATCGATTTTGTTGTCAGGTTTTACAATGGAACCAATTTTTGAATATATTTAGTTGAATCAAGGGTAGGTGGAAATTTCATGCCTTATATAGGTTTGACTGATCGAAAAGTTTACTTCATCCTTTGAGAGATTCCAATTTCCACAAGGGAAATACATTTACGTTGCCAACGAGGTGATTTATAGACCAGCGTGAAGTTGAGTAAAATATAAAAGTTGTTGAGGCCTTTTTCACATTTTCCTGTGTGATAGAATTGGTTGGAGCCAAATCATGAGTGCCAACGAAAATTTGAAAATATGGTACAATATTGTACAACATCTATACACGGTGTTCGGAAAGTAAGTACCCCCCCCCCCCCTTTTTTCTTTAACGGTTCGGAATCGGGAAAATTCCTTGAACACTTGTCCCTTTAATTGAACGGGGACATCCGATATGATGATCTTGAAGCTCATTTTTAAGGTCATTGGGAGATCAACCCGATTTCTTTGAATAGAAACACCTACTTTTGACCTCGAATTCTGAATGGCCGTGAAAAATTATGTAATTTTTGTCTGAAATATTTTTCGATCCGACCTTACTTCGCTGAGATAAATGGGGATCAGCACGGGTTGACGGTAACCGCTAAGAGAGAGCATTTTATCGAAAAACGTTTCGGTTAAAAGTTGTTTATGATTACAGTAAAAATTAGCTAGTGACCTTGTTTTTGATCTTGAAGGTCATTTACAAGGTCGTTCGGAGGTCAACTCGATTTTTTAAAATGAAATGCAGTGGTTGGACCTCGGATTCGGGAGAAATGTACTTTCAGAGTTCGAAATCAAAAGTGAGTATTTATATTTGGAAAAATCGAGTTGACCTCCAAATGATCTTGGAAATGAACTTCAAGATCATCATCAAATGTCCCCCTTCAATTAAAGGGACGCGTGTTCCGAAGTTTTTCCCGATTCCTAACCGTTTGTGAAAAAAGGGGGAGGTACATACTCTCCGGATACCCTGTCTGTTTACAATATGTTATTCAAAATGACAATGTGTGTACATACAGAGCAGCAGAAAAAGAATTAGTTGACTCTGAAGCCAATAGTCTGTCTAGACGAGAGTTTATCATGTATCAAACGCAGTAGGTCGATCATGCGAATAATAATTCGTCTGCTCCTCGTCCTCTTCCAAATCCGTTGTATATATTCAATGTCAGTGTCGGATGTCAAATCACTGCTTGAATGGATGCATTACGGCAATTTTTAAGTGTCAACTCTAGCAATCATAAATATACGTTGGTTCCGGGCATATCATCGGCTCAAATGACATTGCAACAATTTTTTCGCAGAAGTTAATTAGAGTCTATCAGAAAAAAATAACGAAATAGATATATAGAAAATTTGTTGAGTCAGATTTTGTTGTTAACGATGCAGCAAAAACAGCTTGAGTGACGAGTTTCGAGTCATTGTACAATCTCAATCAAATTGCTGACCATCAACTTTTTTGCTTGTAGTGAATACTTTATGACGGGTTGGAAGTTAGTTATCTCAATCTTGGATATGCAAATGCATAACTTTGCTTTCATCTCAATTCTTCGATGATCGAAATAGCCTTTTGGTTTGATTCAAATGTCTCTATACCGTCCAGAAGACTGAACTTACTTTTTTGGTCTTAGATCTTCTGTATAACAAGTTCATAATTTGTCATCAAAATAGATATCTCAGGAGTCAATCAATAATCACTCCAAGATATCACCAACTTCACCAAAATCCACCAGATTGGAAGCCAAAATCCTCAAAATCCTCAATTTTGACAACTTCCTTGAAAATCAAGTTCAGATTTTTGATGTTCAAAGACGTGTCTTATTGTAATCAATTATTTTCTATGATTTTTCGAAAGGTGTACAACAACTCATCGGTCTATTAGCCTAGAAAAGATCGAGAATTTTCGCATATTAAATTTTGTTGATTACTTGATATTCTGATGACTAAGGATTATCAAAATAATTTTTTTTACCTTACCTTTTCTTGAATAGTTTTCGGTAACAGAAAGTTTAAAGTGGAACTTATTCCATCTGGTGAAGTAGGGTTGACATCAATGTCAGCCTTATTTTTATTTTCACTAGCATTCATAATCATAATCATAATCAATCGTAATCATGATCGTTTTCACTAGCATTCATATTCATAATCATATAATAATTTCTAGGCCAACTTCCCAATTTAACAAATCTGCCACTTGAGAAACTTTCATATCAAACTTAGCCTCTACTCACCAAAATTCCCAACACTCAATCACACCCTAAAATTTCGCTTACACCTTAACCTAATATTCCTTTTATGTACATACATACATTGCAAGCTTCTCTCACATCTCAAAGCACATCTCCATGGCACGCGTTCGCCGTAAATACACCATCATCCATTGCTACATAGCCGAGGAGCTTGGTTGGGGAATTCAGACACAGGACGAGATTGAAGAGTACAAAAATTGAGCTCTACATATGTGTATTGGAGCTATTTTTGTTAGCGTCAGCTAGCGGGAGTGTCTAAAATTGAACCCCCTTGAGATTGAAAGAGTAAAATATATATATATATATAGATAAAGGAAGGGCGGCGGGAAGATCTGAATGGTCTTTGGTGTCGATGTCTTGGAGCCCGTGATTCTCTCTTGAAAGAGTATATAGGAGCTTTTTTTAGTGAGGCCAAGGTGTTGAAGAGGAACGGCGAGAGATTTTGGACGTTTCTTTCGCGGGCTGGGTTTTTGAGGGAGAAGCTGCATCAAAGAGTAAATGTGATAGAGCCGTTGAT
Organism: Eretmocerus hayati; assembly: GCA_029851415.1. Taxonomy (NCBI): domain Eukaryota; kingdom Metazoa; phylum Arthropoda; class Insecta; order Hymenoptera; family Aphelinidae; genus Eretmocerus; species Eretmocerus hayati. The sequence goes on from CM056744.1 coordinate 6,863,336, forward strand.
GCGGTGTGTATACGCGAAAAATGCACTTGGACGAAAGATTCTTACAGAATTCTGTGCAACTTACTTTTTCGAAATTCTAAAAGATTCACGGAAAAAATCATGGTTTTAAAGCAGATTTTTCTAGAACATGATATCTAGCGCACCTGGATAACAGGGGAATCAGGGAAAATTCAGGAGACTTCCACGTAAAACCTGAATTTCTTTTACAGAAAAATAGAAATTACGCAAAATTTCCCATTTGACCCAAAAAGTATTGAAATTTTCATGAATTTTCACATTTCAGCTCGATCACTCTACAACATGATTGTAAAAATTATTGAAATCCATGGACTTTTTATCAGTTTTCCCCGCCCTGCGCCATAATGTTGCTAATAAAGAACCTCCAGATTTCGCAAAAATCATCATGAAGTAAATTTACCTATAGAAACTGATTCAATCAAGGGAGCAGTTGACAACCACGATCGTTGGGTTGCATCGTCTCGTTGATTTCCTCCGGCGACGTTTAATCGGATTTCACGACAATCAATCGATCGATGTTTAACAACCTTACATTACCAGCCATTTTCCCAGTTAGACCAACATTAGATGATTCTAGATCACACAATTGCATCAACAAATGGCTTTGCAAGCGCCGAAAGCTCTCCATCAAACTGTTCCATAGGTTTCTGATCAAATTATTCGAAATCTGGTTTCAAAACGATTAAATTCTCAATATCTCTGTAGTTCATTCATTTAATCGATTTTGATAAGTACTCTGACTTGTGGTTGCATTGTAGTAATCAGGTCGTACCTACTAGTTCAGAAATGTGAAAAATCACAAAGCCCATTTAGGTTTGAAAAAGATTCGAATGACAACATTATTATCCGGCTCAGAACTTCTAAAAATGACTCCAAATATCTAAACCGATCGAAGGCACAATCCTCAATTTCCCAAGCAACAAAGATCCCCGCAAGTTCACCTGTCAATAACTACCCAAAAAAGCTCTACGCAAGCTCACCTTCTACTCGTAATACATAAATTTTCCTCAGCGCACGACCCTTGAAATGAAATAGCCACTCACAAACTCAAAGTAATCATCCCTAAAACCTTGCCCTTGCAATAATATATCTCATAAAACATCCTCACTTACGCTAAAATCATCGTGTTTTCAAGCTTGAGCTTGAATCCCTCCCTTAAATTACCATCAAATCTTATCGTCTTCCGCAACGTCACCCCCCATAAAAAAATTTCACCATCACAGATACACTGTGTACACGTAAAATAAAACAGAAAACGAATATCAGAGAGCTAATAGAAGCACGCCAACATTTTGTACTTTATACTATGAGCATCAGGGCTTCGTCCGTCGTTAGAGTGATCTTATCAGGGCACGTGCGTGGCTAAAGCTCAAGAGCACGTTATATTAACCGACATCGTAGACAGCAAATTCTAACGTTTTTGCCATACTTCAACTTGGTATTCGCGTACTTGATGCTGAAGCTTTTTAGCAAGTACTGTGTAGCGTTGATTTTTATATCTAATGTGTAATGTATATGTTGAGATTGTGATGAGAGAGGCGCGTGGCGGATATAAATCGTCACGAGCCGTTGAGCTTAAGTTGATGATTATATGCATTTAATAAATCTTGTGTACGAGATTGTTTGAGTGCTGAGTGGATTTAGTTGATACAAGGTCAATGTCTTTGCAAAGTGACTGCTTGATTTATTGTAAGTATTTATAGAACTTACTGCGACATTTGGATTTTCAAAAAATTTTTGTAAGGAAAGATTTGGGACGAATATCTCTTTTTCGTGATTTTTGGGTTTTTGAGTCTTGAGCACTGCTGAAGCTATTAGCTAATAGTGTGTCAGTTTTTTTAAATCAGTCGTTTTAAAACTGCTGCCCTTCTTTTTTCCTTCAATTTTGAGGGCTTGTAAAAGTTCCCTACGTAGCACAACTTCCAAGAACCTTAAGAAAGAGTAATGATACTTTCCATCATCTTAACCTAAAAATACCGCATTCAAACGCTGTTTTAGGGTTCTCGTGATGGAAAATTATAATGACCCTGTGTTTGCAGGCTCATTTCAGGCACGGAAAACTCATTTCCCTCGCTTCACTCAGGGAATAAACTGTCTTGGTGCCCGAACTGGGCTTACGCGCACAAGACAAAAATGTATTGTTTCGTCGAATTTTCAATGATTTTTGATACAAGCTGGACAAATTTTACAAAAATCGGGTAAAATTCGAAGAAAATCAGGTAAAATTGTTTTTTATATTTTTTAATTTCATTATGCACGAACAGCTGTTTTGCTAATTTTTTTCTTCAACAATTTGAATTGAATTTATTAATTCGAGACTAAAGACTTCTTGGTCCTTTATAGTCCATACAAAATACAAATAATTCATACGAGATGTTCTATTGCGAATGCATTGATTCCCTGATGTAATTCTTTGACGCGTAATCTCGTGATTTGTTAATAAAAATGAAAAAAAAAAAAAAATAAATAAATAACTTGTACACCCGACAACAAAATAGTTCAATCAACCCCGAGCACATCCTGATGAAAGAAAGACCATAGTTTCGTAATTGAAACCAGCTCCCGTCTCTCTCGATACGCTCAAAATAAGTCACTTCAGCAGCTTCCTCTTCTCTTAAAGTTTCATCCTTCATATCTTCACCAAACGACTTCTGACGTTTCCGTTGATTGCCGTCGCATAACCAACCATACCGCCACATAGCTCACTCTCATCAAAAGAAAAATTCTGCTGGGGAAGAATTTTTTGAGCATCATTTAACAATCTCTGATGAAATAGCCATATATAATCATTTGAAACTGACCAAAAGTTCAATTCACGCAAACTAAACTCATCCAACGATCAAAATCCAAATTGGCCAATCCTCATCATGTATAGATATAAATATATATGAATTCGAAATCGGCATCGACCGCACAATGTGTAAAGACGCGACCGCATTAGAAAGCATAGAGCTTGCGCGCGATGATGAGTCGACTTTGAGTTCGAATCGTGTTGAGTATAAAGTGGCACTCTGAACTAGGGTATATGTAGTTGGTGATTTGAGCTGGGGCAGTTATACAAAGTTCTACGTGGGGTTGGATTGAAACTTTACTTGTACTATGTATAAACTAACGTGTAAAGCTTATCGTTTCACTTTGAACGACCTTCTGCTGTGGAGCTTGCAAGTGAAGGTGTAAAATGGAATTGTGTGTGGTATCAAAATTTTTGTTTTACAAAGCTCTAGCTAGTTGAAAGCATGCTTTCAAAACGAAATACAAGTTGTGTACTTCTAAGTTTGTGTTAGTGTGCTCATGTGATTCAGCAAGGTAATATAGATAGAGAATTTAGTTTTTTTATTTTTGAGGTTGGAAATACGAAGGGATGTATAATATGAATCTAAAATTATCTGTCATTCGAGTATTTTTCTTTATCTTTGTTTCAAGTTTGACAGCTGATTATTGCCACTTGGTTTCCACCGATTAATAGTTCTGTTATCGTATTTTCGCGCCATACTTGGATATGACATTTTGACATTTGCGCGATAGACCACATTCAGTTTCGCAAAATGTGGTTATTATCGCACCTGAATACCGAACATTATAATAATCGGCACAAACAAAAAATTCTTATAACTATCATTTTTCAAAGATCGCATGAATTTTCAAGTGCACAAAAATTTTCATCTGGGAATAAAATTACCAAGCGTACTATTCAAATGGTCTTGGACTACATTTATTATCGGTCGACTTAGTGCACCCAAAATTCCTGTGCGATGCGTTTCTGTGCGCTTAGAGGATCCATTTTCTGACAAGATTAAAAATCGCATCGTGAGCCGTTTTTGAAAAAGTTGGAAAAGTGGTTTTTTGACGTTTTTAGGCACAAGTAACTACTCCATAACCCGAGAGGAACACACTTGATCGAAAAATCTGTAGAGCAACTTTTTGTTGATGATGGAAAAATTCACACGATAGATCTCTATAAATTTCCTCGTATAACCCATTCTGTTGATGATATAAGAGGATTGTTCTCGAAAATCCATTTTTCAACTCATTTTAGCTTCATAACTTTAGTAGAACAAATTTTATCGAAAAATGTATATAGCAACTTTTTGTATTAAACATCGCATGGACTGTTATCTGGGCGATCAAGCCCAGGTCACATAAGCATACGGATATAAGAAATAAAATGACTGATTTAATGTCTAGCTCTCTATGTACACTCCCCAACGATCTGAACGAACCTAATTGTGACGGTCGATAACAGTTCGAGATCTTTTGTCTCACTTGCACTCGTACCATAACCTATAAGTGCGAGTGAAAAGGAAGATCTCAAAACGGTTTCCGACCATCACAGTTGGATCACTTCAGATCGTTGGGGAGTGTACAATAATACAAACACCTAAAATGATGATAGCCAACAGGCCTCAAACGATATTCAATCCATCAGTTACTAAAGACTTAAAATCAAGATTCCCTCACAATTGCATACATAATCCCAGTTCACACAAACAGTACCCATCACGAATATCACCACCCATATAATTATAATCTTCATCGTGAGAATCGCTAATACATATCTAGCTATCCAAATAAAGCATCATCAAGTTTAACGCCATAGGAGGTGATGGGCGTGCTTTTACATATGGCGCCGCTGTCACGTCATTTTGGCCCTTTCAACTCATTCTCATGCTAATGCGCGTCCGACAAAACAATACGTGGCCTATTATGCCTCTAATTCGTACCCTTTGACTTGAGACTCACGTTTAGTTTATTCTCGTCTCGTTTTGGATCTCGTCTTTGCAGGTGTAATTTAAACGTGAAGAGGTAGTTCGGTTGGATGGGATGCGAGTACATAGTTATAGGTTATGTGTGTTTGAAATTCCCGAGGTAGTAGGAGATGGAAATTTGTGCAATTCAGAGGCATTAGGTATATGTAATGTAGGCACACACTTGTTGCTTTCCGATGAGGTAGTGGTGACAGGTGGGTGTGGGAGGTTAGGGGCGGGGCAAATTTTTATCGGATGGATATGTAGGGTTTCTAGAGTGCGGGAACGTTTTTCTGCGCAAGCTGTTCAGGATAATGCCTCGTGTAGGGATAGTTACCATCATTGCAGATAGTATTCATTTTTTTATGCAACAGGCACACTGTGTCAAGTTTTAGAATATAAGGTCAGTGTACCCAACTTGCCCTCATTAAGCCATCTTCTAATTCTGGCTAATCTCAATATTTTCCAACGTATTTTAGCTCATTTTAAAGCTTGTCTTAATACCTTTGAAATGAGCTAAGATACGTCCAATTTGGATATAGTGGAGCAGAGCTGTTTGAATTCTCCTGAAAGGTGATTTTTGAGAGTTTACAAAAGTGTGTACCCAACTTGCCCCCATCATTTAAAACAATGTAAATCGGCGATGAAGTGAATAGAATCGCTTTGATCCGTTTTGATCACCGTGCAGCGACATTTGTAGCTTTTAACTGGCCCAAGACATCGTTTCCGACCTATTTTGACGTGATAAACACGTTCTGAGTGGTAAAAAAGCCATACTGCACGCTTTTCCGAGATAACCATATGAGGGCATGTTGGGTACACTCCGATGTCGGCCTTCTTGATTCTCAAACCATCTTCGTGTTTTGTACATAAAATCGCTCCAAATCAGAGTTCTGCAACTCTGAAAAGCGGATTTTGAAGGTCTTGAGACAAGGAATCGAATGCGCTAAGGTACGTCAAGATTGGTCGAATGAAAATAAATTTGCACCGGTTTTATAGAACGCGATTCCCTTGGTGATTTCTTAGCCGTGCAAGCACGAAGAATGGAAAACTCACTTTAGATTTTCTGGAGAACGCAGAAATGATCCGGGGTCGTTGGAAACTACGTATTTTCTCATATTTTAACATAACAAACGTAAAAAAAAATTGCGGGAAGGTCAACGAGTGCCCATTTCTGAGATCGGCATATGGGGGCAAGTTGGGTACAGAGGCAAGTTGGGTACACTTACCTTATATCATATTAGTAGGGTTATCGAAATTGTGACGATCGTAACGACCCTGTACATTTTCAGTAATAGTTATTGGTTGAGTCTTTTTTTCACTTGATCTTTTAACGAATGGCTGAATTTTTGGGGACAATTTCCACAAATGATGATCATCATTAGTTTTCGTATTAACCCTTGAAATAGCCTAATTATCCCCATGGAAAAAGCTTTTTCTCACCATCCATCAATTTTGCACAGGATTTGGTGACAAAAATCTCTATGAAATCATCATAAACCGAATCGAACCCCTCTCATTCGATTTTACTCATTTGCAATACCTCTATTGCACATTTAAACTTGATAAGAATCAATCTTCTCTTGAAACTCACCAGAAACAAACAATTATGAAACCAAACCAAGATAATTGACTAAATCCAAATAATAATGAAAATGCTATGTGAATCCAAAACCGTGTGAGACATATATATCAGAACCATGGAAAACCGGAAGTGCCATAAATATCCGGAGATAGAATAGATAGATATAACAAAACACACTCTTTTACCGAGACTATGCAACAACACGTTGAAGCTCATGCAGTGTATAACGATGGATGTGGCGCCGGGCGACACACGGAACAAAAGTGCACCGGAAGTATATAGCCCGCACTTGTCTAGAGACCATGTGCACGGTATCGTATCCCTAATACGACTCGACTATTTTATCCAAAAGCCACGCCATGCCGTATCCGGCCAATCGTTTTACAAACAACAACGAAAAAAAATCAGCCAGCTCTGTCACCGCTTATATTTTCACACCAAGCTAATGTGGATTAAAAATTAGAACTACACAGATTGTAATCGATGTTGATTATTACATCCTGAAGTGATCGGATCGATGGAGAGTATAAATATGGGTGTAATGGAAGTGTTTTTGGGGATTTTTATGTAGAAAAGTAGCCAAAATCTTACGATCCAAAGTCATGGATCTGAATCCATTTTACTGCTCACAACTTCAACACGTTCGCTCCGACACTGTTTTTTCATAATTTTATTTCAGTCATGAACAGGAGATTATCGCAATTTGGTAGAAACGCCCATATGGAGCTAGACTCATTTTTGACTTATTGTTCACGACCTTAATAAAGTAAACCACTACGATAGACTGTTTGGAAAAATTTTTCGAGCATGTCCGAGTCGGCAAAGATTGAGAGATAAAAAAGCGCGGGTCCCACCGGTGGGGCCCGTCGCGTTAATTTCATTCTCGGGTGTATTTGTACATTTGAAAGCAAATTTTTGCTCAGAGTGTGTGAAAAAGTATGAAATATGATCTCTACTCGATGTAGAATACTGGTTGATACCTTTGAATCATTTCAAAATCAAAGATGATGACAAATATCTCTAGACACAACGAGATTTCAACCATCAGTTGCCCAACCGCAGTCGAAGGATAAACACTCCTTATTGACACGTATAAATGACCATTGAGCTAATTGTTGTCAAACGTTAAACAACCAAATCCTTCAGGGAATAATTAATGAGACACCTTTTTCCACTGACACAAATAAAATCACCAATTTCCGACTAAATAGTTGAAGCAACCCCCAAAAAGCCAAAGCATGTTTAAGCCAACACGATAGACAAGACACATCAAAGTGGCAATTATTTATTCATTGCCTTCGATCAGAAGCCTGTCGGGCACAAATAGGACAGTCACCAACAAAATCTATAGTTCTATACCAACTATATGTACATTCTCAGTCTCACGTGTTAGTGATTATTCAAGGGTTGAGTGAATTTTGACCATCAGCGAATAATATAAGTGGAGGTGACCGTTGGCGTGCCACAAAGTATAGCAGTAGTAGTAGATATAGATATAGATATATATATATTGTAGAGGCTGTAAAGTATTAAATTGCAGCCGCCGGAACAGGAACTACGAGGAAAGCCCATATACGCAAGTACTTTTAGGAATGTGGTATGTAGTAAGTGGCATGCAGCACATGCTCGATGCGTAACGGTTAAAATATATGATGAGATCGTGACGCACCCTCTGTGCATGCTTTTTTCCCCAACAGAATGAATATTCTGTCTCTCTGTTTAGAATTTCTGTAGATAACTTCGTGAAGCATCCCTATTATAAAGATATAAAATAAATAAAATGAGGGTTCAAAGTGGAGACTCAGTTCAAATTCAATTTCATCCCGATTATCGAACTACCACAATCTAATATCAAAGAAAAATCAGTGATGGATGAATGAGGATTGAAATCGCAAACTTTTGAAATTCATGTCTCCAGTTTCATGAGAATGTTCAACCTTACGGAGACTTTTAGGAAAATTCTCTAAGATTTTCCATTTTTTTTCCAAGATTGCATTCAAATTTCGCCATGGTTCAGATTTTTTACGACTCACACGGCATCCTGTAAAAATATAAACACCAATAACTAAGGTAACTCTGGAACATCCTTGAGACGATGGATGCACGACCACACTAGGTTCTGGGATCAACTTACTTCCAATCATGAAGTGTAAAACTGGTGGTTCACATCCATTAGCTCCATTGAAGGGGCGATTACATCAAGTTTACCCAATTTAATGGAAATTTTGAGAAATTTTCACGTTGTTGATAACCTTGTTTGTGAAAATGACTTTGAATCAATCGGATATCCGAAACTGGGATTCATAGTCGTTAATCCGTAATTCAAATCAATGGATTAGGAGCGGTGCGATCGCTGTGCCCAGATGTAAAATGCCTCGCCATGGACAATCGCAGCGCCCTAAATTCACTGATTCTAATCCCAGATTGACGATTATAAATCCCAGCCTAAGAGAATTGTTCTCATATGGTCAAAAATCATTGTTCCTTAAGCACCACAAACGAATACAATTAATTTTCGATAACCCAGCCTGAGAATCGAATCTTAGCGCGGTCTTACAAGTCATGTTCCCAAGAATATGTATTACTGTTCCAAAGTACCCCGAGTTGACGGAATTTTATTCTTAATCCAATGATGATTCTTGAACAGATTGAAAGCACTCATTTGAAGTATTTATACAAATCATATAATCAGTCAAATACTTTCCTCAACAATCACAAATTTCTTCCATACGATAGGTACACATGTCTGTGATCACCAGAATCACGCCCAAAATCAATCACCAGAAAAAAAACATTCATGCTATACTATCTACCAGACTCTTATCTTGTTACCATATATACCTGTGCATCCCAAATACGAATAGCTCAATTAACAGGATACACTCGAGGCACTAATCTGTGTCATTTCTCCAGTGTCTACCATCGAAAGATTAAATCTCAACAAAAAATTGAGTGTAACAAGATCTTGAGAAAGTTAACCAAAGAAAAATACTTCTTATACCTTATGTTAGCCAGAGAGATCACGGCTTGGATGAAAAATGCGTCCCGTTATCAAGCTGATGATATTATAGTTAGCCCACACGTATACCAAAGAAAGAATCTGAATCTGATGGTTAGCCAGAGTCTCCACATAGAACTGAGATGGTAAAACGGTACTCCAAACGATCGTCTAATGATTTCTAATAAGTCAAACACTGGCAGCATGAATCCATCATACGGTCGGCTTGTTCTAGATTGTAATGTACAAGTCTTGGTTGTTTGTTTTTTGTTTTTTGCATGTTTTACTGAGGTTCATACTCATGTATGTATAGACTATACTCGATGATTTGTGAGATTCATTGGCTATTTCTGTAGGTTTCGAGCTTGCAAGTTGTTGGCTTGAGCTGGAAATTGACGATTCAGAATGATTAATTTGTAGAGCAAAATTTGATAGGTGTGGTGATCCATCAGAGATTTGACGATTAATTCACTGACATAGAACCAATTCATCGCAATTGACTGACAAGGAGAGGTGCAATCTTGCGAGTCCTGAATTCATCTCAAACTCTGGGAATCATCTTCTATTGGTGAAAATGAAGGAATCTCAACAGATTTAGTCCCATGGGCCTGCTATCCTGAGATATAGCTGTGAAGATTATCATTGGCCACCATATGAGCCCAGTTTGAAAAGTCGCACATATAGATATACCCCAAATGGTAATCTCCATAGCTGTATGTATCTCAGGCTAGGGGACCCATTGGATGAAATCCTTTGAGATTCCTTCATAAAAATAAGATGATTCCCAAAGTTTTATCAAGATCCGTGTTCTGCAGACCTGGTGCTCTCCACATAAGTCCATTTTTGGGACTCATTCATTCTGTGGTTTCCTTGTGAATATCATCTGAGTAAAATTTTATTGAGGATTAGGTAAAAATATGAAACATTTTCAAACCTTATCTTTCGACATGATTCATTCAGGGAATTGTCTTGAATATCTTGAAAAATCAATTCATCAAGAAATGAAATCGTCAGACGTGACTTGTCATGAAAGATGTTATTGTCACAAACAGTTATAGCATTGCCTAATTTTTAATAATTTATTTTCAGTGACATGGAAGTCCTCTAAAATACAGTTTTGTCCCAAGATCAATCATTTTAACCGACTCTTGGACAAATCTAGGGTTAGGGTTATTGTTGGTCATTGCAAGAGCTATATATTTGCGCGGAAGACTACGCCCTGGTTGCATTGCAATTTTTATTTACCAAGGATAAGTCTTAGAGCTGATCAGTTTCTCCATTTTTTTTCGACATAAAAAAAAAAAAAGTCAAGTTTTGACCAAGAGCTCGCAAACCCACTCTATTCTATGTATAGCAAAAACTCTATTGCGCTATAGAAAAATATTCCTGCTAGAGTACCTACGAATAATTTAGAGGCCAAAAAAAAACCAAATAATCCAACGAGAAGTATCTATTTCAAAATGGCAAGTGAAGAACTAAAATCTGCTAAATCGCATCGATGGGTCATCAACCTAACGATTCTCAATTCAAACGAGTGGGCAAACAGGCCTTCGGTCCATCGGGTATAATAAAAGTACCATAATACTTGACTCGATGCACCAAGTAGTTTCAAACCCACGCAAAAGAAACCCACGCTCAAAAGACAGTACAGCACTCGACTATCTATCGTCATGGGCCCTTGTGCCCTTTTCTGGTGATGCCATTTTTTTCTATACATAGAAGGGAGACCTCACAGTCAATGACCAAGGTACACTTGGTATCTTTGTATCTATGTGTGGGTAAACATTTTATTGACTCAAAGAAGGTGTTGATCGAAATCAGAATTTGATTAAGGTGTGAGAAGTCTACAAGTTGTCATTATCCTGTCATGTCGGTGTGATGAGTTACGAGTGTCTGCTGAATAGTAAAATTTATTAGATGGTACTTTTAGAGACCATTTTAAATGATTTTTTTTTTTTTGGTCTTTTCTGAGTTTTGTTAATCTTGATCTGCTCGACAGAAAGGCAAGAGATGTAAGATTAGAAAACAAGAATTTAAATGAAAATGGAATCACCCATATACAATGCATAAATACGTCAATCTGACGTGAAAGTCACTTTGCCATCGCTGAATTCAGAATGAGATGTGTTTGACAAACAGTTTCAACGGATGATTTCTAAGCTGCGAAATGATCTACATGACAATAACATAAACTAGTCCACTCGATAGATCCGTCTTCCGGAGATGTATAGAGATCAAAGAGAATTGAGTTTGAGACGCCTAGATACATATCTTTCAGATGAGACGTCAGGCAAGCTTTCATCCGATTCATATTCATGCGCTAGACTGTTTCCTCAAGTTATCAATGCGCATATTTCTGTGAATCTCTTTGATCGGTTTGAATTTAATGGATGGAAAATGATGTCATGACCTATATTGGTTCGTACGGATTTATTCATCTTGAATTTGTGAGAGTCAGAATGAAATGAAGATTTTGATCAAAGAAATGGTACAAGGATGAAGGATTTTGACTCAGAAAATTTACGAAATCCTGATCCGTTGGTTCAAAAAGTCAATAAACCTCCAAGTAATTTGAAATGTTTACATATTTTGCATTTTTTATAGATTTATGTTCGCACATAACCTAACTTTCCTGTCATTAATGTCAAATCTAGAATACTGTAATTTATGTATCAACGCCAACCTCATAGAACGTAAATTCAAGAATGTTTATCTCAAGCACCACAGCGTTACATAAAATTTGTCATAAAATACCCAATTTCACCATCAAGCTTTTTATGGCGCGAAATTCAAATTACTTTTTCCGGCTGTCGATAATAATTCGAACACGAAGACCCCATACACTATATATCGTATATAAAAATCAGGTATTTCCTGAATCAAAATTAGCCTGTAACACTCTGAGAAAATCTTGACAAATCAGGGAGCGTCAATATCATCATCATGATGGTAAACCCATCATGCATGATACATTTATGCACCGGCGCACTGCCGGTAATCCTGGTGAAATTTTTATCGTTAAGCCCATATGTTCACATGCGATTTGACGATAAAAATTTGACTCGAATTACCGGTAGTGCGGCGCACATTTGGAATCCGATTAACCGCGGCAATGAAATTGAGAATCTCGAGAACGGATCAAGCTAAAAATACGAGTCTCACCTATGTGGTAGCTCATTATGTGCTCTTTCCTACGAAACCTCAAACTCGTCGTTTGATACCGTGGTTGAAGAGATTTCGCCCCTGATAAGATGAAAAGTTGGTCCAATTCTTACCGATGTGAATTTGGAGGCCAAGTTAAAGCCTCTTCCAATTATTCGATCGACTTGATATTTTTTTGGCAGGCTCGATGTACTTCCTCCTTTCCGTTTTTCAAGTCAAAACTTGATTTTTCTCAATAGTTTATTTGTTATAAACAATTGCTCAAAAATGGTGCTACAAAATCGAGACGCGAATCAAAAAATCGAGAAAAATTCGAGGTTTTATGGAAAAATATTCAAATTTTCATTCGTAAGCTATTATCTTTGTAAAATATAGGAAAAGTATTGATACAGCTAAAAGAAAGCCAGGAAGATAGCACGTCTATTTTCGTTATACTGAGTCTACCTGCTCACTATAGACCATAAAATTGGCCGTCCGCGGGTACGCAGTAGGATTGCGGTCAGTCAGGATTAGCCTATTGTATTGGGATAAGAAGTAAATGGGCCTTTTGTGCACAAGTATTCACAAATTTGCAACACTGGAAAGTGCAAACTCATCAAATCTCTCACTTGCACTCAGTGGCACGCGCACAAACATCTATCACTTACGTTAGTATATATATATGAGATATATCTTTGGCAGATATATCCACAGATGTAGTATGTATATCTGTGTTTGCTTGTTCATAAATATACGTAGATAAACCATTTTCTCATCAATCATTCCCTCGTCAATTTCGCACTGAATTCGTGCTTAATTCTTACCTGGGATGAGCAAAATGTGATAAATATCATACATGAATAGGAGGTGGAGTATTGTCAATGAAAGGATCTCTTCATATTTTTCTTTCTTATATTAGTCTGGTCATTTATCACAATCGAATCCTACACGATAAACGTATAATCTGAAAGAAGAAAAAAAAATTAGTGCCGACAAGTACGGTTAGTCAAAATATTAGTCAATTTACAAGTACATTATTTACAAACAAACACGTATACGCACGCAATTTGACATATACACGCACACACATGCAATATATACACTGTGAAAAATAACAATCATTTGATCGGTTCTGTGATTCAAATAGTCAATCCTTTCTTTTGGCAATTTCTCTCTATCATATCAATCGGATTCGTAGATGAGTACTCACCGATGCTAAGGTTTGAATCGGCGAGAGGAGCGTTTTCTGAAGAATTTTGTACATTTTTAGGGCTACATGCGACTGACGACGAATCCTGCAGATTTACGTTCAACTCGTCGATGTGTGTAGCCGTGACACAACTTGTTATCGTAGAAATGGGGACTGCAAATTGTTTTGAGGACGGAAGGCTTGTTTTTCCCCCAGGAACGATACTCGAAAGGTGTCCAACAGTCACGCGATTCGGTGCTGCCAGGAAGCATGTTTGATGCTGCGGGATCCGATTTTTGGATTGACTTCGTAATTGATCACCAGAAAAAAGTAGCGTCCGAGCCCGATGCGCGTCATCAGCCGAACACACGTTCAATACACTCAAAGCGGCTGGAATCGATCTTGGTAGAATTCTGCTGAAATTCATGCTGAACTTTTTACAGTCGAATATTTTCACTGGCAGGTAGGGAGCTCATTTTATGAGTCGCAATGACATGAATACATTTGATGTCACTGAAAGCACTGATCGATAGCTAAACTACATCACCTCATCACCTTAACACTCAACTCTGGACAAAGTCGCGGGAATGACAAACCAATGTTAGTAGAAGTATTATTAACATAATTGTAGATTAGTTGTATGCGAACCACAGTCACATATATGTACACATACAGTCCACACATGTAGATAATACATATTTGAATTTGATCATGAGAAGCAGATATATTCTACAGAACTATCTATCACACATATGAATACATCTGTCAACGATATATCTGTCAAAAATATATGCTCATCCCATGTACGCACTTGGCTGTAATACTGTGCGGAATCGTATATTGGTGTATTCATAAACAAGCAAACATATATTTATACAGATACATATCTACATCCATAGATATATCTGTCAAAGATATATATATATATATATACTAACGTAAGTGATAGATGTTTGTGCGCGTGCCACTGAGTGCAAGTGAGAGATTTGATGAGTTTGCACTTTCCAGTGTTGCAAATTTGTGAATACTTGTGCACAAAAGGCCCATTTACTTCTTATCCCAATACAATAGGCTAATCCTGACTGACCGCAATCCTACTGCGTACCCGCGGACGGCCAATTTTATGGTCTATAGTGAGCAGGTAGACTCAGTATAACGAAAATAGACGTGCTATCTTCCTGGCTTTCTTTTAGCTGTATCAATACTTTTCCTATATTTTACAAAGATAATAGCTTACGAATGAAAATTTGAATATTTTTCCATAAAACCTCGAATTTTTCTCGATTTTTTGATTCGCGTCTCGATTTTGTAGCACCATTTTTGAGCAATTGTTTATAACAAATAAACTATTGAAAAAAATCAAGTTTTGACTTGAAAAACGGAAAGGAGGAAGTACATCGAGCCTGCCAAAAAAATATCAAGTCGATCGAATAATTGGAAGAGGCTTTAACTTGGCCTCCAAATTCACATCGGTAAGAATTGGACCAACTTTTCATCTTATCAGGGGCGAAATCTCTTCAACCACGGTATCAAACGACGAGTTTGAGGTTTCGTAGGAAAGAGCACATAATGAGCTACCACATAGGTGAGACTCGTATTTTTAGCTTGATCCGTTCTCGAGATTCTCAATTTCATTGCCGCGGTTAATCGGATTCCAAATGTGCGGCGGTAGCTGTGCTCGAAAGTATGGCGAAGCGAGCGCAGCAACCACACCGTGCATATATACGCGTGAAAGGGCCGTTTTAACCTAAGCCAAATTTTCGAACATAAAAATCTTCATTTTCACACATCGAAGACTAAGGATCCCCATATCAAATTTGATCCGAATAAAAAATCAATACGTTTCGTCCGTCTCACGACATCCTTCGCCTCGTATTCATTGATTGATTGTATTGGGAATTTTTCTGATTCCCATAAATCAGATGAAAAGTTACCAAATTTCGTTCGACGGAAGTTGCCCAAAGCGCGGCAGGCCCGAGTCAAGCTAGAGTCGAATTCAAATTCTCCTTTGTACTATGTGTTAGACAGAGATAGACAACTTCACACAAATATTGCTCAAAGAGCGGCAATCTCCTGAAAAATTCGAATTGCCAACCCACATAATGTGTTGAACAAAGACAGACAACCATCCAGGATCCAGACTAGGGGTGCCAACCGCACGATGTTATGTGCCAACCTAAATTCATCTTTCAATAATAATCTCGAGTGTACTGCCGCGCGACAGCCTCTTTTCTCCCCCTCTCAACGCGTACGCGCGTAACATGTTCAGGAACAGAGATTCGTCTGCTATATGTTTACAGTCGTGCACACTAGCGATCCTACCTATCGCTAGTGCACACGGTCGTGATATTCGTTGGATCCGCAATCTGCCGCGTGGACGTGGATCCGTCCTATGCTCACGCACAGTTCATCGATTTGATATAATACACCTCATTTCAGTGATTTATACATGTGTGTGTTTACAGTGAGTGATTCGAATGAGTTACTTCTCTTCCCCAATTATCACTATTCGAATGATGAGATTATTGATGTCCTGTATAAATAATAAAACTCGTAATAAAGCCTGAAAGTGCTTATTCCCACATTCGTGATCTTGGGCTTTTCATCTGATAACTGGTGGATAGAAATTGTGAATTCAACCTATCATCAGCTGAGAGAATACTAAGTATTTTGTAGCCATCATCACGATATCAACTCTGAAATACTTACAGTATTCTTTCAGCTGATGATGGGTTGAATTCTCAATTTTTATACACCAGTTATCAGATGCAATGTCCGAGATCAGGAATGTGAGAATGAGTAATACTTGCAGGCTTTATTATTTATGCAGGACTTGAATAATCATATCATTCGAATTTACATTGTGTGAATTTAGTTGGTTTGGAGCGACTCCTGCTCATTCTTCGGCAACATCATCAGCTTGGAGAGTTTATATCATACTGAAGACTACCGAATAAATGGTATTCCCTGAGCTAGTGATGGGTTGAATTTTCAATTCCTATCCAACAGTTATCTGGTTATGAGCTTGGGATGAGGAATGTGAGAATGAGTGCTTGCAGGCTGTACAGGCAAACCCCGGTATTCGCGACCTCGGTATTCGCGAACCCCGCTTATTCGCGGTTGGGTAATTGAGGACGCACCCCGCTATTCGCGGAGCCTGACCCCGCCTATTCGCGATTTGATGTTGACCGGTTCATGATTTTTGAGGGAAATTCGTTCAACAGCTGATTTTTTGAAATTTTTCTGATGTTTCCTCGATCCTTTGATGACTTGTCAACTTGATGCAGATGTTCACTCAATGTATATCAGACGCATATATTCACAATTTTTAAGGGCAACATTCAGGTTGTTATTGTTTTGGTGTTGATTTTTTGAGGTTGTAAGGAGAACCTCTCACTCGTGTTGTTTGATATGATACAGAAAAAGATTCCTCTGGGCGGAGCCGCAATCAAGGAACAAGCTTTAATTTCGAAGAGAGATCAGAATTTTGTCTCAGATAATAAGCACGGTTCAGAATGCAATTGATGACGCGCTAGCTCAAGATCCAATTTTAACCCGCAGTCTCAAATTCAAACTTGATTGCGAGTCAGCTTTGATGTCTTACAAAGAATTGTATAGGGATCTTTTGCGACGGTCTAGGCAATCACTCGTAACTGAATTTATGGCTAAAAAATGATTTTCATTCCTTTGTATAAACCTTTATGATGATGTTTTTTGGTATACTCCACCATACTCACAATTTTATATTGGTTTATACATCTACAAGATAATAAATCGTTTATTCTAAAAAATGAAGCTCCGAAAGTTGGTTTTATCCGCGTGGAATAGAGGTTTTTCTCGGATGTTGGCAACGATCTTTATTTTTCCATAAGAACAATGCCCCAGTATTCGCCGTTTTTGTATTCGCGGTACTTTTCGTGGCAACATTAATCGCGAATACCGGGGTTTACCTGTATTTATACAGTATATAGATGATCAAATCATTCAAATTTCAATCGTGTGACTTAAGTTGGTTTGGAAAGACTCGTGCTCAGCTTGGGAAATTAATTCATCAATAACGAGTCAGAAATTTTGTCATGACGATAGTTATGTAATATTGTCATAATCAGTGCATCAAGTCTTATGTATTTGATGGAAGCCTTCACAACATGAGAATGACTTTTTTCAGTGTTGAAAATCAGACACTGGAATAATTATGAGGTCTTTCCTGCACTCTGTCTTATACAAATAGTTCTCAGAGTGCCAATTCCGCTCCCAAGTGATGAACTTTGAACAGAATGATATAGATGCCATGTCTTGGGTTACTGTGTATCCTGATTCATTGAGCTTAAGCTGAATATTCAAGCTTGAATGCTCCATGCAATCCTTCTTTAGTTGAGAACTTGAGTAATGCTTGACTCGTTACTTGGTTGGAACCATGAGTCGTAGTGGACTTATTCCTAAGTTGAGAACTTGAGTTGTGGCTGATCCACTTTCTAGTTGGAACTTGAGTCGGGTGAACTCATCTCTTAGATGGAAATTTGTGTCATGGTGGCTTGTCTAAGTTCCAAAATTCGCAATGGCTCTATGTTCCTCAACACGGACCCAAGATTCATTCAATACAACCAAGTGTCACTAGCATGATCCGATACTTGTGGATCATGAAACAATGTGTCAATGGAAAAATCAACTGAATAATGAGGGATACAGCTTCTAAACATCAAAACTTCCAAAAATAGCTTGTGACCCAATTCCAGAATTAATAGTATGCTTTTCCTGCATCTGAAGAATGTTTTGTGATTTTCAGGGACCGAATAGTCTAATAATTTTTAATCTGTTGATACTCCTGATAATATCCTTCATTCAATTGAGCAAATCCATTTCTTGTTCTCAAGTAGCCAAGGAACTCTTGTCAAATCTTGAAACGTTATCAAGTAGTTGTACAATCGGTTGTACAATGCTGTACCAGAAAATTGAGCCAACACTTTGTCTTGTTTGGTTTGTGCTGATTTGGGAAAACACATTATTTGACAGTAACTTGTGACTCAGTACCAGATCATTGGTTATGGTTTGTACTAGACTAGACATATTATGAGATTAGCCCTGGTTAATGGATTAAATAACATCCGAGTGCAGAACAAACAACCAGCCACGGCTAGCAGCACTTTTCATACCAAAAGTTGAGCAAAAGCAGAAACCGTGCTTCTTTCATGGAATTAATGTGATATTTGGTGTTTGAATATCATAATCCAAGTCTATTCTCTATTTCATTTTTTATGACATGTGCTGGAGTTAGTGGGAAATTTTCAGTGGTTGTTATACCGGGGCAGCATGTCAGATTGGATTTTGTGCCAAAAAGCAGGTGAAGAATCATGCATGCGCAACTTTTTTATTGCTTCAGAACCAATTCATTATCCTGATTGAGGTGAAACTGTCTACAGCCCGATCCAGCATCCAGTCAGAATTTCATTTTATGCTAGAATTTCTTGAATTCATCATAATTTCTCAGACTTTGAGAAATCAGTAGGCTTGAATATCAGTATGCACAGTCTCTCATGTTTTCCAACACAAATGTGAGGCAGATATAGAATGATTGTAAATCCTTGGTCGTTTTTCAAATTTGGATTTTGTATGATTCTGACATGGAAATGGTCATTTGAAAACGCAAAAAAGCAACCCAAGCTGCGAAATCCCGTACTCTTGAGTTTGAACTCTCCGCGAAGGAGAAATCTATCCCGAATACGTGGATTTCATATAATCCTGCAAAACTCTATATGCACAAATCTTCATAGATCTTGCCATGCAAAATTTTTGAAAGATCGCTGGAAGTTCTTTGGAAGGCTCCTAAAAGCTCCTTCAGAAGTGACTGAAAGACTTTCGAGACGATTCCGAGACATTTCTGGAATGTTACTTGAATGATCCAGAGAAATTTTGGCGCAATATTCCAAAAGTATGATCCCGAATTGTTTCTGCAATACTGCACAATTATTTTCCAGCAATATTGCGTCGAGAGATCTTCGGAAGGATTCTGAGAGCTGCCTCGAAGATTTTCTCAGAGCGATATCCCAAACTATGACTCTTGAAATTTCCCATCAAGATTCCCTTGGCAATTTTCCATCAACCTTATGCTTAAAATTTTTTGAAGGTTTCTTGAAATTTCCAGAAAAGTTACGTTGTCACGTAAGGTAAATGTATCCAACTTGCCCCCATTCAGCCATTTTCTCAATAACTTTGATCTACCTCAACAATTTCCAACGTGCTTTATAGCTCATTTTGAAGCTTGTGTCAAGACCTTTTGAATGAATCGAAGTACGTTCAAATTCGATCAACTGAAGCCAAGCTGTCTTCATTTTAACAGAAAGTAATTTTTGCAATTTTGTGCGTAAAGTTGAATGGAAACAGGTAGTTTCCGCACAGTTGCCGGTGCGGGAATGAGTGCGGGAATGCATTTCCGCACGTCGCTTAACTGCAGGTGTGCGGAAAGTAACATTTTCGCACAGTTTCGAGCTAAGCGACGTGCGGCAAAGACGAAAAACTGTGCGAAAATGTTACTTTCCGCACAGTTTATCGACTTTTCCGCACGTCGCTTAGCTCAAAACTGTGCGGAAATCTTACTTCCCGCACGATTCCTCCATATCTCTGCTGGGACGTTATCCTTTACCTCTAAGACCTTTGAAAATATAGATCTACATGATTTCCTTCGTAACTCACTTCTTTTATTGCAAGCTACAGTTCAAGTATGAGCGACGTAATACGACACTTGATGTGTGTCATTCAAATGACGTTCAAGAGCATGTGCTATTCAAGATTCGAAATTCCTCAGAACAACGTCTTATCTCGTATCTATATTAGAGTGGAATGAGAAGGAAGCGTGTGGAAGATTGATCGAAAATATAAAGAATGGTATATAGTTTTACCAGAATAGTATACTCATCTCATATCGGAATATCATTGATTGCATCGTAATTGGTGAATCATTCTCCAAATTTTGTCTGAGTTTTGGAGAGGGGTCGTACACAAAAAGACGCCCGTGCCTGGCGTGAGAGGTATTTCAAAATTTGACGTTTCTGATAATATTCACCGACTCGAGTATCTCCAATCTCGCAAAATCACGAATTGAACAAGTGGAGTCAGCTCAAGACAAGGCTCAGCCTCTCAGCGCTCTTGAACTTGCTCGCTCAATTACTTATGAATACTACGGTGAATCGCTAATCCAATTTCGTGAGAGCAGTGGTGGCCAGTCAAATATATAACTCCAATATTTCCGCAGTGACTCCATGGGAGAAAGTTTTCATGTGACTCGAGCTTAACTGAAGTTGCTATATAGCCAGTTTGACTGACAAAAGCATACAACGATGGAGTGAGTCGTAATCTATTGTATGATAATATCGTCTTCCTCCACTCATACAGTCAAAACCAAATAGGATGGATTGTACGCTTTTTTCCTGTATTTCTTCATAAAATGCCGTTTTCATGTCTTTGTGAAACACGAATATAAATGTCAATTAGTCAATTATGTTTTTTCAAGATCACTCAAATCACATTAATATTGACAGAAAATGGGGTGAATGATGTTTGTGACATCTTTCTTTGGAGGAGTCGGTTCCAATGTAATACGGGGAGACAAACACAGAACATCTACAGAGTGACAAAGGGGAGAAATTTCTGTCAAAACTAAGTTTTTCCTGAAATCCGGTTGAAGTTCCTATTAGATGTAATGCACTCATGTCAGAAGTTTTTCTCAAGTGGGGGGCTCCGCCCCCTGGACCCCGCTCCGCCTCCTGCGCGTCCTCAGCTAATTACTCAATTCCCATGAAGACAATACCTCATTCACCGTGACTTCGGTGTACACTGTACTTAGCTGGTCCGACTTAGCTGCATCAAACGAGGAATTCTTGTAAACAACATTCTGTCGTTACTAGCACACATCTGACTACAAAATAACTCTAAGCGCAAGTGAAATTAGATTCATCTTTACATAATCTCAGTTCTTATTAACTTCAGTTAGGATAAACTAATGTTCATGAAATGTTCAAACTTTCTAATTGTAATTCTCTTTGTAGCAATAGTCGTGTGACTGTGTAAGCATGTAGAATTTATTTGGGTCTTCAATTTGAGAAACGATCCATGTCCCACCTATTGAGGTTTGAAAGAAGTTGGCGAGGTAACTTTGGTGCAGCAAGTATCAGCAGAGGAAACGAGGGATGTCTATAATGAAATTTCAAAACACCCCGGCGTAGAGTGAGATTTTGTTATCCCTGCTTTTCTGAATCCCCCCTCTCTTTCTATGCCCCCGAGAGCGGGAACCTACCCCACTCCCACCCTGACTCTCGCCTCTCGCCCCTTACCCTCCTAACTCTCATGTCAACCGTATATCAGCTTTATTTATCTACCACACAAAAATTCGACGTTATTTCAACGAGTGTCACAGAAGCTATTCTATACAAAATGCTAGGTATGAAAAATGAAATTCTCACGTTACACGGGAGAACAGACTTTCAATAGTTTCTATTAGGAGAACCTCTCAAGTGCCATGACTAGAACAGTATTTATACTTTGTGCCTGTTCGCAGGGATGTTGAACCGAGAATCCTTTTTTATAGGTTTTAGTAAGTGTTTTTATCATACATGTTTCTTGGGCTCTCAAATTTGGGAAGACTATGGATATGGTCACAGAAACTTGAACGGTTTGGTTAATTTTGCGGACACGCATTTATCGCTCTGTGTGCCATCACACTGAACGAGGCACCCATACTGCAAGGGTTTTCTTTAATCAGGAATATTAGGTTTATTCGATTACGCGGCCAGGCCTGGCCATCGGATCTCTCTTTCTAACCTCATGAGAAAGAAAGAGAGGTCCGACGGTCACGCCCGGTCTGGCCGGCGTCATCGAATAAACCTATAATCTGCATCAATGAATTCGAAATATAACGACCACTCTTAAAAATACGTCAGAGATATGTCCACGAAACAGACACAAAACTTCTACACGAGTCAAAAAGTGCGTAGCTCCAACTTTTGTCCACACATTCCAGATCTGAAGTCAATAGAATATTTTTGGTTCTATGCCACATTTTTGTGCGAATTTCTACGTAAATACCTGTATACATAGAAGAGTTTGCAGTACCGGGCACAAACTTGTCTCGCGAAAGTCAATGAAATATAATCTATGATTTAATCAACCACAATCACTCGAAACCAATCAACTCTCAAGGTTAATACCTTGATGTGTCGGACAAATTTGTATAACACAATATCTGCGAGTCCAAGCCAAACCCATACATCCCTAGAATCTTACTCTTCAATGATTGCTGAGAGATATCCGAGGGGATACCCTATGGTGATGGAAAAGAACAACCGCATCAAATGTAAAGAATTCCCAATTCGAGTCAAATTCGGCTATCTAGTTCACCGAACTATTCAAACACGAAGCTCTTGGTCAACTTTCTGCACGAAAATTACAAAAAATAGTATAAGAAACTCGGGTGGAAGCTTTCTGCATTCATCGTCGGAATTCGTGCGCGAAAGCTCTTTTCCACACTCGTCGGCGTGCGGAAAACTCTTTTCCCGCACGTCGCTAGACGCCGACTCGTGCGGGAATGTACCATTATTTTCCAACGTATTTGGGCTCATTTTGAAGCTTGTTATAGGAACTTCAAAATGCACTAAGCTACGTCTAATTTTGATGAATTGGAACCGAATTGTCTCAATTCTTCCAAAATAAATGGAATCGACGCAAAGTACTTATTTTTTTCATATTTTAACATAACAATCGTGAAAAAAAATTGCCGGGGAGCCAAGGAGTGCCCATTCTCGAGATCGGCATATGGGGGCAAGTTGGGTCCATTTACCTTATCAAAGAAACGATTCTCAAATATTCCTGCAATATCCTGCAGATTCAACTCTTCATCAATCTTCCTTTGGAAGTTTCTGGAAGATTTCTGAAATGATTCTGAGACGTTTTTGAAACGTTACCGAAAGGTTCCCGAAATGTTTCTGGAATATTTCTGAGAGTTTCGTGGAAGTTTCTTTGAAGTTTTTCGGGAATTTCAATATCATTCTCAACTATTTCGGCAATATTTTTCAGGCGATCCGTCAGTAATCTTGATCCGGAGCGGATTTTTTACAATAATCATCGCATTCTCACATCACAAACACTTGCGTTTGGACAAATAGACGTTTTAGGACATAGAGTGTACTCTCTTAACTTCTCTTAGTGAGATTTTTCACTCGGATTCCGAGTGAAAGTCCATCTCACTCGGACAAGAGTCAGATATCAGAAAAATCAAAATTACATTTTTCGATAGTTTCGTGAACAACGTTGCAGCTCCGTAACCCGAAGGACCCGGGTACGAACTCTACCAGCGCGCGGCGACACTTATGGAAAGTATTATCATGTGAGATAAATCTAGTATTTGATCACCAATCACAAGACTATCTTTAATGAACGAAAATAACTTGCCCGCGGTTAATTTCTAACCTACAAATAGGCACATTTTCTTTCTTAACAATCTCGACATCTTTTCCAGTTTTGGCTCAACGAAGAGTTATCCAGGCTATGTTAGATGCTAAGAAAGCCTGGATAACTCGTTGTTTAACCCAAATCGGAAAATATTTTGCAAGGTTTGGGAACAAATTTCATCGTTCACGGCGACCGCATCGACAGAAGGTATATTAAAGAATTTTTGTTTTTTGGATACACCTCAGCGAGGTATAACTTTGAAAGTATGGCAAGGTGACCCTACATTCATCAAGCACAACCTCCAAAGAGAGATTTCGATTATGAAGAGTTCCCTAAATATATTCAGGCACAACTTCGAGACATTGGAGTGACAATTGAATATTCATATCAATATGAATCGGTGTTACCCAACAATTGATGTACGACAGCTCGATACAAGGTTTACATCTTTACCAGCCTTACACTCGTGCTATAAAGATAGACATCGGCCTCAAGCAGGACGCGTTTCCATCGAATACACCTCACCGATGTATTTTTGGAAAGATGGCGAGGCATCACCACAAAATTTTTTTAACAAATCCTTAAGAATTAAGCGATATGTTGATTAATTACGCAACGTCGCATCAAAATTCAACTAACATTCCAAACACACATCAAGGGAAGAAATGAAATCCGACAACAGGTCTCAAGTCTGGGGCGCCGCCCCCAATACAAAATTGTGCTTAAAGTTATTAAATTTATTCGGATAAAACAGATAACGATGGAGTTATCGAAATACTTCGAATTTCAAATATCATGCATTGTATGTGCATCCACTTTTGGGCATGATAGAGAGATATGTTATTCTATTTTCATATATTGGTTTCGTATTAAAATTATTTCTGATCGTAACGACTTCTAAAAAATCTTCACTATTGGGTCCAAAAGTGGATGCACATACAATGCATGATATTTGAAATTCGAAGTATATCGATAACTCCCTCGTTATCTGTTTTATCCAAATAAATTTAATAACTTTAAGCACAATTTTGTATTGGGGGCGGCGCCCCAGACTTGAGACCTGTTGTCGGATTTCATTTCTTCCCTTGATGTGTGTTTGGAATGTTAGTTGAATTTTGATGCGACGTTGCGTAATTAATCAACATATCGCTTAATTCTTAAGGATTTGTTAAAAAATTTTTGTGGTGATGCCTCGCCATCTTTCCAAAAATACATCGGTGAGGTGTATTCGATGGAAACGCGTCCTGCTTGAGGCCGATGTCTATCTTTATAGCACGAGTGTAAGGCTGGTAAAGATGTAAACCTTGTATCGAGCTGTCGTACATCAATTGTTGGGTAACACCGATTCATATTGATATGAATATTCAATTGTCACTCCAATGTCTCGAAGTTGTGCCTGAATATATTTAGGGAACTCTTCATAATCGAAATCTCTCTTTGGAGGTTGTGCTTGATGAATGTAGGGTCACCTTGCCATACTTTCAAAGTTATACCTCGCTGAGGTGTATCCAAAAAACAAAAATTCTTTAATATACCTTCTGTCGATGCGGTCGCCGTGAACGATGAAATTTGTTCCCAAACCTTGCAAAATATTTTCCGATTTGGGTTAAACAACGAGTTATCCAGGCTTTCTTAGCATCTAACATAGCCTGGATAACTCTTCGTTGAGCCAAAATTGGAAAAGATGTCGAGATTGTTAAGAACGAAAATGTGCCTATTTGTAGGTTAGAAATTAACCGCGGGCAAGTTATTTTCGTTCATTAAAGATAGTCTTGTGATTGGTGATCAAATACACGATTTATCTCACATGATAATACTTTCCATAAGTGTCGCCGCGCGCTGGTAGAGTTCGTACCCGGGTCCTTCGGGTTACGGAGCTGCAACGTTGTTCACGAAACTATCGAAAAATGTAATTTTGATTTTTCTGATATCTGACTCTTGTCCGAGTGAGATGGACTTTCACTCGGAATCCGAGTGAAAAATCTCACTAGAAGAAGTTAAGGAGGCTCGAGCACTTTTTAATAAAACATTTGTTTCCAGCGCAAGTGGGCTTAAACTATAGCTAAAACTACCAGAAATGTAAAACCGTTGAAAAAATATGGGGTCAACCACCAAAATCGTGAGCAAATTGACTTCGAAAATTATTTCTGACTACACGTAATCTTATGGGCCAGACGCGTTAAGATGAGATTGCGGGCTAACTATTCATATGATATCTGTTCTGACCAGAAGAAACGGTTCTTTTATCTATTCCCTATAAATTGATACCAGGAAAACTATGGGTCAACCATCAAAATTTCGAGAAAATTAGAGTGAAAGTACAAAAGCCACCGTTGCAGCCAGCGCTTGCATTGTGAGTATACCTATGTATAGCGCCAATGACGCGGTGGAAGGGGAAAAGGCGCGCAGGGCCCCGTGCTTGGTACGCTCCTACGCGCTCGAGCCTCCTTAAGAGAGTACACTCTATGTCCTAAAACGTCTATTTGTCCAAACGCAAGTGTTTGTGATGTGATACATCTATACTCTAGGCCGGCCGCATGGCTTGCGGCGCAGCTGAGAAGTGCGTGCGCGCGCCTCACGCATATAGTGTATCTCACTCACACCCATGGGTACGCGTACCACTCATTCCATCTCACTCTGATTCATGCGCTCAGCTATAGCATCCTTATACACGAGACGAAATTTTACGGTCCGTAACAAGTTTGAAAAATCCGCGTCGAAAACCAAGTCGGGTTATCGGAAGAAATTCACTTCATCCCCTCGTACTCCGCTCCGAAAGTCGAATTTCATGATCCAATTTGAAGTCAATGCATGAATCAATTCCCAAGTTCTCAGAGAATATCCCTTCATGACTCTGAGTTTATTAAAAATTTTACTCGAATACAAATGCGAAAATATTCATCCGATTGCCGAGCCGGCGATGCCTTCGCCTTTAGTCTGTCATCTCATCTGCTTCTCTCTCGGCGCGCATCGTTTATCTCGAAGCCAGATGCCCGCGCACGCGTAACGCGTCAAAACTACATCGCGCGATGTGTGATACATCGCAAAGTTAACCCTTAATTATCCTGGTGCCACGTCACGCCATGCTAATCAATTGGGGGTTGTGCCAAAATACTACCACCAGGGTAACTAAGGGTTAAGGTGGCTCGAGCGCGTGATGCCGTACCTAGCGCGGGGCCCGGCGCGCAGGTAGTCAGGCCCTTTCACTGCCCAGCACGCTCCTGACGCTATATACAGGTATACTCGCAACGCTAGCGGGGTCGCATGGCTGCGCTACTGTACACTGTTAGGGAGGCTCGAGCACTTTTTAATAAAACATTTGTTTTCGGCGCAAGTGGGCTGAAACTATAGCTAAAACTACCAGAAATGTAAAACCGTTGAAAAAACATGGGGTCAACCATCAAAATCGCGAGCAAATCGACTTCGAAAATTATTTCTGACTACACGTAACCTTATGGGCCAGACGCGTTAAGATGAGATTGCGAGCTAACTATTCATATGATTTCTGTTCTGACCGAAGGAAACGGTTCTTGTATCCATTCCCTATAAATTGATACTAGGAGAACCATGGTTCAACCAGCAAAATTTCGAGAAAATTAGAGTGGAAGTAAAAAAGCTAGCGTTGCAGCCAGCGCTTGCATTGTGAGTATACCTATGTATAGCGCGAACGACGCGGTGGAAGGGGAAAAGGCGCGCGGGGCCCCGTGCTTGGTACGCTCCTACGCGCTCGAGCCTCCTTAAGCGTCAAAAATTTTGACTCAAAATCTAATACAATCTATGGCAGTCTATGATGTTCTGCAGCTCTGGGACGATGTGAGGTGAATGAAGAGTCTTTGTTCCATTCTTCTGCCACGCCGATTACAGCGTCTAATCCTCGGACCAATTCTTAACTCTCGGGTTACAACGACTATCAATACCAGTGTAAGGTTACCTCGTTAACATGTTTTAATCCTATCCCTAATACAAGTGTGATTTGAAGGAAATAAACGGATATTTCTTATTCCTTCAAATCTAGTGACTACCGGCACGAGAATTAACGGGATTGGAAGACTTGAATTTCCTCCTTCGGAAGAATGGAAAATTTTCCCATTTTCCGAATTTTTCATTTTAATATTCCTCCAAAATATCTTCCTCGTGATACAATTAAGAACTTTATGATGGAGAAGCGGAGCTGAAATAATGATAAAATCTTTATAGAAACACTATGTGTCTATATCCCACTCAGACATGAAACGGATGACCGACTCATGCTAAACTGTTCGCCATTGTGTTTTCTTTTGAGGTCTGCTCAAAAACTTTCGGCAGCTATTGCAAAAAACAACAATTTTGGATGAACAAATTGTACAGCTCGGTTGTAATTGGATGGATTGACTTGAATTCTTTTAAGGTAAGGCCGTCGTCCGCTGAATAGACGTAAATCCGTTCGGAGGATAAGTCGAATTTTACTTGATCAAACAACTTGGGATTTCACATGCATGTATAGAATGCATGTCTAAATCGCGCTACGAAGCCAAATATGTCAATTTCACTGAAAGAAAGTGTCCAGATGAGGTTTACTCGAGACGTCGTAGGTTGCCGCTCTCTAGCAGACGACGTTTGTGTACATCTCGTTCGGATACTTTTTTGAGTGAAATTGACATATTTGGCTTCGTAGCGCGATTGAGACATGCATTCTATACATGTATGTAAAATTCCAAGTCATTTGGTCGTATAAAATTCGACTTATCCTCCGAACGGATTCAGGGCTACATTCAATATGGCGGCGGACTACGGCCTGGCCTCAAGCATATAGGGGTTGATGGAAATTACATGCGTCAGCAGTTACACATAAACCGGGTGACTTTTCTAAGAATGAACAATGAAAGTAAATTCCGTCGTTTCTTGCCCTTGTTGCTAATTTTAGCGAGTTAGATAAGAAGACCAATCTTTCCTGAACATTTAGAGAACTCCATTGCCTACATTAGAGTATCGAAAAACAACCCAAATATCATAATCACAGAGCCCCGTGCAAAAGGATGGAAAAAAATGCAAAATCGCGCTCTATTCGACGATTGTGATTCCTTGCAAAGCCTGAAAAATGTTCGATTCTACTAGTGAGACTAACGAGAGTCGCCTCCCTGGATTTTACGTTACTATGTTCTCCCCGGTAACTGAATCGAAAATGAACAAATAAATGAATGAAATCATTTTGTGGCAACCATGCACAGTTGCAATGCTAGAATCACTGGCACAGTATAGAACCAAGCTAACTTTGAAAACTTTCTTTCTTCCCTGAGAACCAAGCTAATTTGGAAACTTTCTTTCTGTTCAGAAAAACCACCAGGGATGGTAAGATTTCCACAAATGTATTGGGAACAAGACCAGATTGGTGAGCCATGGTGACAGCATTCCCTCTGCTACTACATACCCCTACTTCTAAATGACTAACAAGGCAGAGGTCATTAATGCATCAATTTGACTCGAATCAAAGTGAATGATCTCAAAGAATGAATAATATGGAAAACATCATTCAAATCAATATCTGAGTGAGTTTTGAAAAAATGATTGCACCTGATCATACTTTCCACAATCAAAATCTATCTAGCTTAGCCTGGAGAGATTATAATAGATTGAGAGATGCTGTTCGCTGTGGGGATACTAATTTAACAAAGAATCTCATTGAGAATGGTGTGCTGGTCAATGCATACACTGATGGTTACCACGAAAACACCCCATTACATTTAGCTGTGATATCAAGAAGCTCAGAATTGGTGAATATTTTGTTGGAACACAATGCTGATATGGATGTAAAAAATGCTGTTTTCGATACCCCTCTCGTAATGGCAGCTAGAATGGGTACTACAAATATTATTGATATTCTTTTATCTGTCACAGTGAAGTTGGGACGATATTCACGCGATAACGTGAATCATTTACATGTGGCTTGCATGAGAAATAGACTTGATGTTGTGAAAAGATTAGTATCACTTGAGCACAATGACGAGCTAATTGTGAGGAGAAATATCAACACAGCTGTTGCTCAGTCATCCTTGTTTTGGTCTGGTTTTACACCATTGCACTTTGCTGTCTATTACAGCTGTGTTGAAACAACAGAGTATTTGCTCAAATGTGGAGTAGACATAATGATTCAAGACTCGAAAGGATTAACACCTTTGCACTGGGCTGATTTGCAGAGGAATGAAAAAATCATAGACCTACTTCTCACAGCCCATAAATATGAATTTAAGAATCCTATGGGTTCGCATGGCTTGAGTCATTTCCACATCGCTTGTACAAGGGATAACCCATTGATAGTTGAACATTTTTTAAAATTAGGTGTAGATATCAATCTTAAAGTTACAGGGTCAGATGAAAGTTTCTGGTTAGGTTGGCAGCCAATTCACTTAGCTATGTATTATGAGTGCCCCAAAGTGGTGAGGCTGCTCTTGAGAATGAATGCTGATTATAGAAGTGATGGTTTTCATCGTCAGTTCTATAGACGTGATTCGCTAGGAGGATGCGATATTCCTCTTTTACGGTATGCTTTCATTACAAAGAATGAGACAATTTATAAACTTTTCACTGAGGATGAAATCAACACCAATGAGAGCAGTAAGAATATTATAAGGATTTCAGATTTTCATATGGCTTGTATTGATAACGATATTGAAAAGATCAATCTATTGTTTCCGACAAATTTCTTGAATAGGGCCGACTTGAATACACCTTTATGGAATTCTTACACGGCTCTCCATCTGTCAGTCAAATATAACGCAATAGACGCAACAATGATGCTGTTAGCCCATGGAGCCGATATAATGGTCCAAGATTTTCACGGTAAAACTCCTCTTCATTTGGCATTTGAGTATGGTCATGAAGAAATAATGGATGAAATCATAAAGAACTTTCCGGAGGATACTGAGAATTTGACTGACGCTACAGGACTTTCATTTTTACACATCTTGTGCTCAACAAATAGAATTGAAAGTGTTGAGACATTTTTGTCCAGAGGGTTTGACATCAATGCTTCGGTTGGCAATGAATCTGCGCCATGGGCAGGCTTCACGCCGATGCATTTTGCTTGCAGATTTAAACAACACAGAATTGTAGAATTTCTTCGCAATTACAATGTGATTATTCCCATCGAAAACGGATCAATTGTTGATCATTTTGATCTCATTTTTAGAGACTTTGAGCAACTATATTATCTCAGTAAGCTCAAAAATGTTCTCTATGAAAATCTGTTGAAAATTCTTTCTTCTCCACCTTTGCGCAAAAAATATTCTAACTATTGTGGTGTTTCACCTCTACATATGATATGTATGTATGTTGAAACAGATTTAAAACTTGTTAAGCAATATGTGATTACACATAAAACCGAGATCAATCAAATAATTGAAATGCCTCAATTACGCAAGTATCATAAATGTACACCATTGCATCTTGCCATGAGATATCGGAATATTGAACGAGCACAAGTAATTATGGAAGCAGGAGCTGATCCCCTTTTGGTTAATGGAGATGGAAACACTCCACTAGAATCTGCTTTTTCTGCTGGCGGTGTCCTCGGCTTATCAGTTAAAGAAGCTCAGATGCTTTTTACTCCTAAAACATCGCTAAACAACTTGAAACCCAGTCACTTCTTTATTGCGTGTGCGTCTTATCTCGTTCAGTTTGTAACAGATGTCTTAGATAACGTCAATGACGTATCAGTAAAACGTGGCCTTGTGAGTTGTCGAAATGATGCCGACGAAACACCATTGCATTACTTGTCACAACGGAAATATTTAGATGAGGACGAAGTTCCAGTCATAGTAGAAATCATGAAATTGTTGTTGATACATGGTGCGAATGCAAATGCCTTAGATTATCAGTTACAAACCCCGTTGTTTTATGTAGAGGATGCAGAAGTCATGCAGCTTCTCATTGACCACGGAGCTCAGGTCAATATTAAGAATATTCATGGCGAGACACCAATACACATAATTCTTAGAATGTTTAGGGAGTGGGATCATGAGATAGTAATCACCATGCTGTTGGAAAATGGAGCCGAATTAAATCTTAAGAATAGGCAAGGTCATACATGTTTAATGGCAATGAACAGCTTCAATGGTACAGATCTAATAGCCCAAAATGTCGTTCCTGTGCTCAAACATGTAATGAAATTGCAGCTCATTGGTATGAATATCAATGAGGAAGATGAGGATGTTTACTTCCGTCTATTACATCGCTTTCACAATTCATTCAATGAGAACACTTTCAAGAATGAATGCCGAAATGAACTGGAATCAATGAAGCTCACAAATATTGATAATTACACAACATTGTACGATGTATTATTCAAAAGCCCAAACAAGATGTCACATCATTGTGAAAATGATGTATTGCAAAACATGCTTGAATCACTTTGTAAAGATTATCCTAAATACGGTTGTATCGTACGTTTACAGATGAAAAAGGGTAAGATCAGACAACCGTTGTTGGAAAATGCTAAGAGGTCTTTGATTGTTTTAGTTGGTAAATCATTGCCACCAACATGTTTAGATATGATATTCGATCATCTTAGCAATATTGATCTCGAACATATCAGTGCAAATGAATAGAGACGTCAATGATAGATTCAATTACTATTTGGCCATTAAGATCATGATACAGCTAACGAACTAATCATCATCACTTATGTTATCGTCTTCGTGATGAATTCCTTTAGTGGAGTAGCATGTAAATGGTAATGACTCAATTTTGACCCACATCTTTTTATGTCTTGGAGAGTCGACGATTCTCTGGAATCTGGAAAATATCAACTTTCTCTCATCATTTTTGTCGGGCAAATGTTCCAAACGTGAAGTAACCCCGTGTGTGTGTGTGTGTGTGTGTGTGTGTCTGTCTGTGTAGATATTGGGATTCCGGTTGTTAAGCTTGAAGCCCCCTTACGACCATCAACAGGCTTATCGTGCGCATAGTAGACTCGAGTATGAGGAGTATACCCCTGTGTCATTTTGGATGGCAGAATCCAATATGGCCGAATCTCAAAACATTTCCATAAGAAATACACGGGGTCAAAATGGCGACGTTTCAAAACAGGTTTACTCCCAATACAGGAGATTTTTCCGAGTAACCGGGACCTTTTTGGGTAATTTTGTGCGTGTTGTCTGTCGTGTAATTCGGGACACTATGGTTCTTAGTCCGATCGGGAACAACCCGGAAAATTTCTCCCCTCAGAAAAAATTACATCAGGTTGACCAGATCGGGATTCGGACCCAAGACCCAAGTACCTCCAAACGTCGAGTTCCAACCGACTAGAGTCCGCTCCAAACCTCTAACCGACTGAGTTACACGAGAATCCGCGACCGCCTTCGCGCGGTACACCTCATGCTTGCCTTGCCAATTCTACAGCGGAAAGTCACCCGCCAACAGGCGCTAAAAGAGCAGCCCGGAGCAGCCCGTGGCGATGGGCAACGCTGACCTCGGAAAAAGAGAGCGAGCCTGCTCATGACGCACTCGCGCCTCGCACTCGTAATAAAAAAAGGTTAGAAAAAATGGATTTTTTACGATACGCTTTTATTCACAGCTCTAATATTTTTCTCAACAACTAAAAAGCATAAAATAATCTGAAATTCCATCAGTCAGCCCAGTTCATTTTGAGAAAAATCTTATGACATGCCGTTGCCTGCACCTGTTATCTCAGAAAATAATTGTTGAATTCGGTGTTCATCTATCTCTCGGGGATCCCTCTCAATCCATCATGATGAATCTCGGAGAACATTCAATGTACCATAATTACAGATGATAAAAGCGTGGCGTGATATTTCCCCATACTTCAAATTCTCGATTGCTAATGAGAAAATGTCCATGGATCATGCACTTCTTGCCCGGAAGCTCAGCACGCCACGCTTTTATCATCTGTAATTATGGTACACTGAATGTTCTCTGAGATTCATCATGATATGGGTCGAGAGGGATCCCCGAGAGATAGATGAACACCGAATTCAACAATTATTTTCTGAGATAACAGGTGTAGGCAAAGCTATGTCATAAGATTTTTCTCAAAATTAACTGGACTGACTGATGGAATTTCAGATTATTTTATGCTGACGTATGGATTACCAAGCCCTGCAGTAGAGTTTGGTTTGGTTGTTTAGCCAACCCTGGGCCGCTTTTGGTCTTTTGCTTAGGGAGGGTATCCCTACTTTTGCTGCACGGAGTGGAAACGCGCGGCTGATGCATGTTAGGTTAGGGTAGAGTGCACGAGAAAGGCGGAGAGAGAGAAAGAGAGAGAGAGAATGAATGAATGAATGATATCCTTTATTCGTCATACGACAAAAATACACCTACATATTTTCATATGTGTCACATATAAATATATATATATATAAAATTAATGAATATTCCGATAAAATCATATTGAGAAATAATTTGGTCAAGGATAGATATATCACAGTTGTGACTAGTCATACACTTTACGATTTCACTTGAAAGAAAATGAGATAAAGGGCATAGGTTCACAAAAATATCACAGTTTTTCTTCAGTCTGGTGACAGAAGGTCACTTACAATTAATAAGAGATAGAAAGAAAAAGAACAAAAACCCGAGCCCATCAAAGATTAAAGATTAAAGTAATGCTGCTTTTCCGGATCAATCCTCTGAGGAGACTTTGTTAATAGAAAATCTTTCAAGGACTCTTTGAACAAGGGTGTTTTCCCCAGCTGCCGAAAGCCCGGAGGGAGAAAGTTCCACAAATGAGCACATTGAACCTGGAAAGATCTCCTTCCATATTCAAGTCTCATATTGGGAACTTTGAGTACCCGCTCTTCTGCATCACCACGTGCGGGGCGTTCAGATTGGTACCTGGTGAACATCGCAGCTAGGTAGCCAGGCTCTCCTAAGTGCATGATCTTGTGCATTAACAGAGCTGCGAAGTACATTC
This sequence comes from Eretmocerus hayati, assembly GCA_029851415.1. Classification (NCBI taxonomy): domain Eukaryota; kingdom Metazoa; phylum Arthropoda; class Insecta; order Hymenoptera; family Aphelinidae; genus Eretmocerus; species Eretmocerus hayati. Next base: position 6,898,358 of record CM056744.1, read on the forward strand.
TCCGCGAATCAGTACGCAACCAACCCAACCGCTCCCTAAACGGGGTGATGTGCTCGTCTCTCCTAAGATCAAAAATATACCTCACACATGAATTGCTTAGTCGTTGTATCCGTTGCCGCTGTTCGTCCGTGGCGTCGAGGTACACGACCGTACAGTAATCTAAATGCGGTTGAACCAGAGACTCGACTAGGCGAATTCGGAGAGGTCTGGTGATACACGCCCTAAAAAACCGCAATCCGTATAGGGCTCTGTTGACTTTCTTAGTTACTTGATCAATGTGCGGTTTCCATGTCAATTCACTGTCAAGTGTAACACCTAGACTCACGACCGTATCGCTGAATGGAATGAACTTTCCTTCCTGTATCTCAACCCCTGGCAAGTCCATTCTCTTCAAATCTTTGATATTCCTCTCAGAACTGAAATAGATTGCCTTGGTCTTGCCAGCGTTGAGACACAGACCGGAACTTCTGGCCCACTCAGCAACTAGTCGTCCGATTTCTCCTAGCCGAGTGATGCCCTCCCTGATCTTAGATTTCTCGACTTGGAGATAAATTTGGAGGTCATCCGCATAAAATAGATGATGTGCCGACTTTCCGTCTAGCACTCCAGGTAAATCATTGACATACAAACTGAAGAGCAAAGGCCCAAGAACGGAACCCTGAGGAACACCCAGATTGGTTTCGAGCCAATCAGAATTACCAGATTTTGAAGTGACTTTTTGGGTGCGACCTTGTAAGTATGATTTTATCCACAGTAGTGCCGATCTCGAGAAGCCTAGATTTCGAAGTTTGCTCAACAGCTTTGATGGTGATATCGTGTCAAAGGCTTTACTAAAGTCAAAAAGCAGGAGCAAAGTGATCTTTTTCTTGTCAATACCTACTCGGATGTCATCGGTCAACTTTAGTAGAGCTGTCTGGGTGCTATGGTGTTGTCTGAAACCAGTCTGGAAGCGATCTAATAATTTCTCAGTTTTCAAATACTCCGTGATTTGGTCGTGTGCGATTTTTTCCAAAACTTTGGCAAGGAAGCAAAGCAGGGCTATAGGACGGAAGTCCGAGACCGTTGATGGAGCTGTGGTCTTTTTTAATGCAATTAGCTGTGCCCGCTTCCAAGCCTCAGGAAATGCACTATGAGCGAAAGAGGAGTTGAAAATATGCACAATAAGATCACCAATAGCCGGAAGAGCCTTCGCGATCACGCTTTGGGGTATTCCGTCCGCCCCACGGGCCTGTGAAGAAAAATGTTTAATAGCAAGGACTACATCATTGTAATTTATGGGTTTGAACTTAAAACCCTCCTCTGAGGCCGAATTTATATCGTCCATTGCTTCATCTATATTTAGAGAGAGAGAGAGAGAGAGAGAGAGAGAGAGAGCTGGGTGCTCAACTAACACCCGAGAATCTCGTCCCGTACTTGCTCCGCAACCAGGAGACATGGGATAGACTCACCGGATACATCAAGCTGGTGATGACCCGCAAAGAGGAGAAAGAGAGGGAAGTAAGGCGCCTCGATGCAGGCGAATCACAGTGACTCTGCCGATTGAAACAGAAGAGGCCCAAATGATTCCAGGAGGAATCTGATGCACTGAAGAGGGAAGAAAGAAGAGAGAAGAGAGAAGGAAGAAGAAAGAGAGGGAACAATCAAGAATGAAGACAGAAGATGCCGACAAGTGGCCGAAGAGAGAAGATGGAGAAGAGGAACGCTCGCAATCGAGCGCGAGACATGCCGCTCATCCTGAAGTAATGCTCACGCGGTTCCGGGATGAGATGGTAGATGCAGGTGGATCTCCTTCTTGATTGCCCGATGCCCTAGGTATCGGACATCGAGGGGAGAGGGATATTACACGGCCGGGCCCACCTCTCGGTGGGCCCCACCCAAACCCGTGTCCCGCCTGGTATGGCCTGCGTGGGCTATGCGTAGTCCGCGTAAGCTGAACCAGTCCGGTGTCTGGGGACGGATCCGAGGGATCCTGAGGCAGATTTTGCCCTCTAACCACCTTAAAAAAAAAAAAAAAAAAAAAAGAGAGAGAGAGAGTCAAAAAAAAGAGATGGAGCTTCCGGGCGCGAAAATTTCAGAGAGCAATAGATCTAACCTAAAAGCTCATCCGCGCGCTAACTAGCTCGGTAGCGGAACCGCGTGTATGAAAAGGCTTTCTCTCTCTTGCTCTTACGGCGAAAGACGTGCCTGCTGACTAGTTGAGTACCGGATGCCAGTGCATGAAACAATATGGCCAAAGTGAAGTAGAATAAAAGCGTATAAAAATCCGTCTATAGAAGATTGCACAGATAACCTCTCAGATACTTGAACTAGTGACCCTCTAAAAGTGATGAGCAGATGTGTCCGCCATCTTGCATGGGTCACTAACTTGAGCATTATCGCACGATGCCTCTGCAGTGCCTAAAGTATATTTCAGTGTAATTTCTTTGTGATGATTTATATCGTTTGGAAAATTTTCATTCATGACTCTGTTAATGATTATCACTCGCAGTACAACGCTATGGCACTCAGCGTGTTTTCACAATGTAAAGAACGAAAAAACAAAAGAAATTACTAGTGATGAATATAAAATTATGAAGATATAATTTTTCGGTCTTTGCGAGTTAAAGTCAGCAGATATTGCTGACGTTTTTGGCATCAATCGAGAATGGATTTTACTCCACTCTCGATCAATGCACCTTTAGAGCCTCGTATGGTTCCGAGGATGTATCTAAAGGATTTTGATGGAAAGGAATGAAAAGTAAAGATGAGAAATGAGAAACTTTATGAAAAAATTTGGATTCTACGCTGATATTATGCGTGTTTCGCCCTTCTCTCATTGCTCGGTATTAAATACATCTAACTTTAGGCTCAACGAGCGTCTCGATCGTTATACTCGCGCTGAAAATATCATCAAGCATGAATGAGCATCAGAGGCTTCGAATGCTCAATTCGATGAGTATCGCACGGCCTGGTGAGGCTCATACACCATTACTAAATATGTTTTATTCATGAACCAAAGTTACGAACTTGCTTTTTCCGATTCATGAATAACATCGATTCTATACATAAGTATAGAAACAGTGTGTACGAAGGATTGGAGGTCGTATGATGTGTGTGTAGACTGTGTAGGTACTCGTGGCCCGGTTTTTGTATGATAGGAAAGTGTATGTAGGTTTTATGCGGGAGTTGAATTCTTTTGTTTTCCATGTCGTTGGGTTTGGTCTGTTTCTGTCGATTTTATTCTGGATTTCAAATCAAAATGAGAGCCTGAGAGTTTGGCTTAAAGTAGATGTAGAGTCCGCTATCAGATGTATTTGAGTTTGGAATATTTTTTTTACTGATTGTTTTTTTTTTTAATGAAGGTAAAAGATATAAGCTTTCATTTTTGTGGGTCACGATCAATCGTAAAAATGTGTATTTGTAGATACAGGCAAAACTCCGTACTCGCGGGTGATACGTTTCGAAAAAATTTACCGCGAATACCGAATCATTACTCTCATGGAAATATTGAGATAGAGGATCTTGTGCCTTTCCGCGAATAAGCGAGAATCGCGAATACGGATTTTCACCTGTAACTATTTTTTCAAGAGATTGAATTGAATATTCCACAAATTTTATATTTGAATCACGAAATTCGATTGAAAACAAGATATTATAACTACCTATTATTTGCTTTGAACGCTGTGCGCATTGACATGAATTTTCCTGACTTACCATTTGAAGAATTAGGTACTCTGCAGGTATATTTGAAGATGAGAAGAATTCGAAGATCTCGTTTCGATTCAACGAGACATGAGCTTGATTCTATACAAAATAATCTTCATTCCAGATTCATAGCACCGTTGAAATTCTGGAAGATTTGCGATAATATTATTCAAGGATTTGATTTCATGGGAGAACCAAATAAGAGATAATGTGCCTGATTTTGTCGCACACGATACTTTCTTGCTGCAAATTGTTTCTGTGATTTCATATACGGGATTCCATGGCTGAGGTATTTCAATATTTTATCAGTTGCCATAACACAAACTTGATGGGTAGACTGATATCACAGGACACCAAGAGATAATATTATGTAATTTTGGAACCTCGAATGCTGGATAATTTTCGGGATAACTGAATTTTTCAGTTGTCGCGAGCAAAACTTTTTTCGCGAACTGGTAATCTTTTGTGTGAATATATTTCAGATAAACTTTTGGACTATTTTGATTCTTGAATGAAGGTAGTCGTTTTGTTCTGCCTATACTTAACAATGTTTTGCGTATTATTGATCAAAATCTAACAGAAACACAGAGCAGAATTTCTCAAAATTGTATAATTTTTGGTCACTGTAGTGACACTTTAAGATCAGATATGACAATCTCGATAATTCGTCAGAATAATTACTCGAAGACTGAAAATAAAATGAGGCATGACCTCGGATTTATTGATACAAGCCTTCTACTCGACTTTGAAACCTTGAAAACCTCCTCAACGTTTCTTCTTTATCTTTAAAATCGTGAAAAATCCTCAATTTCACTGTCATACTCTCAATTATTCTAGAAATTGTACCCGGCTCGTGAAAGACTCTCCTAGTTCATAGGCTCGATCCGAAAAAATTGATGTCCATCTATTTAAAAATCTGTTATTATCAACTAAAATAATATTTCCTAAAAAACTCCTAAAACCCCATCAATTTTCAACGTTATCATCCCAACCAAACCTCACAATATCTTAAACTTCGCACGCGAATCTCAATGACCGTGAATTTCTAGCGTCTTATATATCTGCAAAATCAAACGTTCACCTAACTGCAATTGCGTAATGAGAAAGACCTCTAGGATATAACGTGTCCTCAGAGATGATGAATGACTCTCAAACAGAGCCTCAAGATATATAAGTATATTTTTCAAACAGAGCGTAACCCGCGCTGAACATTTCCTTGCTGAATTATGCATTTTCAACTGCAACGGAATCGAGATATAACCTAACAAAAATCGGATGAGACCGACCATTGAATTCTCCGAGTCAGCTAGGATTCTATCATGTATTCGTATCTTTGTGTGAGTAAGGGGGAGTAAAGGGGGTTAGTGTAATGTAGGAGTACGAGTGAGCGAGAGCGCGTGTATGTGTGTGTAAGCATGTGTGTCTCTTCTACTCGAGAGGCGTGCGTTCATGCCGCGGGTTGGAGGGCACAGGGCATGCGGCCGTTATGCCGCAGCCCGGCAGTCAGTCTATGTGTGGCCACGTATTTGGTAACACATACTCGACGCGCGATCCTCACCGTCTATTCAAGCAGCGTACGTTTTACGCATCTCATCCCCTAGTGAGACCTTGAATGTGAGTTGTCGTGTGTGTTGGTTTCGTAATAAACCGAGCTTTCAAAAAGGTGACTTTTATTTCGCAAGCTCCTATTCCTGGACCCGAAATCCCACATTTGGGGGCTCGTCCGGGATAGGAGCAAAAGACGCAGATCGAGCCGTGAACAAAGAAAAGAGTTAGTGGTGCTTACGTGGTGACTTGGTGAACTTGCAACGTGTGCTTGCGAACTTGTGCCCGTAACAGTGATCTGTGGTGAACACGGGGCTAAGTGCCGATGTGATCCTCAACGCGGCCGAGACCGCGAGGATACACGTCCGAAGAGTGCTGCGTCGGGCTTGGCCAGCCCAGCGCCGTGTCCTGGAGGACAGCTCATCGCGGGTGACGCCGCGAGGAGTATAAAGCACAAGGCACCGAGCATTGGTCCTGTTTTCTGCACCTCGTGTATTCTGAGTGAGCCGTATAGCCCACCAGGAGCTGAATCCACAACGATCACTGGGTACAGAAAGACGCCAAGCGCGCGAGTCAAAACTGTAAGTTTTCATCACATAAGAAAGCGCGCGAGACCCTGCTAGCTTCCACTTGTAAGGAGACATAGTTTGTACAAGGGAAAGCGCTGAGGGTCCACGCGGGCGGTGTTAAAAATAGCACGTGCAGCTGTGTGTGAAGGGGAGAACGAGCAGCCAGCAGAGACAGTGGGACTCATGTACCGAGTTTCCACGCTTTCCACGTCTCTCTCTCTCTCCTCATTCGTAGGCCTGCGGAACTGAGCCACTGCGGCGCGCAGCAGCAGCGAGCAGCTATAGCTATAGGCAGCGTGTCGGCTGCGAGAGAGTGAGCGTTACTATTGCATCAAGAGATGAATACGCGCTCGCGTGCTAAAAGCCCACGGGCATATTCAAGTTCCAATGGAAGATCGTCTGCTTCGCGGTCGCGCGCGCCGACTCGCATTAGGGCTCAGCTTATGGTGGAGCCAGCTGAATTCTCGGTTTTGGGCGAAGCTGCACCTCGACCAGCTGTACCTATGCTTGCAGCAGAAGAGCTACGACGCCGACTTGTAGAGTTGGAAGAGGCGCGCGCTCGAGACAATGAGGTACGGGCCCGCGAGATTGCAGCGTTGAATGCGCGATGGACAGCAGCCAATGAAAATCGTGTAGAAACGAGTCGTTTGCTAGGCGAGCAGCTTAACACCTTGCGCGCGGAGAATGAAACTCTGCGTACGCAAAATGATGAGTTGCTAGCGCTAATCAGGGACCAACAAGCCGCGTTTCGACAAGATTCCGGCAATCGGGTTCCGACGGGGTCGCCCAGTTCACCTCAAAACGCCAGTTTACCTCAAAACGTAACTCTGCCCGAGACTTCCGCACAGGCGGCGCCGAGATCTTCGGAGTCGTCTCAGGATTCTGAGCATCGGACCGTGGACTCAGGTCTGATCGGCTCGGACGTGGCGGCCACCCTGTATGCAGCGTTGCAAGCAAGCACAGCTGCATTGAACGCGCTCACTGGTGGTGAAGGGCGATCGAGTTTCCGGTCTCAAGGAAGCCGAGTTACATTTCGCGAGGAGGTTAAGGCTCTCCCCAAGTTTTCCGGAGTAAATAAGGAGATGCCAGTCTCAACTTGGGTTGCGGACTTCAACCAAGTGGCTCGGATTGGAGCATGGAATGAGCATGAAAAGCTCACTGCGGCCAAAACGGCTATAGAGGGCGCGGCGGCCGAATGGTTGCATTCACAGACACCGTACGAGTCTTGGGAGGAGCTCAGCCACGATTTGGTTGAATGGTTCGGAAGGTCAGCGAATCCGATGGTGGCTTACAAGGAGCTCAAGGAGTTGACGAAAAAACCCGATGAAAAGTCCATCGAATACCTCAACAGAGCCATGAGGCTAGGAAAAGCTGCCAACGCTCAAGAGGATCAGACCCGTCACTATATTGTGGTCGGACTGGGCGGGGATCCTCTGCACAAGCAGGAGATGGTTAATGCTAAGGGTTGGAGCAAATTCAGAGATGCCCTGCTCACGTATGAAGAACTATATAGTGCCCGACGACCGTCGAAGGTCATGCGGTTCGATTCTCAGTCCGATTCTCATGGAGTGTACGCTATCGAAGAAGTTGGCCCCAGCGAGGGTCCAGCACGCACTACGTCATCGGCTGATAGCATGGAGCCGTGTCGCGAATTTCCAGACGACCGCGAAGAAGATCCGAGAGATCTTACATCTGATGCAGATTCCGAGCCGGAGCCCGATGAAGAGGGCTAAGGCTGCTGATCAGTGCTAGTGAAATTGTGGGCTGTAACGCCGCTGTGCTGTAAGTGCTGTATGTTGCGAGTGGTGTAAGTTTGTAAGCTCGCCGTTTGGGTTATGAGAACAGAAGAATGATCTTGATGTATGAACCCAAGGATGTATTTGAGTGCAGACATCCTCATATGTTAACCTGAATCCCTGGATATTCTTAGGAATTGATAAGAATATGTAATGATGATGAATATGAATAAAATTTCAGATGTCGACCGAGGGCGTTCGAGCGCCAGGACGGCCGATTGTAGGAGTACGAGTGAGCGAGAGCGCGTGTATGTGTGTGTAAGCATGTGTGTCTCTTCTACTCGAGAGGCGTGCGTTCATGCCGCGGGTTGGAGGGCACAGGGCATGCGGCCGTTATGCCGCAGCCCGGCAGTCAGTCTATGTGTGGCCACGTATTTGGTAACACATACTCGACGCGCGATCCTCACCGTCTATTCAAGCAGCGTACGTTTTACGCATCTCATCCCCTAGTGAGACCTTGAATGTGAGTTGTCGTGTGTGTTGGTTTCGTAATAAACCGAGCTTTCAAAAAGGTGACTTTTATTTCGCAAGCTCCTATTCCTGGACCCGAAATCCCACAGTAAGACTTGGAATGTTGTTTGAGCATGTGGCACCCGTGTATTACGCGCGAGGAAACAAACGTTGTCTCGCAGCTCGCGGAGGGAAAATTAATGATGCTTCTTCGCGATCCTTGGTTCAGACTCTCTGTACATATATCCTTGAATAGACGACCGTGAATAACTAGCTCCTGAGGTCTTATCTCTTACTTTTCTGGAGATTTTGAATTTTATGTAGGCAAATATGACTATTTCTTGAAAAAAAAACAGGGATATTTTTGTTTGATTGATTTTCACTGATCAGGAGGATCGATGTAAGGTAGCTCACAAAAATTTAAATAATCTTGATGGCATAAAATTTTTCTCAATTTTTTCTAATATTTTTTCTTCATTTAGATTTTTTTTTACCATAGTAACAAGAAAAAAATTGAATCCCGACAGAATTTGAGGTAGATTTGATCATTACAGTGATAAGTGAACAAGAATTTTGAAATTTTAAATTCCACAGAAAGTTACATACTACACCGGTGGGATTATTACATCATTTTCATTGTCAGCATAATCTGCTCGGTGCATGACAGGACACAAATATGTAACAATTGCGAGTTGTCTGATGAAAAACTTACTTCCCTTTGCTGTGCTCCGTCGGCATTACGGTTTAATTAGTTTTACTCGCGACATGCTCGCTATATACTGGACTTATCCGACAACTTTGAACAGTTGCTCGAGTTTTAATTTCCCCGTAGAGAATTATAACAAGCGGTGGTAATATTTTGTCCTCAATTTTGTCCCTTCAGATGGTCGACATTATTTAATTGTTTTGGATTTTCTGAGCTTTCCCTCTTTTCAATCTCTGTTGAAGTATGTTGAACTATTTTTTGCCTTTTACATTACATTTCAACAGTCTCAGCTCAAGGGCTTTCAAATAACGAAAAAATGCATTACTGAAAATTGCAACTACTAGAGCTCTTTTACACAAAAATTTTGATGGTATTATGATAGCACTGTCGTAACTTACTTTTCAAAATATTCGAGGTGTTTGAACCTTCACCAACTAATTCAGCCTAAATTCCGTTACAGGCTTTGTATTAGTTTGATCCTACTCTATCCAAAATTTAAGAGGCCTACGATGTGTATAACCAGGAAGAGCCACACTATAAAAATTTTTTCGGAAGACTTCCGATAAGTATGGTAGAAGTTTTTCGAAAAAATGTTCTACAGTGCATCCTTAAGCATGAGAATCTTTGCCTCATTAGTGACATATTCATGACTTCACGGCAAATTTAGGTAAACATTGGCTATCAAGATTATCAAAATCCATCGGATCGAACGTGAGTAATCGGAAAAATGTGTTTTCCCAAAAGATCAGCGTAAAATTCAGTTTGGGAGCTCAGAAGTTTTTCCCCAATCAACCCAAGCCTCTAAAATTTAATTTGAGTAATCTGTATGCCAAATACTAGCAATGTGTATGATCTCATCAAAATCTATTAGGTCAATCGATTTACGACAGTTCCACCTTAAAATCTAACTTTGTTAGTGACGAATCAAAATTTTCTGTTTGCACAGGAAGACCAGAGGAAATCACATTTCGCATCTGAAAAATTCATTTGCAAACATTGAAGGAACCCCATGTGCAATAATTTCATCGTTGGCCACAATAATGAACTCATTCCATCTCGACGAGTTTAATGACCCTCCAACTTAACCTCAATCTAGCCTATTTCCGAGGGTTAATCCAATAGATGAGCTCAGAGCTGAGGCTTTATAGACTATAGAATCTCGCTATAGAACACAATAGGGAAGTGAGGAACAAAATAACAACGGCTCATATGTGAAGATGTCCATAACATGACAGAGACGCGTCACGCGGATATTCTGATTCACGGCTGTCATCAAAATAGAAGAAGGACACAAAGACACAATACCGAGATTCTGTATTGGATTCTGTATAATAATACACGAGCATACGATATCGGATATTATGTCATCTATTTATCCCATGGGATCGAAGTTTATGACCAGCTTTGAATAGATACACGAATGTGAGACACATGACATTTATACTCTTACGATGTTTCATCTTTTATCGATTCTAGATATAATACCAAATAGGACGAATATCGATTTTTCTGTTACACATTTCCTTTGTTTCATTCCTTTTTCCTGAAATCTGTCTATAGATTTTGAATCTTCCAGAATTCAAAAAGAATAGTTATCAACGGTCTTACAAATATTCTTGAAATTGACTTCTGATAGGTTCTGGCACGTATTATCCACAGACTTTCCAATGAATCATTTCAAAATACAAAAGTGGAAAATAGCCATAAAAAAAGTAGAAAAGTCATTACATATCAAATGTATTTAGACAAGACGCACGTACGTCCCGCAATTGAGTGCTAAAATAAAATAAACATACTCAGATTGTGAATGGCAGTGGAGATGAACTATAGACATATAAGTAGTAAATGCATTAGATGCTTTGAAACTGTACGTGCTTTGAATGGAAAAACAGTAAGTAACCACAAGAGTCAGAAACAGCTTCCACGCAGTGGGCCTGATAATTATTCTCGTAAAACGAAGCATGGACCTAACCTAGAAATCATATATTATATATATTTGCTCACGCGTGTGATGAATCATGTGTAAATTACGAAATGAAATGAGGTCACCATAAGAGCATGCTTATCTTTTCAAAGAAACTTAAGGATGTGGTAAATTATGGTATGTATGCTGATGTTGGTTTTTAGTTTTGTGGTAATGGAAAGTAAGCCATTTCAAGCTTCCGCGTTTACTCCTTTTTTGGTTCAGGATTTATATTTTTTTTCTACAGTTCTTTGACACATAGTTGGTCAGGATCCATGTATGGAAAAAGTAATGATTGAGTTGTGGCGAGACAGGTGATACTCGTTGTGGGTGATATCAAGTTCATGATGCGGATGATGTTCATTAGCTACTGTTGAAGACCACACTGCTCTCAATATCCAAGATGTTCCTGAGAGATACTTTATCATTCAATGAGATTTGAAAATGTTCCTGATCTCTCTTGATACTCATTTAATTGTTTCAAACAATCATTCCAAGAATTTCTACTAGAACTTGTCTCGATCAAATTTGACGGCTTTCGACGAAAAGGTTATGTTGGACACTTTTTTGCATGGCTTTTGAGTAATCATAGCTTTTCTTGAGAGACAACCAGATTCAATAATGTCAATTCCGAAGAATTTTCTAATGACCATTTCTATTCGGTTCTGAACAGCTTGCACAGGTAGATAAAACATCAATCAACCCTTAAATGACACACTTCAAAATCGATGTTTTATTGGCATGACCGTGGTGCTTTCCAGCCTTGACGAAGTTGAACTTATCTGGGCTCACATTGGAGTTGATCCAAAGAGCTTCGAATTGGGTTGGAGAAAAAAAATCGTGAGGTGAGGTATACCTCCAGTGTCATTCAAGGGTTAATGGGAAAATTTCCGCATAAAAATTTACTCTAACCAGGGTTGACAACATGTAATCATCATTTCAAAATGCTCTTATCTATATAGTTTAATTAGTTCATGTTTTGCTTTAGTTCAAAACCGTTCAATAAGTGTACAGTTCTCTGTGGCGGCTCTAATTAACATGCAAATCGATTTCGAGATCAACCCGTAACGGGTAAGTGTCTCTTCAAAGTTTCAAGTTCGTGGTTGCAATTACCATGCGGTGAGAACAATGAACCAGGTCACTGTCGAGTTGTGAAATTTGCCAACCGAGCTATAACACTTGAATGGACGGAACTACAGTCTGGCCTTTTTAGGTCGTTCAAATGCGTGACAAATTGGTATCGTCTCGAAGCACAATGCAAAACGAAGACTTTGACTTGCTACACCGGCGTCAAATGGACATTTCCTCTTTGCGTGGTTCGTTTAATTATCTGATCTTGATCACGAAAATACACTTCAAGTTGAGTGCGAGATTCAGTGTCTATCTATCTTGTAGTTCAAGTGGAACGTTGAATCAGTTTAACCCTCTGACTTGAAAGGCCCATTTAAGGTGTTTACATATTTTGAAATACCCTATTTTTCAAACATTCATGATAACTTTCATCAAACGCGTAATAAAAATTTGAATCCCCAGCTGAAGAAAATCAAAGGAATTACAGGCAAATTCAAGCACTCATAGCTACAAGAATCAAGTCTCTGTCTGTTTTATAGAGAGAAAGAAAATCAACAAAATGTTCCAATTTCGTAATTTTGTTATCTCTGCCATTTTGAGATTTATTTGTAACGCAAGACGAGTCAATGAGCTGAGCTTCTTTGAAGTGATGGAAGAATAAGTTCCACCAGAACACTTCTCCAAGCCAAAACTGCGCACTAATCCATACAAAATCCATGAAAAACTCTATGCCCCATTGCAGTAAACATCTTGCGGAAATGAGGAATGCCAAAATCTCTACCCGGTCATTCCTCCCACGTATTATAAGGATAGCACACGTCGTCGTGGTCTTCATCTTCTTCGTCGCCGTCGTCGCGGCAGAAGCCAGTCTCCAACTTTTTTGTACGTCGGGTAGAAGCCCTTACATATACATATAAACGCACACATCAGTTAGTCTGATGTACCGGGCGCGAGATTCGCAAAAATCTGGCCGTCTGCCTTTTATATGCGTGAAAAAAAAACTCACTTCAGTGCACTGCAATGCGGTTCAGTCGCGACGATTTCACGATGTACGCGTGCCGAATCACGATAGCGCAAATCTGTTGGAGTTCTTTCCAAAGCTTGTGAGCTTGTGCTTGAGCCAAGTTTTGAAAGATTTTCTCAAGCTTATACCCGTGAGTAAGCTTGTACGAGATAATGGATGAGATTGTAATTGTAGTTGTTGGAGATCTGTGGGAACGCTTGTGAAAGTCATTCTTTTACATGTCAACTGTAGTCTGCTTGAAATGTATGTACTTAATTGTAGATGCAAATAATTCAATGTCTTTCTCTTGATGTCAATGTTCAGAGTTCGGAAATACGAATTGACTTGACGTGAATTTATGGAGTTGGGGTTATTTTGCTTCAATTCACATACAAGATGAATTTGATGGATCAAAATTATTGAATATGCAACGATTGAAGAGGGTACTTGAAGTCATTGTTCAGGATACTGAAGAGTGCATCAATCAAGTTTGGTATTCAAAGTTGCATACATGCACTCATAATTCCAGCGGTCTGAAATAATTTGCAACTGCCTTACCCGAGGCCTTACCACTGGCAAAGCATATGTTTAGCCCATATGCTTTCTTTTCTGCATCCAGTTTTGTACTTCACAGAACATGAAATACTCCAATCATGTTACGACGACGTTCCATTTGACTGTAATAACCATGGTCTGGAAGTCTGAATCTAAGATCCATTTGCCATGGTTCCATTGATGCATTGGGTTAACCCAGGGTTTTTCTCGTGTGATCAACTTTTGTATTGTATGTACCTCCTTAAATTTCTTGGAGCAATGAACTTCAATGAATATGTACTCCCAAAAACTTATTATTCAAAGGAAAAGTATGAAGCGCGTAATAATCAAAATGGTATAAAATACTTTTCATAAGTGTCCTTTTCGTGGAAGGATAGTGTTTCAGGCATAGGAATTCAGTCTTGATTGTTGTTAAATCCGGTGACATTCTTTAAACTCAATGAACCGAAGGCAACATGCAATATTATCTCAGAATAAACTTGCAACATGTGTATACATACTAATCTTGGCTTGTGGCGAGATGTCACTCTATATGTCGATCAGCTTGATACAACATCTAACATCGGATGCTAAGGTAATACGAGGAAAGGAAATGACTGTTACCTCATTCCCAAGAGGAGAGTATATTTGAATCGTGGTGTAATATATGTAATTCTAATAGTTGCGTTGGCCAATATTAGCTTGAAAAGGCTGCCCTATATGCGAGTAATGATGTTAGAACATTGCAAAAAAAACCTGAAGCGAAGTAATCGGATGAAGTCGATGTTGTAATCAATGAAATAAAGGTAATAAAATGCAGGAAGATAAGCGAATCATCAATGCAAACGATCAGCTTCCTCATTAAAATTCTTTACCTTCGATACCTGTCTATTAATAGTTGGCACACACATTGAAAGATGTTAGAACATTGCAAAAAAAACCTGAAGCGAAGTAATCGGATGAAGTCGATGTTGTAATCAATGAAATAAAGGTAATAAAATGCAGGAAGATAAGCGAATCATCAATGCAAACGATCAGCTTCCTCATTAAAATTCTTTACCTTCGATACCTGTCTATTAATAGTTGGCACACACATTGAAAACTCATAAATACAGAACTTCACGAATCGTTTCTTCTTTTAAACGGCAAGGTTACGCATGCACAAGGAGTTTAACGTATGTTATCATAATAAACAACTCAATGGTTTATGTAATAAAATAGTACCACATTTATTATCTCCCAATGGTAGAAGTAGTAAATTCACAACATCCTGGCAAACATACATCGGCATTCACACACTCTATAGCCGGTGAATAACCAACCGGTCAGTAACAGCGTGGCACGTGGACAGTATTAGTCAAAACTTTTTCAAATTCCAAGAGCATAATTGTAGAGTGAGCCTAATACACCTTCAAAACAAGCACATCACGCGCATGAGCGAAACAAGTCCGTGCGTGAACCGCTGACGCGACGTTGCCACAATTCATCAGCTCAACATTGCGCGTGCGTCGTGCTCTTTTCTCATCACCAAATCTTGGAATTTCCATGGCCGCCGTTGTCGTTAGGTATTCGTAGAAAAAGTCGTACACAGAGCACTTGATAACACGCACTTCTTGGAATTCTTTCAATCGTATTAACGGTTTTTCGATTGGAGCCTCGCGATTGTTTGTTGTTATTTGTTTCTCAGTAACGTCTCACAGCAGTGTTGGGATCGCGAGCCTGCGCGAGCAGCTGCTGCAGCATGCGCACGTTGCGTTCAAGCTCGCTCATGCGCTCCTCGGCAAGCTGCCTCCTCGTGCGGTCATCCCGGGCGGCCAACTCCTCGGCAAGCTGTCGCAGCTGGCCAACAGCTCTACTGCTACGACAGCACTGTTGAAACTCCTCGTCACGAGGCCGCCCGCAGCACATTGCTGCACCAGGTGGCTGTGACGCAGACTTATTCTAGTTTAGCTCTATTATAGAGCTCCTAGACGCTGAAAAGCGTCGATGCTGTCTAGCTTGCTACCCGGGCTGTGAAACACTGGCTGCGCGAGAACAGGCCGCGACGCCCGCGACCGGCTCGCTCTGCGCGCGAGGTGGGCTCCCCCTCTTGGTTTAGTGCTTTGCGTGTATTAGTGGGTTATTGGTGAGACTTATTCATGAGAGCATTCGGTATTCGGTATTACCTCTACTAATACGCTCACTGATGCCGGTGTTTGCTTAAGGATGTGCTGATCTCTCGACGCGTCTGCAATAACGGCTCGGTTTTGCGTCAGAAATAAGACGAGTCAAGGGGCATGCTCTCGGGCATGCTTTAACCGAGCTTTGATTGATTTAAGTTTCAGAAATACACTGAACGTCCTCGAATAATTTATGTGGAAGTTTCTTTTCAATCGGAGTCTGCAAAACCACAGACAATTTTTTGACAAGTTCAATGTGTATATCATGATCTTAATATAAGATTGGAAATCGATCAAATTAAGAGGCACTCGTTCATTGGAGACAGTATTTGACAGAGCCTCTGTCGCTCAGATCGTCCAGGAAACATACATTCCTCATAGAACCACAAAGCATCAGGATGATATCGGAAGCGCAACTTCAATGACATGATATATGTCTCAAATGCAGAGCCGACGATACTTTTTGCCCTTAATTCGACACTGGACCATTTTCTGTAAATGAATTGTGATGTGATATAAACTGGGTGGATATTTTCTTCTTCTGGTGAACTGGGGAGAGGAAATCTTCATAGACACCCATAAGAGTGTCGGTAGTATCGGATTTACTCGAGGAAACTCAGGCACCTACCGACTCAAGCCTCTCCTCGGAGGGCGCTAGCCCGAAGATTATAGTCCCAGAAGAAAGAAGGAAGAAATTGATAGCAGAGTAAAGATGAAAAATACCAGAGGGTTTGCGAAGACCTAGGGTACCCCGGTGGGGTCCGTACACCGCCGAGGACTCATACAAACGCACAAAGACAAACAGAATGCTGTGAAGCCCGCATTGCTGGAAGTCAAGACAGTCAAGATACCGGGATTCAAAGATCCCCTTGTCAAAAAACCAGGACTGGGTAATGTGTCTGTCTCCCAGGGTTAGCGAAGGATTCCTGAGGATTGCCCTTGCGGTTAACTGGGGCTGGGGAGTCGTCAATCTTCCAGGGTTCAAGGACTTCCGTTGAGGGGATTGTAAACTCAGGATTCAAATGGTGTTTACAAGAGTCTTTGCAGCATAGAATGGCTATTTTAAATATCGTAGTAAGTTACTCAGCTGTATCTAGATGTTGAGAAACTATCCATGAGAATTGATCCTCAACGTCCATCTTCATGCTTCAAATACCAGTGAAATCCTCCAGTTACAATACTCCTATGTTTGGATCTTCCATCCATGCCTCTGGTACCATCTGATGTTTTAGAGACACAAAATGTCAGCACCCCATGTGGGATTCTGGGATTCAAATCATTAGAATTGATTTTCTTGTTGACTCATCAAAAGCAATCGAACAAACTCTCTAGAAAGGCGTATCGAGTTATATGTTTGGTCCTCGATGACAATATTTAAGGTGTAAATGGAAGCTCGAAAGTTGGACATCTATCATGCCTTATCAGCTTTGGCTAGTTTCTCCTCGTTACTCACCAGTGTGGATCCGGCTAACTTTGAAGGTGTGTAAGATAAGCAGGGCATTGTTCTGGCGAATCACGTTTGTAAAAAGGTATCAGGTACGTGGTGGCGAGCGTGGCAGACGCTAGATTGCGGAAGTCAGTTTTCCAGAATGATGGACGATGTACCTGAGTATCGACTTACATAGTCATATCTTTCTTGAAATAGGCCAAGTTGAAAACCTGGTTGTCGTTATAATCTGGGATTACAACAACTTGATGGGTTCTCTAGCTTTCTGTTCCTGAAAAAAATTCTCATTCCTCTTCTATAGTCGAATCTTTTTGAAAATTATTCGGTGGGTGGCGATATTCATGTCTGTGAATTCGGCTTGAGATCTTAGATTAATCTTAAATCAGTCAAATTGGGTCACGGGTTCTCAACACCTTTACAATACACTCACTGGGATCAATAGTCAATTTAAAAATCAATCACGGAATCTGACAGACGACATTCGTACAAGAATTGTTTTCAAAGCTAGATGAAGATCTCTTCTCGAACGACGACGCGTCGTTCGACGATGACAAGGGACGAGTTTTGTATTCTGATTCAATCGGTCATCTCCACGCCTTGGAAAGTCAATTCTCTTGGCTCATTGTGTACTCAAGAAGTCGCAAGCGAAAGGTAAATAGACCAACCACTGGGCAAGTCAATCTCACGTTCTATTAAGTAATCAAACATGATTTGCACTTCTGGATGAATTGGAATGGAAGAATCTGTGCACATCAAGAGATGGAATCGATTTTAACTTTCTATTTTTGCTGACTCCTGCATTAAGGTGGTCAGATATTTGAGGGAGTCATGCGGAAGATTATCACAGAAAATATGGGTTGTGGACTATAGTTGGGATGACAGGTCAATTTCAATCATTTGAATGACACGTATTGCTTTTTCAGATATTAGTTTAGGTCATAAATCCATTAAATTTAAAGACGATCTCTATCACCTTACATACACCAATGTCTTAATATGATACTGATTCACCAATGCGTACAATTTTTCTTAACACCATGACTCTACATTAAAAAAATGTATTCTTACACAATTGCAACCTGGGTAATCAAATCATCTTCGTAGAATCCATCAGCTGCACCTAACGTTATTGTGATTGACGTTTACCTGATAGATACGTACGAAAAGAGTATACAACAACGTGCGGAACACGTAATCCGGCTACCGGTGTTACTAACAAGTTGCCTCTCAGTTTGACGCCTCCCCCAGACAAATTACACATGAATTATTCAGATGTGTGCGTCGGTCGCGCTGCAAGTTTAATGCAGAAAAAAAGGAGGAAGCAATGGAGGCTGATAATATAAATAAGGGAAAGTTGGGAAATAAGAAAAATGGGAACAGGAAAAGGTCATGATTCGTGAGCATTGGGACGTTTACATTTGGGTTTCTTTTTCTTTCCGTCTTGATCCAACGGTATCTTAAGCAATATTTAAACATTTCGAATTCAGTGATTATGAAAGGCAAAATAAATTTTGGAAAATGTTCGAATTTGGTTTACTCAGAATCAGCAGTTCTGATTGGATCTCTTCTATCTCCCCGGCTGAATTGAGTGGTCGGGCATGAATTGACTGTCCATTGATGAAATCTCGTTGATGACTCAAATTCACAAGATTCATTACTTATTGCATAAATTTACGGATGAAAAGAGGTGATCCTGATTGAGTCGTCTCTCTTCTGTCACTTTTCTTGTCAGCTACCTTTGTCGACCAATCATGCGTAAAAAAAATACGAGATAAAATTGATGTGAAAACATTTCTTTCAAGAAAGTGTGGATAATTCCAAGGAAGAGTTATGCACCCGGTGACATCTCATCAGTCGCCTTTGCGCATAAAAAGCAGTGAAAAGTTGTTCTTCTCACAGAAGAGGAAATTGCATGTCTCATGCTGAATGCAATTATGCAAATCAGGCTAGTTCCGAGTCAAGAAGCCAGATAAATTTATTTATTTCTTACTTAAGAATGATGCTGGGACAGCTGAGTAGTCGAGTAAAAACGAGAAATTTAAGAATGAAATTGACAAATATTCACTCATTGTGACATCGAAAGTTAATGGAAGCAAGGATTATCAGTTATACCGATCAATACTGGAATCGAAATTATCTGTCCAAGAGGGAAAGACTACTTGACCTAATTTATGATCTGGCTCTGATTTATACTCGAATTCCGGTGGTACATGATTGGAAACTTTCTAAATGATTTAATAATCATAATCAATAAAACCGGGAACGTGTTCCTGTTTGGTACTGTTTTTTACGTATTCTCTATGAGAACCACACATGCGAGCTCATAAATTGCTAATGTTATACCATAAACTATAGCACTGAATAATGTGTCAAGAGAGGGCATACACTTACAACTCATGATTCATATGCAAATTTTGATACTTTCATAAGAACAATGGTATTGAAATTTTGTCTCAAGGAAAAATGTCAAATGTCCGTTTTTGGCAGTTCTAAAATTCAGTGCAACCATACCAGTCATATGAACTATTTCCAATAAAACAAAATGGGAATAATGTTATCATCATGCTGTATTCATTAGATATTGTTGTAATATATCCTGAATATGTACTAGATATAAGATTCTGATATGGTTGAAAAAAATGCCACTTTCTTAAAAATATCAATTTTTTCTGTTTCAGGTACGTATCAACTGCTTTTGGATACCTTGAACCAGTAGGGTGAAGTACCAATCAGAAAATTTTATTGATCAATATCGATCGAAACTTTTGGAAATTTCATCCCCGAAGAAAATTACAGTCATCTGTACTCTGTTTCATCAATTTCCTAAAACAAGTCATCTACTTCTCCTCGACTTCATGTTTCAATTCCGTATAGTCGTTTATCGAATTGACTATGCAACATAACCTCAAATGATCTCTTGCCATGAAAGAGAAGAGTGATCAAAGAGTCATTCAATGACCGAAGTAAATAGCTTGGATGGTTGTATAGTTAATAGTCCTCCATGGCTCGTAATTGTGCCGATCATAAAAAAAAGCATAGCCGTATAGCGTATAGCTTGGCTAGTTCAAATACCGCGCGCTAATCAGATAAGGTATACTCGAGCCAATAGAATGCAGTACCTGGATAAGAGTCTTAGGTGTACCTATATGTGGCCGTATTATAGTCACGAAGCCCGGAAAAATAGACATAGAGGCTGTGGGAGGTGCTAAACAATTTGTAGTCATTATCCGTAAGCACTTTACTATACGTCTTCGTTCATTAGAGTGAGAGCCACCCACAACTTTACTCTGATTTACCCTTTTTTTTTCTTTTTGTTTCATTTGAAACTGATGTTGAACTACGGTTTGATGCAGGCATTGGAATTTATCACGGACCTAATGTTTCGGCCGATGGGGTTTCAGGGGAATGGATGAAAATTCAATTTTTACAAGAAATTATTTAGAGTGGCAATAGCTCAATCAGAAAATAGACCTACCATGTAAAATCCAATATTTCTCGAAAAATGAAAAATCTGAACATGTATATGATGATTGGCAACAAAATCAAGATGTAGGATTAATTAATCTTTCTTCATCTTCAGAGTATTCTACTTTTAATCCATTTCTTTCTTAGGATTTTGATTTTATCAATTCGAATCAAATTTAATCAATTCTGTTCATCTACTAGTCCATCTACCACTGAATGAATACCCACCATCTTCTGAATTATGTAGCAAACTATCAAAATTCTCATGGAGAAAAAGAGTTCTGAACAGTTCAGTCAATAATTTTCTCAACATCGGTCGTCAGATAACCGTCGGCATGCACCTCGGATGCGTCTCAAAAAGCTATAAAATACTGCATGATATCCCTGCAGTACTGCACTGAATCTCAGTTGCATCCAAGAAAGTAGTTTTATTTTGCTATCGGAGGTCAACGCACGTGGCTTCCAATCCAATGCATCTTATACATAATAGTCATCGTCGCGTGTTTGCCTGAGGAAAATCCATCGCAGCAAAAGGCAACTTCGTCGTCGTCGGTCGGTCCTTTGTTCGGACGTGCCACGGGACGTCCCGGTCATTGGGCACGGGATGATCATAAGCAATTGCCTTATACGCAACCATATATCTATGTAATTGTGTACATATGGGTGTATTGGTGCAAAGGCTTTCTGATCGATCGGCATGACTTTGATGATTTTATTTTATTGCCAGTCGCGCAGAATCTTTTGTTCGATCAGGATTATTATACAGCTTATTTCAGTTTGGACTGTTGGATATTGGATGACCAAGTTTTTATTGTTTGTTATATAGTGCAAGGTTTTGGACAGACTCCTATGGTTATGTAAGGTTGGGAGATTCAATGGGTGGGGTACGGATTCTGTGCGGAGAATGGATTCCTTCCTTTGTGAGGATGGTAGCTCTGGTCAATGAGAAAACTTTGGTATTTTTTTTTATGGTTGTTACAAATTTTCTAAAATGTTCTTTCTTGATTGCATTGGACAGAAAAAATCATGAACAAAGAGTAGTTTGTTGGAAAAAGAGTCTTTTGGAGAATGACCCAGATAATAGTATTTTAAAATAACAATGATCTTTATTTGTAAGTAACAAAACTTTTGTGAGAAGGTTCATCCCACTCATATTTTTTATAGAAGCTAATCATGTGGTCGCGAGTCCAGTGACTCCCAAAAATTTAGGTTCGTACAAAATTTGTCATTTATTCAGCCCAGTACAGAAAAACTTCGTCTGAAATACTGCCGAAAGTTCGATTTGTCACAAAGTTTACTGAAAGGTCCTCTTTTTTTGAAATTTATATCACCTTGATTTCAATGTATATAATTGAGTATGGCAAGTCGTTAGATGATGAAATTTTCAGTTGCTCAATGTCAAAATCGGACCGGTCATGTTTTAACATGAAGTTGGAAATCTTACGTTTGACAATTCACTCATCTATTCTCCCTTATATCTCTATGATTCTCCCGCCAACTCGCTCTTATTTGGTCAATGAAATCTTGCATACTCAAAATGTTATGTTTGAACCTTTTCACAAAGCAAATGCTAAGACCGCCTCAGATGTCACTTTCATTTTCATTCAAGCCTCCTTTTCGCATGGTAATCCAGATTCACCCTATGAATTCCAAAAGAAGGCTTATATGTTTCCATAAGATTCAAGGAAATCATTTATCCTTGGCAACTCTATTCCTTAATCTATCCTGAGCTCACGTATTATTAATAACTATGTCACATGCAACTTTATTACCATCTGAATTTCCACGAAGCATCATTGTGTGACTTGATCCAAACGACACATAAAATCAAGCTGTCAAGCTGATTGTTAAAAGTTCCCCTAATCTCATGGTTTCAGCTCTTGATATTATTCTTCAATTTCCTCGCTAACATAAGGTGCCAAGGCTTTTCTGAAAAGCAGATCAATACAACAGATGGTGCGTTTTCGGGTTTGATTATGGTATATCAAGGCCATGGTTCCTCGCATCTTTTCTTCGTGTTTTCGTGTCTGTATCTGATTTATTGTTTGAGATCAGATACAGATATTCCTGCATTGTATCAAATATCATAATAAAATATAAGAGGTTATATTGACCAATAAAACATAAATTGTTTCTTCAATATCAAAATCTCATTCCAGCTACCCTGGTTCGTAATAACTGACATCAAACATCTCCAAAGATTCGATCAACGAAAATCAGAATTCGGTCCTCCCCCAAAAGCAATCCAATATACAATAACTCATTTATTTATCATGAAATTCATCGACATCTGCAAGCTATCAACATTCCCTTCCGCGTATGAAAATATGCCGCAAGTATATACAAATAAGTCACGTGCCACATATCAACTCATGCTCGCATAACACGTTTTTTTACGCTCAGAGCTCGAGGCTTTTTCATGTACTTATTATGAGAAAAGATGTTTGAGTGACGTGAGCATCACAGTATCTGAGAAAACCGCCATCTGATAAGACAACTTGCCGATTTTTCCATGTGCAAAAGAGGAACTTGATAAAAGAAATATTATAAAATTGAAAATATTAATCTGAATGTCGGTTTATGGTGGTGCCTCAGAAGACTCTCAACAAAATGTTGGAAAAATAGTGCCTACCGATAAATCTTCGCCAATATATAAAGCAATAACAACCATGTACTTATAAACCAATATCCTCAATCTGGATGGAAAAAAGAAAAAAAAAGCTTATCCAAGGGTCGGTTTACGGTGGTAGTAATGTACGAGATTAATGAACTACCGAAGGTTTTCCTCAAAAAGTTGAAAATAGTATATTATGTACCGAGTTGCGGAAAAGCGTCAGTTTTCCCGTTCTGCCCGAATTCGGGAAAAGACGCTTTTCCGAATGAGGTGCATACAGTATTTTCTTGCTGGAAACGGAGGAAATGCCTTACGGCTTGAAAATGGCGTTTTCTCCGTTGGTAGCAAGAAAATACTTACTATTGATAGTAATCATTACCAACACCAATAAGAGGAGTGTATTTATAAACTAACAGCCTCAAGATGTACACGATGAGTGAAACCTATACATTGTATGCGTATGCAAAGTTTTAAGCTACATCTATAGAACATATAGGTTATGTTATACGCACAGGAAACCGGTGGCAAAGAACGCGGTGCACCGTAAAGGCTTCTCGTTCGATACTATCGTCCATGCACATACAAAAGAAGTGCGATCATCAGAGTGAAGAGCAAGCAAGCGGTGAACTGTTCATGAAAATACTGTCTGCTTGTCAGAGTATCACAAGCCCGAGGGCTGAAAAACCTCGACGATCAAGTTGGTGTGCCACCAACGTCGTCATACTGCGTATAGCCTATAAGCCATGGATCTTAGATAAGTTTGCCCGAAGCTTTTTGTAGGAGGAGAGATGGCCTTGACTGAAATCTTCTGAAGAATTTTATTCATAAGATATTATGTGGTATTGGCTGATGGTGTTATGGGTCGTTTTCATGTATGTGCGTAGAAGGAAAGTTGGTGGTGTTGGGGAAGGATGAACAGTTTTGGAGGGTTGAGTAGGGGATCCGGTTGGTAAACTTTTGAGGCTTCAGAAATGAAGGGTAGATGAGCAAAGGGTGTAATGTTCGATACTGTCAGGTTACAATACTGGTTTTCAGAAATCTTTGAGCTATATATGGAATGTTGGAACAAACATTGTGATGTGAATATTGTGATGATGTGTCCTAATCATGGTTTCAGGAATGATGTAGGACTACTTTAAGGTTAGTTTGTTGAGTGCTGCAGATACACTGTTCAATAGAGCTCGTAAAATGTGGTTTTTAGGTTAGGAAAGGAGAATCAGCTGAATTGTGAGCAATTCCTGTACTGGGAAGTCGTAATCTGTTACCACCTTCAGCCAAACCTTATACATTTTGATAATTTCAATCCTTTTCTGGTATTGTCCGTTAGATGGTTGTGCAAAGAAAATCTTTCAGAGTGCTTGAGCAATCTTTGAAATACCTTAAACCGGAGTGACTTTGAACATTGGGGTGACTTTGTAACATTTTCCCGAAAAGGATTGCCAGGGTTCCAAAATCGTCCTGCAAGCTCTAGGAGGGATTTGTGGGAGGTCATTTGAAAGCTCGGGACCTCTACTTTCATCATGAAATAATGAAAGAAGCATGTAGATAGGTCTACAGGCTCGTTCTCTCATTTGAAAGGGAATGGAAAATATGTCAATTTTCCCTACATTGCAAAAATCCTGCCGTGCGAGTGCTTTGGAGGGCTACAATGCTTACAAAACTCGATTCAAGTTGTCGGCGCGAGGATTTCCTTCAAGAAAACCTATTACTCACAGTGTTTTGGGTCAATGGATCATCTTACACGTCGCTTGCATAGAATGAAAGTAGTTCCTTTGGCTGTGTTTTCATTTCTTCCGAACGCAATTTAGACCTCTAAGAAGTGCACGAATCGAAATTTACAGGACGACATCTTGTTAGAAGAGAAAAATTCGAGAGGATCTCGTTCGAATCATGGCAATCGGTCGAGAATTTGCGTGGCACTGAGTTATGCAACAAATACCTATTTGTCAACGCTGTGCGTCGCAGTCGCTGTCAGCATAAGACTTAACATGTTACGGTTGATGGGGTGACTTTGTACCCTGTTTTTTGCAATGATCTGCCAAATGATTCAAGTTTGAAGAAAAATAGCTACTTCATGTTATAGCTGAAGTCAAGACTGACATTTTGACCTACTGCAAAGTATATAAATGACCTTGCATTTAAGAGAAATCCAAACTGAAAGTCAAAAAATGTTCCAAAGTCACCCCAATTTAAGGTATCTCATGGACCATCACAAACTGTATCCATATGAAGATGTAAGAAATTAGGTATTTGAGAAAGTTGTCTTGCATGTCATTGCTTCATCAACTTGAAACTGAAAATCTGATTTCTGTTGCTTGATTCCTTCGAAAACACTCTGCTCAATCAACTTTTCCAACAGGAGACTTGAAACATTGCTTTGGAATGATATCACTAGTGGAAAAATGAAATATCATAAATCATCATAGTTTTCTCTGCATGCAAGCTAAGTCAACCATAAATGTCAAATTTGACTCAACAACTATAATGTAACTATTCATTCTTTTTTTCCAAAGTTCCGCCAGAAATTTAAACACAAACATAGAAATAACAAGTTCAAATTTCAAAACGATTCAGACCACCTCTCAATATTTTGAAGACTACAGTGGTTATACTTACAAACTTCGCCATGATTTTGCAATCCTTTTGAAACCGGTTCTCGTGAGCTCTTTTAGCACCACAACCAACACCAAAACCTTGCAAGTTTATTACAAGCGGAGAGCCCCTCAAATTACTCGAAAAAAAAAGAACGTTGCAGAGTAGAGGCCAAGAAAAAACAAGAGGGAAAAGGAAGGGGTTGAGGTCAGGAATGCGGTCACGGTGGATCAACATATAAGAAACACAACGCACTCTAAAATTGTCGGCTCTTTTGCTGCACCTCACATTATATTATATATTATGCCCAAGAGTATCGGAAATCGAAGCGGATCAAGTTGGTCCATGTACTGTACAGGCAGTAATACCTGAACCATAACCTCTTACGATCTTCGAAACGACGAAAACGTGACTTTGGATCACATCACGAGCTAATGTTTCGTACCGGGATGCTATACAAGGCTTGAGTTTCTTACATACATTAAGTATGTGCCTTCTCAATCTTGTATCAAAAAGACCCAGCTCACATTGTTTCGATTTTGAGTTTGCTATATATCAAGACCAGGATATGTGCAATGGCAATGGTAGTGAAAAAACGGAGAAAAAAATAATAAGAAGAAGAAAAAATGATGAAAGGACCAGGAAGAGTTGGAGAGAAAGCGAAACAGGATGAGGCAAGAGTTGAGTTCGAGGTTGAGTTAGTAACCGGGCGAAAAGGTGGAGAAAGGTTCAATACTCAATGCCGTTCGATTTTTTTTTTGGGGGGAATGGTATAGTAGGACCTCCCGCGGGGCCAGATTCACCATCCGCACATTCACTTGATCGGGTTTGTGGATATGGGCGATAGCGAAATTAACTCCTTGTGATATTTGTTCCTGAGATGTAGAATTCAGGATATTAAACACTATCCGAAATTATCCATGGCGAATAAAACTTGAGCTAACCAACATTCTAGCAAGTAATTTGATGATATTTGCATGCAGTAGTCTGTCAAATGAAAAATCACTTAAGCCCTATTTGAACCCTATTGAAGTCATAATATGTAGGTGGGTACATGCATATTATGTAGGTCACATGTAGGTGCATGCAAAATGCTAATCAGACGAGGGTAACACATTCTTGTTAGTAAATTTCTCTGTTCATAAATTTTTCACAAAAGAGTGCTTTCTCCATTACTCGCGGTAATTTTCACAAAATGGCAAATTGATATACCTCGTGCAAGTTGTTATCTATAAAACAAAAAAATTTCAAAAATTAATTTGAAAAATTCTTTTGAAATGTGAAAAAATTTGCATGGATATTGGTTTCTTCACGCAAACGGTGTGGGATGCAGCCTTCTGAATTTTTCATGTGTGATAGGGATATTGAAATGAAAATTCGATTACTCAAGTGGATCTGAGGGAATCAAAATATACCAAAATGACTTTCGATAAAAACACAGTCACAAACACCGGACCATTTTAACAGAAATTGTCTACAGTCATCGAAACCACTTTATACTATTTTTAACACAAAAACATTACACCAGCGAGAGGACCCTCACCTATACAGCCTACATCAGTCGTTAACCTCGTAGCATATCAACAACCCACAAATATATCTATGTCTATAACCCTTATACCCCATCCATATATACATTTATATACCGTACAACCTGTCCTTGGTCGGATGCTGGCCTTGATGGTCTACAGTCCAACTCCCACTTTCATTCGGCCCTCCACTAACATACAACCACAAGAGAAGCATCAGAAAGTCTACTTTTACATATTAGCACACCATCATCTCGGAGTACCGCGACTAACCCATTAACCCGTTGATTTTTATGCCCTTTTATAGCCATCAGAGACAGAGAACTAAATTTCGAAATTTTCGCAATGGTATGCCGGTAAATATACATATGGTGAGCATGAAATAAGTAATGCACGGATCACAGAATGGTTTAAGCTTGATAACAGGCTTTGATATGAGCCGCATAAGGATGAAGGTTTTGAGTTCTGACTCCGGGCGGTGTGGGCGAAATTACAAGGGGAATTTTTTTTTCGGCAGTCCCTCGCATATTGTGTTCTGCGAAGTGAGATCTCGTACGTGATGAGAATTGTCGTTTCTGAGCTGAGAAAGAGAGGTTTACGTTTGCAGGATTTCTTTGTGTAAAGTTGTCGTACATGGAAGTCGAAGGTGTTGGGTCGGTCGTTGACTTGAGATTGCAGCAAGCTGGCAAATTTTGAAGATATGGAATATGGCTGTGTAGTTTCATTTTTTCGGGAGTGTTTTTGTGTTGGGCAGCTGGGAGATGGTAATGAAAATTTTCTCCATTGTCGTATGTGGGGTGTATCATGGGTTACGATTGCTAATATTAAGAATTTTAAATCATAATTTTGTGGAGATATTAATGTTGTTAAAATGCAACTGTGACTATGTAGAACTTGATGTCCTTTGTTGTTCATCTTCATTCCTATATGGCGGGATTTTTGTCCCACTTTATTAATTTCCATGCCAATCAAAGCTTTAAGAGACGGTGTAATTATTTTGTACCTGTGCCCACAATTCATTGCAAAACTGCATTTTCAGTCCAAAAAATTATGGAGTAACAAGTCAAAAGCACCCTGATAATGTTTCTCAAGTGAAGTTTTTCTGGGTTCGAAAACCGTGGTGAAATTTTCACTCGAATTCATCTCAAAATTTCAATAATTTATGTAAGATGAGTACTGATGATTCCAAAAAAAGTACACAGAGTTCTGTTTTTGTGATGGGAATTCAATTTTCAGCAAGGAAGAGCGAATTGAGACTCTGAATTTGGACGCAGCAAAGTGTGAAAAAGTAAAAACATGGCACAAATTCCGAGAGTAAGATCCTTCATTGAACTTTCAAATTTTATTCAAGCATTTCGGTAAAAATAGGCCAATAAATTATCATTTATAGAACCGGCAAAATTTCCCTTCAAACAGGATCCCCCAACCCTACAATTTGGTAGTTCCTATCCAAGTTTCAAAGATTTTATCATATTTACGGGAACTGCAAGAATATTACATCAAAAACTCATGAATCCAAATTCATGTCTTCCCAAACATACTTCTCCAGAAGATTTCCTACATCTGAAAATCCACCCTTCATCCACCCACCATTCGTCCTCTTCTCATACCAACTTGACAATGAACATCCAAAACGGCAAATAAATTCCTCCCCCATAGATCCACACTCTATGAAACCCCAAATCCCCCAAAAGTCCTCCTCTCCAACGTATAAAGTACTTGAAATTCCTCAGCCTCTACTTCGCAGCTCTGTATAATCGCATCATTCGCAATTCCATCGTTCCTACACTACTATACACAATATCCCACGAAAATCTTCAACATAACCTATAAATGTATAGCATACTAACAAACTGCGGCAACTCAACGAGTACAACACAGAGAAAGCTTACTAAAAGCAGCCAAGCTCGAATAATGACGATTTACGATCGGACACCCTCCAAAAGGCTACATATCCTAAAGCTCACGCAAAAGCTCGAGTATCCAGAAAACAAAGGCCATAATATTGAGAGGGAAGAAAAAAAATAGGTCTGAGAAAAAACAATGGAGTAAAACTTGTAGAAGAACTGAAAGAGGGTACGACGAATTCCGAGATGAGCGATAAGGGGAAGTTTGTTAAGGGATGATGGTCCAGAGGAATTTTAGGGAAGTAATGTTGGAGAGGTTGGATTCTGGCTTATGCTGGACGTTATGGAAGTTTGAAACGTTGCTCATATATAGCGGGATGTAACTTCCACGAGAGTTGGCGCTTTAATTAAATTTGATGCAATGCTGGGGTATATGGAACTTTTGGTCGAAGGACCATCTTTTTTGCTGTGGCATTTGTATGGAGTAGGAAACTTGGGGAGAAGTGGAATTGGAACTGCACGAGTTTTCACAACGTCGTGTATTTTCTTCTCATAGTTTCATCATTATGGTTAGGCTAACGATATATGGTTATCAATATATCGTACTCGGAGGGGCAATAATGTTTCCAGGGGTAATAATCTTCGTTGTGAAAAGAATTGTTTGTCAACGGATTCAATCACTAATTAGCGAAATAATTTTAGCAGTAAATTTTGACATTGGCTTGTCCAGATACCCCAATGCTGGTCCGTTCCGTGATGTATGTTTCATCTGTAGAGAAGAAGTAAACTAAGCTGTCAACAAATGTTAGAAGCCGTTCCGTGAGCTGTTGTTCCCTTATAGTAACAATATTCAATTTATCCTGACTCATAGCGAGGATTAAAGTGGCAAAACTGTTATTTTCCATTGAATTATGAATTTTTGTGGGATTTCTTACAGTTCATGACATTTTGAAATAGAACAAAATGAATATTCACACTCTCTTTTTGGGAGTATTTTTGGATTAAACGACACAAAAGATAACTTACAATCACTAGAGTCTTCCTATTTGAGTTCCAAAAAATACAATTAACAACCCATGATATTGAATATCTATAGAGAGTCTTGATTTTGAATCAACAGGTGTGTTAACTTCAAGGCTCTTATCACGCCCCGTCTTACATGCTTGGATCAATTTATTTACACAAATCGCAACCTTCAAATAAATATAGAACAAATCGTTTACCATGACTTTTTACCGACAACTGTAAAAATAGAGCAGATGTTTGTCCAAGAGTACATAACCTCAAATTTTATGACCATCCAAGAACTCTGACAACAAAGCTAATTTTAATAATCGCAACATAACGACGAAAAATTGGCAGCACTGACTGATACGACTACTCACAAGCTTTGTTATATAACCTAACCAATAAATGCACAGCAGGCAGTACACAAAGGCCCAAGAACAGAAAAGAACAAACCCCCCTTTACAGTCGTAAAAATCAAGCTCGAGTTGCGCGCAAATCATAAAAGAGCGCGAATCCAGAGGGTTCCAAAGACCACGAATGAAAAAAAAAAAGGGACTATGGCATCAGGGAGAAAGAGAGAGCAAGCCATAAACGAAGTCGGTAAATTGAACGGCCAAACTTGCACTGAGCGACATGCAAGTGAGCAAATGCAACATGCAGTGCACTGCCTGCACCACTATATGCCAGTGATGGTGTAAAGAAAAATCGAGGAGGCCCTGGTGAAAGAGACGAGGGAAATTGACTTCAGAGAGTATGGACCTTGGAAGCATTGAAGCATTGCATCAGAGGACGAGACAATGCCTCTCTCTTTGTGATAATGTATACTCTCGAGAAAAGACGAAAACACGAATGTATAGGGAAGAAGACTGTGATGGTGACAAAAACGGCCCCCACGTTGGGCGCCATCCGTGATGCTGGGTAAACGCATTGTCGCGTCGGTAGAGCGTGACACGACGAAAGGGCCCGCGTGCAATCACCGACATCGACGTTATGTACGATAGCCAAGCGACTCTAATTGAAGCTAACAACAATTGCATCCAAAGTCCAGACTATTCTGACTCAGCAAAGTGACCAGCTTGCTATATTGGGAATTTAATTTCTATGTTTTTTCTGGGGTTTGGTTACTTTTTGTTTGTTGAGGTTAAGCTGGAATTTATTTGAATTTCACACCGTCATAGAAGTACACGGGGAGTATAGATGGCGAATCTCACAGTTTTGTTTGTTGGTAATGCTTTGGTTTGAAATGCAGGTGTGAGATGCGGAGCTGATGTTCGATCGAGTTTGAGAACTGCATTGCATTGGATGGAGCTTGATTTAGTCGGTTCGCTTTTTGGACGTCGCCAGCGGGATTTATGAGTTTTAAGCCGATTGTGTCGCACTGCTCTTCTGGAGATTTGTATGGGGAGGTTTGTTGATACGAGTTGCGATAAATTTCAAAATTCTATTTGTCAATTGTCGAATTGTTCCTATTGTAAACAACATCAATTTTTGTTGAGATCTAAAAATCACATTGGAGATATGGAATTATCAAGATACAACTCATTTTAGTCTTTCAAAAGACGGAACATGATTGTCGAAAGCTGCAACACATTGTTATTTCATACCATACGCTATTCTTCTTCTTTTAAATGCATCAGTAGTATTGCGCTCTACGATTGGTGCTACAATTTTGATAATTTTAGGGTTTCCATGTATGTCTTGTTCACAAATCATTAGCAAAAATGAAGCCCCCCCCACCCCTCCAGGCATTATTGGGCTAGCGTTTTGGGAAAGTCAGAATTTCCTAAAGTCTGTACAGAGATTTGATTGACAATGGTGAAGGAATCCCATCATCGAACCATCATCTAGCCACCACTAGATTGATACCCTTCGCCACCAAAAAATTCTACCCAAACCAATATGATCCCACAAGAACACCATAACCTCAAACTTTTAGTAATTTTATAATACAATCTTGAATTTCATATGCTTACAGCGGAATCAGACATCTGTACATTTGCAGCCCGTACCGAACACTACCACACGAAAAACGAACCTCACAAATGCCTTTTCACCTTGGAATCACGGCCCAAAGCTTTGAGGTTACTGTACGAGGCTGCTGCAGCGGCTGCCAATGTAAGAAATCTCGATTCGTTGCGAAGGGATGCGGTTGACAGCGCGATAGACATGTTCATGTGCACACCGGTTCTTGGCAAGAGGCGGAAACGAGAGCAGAGTTTAGACATCGAGTCCAGAGTTGTGAGTACATAATTTTATTATATTTCTTGATTCAAATATATTTTGCAGTATGTATGTATAAATGTCTACACAAGAAATGGCGAAAAAATTGTCATTTCGTGTGTCCTTTAGTTGAACATCGAAGAATTGAGGATGTTGATGAAGTGAATGGAATGAATGCAAGTGGATTGAAAGCTCGTGAACGTTATCTCGAACAAAACAGGCTAATTAGCAATTAAGTTTGTAAATTATATGATTAGTGAGCGTATGTGAGGAAGGTTATTAAAGTGAGGATCATGCCAACCCGAGGCAAAACTGTACCTCACTGACTTCCAACATGAAATGATCAATCAATGCAACTTTTTGGAAAAGAAGCTCCAATTCGCCTGCATGTTATGGTACGTTGCATGACTATATACAAAATTCTGATCTATGAAGAGAACTGGAAGTGATTTGGTAAATAATCATTGACAAGTTATAGATGACCATTCACCAAATCACCTCCAGAGCTCAACAAATTATTTCAAAATTTTGTTGAGAGATTGTCGAAATCATTCATATGCCGATTAATCTGGAGTCAAAGTATAGTTGGTACAGAACATCACCAGGGTAGAGATAGTGCCACTCATACCCTATCATCTCAATGTGGAGGATAATTCAACCATTTCTAAGGCCAGAAAAATCTTTGAAGAGCCGTTCGAGGAACCGATTTTTTCATACTTCCCAATGATCAGTGTCTGACCTTACGAAACAGTTGTTCTGGCCTCGAACATTTTCCACGCTCTCAAGGACTTCCATGCCAAACATTGCCCTAAATGCCAAGCTCAAGATCCAATTAATCCTATCCTATAATTATTCCCTGACGTCTAAATCCTTTGCTAAGATCCATTCAAACAGAAAATGTAACCTTCTATCCCCCCAACTTTCACCTAGATTTTCTCAATGGTTCAGCTCGAGTACCCTCACGAGACTACTCATAAATTTTTTGAAGCGCCGCAATTATTTCAATTGCACCAGCTGAGAGTCTCGAGAGGCTCGCGATTTCATGAATGAAAAGGTCCAAAGTTTGTGCTAATCCTGGCGCAAAGCTGCGCCGACACGTGCGAAAGAGCAAGAATTTATACACCAACACAGGTATATTTATATAATATCTACCTTTCTGAACTCCAACGGCAACAAGTTCATTGGACGTTTCGGCAGGATCTTTTCTCAGGGCTCTCGGCATTTCTGCAGCTACCTCGTGATTATCTTCTGCCGGCGGGAGGCCAAACTGACTCTTGAGATTCTGCCTCTTTGCTCTCTCGTATTCATTCTCGAGAACACGTTTATTTCGTTGTTGGTTTACAGAAGATTCTTCTCAAGTGGGAATTTTTCTTGTGCTTTTTCTTTAGTTGACTTGGTTTTTTTCCTCTGGATTTTAGACACATTTTGGATACTAGATTTTGATACGGCAGTGAATTCAGTGATTTAATGAAAAGTAACTTTAAAAAATTGAGAAAAAAATTAGGTTTTCAGAATTTAAGAACCAAACAAATCATTCATTCTTCTTGGCGTCGTAGAATTTTACTTGGAATGTGAAAAATTCTGGCTTACATCGATCAAAAATTGGACTCTTAGAGACTGAATTTATTAGGAACCAATCTACGATTACGAGCTCGTGCTATTATTGTCAGATTCAAATCACATAATACCATTGTTCTTCCTCACAAATTTACCAAACACACTTTAACTTCATACGCAAGTCATCCACTATAATTAAAAATTTGTCCGCGAGTTTCTATAGCCATGCATGGAATTCATAAATGGATTCAATTAGAGGCAAGCACATTCATGTACGGTACATCTATCGCTTAATACTCTTCTCATACATTACATTACATACAGTCCGATACGATACGAATAAATTGATCAGAGAGGAAGATATGTACCAACCAACACGCCTCATGGCTTTTAATATTGATAATTTCTTGATATATGCGCATGCACAAGTATGTACAAGCAAAAGTGCGTTCACTGTATTTATAATACATTTCATACATTTTGTAGCAATACGTATAATCAGTGCGTAAATTTTAAAGTAGAAATTATGCATCGAGGCACTTATTAAAATCTTCAGGACTGTCGTCCGATAATACTATAAATATGAACGATAAATTCTAGATTTGTCAATATTAGGTAAAATTTTTAGCACTGCTTAAAATGCCTGTGAGGCTACTTCAAAATTTTCTAGCCAACTTGGAAGAGGAAGAAAAAAGTGAAAAAAAGTGTAAGGAAAAATGATAATAGAACACTCATTACGTGCATGAGCAAGCACCGAGACTAATAGGAATGAACCTTGCGCAATTAAAATCAATTTACAGAAAGCAGCTGCTCATCCTCTGCGTTACTTCAAAAAGAATTGCGCCCAAGCAGCTGCCACAATTATTCACCCTTATATCTATAGTAATAGTTCCTAATACAGCCCCAAAGAAAAATGCGTCAAATCGTCCATGATAATCCCTGAAGCGAAATCCGAAAGCCTCAGGTACACACATTATGATGTGGTATATTATGTCAGTGATTGAATTATGATGAACTCGATTATGTAGGTATACTGCGATCGAATCGTTTCATTGTGGAAAATTAGCCCACAGAAAGTGCTTACTCGAGTCTGAATCGCATTAAACACGATTATAATGTGCAGGACAACTGAGTTCAATTTGGGAGTCTGTCACGCATTGAGGCTTTTGATTTGATTTGATTTGGTTTGGTTTGGATTGATGAGATAATTTAGGTGAATTCTAGGCCAAATTCACATTTCATACATGAATTATTTGTGCCTTGTGCTTAGAGTTTATGTGCATTTGTCATCCAAGTATTTATGAGTAAAAATTCTTTGAAAATGATTGAATTATTTAATCGTATGACCTCGCGTATGGCAGACGATGTCGATTCGATAGCGTCCAGAATTTGTCGTTATATGGCCTACAAGCACAAATTGTATATTATAATTTCACGATAGTCATAGATTGGTGCAATTTGGTGGCAATCAAGCTATTACGGGTGCTTTCTAAGTTCAGAAAATTTACGTACACGAGGAGGCTGGTGAGTACGTGTAGAGTGCACTATTTGTTGAATAAACATTTTTAATATATCCATAACGGTTTATTAGAACATGAATATTTGCTTTGAAATTGATCACGATTATGCTATCAAAAGTAATCAATTGCAACAATTTGATCGAAGATTTAATCATACGCGTGTAAAATTATTCAGCGAACTCGACTTTTTTGATCGTAATTGTTCCAGAACTAAATCATTGGAGTAGAGTTACCGAGCACCGATGATGAATTTCAAGAAAATTATTTCCTCACCATGCAAATTTTCGTGCGCAATATCACATTTCTTCATTTCAAAATTGATTTTTGAATGAGTTGAGGAATTGATTTTCCTTTCCGTGCCTGATTCAAGAGTCAAACAAAAAAAATCCTACCAAATTCGACTCAGACCTACAATCAAATTTTACATCTTCAAAATTTATTTCCTCCAAAAATGTAACAAAATGGCTGCCCACAACAAAATTACAATAAAAGAATGGCTCAGATCACACCCTAATACTACTCTCAAAATAGGGCATGTCTCTGTTGACAAACAAAAGTGAATCATCCAAATCCATGCATTCATCTCGAGAGTGAGAGTCGATTATGTACATGCACGTATAATGGGCCTCAAATTCAGCATCCAAACGTTCCTGGTGTTATACATATTATAGGGCCCAAGTTGAAGTCTGGCAACGTTGGAATTCCACCCACTGGCCGGCGCCGAGAGGCTGCCATGCCCCGCGCTGCCGTCAATGTATATTATACATATAGGGCCCCGTTTGTGCATCAGCCGACCGCTCTTGGCTCAGATGCTATAAATGTATCCCCCAACCCCATAATGACACACACATGCACACGTATGTGAATGCCCGAAGGATTCTGTGATCCTCTCTGGACCCTGACCGCTTTGCGATGTGAGAGATTTTTTTTTTCTTCACGACTGGGCCCCTTTTGCGAGACTGAAACCGCCGACTATACAGAAAAGGACTCCTTCTTGTATGCGATATTGGATTGAGGTTGGGTGGGATATACGTGTGATCGCAGGTACATTGTCGTCCTGAAAATTGCAGGAAAATTTCAAAATTGTGTTTTATGAATCAAAAACGAGCTTAATCTCCAATATTTCGTGATAATTTTATTTGTATGCGCCACAAACATTTTGAAAATGAAAGACGAATACATTCAATTAAATTATGGCAAAAAAATGAAACATGAAAAATCTTCGTAATTTAGTTTAGTAATTTTTTGCCATCGCCCACCATTTTTTGGTGTTATCAATACCAAAACATTCTCTCGAGGCCAAAAAAGAGACGCTCAAAATGAGAAGTCCGAGAAGAATTAATATTCTTGAGAGGAATCCGTGCATAATCTACGAAATAATTTGAGATACTTACAGAGCCATTGGCTAGTCATAAATTGATAACTGAACCTCAATTCCACCTGCATTTTTGGAAATTTTTTTGGCAACGCGGTATTCTTTTGAGATTCTCATTCGTTAATGGAAATTATATAAATTCTCGAAAAACCAGGCATCAGAGATGACACCCTTCCAAGTAACTTTTTGAATTGACAATTTTGAGATCACCAGTCGGCCATCAAACTTCTTGCAGGATTGAGACAATTTTTGTAAAAATCACCATCATTTATTTATCAATTTGGCCAATCATTCGAGCCTGATGCTCACTTTTCTCCAAACTGTATTTCGGATCTAAAAATCGATTCTAAAAACTAGTCTGGAGATCCCAATAACTCGGTGCAATACCAACTTTATAATTTATTATCACAAATACACAAGATTTTACAATTACATTAGTTGTAGAATCAACGAATCACAGAAAAAATGGATGATCCATGTCCTTTTGTATAAAACTATCTGAGGAAATCATCTTTTGGAACAGTCTTCTCTCCCAATTACTTCTATTTCGTCAAACAGATTCACCATTCCAACCCTATCGCCACTAATAACCCAAATCTCTTCATATGAACCGCGAACCTCCCTCTAATAATCAGATCTCTCCTCCAACCAACCCTCATACTTTCATCCCGAATAACCTAACAGAACACTCACACGATGAAAGAAAAAAAAAATCACACAAACCAAAGATGGTCTCGACTACCGAATACCACGTTCCAATCGTTCATTATGAAATAAGCAAGCTCAGTCCAAAGCTCTTCGTCAATTATTATCTCATACTCGCACGCGATTCTCATACCTACATATATATACCATCAGATGAATGCTACTGCATTTGCTGGAACCGCTTTTGCTTACTATACTTATGTCGCGCATCTCATAATCGGCCTTGGCCACGAAAGGAATAATCGCCTGAAGCCGATGATACACTTTCAAGTGATGCAGTAATAGTATGGAAATGAGTAAAAGCGGTATCAGGTAGGATGTATAAAAGTTGCATGTTCCCAAGGTTAATTTTCACGTGGCGGTGAATTCCTGAATGAGCTTGAGGGTCTGATCATCAAGCAGTAAACATTTCGATGCAAAACTGGTTTTCATACCTTCTGCAAGATTATGATGATGATGATGATGGCGGTGCTTCAAGTTTTTGATGTCCGACTTTTTTGCAATTCGTTCCCGCGCGAATTTTTGAAAGAGAATATGAATGATAATGGGTATATTCGAACAAATGGACTGTCTGGTTGATGGATTGAGCATAATTCATTAAACTTACACGAAGATGATTTTTATTTTTTCTCGTTTGGGTGACGTTGAATTCAATAATATTCTATTCTATGTGATTATGCTTCTATTTTTCGATAAAATGTATCTAATACATGGTATTCTTTTGGGACTAGACTCACTATTTTATGACTCTTCATTACAAACTTCGTGGACTGAGACAAATTCGTACTTGGTTTTGCACGTTTTGCTTAGCCAGTGCTGTAAATTTTCACTACAATATTTTACGAGTTGAAAAAATTTTGGCATATGGCTGGAACTTCTTCGTTCGATCGGAGGATTTTATCGCAAGTTTCTTTTCACGGCAAATAGTTACCACTTTCCCCGATCTCGACCAGTTGGGAACTACATTTTTTTGATCGTGACCTAGGATTGCCAATACATGATACAATATTATAGCTTAAAATTTTGGGATTGACAATAGTGTTGACTAAGTGATAATTTTGCTAGTACTTATTCAACATGTTTGAAAGTTGTTGGGAAAATTTAAATCTCAACAACAATTTCACCTGACTCACCGATCATCCTTCTCTAATTAGTGCAGATCACGTTCAGCATAACTTTCATTTTATTTTATACATCCCAAACATAGACTTTCAAAGCATCTTATCAATGCAGGTATTATGACAAATCAAATCGAATACCAAAAGTCGTCAGCTTGATACGATCAGATGTTCTGATTTTCCGCATTGAGTTTCTTTATTGGGCGAGACAAAATCAAAATTTCAATGATCAAGTTCAGAGGAAATTTCACGTTATACGTATGGAAGAAAATTTAATCAGTCTACTAAAACTGCTCTGCGAGCCATTTCGAAAAATCTAGTCCCCAAAGCAACTGAATCCTGCATCTTCTCACACACAAAGAGTATGAAATGCATCTAGAATTGATGTCTACCTCCAGCTGCATTTCCTTGTAAACCAGGACATTTATCTACACTACAGAAAAAAAAAATCAAAAAAAAGAAACGAAAGCTCCGGGGCATCAGTAGTTATATGGTTCCTCCATCGCGTGTGTGAACTCGAGCCACTTCTTTCTTCCCGGAAAAGAATCTAATCCAGACTTGAAATCAGCTTTACGCCGGGTGGTCCTTTGGGACTTTTTATTATATATATCGGGGCCCTTGTGCAGCGAGAGTGAACCTCGAAGTTACGTCAATGGGACCGAAGGTGTGAGCCAATATGAAAAGGCATTCGTTTAGTACTATTGTGTCACATGGATCAGTTCTTTAGTAATTTTTCTTTTTGGGCATTGATGGTTCTCTTTCAGAAAACGATGATGCCTGCTGCTACTAGGGGTTATTGTACACTTTTTAAGGGGATCGAACTCCAGTGTTCTAAAAATTTCAAGAAATTGGGGAACTTTATGATTGCGTCACAAGGCATCATTTTCGTGGTTGATTTTAGGTCTATATTTTGACATCTCATAACATGTGTCAGTTAACACATAATTTTTTGATTCACGTCAATCTGTCAGAATCTTTATAGGGATTAGAAGATAACGTGATAATCAAAGATCAGTAAAAAGTATTCCAAGCATGAACGAAACGAAAAAAATTCAGCAAATAATGAGTCATTTCAAATAATGATTCAAGATACCCATTGCAATCCAATTACAGACATCATCATTGACGCTCCTGTTCTTCTATTCTCTCTCTCATGAAATCGTAGATTATAACAGTAGGGTGTCAAAGTTGGATTTCGCACCCCCGAGTGACTTCTTCTGCGCCGAGCCGAAGACGAGGGTTGCAATCAGTCACGAGGATGCGAAATCCAAGTTTTAAGGCCGTATATCGTATGCTATTTAATAACGAATTGTGGTTTAATTACTGTACAAAAAAGTCATTTTCGGTCAAAAAGTGAGTACCAAAAAAAATGACTGGTATGATAACCTCGATGATAACTGTAAAAAACATTGAAAACTATGAAAACTCACCCAGCAATTTGTCACTCTTCTGAACCTTTGAGACAAAAATATACCCTCAAAAAAAAGAGAAAAGAGTGCAGAAAAGAGAACCAGAGTCTGTAATTGAATCTGCTACCAGCAAGGAAAAGAGAGTCGTACCGGTAAATCATGGTGTGGGTGAATGTCGTTGTTGGAAACGTCGGGATGTCAGCGGAAGAGACCGATTTGGAGCTAAAGCTGATCCTCTGTATTCATATTATAAGTATCAAGCTCAAATATCACAGTGTACTTATCTCCTCAAATCTCCAAATTAAGGCTCATCATGTTGTCAGATTTGATAAAGGCTTTGGTTTCTATAACTGATAGCTTCAATTCAAAAATTTATTATACATATCAGATTATGGGAAGCTAAAGAAGATTATGTTTGATCAGTCAATTTTTTCAATCTAAACTCAATCAATTCTTGCCATTGAAGTGGGCTACGACATTTTTACATTCGTATTCAACACAGAATGTAGACATGTATGAGACAGAAATTTTACTCTAATCTTCGATTTCCTACGAGCTACGAAGATAACTTCTCTGAGAATCAACTACTCAAGGAAATTTCCACAGATTTGGGACCCACTTTTTTACCATACGTTCAAGATTTTTTGAGCACGAGATCATAAAGAATATTCAAAGTATTAAGAATTGCTCAAAACCCCTTCAAACCCTACAATCTTTACATAATTTATTAAAAATTTTAACTGTGTCACAGGACATGACGATCGAATCAAAACATACCAAAAAGAAAACCATACATCATATTTTTTTCCCAAAAACAAGCTACATCTCCTCGTCCCAGCAATACCATTTTCCACACCTATAACCTCAGCAACTGATGAAAGTCACACCGCAAAATATGCCATACCACGAGTCGACACCTCTCAAGCGCATATCTCGCACCCGCAAATCCCTTTGGAGAAATTTTTTCCACTCCGATAACCCGCTTGTCGTATAATAATATAAGCCATGGCTTGGGTTTCTAAAAGTAGAAGAAAAACCGCAACTATGAAACAGATATATATTGAAACCGAACGGATAATCGCCTGCTAGCATTATAATACAGCGAGACGCGTATTAGGCGTATGAAGACATTAGAAAGTGTCGATCAGTTTATAAAAATGCATCCATGTATATGTATTAGGGTGACACTTATTTCCCGACTTTTCTGTATCGGTAGTTTCAACTTTATGATAAAAGGAAATGAAAGAAATTTTTTCCAGATTTTTTCAGGCAATTCTAGTACTGCCGCATTGCACTTGTAGTTTCGAGTTTTGAGACGTTTTTTCACAAAATTCGTTAACTTTGTATGGCAAGCACTTGCATTTCCAAGAGAATGGAGCAAACCGAACTGGATAACATCGATTGGGAGGGCTTAGAGAATCTTTCCACACGCGTAGCGATTAGTTTTGGTTTAATTTCAGGCTCAGAACGGGGCCAGAACGGCAGAAATACAGTCCTAAAATCACTTTTTATCGTAGTTTTGGAGTTCTCCTGCGCATGCGTGATTTTCTACGGTTTCGATAATATTTTCAATCGATAGCCCGTGCGATTTCCTTTAAAATGACCACTGCCAAAAGTCAATTTGATGCAATGGGACCGGAGTAGTGGATGATTTTGAATAAGGTGGAATCGAAGGTGCAAATCCGTGCAAATCGGTCGAGATTGCCTGCGACGCTTCTCATCTTGTGCAGGGTGTTTCTCTGGTTCCTTTGCTCCGAATCAACTTCGCCAAGGGGTCATTTTGAAGGAAATGATCTGAGCTATCGAAATAAGTAGGTTGTGGAGTGGTAAAGTGATGGTGAGTTACAGTATAGTCACGCAAAACAGTTCAAAACAGCTTTTTATTCGACTAAAAATTATCAAATGTCTATTTTTCCGTATTTCACCATAAATTCGCCACTCCGTAGCCTACTTACTTCGATAGCTCAGACAATTTCCTTCAAAATGACCCTTTGGCG
This sequence comes from Eretmocerus hayati, assembly GCA_029851415.1. Lineage (NCBI taxonomy): Eukaryota > Metazoa > Arthropoda > Insecta > Hymenoptera > Aphelinidae > Eretmocerus > Eretmocerus hayati. Next base: position 6,940,241 of record CM056744.1, read on the forward strand.
AAGTTAATTCGGAGCAAAGAAACCAGAGAAACACCCTGCACAAGATGAAAAGCATCGCAGGCAATCTCGACCGATTTGCACGGATTTGCACCTTCGATTCCACCTTATTCAAAATCATCCACTACTCCGGTCCCATTGCATCAAATTGACTTTTGGCAGTGGTCATTTTGAAGGAAATCGCACGGGCTATCGATTGAAAATATTATCGAAACCGTAGAAAATCACGCATGCGCAGGAGAACTCCAAAACTACGATAAAAAGTGATTTTAGGACTGTATTTCTGCCGTTCTGGCCCCGTTCTGAGCCTGAAATTAAACCAAAACTAATCGCTACGCGCGTGAAAAGATTCTCTAAGCCCTCCCAATCAATGTTATCCAGTTCGGTTTGCTCCATTCTCTTGGAAATGCAAGTGCTTGCCATACAAAGTTAACGAATTTTGTGAAAAAACGTCTTAAAACTCGAAAATACAAGTGCAATGCGGCAGTACTAGAACTGCCTGAAAAAATCTGAAAAAAATTTCTTTCATTTTCTTTTATCATAAAGTTGAAATCTGGGGGGCGTCCCTACCGATACAGAAAAGTCGGGAAATAAGTGTCACCCTAATATGCATGTATTTTTGGATTGCGTTCAATTTCGATCGAGCTTCAAGCTCATCGATATGCGAGAGAACGAGATCAAGTGATCTGCTGCAATGGTTGCGCAATGTTTAATGTGTGTATAAGATCGAATGATGTGCGAGAGATTCGAAAGTATTGTCGGTCATGATCAGAGAGGCCGCAATTATGATGATTCAGAATGATTGAGATGAAAATTTTCCGGTGGCGATGGATAGTTCTAAGCTGTGTTTTTTTTTGTTCTTCACGTAACTCATGAGTTTGAGATCTTTGAGTGCGGAAGATTTCTGGAAAAATTGAGGAAAATATTCACATTTTTAGTAGCCTGATCCGTGATGGGTATTTTCGAGTAGATCAGTATTATTTTTTCACAGTTTAATCAATACAATATGAAATCTGATCCAATTTAACCGTCAAATCGATTCAGTGATTCATGTCAACATTTCACAAAGACATGACCACTTTTTCGTGTACCTTATATTCAAAAAATTGAAACAGACTATCTGTTTATTAGTCAGAAATATCCTGCCATCATGAAAAAAGTTCGTCACTGCGTTACAATACATCAATCCTCACTGCGATATACCCTCAATGTCATAATCAACGACCTTGATTCTTCTCCATGAAAACACAATTTTCGTGACAGCAATGTTTCAACACTCCGATGTCATGATTTCAGCCCAATAACTGACACAGAAAATTCCCAAAAATTTGAAATTAAACTCAACATTCTGTGAATTTTTATCCAAATCTCAAGGAAACGAGTGTATATTCATCTGACAATTAAAATTCCAATTTTAGCCAAGAGCGATCGAAGACCTTCGCCGATGGACATCTGCCGAAGCCCTTGGAGATGTTACCGTGGCGCCAAATTGTACATCACGAATCCTTGCAGACAGTGGAGCAGACGACAGCCAACCCGTAGATCACAAATTGCCTAGTCCCGAAGAACAGCTCCAAGCTGTTGCGCTAAAGTGAGTATTTAGCCGTTTTTTTTCTTTTCCTTTTATTTTTTCTTTTCATATCGAATATCTTTCCAATAGCCCAACATGATGATCCTGATCGAAAACCTACACCATTACATAACATCAGAGCATTAATTAATCATTCGGTACGTCTCAAGATTGATAGACCTGTTTTGATGCAGATTGAGACTTGGTGAACAATTTTAATTTCCGTGCCTCGAATCCTTGGAGATGAGGTATCCTCTGAATTAAACGCTCATCAATCTCCACGCGAAAGGAATGCTGAACTTGGAAAACTTGTAACACTCTACCACAACCCTTTTTCGTACGGATTTTCTCGGTGTATTCTGGAATCCGAGCTGGAATCCGTTTATTACTGTCGTGTAGAGATTACTTTAACAAAATTTTGAATATCTATGTGACACTTTTCAATAAACTCAAAAAGTCAGATATTCTCAAATCTTTTAGGGTGTTCCCACGAATGATATTGACGTCCCTGATGAAAATAATTCCGCGGGGTTCCACGGGTCCTCATGGGGTTTTGTGGCACCTGCCCCTGGGAAAATTTTCAATCTTGACATTTGCGAAATTTGGCATCGGAGACGTGCAGCATACAAATTTCGACCAAATACGACAATTTTCGGAGTGATCATGATCGAAATTTGTATGCTGCACGTCTCCGATGCCAAATTTCGCAAATATCAAGATTAAAAATTTTCCCAGGGCCAGGTCCCACGAAATCCCATGAGGACCCATGGGACCCTGGACGGAATCGTTTTCAGGGTGGACGTGCACATGTGCTGTTCATCGAATTTGAGCGGAGATTAGAGGTTTCAAATAAAAAAAAATCTCTGATTTGAGTCGATTTGTGTGATCCTCTCGTTACCGGCTGATCTAGAGCAGAAATGCACAAATGCGCGTGTGAATGCATGTCCATCATTTGTGGATGCACCCTTAGGCCGTGTTTGAAAGAGTGCTTTACCACACGTTAGGACCATTCAACAACTTGTCTATACGTACTACGTGATTACATACTCTACACAGCAAACGATAACGTCATGTTTGGTGAATTATCTGAGGGATTATCTATCCTGGTAATGTTCCGTCTTTGCAAGTTTTCTAGGGAAATCTCATTCCATAGCCTTGATATCTGTTCTTGACCGTCGAATTTTCATTTATATATTTCTTTACTCAGATGATTTTTCACATGGGCGATAGTGTCTAGGACAGGCTTTTCTTCATTTTACTGACAAGCCAAAGGGAGAGACTGGGCCAAAACCCCGTCAAATTCTTCAAAATATGGTTGTTTCAGTTTCAATTCAAGCAGTGGTTGGTTCAACGCGAAAATCGTACCATGCAAGATTTAAAAATAATTCAAAGAAAAATTTTAGAGTGATTCCATGTTTGATGATTGTACCCTAGTTTCAATGAATGCCCGTGAATTGGAGTTCCTTTTTTGCCATGAATTTTCAGATTATATCGGACCTCAATATTGTGCAACATAAAAAAAAGGGAAGAAAATTGAGCCCACACAATGCATATTGAATTGAAAAAATTTGTTTCGTCCAGGTTCCCAGCAGAGATGGTTGCAGTAGATATAAGCGGTCGAGGCTTCAGGCGCATGTCGATAAGGCGAAGGTCACTGATGCACCCAGCTCACCAGGAGGCTCATGATGCCGTAAGGAGGCGATCGAGAACGCGCAGGCCGCGGGGTAAAAGACGAAATACTATCGCAGGAACCGACCAAAAAGAAATACGACAGGCTATCGGAGCGTAAGTTAACTATTTTAATATAGACTATATTATCATTATTATTATCTCAATTCTAGCATAAATATTGTAATGAGATATTAATTATCCTAAAACGAATTTGATCCGATCGAAAATTGACAACAAATGATCCATTGGTTTTGAAAATATTGGCATGGCAAGTGTTCATCGAAATTTTTTGAACTTTTGATTCTGGAGGACAAATTTCAAGTGGTATAATTTTAAACCCAAAGAAATTAGAGCCTGAGAAATAAATCATTTTCACACGAGCTTGCACAAGGAATTTTCGAGGCTCCATCGTAGAGGCAGATTTTGCAGAGGGCATTAATCAAAGCACAAATGTTCAAAGTTCGAAGAGATTTCCCTCGAAGTTTCTTGAGAGCAAACTTTACTTTCACTGCAACAATTCTGTGCTCAGAATCATTATCAAAAAGAATCCGAACAATCTTGCGTTAATTTTCTTGCAAGCTCATAGAGTTACAAGTAAAAGCTCGAATTTCAATAGCTAGTTCAGATTGTAGAAAATACTCTCGTTCTGCCCGAAGCAAACTTTTGACTTTCACCGCACTCATATCAGTTGATTAATGACCATTTCAATGCAAAACGGCCAAAATAATAAATTGCATTGAATTGTACACTCTGCCACAAATGATGCGTAAACAATTAAAGGTCTCAACTTGCAAAAAAAAAATAAAAAATTGACTGAAAACGCCCATACGGGCGATGTCAAGTCAATGAATCCCAATCCAACCTAGAAAATCACCTCGGAAACCGGATCAACCACAAAGTGCTAAGAAAAAAAGTATAGAAAAAAAAAATAGATCGTCAGATCGGTGGTCACCAACCATAGCGTCCAATCGGTTCTCTATCCCCATACCTTTCTTGGTCTTTGACGCATAAGTACCTTTTCTTGAATCGCACACCATAGGCAGTCACGCTCGATAAAATCGCTCGCGTCTGGGATGTCGGGAATCGGAAAGGCTCGAATAAGAACAGGTTATCGAACCGCAACCTCATGAGGTCTATAGAATAGTATATATAAAGCGGCAGCTGGATCGCTTTATCATACCCAGGAAATCTGATATGCCAATACATTTACCTACGGCTCGAGGCGGTCATTAGCGAATCAAACGTCCCGCAAGCTCTCTGGTATTATAATACGATACCAAAGTGACCGTTCTTTACTTTATATCTAACGTAAATTTTGTATGAATGGGAATGGGCTATCATTGTCGGATGCAATGTTGGATACTAATAGACATTTTGTTGTCTATGTGGTAGTGAAAATTGGGATAGACAAGTTGAGATGTACTGGGGATTGTTTTTCTACGTAGGAGCTTTGACACTGGACTTTTATTTGATTGTTGGAAGTTTCCTTCGATTACGAGAATACTATAATTCACATGGTCTGAGAACTTTGAATTTTATCGGGACGCTGAACAGTCTGTACCAGTTGAACAGTGGGTAGGATGACGGAATTGTAAAATTGTCAAAAAAAAAAAAAAAAAAAATTCTGTATGGATACTATACTTAGTGATTTTAAAAATAATATTGATGACGAGATGCTTCCACAATTTGAACCTGAAGTTATCTCAATTTATCAATTTTTTATTGAATGTTACTGTGGGAACGAATGATTACACAGCCTTTGAAGATTTGTAACAGATAGATTTCTGCGGCTGGATCTAGAAACGATAAAGTTTCGACCGTACAATTCGAATTTTTCTTACTTTGTTCTTCTCACCGTTTTTCATGGAAACTTACTTTTGCCAATTTTTACGTTGAGCTTCCAACTTTTAAATAGCTTCACTGATAAGATTAGATTTGAGATTCAGGGTCGTGTAGTCCCTTTTTAGAATCATTATTCGTCCAGGAAAATTATTTCAATTATTCAAAAATCTATAGGGCGCCTCGACAAAAATTCTCTCCATAATGTTCCATACTTGTGGCATTTACATTTTTGGTACAAGCTCACTTCTGGCCTCGTCGTACTTTTTTCTTTCCGCGATTGGCCTGACGCAACCCTAAGAATTTCTCTCTTAAATCATTCCAAATAACGATCGTTCCTCTTTTTTACGGCATCGATACCAGAGAAAAAAATACATCATCTAATACTGATTTCTCTAACGATTCATCAATACTACCCGAGATGTCAACAAAAGACTCTAAATCATAGACTCACTGATGATGACTTCTGGAGAGTCCATAGACCATAGAGTATACGTCTATAAAACCTTCTCTTGAATTACGACGACACTAATGAACGGTAATCGCATTCAATTCCCGTTCATTGCCTATATGTATGCATCGGTTCGCTTCGACGCATCCGTTAATCGCTGCACAAGGTGTCCCTCATCACTATTACATACCAACCGATAGACTCTAGAATTCATCCACGCCCCAGCGATGCAGAGACCCACAAACGCCCATTCCCGATTAGATTTCATCTTATACCGAGCCCTCAATGATAAATTGATCGGGAAATAGAGTTGACCATAATAGTTTCTTGGCATACTGTCGGGATGTGGTTGAAAATTTTGGTGAGTTTTGAATACACTTACTGATGAATTTTCTTGATTTTCCAGAGAGGCAAGTGTTGTGGACGAGTCTGGAGAGGTCACTCAAGTAGGCAGCAGTTCAAAGCGGGCTCATCGATCGGCGAGTACGGATCTACTCGGCGACAAGAGAGACTCACCTGCGGAGAAAAAATCACACTTCAATACGCTAAAGGCTTGGGGAAGGTCAAGATTGAAACTTATCAGCCCCAAATCCAGTCAACAGAATCATCAGGTGAGAGTCTTCATTTTGTTTTGTTTCTTTGAATCTCTGTGGAGGCGTTTTTTAATATAGAATCAACTCAGACCTGCCATCAGTAGTATGATTAGAAGTTATTTTCCTCAGAGTTTACACGTGACCAGTTCGTTCCCTCAAACATAAAATGTTGCTTCCAAACGTATTGCTATTAGTGAACCGTCTGATGATGTTTGTAAAACGTCGTTGTGTTTTGTCGCGGATGCTACCCACAACCAAAGGGTTCCATCATGGTTCTATTAAGATTTTTTGACAGAAAAAGTGAAATTCCTTGAAAACGGTATTTAAGTTCCGTACAGTACTCCACACTCATTCATGACAAGTTATTTAGAATTTTTTTACATCGCATCTTCTTGATATCTATGTTTTCTAACTCGCAATGAATCTGGAATGTCTGTACGTTAACAGGTGAAGCTACATAATACAATGAAAGTATGACAATACAGACTCACAGACGGGAAAATTCAATCTAGGGTTGAAATTTATACTTGTTTCTTCGCCTAATTTCTTATTACTCCCTCAATGATTATACTTCGCATCCACCAATTTTGTAGTCTTTATAATTAAGGGGGTGGATGGAACAAGGGCCTAAGTGTACTTAGGCCTTTCTTCCGGCCTATCGCTTTTTTGAACCCTTGAACCATAATCTATCACCCCATGAAAATTGTTTTTCCATAAACTTTGAAAAACCCCATAGATCGGAAAAAGGGCCTAAGTGCACTTAGGCCCTTCTACGCATTCGATAAAACGGCCTAAGTGCACTTAGGCCCTTTTACGTATTTGATAAAAGGGATGAAATGGATAGACTCCGAAGGATGCAAGCCATAGAATAAGAAAATCGGTAAACTGGCAACCGAAACAAAACAATTGCGGTAAATTCTTCGATCAGCAATGTTGCTATAAATTAAAGTCGACTCAGGTACCCCTACGCTCGAGACATTGCGAATCCACCAAAATAACGTTATCTAATTGATGAACACATAAAAATCCAAATCAATAAATTTGTAACCTTCATTACAGGACGCGAACGAATCCTCGGTATCTTTGAGTACGGCGGCACTATCGAATGGCCCCTTGGATCACTGCAACCTTCAAGACAATCAGGCGCAACAACAGGATCTAGATCAAGAATCAACGTCCCATTTAACGGAACCTTTGAATGGAAAGGTCGGACCTGGTCACGAGCGAAAACCAAGTTCTTCGAGCTCCAGCGGAGCGTGGTCCGCGGCTCCGGGACAATTACCAGCTAGTCCGGCGCGAGACAGGCTGGTCAGACTGCGCGAATCCGCCGCGGAGAGACGAGAGAGGCGAAAACCAAGAGCCGGAGTAGACGAACCGCCGCACTCGAGTTCCGGGAATTGGAGCGCTTCGTCTGAAAGTGGACGGGCGAGCGTCGGCAGCGAAACTGCGTCGCATCCTGCAAGGTTTGAATTTTTAAATTGTCGAGAGAGAGTAATGGCATTATTTTTTTGAGATTGATTTTTACTTCAGGACGCCATTGATTCAAAGCGTAAAATTATTCAAGCCATTTTAAAAGAACACATTTCAAAGAAATCTCATATGTGACGAAAGTGTCTGGTTGGTGTATTCCGATGTTTCCGATGTTTTCTGACCTGATAAGCGGTTCAAGACCAACATTAATGATTTTATGGAAAATCTCAATTATTGGTGTAAATCGTTGGTATGAATAATTTTCAAGGAATACTTGGAAGCTTGAGAAGATCGGCGTTTACCTTCAGCAAATCAATCTTTCTCAACATGCCGCCATCTATTTGCTTTGAGGGTTTCATATGACTCGGAAACTCTTACAGTAAAGATAGAATTGTCTTGTTGAGTATAGTTAACGAAATAACTTTTAAGTATGACCATGGTTAAAAGTATTTTGTTGGATCTTATACACAAGCCACATCAAAATATCTTACACAGTGACGAAAAATGTGTAATTAGATTAGACAACATTGAGACCAGTCATTCTTACCACGTATGAGTTGTACTCACAATATAACCCGTAAACAAATATTTGATATCATCGCCGTAATCTCGTGTCATTCCGAACAAACAAACTTCAATCAAATAGATACGCGTGCATTTTACAAGCATGTATCAGCTTAGCTAAACATTCGTCGGGGTTCTTTATTACACCAACAACGTTTATTTCATCCATGGAAAAAGTTTGACAGAGAGTAACGTTTTTTTCATGGCTTGATAGTTTCACCCTCACTCGAAGCCTGCGAACTAGATTATTTAATGCTTACATCTCACGTTATAATTGAAGAATCAAAAACAGTTTTTACACCATTCAGAGACTTTCCTGGACGGTCTTAGCCTAGGTTTTGTAATAAAATGTATAACCAGGAATTTTCTGAATTCAATCAAATTATACTCATGCCTACCATACGATTCAACAAAACCATCATATCTAACAAATCTAATTACCAATTTCCAGATCAACTACAACCGCCTCATCGTCTACATCATTATCGCACGCTCGTCGTCTCAAAGGCAGGGATACTTCAGCCTCGTCTTCGGTAACATCTGAAGGCACACTAACACCCGACATAATTCAGGATATCGGAGCCGTACCTTTCTCCGATGATGGCGAAACTTCGTCCGTTTACTCGTGCGATACCGAAGGTTACTATACGTCCTTCCACGTAGATTCGGGTTTAAAAACTCTACGAGAGGAGGAACCTGTTCAACCGTTAACAAAATCGAACGAACTTCATTCGGATCCCACATCACCTATTGCTGAGAACGAATACGAGCTGTTTGGAAGAGGTTCGACGTCAACGACTACGAGTTCAGCGGGAACGGTTTGCACGACACTTTTGGCGCCTCCACCACCGGAGAGAAAATCTAGTTTGACCGTTGTAGCAATGGTGCGTTTTGACAAAAATTTTATGAGAAAGTATATATTTTGTGTGCTTTAGATGTTTGGAATGGTGGATCGAATTGGAAGTAGATCTATGACTTTTTCTCACGAATTTTAGCGTCAAAGAAAACCTTTCCAAGCTAAAATTATGAAATTTATGCTGGAGGTTTCTATAATCGAGGTGTATCTCGAATATCGCTGTAATTGATCAGCAGATCGGTGAGAATATGAGTTGATACCGTTTTGCTTCATAAAAATTTTTCTTTCATGTAAGTTAGACCAACGAATCAGTTCAAGTTCAAACATTATAATTCTTGATCTTCACTATTAGTCACTTTGAATGAACTAAAGCTAGCAAGTCTTTTATGGTATCATTACATGGCATAGCTCAAATTTCCCTGAAATTTGATTGTGAGTTTAGATTAGAAGGAAAATTCAAATTCGGCTACATCCATGACGTTTACGCCTCAACAAATCAGTCTTTATATTTGAAAATGCAATTATTGTTGTATGCTTTTTTGATACATATTATGTGAATCAGTCGTCGGAACATCGCCGAATAACGTCTCCAAATTAACACGTTCGCTGCGACGATGAAAACCGGCATTCCGTCCCAGAGTGCGAGAGAGCACAAACGCGTGATTTTGCACCTACAATAGTCAAACCTTTTGATTTGTGATCAGTTTAGTATGTATATACAAGAAATCTAGGAATTTTCGCGGGTCCCACCGGTGGGACCCGTCGCACACAATTAAGTCCGACTCTTTTCAGTGCGACGGGTCCCACCGGTGGGACCCGCGAAAATTTCTATCGTGCAATGAGGGATGAAGTGAATGATCGAACTACCAAAATTAGTAATCCCAAGATGTGATCTTTAGCTTTTCCGGAGCATTCGTTGATTTCCCGGTATTATTCGGGTAATTCGCGATCATGGCCTGAATTGGAAGCTTTTGCCTCGTTAGAACCGCGGATTGCGATTGTAACCCACGCGAGTATGATTTTCTATCCTCGTGAATCCACGAGACACAGCTGCTTATTCGAGATACTCTTCAACTTCTCTGGATACAAAAAGTTCCTCATACGCGGGGAGATAAAATAGATTGAGAAGAGAGGAAGTACAGTGTCAACCATTTACTCGGTTTGCCTCATGGTTATTTTGCGTCTAAATTTCTGATAACTTGGCTCTATCTCGCTCAAATTACGCGTACTTGGGCTCATTTTGTATCTTTTGACGTAAGCTTTCGAATAAACCAAGGTACGTTGTGGAAAATTCGGAAGGGCTATTGATGAATTCACAATTTACTTGCTATTTCTGTGTTATTCATCGCTGTTCCCACGAAAATTCAGTTTTTGTGGTATAACTCGCGCGAATCGATTCCGATCCTCAAACTGGCGTGTACGCATGTTCTTGGCATCGTATATAGTGAGTAAAAACCGCTACAGAAGCCATTGGATGTGTCTACGTTGTTTGGTGCAAACTAGAAGACGAACAAAAACGGGTCCCACCCGTGGGACCCGTCGCACACAGGGAAGGACGCGCGGGTCCCACCCGTGGGACCCGTCGCAGCGAACGTGTTAATTCTTGGATCGTGCTCAATTGCAAGTCAAAATTGACATAACTAAGCTTTTGAAGCTTTGATTTCACAACAGCCAACTAAGCACGCTTGAAAATAGCCATAAACTCGAATCTCAATCTCAAACATCAAATATGATTGAGTGAACTTGGAAGGTGATCCTCGCCATAGCTAGTTTCGCCACTTTTATCTGCAGATCTAGCGCATCGCAATCTACAGTCAACAATAAGCGATTTGCCTACACCAATTTCGACATCCACTTCAGACCCCCAAATCATTCTTTTTCAAAACCACTCAACTCCAACATCAAATAAAATTTCTATCATCAAATTGTGTCACCAGGTCCACGGTCAGAATCAAAATGGCGGCGAATCACCGGACAGCGGTCACAATACATCTTCGTCACCAGTAGAATCCGCTTCCAGTCCAGCATGTACTGGTCGTTCCTGCTCCGAATTCGAATATTCCGAATCTAGTGATCTTGAAGGATGTGAAAGAATCGAACGAATACGATCCAAAACGGCTATCAACACCAGCCGAATACCGTCCATGTGTGTAATAACGCCTCCCGGTTCTGACGACGAGCATCACAAAGATCGAAATGATAAGCAACATCAACGTAATAAGCAGTCACAGTCACAGTCACAACAACAACAACAACAACAGCAGCAGCAACAACAACGAAACGATTCGAACGTACTAATGTCCGCGACCGTCGGCACCTCTAAGATGCAGGTCATCAACGGACAGGATAAAAATCTTTACGCGACGGTTCAGACCGTCGTGGGATCTAATTCACAGAACGACAAAGGTATGGATGTTACTGTCAGCAAAATTTAGGTTATGGTTATAATTGGCAAAATCGCGTATCTGAAGATCAAGGGAGGATTCCATTCATCGTTGCGAGTTTTTGATACATTACTTTGATAGAGCCTAATAAGAATATTACTACTTTTCGAGGATTACCTGTCATGGTAGAGAATATCCTCCTACCACCTTCGTTTGAACTATGTCTCTTTCGAATTGAAGTCTTGATCAATTCAACGCTTTCAAATCTGGTTTTAGAATAAAATAGTATGATGAGACTATTCTAAAATAACCTAGTTGGGCGTTAAAAAACATCGTTCACTTCTTCTGTCTTGAAAATATCCACAGACCCTGCCATAGCTGTCAGTTACTAGAATGCCCAAGTTCACAGTCTCCGCAACCCAATTTCTTGAGAATAGCTGACGTTATCTCAAAAACATATGGGTAATCCATTCACTTCTATCAAAGACTATGAAATCCTAAGGTATGAATTTTTTTCCCATCAGGAAACACCGCGCAAAAGATCAGTCCACTCAGCGGTGTTTTGGGCAAGCTTCGAGGTGCTCTAGCAGGTAGAAAGCAGATTCAGCAGCAACAGTCGCAGTTGCAATCGAAACCAGAAGCAATCTATCAACAACCGCAACCAGACTCTGGCGACTATGTAACCATAGCCGACGTGAGAAATAATAATAGCGCAAAGCGACGCACCGATGAAAGTTCGATCACAACTACTCCAAAAGGTCCAGTTACATATGCGAATGCAGACCTTTTCATGCGCGATGCCGAATATGTCAGTCTCAGTGAACTACCTGCCAAGCCCGATTCATCACTGGAGAGGCGGAGACAAGGAGCAAGAGTGACCCTGGACTCTGAGGGCAAGGTAGTCTACTCGTCAGACAGCCTCAAGAGGAGAAAAGCCGCACACACAACGTTCATTCCTGGTGAGTCAGTGATTTAAATTTCTCTCACATCAGCTGTGTCAGATTCAACCGGACAGTGAGTGTTCAGGACTACTACAAAATCGTTGTGTTTTTTTTTCACAAAGATTTCATAGACGAGTTTTGGGTTCTTGAGAGCTTCAGATTCAAATGAGTTCCCTGGTCACATAGTCAAGAACAAGCTTGAACCCAACGTTCTTAGAAATACACACATTTGCCTTGGGTCAGCTATATGAAGCTCATAGGTTACGTTATGGATGCAAGTAAGATGATGCATGTCAATCCGTCTAGTTGAAGCATCTGATCAGAAAGCAACTGATTCACATACATCATATCCATGGAGCTTGTCTAGGCAGCAATCCACTAAATCAAGGCAACCGTATATCTTCATAGCTTGGCCCACCAAAGAACTTTAGGCTAAATCCAAGTTTGAAAAACATCAAGTCTCTATATCGTGCATAAGACTTCAGAATTGTACTTCCCGAACTCTTCTCTCTTAACCTTTCCGAGTGAACCCCCCCCCCCTTGTGGCAACTCCGAAAAGAGTGAGTTTCACCCTTTTGGAGAGAGTATTGCACTCGGGACCGAGTGAATCTCACTCTTTCTGAGTTGCCACAAAAGGGGGTTCACTCGGAAAGATTAAGAGAGATGATGAGGTTATGTTAGTACCCCCAAACCACGAACTCAAGAACTCTAGAAAATCTCCCGCGTGTGAAACTTCCCAAAGGCTCCTAGATTGTCATAAAAGAACATCAGAAATTTCAACCATATTTGAGCAATGGGCACTCATCATCCCAAAAAGTAGTTTCAATGAGAGTATCCCTTTTTTCTTAGAAACGTCCTTGCAGAATGATACAAATGGATACAGAATTTTCATCAACTAACAAATTGTACACCATCTCTGTTTCAAACAGGACCATTCGTGAAGGAGGGTCCTTCATCACCAGCAGCTTCACCCCTGCTCCGTCGATCCTCGGTGACACCTCGAGCGGTACAACGCACTGGTCCACAGCTAACAACACCCGATACAACTGATGGCGTCGCGGTAGTCAAAGCTTTAATCGAACCAACCAATCCCACCGCCCAACCCCAACTACAACAACAGCAGCAGCATCAACAACAACAACAAGCACAACAACAAACCGGAAAGTTGATAATCCGTGCAGCCAAATCACCTGAGCGAGCGCCAAGTCCAGATTTCGTGAGGACACCAGCGACAGTGGTGGCCTCTAACGGTGCTCAACGTCAAACTGTACCCACGCGTCAGGGCGCCTACGTGAACGTGCAGGGTGGCGACGGCGAAGGTAAGACAGCGACCAGGCGTATTGTGGCTAACGGAAGGGTTCCCTTATTAGTTCGAAGACCCGAGGTCAGAATCGCGTTAGAATCAAAATCCAACGGTGAAAACAGACGCGGACCACGATTACGTTATCCCAAACCAAATTCTTTGGAACGCAGACTTTTACTTCGCGATAACAGATCTGGTTTACTTCCCGCAAGTCTTAGACCTAGTGGTGAAACACCCAAGCTTAACAAAAGGCTCCCTCTAGCGGAACTATGCAATGAGCCAAAAGTCATGCCTCCTCCGGATGTCGTATCAAATGGCATCATGACCAATGGCAATGGTGTCATGGCTAACGGCGATAGTGGCACCAAAAACGGAATAGTGGCTCCGGATACACCTAAGAGCAGTGGTAGAGGTAGGCTAAGGCGGAGCGAGAGTTACCGCATGGCCAACAGCCCAATTATGTTTATGAGAAAGTTTTCAAATGCCGGAAGTCCTTCTGATGATTCCAGTAAGATCACGCGTACCGCGTCGGAGGAACTGCGCGAAGAGTTACTCAAAGAGCGCATAAATTATCCCGAAAGCGTCGTGCCCGATCCAGATGAAAATGAAGAATCGTCGACTCATAGTCCTAGGCCCAGAGCTACTGATATCGAGCCAGCTAGGGTTCTTAAATATTGCGGTACTGATACCGAAATTTGGTGAAAAAAGTTATGACATTTCATAGATCCTTCATTTAGTGCTTCAGATATCGTGATTTTCTATCTGGATCAGTTTTAGACCCCGATAATGTATAAGTGAGGCCAAATTGTCCGAAAATTTATTTTATGTATCTCCAGTATATAACAAAGTATGTACAAACTAAATCTACACCTATCGGGGCTGAAAATTAGTAAAGTCAAATGTCACAGATTCAAATGAACTTGTCCGTGCAAATCTCTTGCTTATATGACCTGGCGACGGAATCTATTTCCGGCACTTCTCACTTTATTCTATTTATACTATCTTATCTAGAACTAACTCGATCCTGATTTCTTTTGTGAAAATCATATCACTGGTTATGTTGATTTTACTCGCGGAAAGCCAACGCGCTATCTTGGTAGAAGATCTAACAAATCGTAAATGCTGTTGGTCGTTATGGTTGCCTATCTCCAAGATCGAACTGGTATGAATTCCTGGACGATTGAGCTTTGTGAATAAAAAATGGAAAAACTTTTATCGGGAGCAAATTGAAAAATACGTCACGTGACAAAGCCATGAGAGTACAAAATGATAGATTCTACTAATAGCAATTGAGTATGATAATTAAGGAATCGCCCACTCAGTCCGGGTCGATCTTTTCAAAGTCAATCAAATAGAAGCTCAAGACAAACTCTCTTACACTGTCCTAAATAGATTACAAATCAGTCACGTTATATTCCATATATCATATCCGACTCAAACGATGAGATTTGACGATTTGCATATTCATCACCATCTTCATGTTTTTCTTACTGTTCCTTATCAACTTCTTACTAGCAAAGTTAGTTTCTATTCTTTGTAGCAGATTTCTTTATGTTAGGCCGAACCAATAAACGGATAGTGCTAATTTGCCTCATTCTGCGATAAACATGAAGAATAGTCATGAATGATAATGCTTCTTATCAAAAAAATTTTCCTATGTTTGTTGGTCAGTCGCATCAGTCTCCTTTACTAGTGGAAGTTTTCTAATCGCTCATCATTTACTGACGTTAGATAATCACATGGATACAGATGAGCACATGCATGCGGTAATAGGATATCAATACTAAACCCTAATTATAATCAGATTTTTATTATCTACGAAGTCGAATTGATCACATCTAAATCCAAGCAAATGCAATTACATGTTCATCGTGATAATTTTTACAAATGCCTGGTGTGATCAATTTTTTATTCGATCATTTTGAGATTGTGGGAAGAGTTTCGAGTTGCCGCGGGCAGTTCAAATTTTCTACTCACTTCAGCTCAACTTTGCAATGCCAGCAAAATTACATTATTCGACAGATTATTGCATACAATGAAATCTAGGAATTCAAGCATTACGTCCTTCAAGTTATGCAATAGAAAGGGGAGAATTGAGATAACTCAAGTATGTGATAGCTGTAGAATTGTTCGTGAAGCAAAAAAGCTTTAATGGCAAATATCAGCTCTTCCCAATAAACACCAGCGCAAATGAGGCTGACAATCGAACTCAAGCAATGAATCAGAATCATTGTAACGGTGCCGATTTTGATGGAATAGTATGACAATCTCGTGTATCAATAACATAATTTGAATACAACGATTGATTTATTAAGCTCGCCTTAGGTTTATTTTTTCCTGAAAGGAAAAGGCTAAAACCATTTCAACACGATAGATTTCAAATTGCAAATTTTTTCTATTTTCTGAAAGCTCAAGGGCGATTCCCATCAGGCACAAAGAAAATTTCAGATCAGTTTGATCATGAGATTGAAGATTGACATTCTCTTACAAAAACATGGTTAAGATAATAGAAGTACTGATTTCTCTGGAAGAGAAACCCAATCCATGGAACCATACTCTAAGCAATAGTAATCGAAGTTCATGGTTTCGAGTTCATGGCACTACGAATAGACATTTTCAGTTTTATTTCTTACTCACAGTATTCAGTTATGAAATCCACAGATTCTGAATCGCTATAGGTTGTAAATCAATGAGATGAGTTTATTGACTTCAACGTGAGCGATGATTCTCAAGGAAATACAGATCTTCTTTCATGGAAGTGATGCACGTGCATGACGCTTCATAGCGATTGATGAGAATGGAAATTCCTACGGTTTATTGACCCTAGAACATCGGCTGACAATCATTTTGACAATAATCCAAAGACTATTCTATATTTTTTGTCTCAAAACTGATAGATTGGAAGCGACACGAATAAAAAGAGAGTGTGAAAGAAAGAAGCACATGTGCAAAAGCTGTCACACTTACTGTTGCATTGACTTGTGCATAAGTATGTATAATTTACAGTAGTACTGATTACAGTATCTTTCATATTGCATAGCTCAAGATCACGTCATTATTGCATCAGATCAAAAATGGAGGATGTTTGTTTCGACGATAGTTGTTCGAAAAATTTCGATTCCAATCGCGACGCCAAAATCTCTATTTTGCTGACTCTGAGATTGATCATTTTGGGGTTCCGATTTTGAGAATATGCCATCTGGCTATTTTTGACTCTACAGTCTGATTCTACATGATTTCTTCTCTTACAAAAACTACAGATTAATTTTTGATGCGGCTGGTATTTCTGATCAGACATTCAACAATTTTTCGAGATCTGGCCAGGTTTATTGCAAATGTAACAACGACTCTGAAGATTTGAATCTTCAATCCGGTGGTCTGGCTCGATATTTTGATTCGGGTTTGTTGAGTGAATATTGAATGATGATTCTCGATTAGCATTTTTGTTCTCAAGTTTTGTAGCGATATTAATAGAATCTCCCAGAGTCTTGGGTTTTTTTGTCTGTCAAGATAGAACTCGTGACTTTATCACGCGATCCTAAAGAAAAACTAGTAATATCAGCTCCATCTGATGAAACCTGTATATTCGAACTCTCGTTGATGTTCAATTGTTCTTTCGAGGACTGGATTGCTCTAGTTGAAATCTCACTAACTTGAGCACTAAAAACATCACTGATTCTTTTTCTTTCTGAATTTGTGTACCCAATTCTATATACGCAACGTCGTCATCAAATTATTTTGAAAACGTATTAAACAAAATTTTTATAAAATCCTTCGATGGTTGATAATTGTCTCTGTGACGTGCCAATAACCGATCTGCATGATCAGTTACTTTATATTTCTTATTAATGTCAAAAAGTTTAATTTATCAGATGGTTTGACTCGGTTGTATGTCAAAGTTTCTTTCTTGATAAAATTCGCAAGGGAACTCGACTTTCCGTTGAAAACTGGTATAAGATCGATTTCTAGTTCCAATGACAAATACGATTGAATGTCATTTTCTGAAAAAGTTGGCGTCTCTAACCGTCGCTCGAACGGGTTTGGTATCCACACTGTTTACGGGTTTAATACCCTTGTGACCACACTTGCAAGGTATGAACAGGTGAGTAATGCGGTCCCAAAAACGGCCACCGATGTTTGTGGCCACAAATTTATTTGGCCCAACGTTCCAAGGTCAATGGATACGAAGGGGCCAAATATATAAAAAATCACCTTGCTCTTGGACAACAATCTCAAAGGGTATACCATTTTCTATATAGAAAAAAAATTGGTAACACTAAATCCTTGTGATGTACAGGGAGAGTGCAATGAGAATTCCATAGTTTGGTTTTGTCGGTATTGGGAAACCTAGCTAGGAAATCACTTATACACGCATTCAAATAACCGTATACGGGTCGAACAACGATCCAAGTCTTATAGTTCTCTGGCTCTAGACCGTTTCCACTGTCAAGATTACCATCTTCACCGTGAGTAGATGAGAAAGTATCGCTCGCCCTAATGTTATAAGTAGGGTTAGTTATTCCGAGTCGGTCTTCGACTCCCTATGTTCTCCGTGGAGTCTACGTTCTTGATGAATAAATCTAAAGGGGTTTTGAAGAACCCTGATTCAGTGGTCGGATCGGGCTGAGGGTTGACATCAATCCAGAAAGGCTTATTAATCTCATTGGCAGACGCCATTGCCATTTGGGTATCAAGAAAGGTACGAAAATCTTTAGTGTTAGTTGGCACGTGATACTCACGCTTGTAGTCTGCCCAGAAGATCTCCTAGGCATCTTTGCCGTCGGGATGTCCGTCAAGAACACGGCGATGATGAATAACGTCAGTCTTCTTCTTCCATTCCATTCCATCAATGGATAATTTCCCTCAATTTTCTATTGATTTTGTTACATCGGGAAAAACATTTATGCATCATTTTATATGCTCAAAAATTTATCTTTCGAGCCTGGAGTTTCCTCCAAGAGCTCGGTATCGTATTTCATGAGATGCATACTATTTATTCGTGAAGATCTTTCAGATTTTATTTTAGAATTGTATACGATTCTCTGGTAACCTGGAACAGGCTGCATTAATTCTTCCTCAAATGCTTAATACTTACATTGATAGACAACACTTGGATGACCCGGGAAGAATACCTCCAGTGAAAATATAAACCTGATGAGGCTTATCTCTCTTAATATAAACACTCGCGCCGCGAGAAACCATCATAAATAGTCTTAAAATTACCTGAATGAAAATAATCTTACGAACCCGGAATAGAAAGGAAGTTTGTGGGAATGATGGAACTCACTTTTTGTTGTTACTGGTACTGCGATACTTCATTCCGTAAAATCCCTAGCGCCACCTGGTACAGAGGTAACCCGGGTTTGGGACTAGAAGAATCTGGCGGTGCTCGAAGGTCAAACAGGAACTTGCACGTGATACTATCAGTAATACTAGATAGAACAGGTACTGATGCTTGGAATATAAAACATGAAAATGCTTATGTATATTACTCAATGCTTTTTGATTTCCGAACAATGCATTCCATCAAATCTCCACGATGGAGAATTACTGCCTCGGGGCAAGTGGTACATCTTGTGTTTTCATCTATCAGTTCAGATGTAAAGATATTCAATCCACAATGCCCTGGGCATCTAGCTGGTGGGATATTGCCTTGTAACCCCACATAGTGGATCCGACGACCAATCTACTGATCTGATGGTAGTCCAACTCCACAATATTTACACCTCCAATCTGGGCCAATTACTGATTCATATATGGTGATGTTAGAGTGAGCAAGGCCATCACACAATAGGTCAGGATGGACCATGCCGCGTTCCATATATTCTATATGCTCAAGCTCTCGCTGATTGACAGGAGGCAAAATTCTATTAAATGGTTCAGCTGCTCTGAGTATTTGTGCAAAGATGGGCAAGGCCACCAGTTGTACCATGTTCTGCATATGCTGCAGTTGGATGGGGTTTCTTATGTGCGGTTCAATAAACTCCTGAACTATGGGCTGAATCGGAAAAACTTGGTGCCCGAGGTCCATTTGGGCTGCCTCCTCGTAAGGAGGAGGAGGTGTTGGGTTATGTGGAGAGTTTGGTGGAGGTGGAGGGATATCTACTGGCACAGCTACGGGTCCCTGTAGTGGAACCTCCTCCTGGAGCTGTCGAATAGCTTCCATGATAGGAATAGCTCCAGGTAGTGGGGCCATTATATTCATTTCAACCTCATCTGCCACCTCTCTCTCTACCTCAATCACCTCTTGCTCTCTAGGATAATTTTGACGCATCTACAAAATCAATCCTAATTGCAGTGACAGGATTAAATACTCTATAAATGAGGTTGGATGAAAGGAACTTACGGTGAAGGAGTGAAATAATTGAAAATATTCAAACGGTTGTAGAGACAAGGGCTCCTCATTCCCAAGTTTTGCCTTGTGCGTTTCATTAAATTAAGCTATGAATACAAATTGGGAAAGTGAAAAATATTTTCATAGCCCCATGTACGTTCTACAATAAATGATGGTGTCCTATATAAGGCCCGCCCCCTGATTTTACGAAATTTCAGGAGTCCCTCCTTCTTATTTGGAGCATTTTGAATAGCCACGTAAACGACTATGAGGCGCTGTTGGTGGTGATAATGCATTGACCTGGCGATTGCGCGAGAAAGATGCGCCCAGGTGTGTTAATTACCCACCTGTGTGCAGTTTGGCCATAGGTCGGGTTATGTTGTGATGAAATATTCTTACCACCAAATGAGGTTAGAATTAATTAAGTGAGAGTCACGCGATTGCTCTCCCTGGGAATGTACATTCCAGAATTTGCCCTTCTTTCATAATAGGTTGGTGGTAAGAAGAATTCGGCAGTATACATTATGAGTTAAGGCCCTAACACGAAGCTAAAAAGATACATATCGTCCGACTCTCCTCTTAAAAATGAGAATTGTATTGTATGATAATTCTCATTGATTGAGTGATAAATATTCCTTTCAAATTGCTCGACATTATTCATGAGAACAATTTTGCAACATTATCGCGTTCCGAGATTTTATACCGTTCTCATTCGGGAACCCCTGTGCTCCCGCACTCAGTCGATCAAAGTGTTGTGCTGTTAAGTTATTTATAGAGTGTGAGTCCCGAAAGAGTTATCAATTCTCTGAAGGGAACTACAAAGCTAGCGTGAGAATTTTAAGGAGAATAAAGAGAAGAGAACTCGCTAGGTCAGAGCTTACTTCCAAAGCGTTCGAAAAGTAATGGAACATCCATGGTTAAACGATGCTAGGCTGATTTTATGCTAAGAGAGTACTTTTTCGACTCGACTGAGGCTCGACAAGTGGAGTATATTACAGAGTTATTCTGTCGTTGCAGAAATACAAGCAGTGAGAAGAAGTTCAGAGTTTCCGGCTGTGGATTTCTGAATCCGTGTGAAACTGCACTTTACTTGTCAATATTACAAGAACGAGTACAGAGTTTTCGCAGTTAGGCTTGCAACGATGCAACATATTGCCTTGAAACTCTGAGCTGACAACCGTGGAGAGGTTAATTTAGATTAGCTGCAGAAAAATCAGGACAGATTTAATACCCGTTTCATGGGATTCAAAATCCATCTTGCAGTATCAATTCAAGCGAAAATTTATAGAGAGTAGTAGCCCCGACGAGACTAATGCGTGGGTAATGGGAGGTCCCTCAGAGGCTGCTAAAGACGAGTCCATCATTACCTTTAGGATGAGAAAAATCGTGAGCATGAGCTTGATGTGATAATAATCCAGAGCTCAATGCATTGACAACATGCCTGTCATCCCATTTGGAAACCTATCCCAAGAATCATTTGATTCAAAAGTCAACATGATGCGATGGTCCGTTATATACTCCTGAATAAGCTAATAGAAGAGCAGTTGTCAACCGGAATGAAGATCTCAAACATTCACTGGGCAACATAAGGGCAAGACCGATTCCCGCTTAGAAGACCAGTGCGGAGAATTGATTGAAAATCCCGATAGCTCCGCAGCTGACTCAAACTCACAATTTCATATCAATATCATATTTTTTTGAGACCCAAATGATCTATAACGAAAGTTATTTCTCCACAATAAGACGAGAGAATAATAATTAAAGTCTCAAAAGAAGTTAATTGGAGGAATCGAGCAGCTGCTCAGAGAGAGAGAAAGAAAATTAACCCGTCGGTGCTTTAAGAGAACAACCATTTCATAATTAATGCGAAACCGAAATGGACTGTATCCATGGTGCTAGATTTCAATAAAATTCAGGCTTTTGCAGAAAATGAAGACGCAAGAACCTCACACAAGAGAACCATATGTCACCAAGGCTCCACATTCCCTGGTTCATTTCGCAAGTCCTATGATAATAAGATCAATACATTTCTGGAGTAGTGCCTGACTGAGTGATGCAGTGATAGAATAATGAATGCTTCTACATGAAACCCGTCGGAGCGCACCAGCACACAGATTTTTATGAACAATTTAGAAAAAGTGATAATGTAACACAGCTTTTCTATTGTAACACAGCTTCACTACGTGTCAATCATCTTGGTCGTTGCGGCGTCGCGTCGGTTCTCTTCATGTGGTCCCTAAAAGCCTGTAATAGCTCGGAGAATTCGAATAAACAGAGTCGTCATTCAACTATAGCATTATAATATAGCTATCAAAAATACTCTCGCTGAAAGCCATCCAAATTAATAAATCAAGTCGTAAAAGTGGCTAATTGATTTTCATATGGCGTACAATAGCTGCCGTAGCCTCGTATGGCGTCAAAAGATCAAGTCAACAAGGTTATTATTGTGGGAGTAAATGTATTACGCCATAGTAAGGTAGTCATTTGAAATTAAGCCTTCGTGCCACGAGAAAGGATATAAAATGTGACAAACGTTATATTTCTCTTGCAGCTGCATGAAGTAAACAGGTCTATAAATCCATTACTACTCTCTACTACGTGACCAAAAATACTGCGCACCTTATATGCGTTAGTGCCGATGCGTAGACAAGTCCATTATCCGTTGCGCATGATGCAAGACCCGTCATGAGGGCCTAATATGCGGTGCAAGTGATCTCTCGCGTTGTAGGGGTGCGTAAATAAATCTATCAAATTATTTAGAACACGTAAAAGGCAGCGCATATCCTTTGGATACGTTGTCACCGCACAGAACAAGCCCATTAGTTTGCCATGTCAACTTACTACGCTTTCGATACCACAAAAAAGCCGCTATACTACGCCTACTTGTGGGCATCTCATCTCAAATTCATGTGTGACAAAGAGACTCCCAAGTGGTGAGCTGTCGCTTGTTTTAATGAATGTAAGTTGTTTGAAGGAAATACATTTACCTTCATCGCTCGTGCATTATTAATGATAATATCTAAGCAAAAATACTTCTGCAACAACTTTGAAGTGTGGGTAGATTCATTTAGATGAGTAAGAAGAATTTCGACAGAGAATCACAATTTCAGACTTGACTATAAGCTTGGACTAGAAATGGACGACTGACTTGGATATAGAAATGAACGAGACTCGCCCACAAGGGCGAGCACGACTGAACGGCTCGATGCCGTGTCGGAGACTACTACCTGGAAAGACGTACTGAAATTCCATGGCTAATCTGATTTTGGTTACGAAGGGGGAAACTCTGCGTTCCGTATATAAAAATTATGTAGCGTCTTTTGATTGGTTACTTATTTGGGTCTATGCTCTTTAGATTACCTAACTTATGGATGGAAACGTTACACTGCATATTACTCTTCACTACTGGAGGCGCACTCTCTTATCTCTGATGCCATCGCGTTATTGCACATTCATGGAAAAGGTTGACGAGGGTCTACTGTCAGATGCCACACGGTGCCAAGAACAATTTTTTGGTGTAGTATACATCGTAGGTTCATAGGTCCGGGAAAAGAGAGAACCGAAAGCTTCCACAAGTCGTCGTATTCGAATCTTACGACGTAATTTTGGGTAACTCGAAAATCATGAAGAGTGTTGTGTGCATTCTGAAAAAATTATGAAGGAATGAGAAGGAAGGAGGGGAAAAAATCAAAGTAGAAAGATGGCTCCAACATTACATCTGGATGGTAATAATATCGGGGGTTGAACATATTTGGCGCCGTGTTGCTTTTGACGTTATTGTTGCGAGCGTGGTTTTTTCTCAAGAATCTGGGAAACATATTCCTCAATCAGCATCTCACGATTCCAGTAAATCTTTCACCGTGGGATGTGATCTTTGGGGTTGTTTCCCTTCGAAGTGGTTATGACACGATACTTGTAGTCTTTGAGTTCTACATCAATGTTATGAAATATTTTCTACGTCGGGATTGACCGCCAGAGATTCATCGCATTTTTTTCAAAATTATCTGCTCCATTTCCAATATGAGATTGCCTGTCAGAAAATTGTTGAGAAATGTGCATTATATTCAAAGCGGAGTAAATTACGGTTACGGTATTCCCTTTTATGAATCATTCGATTCCTCAACCGATTGGGAAAATCTTATCAACTCTTTAGAGTATCCATCAGCTCATAGACGATAGAACATTTCACGGTATAAATTCATACAATGACTCGATTATTTAGTTTACTTAACACGAAACCTCAAGTACTCATTGCCACCCACTCATAGGAGATGAACAATTATCTAGAACTGGAGATCACCCACGTAACAATTTCGTTCTCACAATATTTATTTCAATTCGATTAGACTATTTGGCATCGTCCGGAATAATGCAAAAAATAACAAACAAAAATCCCATATCCATGCAATAAATAGAGTATATTTGTAAACGAAATTACGAAATTAATGCAAATGAACACATGCCTTGAGCAAAGCATAATCCAACTTTTTCGGTTGTATCATCGCAGATATCCTCAGAGTAGATAATAGGGGGTCGTCTTATTTGAAAAAAGCGACGCTTGCCCGGCGCAGCATGTGTCAAGTGTGTCAGACTGATAAGACAATTTACTTTGGAGGGAGACTGGAGTGGTGACTCCAGTGGAGAGTTCGATGGTGGGCATAAGTCTTGAGATACCAGACAATCGGTCGCCGATTCGCTACGAGAGCGGATCGCGACACAGTCGCATCAGTCTCTCACGCATCATGTGCCGCATTCTGTGGAAATTTACTTTGAATTCTTTCCTAGTCAAGAGTAGTTTGTTTTTAGTCAACTTTTAGCTTCATTTTTTATCAGAAAATTTCATGCGGTTAAGTGTAGAATCTGCTAAAAAATGTGCAAAAATTTGTATATCGTAGGATTACTGATCAGTTTGCAGTGTTTTTAAGAATTTTTTGAATAAGAATTGCCATCATGTTGGCGAGACATCTGCTGTTTTTGGCGACTCGGCGGCCCAGTAAGTTTTCTCTTCTTTACCAAAAGAAATTACCTGTGAATCGTGGAACAAAAAATTGAACTGCCGAAGTTTTACATAAGCATTCGAAATTTTTTTTGTTCCAAAACGATGAGTACAAACGAGAATTAAGAGCATTAGACTGTAGAATGTCACCCTGCAAAATCCTCACTTTTCAGAATTGTGATTGGACTCACATTTTTGTGAGCTCTGTTGTACATAATTTTCCGGATGTAGCTTACTCCAGTGTCTTCGTTTATCAGTCTGACATCAATTCAAGGTGACAATTTATGATCGCAATAATAAAATATCCTAATAAGGATTGTTGATCGAAGTATCATCTAAGACTTTTCCATCCACGTGGTTGCAAGTTATCTGCTTATCCACGCAAATCGACCGTATACTCATCTCCGTTATTTACACGTCTAAACTCACGTCGGCAATGGAACATTTCCATTTTACTTATCACATGAGGTTCATATCTTATTCATTTACCATCAAGTATCATTTCAAAAATATACGATAGTAGTAACGAGGAAATTGTGTTCTTACCTCACTTGGCTAGTACCATAACCTGGTTTTGGCAAATTTAGATATATCTTTCCTCTGAGTTTGATACTGAATAATTGACGAGTGGAAAATTTACCAAAAAAATTACGAATAAACAAACAGCAGAGAATCCGACAATTACTCAAATTCACGCGAAATATTCTCTCGAGAATTCTTATACAATATGATTAACGATTAAAACAACGATTCGGTTTCGAAACGTTATTTCGATTACTCGAACAGGAAAATTACATTCGCTGTAGCGCTCTCATTTTGGGGCCGTTGTTATTCCATCGATCTTGGCAGTTTGATGGCTTATTCGATCGATTGAATGGCGAATTTTGAATTTTGATGGTTGAATATGAGATTTATTCTATAATTTTGCTGGGGCAAAATTCTTCACAGATCCTGATCTGGTTCTAGTGAGTCGTCTTCAAACGTTGTATTCACGTTTGGACAAAAGTATAATAATTATACTTCATTATTATTATTATTATTTTATTATTATAATTATTGCAATTGCACTATTGGATAATTTCTATCATATATCTTGAGTTTGAGATTTGGGTTGTACCTCCAAAGTTACCGCGAATCACTCACCTACTTCTAATCAGTTCAGTTCCTACAGATTCTTTTACAGAAACAATAAAATCGGTCCACAGTTTTTTTAATAACGTCGTGTAGAATCCGTCTTTTGATTGGGACTTGGTGAAACGCATGATTGATACTTGCGCAGAACCATTTTTTCTCTTCATTTTCCGATTCATAATTCTTGCATGGCTTTCGCTATCATAGTTAAGTTCTCCTTGGCTGCAAAATTGCGTGACTTCAAGAAATATGTCCCCGCAATCGTGAGAATAATTTTCGAAAACGATGTTAGCGTCGACTGATCCTCCCATATAATTTTTGAAAGATGGCGAGTAGTCTGTAATGAGGATCTTTCTTTTGCCTGGGAATTCCGGGATTCCTATGATGATTTCTCGTGCACTTTGGGTGGTGACCGCATTGGATCATTGCAGTTGCATCAATTGTGTCAGTCCAGTTTCTTGTTTTGTTTGATCTGTAATCTTTGAGTGTTATGATTTGGTTTCAACCCTACAGGAGAGATAGTTTCCGTGTATTTTGGCCTCACATAGTTGAATTTAGGTTACTAATACTGATCCAGATAGGAATTCAACTACGCACACATCAGATCTGCACTTTTTGGATACGCCCCCCTCCCCTCTTTTAAGTATTTTAATATTCAGGAATACAAATTCTGACCTTGGGTACCTTCTTCGTCGACCTATTTAAAGTGCGTAACTATGAATTGTACATACGTAATTTTTGTGACTCAATTGTAGTTGAGCTATGGGACTTCACCGCCACCCGTTTACCGACACCTATTCTATGGCACCCCCACAGACTTTTACCTCACCGAAGCCACGCCACTTTACCATGCAGGGTTTAAAATAGTCTTAACGCAAAAACAGTGATATGAGATGGCGAGATCCAAACGCTTTCACATAGAATCCCATGCATTGTGCTTGACAATTCAGCGTGAATGCATGCATTGTTACGCATGATGCAGCATGGATCAGACGCCCTATTTTCGATCCATGCTGCATCATGCGTAACAATGCATGCGTCCACGCTGCATTGTCAGGCCCAATGTGAAAGGGTTTGGATCTCGTCATTTTACGTCACGGTTTTGCTTCACGACTATTTTAAGCCTTGCCTGGTAAAATGGCGTGACTTTGTTGGGCTGAAAGGCGCAGATAGCGTGGCGTAGAGTATAGGTGGCGTAGAGTAGGTGGCGTAGAACAGATGGCGGTGAAGTCCCAAAGCTTAACCACTTTGATTTATCGGTATTTTTTTAATAGTACCCATTTGGAGAAGTATTATTGAAGTATTAATATAAATAGAAAAGAATCCAGAGCATTCGATCGATTTTAGCTCCGAATAATCAATTCATCGAATGGGAGATAGAAATGATGCATTTGTTGTCAAACAAATGTTCGATTATGACCGTTAACCCATTGTTGGTCGCTGTCCTTATCGCATGTCGAGTCGATAGAATAGTTTTTCCGTCATGATTTTGTCGATTTTGATAATAGATATTTTAAGTTTTCAAATGAAATTGACTGTACATATATATGTATATATAAATTATATATATTCTGACTGCTCACCTCGCGTTGTAAGTTTAGTCTTCCGATGTTGAAGTGACTAACACCAAACTAACTTTCTTGTCGGATCGTTCGCGAATCCCCATTGAAATATTCATGGGTAATATCCTTGGAGAGTTCACTAGATGGCATTCAAGAAAATTCGATGTCAAGAGTGGGAATCTAATTTTTTTTATCCACGATTGAAAAATATTAATTCTAAATTATCAAAGCTTGCTAACCTCGAAAAATTTTTGAAAAAATTATGGAATGGAAATTTAGTGTCTCTCCGTTGGATAAAGTGCCTTTTAACAACACCCCAGCACTTAGATGTAAACAATGCGCTACAAGTGAGCTTTGTACATACACAAAATGACATGACATTCATGCTGTATATATATATATTATTTTTGTTCATTTGAGAATGGGCATCTAATCAAAAATACTTACAACACGGGAAGGGCAAGAAGAAAAAATGTGCTACCAATTGTAGTCATAATTTTACGGTATCTTTAAGATTTCTTGATTTGGTAAATTTTTTATCGTCCTAAAATTCAAATCTCTATGTAACAGATTATGATATAATTATCCTTACTACAAAGATTTTGATAACGGTTTTTTGTTAGAGGTAGAGTTTAGAATCGTTATTTGAGTAATCTCGTAGAGTATATTTTGTAGATATCTTTCTGTTCATTTCTCCGATTGTTTATCTTACCCCACGTTTATAAGCTTCAAAAATATTTGAACTCATATCAACGTTCAGTCTTATATCAATTTTTCAGTACTCGTATCATAATCTTCACAATTTAATTGCAATTACATTATTATCACCAGTATCACTACTCCATTTTATAATGTATGATGACACTCCTCCGATTAAAGAGAAAAATTGCACATTATTCTGATTTACGATTTTTCTTTTGTTTTTTCCTGCACTTCTCATTCTCACACAAGCACAGCGCACCATATTTAGCTCTTGTGGTGGACTACCACAGGGCTGTACTTGTCTAATTAATTTGGGATGAAATAGTATTCAAACTGAAGTTCGAATCATTCATGAGACCTCAAATTAAAAATGAATGTCAAGAATTCTAATAACATTCAATTCAAAATGACTAGAAATTTCGCATGATTTTCCACTTTTGATTGGCAGATCTAAATTTGGTTCTCTCATCTTTGTTGCTTTTTCAAACTCTGATTTCTAATCATTTATTTCCAATTCTTGTTTCAAATACTTTTTTGTTGGAGCTGCAATAGATTGTAGATCAATTTATTTCAAAACAAGTACATCGATGCACCTATTCACGATTGAGGCACCTTCATTATGTAACCCTCATCTATTATTGTTGCATACCACATGCACGGTGAGTATATTTTTTTCACTTTTAAAGCATGTGTAAAAAGTTTCATTTTCAAATGACTCTGATCAAATTCATCTTTACTCTACGTATCATCTCGGAATTCGATGCAGAATTTCACTTAGAATTTTAAACATATACTACAACTAGACCATCATTTTATTTTGGGCATGGCATGAAAATGGCTTATATTTTAACCAAAGGCTTCACAAAAAATACTAACAAACTATTCTAACCCATTCAGCTCAATGAACAAAAATTAATAACTCTCCCGTAAAATAAAATATCACAACGATTATGTACATACAACTGAAATAATCAGCGCAAATTATGTGATACTTTTAATTCTCTTTCAAAGTGTAGGGAAGTGGGCTAGTCTCAATTTAAGTATCGTTGAAATAGGGAAGACTGTTTATGGTGATCGCAATTTTCAACATTCATGATCAGATTGACCGAATTATTTCGACATCCTGGCGAATCTTTAGCATCTTTCACTTTTTATGCTGAGAATTCATATGAAGAATGTCATTCGTGTTCTGGAACACTTGTAATGAATATTATGGTTACTGGAAGTCATTGATAAAATTTTAGCCTCCATCTGTGATTTGAATACCCTAATTGCGATTAGCATCAACAATAAGACTTCGAAAAATAGTCTGAAACTATTTCTTAAGATAACTTTCGTCTGTTACAGAAAACACGTTGTTGGCAGTCCAGCAAAGCGAGCCGATCACAACAGTAACATGTCCTCAGAAGCCACAAATCCAACAAATGCACCAGTATCCACAACCACCGCCATACGTAGAACCACCACAAGTCCAAAGGATACACGATAACTATCCATACCAAGTAGTGTACGAAAATCGATCTCAGCAGTCTCAGAATCATTTAAAGCAAGGTTTACCATCGCTCAAACAGCAAGAATTTCAAAATTATTCTCACTACGATCAAAATCAGCAATGTTATCAACAGCAACATATAATCGATTCATGTCATCAACATCAACCTTATACCAATTATGCAGACAATCAAAAAATGTATGCACATCAACAACCAATTTCTGTGTACGAAAAAAATCATCATCATCAGCATCAACAGCAACAACAATTTTATACTTTACCAAACAGAAGGCCACAACGCGAAATTATTATGGAGCCACAGAGAAGTATAACTCCAGACATAACCAGAGGTTTAGCTCGAACTCCACTCAGTTCTATGCATATGCTTGCTAGGCAGGGTCAAAAATCTATATCTTCTGAGAGATTAGCACCACAACATCACAGCCAACTTGGTTACAATTATCAGTCGGATTTGAACAAGAGAAATCTTGAGAGGCAATTTGAAGAAAGATGTAGAATCGCTGAACAGCAACAATACAGGCAATCGCCGGTCGACATGAGAAACAGGTAGGTTCTTCTCGTTTTTGTATTATATTTGTCTAAAGCAGAAACAATTGGTATGCAGGCCATCTTTGACCCCAAATTAATCCATTCAATATCTTTCTTATTAATAATGAATCCCATACAAAGATTTGAATCTGTTTGCCATCACTCAACAGTTTTGTTGAATCTTGTAATTGTTTTACACTGTGCCAGACTGGTTCAGATTAACAATGAACACATTGAAATTGATTTTGAACCGCCTTCTCCTTGTAGATTTGCGTCGCCAGTCGGTTTATCAGCGATGGGTTACCGTTTCTTCGCCTCACCACAGCAGCATCAAGAAAATCTAAAAAATGTAACGATCTCACCAATCGGTCCGGAGCACACGAATGGTTTCAGATCATCAACGCCAGTTATGGTCGGTGGTGGTCGAGTCCCTCCAACTGTTGCTGAACGTCTTGCCTTACAATCTCAAAGATGTATTTCACCAAATCCTGCCTTAATGCAAGCAGCAGATTCTGGTAGAAGTACACCAACGGGTAACAATCCAAATATCATACTTTCACCGATTAAAAGTACTATGTCGAGTGAAGAACTTTTTGCTGCGATACACAAATCCAAGAAAAGATTGAATATTAGAGAAGATGGAGAGAGTTTGTCACCGGCTGGTTCGGTATCTTCACTTCCTGGCTGTACTAAAACGTCTAGTCAACATCAGGATGTTATCGGTGGAAGGCATAGTTGGAGTCCAGAATCACAGAAAACACCAGAGGTGAGGACTTTTCTTCTGTTTCGAAACTATTTTCTTATTGGGGTGGTTGAAGAATCTCTTTCAGTTTTTCATGGCTAGTATTGTAAGGATCGGCTTCTATCACCCCCATA
This sequence comes from Eretmocerus hayati, assembly GCA_029851415.1. Lineage (NCBI taxonomy): Eukaryota > Metazoa > Arthropoda > Insecta > Hymenoptera > Aphelinidae > Eretmocerus > Eretmocerus hayati. Next base: position 6,971,522 of record CM056744.1, read on the forward strand.
GTCCCTGTGATGTCAACATAACAGAGATTTTCACTTCATCTTATCTGATGGATCTGTTATCAGACTATTCATGATATATCGAAATGCTAAATTAGTGATTTCAACGATTCATTTTCTCCTTAAACTATTTTTACTGTGATAAGTAGTCGCTAGTGTTTCTAAGAATGTCTCGTATTGCTCAATAGAGTTTGAAGGAAAAAAAACTGGATTCCTTGTCACGTGGTGAATATATAAGAAAACGATGGACTGAGAGTCTGACGACGTTATCAGTTTCCGCCTCGTCATTCAAATCTTTGAAAATACAATTCTATTTCCTGGTAAACTAATTATTCTCAACACGATACCCGTCTTTGATGATCGATGTGCTGAAGATAGAAACAAATACACTGCTCTTGACATTTCAACGAGTATAGTAAATGTGATTCAAATTCATAGCCACCAAGTTTCCCAGTCTGACAATCATTAGCCGCCGTATCCTTGGTCTTCTCTTAAGTTTTGATTCCCTTGAGAGAATATCTTTATAGATCTCTCAAAGTATCGCATTTATTGAAAGGACTGTTGATTCTAAAAGAACCATGGAATTGGGTTCATTTCCCAACTTCATAATATTTAAAAATATTAATGGAATAATCCAAAACTTGTCCATGTCAGTAAGTAAGAGACAAGCACAGAACTCCTAAATATCTACAATCGCAAACTTGGGTTTAACACTTTTTTAACATCCTCTCGATCTTCAAAAACTATAAATGGGTCAACGAAGCGTGGTTGTTTATGGACTTGCAATTTACATTAAAAGTCTGACTTGGAAACTCATTGCATCTTAATCATCTGATCTCAATCTTCTCACAGATTCCGAAGACCGTATTAACGCCATCCGCAACGTCGCGCATGGACTTTAAGCGGTTACTACTCCAGCAAAGCATCAGGGCCGGACCCACAAGAATATCAGCAGCGGAACAGCTGAAACTTTCTCGTCAACAATGGGAAGATGCTCAACATCAACAAATGCAGCAGCCAATGCCGTCAATTCCAACCAGACCAACTCCTCAACAGACAGCAGCTTTGAGTAAAGTTCTAAGTCCAAGATCAGCTTGGAGGTTCCATACGCCGCGAACGGACGTTTTATCATCGACAATAATCGAAGATGCTGCTGCCGAAGAGAAGGCAATGAAACCATCACCTGACAATCCTCCACCAGTTTCAAAATTGCCATTTAATTATGAATCTAAGAAATTAGACTTTTCGGTCGATAAAGAAGAGCGGCGTCCTATGGAGAAGAGTGAAAAGGAGTTTGAGAATAGATTACACGCTGATGAAGCGAGAAATAAATCTTTCGAAGAAAACGATCCGGTAAAGGCGATAGAAAATAGAAGAATAAGCAATCAATTGGCCAGAGCGCAATTTTTGGCTAGTAATAGTGTTAGTTCGGAGCCTACACCTGCAAAAGATCTATTTAGCAGAAGGTTCCGGGCGAGATCCGAGTCACCGGCACAACGTAGTGCCACAAACGTAAGTCCCTCAACCGTCCAAGCCGAAATCGGCAACTCAGTCAGCCGCAGCCCCAGTGCACCCGCTCTCGAAACTGCTCTATAATCTTTACCCTGAAGCGTCATCAGGGTGATGTTTCGTTCCGAGAGTTTTTTTTTACTCATGTAGATGAAATATTTCGAATATAAGATATTTTACTGTACGTTATTCACCCTATTACGAAAGTGTGAGAATGCCTTACATCGCCGAAATTGAAGATGTAGGGACCGTGCAGGCTTTTGTAAATGAGTCGTTTTCCCTGTTCAAAATCCTATGAAGCATTTTTACAAATCACCGTTGATGGCGATAATATTGATAATCATGCAACGAAACCGAGGATGCGGCACCAAAACAATATTGTACATAGTCCGTTCATAAATAAGCCGTAGTATTCAAGGCGTAGATCTTGATGAATTTTAATAATCTCTGAGCGCGAATAAGATACGCTTTATAGAGTATGGATTGCTTCGATATATCTCGCCGATATCAAGATGAATTAAAGTTGAGAAAAAATCTTGAAATGTTTACGTAAGATCATTTTGACGAATCACATTAAATTTAAACCAATTGTCAGCGAGAGATTGATATCCAAATTTGGAAATCCTCAATTTTACATTATCCATCGTTAGAAGAGCGACCATCTACAGTTATGGATTCTGACGGTAATCATTGATGAAGAAACGTATTGATAGTCACAGATGAAAAATATTTGCCAAAATTTTTGTCTTGAGTTGCAGCTCTAAGAGTTGTAGTTTCAAGATATATTTCATCGACCGCAAGGAAGACAAAGCGAGTAATCGAGTCAATTTTGAAAACTCTAAATTGTATGTAACGATTTGTAAATATTATCAATTCGACAAATTCAAGATATGGCGTAATTGATTTATAAGATTCTAAGTTTCATTAGATTCTCTAACTATACCTTGACGCACCGACTGATATATTCTTAATTATTTACAAAGAACTTTCCAAAGTTTGAAATGTTATTATCCAATTAAGTTACTGACCGAAGACTAAAAATTTCAGCGTACCATAATCAAAGCAGAAAATTAACGTGTGATCTTAAAAGTCCTTATTTCAAGTGCTTTTAACGACGAATTAAGGCTGATTCCGATCAGGGTTTTCTGTGCTTTTTAGCAGGGAATTATTGCTCGCAACGTAGACTTTATTCTACGTCTTTGTTGAGTACATAAAAACAAATCAAAACTTGAATTGCAACGCGCGCTGGATTTTTGCTTTTAAAAAACTTTTTGTAATTGAGTTCCATCAATATGATACACTTTCATTGTATGCTTATCGAAAACTGAAAAGGTTCTGCGATGTTTCTTACTACACTCATCTGATACAGAATGGCACTGCCTGAAATATTCAGTCTTCGCAGTCTTTATTTATGTGTTGTAATCATTCTTTGGAATCGAACTTTTTAAATTCCTATATATCAATTTCTTCAAATATATATAAAATCGAAGATTTTATTCTATTGATGTTCACTAGGAAAATCCTAACATCAATACACTGTTGAGTCGAATTATTTGTGTATATTGTAATTTATTTAAAGTACAATGTCAACAATTCTGGTATAAAAGTAAACCAGCTGATTACATGGCTCAACCAGCTAGTTGAGTCTTCTCCCCAGAATTTTTTATGATATGTATGAAAGGAATTGAGTCAGGTGTTTGATTTTGCGCTATACTAGTCTAGTCTGCATGTATGGAGAATATTTTCCCTATGTCCTTGGCCAGGAAAATGTCATGATCTCCTATTTAATCCTGCCAAGATACAATCATGCTAGAAAGGAGAAATTGCTCTACCTGTGACAAATAATCATCTGTCAAATCAATCAGAACTCCACTCATCTTAGAGGCATCGATAATAATTACATGTTAACATGTAAGCCTTCAATCCTCATAAAAGTAAGAGTATCACCCCAGCAAAGTGAATCCAGACAAGTATGTAATAATATTTATCGATTGTAATAAATATACAATGGCATATAAGAGACACTTCAAAAAGTTGCCTTACTTGATATTTTCAAATCTCAACGTTCAACTTGTATGCAGAAAGGGACTATTTGTTCATACTCTTTCATATGATCCAATCTCTCTTTATGTAACAACGCTTTAAGAATTTTCATATAGAGCCTAAGCAGATGATGAACATTTTGTACTTTGCTGAGAATAAATATGAAAATCAAACTGGACAAGCACTCCTCGTCAACTGTTATTTGTTACATATATACCTAGCTCATACCTTATGCCCATCCTCACATCACCAATCACCAAGAGTAATTAAGTGATTATCATGGATATGTGTACAACCATGCCAAGGATGCAAGATTCATGTGAGGCATTTTCTTGTAAATCAATTTATTGATCGAGCTACCTTGGATTCAAAAATCTAATTCTAAATAATCTACTCGGCTATTATTGTATTCCAGGGATCAAGTTGTCAACTCTTCTGTTACAAAACATTGAGCTCGCAAAGTCCTTAGGGGTCCAGGGGGTCATCTATTTCTAACCCCGAATTCATCAGTAATCATGGAGATTGGAGTACTTATCATGAATCATGACACTCATGATCAATTAGAAAAATGGAAAACTCACCTTTGACGAATCTCGAATTTGACACGAATGTCCAAAAACTCTTCTTCTCGTTGATTTAGCGCAAAATGTCTCTCTTTCAACAGTTATCAATTCCACGGCTAGGACACGTAAGAGAATTACATTTGGTCATTCCACCACAGGCACGATCACTCACTCGCACAGATTTCAATTTTCAATCATTTGATCGATTGATTGTAAATTTCAATTGCGATAAACTTCCAAATAGCCCGTTTTTTCGGCGCGAAAAAGCTCCCGACAGCAGCGTCCTCGTTTATCATCATCATCACTTCCTACATTACCATTACAGCTCGGTATTATTGGAATTCCCCCTATAGAGTGCGCTGTCATCTCTTAATCCAATCTCCAACCAAAAACAGCAATGGCGTCGTGACTCGTGAGACGACTTGAGCGACTTCGATCGCAAAACGCACGCGGAAAAGCCCGGAGCAGCAGCAGAGAAGCTTGTCTGAAAGTTCCACCTCGTCGAGGAGTGTCATCAGCAAGAGTAGCAGCTTGGATCATCACCTGGGCCAAAGGGCAAACAGCCCAGGATGACGGCTCACGATCAGATGCGAGCTATGCTCGATCAACTCATGGGTACCGGGCGAAATGGTGAGTTCCATATTCGACTTCCATTATTGTTAAAATGTAAGCCGCGTTGGCGTTCGGTTTGATGGCATATCGATCCCTCACGCCCATCTATGCGTTTCTTTCTTTGATTCTTTTAAAGCTGGGATATACACTGATGGGTTATCTTCATCCCCTTGGGGCTTTTACCCATTGTATCGGGTTACGTAAAAGTAAGACCTCGTTCACTTAAAAATCATAAGCCACGCGCCCTGTCCTATGGGATGAGATGGCCATTTTAGAAATCTTAGATAGATGATGAATTTTAGCTACAGCTGTAACTATAATTTCACAGGTGTAGAGCTAGAGCTAGGTATAAAGCTAGAGCAACTTGCAAATTAATTATTAAGGGTGTACTGTAGGCATACTTGTTGTAAGTGGTTGCTCTGTAATGATTTTGAAGAGAAGTTAGTAGAGCTCATTTGCTCTTATTCGTGTAATGTAAAATTATGAGCTTGTTTTCAGTCTTGATCTCCCGAAGTGAAAGTACGCAAATTCAGCTCAATGACTTTCTGACATTAAGTATGCTAACTGTACGAAACTGATTTAGAAAGCCTTTAACCTTTGTATGAGCATAAATATAATTAACGTCTATTATATTATGGACTGTACTGAATAGGACGCCAGCCTATACAGCGCCTTAATTGGTTCACAATGAATCTAATACCTTGTGGATATTGGGAGTCGTGTATTTCATGCAACATTTCTTTTTTCAGGCGAGAACAACAAATTCCAAGTGAAGTATTCTGATCCTAAGGTCTGCAAGAGTTTCCTGTTGGCGTGTTGTCCTCATGAAATCCTCTCATCTACGGTGAGTGATTTGTGTTTGAACAGGTGTCCCATGTCTGAACAATCTGTGTTTACTTTAGTCTCATACTTGATTGACTTTTGAGATGTTTTTCCACAAGTTCAACCTAGTCACTTTAGTAATTCATCTCGTATTGTCGCTCACGTATCTCCTGATTAAGGTCAGATTCAGCTTTGAGAGAATTCATTCTTATCTAACTGATCGGATTCCTTATATTTTCAAAATCCTCCACTTGGAAATCAAAATTTGACTAATGATGAACTGCCCTTAGCAGTTCTCTATTTTCAGAGCATCTGAAAATCTTTTGCACCTTGTTGATGTGCAAAACCCCATTGAATAATAATACATTCATAGAAGTACAGTATAGTTTGCGTCGAGTCCGTAAGTAATAACGATATTTTGAAAAGTATGAGACAAAAACGTACGTATGCTACACACCTGATTCTTCTTACCATGGATGACTTACTTGGTTATTGATAATTCATCCATAATGAGTAACAACACAGTCACTTCAGTGGAATCTTCATAATCTGGAAATTCCATATTTACTCTGAGTTACACTCTCTTACTTGTTCTTCAACAAGTTTCCACCCTACTGGTATGTATCATGCTTTGTAGTAACTCTGTAGAGATGAATTTCCAGAAAAGAGACTTCCACTAAGTGTCGAGCACACACATTCATTATGTTGAGAGTTCGCTTGGGAGATATACATCGGATTATCATCTCGTCTGCTCTACCTTTATTGTGTGGAGTCACATTTGCCAAAATCCCAAGACCCATCATTTGTCAATCCACCCTGTCATGTGCGTCTTTGGTGAGTAGAGTAAATTTATCACAGAAGATGATAGTATCAATCAGGATCTGATGAGTTTTGCTTGCACATCCATTGATCCCGCAGAAAAAGATAAGGCTAGGAAACTCTGTGAGTATGAGAAATGAAAGACAGGGAATGTGATTTTTAGTTTTTCTCGCAGAAGCATGTGAGAAGATAATGCAGGCTGTGAGTAAGTTACAGTGAATTGCCAAACCTTCATGTTTTCATTGTTTGGGTTTTCTAAGCGCATCTGACTAGTAATTCTCTTATCCATATAAATCAATCTTGAGCCCGATTTTTAACATATCTGAGCTGTTCCAAACGTGCATTCTCAAACATCCGTGTTTTTCCTTCAAGAACTATTGAGCACAATACTATCTGGGATGTTGATGAAAAATGTTCCATTTTTGTTTTATTATCAGAAACCTTTCGTGCCAGCTTCAAGCTTTGTTACATCTACTTTTCAAAAGAATTTTTTCATTTAACCACTAACCATGATGATGAAAGTGGTTTCTCATTGTATTGCACAATTGCCCGCCAGAAAACCCAAGCTACCAAGCTTCAAATCATAGTGAAAATCGGGAAACCTCTCCAGTTTCAGAGTATTCTTTCTTTACGTTACTGCATGATAATTTCCATGTAAGAGAATTTGACTAGAATCAATAGCTCCCAACTAGACTTCTTCCATATCCCTTCTGCATAATTTGGCAATTCGCAAAAGAACTCGACAGAAATAGGACATTTGACAGAAATGGATTCCGACCCTACGAAATAACAGCGCTGGTGTTTCTATCGTACGTATAAATTTTCTGAAAAATCAACTCTCACTCGGTGATCGAGGCTTTTTGTTCTTCTAGGAAGATTGTCAATAGAGTAACTTTGATCAAAAAGAAGAGTGGTACGCGACAAGAATGTAACTAAACATAATTTTACTATAATATTTGACTTAGTTGATTCAACTGAACACAAATGAACTCGAGGTTGTATGCTGATTATAGCATCGTTGTTCATCACAATGTCAAGTGGGAGAGGTGTTGCCACTCTGTAAGTGAACTCAACAAAATACCTATATCTATAGAAAGTTTATCATTGTACCTAATCTTGATTCTCTTGTTACTTAACATCCTTTACTTTCCTTTGTACCCACAATTCAATCTTGTGTCGTACTACCTTCCTGATGAAATCCACTGAGATAGCCAATTTCAATTCTGTTCAATGTAATGATGGACAGCCAATATTTCATAATGAGATCAGTCGGGCTCCTATTTCTATAGGTGAAATCTCACTATAGTGTTTAGTCCAACCATTACCAGAGCAACTGCCGCCTTTGAGCTCTCCGTAGGCATAAAATTGATGTGGGCGGCTATAGCTGATGACGCATCGCCTTTGTAAGTTTAAACATGGAACAAATTTTTTATTAAGAAATGACAGGAATATAAAGAAATTTAGGACCGGGGAGTGACAATCAATAAAACCCAGAATATATTATCCTGAGAAAGATGTCTCAGCTTTTAGGGATTCCTATATATGACAGTTTTCATTAATTCTGAAATTCGATCTTTCACAATGATCCCAATTGTTTCGCCAAGGAATGAGCTTTCATCTCAAATCTCCGAGTCTTCGAATCCGTATCTCAGTAACGGTTATGAGTTTATCATGTGAGTCGAAATTATGAGTTTGCAGAGTTGTATCACTGCAATTACAGTCACGAGTTACATGATTCGAATTTCATTTCACATTGACTTGAAAATATTCTCACAGAGAATGCGATCTTTGCTGTAAACAAGAGTGACATACACATCCTACTTGCATAAATATTTTCAATTTGAAATTTTGTTTGACAATAAAGCAGGGGTTCTGGATTTGATTCATCTCTAGAAATCTCGGACGCGGAATACCCCGGGGGGAAATAGTGTAGCACCACTCTCTCGGTATGATTTAAGGTATCATGGTGTCAAATGCACAGAAATATTGAACTTTCCAGTATCACAAACTCGTTGAAGCTGCTGATTACCCAAACATACCGAAAATGTCTTTGATGAATATGACTGAACGTCTAACTATCGATATGATATGATAAATATTTATTATTTGTCTAAGAGAAATGATTGATTATTAACAAAAACTTTGTAATCGCAGCGCATGGACCTTGGTGAATGCCCACAAATACACGATCTTGCCCTACGAGCTGACTTTGAGGCAGCGCAGAAGAAGAAAGATCACTTTTATGACATTGATGTAAGTATACCATTATTGTACACTTTTGTCCACGAAGGATTGATTGACCAATACATTTAAGGCGATGCGGTCACCGTGCACGCTGAACTTTGTTCACAGAACTCTCAAAATCTTTTCCATTATGGGCTAAACGACGAGTTATCCAGGCTTTATTATCATCTAACTTGGCCTGGATAACTCTTCGTTTGGCCCAAATCGGACTAGATTTTGAGAGTTTTGTGAACGAAAATGTGCCAATTTGTAGGTTAGAAAGTACCCGCGGGCAAGTTATTCTCGTTTATTAGTGATAGTCTTGTGATTGGTGACAAATAACGAGTTGTCCACCACAACTCAGGTAATGATACGTAACGGACAAATCGTCTCCGACTTCATTTCGTGGAAATTTTTTGATTTACATCCAAATGAGATATAATTTCCGGGTTGCACGGTGACCGCATCGCCTTAAGGTGATTTTGTAACCGTTCATACATTGTAGTCAGCCGATCTTGAACTTTTTGTATTTGCTCATTTCAGAAAATTTGTCCATGATCAGATTAATTTTTTCAAAACTCTGGAGCAACTACTGAATTCCCAGATTTATTTAGAATTTCTTCCTGACTCTCCATTTGAAATTGATTTCTCCAGAAGTGCCTTGAATCTCAAAATACTTCTCGCACCGAATTTGACAAAACCAACCTATCTTGGTCTATCAAAGTAATTTCTCATGAACAGCTATTGACCAATCCAATTTTGATTTCAGGCAATGGAACATCTTTCAAGCTTCATAGCAGACTGCGACAGGCGAACAGAGCAAGCAAAACAGCGTCTAGCCGAGACTCAAGAAGAACTCAGTGCCGAAGTTGCTGCCAAAGCCAACAGCGTCCACGTTCTCGCTGAAGAAATCGGAAAAAAACTCGCCAAAGCTGAGCAATTGGGCGAGGAAGGCTTCGTCGAAGAATCAATGAAGCTCATGGGTGAAATTGATGAGCTTCGAAAAAAGAAGAATGACGCAGAGCAGGAGTATCGGAACAGCATGCCCGCAAGTTCGTATCAACAGCAAAAGCTCAGAGTATGCGAGGTTTGCAGTGCATACCTCGGTATTCATGACAATGACAGGCGGCTAGCCGATCACTTTGGTGGCAAGCTTCATCTCGGTTTTATAAAGATCCGTGAAAAGCTCTCCGATCTTGAAAAAACCATGGACGTGCGTAGAAAAGAAAAGCGTGAGGCTATGAGTAAGGAACGTGGAGGAAGCAGGCTCAGAAGCCGCAGCCGAGAGAGGAGTCGCGATAGGGACAGGCGCGATTACAGAGATCGAGATCGGAGAGACAGGGGTGGCCGAGACAGAGACCGTAGAGACAGAGATAAAAATAAGGACAATTACAGGGACAGGAGGCGATCTAGGTCGAGGAGCCGCAGCCGTAGCAAGAGGTGAGCTGGAATTCTCTTTGAAACTAATAGTAGTTTGCATTCTAGGGTTGAATGTTAGCCGTTCGATGTGACGTGTCCGGCAATTTTTTGAGCGTTGAGCAACGCCGGAATGCCTGTTGATATTTACAGATTTCACCAATTTTGCACTTTGCTCCTTTTGATTTCAAGAGTTCTGACCGTCTTTGCAAGTACCCGAAGATCAGTACTTGACCTCAAAGGTCTCATGAACAGAACTTGTTTTCACCTTAGGGTCGAACCCTGTCTGGTGTTCAAGAATAAAACTATCTTACAGGAAATCGCAGTTGCAATAGAACTTATAAGCAATGAATGAATTTACAGACGTCCCGGAGATATACGTCTTATAAATACTCAAAATCAGTAAGCTATCATCGGTGGATATTTTTGAACTTCCACAATTTATATTACATCTTTTGCATCATGCAATATCAAGAAAAATAGTTTTATTCCAATACAATGCAAGTCATGCACAAATGTGTAAATCGCAAGCAATTATCAATAAAGTGCATCTCTCCAATTTTCAAAAGTGCGTTAACATTTTGAGCACTCGTGATTCGACCGACACTTCGGATCATGTGCTTGTCTATCCATGATCATAATTTTTCTATTTTTCCCCCGTGATGAATCAGAAGGCCGAACTGAGATTCTAGTAGAAAGTTGATTGATTCCTCGCGAATCTCCTTTCTACGTGACCCTTGATTATTCAGCCGAAGCGATTATACTGAGGAGAACTAAGATTGATTCCGTTATTAATGAAATGATTTTAATTGGATATTATTTCGTGTCACTCATTTGGTCGTATCCACATTTTTCACAGGTCTCGGCGCTCTCGCAGCGGTAGCCGTGGTCGAAGATCACGTTCTCGCCGAAGTGGCTCCAACGACCGTAGGAGGTGAAGTGTATCTTTCCTGTGACTCGATCGATTCCATCAGTGGAAAAGGGAGTGCGGTGTTGATAACTAAGTTTTCAAGTATGGCACCATTAAACACTGATAAAAGGAAGACTCGTTTTCATTGAGGTGGACGTCGTTCAATCGCTACACGTATGATATCAGTAATCTAATTTTTTTAATTCCTTGGACTGTGTGAATAAAATGATCAATCACCAGAATTTCCTGTAGATTTTTTCACAGATCCACCACCGGAGTGATTTGCGTAAGTTGATAAGAGTAAAAAATTCATTCATAAATTTTTTCTACTATGGATGTTCAAACAAGGAATCAATTACTTGTACATAAAAGTGTAGATGTTTTTTCTGTATTCAGCTAATTCCTCGAATTCTTGTAACTAAATAGTCACTTTTCAATTTAAGGATTGTATTAAATGTAAACGGAAAAAATGAATAAAATACAGTTTGAGAATTGTTTTGTAGTCGTACATGTACTGTTCCCCTTAATTTTCAACAATAGATAAATGAACTATCGATGACAAAATCGCGATCGAAAATCAATTTTAATCAGTGGCTTATATGGTCCGTAATCGCTTGATGAACATAACCGCAAGGAAATCGAAATGATAGAGAAGCTTGTGTTATTTCTAAATATTTATTAAATAGCAGAATCTCGTCACCCAAATCGTAAGAAACAATCATAACAATTTGTCATTTCATCTGAAAAATTTTGAGCTCCTAGAACTTTCAATTACTCAAAGCCACACGATCACTCTCAGACCAGATATTGTGTCAAGTATCGATAGAATGAGCTCGTGACAATGGTAGTTTAAAATTATAACGAGTACTTTGGTAATCCACACACTAAGCTTACAAGATCATTTTTATACAAATTATCTAATTAAAAATCACAGAATTAAAATCCGTACATGGATATGATATATAAAATGCCTACACTTTATCACACATGCAGTAAAACTCCTGCTTGACATAATCTATAAGTACCATTTTGATACTTAGTGTATCAAAATTTATGTGTGAATAAATTTCACAGTCTGTGAAATCTAACTGATTGCGTCCATGAGATGACTTCGAAGAAGAACATTGCTATCGCAGAATGGCACATAAAATTAAGTATAGCTAAATATCTTACAAGTTTTATGAATAGTCAAAAACCTCCAGCAATTTTTTTCTCTTCCTCTCACAAGTCACAAACTCAATAACACTCAACTTGTAACAATTCCATTGTGCAAAAGAGTAACAGTTTATCTTTCAAACATTGGACATGAGTCTGCGCTGAATTCGATTTTGTCTTTTGATGCATTTTTTCAAAGATCTCCATATGTCTCTCCAATCAGCTTTGTTTTGCTTGCTGTATATATTTAGATAGATACCAAGCACAACCAGTAGACCAGACCAAACATATTGAAATGTGAAGGGCTTGTAAAAGAAGAGGAAGCTAATTATGATGGTGACTGCTTTGCGACACGTTGTTACTGTAGCGGCAACGAATGCACCGCAACACTGCACCAAACTTAGAACCATTTGTATGCCCAAATAGCCTGATGCGGAGAAGAGTAATGCATAACCATACGTTTTCACAGGATGCTGAAAAAAATGAGGAAGGCGTGAGACATTTATATTGCTAGCCTTGACACTTTTTGAAAGGTCCAACACTTGAGTTACTGCAATTTTGAATTCAACATCTAATCTCATGTTTCTCTTTTCAATCAAAGAGCTTGATTTTAATTGATCCTCAGATTATCACACTTGTTCAAACAACAGAATGTCTGAAGTTTCAATTTTCCAGCTCATAAGAAACGGTTGTGCATGAAGTATTTTGAACAAAAATAATTCATTCTCAATGAACAAAAAGCGATAAAATGAGATATTTTGATACAACTTTGCTGGTAGGAAATGAATGTTTACTCTGAGAATTGAGTAAAAAATAACAGCATCCTCATTTGTTTGTGTATTACATTGAAGTAGTGAAAGCAAAATGGTGGGATTTTAAAATGAACTCACATGACTGCAAAATGATGCACCCTTGACTATGTCACCGGTCAAGGCCAGTATGACAAAGAGGTAGAAAAATCCAATGCTATATGAGTAAAGCACAACTTCAGTGTTGGTGGCCTTGTGTTGCTTCATGGTTTTTTCTTGAATATTTCCAATGAGCGCATCGCACAGAAGAGCACCAGAAATCATAGCAACACCAACAAAATTAAATCGGGGAGATATCATACTATCAGCCAATGTAAAAAGTATGAGTCCTAAGCACATGAGACCAGCTGCCAGGAAGTCAAGAGCACCATAGCGCTTACCCTGGATTAAAATACTTCCAATCAATACTGGAATTAGCTTACAGCATTTGAAGATCACCTAGAATTTACATTTTGATACGTTTGACAATGAATGACTGAATGGGAGTAGTATGAGATGAGGCTAAAAACTTCTATTAGTTACAAAATCTTTACCTGAGTTGGATAATTCAAATATCCAAGGGATGAATTTGATAATCCCATTGTACCCAGAGTTAAAAGTGCCAATATGAGATAAGTGCTTATAGGAACTTTTCGATTGATATTTCTGATGTGACATTCTATGTACCCAAAAACTGTGTAATAACCAAATTGAATAAGCGTCAAGTACCATCCAAAAGGTCTAAAACCATCTAATGTGAAGATAAGTTCCTGTAAATAGAGCAACCATGATCAAGTCTGTAAACAAGTCCTCAAATCGATTCTTCATCTCAAAAGATGATGAAAACTCACCTGTAAATATCCATAAATAATGTAAAAAGTGAAAATGCCTACACTGCACCAAAATAATTGCATTTGTACACTGGAATGACTGAGATCAAACCAAAGCAGTTTGATTTCCTTTTGCTGTGATTTGGGCGAGTCTGTCTGCAGTAGTTGTTCCTCTATGATTTAGAGTGAATCAACAATTCATGAATGAAATTAGACATTATATGGACATTCATGAGGATTTCAACTCACCATCGTCGTCTATATTTATTCTCCTTCCTGACATTTTCTCATAAATAATGAGCACTGACTAAGTGTGTATGACACAAGGTGAAAACAACGTAACCTTGTTACGGCTTACGTTTATTGTTCATCACAGTCAAAAACAAACATATATTTTAATAAAACTTCATGATAGTATTACTGAATTGCAGTTCAATTTTCAGCAAAGACTGACACTGATTTTATTCGTAAAAAATATGAATACGAACAGTCCGACCACTCGGCCGATGCTATGGAATTTGACAACGCGGCAGCGCCGCACATTTCACTTTCTGTCGTCTGCTACTCACGCGCTCATCATCATAAGTTAAGCGATCGTTCCGATTCCCAAGGTCGAGCATGATCGAACGATCGAAGATCAACAAGATTTACGAATGTGAAGGGATGACTAACACCATACTTATCTTGGTAATTCTGCATTACTATAACTAACACCAGTATTTTTCATTGAACTTGAAATGACATTTTTCGCAATAAAATCCTTGATCCTGTTCGTATCTTCGATTCGAATTCTGATCTTCTACAGAGTATCGGTAAAAAAAATTTCCCAGAATAAATAAGGATTACGCTGTAAAACCCGTGACTTATACATATCACTCTAATACGCTTTTAGCGTGAACCATTCGAATCAATAAAAGTGATTGGTAGGGAAATAATGAATCTGTGTTGAAAAATGGCAGCAGTTTTTAATGCTTTCGATTCTGAAACTATTTACAATAAAAATTTTTCCGTGGGAGAAAAGTGATGAATATTACATAACAATGATATATGATACAATTTCAACATATTATGATACACATTGGATCCTCATCATCTTACTCTAGGTGTATTATAGATAGTTGTAAAATGTATCACTACTTTCTACTCAAAGTAACTTTCGGGGGGTTTGACAATTTTTCCATCCTTAGCCGAAGTATTTTTTGATAGACATAGTTTTTCTTCCTAAATAAAAATCCAAAAGTGATCCAATATCATATTAGCATGTCGGCCACATGCGGAGAGATATAGTTGAATGAGTCGTAATAACAGTATTTCAAAACGGCCGCGCGCGAGGAAAATCAACTTTCGAACCCAATAGCAGGAAGATATGACAAGGGTTTCTCAAGTGTGAGGTCTGTACAAACATTGCCTTCATTACAATCAACAATTTGAAATTTCACTCCAATACACAGTATCGGTCAAGCTATACATTAGTTTGGGCTGACTTCTGAAGGATAATATGGAAATCTATTGAAATCAATTTCTATCAATACAGGAAGAAAAAAAATCTTCAGTGGCAATCTAAAAATTCTATACTCTAGACCAATATTTTTCTCGATTAATGGCATGTTGATATATCTAACTAAATGATAACAAGGAATGTATTTAAACAGCTATTTACATACATCATAAAAAAATTGTCCATATTTTTCTCAGTCTGTTGATAGAATTTCAGTCCATAAACCCTATTCATACAAAATAACCGCCTGCTCTTGCTTAGCAGCAGTCTTTGTTAACATTCAATCATAAAATGATCAAATACAAATGGTCATCACTTATTGCAACAAGAAGGATCCATCTCTGATAAATACATTTCCAACTACTTAGGACACCCTAGATTATTTTGTTCTTTTACAAGTTAAATGGGCATCAATGACTCAAAGAGTCATTTACTTGATGCCACACAAGTTATTTTCACAGATTTACATACATGTGTATTTATGCAATCCAAGATGAATTCAAATACTATGAGGTGATGCATTTGAGGTGGATAATTCCAACCATTGGATGAAATATTCCGGGGGTACAGAAATTGAATCTGTTTGATTGTGAATTATGAAAGCTGGTCAGCTTATCATCCACAACTAAAAAAAATTTTACAATACTGTACATGAATGCACCACACTCTTAAAAGGAATCTGCAGTACGAATCCTGGAGCTATGCTCTTGAGAAACCTAGAATCTTGATTGATAACTTGCAGCAGACATTGTTGGATCACTGCACTTGATCTTTGATAAATTTATCACAGTCATTATACACATTATACTGGTATGTGCTAATTTATAATGATTTTCAGAAATAATGTAGTGGCACATAAACCACATCATTGCCCTATTAGCTCTCTAAAACTTGATCCACAGTTCTTGACTGAAGATTCAAAGAGTTGCTAGTATTCTGGTAAATCCGATACAAGCAGCAAGTCCAGTCTGCCCTACGCCCCAGAAAAATGCGTATAGCAGTGACATTTGATAATTTGCTGAATGATATATGAAAGCTATGGCAGCAGAACTGACAACACCTGATGTCAGAGGCATCAAGACTCCCATGATTAAAATCAGAAGTGGAAAGAATCTGCAATAAAATTTATTGTGAGAAACAAGTAAGGATAAGATTACAAATAATATTGCTTCTAACTCACTTTCCATATTTGTGTTTTCTTAGTGTGGCAAAGCAAATAGCCGCAGCAATGGTGTGGACAAAAATTGATGAAAATAATGCCCACAAGAACATTTGATACCACATTTCTGAAAGTCAAAGTTCAATGAAATACCATTGAAAGTAAGAGAAAAATTGAGCGAGCCAATGAAAGAAGGTGAAGATGATCACAGTCAACATATACAATCGACAGAGAAATTACATACCAGGAAATGATTGTAGGCTCATGATTGATGAGGATGAATGGTATTAGCTCTACTATATATCTAGCAGCCAATGCAAATGAATTCTCAACCAAGCATTGCTGTCTACAAGATTCACATCGAATCCAAGGCTAGCAGGGCTTAGATTGGCAGGACCTAGCAAGCATTTTCCAGATTAGAAAGGCTGTCTTGGAATATTAATGAAGAGCCAGTGTGTCACGTTCTCCTTCTGCCTGACTTTGCACTCCTAAGGCTATGGACTACACAGATGCATATTTATGACAAAATTATGAGTCCTTTGAGCTGGAATAGTCAATCTGATAGTAGGAGTGCACATCATCAAGTAGGAGTACACACCAATGAATGTAGTCAACGACGAATGGGTGCCGCTGACTTCATCTACAGCAGAGGCATCCACTGCTATGGTTCCCAATTGCTCATTGGGCATTGCGTTGAATCTTAACAGGACTAATCCAATAAGTGGCTTACATCCTCAGGCTTATAAGTGCATCCTGAAATATGAAAAATTGGAAACTCTGAATTTATGGGTAGATTTGATGGAGGTTTCACTAATAGGGTAACTACAGTAGTTACTTATTGAATGTCAAATGAATTCATCTTAGTATTTAATCACTGAATCTGAATTCAGATGAAAACTGCAAAACTGGGTATCGGAAGAAAATTATAAGGATCTTTTGATGAAAAAAGTCTCACTGTCTCTAACATAATCAAAGGTTATGTCGTCGATTTGGAGAGCAGCAGCCAAGAGATTTCACAAAGATAACTTCATTATTTTCATAAGGACATTGCTCAAATTGTGGATGTTGTTGTCACGTACATGTGAATTATTGATCCTCAATGTTTACCTTCATATCCGTCAAACAACTTGTGAATGAATCCAAGTTTGAGTTTACAATTGACTCGACATACCATTGTGTATATTTTGATTGGATGAGTTACGAGACCCAAGGAAATTATGCACTTTTTGAATCGGAACCATAACCTGACAAATGATCGAGAGAATTATATTCCTCAATATCCTGGCAAAAATAATTTTAGACGCAACAAATGTCAGCAACACTAGCAGACCATATTGATAAACTTGAGTAAACTTGACTAAACTGATGTGTGTGTGTGTGTGTGTATTATTGGCATCCCAGGTGGGGGCCTTGGGGACCCCCTTCTGTTACGGCCATCAACGGGCTTTTTGCGCAATGCGCGAGTTATCGGGATTTCTAAGCACTCAGAAGAATTTTGAGTATTCAGAACTTTTTGTGGTGTAAGTTATGTGGGTGTTGTTTGTCGTGTATGTCGCAATGCAGGATTCTTATTCCGACCGGGAACATTGCCCGAAAAATTCCCCACCCCCAAGGAAAAGACTAAACTGATGAGTAGTTCGTACCTCTACCCTCCCTAGTTCGTACAGTCCCACGCAGTCCCACGGGGGTCTGATTGTGGAATCTTGCGCGCGCCCGCTGCGTTGCGTAGGATAGCGTAGGATAGAGTATGATATCTTTCCTCTATTCTGATTGGTTGGAGCCGGGAGAAAGAGCCAATCAAAAGAGAGGAAAGATATCCTACACTATCCTACGCTATCCTACGCAACCATAGAGATATTACGAATAGAGGACCGAAGGTATAGGCCTGCCCGTAAGTGGCGCGGGATCGCTCGTAGAGTGAGACAGACGATAGGCGACCTTTCATGAATATAGGTATATGCTATAGCATATACGTTGCGCGGTGAGCATCTTCGCGTCGACACAAGCGGTGACGCGCGGCCGGTACAAAATTTTTGTAAATTGCTGCCACTACTAAATGCCTGGATGAAATGATCCGGGAATTTTTATACTCATTCTTAAATAGCACTGCCCCCATGCAGTGAAGAGTTCGTGATGGAAAAAAGAACTGGAAAAATTAGAAAAATCGTGGAAATCGATACATTTTTACGCATTTTTCAATGACAAGCTATAGTTTTCAACACGCGAGGAAAATTTCCAGTTTTTAATTATAATAAAAGTCAAAGCGAGAAAGTTATTCAGAAGAATCTCATCGATGTTATCTTCAAATTTCAGGTTGAATCAAGTTATAGAAAAAGAGTTACAGTAGCTTTTGTGTTTGAGTCTCGAGCGGCTGCCGAGTCCGAGTCTGAGTTCACCACGCCTCGCAAGGAATTGTCAATGTAATTCCTATAACTTCTCTGCTATCGCTTTATTCAACCTGAAATTTGAGGATAACATCAATGAGACCTTTCTGAACAACTTTCCCGCTTTGACTTTTGATATAATTGAAAATTGAAAAATTTCCTCGCATGTTGAAAACTATAGCTTGTCATTGAAAAATGCGTAAAAATGTATCGATTTCCACGATTTTTCTAATTTTTCCAGTTCTTTTTTCCATCACGAACTCTTCACTGCATGAGGGCAGTGCTATTTAAGAATGAGTATAAAAATTCCCGGATCATTTCATCCAGGCATTTAGTAGTGGCAGCAATTTACAAAAATTTTGTACCGGCCGCGCGTCACCGCTTGTGTCGACGCGAAGATGCTCGCCGCGCAACGTAGCATATACCTATATTCATGAAAGGTCGCCTATCGTCTGTCTCGCTCTACGAGCGATCCCCCCAAAAGCCTCTCTTCGGTCCTCTATTCGTAATATCTCTAATGTAATGTACGCAACGCAGCGCGCGCGCGCAAGATTCCACAATCAGACCCCGGCTGCCCACTCTAATACACCTAATATACCTATATACATATAGCACGCCATATGGGTATTATCGCGAAAACGTTCACATTTTGAATCTAATCTAGAAGTTGAAAATGAAAATGAATGTCTGAGCCGATTTTCTTTGTTAGGTTTTGCATCATACTTAGAATGATAATATGTTATGAAAGGTGAGAGAAGTATAGTTTCGTTTTTGTGTGGGAGTTTGCGTTTTTTAAAAATTGAAAAAAATAGCTTTTCGAGAAAAAAATGCGAATGTAATTTGCACGGAATCACCCTTAAATAACCGAAATGAGATGGAAACCAGAGTTTCGAGGTGGTTATTGATAGTTTTTTTTTTATAGTTTTTTTGTTCACCTTTCAGATGCGTTGACTTGAGAAGATTTTCGACAAATACAGCTGCTCATACCTACTCTTCATCATTATCTGTCCTTTGTCTATTTTTATAATGTTTTTTATATCATCTTGATCTCCGAAAATACATCCTTTTTTTTTGGCCATATACAATCTTTTTTGTGAATGTTTCCCACCAAAAAGTGTTTGAAATACGTACAAATTTGATCAAAATTCTTCCAATGTGGCACTCATCCAGCCAGGCAAGTTGTATGGATTGGAAGTGAAAGATTTTTCCAATTCAGATTAATCTACTCATCGAAATGTATATCAAATGCATTAATAAACGCTACCGTTGGAGAGTGGTACTCAAATACGTGCCATCTTCATAGACAATCCGTTTTTCAACGAGAAATGAATTATTAATGTAATACAAAGTATAAGATGCTGAGTGTACTTGAATTTGTGAAACAACTCCAATAGGCCGTTACTAGTATGCCTGATGAGCCCTAAAATTGTCCTTTCCACGCATATCATTTCATGTTTGTTGTGGTGGGATAAAAAAGAAGAGAAAAAACTCACGAACTTGTGTTGGCAATCATCTCTTCGGATATTTCATGACTGCCCCTGGAAAATTTCATCCCCTCGCACGGTTGATGGATTAGAACATAATCAGGATGACACAGTTTGCTTCAGGTGGGCACGGCGGCACGGGGGCAAACAATTTTCTGTTAAATCGCTATTTTTGACTGTCCCACTCGAAATTTTGGCAACGGGTTAGCTTCTAGCTTCCGACGCGATTCACTATAGTAGGTAGAATTGCCTTCAAAATGCGATCACTAAGTGGCTAAACTCGGTAAAACAGGACCATTCTATGGGCTCAAATGATGGTTGGTATGTCCAATAATCGAGAAAGAAGAATTATTGTTTAAAAATTGGGGCGTGGCATAAATTGACAAAAAAATGCATTCCTGACGTTTTTTCGATTTTTTCTGCTGTAGGTCATCAGAAAATATTGGTTTTTGTGGAAATTTTGTAGAAAAATAATTTGCAGATCTTTATTGGAAAATCTAAAAAAATTGACTGTACTTTTGTACGCGGAAAATGCATCTTTTTGGACTTATTCACGATCATATGATGGGCTCAATCATTTTAGAAGAATAGTTTGAGCCCATTGTAAACAATTTTAGCGAATTTATTTGAACAAATTTGATTATTAGTTCGATGAAGAATAACCCGAGAGGGATGCATTTCGTGGCAAAAAATGTAGTTAAAGATCTACAAATTATCTCTCCACAAGTTTTTCCAAAAAATCGATATATCCCGATTCATGACGGAAAAACCAAAAGAGGCGTGAAAGATGCATGTTCTTATCGTTGAGGTGATCGTTTATTTATAGGTATCCAAGAAACGTACGCTGTGAGCAAGAGTGTGCCTAACATTCTGTAGAATTTGAAAAATGGAACAAAGTATTTGGAAAATGAAACCTAAAAAAATTTTCAAAAAGTGGATGACTCGTCTTTGTGCCTGCTTGCGCGTGATCATCGATGCATACAAAATTACAATATTTTACCTCCATTTTTGGAAAGGCTTTATCAACATTGAATCAATCTATTTACAGTATCCCAGATTGAATAAATTTTCGACTCATAGAAGAATTGAAGTGAATCTTATTTTTAATCTTCCATCCTTCAAGATCAAAATTAAAACTCGTTCCAATATGTGTGAATACAAGGACGAAATTATACTTCCATCATATCATAGATGTAGTGATATTTGAATGTTCAGCATGATGGTCAGTCATCGCTTGAAAAAGAAATGATTTATTCAAATATTCTACAAAAATATTATAGAGATTCCACTTGTACGTATAACAGGAGCTGGATTTTTTTTCTCAAAAAGGTTGAATGTGTATATAGTGAGTATTTTGACGATGTCTCACAAATTCAAGATCAGTTGTAGCAAAGAGAGCCAAAACTAATACTTTTGTTCAAAAAATGTCTTCAAAGTCAAATTACGTATTAGCTCAAATGTGCAGACGCAGGATGAATGAATAGATAAGACAGTATTATCTGTTTAAGTAGTTGAAAGGGAGCTTGAAGTATCAAAGTAAATTTTATTTTATATTAGAATTCGCTGAAATATTCACGAGGCAAGTAGTCAATTATTTCTCATGATTTCTTATGATTTAAGACCTAATAAATCATAATTCAGTCAAGCTCTCTGTGCGCGCTACCTCCGCGATTAATTTCTAGCTACCTTCACTATCATTTCCCCCAAAGGATCAAAATCATTCAACTATAAAATTTGAAACGAAGTATATTTCCAGGTTTTTTCATTACAGAAGGTATGTGAAAATTCGTCAAGATTACAATTTTTTTTACCTCTTTCGCGGTTTTCTTGGAATAACTTGGAAGGGATTTGTTTCATCGAAAAATACATATATAGATTGACTTTGTTTGGATTTTTTGGAAATCTCTAAGAGAATGTGCTCACGTAAATCAAAGAAACTGATCCGAGCTGGATAATTGAAAAAACTTGAGGAAAAAATGCAAGGAATTTATGAGTTTTTCCGATATTTCTCTGTCATCTGAGAATTCTCCAGCGGCTGATCTAATCCTCCTTTTTCAATGAATGAGAGCATTCTAACTTGTAGATCTTAGAAAAATCCTCACAAAACTATTCTACACATTTTTCGATAGAACGCATCCCTTCCGATTTGTTACGGAAGAAACCCCAAGAGAGACGAAAAATTGTGATAGAGACAAAGTTTTACATAAATCATTCTCCACGCAAAAATCGAGAAATCAAATTTATTTCAAACTCTATCGACGGATGATTTCGATTATTTCTGGAAAATGACCGCGAAGGTACCTAGAAACTAATCGCTGAAGAACTTTTCATTATTTTACCTTCGAGTTTCCCTAATTTTCGACGCAACGTGTGTGGAAGCTTTTTATTATCAATATTTTGACGATCTGATCATCGTAACATATCATCGACATGAGATTTCAGTACGAAAATTTGTGTCAATTGTATAATCTTGTTCCAAGACCGCGTGGTTTAATCTCCTCATTGAAAACGTATACAGGAAGCAGCATAGTCATTTTTATTCTACTTTTTATGCTTGTAACTCAATTGAGGCCAAAGGAGCTGCAAGTTTGTCTTGAACAAAATTGATCACATCAAATGATATATTTATATTACCACTGAATAATTTTCTTGGGTCAGTTGTGCGTTCTGAAATTTCAAAAATTGAGGGCAATACCACAATAACACAGAGGAATATTCAAATAGTCTTAACATCTGATAATTTTTAAAATTATTGCAGGAGCTGAGAAAATTTTGGAATCAAAAATCTCCCGACTGAATTGACAATTGATTAGGACTATGAATTCGCCGATAACCTTCGCAACACTATTTGTGATGTGTGAGTAAACACAATAAAATTATTCCTGATTGACTTATCCTGAATTGATTTCAAAATTGTGCAGCCCAATTTTTTTGTTCTGATGATTGGGATCAATCTCTTAGAAATCTACAGATCATTACGGATTTTTTCAACAGATTTATAAAATGTCCGAAAAATATAGAGATCGATTAATCTGAAGCTTAAACTTTCATTTTATCCATGTTGAATGAATGCTGCGACTTGTGGCATTATTCAACCGAAGAGTTTTCGATTGAGCTAAGTCATTGTAAGAGTAAAGCATATATGTATATTAGGGTTGGGAATATCCGTGGATCCGGATATCCGCTTGGATTGAAAAGATCCGGACGGATCCAACTATTATCGGATCCGAATATCCGGATACTCCCGGGAAATCCGGAGTATCCGGATTTTTGGATAGCATCTGAACTCTCAAATCTGTTTCGTGATGGAGATTACACATTTTGGTATTAGATTTCTCAAGAATTACAGGTGATCGATATATTTCATGTGCATGCTTATCACAAAGGGAACGTCCAAAAATAACGAAGGGGTTTCAGACGGAAAGGGAAGTGTGGGATCCCGATTTCTCATGCTTCTCATGTGTGAGTCAGGAATTTTACTTTTGAAAAATCTTATTAGAGAGACGGGGGGTCTAAAATAATAAAATTCTCCCGAACGGCATTCATGGAAGCTCCCAGGTTATCGAGAAACAGAGAGGACGGAAGAGAGATACAGGGATACCGGTTGACTACTTGCGATTAATGACAGGCTGGAACCGATCGTATGGACCTGATACACACTTGTTTGATATTGTTATCAGTTCATCTATGCTTTTATTACCAATATTATATCTCAATTCAACTATAAAACTCGGACGGATTCAAATATCCGGATACTATCCGGGTATTCGAATCCATCCAGATTTTTCCCCGAACCCGGATATTTGAGTATTCGGATAGTTCGGATAGTTCGAAAATCCGGATAAAAGTCCCTGCCCTAATGTATATGTTACTCTTAATCGAAAGCTATTCTCAAAGGTATTGATGAAAAAGATATCATAAAAAGCACGGCTGGATGGTTTGAGAATCAGCAGTATTTGCAAAGTTGTATAATAAGCCACTATCAAAAGATAAGATCATCTTTGCAAAAGCTGTTATATCATTAAGTTTTTCCACATTGTTATTAACTGTCCTTTATCATAATTTCAATAAAGAGCTGAAAAAAAATCCATTCGGATTTCCACAAAAGGGAACATATAGAAAACATAGTCGCTATATTCTAACTCTAAACAAATATATTATTTATTACGAGAAGAAGAATTGGAGAATAATTAAGGATCAAACAAACTTAACTGCAAGTGGAGTCCGATCGAAATTATGTAAAATCCTTGTTCGAGTGATTTTTTTGGGAGAGTCTCACTAAAAATAGTTTAGTTAGAACTAAAGCTAGGATTCCAAGTTTTCAGATATGACAGTTTCCAAGATGCTATCTTAAGTAGGTCATTTTGTGGTAGCAAACGAAAAACTTCGTTATTATATAAAGACCTTCCTTCAATTGCATTTAATTTTTCTTATCCAAGTTGAAAGATCAACCACGCAGATGATTGAGAAGAAGTATCGTTCTACAAGTTGTAGTTGTGTGAAACATAGGCGATAATATATAATTTTTTTACCATATTTAGCCTGAAGGCGAAAAGTGATACTTTCGATGCATCATCTTTCAAGTAGCATCCGTATTATCATATTGTAATTTTTATCATCAATATAATAACTAATTTAGTTAGTCTCATCAGGCTCTCCATTATCAAATTTTTCTCGTCCATGGTTGCGATTCCCTTGATTTTTAATGAAACAGTGTGTTAAAATTAATTTTTCCATCCAAATGAATGAATTCTTTAACGGCTCTTAAGCGAACATTTGATCAGTTTTGTATCATTTTGCCGACTTCCCCCCCCCCTCCCCTACCCCGAGAACCTCGAAAAAAAATTCTCAGTAAAAATTTTTCGCTATTATTATGTGACAATAGTATATAATAAAATTCTTCCTGGTTTATTCAAAATGTCCCGTAAGCCTCATCGGGCTTAAAAAAAGTCATACCTACAATAACATAGCTAACGTTCTCACAGTAACTTTGAAAATTTTCTTTGCAGATGTATGCTGTACGATAAAAACAACTGCAAATCCCTTAGAGGGCGATGATGTAAAATACGTCACTACAGGAGATTTCAATTTCGTTGCAGCAATTGCACTCGTAGATCCATATAAACCCAGAGCATTTAGTATATTCTGTTCCGGTGCTTTAGTAAGCTCAAGACACATACTCACAAATGATCACTGCTTGGATGATAGCCTATTTCCTGAAAATATCGAGATTTACTTTGGTTCTCCAGATCTGAATAAGGCACAAAAATACAAACCAAGTGGATGGGCACTTTTTAGCAAATGGGTTTTGGAAAAAAAAGGAGAACCTTTCAGCCTGACTTTTGATGATATTGCAATTATTAGGGTATTAATCAACACATTTTTTTACTATATTTGATGAGCAAAAATACTTCAGAGTGATTCTATTTTGAACATTGTCGTATTTGGAATTTTTCAGTTGACTGAAAAAGTGGAGTCAAGAATTTTGAAACCAGCTGTAATACAATGGACATCTTATCAAGATTTAGAAGGAAAAAAGGTTGAAATGGCTGGATGGGGAACGGTAGAAAATGATTTTACATCACAGTATATGAGGAGAGCCGTAGTCAAAGTGATAAGTCAGGAAGATTGTGTGAAACAATCAAATCTAAGATCAATCGAAGTAGGACGTTATTTTTGTTCCAATGCAAGACCGTGCATTTTGGCGGGATACGTGAGTATAAGAGTATTGTATGTCATGAATTTTTGTTGTAGAAAATTTCTCTAGGATTATCTTCAAATCTCGTACTCAACTATGAGATAAATGACTTTTCATTAGTTATACCCAACACCTCGCTTTAAATCCACTCATGAGGTGTTTTCGTTTTTCGGAAGCTCTCACACAGTATATTCCGTTGGGACCCAAATCGTATTGGATTCTCCCCCGAAATGGAAAGTGAACTAGATTTTACCCAATGATATAAATAATATAGGATGGAATTGATCAATTCAGCGATACAACTCTAATTATTCGTCTATGTATAACTCGATGAGTATTCATTTTATCGTAGAATGTATAGAAAACTTTTCGTAGGACTTCTTTAAATCTACAGAAAAGGTCAAATTTTTTCATAATTTTTCGAACTATGCGCGCATGCATGGTTCATTTCGAGTTATAACGAATTCTTGTTCAAATGTTCAAATTTTCAACATGAGCCATACTCCATATTTCATATCACAAGGATATTTAGAATAACAGGATGGTTATTATGCAATAGTATATTATGATACAAGGGCGCAAACGATGGTGTTCCCACTTCGAGTCACTTTTTTAGGCCCGAGCCGCAGGCGAGGGTCTAAATAGTCACGAGAAAGCGAAAACCGTTGCCGGCCGAGTATCATACTATGTTTTTTGATCTTCTGTTCTGTGAGCAAATGAAAAGCGACAAACAGTGTGCAAATGACTCATTTGCGCACAGGCGATCAAAAACCATTTTTTTCGGCACTATCAATGAATATTCAAGAAAAAGCTCTACTGAATTTTCCGGTTTCCCTAGATGTGCATGAAATATAGAGTATGATTTATGGTGAAAATATTATTAAATCCAGAACATATAGAGGATCCGCTATATGAGTCGAAATGGACGCATCTTTTGAACAATTGTCAGAGTGTCTATTTTGTGAATCTTGAGAGTCTTACAAAAAGTTACTCCTCGCGTCTTTCGATGAAATGATTTCTCATCGAGTTATAGAGGAAAAACGATGTTTTATCGCCGAATCGATCGTTTTATTCTATATTTCTTAAAAGGTATATCTACTTTACCTGAAATTTTGAGGCACGAACCGATACGATTTAGAATGAAATGGATTCTTGCTGTATACGAGCTCCCGCAAAACACCTCAAAGATGGATTTTGGATTCAGTTTTGTGATACTGATTTCACCTTGAAGTGGGGTGTGTACCAAATTTAATGATTCTCACCGTACTTCAAATTCTAATAAGATTTTGTAATTCCACATGAAATTACTCCTCATGACGGAATTGTTTTTACCATTTGACATATTCATTTCACGGATTTTAGCAATTTCAACAGTATTAAATAATTTGATTCTGATATTATTTTACAGGGTGACAGTGGCAGCCCTCTGCTTGATTCTAAAAGACGTATTGTTGGAATCACAGCGGCGACTTGCCAGAATCATAACTTAGCTAATCATAATCCATTCAACTTACACGTCAATACCACTTTTTATCAAGATTTCATCCATGATATTCTAGTACTCAATTCTGTATATAATCATCAACGATTACATTAAATAGGAAAAAATTTATTCGCTCGACTCTCATAAGCCAGAAATGCACCGTAGCGTTAAAATCGCTATGAAAGGTGTAAGATCTGTCAATTTTGAAATTTCTACATTGAAATCTTCTTTTTTAATTATCAAGACAACTTGTTTTCACGGACATAAAAAATACCATAAAAAATGAACAATACATGCTGCATGTAAGACCATAAATCTCATTCTAAGGCTGACCGTATCTCAAATGACCAATTTTGTAAAAAAAATATCGCTAAAGATCTTGTATGTTCCCGATTCGTTATGTGATTTCAGTTTTTACGCACTCAATGATTTACACTAGTGCTTCTTATCATTTCTAATCACAAAAATTATACCAATATAGTCTCTGGCAAGCTTTTGTTGAATTTTCATTGTAATCGTCCTAATTGAACACCCCAAGTTATGCCAGACTCGAGTAAAAAGGTATGCTGAATCTCACCTCAATAGAATCGCGCTTGACGGAATATTTTGAGAAAAAAATGAATGAGATTTGATTTTCTGCGTTTATAGCCGACGATTACTACCGACTACATGTGGTTGAGGCGAGTTCGGAATTAACTTTTAGAGTTGCCACAGTGGGCGAGGTATACGATACTTTCGAATTTCCTCCAACTTTTCCAATCCGAAAAATGATATTCTCGAATTGAAATCATTTTTCGAGCGTACCATTTTATCCTTTAAAAACAAAATGATCATTTTGCAAGTCAATTCAACGAGAATCGATCATAGAAATCTATTGTAACCAACAGCGATACTCGTGAATAATGTACAAGTATGATAGGTTTTTTATTTCTTCTTACAACATTTCTAATACTCATAATGGATCTAATTCCATAATACACCTGTACTTAATCGATTTTCTGATACAATAAATCTACATGAATAATATCTACATATTTTGAATCATAAAATGAATGATTCCCATTCAGATCCAGGATTGATTGAGAACTGTAAAAATAAACGCCGGTTCAAAAAGAATTCTTATAACGAGTTATCTCATCATATCTGAGTTCCAACAGTAGTATTGAATTAGGTATATTTCCTCTGATTATCGTGAAATGGAATCTGACAAAAGACGCACTCAACTGTATTTAGCTCCTCTACGATTATAAATTTTGATATAATTTATGTATAATATTGCGCGACAATTTCGCTCACATTGTATGGATTTCATGAAATATCCTTAAATTTTGAAAAAAATCCTGATTACATTGTCAGTGAATTGAGATAGTAAATCATGATAAGTCCGATAAGGAATTTTTATCAGGTACTTTGTTTAAAAAATTCAACATCCAAAGTACTAAAAGATAATCTACAAGTCATCAGAAAGCCTCTCAATCTCTTCAATGAAAAAGCGCATATCCGTTTCGGTAAGGCCCGAATTTTGTAACACGAGTCGGAAAAAATTTGGCTCGTTTCTGAGGGGTTGATATGTCATGAGCATCGAGCCTTTTTTAACCATTCGACTTTTCACCACTGGAATCAATTTGTGCATGACATTCGACAGCTCATCTTCTTCTAGGTGTCTCTTTGATGGCGGTATATACCTGTCGAAGGGAAAATTTAGAATTTAATTACATGACTTTTATGGGAAATTTTAGCATCTATGTGGGATAGACAGTAAAATCAGATATAGCTCTAAATTTTTGATTTTCAAAGAATGAGTTGCAGGTGTACGCAACTATGATAAGATAAGGTCCAAAAGTTATTTGGATAGATATTTCCTCTCAACATCAAAATTAATTTGAAGATCCTTATTTTTTAATCTATCGCGAAGTATACGAAGGAATTATTTAGTCACAAGTTTGTCTATGATTTCTAAATTGGATTCATTATGGCTATCAGGAATAAAATGGTCGCCAATAATAATGAATCTGCGCGATAATCCAGCAATGTAAATTCTTATGTACTATCCCAGATTTCATAAGAATTCTCATAATATAGGCGGGAACTTTACCCATTCCTCAATGGCTTTAGAAACACTTGTCATGAATTATCTTATAAATCAAAAACTGAAAGCCTCGAAATAATTACAATTTTCGAACACATTTGGAATCAATTAGTATCAAAATAAATCAGTCTCTAATTATTACCTGAAGCACACGTTGGTACACTCAGGTTCGAGCAAAAGCCTCCATCCTGGTCTATTTCTAATAGCCTCAACAAAATATTTAGCCAATCGGAAAAGTCTATCGATATGATTTTCAAGTCCTTGCGCGCCTTTTGCTTTCCACATCATCCAGAATTTTAAAACGTCCGCTCGCCTTCCACATTGAACGTGTTTGTCTCCACAATCATGACGTGTATCATAGAATTTATCACGTTGGAACAAATATGTAGCCGCTGAGCCGTGCGCTGATTGAAGTAAATCCTCATGCCTGTAAAAAAATAAAATCACTTTTAGCTTGAGATATAAGAGATTTAGTAGTATTTAGTTGATATCCGAGTCCTGTATTGCAATATTAAAACAAAAATGTGTACGGACAGTCTTTGATCGTGAATTGTGATGGCTAAGATGGTCGTAAGAAAGAAAATTAGCACGACAATATGGGGTCGATACAAAAGATTGGAAAAAAATATGCAACAACAGTAATCGGCGAAAGATTTTACTTAAAAAATTTGTGTAAGTAGTTACAGACTGGCTATGGTCAGACAAGTTATGTATGAATACACTGTGGTTTACAGTTTCCTTCTTTATCATCCACAGTCGAATTAATTTTTTTTTTTTTGAGAGAATCTGTATTAGTGATATGATCCCCGTTTTTTTCAGATAAGTAGATTTTTTAGAGTAAGCATTGTCATTGGGAAGAAGAAATGTGGGTCTACTGCTGATAGCGATCATAATATAAGATGAGAAATTTGAGAAAATCTTGTACTTTACATTTTGATGAGTTGTGTGATGAAGACAGTTTTTTTTTTATAGTTTTCAATATAGGGTACGCGACGGGTAGTTGTAAATTTTGCTTAGAATAAACCCTGGTGTTATGTTTTAGACTTGAATGCAAAATGAAAAGTATTTTTCGAGTGATTTACGTATTTTAATGTCCGACTTATGTCACAGTCTCAATTTTTTTCATTTTTGAATGATCAGCGAGATGCTAATTTTTGTAATCATATAGTGATCACATGATTCGGCCCATCGAAGAGTTCAATCATTTCAGATAACTTTGTTCATGAGCTATCCAATATTGATGAATTATTTCATACCTGACTTTCAAATCAAGACGATTCCGAAAAAGAACAGCGCAAGCCCTTTTCTGATTTTCCGAGATTTGATAAAACTGTTAACGATGTTTAGATTAGTTACAGTTTTCACGAAAAACTCCGATGGTATTTCATGAGAAATGGTTCATCTACCCCAAAAAATGTACATCTACCGGTCAAAGGTCTCAATACACCTAGAAATCAAATTGATAATCTTCAGAGTTGGATATCTCAGAACCTATTGGTCGTACAGAGCTCTCCGTGGTCGCATCTTCTAGCTTATTCATGGTAATTTTGAAACTCTTTTTTGTATTATTTTCTTTTTCGTTGATTGTTGTTGTAACCAATCTTTTTTTTTCCGTGCGTGTATCATATCAGTGATACACGAGGCAGAAAAGTAAACTTTTTTGCACTTTCTCAGCAAAGATACGAACGTCTCCCAATTCCGGAGAGATTGTTGAATCTTTATGAAACGACTAAGACGTTCAAGTCCACGAGATGACCTTCAAAATCTGTTTTTGAACGTCTCTCTTAGTGGTTCTGGTTCCAAAATCTGACGGATTTTTAGGGGGGGGGGGCATTTTGCTCTCAAAAACTCCCTTGATAATCCAAAAATGATGAGAAACGGCTCAGTTTAGGATAACTAGCCTTCAGTTTCGATGACTATCTCCATGTTGAGTCAAACTATTGCAAAAATGAGGCCCAGTTGCCCCAGCGTTGGATATTTCTCATCGTTCCTAGATTATAGAGGGACTTTTTGAGAGAAAATCTCCCTGAGTTATTAGTTAGATCTCGGAACCAGAACCACTTTGAAGGATATTCAGACACGGATTTTGAAGGTCTTTTCACGGACTTGAAGATCTCAGTAGTCTCAGAGCGATTCAACAATCTCTTTATAATTGGGACGCGTTCGTGCCTTTGCTGGAAAAGAGCGAAAAAAGTCACTTTTCTGACTCCCGTATCCCTGGTAAGGTACGTGAGACAGAAAATACAGAAAAAAGCTTCGATCATGAAGAGCTCTCCAAGACCAATAGGTTCTGAGCTATCTAACTCTGAAGATTATCAGTTTGATTTCTAGGTGTATTGAGACTTTTGACCAGTAGTGTATTACAATAATATCAACCTAGAAGTGCCTTTGAAATACTAAATTGATTATCCCAAAAACTGGAAAAAATGCAAACCAGTTCAATTTAAATCTTAGATCAAACTCAGCTCGAACCATATCCTTATCAGAACAAAAAATTTATGTCCAATCAACAAACTGTCTTACCTGATGAGTAAAGTAGAACATTGTTGAGGCGCAGCAAGTAATTTATGAGGATTCCAGGTTACCGAGTCTGCCAATTCAACTCCGTCCAATAATTTTCTATGTTTTTGAGACAACAGGGTACCTCCACCCCAAGCTGCATCTACATGAAGCCACATTTTATGACGATTGCATATTTCGGCAATACCCCTAATAGGATCAAATGCTCCGAGAACAGTTGTTCCCGCAGTTGCCGAAACCATTAACGGTTTTGCACCGATTGATAAAGCCTTTGATATGCGTGATTCCAATTCGTCCAGACGCATTTTTCCGCGTTCGTCTACTGACACGTTCCACACGTTTTCTGTGAAAAATGAGAGGGAATTCTCTTTTTAATCACTGCGGACATATATTTGTGTGGTCTTTTAGTTGTGTCGATCAATGAACGTATCCGGTAACATACTGTTCATAAGGGGTTGCCGATTCGAAGTCTAAGAATGGGCAAAAAAAGTTGACCTGTATCCATTGACGTATTTTTTTAATTTGGTTATTTGAGGGAGTAAAATTTTTCTGGAAAAATATGGTTCAATTTCAGAATATGATCAATCAGAGTGAGCAAAATATTAGGTGATTCAAGTAATAAGAGTCATTTCAGAATTGAAGAGGCACGCTGCTTGGAAGATACTTTTGGTGAAATATTTGAGTATTTAGAATAAATTCTAAGAACCATTTTTCTGTTCTTTGAGTTTGGAAAATTATACTTCACAACTTCTTATAGATAGGAAATCTTTCATATTCGACCACAAAGTTTTCACGGACATACAAAATTCTTGAGGATACAGTCACATTAATTTTTCAGAGGAAAGATGATTCTTCATTCTCCAGTCAATGAAAAATCCTTTGACATACTTAAAATCAAAAGAGTATTTTGAATAAAATAAAATCACTAAAAATTTGCATTCTTGAAGTGTAAGTAAATTTTTACCAGTTCCAAACCCGAGAAAAGCCGCAAACTTCTTAACGGAGTAGTGTGCATCCTCTGATGTGAATATGATAAGCCTCGGCACAGCTGCCATTCCTTTCTGTTTGATTTCTGGGAACATCCAATGCCTGGCCAAATTAATTGCATATCCATTTGCCATAGAACCACCAGGACAGAATAGTCCATCACCCTTTCCATCCTAATGAAAATATAATTGTTTCAAAATGTGAAATCTCAACACCTATTTGTGCCAAAATTATTATCATTATTGATAAAATTTAAGGGAAATAGTTATAGTAACCTCGATAGGAATACTTGACGCGCGTCAAAAGCAGGAAATTTTACGATTTACCGGAATCAGATTCTCTATCATAGAAAAATCCCCACGATGACTGGCAAAATAAACGTCAATAGTCTCACGTAAAGAATATTAGTTTCCTTGTTCGCACTGAACCACGAAGATTTAATCATCTCTGCATATGATGACATCAAAGTTCATCGGCACAAGATTCTATTTCCTTTCACCGGTGTATCATTACGTCAAGGGTACAAATCAATGATTCACTCAGACACGTGAGGATTTTATTTCGAGACAGTCATCAGAGGAATAATTTACCACCAGAGCGTATCTCTTATACAGAGTAAATTTGGGATTCATTAAATTATGAATCGATTTCCATTTGCATTACTTACAGCTCAAAAATTTATGAGGAAAATCAATCATTGGAAAAATTCCGTTCAAAAACGGAGACAGTCACATTCCTCGAATGGATGTAAACATGATCTAATTAAATTCTCTCAATCCACGCAAACCTATTTCTATTTCTAAGTGACTCAAATAATATTCCGAAATAGTACGGGAATCATAAATGGGCCATCATTGAATTTAAAAAAAAACTGACCTTCCAACCGACTATCGATCTCATTTGCCTGAGTACAGCTTCCTCCATTAATGTAAAAACTGGTGACACTTCGTAAGTATAAACTGAAGGATTTAATGCATCGGTGAGCCATTGTCCAACCAGGCCGTAAGGATCGACGCTTGAATATAGTTGATTTACAAAACGAGGATGGCCAGTTTTTACGCTGTAACGTATTACAGAGGTAACCAGGTCTAAGAGAACCTCATGAGATTCGCCATATGGACCCAATGCCAAATTTAATTTTGAACCTAGAGCATCTGGTTCGACCCATTCGACCACTCGGTTTTTTCTGGATGTGCCCTGTAAATAAAAAGTAAGACATAATGCGTAATGTAAAATTAGGAAAATGACAATTTCTGTAATTGATTATTATGTATTTTAATATGAAACACATAAGGATGATGATGGTTATCATTCGATCCAAAATTCATGAGCTCCAATGTCCTTATATACTAAGAATTCCTATTTCTTTTTCGGGATTTTGGAATGTTAGACTTGTGGTAGATATTTGTTGACAACAGTCCTTGAGTTATCTGAGTTAGATTAGTCATGTCATGGAAAATCTGGCGATTCTGATCAACTCTATTTTTGGTTATTTTTTTTCAGATATTTGTATTTTCCTTGAAGATTTTGCATATCCGTGGCTAGAATTTTATTAATGCCCGTAAAAGTTGGTTTAGGAATCCGCAGCAAAATCACGACAATTTTTTCCGAAGATAATCTGTTATTCATCTATACATCAAAAAGTACATTTTTGGTTTTTGAGGTATATTTATGATAGCTGAGAATGAATTGATTAACAAGTTTACCGCGACATCGAATATCGCAGTTTCTTCCTTGTGTGCGATGGGTCCCACCGGTGGGACCCATTTAATGGGACTTTTATCATCGCCACACACAAAAAAAGACGAGTGGGTCCCACCGGTAGGACCCGTCGCAATAACCGTGTTAGAAACCTGAAAAAATTTAACCTGCTCACCTTAGATCCCACTTTCCGGTCTCGGAAAAATTTTCTGACACGAAAAATATCAATAATTAGTCGAAAATGACAAAAAATGTCAAAATTACAAAATTGAAATTTTTTCTTTTTTCCATTTTCTTCCAAAATGGAAGAATGTAGAGGCTTCATTGTTGAGTGAATTTGTTCCTGGGATTGCCAAAAACTTTTCAGAATTTTCTCAGATTTTTACCCTGCGCCAATCAAAAGTTATCACAAATGTCGGTTTTTGTCCATGTCCACTGTGGTGGACAAAATAAGTAAGGGGGTAAAAAAACTTGAGCGTTCCAGGAACCAAATTTTGTGCATAGAAGGGTCAAATATTTTCTCAGGAGTGAGGAAAGAATCTACTTAGATGTGAAGGTGTTTTTTTTAACTTTTCCCCCAACAATGCTCTCAATTCCCGATTAGGCTTTCCCGATCACGTAAATCTGATAGCATATTCCAAAAATTCAAACAATTTTGCGTCGAATAATACTAATCGGTAGTTTTTGGAATGGTTCTTGATCGTAGAATAGAGCCTGAGCAAATAGAGTTGGTGCGTGGTGTAGTATCTCCATAGGCGGCAAAGTATTAAAAAGTTTTCCCGAAGCTCGTGGCTCGGACGCGACAGATCGTAGAAGAAAAATTTCATGTGACAAACTTGTAGATTTTCTAACAATGGGCAATATCTCATTAGAATTTTTGTGGTCGGACATCGCCCATTAAAATTATAGGTGATCCGGTGGAAAAATTTTTTTTCGATTCACGACATCAATTTTCAGCATGTAAAAACTTGACTAATCTTTTCAAACCAATAGATTTTTCGTGATTTTCAAAATGCACCTTTCAAAGTCTCTGTACGACAAAGCGTTTCGGAGGAATCGTAGGCGTGACACTTTGTCGGATACTGGTGTATATGTATTCATTTTTACCATGAGCCTATGAGAGCAATGCTCAGATTCTTTGCCTGTATCTCTGTATAGAAAGCTCATTCCACAGATTTTCTATAGATTCTTTCTATCCTAACAGTCATGAAACTGTAAAAAAAGTTTGGGCAAAATTTGTGACCGGGACCCATTGATCCCATTGTAAGACTATATATTTTACCAGTGAAAAATGGATGATATAAAGTTATCGGCTCACACAAATATTATCTCAGAATGTGCATTCGATTTAGATGCATTATATCATCGTCTGAGGATATTACCGACATAGTTAATTGAAAAATCAGCATCATGCATTATAAATTCCATAATTCAAAGCGTGACGTTTATTCTTTGCGACAATACATTTATTCTTTAATAGTATTCTCTGTTATTCATGAATGTTTCATTAAAAATGATTTCAAATATGAGAAACATAATGATGAGATTAGAGAAAAAGAAATTTTTCAGACGTAAAAAATCACGTGTTGCAAATTACCATTCATCAAAACTATTCCTCAATAATTCATTATTGAAAATCGTGGGGGGACCCAATCAGCAATTTAATCTCGAAAAGATGACGTTGATCAACTAACTGTAATCTCATTCATTAGCTTAATCCGCAACACAATTCGTGAATCAAGCCTCTCTAAGTAAAATGCTCTTCATATGAACTCTGACATTAAAATTACAATAGACTTATCTATATAGATAACTTGTCATCAAGCCCGATGACCGAACGAATGTCAATTTGAATTATTTTTCGTCTTTTCATCAATTAATTATCAACAACAAGTAAGTTCATTCAAAATTTTACAATAAGACCATGTGACACTAGCTATACGCGGTGCAAATTGATATAGAAAAAAATTTGACTGGGATTTCCATTGAACGATAGAGTGGCTGTATGTAAACAAAGAAAGATGACAAAGTGGAAAATTGGATAATCTATATTATAGATGTGCGTCGTTGCCATCAGGTGATGCGCACACCGGTGGCTTTTAATTTTGAATGATGGGACACGTGGGGTTCGGTGGATTAAATTACAGAGTACACGACTACACGTGTGTACATAACAATCATATTCGATTACGATTATTATATTTTAGGGATTGCCGAGGGAGTTTGAGTTTGTATTGAGATCGAACAGTGGTTTTTTCAATAATGAGAATGTGTTGCAATTTGGTTTTTGCAAATTATCTTTTTTAGTTTGGAATTGTTTCGTCTGTTAAAAAAATTTTCATTACTCTAAATCAAAGAAAGCTGCGTTCAAAACCAATTTTCGGATTCTGGTGATGAAAAAATATATCCGCACTTCGCTTGCAAGCCCATTTTGCGCACCGGAGAATATGTTTTTCTCGTAATATCTCAACAGACAAACTGTCCTAGTGCCCAAAATGGGCTACCGCGTTCAGTACGGAAATATATACTAATTTCAATGGAAGTATGTTACTTTGATTAAAAATTGATGAAATACACGATAAAGTTTGAGTACAAAAATTTCTCTCATTTCATTCCTAGCGAGCGTTTTGTACAACTACCTTAATGTCACATGTA
The DNA here is from genome assembly GCA_029851415.1 of Eretmocerus hayati. Lineage (NCBI taxonomy): Eukaryota > Metazoa > Arthropoda > Insecta > Hymenoptera > Aphelinidae > Eretmocerus > Eretmocerus hayati. Next base: position 7,008,867 of record CM056744.1, read on the forward strand.
TTTCTGCCACTCGTGTTGGAAATCCTAGTACTCAACCTAGACCTCTGCTCATAACCATGGTCTCCCAGCAAGACGTCTTATTGGGTCAAGATTTCGATACAATCCTTGTAAAAAGATTTTTTCAATTTTCAGATACTCAAGTATTTTTCAGATTTTTCTCTGCGAGCATATCGTCGCCTCCGAGAAAGAAAAACACTTTCTATTCTTCTCCCAATGTATTTTCAAATAGGGATGTGTCTTTCTTTTTCTGGGTCAACGATATCAAAGTTATAGGGAATTTTATGGTACCAAAAAAAATCTGACCATGCTGTGGCGTGGCATGAAATTGCATCTTGAATTGATTTTTGCCAAAGGAAATTGCAATTCATCCTACCGTAAAACTAATCGGTTCCTTTTTTAACAAACCGTACTTTTTCTACGAGTTTTTCTAAGTCTAATAATATAAAACGCTCTATAGAAAATATTGAAAGATGCAGTATGGTCTATAGATGACTCAATTGTGAAAAGTTCAATAAATTTGTAACGGTTATGGATAATCATTATGAATCTTAAAGGTATTCCTCTTCGTCTCTAAGAACCTCAGCGAATTACTTCATCAATCTTCAAACGGTTGTTGTGAAAATTGAAGGAAAACCTTGCACTGTAAATGAGATAATTATGAACTAAAAATGCAAGCAAAGAATGTAGAGAGCAATTTAATATTGCAATGTGGCATGATTTAAATACTTGAAGAGAATGTGTGTAAAAGAGTTAAGAGTGAGATCTTGATGCATTTACTAAGAATACCATAGAAACACAGCACCTCTCTTTTTTTGTATAAGAAGGAAAAAATGCGAATAAGAACAGAAACGTTGGAGGTACGTTTACTTTTTGCTCTCATTGTTTTACATGCCTAGAAAAATAATTGAATCCAACTTTCTGTAGTTCAAGGACAAAGTTGTATTATTTCACTTGACTAGTATCAGGACATTATGTTTCAAGAGGTTTTGTCCTTGCAGATTCGACATTCGGATCCAAGGTTGAGGAAAATTTGTTGTGTAATTACCCATTTTATTGAATAATTTTCGAGAATTTTAGTCATGATTGTATTGCAACGTGAGATTGCCTGGATTTACGAAGAAAGCGTATAATACATCAGGAATGTTTAAATGATATATCAGTCGGTTGGACCCGAAGTATTATAATCATTGTAACACTCAATCAAAGGAGAAATATGAAAGTACATTTTTTGAATTTCAATATTTGTTAGTACTTGATATGAAGTGAAATAAATGTGAAACAACAAAATAAAAATTTGGAATTTTTTGACTTTTAGCACATATTTTTGTTATACAAGACCCAACTAATCGTCCAAAAAAAAAAGTGATTGGCACTATCATGCAGAGTTTGTTACGAAACGAAACCATAGTTTCGTATATATATTGTAATAGTATTGGAGATGCACCCGGTCATTTGATTCTGTGCATTCAAGATGAATGGGAATCAATTCCAAAATTAAAACACAAGTTCGACCCCTCGATACGAAATGAAACAGAATTCAAAATTAATTTCGTGTCAAATCCTGCAATCATGACACTCTTTTGAGAATCTTTCATCTGAATAGCTCAACGCATCAAAATGCTACAGGAGAGAACTATTTTATATTACTAATAAAACTATAAGAGGTGTGCAATTATACAGAAGCGATTAAAAATTTCTATATTTCCAAGTAGCATAAAGCAAAAGCCTGAGTTAAAACTTTGAGGTACAAAATATTTGCTACACTCACGACGGAATCTAGAATTCTCCTAATATTGAATGGTCTTACGTCTTGAATTTCGAGTACTTTTATCAAAACTCATTTCAACCTACGAAAGCGCGCGAAATTCAAATAATTCAAAACTCTATCTTCATTGCATTCTCCACGCTTCAAGATTATTCCATTCGTATCCACAGCAATCGATTTCTTAAAATTAACACAGCCTACAATATTACACCCTCAACATCATAAAATTCTCATCCTCACACTTCCAAACTCACCAAAAACTTACAATAAAAAAGGAGAAAAAAAAACTGACCTCGAAAACAGCTCTCTCAAGTATAATTTCAACAGCGTCCCTGATGAAAGCCTCGTGTCTCTTCTTATCCGGTAAACTTTGAAATCCATCAATACCAATATCTTCCTCATCCAAATTATCCTGTTCACTTTCCTGATCTAAATCCACAACTGCCAAATCTACTTCATCGTCAGTAATACCAGGTTCCGATGAAGATGCTGAATTTGATGTTTTTCTATAATTAATTTCTGGTTCAGCAAGTCTTACAATACCTCCGGTAATGGTCATTGATGAAGTATTATTTGTAGTTGAATCGTTTTGTTGACTTATTGGCATCGTGGAGCCTGGCCGTCTGCGCTTCAAATCTATTTGATCTCGCTCTTTATACCTTACTTTGAGCGGCTCTAATATAAGATATATATATTTCTCTCGCTGCTATTATAGGTGAACAGTTTTTGATGCTATATTGGTGTTGACTGTTTTTTTTTTGTTTGTGATTCAAGCGCTTCGAATTTGATTGGATTGATCATAATCATTAACGATTCTGGTATTTTTGGTGACGGTGAGAGAAAGGTTTAATACATATGTGTGGTATTTGGTTGCACTGGAACGTGTAACATCTTGTGTATTGAAATATTTTCCTTGAGAAAATTTTTTTTTCGAAAAGGCTGATTTAGATATCTTCTGCTATTAAACCATGATAAAATTTTATTCAAATTGGGTTTATTTTTGAATTAGGATGTGATGTTATTTATGGATGAAAAAGGTTTGGTAAGAAATTGGAATGTTCTTAAACTGAGTGAGAATGGTATTTGATTTCTACAAGTAGATTGAACCATTTCTTGTTTTTCAATTTTTCGACATTTTTTCTTCCATTAATATCGACGAATCTTTAGAATTTTATTAAAAAGTCAAAAATTACGAATTTGCGTGACGATGTGACATAAAATTAAGAGTTTCCACTTTTTAATCGGTAAACAATCTAGAATACATAGTCCAAAGAATATCAATCAATTAGGGTAGTTTTCGGATTGTAAGCAGTCTAATGATCAATAATTATTCACGTATCATACGCTTACACTAAAATTTTAGCTAGTATATCTCAACTCAATATACTTCCCTGTAGTTGATACGACGCTCAATTTTTTTTTTCATCTTTTCTATCAACCCTGGTTTGGTTATTTTGCACATTTTATGACCTAATTTTTCGAAGTATAGAAATGAATGATCCTTCCTGTCGGGGAACTACTGATGAATGACTCCCGAAAAATTCGCATATATTTTCAATATAGACTATTTTTTTTCCTTAGAATATATTATTCATGAATGAGTCAATGAAAATTAATTTCAATCAAAAAGAGTTCTAACCATCTCACGTCTCTGAAAGATTGTAAAAATTTTGGAGGTTGCTCGAGTATTGAAACAAGAAAATGATGGCTCTCTTGGAGATTCATAATTTGAAGACTAATTATTCCCAAATCTATCTGAACACTACTTTTTATATATCTCCTGTATTGGTCTTTATCCGATTACACACTCTCAACGGGCACTACACTGAACACTCTATTCTGTCACACTACATTGAACCAAAAATGCTAGCCGTCAAAAATTTCTTTGGAAAATTCTGCCTAGTTCTGACGTAAATAGTCTATCTTTCAATAAATTCATTGTCTTTTTTGCACCACAACATTATTCTCGAACTATTTAATAATTTATTGCTTTTCTACTGCTCGTATTAGTCAGTCTCGCGAGTGATTAACGTTCCTATTTCTTTAACACGGAGGAATTTCGAGCTCCATGTTTCCTCTCAACTTGGAGCTTCGTATCCTTGATTTTCTTTCACTTCGTCGTTGTAGTTTTCGAATTCCAATTTCAGGAAACTAGTCTATTATACTCTATACGGACTTTAATTCTTTAAATCATTTCCGTCTTCTTTGTTAAAACTGTCTGAAAGTATCTTGAATTTTTTATAAAGCTCAATATAAGTCCCCATGGAACAATTTTAAAAATGAATCGTACATACATTTTCCGTGTTAGAATCACATCGTAGACAATGGACATCGATAAATATTGCCCTGTATTTGAGCGAGATTTACCAAAAGCATCGATCTGTCTAAACGTGTTGTCTAATTTTGTATTTCGCTATACGTTGAATGAAAAAAAAGAGATATTTTTTTCAGAATCTCAAAGTGTTTACTGACATTACTTTCAAGTATAAATTGGTGATTGTAAGTAGACCTCAAACTCATCCGTGTAGTTTTTTTTGCAATCAGAATTCAAACCGGACTTCTCTTCATCCATGCATTCGTCTGATGACAAAGCGGTATGAACAATTTTTCAATATTTTGAAGTTTTAAAAAGGAAATGTCTTCAAAAACTCAGTAACTCCAATTCCTCAGTAATATGATAAAAATTAGGTAATTGCCTCATCAAAGTGTTAGAAAAATGACAATCCATGCCGTAAGTGATCCAAAACACCTTCAAAAGCTAGTCGAAAAGCTTATTTAAAAGTTTGAATGAGCCTAATTCAAAATTGCCACCTGATACTTAATGACTCTGAATTGGGTTGGAAAAATTATGACTTTGAAGACAGGATAAATTTCAAAATCTCACAATTTTTCCGCAATCTGGCTCAGAACGTGATAACTCACATCATTAATCGCATTGTTGCACGATGAAATTATCATCATACGTTACTTGTTTGGGTCTTTGAGATATTTGCTTAAATAGAACTGTTGAAGGATTGGAGAATTCTACGACAAATTATACTTCAGATTGAAGTTTTAATGATCACTATACACGTCATTAGTGTATGGTATCCGGGTGGTGGGATACTAACACATCCGAAGATGGATAATTGCTTCTCTTCAGCAATACAATTGATTGTTTGATGATAATCATTACAATTCTTCACATTTTTCGCAACATTAGGATTCAAAAGTTATAATTTCTGTAGTGCCAGTGCTACTCACTAGACCGTGGTATTCTTTACAGTATTTCCATTTTTTGTGAAATATTCCGGATTGTGCATATCAATACAGAAATGATTGTCTTTACATTTGAGTTAGAGAGGGGGAAAATTAAAAAAGTAAAAAATATACCATCTGGTCATTAAGATGGTAAACATTCTTTTTGGATGTAAGATTTCCATCATTCTAAAGAAATTTGGATTTCAATAACCGCACGAAGCCAACTGCAGAAAAATTGTTATGATCGATACTAAAGGCTAATCGTTGGTTGATTTTCTAAGAATTTTTTAAAATTCAATAGAACACCAAAAATCCTAAAAATAATTAAGCTGAAAATCACATGTCCAATCGCGCAAATCTTCCAATCTACAATTTCCAGGACTAACTTCATTTCGTATCAAGTTTTATTCTTATTTTTTAGACAATGCTGTAGAATTTTCTAATTCGATCCCATAAAATCATGGCTCATAAGGGTCGAACATGGAAAATACTATATTATGTATGAGATCTGCAAGTGATACCAAACATTAAATCCTTAGTTTAATCAATTTATGATGGTTAATTGAAGATAACCGACTTAACGGAAATATCCTGATGTAAATTGATCTAATTCATACGATTAATAGCACATTTCGTTACAAGGGTGTAAAAAATAGGTGTTACTCCCGTGTATCGAACTATACTTTTTCGATCGACTGTGCGTAAAGCACTGCTTTACGAACGGTAGTTTTCGTTTGCTTTACGCCCAGTCGATCGAAAAACGTATTTCGATACTCGGGCGTGAAGTTTTTTTGCTTTACTCGTGCTAATTTCGACCCTCGCCAAGGCTCGGGCCGAAAACAATCACTCGAAAAGCAAAACCAAACTTCCCTCCCTCGAATCGAAAAATACTATTTGATGAACTGTGAGAGAAAATCGTCAAACTGTGCGCAAAGTACACTTTTAGACACAGCCTATCAAAAATGTAAGTATGAGGGGATAAATAAATATTTAATATCGCCAGAACAATCGTCTGATTTGTGATTCCAAGAGAAATGTAAGGACTTATATTCATATATATTTTTTTGCTGTTCGGGTTTACTCGTAGATTGCACGACCGAGCAAGGTGATGTGCCGCTCGTCCTTGGCATCAACATTGACCTCAGATGCATTGTTGTCACCCACCACAGCTCATTCACGTAATAATTCGGATAATTTTCTTAAATTTCCAGCGTACATACAATCACTTCGTCTCCTATCACTTTACTCTCATAAGCGCAGAAGCATTGCATTCACTCTGGACCTCTGGATGCAAATTTAATTTCTTGATTCATCATTTTCTTTTATAAATTCTGACGAGTGTAAATTGGAGAAATATCACATAGAGAAAAATCGTCGAGGACTATTCGTATCCCATAATCTTAACGTATACGCAAAATTGTGTAAAGCTTTTATTTTAGGATTCGTAACTTCATATTGGTAGGAAAATTTGTAAAAATCTCAGGTCACTCGTTGCTATTTCTGTTTCGGACTTTTCTTTCATCAAATTTATTTTGGATGATCATGTGATTGGCTCCGAACCAGAACCGGTACAGGTCCATTCCAATTTCACAATAAATATTTAGGTATTTTGGAGGCCGTTTTTGCCCTGCAGTAAGAACTTTTTGGGAAAATGAATCTTTTATCTTGCAAATGGGCTCCTATTTCAAGTGACGTGATTGAAATTTCCCGGATACAGTAATGATCAACAAAAACAGAATAGATCAAAATGATTCCTTGACAATCTGAAATGACTTGATATCATTTCTTGTCTCTGAACTTGAAGCCCTCCATTTACTACATAGTCTTACATTCCAGTGGACAATAACCGAAAAATAGAATAAACAGAGTCCAACTAATCTTCAATAAACGTGATACTTCATATTTATCGCTCACAGGATATACTCACGATAGATTTTGTTCCTCTCTTCTGTCCTTTTATCCAAGAGAATGAAGATCTCATGGCTTCCACTCAAGCCATTCTACAGGAATCAGTTTTTTAACGACATTCATCTCTATTCACAAAAACATTTCAAATCGACTAGAATTCGATGAATGATTGCACATTGTAATCATCCGAAGAATAACTCAAATTTGGATGAATCTCAAAATCTTCCAAAGATTTTGCACAACATTTGAAGTAAAAATATCTTAGAAATAAATCTCAATAAGTAGATTCATCCCAGATGTGTACCACAATCTAATTTTGTTTCCAAAATGAATAACGAAATCTACTTAATGAATTTGTTGGAAATATCGCTATTTCAAATTCTAAAAACCTCAGTATCGTGGAATCATTTGTATTCTAGATTTTGTAACAACCTGTCACATGAAGTTATAATAAGACGCCGCTACAACGTTTTCGGGGAATACAAATCACAAAAATGTGCATTTCGGTCCAGATTATCTATAATTAGAGTTTCAATTCATGGTATAAATTTGATCATGTACATTTATCACATTGGAAAGGGCACTTACAAAAAATACAGTCGATTTCGAGCATTTTATCGTTTCATACTCCTTAACTACCGCTACACCATAAATATTTCATCTCTTATCAAATAAGTAACATCTTATTGTATTAGAGATATTAATTATGAAGCATGAGAACTTTTTTCCGAAGTATATCGAAATGGCTTCATTCCCTACTTGCGTAACTTTTGAAACAGTCGATGCCGCAAAATTTTATAAAAATGGACGAATCAATTTCATCCGATATCAAATTTTATTTAGGCCTTCAAGTATTCAATCGGTAAGTGTGATAATCTTTGATTATATCAAAATCATCCTTAATCAACAGCTTCTTTCAAAAACATCTTATAGAAAAAATATATGTGGTTGATTCATTACTTCCTCTTCTTGTTCATTACAAATGCATCGGCTCTAAAAAGTAATATAGTGATCTTTGTAGACTTGGATAAAGAGTTATTTGGTAGAAGCAAAACAATATTGAAGGTTCTTGACTATTCCTTTCCTCTTTCACAATTACTAAGCCATTTATCAATTTTTCAGCTCATCAGTTCATAACTCATTTGAATCAATGAATGAACGACGATTCGATGATAGTTCAATCTATGACCACAGCATGATTATGATTAAGAAGATCTCTCAGTTGCAAAAGTAATATCATGTGCTTAAAATAGATCAGATTGACAAGATTCTTAACTTGATTACTTTTATCCTGAATTGATTGGTCATTCTTCGGTCTTTATAGAAGAAGTGAGCAAAGGCAAGATTTTTTGTGAAGACCAGGATATTTTAGGTAACTTGACTAACCAAAGTATGCTCCACAGTTGGAACATCGTCTATTTTTGAGGAGTAAACAGCATAAAATACCAAGGGGGAAGAAGAATATTGCACAAAATATTCCCAAGCAGGTGTAGTCATCTTCCAAGACCCCAACCTAGAAACAAGTAATTACATGAGCATAAGGAGGTTTTTTAGAAAGAATAGCTTTGCAGACAATTATCCATTGCTGTAAGAATTATTGCTGGATGGACAATTCTTCCAACTTTTGCTCAAGTCAATCTTTTGCAAAAGACTCTTGAGATTTCTACAAAGTGAAAAGGAGGGTCTAAATAAATGCACAACTTACCCGGCAAGCTGGACATGCTCCAACAAGAATAATTTCAGGAACGATAATTGTAGTGGAATGTGTGGCTCCATAGTTACTGGGTTGGTTTGTTTGTGGGTATTGATAACCCGAGTCTGGATAGTATCCTGGAGGAGGGTTCCATGATTGATAGTCTGGAAGAATGATGTCTTATGATTCTTCATGGAATTTCAAAACTTTGGTCATGTGTCTATGCCAATTGAGATTCATAATTTTAGATTGAGCAATACGATTTGAAGCAATTCGTATAGAATAGCATGTGGAGAGGCAGATGGAGTTTTGTGTAACTTGGAATACACGGCAGTGCAAAGTTGGAAAAGAGAGGTATTAAAACTGTCAAGCTGGCAAAATAAACAAGTTGGTTCTGCCTACTGATCTTCACTATCAAATTACTTTACTGTCAATCAGTGATTGTATCCATTCGATATTCTAATATTCATTTATTGATGAACGAAATATATCTAATGACTCAGGAAACATGTAAATAAATTACTCACAAGAATGACCGGATTGTAATGTAACAATAACACAAATAAAATGTTATTACTATGCCATGGATCTTGCAAAAACCGATATCGCAGTCGGGGAGTAACAAGAAGTTTGCAAACGAGACATACAGTGACAGTTACCCATCAATGGTCTACAAATCCATCTATATCTTTTGCTATTATGATACTCTTTGCTATGGTATACCAAAAATGGAAGGGGATTCTAAGCTTCATAATTGCTTAACCTATCTTGGTAGTGTGACAGTTTTGATGTGGTTTTGATCGAATACAAATAAAAAATCACTCAAGTCAATGGAAAAACCACATTCTACAAAAGATGCGATTTGATTCTAACCAAGTATTCTGATTAATTGAGACAAAAGTAGCTAGCTGCATGTATAATTATTTACATATTGTATGAGTCACACTCATATCATACCTTGGGCTTGAGCTCCTGGTGCAGTTGGTGGTGGACCAACAGCTGAATAAGGAGGCGGTTTACTGGACGGCTGTTTCATCAAATTATCGTTCTCCATAGTCTTTGAACAATTACACGACGAAAATCTATGATCAATTAACGTATTTCGATTTTCGAACCAAGAACTGCGACACTGTCAATGTTTACGTTGGACTGCAACAGCTGACGACATTGTATAGATGATTGTACGAACGACACACGAAGTTATCTCATCTGAACTTTAGATAAGCGCGCGCTCATTGATGCAATAACCGGATTGTCAACTTTAGTGGTTTCCTGCGGTCAGAGATTGTTTATAAAGTAATCGCAATGAGTGCAAGTTCTATCGATAGTATATTGAAGCTGTTTGCGACTGCTTGTGTATCCTACGTAATTATTTCATATTTAGGGTTATGATATGATTGATATAAGTTGGAAATAAGTTGAGAATATTGATATTTCTCTGCATGTCTTATTCTGGACCGAGATGCAATGAAATGATTCAGGTGAGAAAGTTGCTGGTGGATCTGGATGAATTTGCGAAATAAATTTGAATAAATTAGAAAAAATTAAAAAGAGTACAAGAAATGACAAAGGTAATGTATTTGTCCGATCAATAAAACATTTCAAAGCCCTGCGTAGCCCAGGAAATCTGAGCCGGAAGGTAGTATTGTAGCTTTCACTTCCTGTATAATAGTAAAGCGTATGAAAAAGTGTCCACAGCAATCAGACCTATGTTCAAATTTTCAAAGTGTTGATAAGGAATTACGGATTTTCAGGCGATCGAACTCAGAAATGAGAAAAAATGAGCATTTATATTAATCTTTGCTTTTGAATCTATCGCTAATTGCCACCATTTAATTATCTGCGAATGATATGAAATTGTGCAGAGATTTCTTTTCTAATGGTCGTTACGAACCTGCTCATATTTCTTTAGGCTTATAAATACTGTGTACTCTTCTTTAGAGAGCAGAAGCAGATAAAATACACCCAGGATAATACACCCAAATGATGAATTTTTCTTATGAATAAAGTTGAATGAGTGACTTCTCCTTTTAAACCAAAAACCAGACAAAAATACGTTGTTAAAAGAGATTAGCAGAATAATGCTTTCTCGTTGCAAAATATGACCATTTGTTATAAACGAAGAGACACGGATATGCAATGACCAACAAATAATAATTTTTAGTGGAACACCAATAAGCGTGAAAATAACGTCGACTTACAACCCAGAAGATCTCAATGAAATGAACAAAATAGTGCAAGCGGAATCCAAAATCAATCGAGACCACAATATATTCCGTTTGTAATATCTTATATTATGATTTCGAGAACACAATTTCTCTCAAAGTATAATCTACATACAGATTGACACGGATACTTTCTATCAGAGATCACATTTGAACAAGCCTGTTGCCACGTAGAAACGTGTGAGGATAAGCAGCATCATCATTATTTCTCATTACAATCAAATTCTAGAATCGTCCGCAGTTAATCGTAACTGATGGAGACCAGAATCTGATTGTAATCCAATAGTAGAAAACTTGAAAAATTTGTTTCAATTTTTGAGCATCTCTTTTAAAAAGATTTCCTGAAAGAATTCTAAAAAAGCTAATAAAATGTAAATTTTGCTATGATTAATCGATTGCTTGCTATGAAATTCCGTTGAAATAAATAAGAAAGAATCACGTGATTCTTTTGTGAATGATGCAAAATCAATGATTTAAACGACGATAATATATGAAATTGAAGAATGCATATTATATTAACCAAGTTACGAAAGATAGCAAAAAAATGTTTTCGATACACTGTGCGTAAAAGTGAACTTTGCGCACAGTTTGTCGACTTTTACTCACAGTTTATCGAAAAGTATAGTTAGATACACGGTCGTAAAACCTATTTTTCGCATCCTCGTGATGATTCCGACCCTCGCCTGCGGCTCGGGCCGGAAACCCATCACTCAGACGCGAATAAAACATTTTACGCCCTTGTATCGAAATGTACTATTCTTTACGGATCTAAACGTTTAGTATGGAATATTTGTGAATACAATTATCGATTTCACGAAAATTTTGAAATGTTCATTCTTGTCGAATTACCTAGTTGAAAACGAATTGATAGAGTGAACTGTAAAACCTCTTAGCACATCTTTGGGAGGCCATCTACTATCCATTATCCATGTGACTTTCAACAAGATCGATCGGAGGGTTGATAAGAAATCATTGAGCAAACAAAGACTCAGTCACACACAAACTGAAACAGACACGTGAACTTTTCATCCTGAAAGCCTTCACTTATGGGGATTTGGCTCGCACCATGCTCTGTTCCTCTCAATGAGATCTTTCAATTCTAGGTAAAGCTTTTCCCTCGAAGCTAATTGGTGGTAAAGAAAAATCTTTATCTGCAGAGGCAGTTAATGTTTTTTTGCGTGCGTTGTTTTTTTCGTGCACCCGTTCTCTTAAACCCGTTCATTGATCGTTCTGAAATTCATATGAGTGGTAAACGACCACCCAAATATGTGCTGAAAGGATTTACAGATCAATCTATCGAACAGTTTCCAATGTATACGTCGGAAAAACAAAAATTTTAAAATTTTTCGAAAATTTGCTTTGGTTTTTCGAAAATATCTTTTACAAAGATTTCCTGAAAGAGTTTGGAGGAAGCTAATAGAATGTTCATTTTGCCATGATAAATCGATTGGTTGATGTCGAATTTCGTTAAAATAAATAAGAAAGAAATATCACGTGATTTTTTGTGTATTATGCAAAATTTATGATTTAAATTATGATAATAGATGAAAATGAAGAATGCACACTATATTAACCAAGTGACGGAGGATAGCCAGAAAATGTTTCCTTAGGGATCTGAAAGTTCGGTATGAAAATTTTGGACGAAAATATTTCTGTACGGAATAATCGATATTTTGAAAAATTTGGCATTTTTTTAGTCGCATAAATCGAAAATTGTTCGATGGATTGGTCTGTAAATGCATTCAGTACACCTTTGGATGCTTCATCTACCACTCATACGAATTTCAGGAAGATCGATGAAAGGGCTTAGGAGAACGGGTGCACGAAAAAAAAACAACGCACACACACTCATAGGCACGGGCAATGTCAGACAAAGAGAAAGATGATTTTTTAGCGTGGCAGGGATGATAGTGGAAGAAAAAATGTGACCTACAATAGGAAGATCTCGGTGAGAGGAACAAAATGGTGAAAGCCAAATCCTTGTAAATCTAGATTTTTAGAATGAAAAATGGATTGGAGTGAAAAATTTCGAGAAAAATCTCTTGTCCTGAACACAACTCTTTCTCTTTGAGAAAACAAAAGCATAGAATCCAATAACTTTAAATCAGGAAAATTCTGTACTTGTAATCGTACTTGAAAAATAATTATTGTCATCGCATGTACAAAAACATAACTAACAAATTGAAATTCGTGTCTATCTCTTTATAATTGACAAATATCTCGACTCGAAGCGGATTCATTTACAATTAAAAGCACGTGCTCTGCAAACTAATTCTGAAATTAAATATCCTGGTCACGAATTGGATCGCATTATTAGTCCATTGCACGTAATTTCTGCGTCTTGTTTATGCGAATCAGGCTTTAGCAACTTCAAAATCTCTCTGACGCATTCATTTCATCCTGTGATGTAGACGAGACTGCATTCCGAAAAAGTATAAGGAATACTCTCTTGAATTACAATATCATTTTGGGTTTCAAAATTGATCAATACATAAGTATATATTGAATACTAATTGAGCAATACGTACTTAGATAGATGATGGTTTTATCGAGTTTCTTGATCTTCAGCTTATCTTATTTAATCGGAAGTTTCCCACCTCATGTTGTTATCTACTTTTTGATATATTTCGTCAACAGATAGAATTCTTGTCTCGGCCTATAAGTAATTTCGGTGACCCGATGATTCTTCCTGCGCATCATCATCATCCATATCTTGTTTAATACATATGGATTATCATGTTAAATGATTTTTGTTGCTAAATGACCTTGAGCTCAAATTGCGCAGATGAATTTTTAGTTTCTTAAATGAATTTGTAACTCACTCTAATCTTTCAATAAATTTTGGCATACCTGGTAATTAACTAATCGTAATTAACGATAATTTGTCAAAATCGTCTCTTGTAATTAGCAATACATAGATTTATTCAATGAAAAAGTTTATTCCTTGATGATGATTGCTGTTTTTCACAAATTTAAAAGCCGGAATTGTGCCAAATTCAATAGCCATCGGGTTCTCGGACCTCACGTCTAATGGAATCAAAAAGAGGCCCCCGTTTCAGAAGATCTATTAGTAATTTTGAAGAATGGAAAATCAAATTTGTGGCTTCAAAATTATGTTTTCAAAAACAACCGGTACAGAGTCGAGGACGAAGATTTTGAGACCGTTGGTCGACTATCTTCAATATCATATTGCTCAATTTTCTATCAGAAACTTTGATAATCGATATTTTCACTGTTCTTTTTACTGTTAATTTCCTCGGAAAAGACTCTTGAATTCTTCAATTTTCGTGAGTACTGGGTCATTAGTGAGGGTGAAAAGAGTACAGTGTGACTTTTCTGAGACCATAATTTATTTTTCAAAAATAGTCTGAAAAAAATGTTTATTACTTAATTAGTTGATACTGCATGTCGGGCTAATATTTAACAAATTCATCCATACTATGAGTACATATTTCGTCAGAATTTCATTGCAAAATTGACCGGACATCTGTCAAAAGTTGGGTTAGCTCATCGTCTAAAAGCAAAAAAAAAAACTAAATGGTGGATCTTTGTCAACTTTTGAAGCAAGCGCCAATGATGCGACATCACGAAACCTCATCAGCTCGCAGAAAACTAAGTTTTTTCCGCCTTGACCCACATTATGGTGATGTTCACAGGCTACCGTAACAAATTGAACATATACTTCAAAATTGTATTTTGAGTGCTTAATCACGGTTCACTTTTGCAAATCTTTAATTAATGCACAGCGAGAACTTTGGCATTTCAAGTTTCTAACTGAAGATGAGCAGTAAAACACGAAAACTAAGTTTGGTTGTATATGATGTATCATCTAGAGTCACTCTTTTTGGTAAGTTTGAGCAAAAGCTAAAAGAGCTTATTCAATAAAGGTTTCCAATATCCTGAAAGCATTCCGTTGTATGAAGAGTTGTCGAGAAAATTCAATTTAGCTCGAATTTCAACATTCTCTCTTTTTGAAAATTTCTGAATTAAATTTGAGGATCCAGATAAGGAAGTTTTATCAAAAAATCGAGATTTTCTCGCTTTGGAACAATAAAGATACGATCGATCCATCAAAAACGATTTTTTCAGCCTAAAATTTTTTAAAATGTATAACACTCGTAGACGACTCATATGATTGATCTCAATTCATTTTTCCTCAGACTCAAATCATCTTTAATCGAATCCTCAATCCAATTTCATTACTGCCAATTAACATCATTACATAATATTTCTCAAAAAAATTGCAAATATCATCAATTCATCTTGTATGTCTTGTTTTTTTTTCTGTATACACGATCGACAAATTCACCTTTCTGAATCATCAATGTCTTTGAACTCAATTACATGTTTCACCTTCTAAGATTTTGCAATACAGGTGAGAATTGATGTATGTACACTGCCTGACCAGACTTGGAATTATCCACTTTCTCGTACATATATACTCGAGGCGAGCATCGCTTTAAACTTTTGGTCGATATCGTTTCTACAGATCTTTTTATACCATACGTTTATAGTGTTTATACTACCTTATTATGCGGCATCGACTTTGTGTGTACACAACCGCAATTACGAATTCTGACTTTTTCCAAAAGGACTTTTTTGGAGACACGCTGTGATGAAAAAAAATTATCTCGTGGCTAACTTTTTTTTTATCTTTCGAGTTTTAATTCTTTGATAGAAAATTTTCGATGCGCAGAAGAGATGTGATACTTGAATGTAAAGATGTGGCAAAAAGTAACATGGTACAGGTAAACTTTTTTTGTTAAGTCCATTCGACTTTTTTTTCAATCTTGACGGGCTGATGTGAGAAAAACGTTAATGCCGCAAACACATTTGATTCCTCTAATTAATACCACCAAAGGCAATGTGCAATTAGTCAATTGATTGACAGTGTCAAATTAGTTTACTGTTCAGATGGGGTTATCAGGAAAGAGACGTACATCTTTCTGAACACTTAATCATTTCAGGATTCATCGAATTTGTCGAATTTGGTAACTACTTTCTAATACTCTATCGATTTTTGACGGAATGTCTTATCGATTGATTTATCGATCAACTAATACACAGGTTATGAATCAAATTAAATATTTCAATGTAGCTATAACACTTAATTATACCAATTATAAAGATTAATAATACTGGTCTTATAATTTTACGATTTCCTTGACTTAATATTCGAATTCAAATTTTTCTTATTCAAATCGTATTTGTACTAGACGAATGAACCAACTGAAGATGTGAAACCTGTGTTCAGGATTGGATTAAAAAAAATATTAGTTGTAACAACACTCATTTTTCCAATAAATACTTTTTTTACAAATCAATCTCTTGCTTTTAAATCTTTTCATGACTTTGTTTCGTAAGATATTCAAGGATTCTGTCGCTCTGATACTGAGATATCATCATTTTTAATTGTTCAATGAAACTTTTTGAAACCTATCCAATTATGTAAATGTGATCCCGCGGAATAGTAAATTTCGCACCAATTTTATGAGGTTGTAGCTCATTTTTGAGCGATTAATTTTCGGCCTGAGTCGCAGGCAAGTGTCGAAAAATTTTTTCGGAAATGGGGAACCTCGTGAGCAAGGCGTGGATGCTATTCTCTGCAATTTTTCGATGTTTTGGGTGCCCACAAAATTGACGAAAAATATTTTTAAATACTTGTTGATAAAAATGCATAAAAAATGCATCGCTTTGAAATTCTGTCCAACAAATTTTAATACCGTATTGTTCAAGCAAATTTTCTAATTTTGATTTACATTTCGTGAATATAGACCAAGCCTGATTTCTAAGAGCTCGACTTCAATAAAACAAAATTACTGTCTGAACTTGATGTTTGTGTCACTTATTTAGTGAAGAGAATTGTGACATATACTAAAATAACTTGAAAAGCACGCTTGAAAATCGGGCATACAATTACTTTCCACTCAAAACAATAGAAAATGAATGATCTCATTTCAATGTATACGAACTAAAATTCTGTGTGGTACAAAAAGTCCGAAAACATCACGAACAAGTAATTTGTCGTTACATCAAAACAACTTTTAGAGTGACTATTAGCCAGGAATTGGGCACATGTATTTTTTAGATATTTATAACTCGAAATTCTAACAAAAAATTACTCATAGATTCGATCTTTTAATGAATTGAATTTTGATTCATGCTTGAAAAATAACTCTATACCGTAAAGTCGTAATACGAAATTCACATTGGAGGCTGTTTTGCATCGATGAGAATTCCAAAATAGTATATTATGATGCAAGAGCGCAAGCGATGGTTTTCGCACTTTGAGTGACTTTTTTAGGCCCGAGCCGCAGGCGAGGGTCTAAATAGTCACGAGAAAGCGAAAACCGTTGCCGGTCGAGTATCATACTATGTTTTTTGATCTTCTGTGAGCAAATGAAAAGCGAAAAACAGTGTGCAAATGACTCATTTGCGCACAGACGATCAAAAAATTCTTTTCGCAACTTTCTGAGTGAAGTTTTGAATTTGCAGAATTTTTGATTACAAAAATGTTTAAGCCGCAGTTTAGATTTTTCTCTGTCATATGAGACGACGATTATTACGCGACGACGAGCTTATCGCTGACGTTTTTTCATTCATTCTTTCTCAATCATTTCGTTCGTCATTGTTTTACCTGAAATCTTCGTATAGCCTATCTCACTCTACGTAATTATGACATTTTACATTTTATAATCACACAAATTCTCCATCATTCGATAGGAGCAATGAAAAAAGTTTAAAAAAAAATTAAAAAATCTCAATTGGCGCGAAATTTAAATCTCAAATTGCAAGTATTCTCTCCTCGTTCTCTACCTTCTTGTTCGTCATCTCACAGCTAAATCCGAAAAAAAAATCAAAAAAATTTTATAAATATCCTATGAGGACCGTATAGTAAGCATCCTCTCGTAATACCAATGCCAATCTCACATCAAATCTCCACATCTCTGCAAACTTTTTTTCGCGCATCATTGTCCCATTTGCTCTCGATGCTCTTCATCTCAAACGCCAATACTTATACAAAGTGTGTAAGAAAAGAAAAAAAAATTACTCAAGTCTCGGCGCCACACTCTTATATATATCCCTCTCTTTTTTTATCTCGATTACCGATTCGACGTATCGTTGTGCGCACCGCGGGAAGTATATACCTCTCCGATTTCCAAAACGATCTTCTCCCTCTCTTATAACTATACATATACTGCATTCCTTTTTATAAAACTCATGCACCAAAGTTTCAGAGGTGAGTATACAGTATTAGTATAGTTTGCCAAGTTGGCCTGTCGTATTACTTACTTACTCGAAAGTTTCTCGTCATCAAATTCACAAGGTGTCACCTGGGCATCATCATCATCATCATCATCATCGTTATCGTTCTCCCACACCGATTTTTTTTTTCTTTTCGGTTGCGGCCGTTCATTTAGGTATAGACTATACCTAGTGCTTTATGCTTGTTAAAAGTATATTTTAGTATTGGCGCGTCGTTGGACTTGGTAACACCACAACAGGTGTGCTGTGATTATTATCAGCTGTTTTAGTGATATTTTTTTTTTCTTTCAAGTGATAAGAAAGCAGTGTAGGAGATAACAGAAAATTGTGAATTGAATTTGTGAGTGTTAGTTGATATTGAATTTTAAGCAATGTGCACTGATGCTGTAATGGGATAATGCTCTGAGAGAGTGCGTATTTAGAGAAAATCAGCCGGAGTGGACTACAATGATCTCGAAATATCTTGAATGCAGTGACAACGAAGAAGAAGAAGAAGAAGAAGAAGATTACTAAGTGCTATTGACAGAGCCAAGTTTTCAATCGTAAAGTACAAAAAATAAGTACACTTTAGCAGGATGAGTGAGAACGACACAGGTTTGTTAAATTTGAATTTCCCGCTAATTTTTGGGGCGTAAAATTTCTGTTTTTCATAAATATTTTAGAATACATAGAATTACTGACATTCGGAAATTTTACTCATTAGCTTCAGAATAGACTATATGTTAAATTCTTATCTGGCTGTATGTAAAACCGACTCATTAGTCTATGAGAAGAAAAAGCCGCGATGAATTACCGGCAGCAAACAGATTAACAAATGACCTAGAAGTGAAATTAAGCATCATTAAACACGAAAATTTTTACTATTATTGCGGGATAAGGCTGTGATGCTGGTTTCTATCTATGTACAGAATTGTTTGCCATAGGCTCAAATAACTAACTCGCTTCAAAATTTATAAATTCGACTTACTTTGGAAGACTACAAGGCTATGCTAAGGTTTTAAATTAATCGTTAGTTTAAAAAAATGTCATTATGAAATATTAAATTATAGACATCGTGCAATACTCTTTTATCCTGCAAAAATTCATTTCAAGATAGAGTTCTAACATTTCTGATACCAGAAATTATACTCTGGATTATTATTGCTAGTCAAGCATCTTATAATCTTGTCACGATTTGACGTGGAATACAAGTAGCTCATACGTAAACTTTGCAAAAAGTTGTTTTGTGACCGCGAAAAAAGTTTTTTTTTTCTCTTGTATAAACGTACGTTTGCCTTAAATCACTCGGCTAATTTCCATCAGAGATTGTTATATTCTTCGGGTAATCCTAAAAAATACTCAAAAAGTTCATGTGAAGATATGTAAGAGAGACTGAAGCTACTTCATAAGCTACGAATCAAGTATTTTTCTTGTACGGTAAATTTAGAGGAATTTTGTGAATCTGATTTTACAATAAAAACACAAGACTGATCCAGATAAAACTGGATAATTACCCATGATCAAATTTCAAAGCATTCGAAAGATCAACAAAGCATAGATCAAGACTACCTACTTGCGAGAATTTGTAAATTTTAAGTTTCCTAAGATTACTTTCTGCTCTCAGCGTCTAAAGTTATTTCAAAGAGTAAATAAGCTTTTCGGTTGATTCTCGCTGACTTCAAAGAGATCATGAATTTCTCAAGATTATTTTTTGCTATTTCACTTTGCATACTTACTCACCATAAGACGATTCGCCTCCTCTTGACTTGTGTTTGGTCTCCAGATGAAGCATCGGCTTACTATTTCGAGATTGCAACAAATTTTGGTTTAGAATTTATGACAAAAATTGAATATTCTGAATGAAAAGTTACATTAAAATAAATTTGGATAGTCACGAGTATAAAACACAATTTGGTGCTATTTCATTGATTGATCATAATTCGATGCCTGGATCAATTGTCTTTGCGTTTTAAAGTGAAAATTTGTTGAAGATTAAAATACTGTTTTGACTGTAAATTCCATCTACCATTCTTGATCTGCTTGAATCGAATATGCGCAAGTATGGCAATGTAATTCAAAATAATAATTATATATATGCCTGTGAGACGTAATAATTGAAATTTACTGCCATCAAACATCTTTTTTTTTAAATTATCTTCAGGGATTAAACTATTTCGTGGAAAATTCCATTTCAATTAAAGTATACGTGAAAACAATTTCTACAATTATTTTGATAATCAATGAACAAAATACTTACATTACGGCTGTTCATTGAAACCGATTCATGTCATTTCCAGCTTCCGCAAAATTGAATCGCAAAATAAGATAAAACATTTGATAGTCAAAACTATAATGCCATAATTTTCAACTATTTTTGACTAAACAATGTAATCTATCCGGTTCAATAAAGAAACAGAAAATTGATATCCAAACGATTTTACGAGAAATTTAACCATAGTTGGAGTTGCACCTTCGGTTTTTGAGAGAGAAAGAAATCTAAATGAACAATCGTGAAAAAATGAAAGTCTTGTTCATATTGTCTCTCTTTCGGTCTATACTATTTTGAAAATGAAAATTCCCTGAGATAATCAATGATAAATAACTGAGATTTTCTAATCTCACGGTTTTTAGCCTACCATAGGCATGCCATTTAAAAGTAGCTGGAACATTTGTATGTTTGAGATGAATGAAAAATCTCAGAAAGCGAGGGTGAGGTGAGGGTTTTAAGGAGAATGAAATCAAATACACCAGATAGGTATCAAATTTTTTTTTTATTTTTACCATAATTATGATTATTGATCAACATAATTCATTCTTAAGAGCATGTTTTGTGAGCTCCGCCAGATCTGATTAGATTTTAGCGTATGGTTCTGTTATTTTTTTTTTGTTACTTATTTTGTTATTAAAACATACGATTTTCAATAAAGTCTCGGTATAAATCGTCTGAAAAGTGTAGACTGTAGCGAAACAAAGCGCGTTGGAGAACGATTTATAAAGGGCACTTTTGAAGTCAGGAAATTGATTGAGATATCAGATCAAAAAATGAGTTAATTGAAATTAAACACGTATTGTAATACCACAAAATGACTAGAATTACAAATTGATGAAATAGATTTCACGTGGTTGTGTCCAACCTCTCAAAAATTGTACTAACGAAAATGGGAAAATTCCCACTCATGATTAATTCAAGAATCGAATTATTTTTCGAAAAGGAAAAATGATGCAATTGATCATGATATTTTATTCGTTTTTTAGTTATCGCGAGCTTAGATGTTAAAATCAGTCCGGATTATATTAATTGCCCTGTATCTTGATTTATTATCCTTATGACAGAGACGTTTCCCTAATCCCGATATGAAATAGTGATCTCACAGTTGATAAAATGAAACTCGCACTGAATTTTTCCTCAGCTATTCAGATCTGAAAGAATTAAGGAAATTAAAAAAAAAATAATTAAAAAAAAAGGAAGGGGAGCTCCAACATTCGCTCCTCTTCAGTGAGATGCCACCATTTTAAAAATCATCAGTTTCAAACCCCAATCAAATTCAATATATAAATATTGACTTTGATAAGGCGTGATTCCGACTCTTGCATCTCCCCTTTTTTTAAGTACTCTATAAAATGTATGACTCTTAGTAATAGGAAGTTAACTCCGGACTAAGAAAAAACCGAGAATTTTTCAATTTTAATCTAATATACTATACAGATCGGTTTGAAAACAGAGCTTTAGAGAGTATCACATTTTTTGGAAATACTTGAATTGAATGTTCATTCATTGGGTTTAATAAGAATGTTTATACGAGGATGATGAAGAATTTTTTTACAATTAAAGATTCTAAGCAACCACTTTCCATTCTCCATAGCGTTGGCATAGAATTTATAGAAAAAGGAAATTAACTGACCTAATTTGAACTAAATTTTCAAAATTTCAGGTCTGACTGGTAAATATCATTTTAGAAGAATCAAATTGATACACGCAAAGATCAAAGCTACTAGAGTAAATTTGAGAGGTCTCATGATTTTCATATATTTGTATTCGGTAAATTTTTTGATTTGTATGAAATTGATTTCAAAAAGCTTGTATAATATCATAAATACCGAAAATGAAAGAAAGATAATTATTGACAATACTGGGGTATTTCATTTTAGAACAGAGACAAAAAAATTATTTCACGAATCTTGATGCTTCTTATTCTAAAATATATGTATTTTCGGGGGGGCTAAGAAAGATTGAGTCACTCGATGAACATGATTATTACAACAAAGGCTTCGACATTTACAAGGTATTGAACATGTCCAGCTAAAAATGATAGGGGTTGCAAAATGAATTGATATTTTCAATCATGCTATTTTGCAGCGGAGTTCAATCGAAATTAGATTAGACAAAGAATTAATTCTTGTAAGAAGAACAAGAATTCTCAAAAGGCGATTCACTTCGATCCCTCCTGATCTCGAGGTGTACAGATTTTAAAATTTTAAAAGCCTGAGATTTTGAATTGGCAATCGTTGTTATGATTTGTGAATTAGAATCAGAAATTCTGTTATTATATAGTTTTAGTTTCCAATTATATCATTCTTATATTGTGTGAGGGGAAAAGTAACAACAAGATACAATATTTGTGCAAAATTAGACGGGAAGCCCCAATTTATTGAAAGATCTTCTTTTTGGCTACATCCTTCGTTTTTTTTTTTTAATAACTTCTAAGTCCTTTGGCTTGATTTCAAAATTGCAGGTACGGTAATACCTTGTAAAGACTATTATCAGCACCTTCGTTCATCAAATCTCGAACTAGTGAAAAACTTCTGTTACTCAATGATTCACTGGAATTCTGAATCTGATATATCGCTCCGCTAGATATAAGCTGCTCTTATTGATGTTCATATTAATATCTTTGGAAAGAATGTCCAGTAAATTTGGAATATACCATTTCAAAAATGCTTGTGATCCTGGTTGCTACAACTCCCCAAATTGTGTTTTTTTTTGGGATGAAGCTCATAAGTATATTTCTTTTCGCAATGGTCAATATTATTTGCATGTTCACGTATGCAGTTTCTTCAGGACTCCGCAGGATAATATTCAAGCCTCGGACCGAATTGGTATCATTCCGGAAATTTAAAAAAAAACGTAACTCCCATTAGTACAGTTTCAAAAATAAAGAGGATGTATAAGAGACGAAACGCATGAAATTTTGATGGATTACCTGAGATCAAAATCGACCATCAAAGTAAATTTAGTGTCACTTTACATTCCACTTTTTCCCAAGAATATTGTATTATGCGCTTATAGTGTCAAACGAGAATCCTACTCATATACCTATGTCGTGTATTATATAGTATTTGCGTGAGTAAACTGCTAGCGTTTCCAGAGCCTCAAATTTCATCTTTTTTCTTTGAAATTTGGTCTTCATACACTGAGCCGTATATCATAATATCAGAACTTTTGGGATGTCGATATGACATTTTCTCTCGATATGCTCTGATTTATCACAACATCATTCATCAATATTCGAGATAGTATTCATTCATGATCAGGCTTTCTTGCTATACTAATAGGGTGATTCCTTCATTCTATTAATAAAATACATCATCATCATCGACAATCATTGTCGTATCACCCATTTTCTTATGACCGTAATTGCAGTGTGAGGAAGCACATCTTTTGGCAGAAGCATCCAGTAAATAATATCTTCAAAAAGCTCACTTCTCGTATGACTGAGATATCCGAGTCAATCAAAGATTGAGAGGAATTGTTATAATTTGTATGACTGAAATAAAACGATTAATCAAGAATAACCTTAATATTCATCAAAACGAGCCTGATGCTTTCGAGTCTAAGAATGTACGCTTTTAATAACTTTTTCATGCTTTCTTCAAAATTTCAATCATATCTTCATTGCAGGTCCAAATATATCTTCGTTGCAGATCTAATTACGTCTTCGTTGTAGATTTTTTTTAAGATTGCGAAGAAGATGCTACTAGACTCGTTTTTTTTCACATTTTTCCAAGTTGAAATTTCACTTGATTTGCATGTACTCTGTGATTATTCCTCATTATTTGTCTCAATATTGAGTCACTGTGACACTCATTTTGCGATCTTATCGCCAAAATCTTGCTTGGAAGGAAAAGCTTGAATATGAAAATAAAATTGATTCTTAAGGCAAGTTTTTGTAAGACGATTACACTCATCATAGGTGAATTATAGAACTACAATGGTATGTATACGAGAAAATACGTGCATATTCTGGATGAGAGCATAAGTCGAAGCACTTCACCTCAATACTTGAATTTTCAATGATATACTGTGAACGATACTCTTCATCTAGTTTACGATGCTGCGATAGTCACTTTATTGACATTAGATCATACGAATTTCTAAGGTATTATTTCTGAGTCAAATATATCTTCCAAATAGTTTCGCCTTCAAATAGGGAGCACGGAATCATCTTCAATATCTGATCAAGTACCATTATATCACTCATCATATCAACTTCATGATCGACTTCATTTGTGGATTTCATTTCAATATAATTCATACTTGATTCCTCATAACTCAATCATTTGCTTGATCTCAATCATAATTCCTTGTGTCACTATCGTTTGCACGATGCACTTCTTTTCACACCATGTAGAAATATAATGAACTGATAGTATCTGATCATTGTTCATGGACCAATCGAGGCTGAACTAATGGTAGTGGCGAATTAGGCAAAATTGAGTTAATAATCATTATAAAGATCGACATCTCCAACCCACAATATTCAAAAGTGTTCGAATCCATTGGTTCAACTTTCCAAGTTGGGTACCATAGTTTCTGAAACAAGCATCTCGGGGTGGGTCGGGGGGGGGGTGACTATGATTAGTTAAATGAGTCATGGCTCAAATAGAATTGAAGAGAATTAATCATGAATAAAGTAAGATTGAATTATTCATTACAGATCTTGACGCAGCAAATGATACGAGGGATGAAAGACTCTTCATGGAGCACAGAAACTCTATAGAAGATATGGATTCGCAGCAAATAGTGAGTACGAACCTTTTTTGTTTTATCAAAATTCAGGGGATGCCATCTTTACATGGATCCGTAAACTACCACGGAGCTTTAGAATTTTCAAAATTCTTGGTTGTTATGGGGAACTTTTCATTGTTTCTCTATTCAAGATGTTGCTTATTCAGTTTGAAGCATGTTCAACTCATACTCTGATTTCTTGTTCAATTCATAGATCATCTTGCATTCCGTCGATGTGCAAACTACCCAAGGTCTCTCAAAACTCTCAAATGATTCTATACGCTGATTCAAATTGCAATTCATCAATACACATTCAATACCTTATATCCATCTCATGAAAATTCTATTCAAGATTCTGAATCACGATTCAGTTCCTCAGATTTAAATGATGGTTCGATTCTTTCATCAACTGAGGCGTTGCTTTAATACGGAATTTTATCATCGTAATGATTCTGCATAAGCTTTTTGAGTCCACAAGTATCTGGTACCAATAAATCTGATAAAAACATTCATTTTTACAATCTTGGAAGCTTTAAGTGCACTTGATTATTCTGTCTATGCTTTTTATGATCTCAATCTTTCCTGAGAGATGAAGTTATTGGTCTGATTGATTCTGGCGTCAATTTCAAAAAATGTCTCTCCACATTGCGCTATCAGCTTTTGCTTCGATCCTTCGCCGCTTTGCCAGAACATGGCGATATTCGAATGTCAAGAAACACGTAATATTTCCTATCATGTCGATCAATCAATTCTGCAGTGATTCGTGACATGTTCCATTTCTGTGAGCAGTGGTAGAATGAAATTCCATCCAATTTTCTCTTCTGGCGTCATCCATGTAACCACTGAATTTGCACATTCTCAACATTTCGAAATTGGTGGGTGCTTAATCCGGTTCACTAGACTATTCAACAAAACTCTAAAATGGGGACAAGGAATATTTTTAACTTACAGCACTGAATCAACGGGGAGATTATCAAGATTTTCAAAATCCATAGCTTAATTCAAAAATTCCTAGAACTTCATGAATTCGAAGGATGATCATGCAAAAACATAATTTCATAATGAGTTATCATGACAGCCCAAAACCTGGTTTGTTCACTCATGCCTGTTTCAGACTAGGGGGAAAATCGAGACTCAGACAATGATTGTAAGAATGCTTCACTGCAATGGTATTCCCAAAACCTCGAAGTTTCCCAGTACTTGGGTTCAAATGACAGTCAGTTTGCAAATGTTAGAAGATTTAGGAATCACATTCTGAATAGTAACGGCATGAACTTCCTGTTCTCGTTGGATCCATCTTCCTTTTCATATTTCTGATAGTACTCATGACCATAACGGAATATTACTGTTCGTCTCCTCAATAACTGCAAACTGGTAGTTGTCTTCAATTTTTGTTTCAAAGATCAAATCGAGATTTCTCAAGTACTTGTTCACTGTGATAGCGTTCAATGTCAACTGAACACATTTTTTCAAACTACTGCATCGCGTTAAAATGGGTTTCACGCCACACAAAGGGTATATGCATGTCCTCGGATATGACCTGTAACTCACAAAAGTATTCCACTCCTACGGATCCCAGACACTTTCTCAAATTTGACTGATAGGATAAAACTTGCATTGATCAAGGGTAATTACATGATAAGTCACCATCTAGAATTATTCTACCTACGGAAAAGCCATTCCAGAAGATAGTACAGGACATTTTTCGCCACAACACGTTCCAAATTAATCCCTCAATGTTTCGTGAGAAGACTGGGATGCTCCACATTCATGTTAGAACTCTGTAACTCTTTGAAGGTTGGTTCGAATATTACGTGGACCTCATCGCCACGATTTCGAAATTTATAGAATAGAATTGCGATGGAATTGATGCAAAAGTTCTTACAACTTGATGCAATTTGGTAATCTGGAGAGGAGAGTACTGCTCAAAGTGCTTCACATGCGATTCTTTTTACTTCCTCCAATCTGGCGAAATGTGAAAAATGTACTCCAAAGGAACACTGGAAGCAATGAGTATCCGCTCGCTCATGTTCTATAACTCAAAATGAATACGAATCCCTATGGATCTCGATGATCCACAAAAAATGATGGATTAAAAGAAACCTGGTCCTAGAACACAGCTCGAGTGCATCCACGATGAGGACTTCGTCTTCAGCGTAAGTGGCGTGACATTGGATTTTATGTGGGTTGTGCGATGTAAATGATACGTCTGGTCAACTCAATAACTGGAAGACTTGTCCTGTAACTCTCAAGGATGATTTCCAACATCGTGTGGACTACCGAGAATCCACCTCATACAAAAGTCGAAATAGTAGAAATATCAGGGAACTGGGAAGACTCATACGGGTTTTAGCACCTCTAGTGTCAGACGGCGTAGTTGGTCTAAGAGGCCGATACCATGCCCAGTCTCATTTCATGGTCATGTGCAGGGAAATGTGGATGTAACAGGATCAATCTCAAAGTCCGCACTACATCTGTAACTTGAATAAAAAAAACTACCCAGGCGGATCTTGCGAGATCCATTGCAAATATAGATTATTAAAATGGAACTTGCACTTCGAGCATCTATCCACGGAGACTGAGTATATCTGCAACCCACGACAAGACTATCCACTTTGAAGAGTCAATCTCAAAGTCCGCATCAAATCTGTAACTCGAATCAAAAACTTCCCAGGTGGATCTCGAAAGACTCGTATTGCAAATATTGATTATTGGAATGGAACTTGCACTTCGGGTGTCTATCCACAGAGACTGAGTATATCTCGATCCCAGGACATGAGTATCCACTTCGAAGAAGGATTAGTGGTCTAGATCTGGTGGAGGTTTGTGCGGCGATGTGTTGAATGTGAGCAGTGTTCGAAGCTACCCTGTAACCCCAAAGATGATGTCCAACTTTTCGCGAAATCCTTCACATCCAC
Organism: Eretmocerus hayati; assembly: GCA_029851415.1. Classification (NCBI taxonomy): domain Eukaryota; kingdom Metazoa; phylum Arthropoda; class Insecta; order Hymenoptera; family Aphelinidae; genus Eretmocerus; species Eretmocerus hayati. The sequence continues at coordinate 7,036,867 of CM056744.1, forward strand.
GATCGATGTTGATTGGAATCCTCAAAACGCAGGGAAAGTTATACCAATCTTGAGAATTTTAGAGTCAACTGACGCACCAGACCTATTGGATTGCAAGTCCGTTACACGATGGACAAATTCATGGTTGGCAGAACCTCTACATCTGGCAGCCTGAACTCGACCTGTAACTTAGAAAGGAAACTACCACCGTGGATCTCGAGAGACCCATTGCAAATACAGGTTATTGTGGTGGAACTTGCGCTTTGGGTGTATATCCACGGAGGCTAAGGATGTCTGCATAGATTCCGTGACGATGCTAACCACTTTGAAGAGGAATTTATGGTATATTGATCTAGGGTGGGGCTGTGCAGCATTTTGTCGAGTGTGAGCAGTATAGAAAGCTGTCCTGTGACCCCCAAACATGATATCCAATATTTCGCGGATTCCGTAGAATGCAATGTATAGGTGTTGATTGGAGTTCTGCAAGATAGGGGAAGTCATACGAATCCTGATGAGGATTCCAATGCCAGACGCTGCACTTGACTTATCGAACTGCAAGGTCTTTGCAGGAATGGAGATACAGAAAATCGGCATAGACTATTGTCAGAATCCCGCAGATTGCGCTCGTCCTGTAACTTAAAAACAGATACTACCCTTGTGGACCCTGAGAGATCCAATGCAAATACTAATGATCGAAATAGAACTTGCGCTTTGGTAAGACTTCGAGTAGGCTGAACACGTCTGGGTAAGTTTGAAGATGAAATCACCAACCTCAACGAGAAATTGGTGAAATGGAACGGTTGATGGACTATTTGACGACTGCTCAATTTCTCTGTAACCGTTAAGAATACTATCTAATGTTAAGTGGATTCTAGAGAATCCACAGAATATGAAGCATTCACAACTATGAATATCTAATTTATGGAAAAAATCATACGTCTCTGGTTTCCTTGCGAATCAGAGATACCGGTTGACCCAAAGTTGTAGCTGTCGTCGCTCTATGCGAAATCGACCCTCATTCTAAACCCTGCAACCTGTACTGAACCTGAAACTTCAAACAGAAGCTTTTTTCTGGCGGACCCCGAGGGATCCATTGTCGTGGTACTCAATTCAAAAGGAACCTGCTTCCGTGTGGCACGTCCGGGAAACATGACAATTGATGAGAAGATCCCGCGATAGGATGATTGATTCCCACGAAAAAGATGTGACCGCCAGTATGACTGGGTGCTGTCGACCGGATGATGTCGTATGAAGAGTGTCGGACAACCTTGTTCACTCTTGGGCTGTACTAGGACCTCCAGACACGACGCTCTCACTCTTTCAGAGATTGGACTTGGCGATGCAGGAAATCCTTCATTAGACGGGTTGAATGAGAATAGTAGATTCCATATGCATCTTCGACATTCCTAGTTGTAAGGACGTAGTTGGCCTTGGAATTTCTGCAGTGGCTGTCTGTTATGGCTATTTAATTTTGTATCCGAGTAGATATTGGAATACGCGAAATCAGCGAGCCTAGAGTGTTCTTATGGCCAGAATGGAAGAGAACCTGTAACCAGAAACTAAAAATACCGGTTTGGATCGTGAAAGATCCACCACGTTGCTATTTCTATTTGTTGGAATGGAACTTGCGGACAGGAGGTGTATTGGTGAAAATTGTGGACAGTTGTCAAGAGTCCACGGTGATGGAATCAGCTTCAACGGGAATCTGTACCGGCGCGCTGTCGATAGACTGTGAAATGATGGAATTCCACGCAGTGAACTTCTACTCCTGAGACTAATGATTCTGTAACTATTCAGAATTAGATCCACAATTTCGTGGATTCCTGAGAATCCGCGATATACATATTGGTTGAAATTTTCAAAATTAGGGAAAATCTCACGAATCCTGAAAATTCCAGTATTGGACGGAGGACTTGACCTATAGAGTTGCCAGATTCTTGCACAATGGAGGAACGAACGCCAAATCGACAGAACCGATGAATTCCGCAACTTGAACTTAACCTGTAACCAATAACGAGAACTATCTTTGTGGGTCCCGAGAGACCCATTGCATAAACATGATTGGAATGGAACTTCCGCTTCAGGAATAGTCCGCGGAGGCTGGTGTCTGTCACCTGTATCCCAATACAACATTATCAACTTCTAAGAGAGACTGTTAAAATGGATTTGCAGACGGACTCTTTGACCACCTAATTTTCTCTGTAACCGTCAAGGATGTTGTCTAATGTCAAGTGGATTCCAGGGAATCCACGGAGTATAAAATATCTACGAGAATGAACATCTAAGAGATAGAAATAGAAACCTTTCGATTACGAAGTATCAGTCGACCTATCGCTGTGTCTGTTGCTCCGCCAGATTCCCGGTCACGAATGATTGCACAATACCGCAGAATCAACGGGATAGTGAGCTCTGCCACCTGTTCTGAACCTGAAACTTCAAATAGAAGCTCCTTCTCTGTAGACCCCGAGGGGTCCATTGTCATTGTACATAATTCAAATTGAACCTGCTTCCGCCCGGCATGTCCAGGGACAACGACAACAGCTGAGAAGATGAGACTATGGGATGATTGATTTCCAAGAATGAATTCGATCACGTGCTGGTATGTTGTATAAGGAGTATTAGACGGAGTTTTCCATTCCTGGGACTGTTCTACAACCCTCGGATATGGCATTCACTCTAGTAGATGGGTCGATAGGAGCCCATGGTGCGAAAATTCTCCCATTGTAATCGTTGAATGATAATCGCAGAATCCATGCGCATCTTCGGAATTTTGAGTCGCTGTCTGTCGTGGTTCTGAATCTGAGTGGATACTGAAATGCGCAAAACTATCAAGCTTTGGGTGTTCTTACAGTCCGCAACGGCCCTGTAACTGAAAGTTGAAAACACGTGTGCGGGTTCGAAAGACCCACTGCAAATTGTACTTGTTGGAATGGAACTTGCGGACAAGTGTATCGGTGATAATTGTGGACAGTCGTCAAGAGTCCACGATGATTGGATCAGCTTCAATGGAAAGACTGTATCAGCGCGCTGTCGATGGACTGCAAGAATGTGGAACTCCACGCAGTGAACTTCCAATCTTGAGAACCATGATTCTGTAACTATTCAGAAGTAGACACACGATTTCGCGGATCCCTAAGAATCCGCAATGTACATTCTCAAACAGTAAGAAAATCATACGAATCCTGAAACTTTCATTGTCAGACAAGGCACTTGGCACTATTGAGGTGTCAGAATCTTGCAAGAATTGTGCACAATCGGGGAACGAACGCCAAATCGACAGAACCAATGAATTCTGTAACTTGCACTCGACCTGTAACTAACAACGAAAACTGGCTTCGTGGACCCCAAGAGACCCATTGCAAAAAAATGATTGGAATTTGGAATGGAACTTGCGCTTCGACGATAGTCCGTGGGGGCTGGAATCACCTGTACAGTTTCCAAACCGACATTATCAACCCACAGAGAGATTGTTGGACTGGATTTGTAGAGGGACTCTTCGACTGGCTAATTCTCTGTAACCGTCAAAGTTGTTGTCTAATGTCGAGTGGATTCCAGGAAATCCACTGGATAAAAAATATTCACGAAGATAAACATGTGGGAGATAGAAATATAAACCTTCCGAATACGAAGTATCAGTCGACTCAGTGTTGTGGCAGTTGCTCCGCTCGATTCCTCGATACGAATAATTGCACGTTACCGCAAAATTGACGGGGCAGTGACCCCTGCAAACTCTCCTGAACCTGAAACTTCTAATGGAAGCTCCTTTTTCGGAGACCCCGAGGGGCCCATTGTCATCGTACATAATTGAAATTAAACCTTCATTCGTCTCGCATAACCATGGAAAACGGCAGCAGCTGAGAGGATGCCACGATGGGATGATTGATACCCATGAAAGTAATTGACGGCGTGCTGAGAATCACGTATGATTCATCAGGAGTGTCGGATGAAGTTGCCTATTCTTGGACTTGTTCCAGAACCCTTGAATATGGCACTCTCGCTGTAGCAGAGGGGTGGAACGGAGTCCATGATGCGGAAATTCTCCCATTACACGCTTCGAATGAGAATCGCAGAATCCATGCCCATCATCATGATTCTGAGTTGTCTGAACGGAGTTGGAGTTGAGATATCTGCAGTCGTCATCTTTCGTGGTTCTGAATCTGAGTGAATACTGTACGCAAAACTATCAAGCTTAGGGTGCTCTCACAGTCCGCATTAGATCTGTAATTAGAAGTTGAAAACACTTGTGCGGGTCACGAAAGACCCACTACGAATCGAATTTGTTGAAATTGAACTTGCGGACAGGAGGTGTATTGGTGAAAATTATGGACAGCTGTCGGAGTCCACGTCGACAGGATGATCTCTGACGGGGAGACTGTATCTCAGAGCTATTGATGGATTTCGAGGAGATGGGAACGCAGGCAGCGAACTCGAGACGTCCGAGACTCACGACTCTGTAACTTTTCATAATTAGACCCAACATTGGGTGGATCCAGGAGAATCCACAATTTGTAAACCTGTAAGATGTAATTTTTCGAACTAATGTGGTCATCATACACATCGATTGACTTCAAAATTGGGAATCCAAGGTAGGCCTGTTGAGATATGTGATCGTCAATTATTTCGTTATCCAGCTTGTGCGAACGGTAGGGGGCGCTTGCTCAGAGTGACCAAGATCGGGAGCATCGTGGTTAAACTATAACCTGTAACTGAGAATAGATGCCATGTCCGTGGGCTTATGGGGGCCCACTAAATATATTCAATCAAAGGAAACAAATTTTGCTATCACGTGTCAAATTGGCTGAATCAATAACCTCTGGAAAGACCCAGGTGACTGACTCCAACCTAATAGTAATGTACAGCAGTGTGACGCTGATGAATTATGGAATGCTTGGGATGTTCACCGAGATGATCTCCATTACTGACAGAATATCTCTGATACTCAACGGTCAGCTCTAATAGTTGAAATCTACCGAGTACTCAACTTTACAACAGATCCAACAGAATATCAGCAACGAAATTCATGAACCCAACCGGTTTGATAAAGTTTTTAAGTGGGGAAATTTGGTCTGCCTGTGTTTGACATGTGACTGAATTTTCGCGATGCATATCTCTGAGCTCTCTCATTCCTGGACAAGTATCGAGAGAATCAATAAACGGTCCAGCTAACATATCACCTGTAACTGAAAATGGGCACTATTTCTGTGGATCCTGGGGGATCCTCGGCAAGAAATAGAATTGTAAAACAGAACCTGAATTTTTCCGGGAACTTTTGTGACCTGAGAAGAGTCTGTTGAGAAGAATCCACGATGACATGGTCCAACCTCAACTCGAGCTACGCAATCCGGGACGTCGATGGATTTTGCAGCATTTAGATTAGCGCACGATAGTGTTGATCCATCTTGGGATTACTCTGTAACTCTCACAATTGATCTCTGACATCGCGTGGATTCGAGCAAATCCACGGTTTCAATCTTTATCGGAGGACTGGTAGAAAAGGGATGAAGAAACGCATACTGATCAATTATTTCCAAAGCCGTGGCGGCACTGTCGGTTCACCTGGTACCTATACCCGAGCCAATTTGTGTAATTGTACCGCATCACTGGGGTGGCTTGATCGCTTCCAACAGATTCGTGGATACCAGCTTTTGCGCATCTTCTGCAACTGAAAATGACTACCACGCCCCTCGGCTCCAAAGAGTCCACCAAAAATTTGAGTTAAATAAATGAGACCTGCATTAGGAATGGACGCCACTCAAATCATCTGCGGAAACCCCATTAGCGACAATTTTGTTCCAACTCTAGCAGGGATGGCATTGGAATCGTCACAATGCACCGCTCAATACGCTGATACGTTGTCAACGACGCTCAATGAATCATCCTGTAACTCTCAAGAATCACACCGAAAATTATGTGGATCCAAGGGGACCCACAACCAACTACATGTACTGGGAGAAAAAAAGTAGTGTGTAAAAATTATGAATTTCTCAATAAGGATTCAACCATTCTACAAGGAATACAAACTGATCACGAGATTCACTCACGACAGTCAGCTGTTTTTGCAAGTTTGTGTAGTCTCTGGCAGCGTGCACAACCGAAGTGCCTCAATGGACTGCCTCAGGTTTCAGGGATATCTGTAACTTATGTAAATTCTTGTTTGCTCATGGATTCGAGAATCCACAAGGATCTTACTATAAACATATTTAGCAGCTGAGTTTTACTCATGTAAGTCGCATAAGGCCAGTTGGTGGGGTGGTGTAGGACTAGAGAGCTTTCCGTAGTTACTCTTTGCGAAAGTATTTGGTTTTCGAAAAAATCGCTCATATTGGGTTCTTGTTGAATTGGCTGATGATGTGTAACTTGCAGAAGTTAACAATTTTAACCAGCGCTTGATAGTTCAACCTCGACTGTCAATTCTAACTCTGTAAAATCTAAAAATTGGATCAAGCACCCGAGGATACTCGCATATCCACAGGTTAAAATAACATATTGCAATATTAAAGCCATTCATGCATTCACGTTCCTCACAGAAATACGATTCCACGGGAAGCAAATTGCTGCTATCAATGATCCAGGCCCATTTTGACAGACTGGCTATCGGGACATTTTCCCTTGTCAATCTAGTCGAGAAATACTAATCCATTATCCCTGTGACTAATCCAGTCGGTTACTGAGATCCCACTGGGTAGTATTGATGAATTTGATAAATTCCGAAGATGATATCCTCACATGCACAAATATATACTCGTGATACTTGGAAAATAACTGAGAGGAGTAATTCTTTCAAGTTATACTGAACTGTGTTGCCAAAAAGGGCACGTAATTATATTTCACTTGCGACTCCTTATTATGATAAGTAGCGGGTGTCCTGCGAACTCTTCAAATAATCGGCATTGGCCCAAGGAAGTACGAAACTCCAAAGGACGAAAAACTCTTGATATGTAAGAGATGATTTATGTACATTATAGAAAGTACCTCCCAAGTCACGACAAAGAGCCGCTGGTGCCCGGTTGAAAACTAGATGGAGATTTGCATTGGTTCAACAGTTCATCGAAAATTATAGAATAACATGAATTGACTTCTCGGATCTTAACGAAGAAGTTTAGATCCAACCATCTTCATTCTCCACGTTTCTCTTCTTACTGCATTTCCTAGAACTCAAAAGACTAATCTACCGGCATGGATTCGAGAGAACCCGACCAAAAAAATAGAAATGATAATGGACTAATTGATGGTGGAAAATATGATAATACCATGTACTCGGGGGATAAGATTGAAGTATTGAAAGATCCGCTGGGCCGTCAAGAGCTTCATCGTGAATGCTGTCAGACATCCAGAAAATTCCTCGAGCTCCCGAACGATTCGATGCATTCATGAAAGCTGGATATAGACTGATTCCACATAGCAATAATGACTCACACCTCGAAGAGCCTGGCTCGTTGAGGGTTAATACGCCAAAAGATATGGGAAGCAATAATCTCAGCATCCTGTCTTACTCAAGTGTCTCACTGTGAACCAAAGACTCCCAAATGTTGGTCGTTTGGTTTCGTCAAAGATGCACCTCAAATTTTACGATCACCCACACGCTCCTTTAACTCTGAATTTCGTACGTAGATTCGAGATTATCTGGATTTTTCCTTCGCAGTTTGAGTAACCAGGTTATCACGATACTCTGAAAAATAAATCAAATATTCGAGTCCCAAAAAGGGCTCGATAAGACCTAAGGAGAAACGATCTACATAAAATCACCATGAGCAACATATTCATAATGTATTGCTCACAAAAGTACTACTTATTGACTACCCCACGCATTGAAAATCAGCGGTTACCTCGCTTGGTGTGAACGAAGAGCGAAAAAGTTCTATGTCCTGAGAATTTGTATGTACCAATTAGGCAATGACTTCCGCTCTTACTTGACTCTTAGTATGAAATTAGTATAATAGGTGATAGATTCCGCATGCGGCACAGGGTTGTTGTTCATTCAATAATCACTCGTGAAGTCTTGATTCAATCAGTTAATCAGGTCACGTAACCTTGACAACTAACTTTGAATGAATTCGAAACTCATCCTTCATCAGCTGCACGAATTTCGGGATGTTCCGTTTCAGAATGAGAAGTCTTCAAGGGGGTTTCCGGTATTTCTGTAAAACACAATTAACTGCCATTTGGGGGAGGAGTCAAAAGTATCCAAACGACTCATCCATATATCATATTGAATATCAATACTGTGATTCAATTGTCTCACTCTTCGATAGATGCGTTGATCATTCTGAGAATCATGTTTGCTCATTACTGGACTTAAACATTTTGTCAGAATATTCCACTTTCCAATGCAATATCATTCAGCGTGAATAGATTGACAATGACTTCATCCTATTCGATAATCCAAATACTCTGAGAGAGATTCTTTCAATTTTTCAGCATACGAATGGCTCTGCCTGATAAGTTCAAGTTTTTGATGGATAATTTCATCATTTCTGTTTGCATATATGTCACCACACAATATACATGGACTTTCATGCACTCCACAGAATGATCATACACGAAGGTCATTGTAAATTATCTAACATTGATTTGGGACTCGTCGTGTAATTCAATGAACTATAGCAGCCCACGTAAATAGTAATAACTGTGCTTCATGACTGACGAACTTTTCTTAGTGGGTCTCTATACCGTTTGTATGAATCTCTAATATTGAGTAATGCTACATAGCCATCAAGTTGATATTATGCCTCAATAAATTTCTATATTTACTCATTAAAATTTCGAGTATGACATGCCAGCCAACCCTTTGACAATCTGATATTCCTACGAATGTTCGTGCTATTTCGTCGTCTGCAAATTTTCTGGTGAACTCAAATAGTTGCTAAAATCTGTAGATTCAAAATAATATTTACTGGATGGAGAATATTATATAAGAATCTGTCTGTCAAATGAATTCTGGGCGCTCTCTCCAATCATTAGGAATTCAAATAAATTTGAAATCAATCCTGTAATACCTATCGATGGTCTCATTTTGCATACTTGCATACTGAGGATCTGCGGTCGTATTATACGTCACGAGATGATGACCAAATCCATATTTTAGAGGTATTTTCCACGCAGATAATCAAATCAATTTCAAGGATTCCATGTTTCTAAATGATATGATCACTATATCAATTCATTGATACTTCGTGTCATTCATTGTAATTCTGTCAAATAACTTGGGCTAACATCGTTCATTGATATGCGCTGGTCGATTATCCAAAATTTGCTAACTGATCTCCAGGAGTAACAAGGCCTTTGAATCGCTATTCATGATCTCAATCCTCAGAGAGTCAGTTTCAATTCTAATCACTATAAATTCATCGTCTAGCTGATGAGCAGAGCATAAAAAATGTTATAAGGGCGATCAAAAGATTGCAGACGCAGCCAGTGTCATCCTGATTTTGTCATTATTATTTCATTCACTCAATTCTGACTTTCATCGATTATACGATTACTTTGTCATAACTCTATCGTGATTGATAGTGGTAACTGTCATCAAAATTCTGGTTAAATTCAGCTATATCCATCAGATTCAAACTTTTCCATAGTCTGAGTTGCCGAATAATATGCAAATGATAGAAGTGTAACTATCTGATCAAAGAATTTGGTTTTCCTCGTCCTGAAACTCAGTAAAATCTATTTTGTTGGGGTGGTTTTTGAAAAATCACCAAATACTTTGAGGTTTTTCAAATTTTTGATGGTGGAAATACTCAGAAGGTAAAAGAATGAGTTCCTTACTCAATAACAGGGCCGAAGCTCAATCTATCATTCAAAATTGATGTCATTGGGTCAGCTATCAATACCATAATGGTCGGGGTGAGATTAGCCTTCGATGAAAAGTATACTGAGGGGACTTTCCATCTTACATTTTCTCTTTCTATTTTGAGATCGTGGAAGGATTATCTCACTTCGATGATATTGAATCAAGTTTTCCTGTACTGGAATTTTATACAACTCTATGTACATACTGGAGTACGAAGAAGCACTGAACTAATTTCCTTCCTAAATGTCTGCAAAATTCTCAAAATCACCATAATCTCACTGGGTACAAACCCCAGACAAATCACCATGTTTCTAGATCAATATTTTCCTTGGTTAAACTCACGAATGGATAAGACGATTTGTATCAATAGATGATTATGAAGGTTCGATTCCTTGTGTTATGAGCCATAGTGACTCCCTCAACTGTTGACGAGACTCCTGAACACCATATGTCATCAAATGCACTTTGAGATAGAAACGCGTCACTTGGTTGCTGGGGGGTTACCAAAACAAGCGAGGTTCCATAGCATCTAGCGAATCAACCTGGGGAGCTAGAATCACACTCTTCGCCAAGATATCACTCAGAAATATCACTCACGTGATTAGAGCTGAGATTGAGTCAAGAGCTCTTTTCTCGTGTGATCGTGAAGAGACTGGGATGCAGGTGATAGATAACCTATCGGTTGACATGATGGGTTTGTTGATTGTAGAATGAAACGCATGACATTCCAGCGTGAATTCCTCTGCTACTTTGGATACTGTAAACGCTCAGAATAAGTGTGCCTACGGATTCCAAGGTGTATGCCTTGGAATCATTCTAATGTTGAGATATCATCGTAAAATTGTCGGAAGGTTACAATGTCATACCCAAATACTACAATGAGGAAATAACGAATGTAGTGATCCTCACGTTCCGGCACATAAACGCAGTAAGATCAGAAGTCAAACTGCTTTGTAAGTTTTGTGTAGGTAGTTATACGACAGGTGTGTTTCATGAGCTTATCCAATGAGTGATTTGCGATAAGTCAATATCCTTGTTATGGGGCTGCACGGAAGCTTCACGATTCATGATTTTCTTCTTTGTACATCTCGGAATTCGGATGGTCAACATTTGGCACACCTTTGTGAGCAATTGATAAAACGTTGGCACTGTAATGAGATAAGCAAGAGCAAGGCTCCGTATATATCTGAATAGTTTATACTTGTTCTATACTCGCATCGACTCAGTTATCGGCTATTTGTGTATTGCGGTTGTATCGATTCTTCGACCAAACCAATCTCATAGAGGAGTACTCAAAGGAAATTCTGACGGATTTCATAATTTTCTAATGCTGTTTCAAATGTCTTTGGTTGAGCGATAATCTTACAAATTCAATTTCACTCTTGCCTTGTTTCTCAATGGTATTCTGATGGCTCAAATTCACATCTCTCTTCAATTACAAGAAGAATCTCTGAACCAATTGAGTGGATTCTGAGTTGGTATTACTTGATCGCCAATTTTGCATTCTCGAAATGATCGGATTCAATAGACTCACGTATCATTCTAATCCATCTTCTCTGATTTTGCATACTTCATGGTACAAATTTACATCATTGCAAGAGATACTTTTGGTGATTTGTGTAGAAAACTGGTATAAATCTAACGAAATTCCAGCTACACTTCTGCTTCAAGAATCTCATCTCTGACAACGTGGCGCAAAAACAGCGTAGACACGTTTTAGTGTACTATTCCCAAAAGCGGTCTTTCACTGAAAAGAGATTTTTCAAAATGTAGTATGATTACATGCAATTTAATCATTCTCATCCTAAAACTCATTTTAAATAACATCCTAGTTATCATACCGAAAGAGGAGTAAGCTAAAAAAATTTGATTTTCAGAGGAAGCTGAGCGATATAGGACGCAGTTTACTATCTGGCAGTATCGACCCGGAGATTGTCAAGGCAAGTTTTTTATACCATTCATTGAATTTTCGATTAAGCATCATCTTACGGATGACTCATAAATGTGTAAGAAAGCATGTTTCCAATCATGTCAAGTGAGTGGTCACGAAGCATGCGTGGTTTACAGAAAAACTGTCCTCACATTATCAAACATAGCTAAACAAATTTTACGAGGAGAATAGTATGTGCTTGAATGTGTTAAATGCATAAGGACTGATGGATCTACTCGATTTTGTGTATCTACTACTTGAAATAAATTATCATATTTTCTTAATAGATACTCGTGGTGAGTCCGTGCATCGACAAGACGACAGAAATTTTGCTTGCAGCAGCAAAAAGGTTGGGGTGGCAAACATTAGAAGCTCAAGATGTATTAACAGCCCTTGAACTATTCCAAATTCATTATCCAAAAATGGTGATTATCGATCGGAGGGGATCGAACGCTCAACAAGCGGATGAGATTTGTAGGTAAGAATGGAATTTTCAAGTCATCCAATTTTCAAGTGAGGGATCTTGTTAGTCATTTGAAAACAAAATTGATTGAAAACGTTCGTCATGTGTATTGCTAATAAGATCATATCAAGTTTTGAATCTCGTTCTGGCACACTCCAATGAATGAAAATGAAAAATACCCTCGCGAGGCATGTCCACATATAAGAGAGTATACGAAACACCCTGATGTTGATAAATAATTAATCTGTGCTCATCTGCAGTAATACATGCTTCAATACATTAAGGTATCAGAATTTAAGAAGAGAAATTAACACAATATTGTCCACCCAATCAATTAGGTCTTTGGTTAATTTATTGGCTCATCGGACTGCAGTTATAATAGCACTTGTAAAAAAATCGTAAGTAAATGAATTTGAGATACTATTTTCTTAGTAATGGTCAATTTAGCAATGTTCATCATGATTTTTAGATTATTCATCACTCAACATTTGGACGAACTACCTACATGGCGCCTATTCGATGCTGGTTACGCTAGGGTGAGCCACGAGATCACATTTTATCGTATTTTTGTAAATAAGTCTCATTAGAATAGAAAAATGTCTCGAAGTATGACAGACTAGAAGAATTTTATCAGAAAATGTGGGGCATAAATTGATAAATTTTATAGAATTACTACAACAAATGTACGTTCTTCAACCTATAATCTTGTATATTCATCTCTAAGACACTTCTAGAATGTACGAGCAAAGAGTTATTGATGAATGAATTGGTGTCAATCTTCACAAATGAAGTGCAGCCAAAGTTACAACTCGCGGTCTCTTACACACTATTTTTGGCTGCGCAAGAATGCCGGGATATGGTGCATGTTACAAACGATCAACATGTTATTCAGGTGTGAATGACATTAGTTTTAGACTTAAAAAATTGTACGGATCAATTTCTACATTGTTCATGATTCGATAGTTTGCAAATGGAGTCAGCGAAAAGTTATTGGGCTATAAGATCGCAGAACTGCTGAATAAAAACCTAACAGAGATAGCAGTGTGTGAAAACTTCCATTTAATGGATCAACAGTTACAAAAAGGGAGAGAATTTCATGGAATCATGAACTGCAAGAGAAAGTCCAATGATAAAATTACTATAAGTTCAAGAATTATCCCTTTTAGTATCAATGGAAGGTAAGCAAATGACTTTAGTTAGATTTCGACATGCTTCTGAACTTGCATCATGATTCTAATTGAAAGCAATTCAGATAGAAAAATCAGCTTTGTCGTTTCTTGCAAAAGTTACCAAAATGATCGTTGAGATAATTTCCACTTTGCAGAAAACCCTCACATTACATTTACATCTACGATACAACTTATCTACTGGAAAACTTTGACATTGCGTCACCTACGCCAAACTCTATAGGTAATTTGCACCCAAGAGGAAGTTCACACTCATTACGTTCTTTTGACGTTGGATCTATTGGCAGTGATTGTGAGTATATTGATACCATTATTATGGAACTACGACGAGCGAGAAATATTTCGGAGTATTTATCGATTTCTTTCATCATTGACAAGAGAACACTCAATTCTATTCTAATGAGAACGATAATTTCAGCTTTTTAAAAAAAGTTTCATGTGATTTGACGGGAATAAAAGACTTATGAAATGCATAAACGGCTATTTTTTTATTTTTGTCTAGTGCAAAGACGGAGTAGCATAGCGAAAATTCACAATCTGCCACTAGAAGCCCCAATCACAAAGGTAATGTCTCTTTTGACAATAGCTGCAGCAGATGCAGCAGGTGGAGAAGTTGCGATACATATTGAGAAGGTATGTGGAAAAGATGTGATTTCTCACCGCCTAAATACAGCATTAGCGCATCGAAATTTTACAAGGCTAAGGTTATTCAAAATTACATCAAAACAAATTGTGATCTCATTGTTCCCCTAGCACCAATTAATAAGAATAACCCATATTGCCCACCTTTCATAAGAACTCAAAATTCTGTTATAGGCTATCGAGATACTCAAGACTACCGAACTCTATGCACCTTACGTCAGAGAATCTGATGATCTTATCAACGATCCTATTACTTCTGACCTAATCGGAGCTCTTATATCTGTGAGTATCTGAGAATTGGATGAATTTCATGGTACCACGTGTATTATGCGGAGTAATTAGACAATTTCGCGTAAGTTAAGAACTCATTGACTGACAAGTTGAATACAAGATGGATCGATCTATCGATCGTACCGTCATCAACCCGTCTAACCGAATAGACCAAAACCCACGAAGAAAATCTTCAACAAGAAACTTGAATTTCTTACCTCGTGTTAATGTGTAGGTGCTTGAAAAATCAACTATCTGAACATCATTTTTGGAGTTGAGTGAGAATTCGACATTCATTCGGACCAATTTTTGTAGAGTGATGAAACCGAATAGAGTGCTGGAGAAAAAGTTCACATTTTCGATCTTCCTTTATGTTAGATGTGCCACTGTAACAATCAATCTTGACTTTGATAGCACTCCTCGGAAAAAATTCCCTCGACGAGTATATTTTGCGTGGATTCCATTTTTATAGGCAATCAAACATGTGCCAATCACTGATCACAAGGCATCAAACTTCTCATGGATATTTTACCCACTTGAGGACTCAACGTATCTTCATGATTTCATTCCTATGTGTATTGAATTCAACACGATCAATTTCAGTTTTCTTTTCCATACTTATGCATCAAGTTTCATATCATATCATGCTTCAATACTTCGTATTTCTGAGTAAATCTCTTCACCTGATTTTTCTTTAAAAAAATATGAGTATTGTAATCTGTGAGCTTGCAACACATTTACGGTTTTTTTCAATATCTGTATGAATGACATGTATACTCTTCGCCGCTGCATATATAGTCATTTTCACGGGATGAATTAAATAATCCACACATTTCACATTAAAACTTCCTGGATTTTTCAGCATCATATAGTTGTATCAAATACCACGAGCATGATTAAAATATCACGTGGGATAGAATAGACTCTCCATGAATCAATCTGTTTCACTAGAGAATTGTTATAATATACTGTTTTCATATAGGTAATGTCAAGTGCCATGGATGAACCAATCTCTGTGACTTCAATCTTTGTATCATTCATTCAAACAACTTTCATTTATCGGTGTATCTCAAACGATTAAATCAAGGTTTCCTTCAGTTACAGTATTACATACTTGTTAATCAATAATGAACGTGAGGCTTCGGGCATCTCGTAACTTTCAGTTCAGCTTTCGTTTTGATCAACCAGTTTCATGACACTTTTGCTTTTTATTCTGTATCGTGACAGTTGCATTGAATTGGATATTCCAGATGACATTCGTATCTAATATTGATTTGGTCTACTCGCTGAAATAATCATCTTGATCAAATTTGGGGTAGCTTAGTAAAAGCTGAGATATTTCCTGCAATGGTAGCTCAAAAACCCTTTTTCCAAAATGATGTGATCATATGTGATTTTGATCATTCGACCTAGAGAAATTTGCGAGATAACGTCAGATCATGAGATCGGGGGGCATATTCAAAACCGCAAACATTATCGAAAATTCATAAGTATGATTATCTACTGAATGTTTTAAGTAGTAGAGGTTAAGGGGTTTAAAATTTATTACATGCACACAAAGGCACCTCAATACTCTCGGGACTCACGGCGCTCGTCAAATGATTCGTCGGGTCGATCGTCACAAGTCCAAAGGATATTGCATCAGCAACCGATCAAAATGACTTCGAAAGGTCCAAGAGTGCCTCGAGAAATTGAACAATTACTCGAGAGTTGTATGGGTTGGGATTTCGATATCTTCAAACTTGAAATGCTGACCAACAGAAGGTGAGTACTATGGTACATCTGCAACCCCCTAATGACATCCATCAATTTCCATGGTATCCAATCAATCGGAACCATCTCGGAAGTCTCGAAACTCTTCCCAGGGCCACAGATTCATCTAAAAAAACTCATGTTAATCGACACAGTCTCTCTTAACCAGAGCCGACTGTATTATACAATGTTCAGCTAATCTCAATTCATTATACCCAGTTACCTATGTGTTGATAGCATTGTAAGAATTTAGTACATTGATATACCTCGATACTCGTTATCACATTGACTCCATTCCATTGGATATAATTCAATGCACATGGTTCCCTATGCAGGCCCTTGTTCTACCTAGGTATGCATATAATGAATGCGTATGACGTACCAGCTCGATTGAACTGCGATGAGCGCACATTACAGAATTGGCTGACGGTGATAGAATCAAACTATAACGCATCAAATAGCTATCATAACTCAACACATGCGGCCGACGTTTTGCAAGCGATTGCTCGTTTTATGCGCTCAGAAAGGCTAAGAGTTTTTCTTGACCCTCTAGATGAAATAGCAGCACTTATAGCCGCTGCAGCACATGATATCGATCACCCCGGAAAATCCAGGTCTGTATATTCTTATTAGACAATTCAACTCGATCTCATCTGCTATAAACTCTCGGTCTGGCATCTGATTCGACAGAAATTGAACTAAATACTTCTATTATCAGTTAAATTCAAATCTTGCCATAAGCTGATGATTCGCATCCCCATTGTGGTTATTGTTTCGATATATGCTACTTTTATCTTTAGTGAGGTGTCCCTTGGATTTTTGAAAAGCGAACGGGACGAATTATTTTTCAAGTCACTCGTCAGATATCTTTCCGATATTCCTTTCATGATACTGGTAGATTCTCAATTCCCATGTTGGAAAGACAACTCATCTTGTAATTCACTCTGTATCTTTGTATCATTTAGCCACTTCACTGATCATTGGAACTCATTGCACATGGAATTCTGAATCAATCATTACGCCAATACTTCACAATTTCAGTCAATTTTTGTGCAATGCAGACAATAAATTAGCGATTCTGTATAACGATCTATCTGTGCTCGAATCCCATCACGCAGCATTGACATTCAGATTGACTCTATCCGACGATGAAGTAAACATATTCAAGGTAAACTCATTCTTCCAATAGAATCCATGAATTCAACAATCCGAATCTTTTACTGCATAAGCTGTCGAGAAATATCACCTATAATTCATTCCAGAATTTAGATAGAGATACGTACAAAAACGTTCGACAGAACATCATCGACATGATTCTCGCAACGGAAATGACCAAACACTTTGAGCATTTGGCGAAGTTCGTCAACATTTGCAGCACTAAATCTGAGGAATCATTGTCTGAGGTAGGTCCTGAAACAAGTTACAAACATCGCCAATTTGCAAAATGGAATATTGGTATCTAATTGATTCAAATTCGGAGGAAGTATCTCCAACTAATACAGAGACCTGAGTCGAGTTCACCATGTACGAATGAAATAGCCAATTTGTTGATCACCCATTTTCACTTGCAGCCATTTTCAGATCCCATAGACTCGTCTCTTTTGGTACCCGAGAAAGTCTCACTCATTAAGAGAATGATGATCAAATGTGCAGATGTATCTAATCCCACTAGACCTTTAAAATTCTGTATAGAATGGACCAAACGGATAGCTGAGGAGTATTTCAGGCAGGTATTGGTCGATCAAATTCTTCAAAATACTCATCAATCCTTCGCCAAGTTTTGCTTAGAATAATGTGCTGTGTATTGTTGGATGAACCAAATTCCAGACTGACGAGGAGAAAAAGAGGAAGCTGCCTGTCGTTATGCCAATGTTCGATCGATCCACGTGTTCCATACCAAAGTCTCAAATTGGTTTCGTTGATTACATAATCAATGATATGATTGAGGCCTGGGATGGTAATAATATTTTTTCCTCATAGAAAGGCAGTAAATCATCGTTTGCTCATCATTCGAAATGTTTCAGCATTCATCGATCTGCCCGAAATGGTGGTATATATGAAACAGAATTACGAAACTTGGAAAGACTACAATGTAAGCAACAATATCAATGATATCATGCAATTGTGAACATCTACTCATATTTTCAGGAAAAGGGGATATCCACTCTGCAAGATGTTGAGAGACTGCAACAGTCGTCGGAATTTCATATTGCAGAGAAATTACAAATTCCAATCTTGAAAGAGAAGACGTGATCACTGGTGTGATAGTTTGTCACGATTACTGCTACCCACTGGCACTTCAATGTTCTTCATTCCCATCCGGCCTAACAGCGTAATTTGACTCATTTCACAATCCAAGTGATAGGTATTATTATGAGACTTCTTCCCGTCGACTGCCAGCAGAATCAACTGGTTATTATTGAGAATGTCCTTCAGTAGTCAAATCAAAAACCTATGGTCTTGTGAACAAACGAAAAATTTCAAACGACGTTTGGGTAAACAGTTAGAAATCAAGATTATAGTAAGAGCAACAATATAGGGAAATGGAAATCATAAATCAGTGCTTGTTAGTGATGGAACGAATTCGATACTTTTACCTGATTAGTAAAAATACTCATACCCAACAAATGGACGTAGTTTAGATAAACAAGTTGAAAGGAGAAGTCATTGGATTTTCCTGGATGCTTTTTTATTCCAATCTCAGAGCTGCGATTGAGTAGCTTTACAAGTTGTTCAGAATCATCTGCATCTGTACTAGGGCTTTTTTATCTGCCAATAAATCATCTTATTCATGTGGCTTCAAAGCTACCGTATGATACTTGTATGAACAATTTTCTGAATAAAAACTGGTTCAATCTGAGGAAATCGATACATGACTGAGACGAAATCGTTGTCTTTTGTCTTGCCTCGCATACTCGTCTTGAATTCTGATTGTTTGATCACAAGTATTTCTTGAACCATTTCGAATAATTGAATGGCAGTTTTCCGACGATTAAGACCTTATCCTCATATGAATACAGCTCTTAGTAGCTACATCATCAACACATTCAATTTTATAGAAGATTGAAACACCTTGCCTCATATTAGCTGATGGATGTAAAGAGTGAGATTCGAGGATATTTGTATTTTACTCATTCACTCGGGGATTTTACTCTCCAATCTTTGCGCTAAGAGAATGTAATGCGATCTATCCTCTACACTGATAACACATCACCGTCCGTATTCCTCATTTCTGCTTTCTATCTTTATCTCTACACAACTTGATAACATAGTCATGTTCGTATGTGTGATGAGAAAGATTCGGGGATTTTGAGGGAAAATCTCTAAAAGCCCCCTTAGCTGGTGAACACTTAATCAGCATGCTAATAATATGAAATATCTCATGGCAAAGTAAATCTGTGGATCATCATATATACGTTCTCTAGATTAGGGCCAACCCTATCTTATTATGAACATTTATGCGACCTTACTCTAATGCAGTTAGTCAATTTCGTATGCGTTACCTGAAATACGTTACTCTACAACATTGATGCTGTAAACATTATTGGATAATAGTGAAGTTATTTCGATTCGACAGCTAGTACCCTAAAGATTCAATATGCTGACCAACTGAGAAGTATATCATAGATCAAGTATGTTTAACATAGATGCCATTCAAGAAGTGATCAAATCTACATATCTGTAGAGAGAATTTGAAATTTATCAAATAACCATGTACCTGATTAAATACTTTCCGCGCGATTCTTCCAAGTTGTTACAGTAAACTGGAATAGCAATGCTCGAAGTGCCACTTATCTAAAGAAATATTTGGTCTTGCGTTTTTTCTTCCTCCAATTGTGAATATTAGTTCGCTTAGGAAAGGGAGAATTGATGATTTCTTACACAGCAACTATACCATCTAGTGCACATAGATGTTGGAGGCACAGCAAAGAAGATTATTACAGCTTACTGTTTCAGCCAAATAATAGAACCCTAGAAAAAATGGATGGGTAGATGGATATATAATTGATAGGTATTCAGTACACCTAGACGATGTAAGACGAAATATGGTCCTGTTCTCCTAAGTGTTCTTATCTGTTCAGTTGGTCATGTGTTTTTGAACATCCCAAAATTAATTCATTCAAGAGACTTTCCTATGAACGTCATCTCATTCTTTGTTATCTTAGACGAACTTATTCTGGACCCCATTGAAGCTGGAGTGAATTCAATTTCCACTATAGTCTCCATTACCTATGAACAGAACCACTTGATTTCCGATTCCTATGATCTACGATCTTTTATCAAGTTTCGAGTCATTCTCATCAGGTGATATTCAGACACATCAGTAAGCAAGAATAGCTGAAGGTTACACTACTTGAATCGGTATGTATGTAAGAATGAATGAGCTCATGAAACCTATTCAAGTTCGTAGAAAAAGAGACTTATCAAAATATTCCATCAATACTACAGCCAAACTAGTCATTTTGAATCATTAGTTTCAATATCAATAAGCATACCATAACTGGGATACCCCTTCCGAGAAACTGTGCAGGTTCAAAAAACATTTAGGCTATCAATGTGTTAAGGAGATTATAGCTTCAAGATAGCTCAGAGGCTTGAGTGCTGGTGAAAGTGTGAGAGCCTGAAGTTAGTCAAGATGAATCATCTTTTTTTCAAGCACCTTGGTATCAGGATCTCCGTGTATCTCTAATTTTGATTCCTCTGGTCATCGCATTACATTCTCTTCTTAGTTAGATGATTGTAACTCCTTAATATGTATCACAAGACGTCAGATTACTTCTTCCCTAATGATTAGCTCACTATCCATGAACTGAAAAGATTGTCCGACATACTATTCTATGACTTATGATTCCATACTGCGAGTATGGAATCAAAGTCATAGAATAGTCGTCTAGACCAAACTTTCAAAAGTGATTGGATAAATTACTCAGATATTAGATTATTGAGTAGAGTTATGAGGTCAATCAGACAGCTACACAAAGGTTGACGAATGTATCAAATCTGCCAGCTAGCGCTATGGAGTGAATGATCTTGTGATCAATGAAAATACTTTGCCAGTTTTTGGAAGTATTCTGATTTGCAAGGTCTACCTCGTAGATACGTGTTACTTATTGTGCATCTCTTCACTGCAGGAAAAAGAAGTACAGTACAAGATTCTCAAGTAAATATGGCTAAACCACAGCTCCGACTGATGCTATGATCAAAATTTGGATCACTCATATGCGCATTTACAGGAAAAATTTACCTCTCATCCTATTTTCCTTAGGATTCTTCGGCCTTCTAGATACTCTTCATTGAAATTTTCGAACAGTCTTGGACATAAATGTCTCAGTCTTAGGAGGGGGCTAAGGATAATCAAAATGCAAACATCTAGAGCTCAATTGGCTGTAACATATTCACGCTTTGAGCACCTATACATAGCTGCATGTCTGGTTAATCTGGTTATCAAATCTTGTTGAGATGACGCCCCCACCCCCACGAGGGGGCGTCAATTACTATGGCAACCTATGACTATTCTCACTTTTGGTCTATGTAAACGCTTAATATTGAGGTAATTCCAGAATCAATAATTATTCCAGATTCTAGATAAGTTTTGACTCACCAGGAGTATGTAAAAAAAGTAAAAAATTCCCTCTGTTTCTTAGGAAAAGTTATTGTGTTGATACAACTTTCTCAATAATTTTCAGCTCCTATCAATGGAGGAATAATAAAATCTCTACCAATTCAGAGATCGAATAGATACCCATTCGTGAAAGCTATTCCCTTGAGCAGACAAAGTAGCTTCTGAAGGAATCACATCTTCGGTGTCAGTCTGATCTACAACCATAGGAAAAATTATGTTCAATCACACATAAGCCGTTTAGTAAGATTCGTCCGTTGAAGGATGAATTAGCCGGTAAACTTTTACGATCGACTGCGCAGAATGGTGCTCTTTCGGCACTTAGATACTCATTTCATGTTTCACTAGTGGTTCTTTCAACTAATCTTCAATGCGGTAGGCTTAAATCACGTAAGGCCTAGATTTTCCATATTGATCTCTCGAATCTTGAATCAACCTGCTATCTCCTTGACTTTCCAAGTTCTCCTACTCTGTCAACTACTGCGGGATTGTATTGATACTGAATTTGTATGCTTTTTATGCTCTTTGAACATGATACGCTGCATCATTCCTGTCACATTTACTCCATGAGACTCATCACTAGTCTGGCTGTCAGGCGCAATGCGCCCGAAGGCGCCAAGTTAATTGACTAGGTCGGCACTCGATGTACCTATTCTGTTACCAACTTTTCCAGTCAGCCGAGTAATTTCTTCAGTTAAAACTTCCGGAGAAAATCATCCGTTGTCTGATTGATGCGTATACCTTCACGCAAGCTATCCCAAAGTTAGATATGCACCTCCGCAGGATAGTTCGATCATGCGATTTTTGCTGGCCTAGACACGGGATAAAAGAGAAAATATCTACTAGAAATATCATACATTGAGTGAAGAATAACATTAATGCTATTGTTAGATGACTGCTCATAGTGTAAAAGAAACTACAACGACATTACTAGAAAAAAGAGAGCTATTCATTATTCGCGTAATTTAAGATTCACCAAAATTAGTACTTTGAGCAAAAAAGACCTAGAATCTGATTCACGAACATTTGTCGAAATATTGCGTTTCTTCAATGAGCAGAACAATAAGTCAATAAGATGTTGTATATACGTCTGAGCCAAGTGGTGTATATCAGATAACTGATTTTCAAAATTTTCTTGAATTTGAAATTGGTGCTCCGAGGTAACGCCTTCTTTAAGAATTGAATTGATCAAATCAAATCGATGCTATCCGAAATAGGGTCACTGGGACCCTTCAAAAGATCATCTGTGATAAGAATCAATTAAATTAGAAATTTATGGTTGCTGCCATTCTTGTTTTAAACTGCCTTAATATTACACCCAAGAGAGGAGCGTATGTGTACACTACCAAGAGGGTTATTTTAAAAATGCGGTACATGCAAATGCCGTGAGCTTAGGCGCGCAACTATGGCCAAATGACTAGTGCTTACGGCAGTTCCTGCGTTCCCCTCGTTCCTCTGCTTTTCGCGTGATGTTAGGTTAGTTTCAAGAACCCTGCGCGTAAAATTGAATGAATATAGAGTGAGAGGATATCTATGAGGAGAGTAATTTAGCCTGGTTGAGTATATTTATATCATGTACAGAAGTTTATTTGATTTTGTTTCATATTACTATCATGACATTATTAGCTCTATGAAAGAACATACCAATCAAATAGCAACAGTTGGGAGTTATTACAAACCGTTTCAGCACAATCATGTATGTAGCGTATTGCTGAATCAGAGTATGCATCTTCTTGTGTGAATATGCATCTGGTCTGTGTATATGTTTCTTGATGTTTCTGTACGTGATATAAATACACTCAACCAGGCTGAAATTCCTCTCCTCATAGATATTCTCTCACTCTATATTCACTCAATTTTACGTGCGGGATTCTTGAAACTAACTCAACATCACGCGAAAAGCAGAGGAACGAGGGAAACGTAAGAACTGCCGTAAGCAATAGTCAGTAGGCCATAGTCGCCCGCTTACGCTCACGGCGTTTACATGTGCCGCATTATGAAAATACCCCCCCCCCCCCCAGAAGAAAACGAAAGAAATCTGAAGAAGGCTGAGCATCCTGGAAAGCTATTACGTCATTAGTTTCTGTATGGAATCATCTTCTTAAGGGCGCTCTGTACCTCCAAAACAACGATTGTGGCGCCATCTTACGGCCAGATTGGTTTATTGTAGATATAAAATCAACTAAACAACGGAGAACGGGATGCAATGTTCACCCACGTGCGGATAATTTTTCTGCAGATTTAGAAAAAAGTTTCAACAAGATCAGTGCAAAATTGAGCTCATGAAGTTGTGGCAAAGTATCTCACCGTTTTGAAAAATTTCGCCACAACTTCATGACCTCAGTTTTGCACTGATCTTGATGAAACTTTTTTCTAAATCTGCAGAAAAATTATTTGCACGTGGGTAAACATCGCACTCCGTTCTCCGTTGTTTGGTTGATTTTATATTTACAATAAACCAATCTGACCGCAAGATGGCACCACAATCGTTGTTCTGGAGGTACAGAGCGCCTCAAGGTGAGAATGTACTATTCCTTGGCTTTACAATTAGTGAAGGGTCACTATTTGCAGTATGTGATTATCTCAATTCGGTCAATATTGAATATAGTTCTTGCTAGCAGGCCCTCCAAGCCAAATGAATGACTAAAAACTGAAAAGAATCAACTCAACCCTAAGAAAAAATAAGAAAGCCAAGTATGGCGCTTACCAATGATTGGAAGTTCGATGTTTCAAGACCCTATTCAGAGATCTTAGATCAGTGGTGCTCTATGATCATGAGTTCAGTACCATAACCCCGTGGGGCATTCTGAAAAAATATAAGAATTGCTAAATTGTGTTCTCTATTCTCTTCCCCGATTTCTTCTAAAACCCCCCTACAATTACTCTTTCTTTCTCTACTTCAGAAACCATCAATTTATGAGGGAATAAGGGCCTCGACAGAAAGTGCGCGATGCTCTTTTCTCCACTTTTTCCCCTGTGTATAAGCATAGGCGCTGTATTTGCAGTCGCCGCCACGGGCGCGCAATGGCGCTACTTCCACGGGAGAAAAAAGGGGAAAAAGAGCAAATGCGCACTGTCTGTCGAGGCCCTAAGTATCGAAAAATGTTTAAAAGCCGAACTTCAAACCATCAATTTATTGAGGGAATAAGTATCGAAAAATGTTCAAGAGCCGAACTTCAAAAATTCTAGCGGCCCTGACGTGGAATATAAATCTTATTCTATCCATAACTCAGAGAAAACGCAAACACCAAATAAGCCACTCGTTACTCCCTCATAGTCCGGGCGCCCATCTATGCTCCCGTGGCCACTCTTATTGCCACACAGTAACTTCATCGTTTCTTATGTATTTTGACCCGCTGAATCAATTTATCGAGGTTACCAGCTCAAATTCCTGTGTCGTAATTAGTTATTGGAACGGAGTTCCTTTACGCTCGTGTGAGGAGTAAAATCGCGCGCGATCAGCTGACCGACACGGCCCCGTGGAACGAGATTCGATGCAACCCGCCATACGATGCAACGAAAAAGCGACACTTTTGCGATATAGGTATACTGCTTGCGCTCAGCAACCGCCGCGTACTCATTCTCATCAGCATATCGGATCATGAGATGCCGAATGCCGGTATTCGTGTGCTATATGGTCTACCGTCTGAATGCATGCAGCACTATCCGATTGTTGTTAATAGTATTGCTAGATATACAATGATGAAAGTGATATCTATGTGTTCCTCTCGGCATAATTTAAAGTCTGAACGAATAAGACATTGCTTCCATATCTAAAAGATACAAAGTTTCATTGTGACATCTTAAATCCAAAGATTCAGTGAATCCCAATAAGATTCTCTTCTTAATATTCAATCAGCTCTGATGCATTTCGTGAACCTAAATTAAGTAGTGAGGATTTAGATTCAAAATTTGAAGCTTTTTATGTCCCCCGCCATAACCTTACAAAGAGTTCACTCAGGAAGGCCAAGGACTCGTCATTTTATTTACATAATAGTGCATGATACTTGAAAAAATGATGCAAACTATCTCAATCACTCAGGGGCTTATTGGTGTGCATCTTTATCGGTATCGGATCGTTGTATGATGAGCATTCAAAAGCTCGAAACTCAGTTTGAAGTCGATCAAAGTTTTAGACTTTATTGACATTTTCACACGTCTTATCGAGGCCAATTTTGGAACTCCGTTCCTCACGCGTTTCTCAAACGCACACGAATTTTAACAATTTTTAGTGCAAAATTAGGATTTTTCGTCAATATCTTGGAAAATATGCATTTTCCGGGCCAAACTTGTAGATCACAAAATTTTCCATAGAAAAGGTCCGTACAACTTTCCCGGGAAACCCAGTCCTCAGCCTGTAAACGCATGAAAAGCGTCCGGCGCGATTAATATGGGCTTATATGGGCGGGTATAGCTTCCCCTCTTAGATCGGATGTAGATTTGCATCTGGTGATTTGACCGAAGAGTGCATTTCAAAGAGGATGAAGTCCATTCTATGCTGGTATCTATAGAATTGCAATAAGTTTGAAAATCTCAAATTTCCCAGCAAAAGAGTGCAAAAATTAGGGTCACGAGATCAAGTCCGCGGTATACTTTTGGATACATGGAGTCTATAAAACCAGCTCTTGAATGCTATCTGGCGCCTATTATCGTTATTATGAACAAACTTTCCCTCTAAACAATTTTCACGGAAAATCCACAGGTCTTTCAGCTTTGCCTATATGCAATTAATGAAACTGAAGAAAAGCCTCGAGAAAGGCGGATCTCGTGTTTAGAACATAGAAGTGAGATCATCCCCTCCATAGGGATGCACCGTCAGGAAAATTTACTCTGGTTCGAGGAGCGATCATGGAAAATCAAGTATTTCGGCATAGTCAAAAAGTCAAACCTGTATTTCTCTGACTTCATGTGCGCATTAGCAATGATGAAAGTCTGTGAATTTTCCGTGGAAATTGTCGTTTTTAGGATGGAAAATTTGTTCATAATAACGATAATAGGCGCCAGATAGCATTCAAAAGCTGGTTTATAGACTCCATGTATCCAAAAGTATACCGCGGACTTGATCTGGTGCCCCTAATTTTTGCACTCTCTTGCTGGGAAATCGGAGATTTTCAAACTTATTGCAATCCTATCAATACCAGCATAGAGTGGACTTCATCCTCTTTAAAATGCACTTGGTTATTCTTCGATCAAGTCACCAAATCCAAATCTACATCCGATCTAAGAGGCGAAGCGATCCCCGCCCATACAAGCCCCTTGTTAACAGCGTCAGATGCTTTCCACGTGTATACAAGGCCAAGGACTGGGTTTTCCAGGAAAGTTGTAAGGACCTTTTCCATGAGAAATTTTGTGATCCACAAGTTTGGCCCGGAAAATGCATATTTTCCAAGATATTGACGAAAAATCCTAATTTTGCATTAAAAATTGTTAATAACTAATTACGACACAGGAATTCGAGCTGCTAACCTCGATAAATCGATTCAGCGGGTGAAAATACGTAAGAAACCATGAGATAACTGTGTGGGAATAAAAGTGGCCACAGGAGCATATGTGGGCGCCCGGACTATTACAAACACGCTACCGTCCTAGCTGTGAGTGTTCTTGAACACATGTGGGCGCATAACTTGCAGTCGTAGTAAATATGTGGGTGGGTTTGATCATAAAAATTATTCATCGCATACGTCATACACACCGTATTTGTTCCAAATAAAATTCCCAGAAGGCCAAGAGTATCAGCTAAGTATTCCAAGTTCTAAACTTCTTTGTTATACTGGAATTCCGCCATCTTGATTCACTCTGACTCACACTCACGCACTTGAGCCAATAAACTCCACACCTCCATGCACGCATCAGAAAGTCACATACCGACATTTTCGAGTTACCAAATATAATTCTATGAATATCCGAGATATCCTAGTGATTGAGAAAAACGCTATTTTTGGAAGAGTTGGAAGATTCACGTCACTATTATCCAGATTCAGCAGAGTATCTCAAAAACCCATCGAGAAATAAGAAAATTCAGGAATGTCGATACAGAACCTTAGTTATTTCATCAACTCTCGCAATACACAGGCAACAGCTGGCTATAATATGTGTTCCATCGAGGTCGACTCTCTCTTTCTCACACAAATAACTTGGCACTGGCGCACGACGGTACTTTCAATCGACGAGGACGTCATGAAAATAAAGCGGAACTTGCTTGCTGCTTGCGTCAGTACACGCAAAATAGTAAATGACGCGTATGCGCGCCCCATGGGCGATGCTTATGCGCATCGCCGCCGGAGTCGCTGTGCCGTGAGCCCTGACGTTCCCTTTCTACGGCCCCGCGGGATCATCTGTATTGGGCCGCGGAAGGGATGCTCTGCGGCATCGCCAGGCGATGTAAAATCGCAGCACTTGGCGATGCCCGAATTTTGGGCCGGCTCTGTAGCTCTTCCAACTGCAACTACTCCGAGGTAAAAGTGTGTGCGTACGTCAGTGTAAAGCCTGCGGGCAAGCGGCTTATATATGAGTTTTCTTCAACCTTTTAGAAATGAGTCCGTGGTCGGATGGTGCAGGCTTGGACTGACAATCACGGGTTCGTGGGTTCGAGCCCCATTATAATAAAATTTTGTTTGGCTTTTTTTTAAAATCATAATCAATTTTTTTTTTAATACAATTACACCGCACAACGAAATATTGAGTGACAGATAGTACTGGATTGAAAGGTTAGTTCCATTCATGATTCAGAGGCAATTTCATTATATTTTTAAAAATCCAAATTATCGGAAGGGGATTTCGGGTTTCGAAATCCTTCAGATCAATAACAGAAATGAATGAATATTCTTTCCGATCTAGTGTGATAAACGTGAGTGGTATAAAGGTTTCCTCTGATTGAACACGTATCAAATGAATTTGGTAAAATAACCTACCAATATCAATGCAAATTTTCATATAGTTGGTTTAAAGATGATGAGAATGGATATTCTGGGGGATATTGGATTTTGAGAAGGAGAATTGAAATTTAATTAGGCTCAAACGTGATTGAGTCAAATTCGGTTTAAACAAATCAATGTAGAATTCTGAAAGAGTATCTCTCTGATTCATTAAAAGGTGGATAGATTAGTTGTACAGGAAGATATGGGCAAAAAATTGAATTTCAGATAGAATTCTTTTCTCATATTTTGAGTTACTTTTACAAGATTTCCTTTCAGGGGAATTTGAATCATCTACAACAGGCTACTTCACCAAATTCATTTGATACGTGTTCAATCAGAGGAAATCTTACCACTCATGTTTATCACACTAGATCTGGATGAATATTCGTTCATTTCTATTATTGATCTGAAGGATTTCGAAACCCGAAATCCCCTTCGTATCATTTGGATTTTTAAAAATATAATGAAATTGCCTCTACATCATGAATGGAACTAACCTTTCAATCCAGTACTATCTGTCACTCAATATTTCGTTGTGCGGTGTAATTGTATTAAAAAAAAAAAATTGATCATGATTTTAAAAAAAAGCAAAAAAAAATTTTAATTTGATGGGGTTCGAACCCACGAACCCGTAATTGTCAGTCCAAGCCTGCACCATTCGACCACGGACTCATTTCTACAAGATTGAAGAAAACTCATATATAAGCCGCTTGCCCGCAGGCTTTACACTGACGTACGCACACACTTTCACATCGGAGTAGTTGCAGTTGCAAGAGCTACAGAGCCGGCCCAAAATTCGGGCATCGCCAAGTGCTGCGATTTTACATCGCCTGGCGATGCCGCAGAGCATCCCTTCCGCGGCCCAATACAGATGATCCCGCGGGGCCGTAGAAAGGGAACGTCAGGGCTCACGGCACAGCGACTCCGGCGGCGATGCGCATAAGCATCGCCCATGGGGCGCGCATACGCGTCATTTACTATTTTGCGTGTATACTTAGTATAGAATCACGCACTCACACTCTTACAGCCAACGGTACATCCGCACAACAGAACCCACGCACAAAATTTAACTCTGAACAACCTAAACCGAGTTATAAATCTGTGCTAAATTGCTCAGAAATATACTCACGGCAGAGCCAAGCTCTCCCAATAGATGCGAAATCTACATCGCTCGTCTTTGTGCGTCTCAGCTGTGGAAATTTACGTCGTCGTTGAACGACGAGGCCGTGGCCCGATGGGTGGGGTGAGATGCCTCCGCTGCACAAAACGATGTGACTTCTTGCTCGGTTGCTCCGAAACTGCGCCGCAATGGCGCGGCTTCTCTGAATTTATAACCGCGCATCGTCACTGCGCACATCGTTGCCTCCACTCTCGAAATTTCTATACACAAATGCAGGCTCGTGCAGGCTTTGCCTCGGTTGCTGCATGCGGCATATATCTATATTGCACGTCTAGAATCTTCCTCGATGCAGCTTTATTCACTTGACTAACGTACACTGAGATGTTGATCGATTCTTGCTATTATTCCTGCCGAGATTCCTGCCATATAGTGTTGAATTTTCATAGATAATTGTGGATTCGAGCAATTGTGATCGTTAGAATAGATTTTGGGGGAGTAATTTTGGCGGGTAAAGAGATGAGGGTTGTGTTTCTGGAATGTTCTAGATGTTTCGCGCCAAATCGCAGAGCAAGCCAGTCTGTGAAGAGCAGGTGGGGAGGCAACCGCCACCCCGGCCGGGTGTCCCAGTGTATTGATCGAATTCCCGGTTCCATGAACAAGAATATATATAGACAAAAAGCCTTCTAGAAAGTTCTCACGGGTATTTTGGCCATTTTGAGCTGGGTTTTTTCCATACCCCCTGGTTTTTGAAAGGTGTAACGGTTTTTAGGGTCCTTGATTTCCATTCTTCCTTCGTGATCAGGTATCTCATCCGAGTAGAGGGTATTTCTAAACATGTTGCCTTTAAAATATGGGCATGAAACTGAATATTCGCTTTTAACCGAGCTTTTAACCTGCAGCTGTAAGTTTTTTAAGCACTCAAAGTCCTGAAAAGAGACGACGAGCGGGGGGAGGGGATTTGTTTTTGTTTTGATCCGTGCGAATAGCCATTAATCTCTATACTTTGAGCGCAGTGATTTTGATTTCGAAATTTGTGAGCACGTTATGTAAGATTGTGAGATTTTCACAAGAGATGATTTCCATTGAGAATTTTGGGATCTCACTATGAAAAAATTAGAATCAACACCAAATTCTGGTTGCTGATTCACGTGATATAAGAAGAAGTCGATTCAATTCGACTGAAGAGCTCAAAACGAGTGAAATTTAGATAAAATTATTCAAATTCTGCCGAAGATTCTCCCAAACAGAATGCAATTTTGTACCATCCTCGACGGGAATCTTGTAATGAAACTGATCGGTTATTTTTGGATCGCCAAAGTCTTGGACAAAGTGCCTTGTTTACAAAATTGAACTTAGAGCGTTGCTCGATGACTATAAATAAGTGGCCGCGAGGCGCAGCAATTGCCGTCATGAATCATCTTTGCATTTTCAGAGACTGAATATAAGCCAACAATAACAATTTGTATCGAGTCACTGCGTTTTACAAAACATCTGTCTGAAGTAAAGAAAAAAAAAAAAATAGTCAAGAACGCCGGCCATACTGCAATTACTTGATCCCGGATCCATTTTCATTCAACATTTGAATATGGATTACTAGAAACACCGTGGATCTGAATTTTCTCTAATTCTCGCATCGAAAAGCTGTAGAATTTTTATACAAATAACCGATGAACATGAAAATTGATGGATTACAGAAGGTTTCCAAACCTGACGAGAGTGCAATTCACGAGGCAATTCAAGTGCTAACGAGCATTTGTGCAAAATATGTGCTAAATTTCTAGAAGATTGTTTATTTTAATGAAACACTACTCTTTTTTTCATTAGTCTCAAAATGCTAGTGAGTATATTGACCGTTTATAGTCTTCACACAGTCAGAAGATTGTAATCACGACCCAGCCGGTGAGAGAGCTTGTTTTATATCATGTAAAAAGTTTTAAATTTTGTATGTATACAGTTTTAATGTAATCAATCTGAACAATATAGTGAACAGCTAATAAAAAATTGCTATAACTGGCGATAAATATCGAGTCTAAGATCAAAACTAAATTAACTCTTATTAGATTCTCTGCCTCGATAATAATCTAAAATTAGCCCATGCATAATTGTGACCAAGGTGATGTGGGCGAGAAGAATATTTTTTTTTCTTCTTCGTCTGACAGACTGATAACATGAGCGGATAATTTTTAAACTGAATTCAATTATGTTGGAAGTACCTGGAATCTGATTTTGATGTCGTATACAACACCAGCATTCTCAATGGGCGGCTTGGCACATAAAATTACTCATTTTTTACCGAATCCTTCCAAAATTTTATCACAAATTTATTTTCATTATTCCGGGGCAGATGCTTCGCAGATCATTCATGAACATCTCAGAAAACTTTGAAATACACGTAACTGATAACCCTGATCTTGGCCTCGATCAATGATAAATCGAGGCGCAGAAAAGAGTCCTCGACCTACAAAGATCGTCAAAAATCCTTGCTTATTGTCAGTTATTTTGCTAAATGATCTCGAGGAGACAGCAAACTGTTTAATCCAAAAAGTTTGAAAGAAAAGTAGGCGAAGCTGTCAAAACAATTTTTTCGTGTACCGAAAATCAGTGTTGCCTGTTTTTATTCCTAGTTAGCTCTGGGTCTGACGCCGTCGATGATTTTTTTTTTCATCTTTGTGCAATTTCTCTCCTTGGCGCATTTCTGTCATGCATTTTATTGACGCATACAAAGTCCTATATGTGATTTGGTGAAGTAAATATCTCGAATTATTTCGAGAACGGATTCTGGTCCACCCTATTCAACATGGTGGCGTACTCCGGCCTCGCGTTGAGGATGAAAATGTGACAGTGATTCCTGTGTTCAACAGCTTGCCAAAAACTTGTCAAACTAGGATATCTTTCTTTGCTTATTTTGAATTTGATCCTGTTCTGAAGTGGAATCTATTTCCACTTTAATTGGAATTGCAGAGAAACATGATAAATATGATATAAAAAATTTTATCGAATGCCATACTGTTTACAATTAAAATACCTCCACAATGACAAAAATTCACAAAAAAATCTGAAGAATTTTCTCGAGATCAAGATTTTGGCTATGTTGTAGTTTTAGGCTCTTTTTCCCGAAATCAGATTATTCTTCAAAATATTTTCACTTCGTTTTTTAATGGACAAGGATATAACGACTAGCGTGCATACACATCATTACAAAAAGAACCTCTTTGGATATTTATGAAAAGTATTGCTCAAAATGCCAGGAAAGAGCTGAGTCAGACAAATTCAGCTCCTTCTAGAAAATTCTCTACTGTTCCATGAAGATGTGGCGCGCAGTCGCGCCGCGCCCTGTCCACTTATGTATAGAGATCGATCGGATTCGGGTCGGATGGTCGACGGTGGGTACTGCATTCGCATACCTATTCAAATGAGCCATAACTATCCTAATGAATATCTCATTGTAAAGCTTGAATCTTTATTGAGACCAATGTCGCTTACACCCTCCAAAATATATTGTTATCGAGTTTCCTCCCGAAGGCCCAATTTGAGTTTCGAAAACTTTTTGTTCAATCTGGCTCGATTTGATCATCGACTGATTGTGAGTAAAATCAGAGGGACTCAGATTCTGAACAAGAAATTCTTCGATATGCTTCAATGCCACAATCAAATAAAGAGGTGATACTTTTCATGTGAGTTTTCTGATGGAATCTATTAGTTACATTTTGAAATTATAATTGTTAGTCGAGAAAAATTCTGGACTCCATTTCTCTTTAGAATTCTGGCATGCGAAACGTGACTAATCTGTAACTTGACTCAGACAATTCATGAATTATCGTTCTGAGGATTACGTATTATAGGCCACATTCTAGAATTTGAGAAGAATAAGCGGATAAGCAGTTACGGAGCTAGACTTTGGATTATGGAAGGTGTAGCTATGCAGTAAGATCATTGGTCCATCATTTCGTTTGCCTTCGTATATAGTAACAAGAGTAATGAGATCTATATTATTTTCATTGGCGAATATTTGCAAATTTCCGCATGAGAATTAAATACAGAGATACGATTTGATATTGGAGAAACAGAGGCGCGCATCAATAATATCATTCAAAGATTCATACGGTAACCAGACAACTCGAAAAGTACTCAACTGTCACAAAGTTCTAATTGCCGAGGGGTCTAATTTTGGGGAAAAATTCTTGAGAAAACAAGTGAGTAGTATTTTCAACTTCCAGTGAATAGTCAATGTTGCTCTCAATACACCTAGAGCAGCCTATATAATTTCAAAAGTCAAATATAGATGACTGAAGAAAATCATTTCTAAAACTGTCTCATATAGCTTGATTCAAATTTACAGACAACAGTGTGTTAACCAAAATGATTACAGACAGTTTTTCCCCCCAGTATTGTTTGTCGTAATGGTTTGCGACCATTCTGCATTTTTCTGTGGTGTCATTTGGTCAGAACTCAGAAGGTGCTCATCCTGTGATCAAGTTTCCCGTCACCAATGAGTCAAGGGTTTTCCCATTTCAGAGTATTTAAAAAAACGAAG
Source organism: Eretmocerus hayati (assembly GCA_029851415.1). NCBI lineage: Eukaryota > Metazoa > Arthropoda > Insecta > Hymenoptera > Aphelinidae > Eretmocerus > Eretmocerus hayati. The sequence goes on from CM056744.1 coordinate 7,071,071, forward strand.
ACAACATTCTATTCTCAACGTGCAGAGATGACAAATTTCCTCAAATGCTAGATTGTCACTTTCATATAAAATCTTTCAAAAATGATCAGAACAGGGACCAAAAGTCTCGTTTACAAGAATGTAAGTTCAAAGTTGCTATCGATGAAGGAGGCAAGCTCAAAACTGATGATTTTATTTTGAGTCTGAATTACTTCGGTGACCTCGAAAAAGTGGTCATTTTTTGGAACGAAATTGAAGAAAATCATAACGATATCCACCATCTCAGAGTTGCAATCAAGGACATGTCTAACTGCGAGCACAACTCCGATTTCTGGTTGAAAAATGTAGCGATTCAGCGCAATATAGCTTGAGTGTGCTTCTTACCTATAATATTAAATGACGACGGTCTACATCGGATAAATATGACAGTTTACGACAAAAATGGGAATGAACAAATCCCCGACGGATTGGTAAAATTCTCGTGGTACAACCAAACTTGGAAGAACAAATGTTGTTCTTAACTTTGTGTCAGGAAAATGCGGCTACTCATGAAAAATTATCATTTCGTGGATTACGAGATCCCGGACCAGAGTTGAGAAAAATGGCATTGCTAAATCAAGTATAACATGCGATCAGTTTGAATGGAAAATGTTAACCCCAGATCTTCTGGCTTTTGGACTTCTATGGAAAATGACAAGTTCGTGACTGTGCATAATTTGGCGAATGACGCCTTGGCAGTTCTCAGATTTGAATTCGACGAGGACAGTATGCAAGGCAGACTCGTGGCAAGATTTCATCATGATGGATTTTTGAGGTTGAAGGAAGACATTGTTGCAAAGAAATTTAGTTTTGAAGAGGGTTGAAGACTTCAGTTTTCGACGGTTACCATAACTGAGAGAAATGATCAGATTTGTTACTATTTGTATTTTGTTCTTGAACTAGTGGATCGGAATAGAATATTGGGGAGTGTTATATGAGTAGTTCTAAAAATTCGTACAAGTGATTTTCGACGTATTTTTTGGTGTTTTTTTTTTATGCAATCATTAGTTTGGCGATCCAGGGCCACCAAAAAAAATTATCATCGAAGAAGGGGTCAAAATGTCAGTTCCGTGCGTTGTGGTTTTCCTTTTTCTCGGACTTTGTGAGCGTGAAGCGCCGCAGTAAGGCTCGTCGGGCAAATACCTCAAATATCATAGTATTGCGCGGAGCTCAGACATTTTGCGGCGCAGTTTTACTTGAAATTTTACTCACTCAGATTTCCTCGATGAAATTGAATTTGCCTCGTTCTAGACTTTTCCGCACCAACTTATTCTTAAAGTAAATCGTCAGGCGCAACTTTTCCATGCCTCAGAATTTCGAAAAATATTGATTCTTATACTTTGCGGAGCTCTTTCCCGCGAAAATCTGGTTTTGCTAACTTTTTAGGTCAGTTCCGTGTGGTACTAGTGCGACCCTCAATCGCGAGATTACGGAGGCCCTGGTCAGTTTTTTTCAAAGTATCTGATGGCCAAATGAAAATCCCAAAACCTCAAGACTGTAATCGTACGGCCGTGAGATCAATTTTAGTGTCAAATGTCAGGTTCCGTGCGCCACTACCGTGTCATCTTATACGTGTTATCCTTACGTACCGATGGGTGGAAATTTTTGAATCCGTGTACGAGTTGAATTATACATTATTTGTTTGAAAAAGTCGGAAAATACATGTCAAAACCTTTCGAAGCGGGATTTAGGGTTGGCACATTTTCGGCCTCCAAATGTTGAAGTTTCAACGGAAATACTCATATAGAGTTACATAAAGGTTGTATTTAGAAAAATACTTGGCGATGTTCCTATCTTTTGAAAATGATCTATTCAAAATGAACAATGACCAAGTATGCAAGTTTAATAAAGTCATGTACAACATACCTCCGCATAATCATTAGTAAATTTGAAACAATTTTGCACACGAATTTTCCATAGTGTAGGTCATTGAACTCTATTATTCGCCCGAAGGAAATTTTTGAAAATCATGGCGCATCAAGGAGCTCAATGTAATCCAGGCGAGCGATATACGTCAGTCAATTAAGTCCATTGATCAATACATTGAATAAATGGATATCACAGGCAAAACCTGGCATTCGCGGTTTCCATTATTCGCGGTACGATGAATTGAGACCCAAATTCAGCATTCGCAGTGTTTCATCTGGTATTCGCGGTTCTCAAGGCATGAAATTTTTTTGAATTTCCGGAATCCCACAGGAAAAGATCATTGTGTGTCTACCAAAAAATCGCCTCAACGAGATTTACAATTCTCGAACATCATTTGTTTAAAAAAAAGCACTGTTGAAACGGCCTTCATAACCGGAAAAAATTGAAAAGCCTGAACTCGTTATCACAGCTCACAAGGGGAGCACCAACCTTGCGGGTCCTGGATCTCGACGAAACTTTGGGAGTCTTCTTGTTTTGGTGAGAAATGAAGGTACCCAGAAGGGTTTCGTCCAATGGGGCTCCTATCCTGAGATACAGCCATAAAGGTTATCATTGTCAGTATATCTATATATGTGTCATATTAACATGGCCCTATACGGACAATGCTAATCTCCATAGCTGTATCTCGGGATAGGAGGCCTATTGGACAAAACCCCTCTAGGTACCTTCATTTCTCACCAAAACAAGAAGATTCCCAAAGTTTCGTCAAGATCCAGGACCCGCAAGGTTGGTGCTTTCCTCGTCAGATGAATTCGCGAGGGATAGCTCCAGTTCAGAGTGCGATCAAAGATTTTCCAACCTTTGATCCAGTTAGGGAAGATAATCTCCGAAAGCTTTCACTTCAAGATACAAGATGAACTGCAAAGGAGCGCCGCAGATCTTCTGCGCAGAGCCAGGCAATCTCAAATAACTTCAATCTTCTCCTCACAACAAGAACTCAATCTCTTCGCTTTTTAAGAATCCTTTTCGATTTTGAAATCATGTTTTTTGCCTGCTTATTTCCATACTTCTATTTATATTGCAATATTTATAATATACAAGGAAAATTATGTCAAATGAGGTAAGTTATGTCAAATGACGATTTTCAAGAACAGATGAAAACTTTTTCATTCCCGACGATTCCAAAACAGACTCCCCCCCCCCCTTTCCCATAAAAGCAACAGTTTCGGTGTTCGCGAATTTGATATTCGCGGTGTTTTTAGGTACTTCCACCAGGGGCTGTATTCTACATTTTGCGGTAAAATTTGCTGGCATAGGTGCCGCTCTGCCGACAACCTGTAAAATTTTCCGCATTTGCGTTACCGAGTACATTTGCCGTACAAAAGAAGGCGAACCTCGACGGCAGACTGCCGGAACAGCGGACCCTGTACCATTAACCCTTAGTTATTCAGGTGAAAATTCGTTACACTCTTAACACACGTGGTAGCCAAATGGCACATCTTACGAAGAATCCAATATCTTCTCAATTTTCTTGTGAAAAATGGCATATGAAAATTACTTTCATATAATTTAACCATTCAAGAATCAGCATGAACTCTTTCTCATGGATTCGGAGCACACGCATTTTCTCTGAAAATTCCAGAAAATATCATCTTTTGGTCGTTTTTGTAGGTTAGACTGATGAACAATTTTTGTAATCTTGGAATTGTACATTACGCAACAAGTGCGAGAAGGGAAATTTCCGCACAAGTTGCCGAACGAGTGTGAGGGGTAAGTTTCACGCATCACACTTTGTAACTTCTCGCACACCTGGTACTTATATATTCACGCATGCTCGCGAAGCGATAGATAATATCAGCGTAGGATAAAAAAATGTTCATAAAGTTCCTCACCTCATCTTTTCAATCTATTCCATCAAAATCTTTTCCAGACATCCTCGCAACCATACAAGGTTCTAAAGGTGCATTGATCGAAAGTGGAATAAAGCCCGATCAAATATATTTCCATAATCAGTCCTGATACTGATTGTTATCTCTGAATATTGCTCTTCTAACCAATCCTATGAAGTATACTATCACTCAAGATTTGCTTTATCACAGTTGAATTTCAGCAACAGGTTGTTGTTTTTTTAAAGCTTGAAATTCACTTTGGGAGTCAACTCTCACAATCAGTCTCCTCCATAAGCCATTTCTGTCATGTATAAGCATGATTATAAGAATAATTATAAAAATATACCTTAGATCTAGGTTAGAGGTTAATTTGTAAATGTAGTAGGAAATTAACTTTTCATATATCTCCGTTCACTCAATGTTAATTGATTACTATACATATCTGCACAAACATTAAAGTTGCATTGAATGCTTTTTAACAGATTTCTTGAGAAAGACGTTGATGCCACTGGTGACTTTTGAATAGTTGGCAGATGAGAGAATTTAATTTCGAGGTCGTATTCAACTTTATGTGAGAAGGTTGTATCCAAATATGGCTCACTAATGTGGTAAAAAAGCAGTTTGAATTTCGTTAAATTTCGTTGAGTACCATTTTCTGCGCGAGTTGAGCGGTCATGATGATCTTAATCTCCATAATCATCGGAAAGAAAAAGGTTGACGAGATAAATTTCCTGGATGGATTCGGATGAAAACCTCAAAACAACAGAAATCATTGAAATTCAACATTTATTCCGTTACAAACTCTGGAACAAAGTCAACGTACCGATTCTCTTAGAATAATCTTTCCCCACTATAGCGATCGATCCCATTTCAGCTTCTCGACGAATTAGGGGGAGATTGAAATGTAATCTTCAAGTAGATATTCTTCGGTTTTTATTCCACTCATTATCACAGCAATCGATATTTACAATCTTAAGGGGACTAATCCGATGGAGCAGAATCTTGTCATAACGAATATTTATCATAACGAACAAAATTCTGAATAATGATTTGGATCACATATGCATACAATCTTTTACAATTCACCTTAATTACAACAAACAATTTTCGGCAGGCACCTTGAAATTCGTTATAACTCGGATCCTTTTGTAATAAGCAGTCGGAACGGAGACCTCGACAAAATTGTTTGAAAAAATTCTATACAAACAAACTCTCATATGTAATAAGGCGGGCGTTGGTTTTGAGTAACAAGCATTAATTATTACGCAATAATCTCTCAGTTCTATCCATTTAGTACGTATCAAATTTTAGGTCTAAACTCTTTGGTAGATCGTTAGTGAATTTGGTATCAATCCTGAATAATCCATTTTCACGAATATCCAATAACTGCAGCGATTTAGCGTCGCCAAGATGAAGATCCTCGACGTTGGAAATGTTATTACGGTACAAAATTATTGACTTCAATTTTTTTTGCCATGATCCAGGACTCAGAGATGATATTTGATTCTTGCTGAGATTGATCTCTCTTAGATCTTCCAAAGTCGTCAGAAATTCCATCGGAATCGATGATATCTTATTACCCTTGAGTGAAAGATATTGAATCTTTGGCATCGATGTTATGGACCAGAGTATTTTAATGCCGTATATCATGTAATTCATTACCAATCTTTCCAAATTTTTCAAGTTTTGAATAAAATATACATTTAGAAGGGGATTTCCACTTATATCTAAGGATGACAGTAATGGAGAATATTTGAATGTTTCATCTGAGATACGATGTATACCGTTGTAATCGATATCAAGATGTTCAAGTTTTGTGAGATCTTTAAATGCATCCGGTTCAATTTGCTTAACATCACAATGACGAACCGATAGACTCTGCAACTCATTCAAATTCTCTAAACATAGACTCTCTTCGTCACAACTGCTACCCTTTCTTATTGAATAAAATTGATTCCAATCTAACTTGAGTGATGTGACTTCCTTCAAATTCTGAATTTTTAGCTTGTTGAATTTCATACTTACCATCGTGAGACTTTTTACAGACGATGGTAAATTTTTGAGAAAATCATCGACTGTTGTCAACGGGTTGTTTGAAATATCAAGGTCGCTGAGTTTTGGAAAATATCTTGACAAGTTTATAGTAACAGAATCCATATCCATGTTTCCCAATGAAAGATGAGTTAGTTCTGGGAATGTAACCTCCGTGTCCACAAATGAGGATTCTCCATTTTTATGATTCCCATCAAAAATGAGTGTCTTCAAAGATGTCTTTGAGCCAAATGAGGACAACGTTTCTAATGACAGACTGTTGTAAGATAGATCTAGATATTCTAAATCAGTCAGGTTATCAAATGTACCCTTCTCGATTTTTTCAATACTATTATTTTGCAGCGATAAACTCTTCAAACACAAGCCAGATGATATAAAATTGAGACTTATCTTCTTCATGCCTGTATCCGAAAAATCCAATTTTGTGTCACACTCGTCAAATGTATAGGAATCTCTACTTTCAAAGATATCTGGAGGAAAAGCCAGAGTTTTCTTTCCACACAGATGATGAGTCAACAAAGTCAACTCTATCAAGTACAAAATTTTCATCATTGTATTTTTAAGACAGGAAAACTTTAGAACTTCAAATCCGAATTGAAGCTATCTTAGAAATAAGGATGGATACAAAGAGCACTGAATGAGATCGCACACTGACTGAAAGTGAGACTCCATAAAACGGGCTTAAATAAATCATACATTCGGAAATTCCCTAATATGCTTGTAAGTGCGAATGACGTGAGGGGTCAGCCCAGGAGATAATTAAGTATTTATCAATTTTATTAAACCAAAATAAGGGAGACACGATTGAATGGGGAAACTTGATTATATTAGAGCTCTTGTCAAACGATATCAGTATAAAAGATCTGACGAATCTTTCGCTTCCATTAGGCAGTACTAAAATACTTCGATCTAATGTATACGATGGGCATGCTTATCTGCATGCCTATCTGCATGCATATATGATTCCCCCATCAACAGATGCCAATCACAATGGACATTGTTTAATGGTACCAAATTGTTTTGTCGTGTACTTTCCTGCAATAAAATAAGTGTGAACGATAGTGTACTTATCCTGTGTTTTTCAATGACCAAGTGTTAAATTTAAATAAAACCGTGTGCACCATACTTCAGTTTCATTTAAGGCGATAACGGTCACCGTGCACCGTGACCATGGAACTTGAAAACACATCTCACATGAAAACTGCGATGGATCGGAGTTCCACACGAGTTATCGAATCATTTTTATTGCCCATTTTGTGTTTGACACTTCATCGTTGTTCTATCTAAATCGCAAGAGAATCAGATAAAAATGTGAGAAACTCGATCGCGGGGACCTCCTAACCTATAAAATAAGCACATTTTCATTCCCACTCTTCTCGAATTTTCTTGTGATTTGGGCTGAACGACGAGTGGACGAATTCAAGTTAGATGATAACAAGTAGGTATTCGTGCACTCGTCGCTCAACCCGAATCGTAAGTGAATCGGAAGAGAATGGGAATGATTTTGGGCTTGCATGGTGACTGCATCCCCTTAAAAAATGCCCTAATCTGAGTAATTTTAGGAGAGAATGGGCGAATTAGGAAAAGCTAGATAGTCCGATTGGGAGTGAGTCTGGGCTTGCTTACGCCGCATAATTACATTTTCATCAGCATCACAGACAGTGGATTATTGATGGTATAAGACCGACTGGTACGATACTCGAGGGGGGGGGGGGCTTTGGAGAGCTTGATCGCGCGGTTGATTTCGCAAATGCAAGCATTCTCGTTACCCGTGCAAAAGTCGACGAACTTAATCGCTGTTCAGGTGCTGAAAATTACATTACAAAACGAAAATTTTCGAGCCATCGCAACTCGAAGTCACCGTCTTAGAAGTCTGATTAGATCTCAGGAGTCAATCTTTACGTATTCGAAGCGAATGCTCCACGTTTTACAAATACATTTTTGCTCTTGCACTCACTGCCAATAGGTTTTTTGCCACACTTTAACGTTTGGAACGTTCAAGTGTAATAATTTCAGGTTTACCCCATACGTAGGGAAATCAAAGAAAATCGGTTCCTTACACCTGTAAATCGATTAATTTATATCGAAGGTGATTTCGTATCAATGAAGCGCCTATTTCGGTGGAATACCTTTGTGAGGGGCCCCAACTCGATGTTTGAATAGTTTCCTTAGGCTAAAATTTTGTCGGTTTCGATACATCATCATAAAATATAGAAGAGATTACGCTCTTTCAAAATTTTGAAAAAGCGGTCATTGAAATTTAGCATGGGAACTTGGAGGGGCTTCATCAATCTGTTTAAATCATAAAAAGAGTTTAGTTGGGGCCTGATTCAAAGTAGCAAAATGCCTACAGCACTCGAATATCACCACTGGTATTGGCAAGGCAATGTGACTTTCAAACTGTATGGGTCCTACGCAGGGGACACATACAGCGCTCATGGGCTAATGCGATTGAAAAACATTATCGACATAACTGAGGTGCAGCCTTGACCACATTTTTTATAACTGTTCAGTGCATTTAATTGAGGGGGGGGGGGGGGGGGAACTGAAGTCGGAGGTGCAATCTGCAATTATATGACTCTCCCCTGAATAAAAGACACAATAAATTTTTCAGGGGTTTATCGACACCTGAAAAAAACTTGAATTCAGATTCAAATAACATTGTCTGACGATTCTTACCGTGTAAATCTTCTTAATTATGTATAAAAAAGTGATATATTCATGGTATTGACGATGAAGAGCTTTCATTTTGATATGGATTGGAGACGTAACAAAGTAAGGCGTTAAACAACGCTCTGAGTCTCATGACAGTTTTGAACAAAGAATTCAGAATTTCCATAAGTTGATCAAATTTTGACTGTTACATTGGTCAAGAGTAAATCTTTATATTATTTTGATCTTTGCTAAAAGTGAGAAACGTGAATCTTCATTTGCTACGATGGAAGCGTTGTCTGATTTATACTACTTGCAAAGCAAAAATAGTCTAAAACCGCTTGGACTTTGGCCATACCAGTGTTCTAAAAAGAAACTAATCCCTTGAGCAGTAATTACTGTAGCGATTCTGACTTTTGTCATCCCTCTTGTAAATTTGATTGAATATTTCTCACGATTTGGTTGCGATAATCTTTTTAAAAATATTAATGAGTTGAAATTAATTCATCCCAGATTTTAAAAGCGTACGAGCTCCGTTATAGTTTTCAACAGCTTCTGCTCGTCGCTCCAAGTTTGCTGTACTGTATGCATTCAGTTTTGAAATTCATTCACCTCATAATTCGAGATGACCAGGTCAGTACGATATTCTATCCAGTTTGAAATTTTTGAATGGACTACGATCAAGATTTTAAAAATAATTGGAATAGTTTCGGAAGTTGCTGACACGAATAGAAAATGATTTTTTCACGTTGCATGATGAGAGCCTCAATATTCTACAAAGTTATTCCGAAACAGGGAGGAAAATCAACTTCTTCTACACAAGTAAGTTGATATAAATAAGTTTGCTAGTATGCTACTGGAGTATTTCTTCTTTGAATTATTTGTGGAACAAGAATAAGGGTAATATGATTGATAAACAACTCATCTGACATTGTCAAGATTGTGCATGCGCATGGAATTTTGAGTCGTGTCTATTTGAAATGAAGATTAGTAATCCATCCAATTCGTTTGATTTTTGTATGAAAAGGAAAAATTTTAGAATGAATTTTGAAGAGATGCAGGGTAAATTGAAGATTTATTCAAGTTCTGCTATTGTACTAGTGATAGTGAAGGTACTGTGCAAGTAATGCCGGAATACTGCAGTTAGTAACGCTCGATGCAGGTACGATTGGAAGCGTTCCTCAAATTCTGATAAAGAAAGTAATATCCCAAAATCGTTCAATTTTTACTATCAATCATTGTAGACCAAATCACGCGAATGGTATTCAACATCGCCATCCAATCAGTGCTAGTATCTTTGCGGTACTTCATCAATACAACAGCGGAAGTTGTACGATTCTGTTATCGTTGCTCATACCAGTTTTTACGGTACTGATCTTCTTCTCTAAAAAAGTGGGACAAGAGACGCAAATGATAAGTGAAAATCAACCGGGATTTGATTTAAAATAAGCCTCCAGTTACCCTAGGTTATAGTCCAGTTACCCTAGGTTCAGTTTACAATTTTTACGTGATTTCACATAATAACATGATCTTCCTCACGCATGCAACATAGAATTAAAGAAAAAAATTTTCTCCTGGGTTAAAAAAAATATTCTTAGAGTACATCACCAAACAGTGTCAATCAATATTTCTTTCTCATAAAATTATTTCAAGACCAACTTGGAATTTTTACTGACTACGGAAATTTTCCGGTGATTCAAATAACTATCACACAACCAAATTTCGATTACCCGTAAAGAAATTTCATTCTTATAGTCATTTGTTTCACACTTGATATGATTTTCTCAGAGTTTGCTAAGTTTTTCATCAGCCTCACCTGTAGAACAAATGACTCAAAGAAGACTTGTTTTGGAATTTTTTGTGAGGATATATGTACTTCAAACTTACAAAAGAAAATTCACGTTGAATCTCAAGTGTTTGAATTATATATATGTCAATAATTTCTATTTGTCATTTTCCAAGTGGAAATCGAAGTACTGAAATGATTGGGGTCGAATGAGACATCAGGCCAATACGCGTATTGAGAAAAAGTTTGAGTCTCACATATAATTAAGGGTTAAGGCGATGCGGTCACCATGCAAGCTTAAAATCATCCCCATCTTTTTCCTATTCTGTTGCGATTTGGGCTGAACGACGAGTGCAGAAATACTTGTTATCATGTAACTTAGATTTGTCCACTCATCGTTAAGCCAAAATTGCAAAAGAATCGGAGAAAGATGTGAATGAAATTTGCATTTATTATAGGTTAGGAAGTTCTCCCGGCCGAGTTACTCCCATTTTTCTCTGATTCTCTTGTGATTTGAGCTAAGCGATGACTTGAGGAATACAAGTTGGACAATAACAAGTATTCGAAAACTCATCTCACACTTTGGATCATCAAACTTTCTATGTAAGATGTATTTTCAAGGTCCATGGTCGAGGTGCACGGTGGCCGCATCGCCTTAAATGATACTAACAAATGGACCACCCGGTGTAATGTCCCATATCATTATCATTACTCTCATTTTTAGTTTATTTAGTTTCGGGAGTATTCGTGTACAACCTGACAGCATTCGCACCGCACGCTTTGGACTTGATCAACCCTCTCAACCAATCAAGACCACGTCACATGCCAAGACTAGTTCGCTACTATTTTCCTGCAATGGATAATAGCTTCAACTTCATCGTTTTTCATGGAATGGCTCTTGATATGGTTACAATGATTATTATCATTGGATACGATACTCTTCTCATCAGCTTTGCTCAACATGCATGTGCCCTTTTCCAAATTGTCGCGTATAAAGTATTAAATAAACCGAAATTAGATCCAAAGTATAATCAGAGATTCTTGTTATTCATATCAAAAATTCAACATGCGATGACTGAAATGGTTAGATTACTATATTCGAGCTTGCGACAAGTCAGAGTCATCTGTTAATTTTGTGTTTTTAGTCTATCCAAACTTATGGAAGGCAAGTCAGCGAGTAATAATTGACTCATTGTTCTTTTTTTCCAATAGAATTCGGGTTTGAGGGGTTGACCCTTGGATGACACTTTTCCAAAACCGATCATGAATGGCACACTGGGGTCAAATTGACCCCAGGTCAAAAATTTGATACCTCTCCGATTGCATCGAACATATTGCCTCAGAAATTTTTTTAGTGATAGTTGAGGCTCCTCAAAACAAGGCAATACATTGGCAGAGCCTGAATGGCGGTCCCAAAATGAAAAAAAAAAAAAAAAATAGTTGATATAAAAATTTCTCAAAAATTTGAAAAACTTTGATCTTTCACAGAAAACGAACAACTTTCTTTCCTCTTTGTATAAAGAACTGAAAATCGGTGCAAGTTTGTATGTAAGGTCAGTGTACCCAACTTGCCCCCATGAAGCCATTTTCTTAATAATTCTGGCTAATCTCAATATTTTCCAACGTACTTTAACTCATTTTGAAGCTTGTTTCAAGACCTTCAAAATGAGCTAAGATACGTCCAATTTTAATGAAATGGAGCCGAGCTGTTTGAATTCTCCCAAAAGGTGATTTTTGAGAGTTTACAAAAGTGTGTACCCAACTTGCCTCCATCATTTAAAACAATGTAAATCGGCGATGAAGCGCATAAAATCGCTTCGATCCGTTTTTATCACCGTGCAGCGACATTTGTAGCTTTTAGCTGGCCCAAGACATCGTTTCCGACCTATTTTGACGTGATAAACACGTTCTGAGTGGTAAAAAAAGCCATACTGCACGCCTTTCTGAGATAACCATATGGGGGGCATGTTGGGTACACTCCGATGTCGGCCTTCTTGTTTCTCAGATCATCTCCGTGTTCTGTACATAAAATCGCTCAAAATCAGAGTTTTGCAACTCTGAAGAGTGGATCTTACAGGTCTTGATGAAAGGAATCGAATGGGATAAGGTACATCAAGATTGGTTAGATAAAAATAAATTTGCACCGGTTTTATAGAACGCGATTCCCTTGGTGATTTCTTAGCCGTGCAAGCACGGAGAATGGAAAACTCACTTTATATTTTCTGGAGAACGCAGAAATGATCCAGGGTCGTTGAAAACTACGTATTTTCTCATATTTTAACATAACAAAAAATATGCGGGAAGGCCCACGAATGCCCATTTCTGAGATCAGCATATGGGAGCAAGTTGGGTACAGAGGCAAGTTGGGTACACTCACCTTAATACTATACTTTAGTACGCATCTATCACGAATCGCCAACCTTCAAAATTTTGAATCATTACGGAGGCAAAAAATGAAGTTTTTGCATCCGAGAAAAAACCCCTTCTTCTCGGATGCAAAAAAATCGGGAAAAAAATCGGATGAAAAAAAGGATGATGTTCTCAACATACTCGAATATTGAACAGTAATGAGATGGAAAATGAATAGGTTGATTCTAAACACAACCCCCCCCCCCCATACTAGTGTATATTGGCAAGAGAATGTGATATAGATAGAAAACAGTTAGACTCCGGATAAGATTTGATGTGCATAAATGACACACTGGGGTCAGGCTGACCCCCAGCCCAAATTACGTCTGACGGGCACGTGATTAGAGGCGTGTGACGGACGTCGCAACTGAACCAACTGATACTTAGGTACTCAAACTGTAGGTAAATGACGCGAGGCAGTCGAATTGGAGCAAGGAATAACTAGCGTCTAACCAGATTCTTAGCACACAAATGTCACAAGGGGGTGAGGCTGATTCCTATCTAAATCACCCTTGATTTTGCCGGCTACCGGCGCGAGACTACTGGGGTGGGGTGGCTGTTGCGCCTGCATTAGCCGATAGTTGGAGATGAAACTGAAGGCAGATTTGACAAGGGAAAATTGTTCGAAAATTCCCTGTGGTCATTTCGACCCAATTCGTTATAAGGGTTAAGATCGACAGATCCAAACTCATTGATAATGATATGTAGTATTCTAGAGTCAGATTTTTTTAAGTGCTGAAGTTTTCCAGCCATCCCATATTTTCAAATGAGAAATCTAGTAGCCGATAGTTGGAGATGAAACTGAAGGCAGATTTGACAAGGGAAAATTGTTCGAAATTTCCCTGGGGTCATTTTGACCCAATTCGTTATAAGGGTTAAGATCGACAGATCCAAACTCATTGATAATGATATGTAGTATTCTAGAGTCAGATTTTTTCAAGTGCCGAAGTTTTTCAGCCATCCCATATTTTCAAATGAGAAAAATGAATTTTTCATTCTTTGCATTTGGAAAATTTAATTCTTGATTCTTCGTAGGATTTCTATGAATATTTTTTTCATCTCCAGGAACGAGTTATGCATTTTGACGAGCGAGATCAATGGCATTAAGGGTGGAAATTTGGAGCTTAGTAATCTAGATACCATGGTTCAACTAAAACTTAAACAAATTGTGATTGCTCACAAACACGCTTTACAGTTAAGTAACACACACTCGAGACGTCCGATTCATCCCTCTGATTATCAATTCGTCGACACCTACACTCAAGTCAGAAATATATTACTTATAAACGGGGTTTTCTTGAATTTGTTAATATTATTAATACTTGATCAATTTTCCTATAAACCTCAGATCACACGAGGAATAGTTTGAAATACGGCAAAATCAGTTGAAGCAACTTAAAATGTTAGTAGTTGTCACTTAATTTTATAAGCAATCGATCGATACATTTCTAGATTTGCAGAGATTTTGGATTCAACCTACGCCAAGCTTAATTTAGTGGTCCTTGGAATATCTCTTGCTACTATGACCATGACTGAATTCCAGGTTAAATAATTTTTACCCTCTCTCATCAACTCTTCAAAGTCGCTAAATCTCTAAAATAATTTTTAACACCTTCTTACAAATCAGACGGCAACGTATAAAACCAATTTTGATATGTCACTTCGATATGGATGTTTCACAACTGGTCAACTCCTAAACATCTTGTATCAAAATTTGCCTGGTCAGAGAATCAAAGATTACAGCTTAAAAGTGCGAGATTCGTGGTTAGTATGCAGACAGCCTACGTACTATCTGATATCGAGTAATGTTCATGGATTACGTGATTCTTTCTGTAGTATCAAATGTGAGTGGTTCAACGAGCATATTTCTCTAAGCAATCGGAAGCTTCTGATTTTAGTAATACTAAAGAGCCAAACTCCGAGCTACTCGACTGCTGGAAACTTTTTCATCCTTGATTTAGAAAACTTTTTGCAGGTGGATAATTTACTAATTTGTACTTTGCTTCGGAATGATAGAATATGGAATAGCTTCAAAAATAATGGTATGATCTATTTTTTGCAGATCTTCAAAGCATCTTTGTCATATTATGCATTTCTGTCCAAAATACAAAGAATTCAGAAGGCTTGAAAACAGAACATGAGCTGAATAACAGAAGACCATGAACAGAAGCTAAAAAATATCAACTCGATCTTAAGTAAAGATGAATCGTCATTTTAGAAGTAGTATATCCTTGCAATTTCTGATTGAATAAATGATATTTACCAAAATATCTTAGCTATAATATTATGATGTATTCCTTTTGTATTTCACACTTCACTGTTGGTGTGAATGCTCACTTGTTCTCTGCCTCTCAGGATAATGATTATGCTATGGACTGAGTTCTGCACAAGTGTCCTCAATCTCTTGAAAAAATATATCTCGATGATTCGCCAGAACTTGATGACATATTAATTGATGTCACTACTATCAATTATAGCAACTATTTTTGTACCGAGAGTATTGGTATATCTTACAAACGAATCAAAAAAAAAAAAGAGGTAAAGACAATTATCGTAAAGGGTAAGTCAGCTCTAGGCCGATGATGAGCAATCATTTCTTGAAGAAAACCCCACTCTAATTTGACAGAATCTTGATATGGGCATTGATGCTATCAATTACTTTTTTTCAAGGGGATAATTACTTATGATAGTCAAGAAACGAGGATTTATACCATTAACGAATCATCACCGCTTTGACTTCCTTCAATCGGATTCAATAAACGGCCCTCATTTGATTGCCTTCATTCGATCTTTTACAATTGAGTCGCTTGTCTGAAAGAGATAGAAATGATGCATTCATAGAAAATTTTTCTAGTCACATTCAGAGGCGATTCTCATTAGTATGAGAAATTTGTCAGCCTCTCCTACAAACCATAATCTAGACCAGTTTCCAAGTTTCTATAGTTTTGAATTCAATTGGCGAGAGATTAAAATAATTCAACAATTTACCAATACCAAGATGATACAGGATAATTCCTTAGAGATGACAATGCATTCTGCGTATGCTACCCAGCTCAGTCGATATTTCCTTCTTCCAATCGGAATCTGGCCTCAGGAGAAAGATACAAGTTTTATTCTGCGAGCACTAAAACAGCTTGCATCAATGCTATGTGCTTGTCAAATGGGTTTCCTATTGATTCCGTGCGCCTTACATACATTTCTCGAGGAAAAAGATCCTGGTTCGCAGCTAAGACTCATTGGCCCAATGAGTTTTAATATCATGGCGATCAGCAAATATTATTCACTCCTCAGAAATACAGGAAAAATCGGTGACTGCTTGCAGCATGTTAAACAAGATTGGAAATTTTCAAATGAAAAACGCACCATTGTAAGCATTATTGTCCTATTCATGCTCATTGTTAAGAAATTTTTTTTACTTACGAATCCAGAATCTTGCAAGTATATTTGAATGAATTCTTTTCAACGATTGCAGGATGAATTAGAAATTATGACAAGAAATGCCAAACTTGGTAGATTCCTAACAATACTGTGTGCAACTTTCATGTATGGCGGAGGCCTCTTTTATCATACGATAATGCCATATTCTGTGAACCGGATGATTGCTTCGCAATACAAAGGACTATCACTGGCTGAATTGCAAAATGATACTAGTGACATGAGCTCAACAGGTAAGTAGAATGGTCAATTGAAAGAAACATCTGATTTTCTAGTGTTGTGTAGGTTTTAAACACAAAAAACCGATCCTCACGTTAACAAGTTCACTGTGATAACGGCAATGGGCCACACCGGTGCTGGGCCTTTTTGCCTTGAGCTTCCGTCCACGACAAACATCGGATGCATATATAAGAACTTATGTCGTAGATTTTGTTGTTGATGTTGTAACCTACACGTGTACACACCAGTTTCGGTACCGAACTTGATCTGTTTGAATTTTCGCTACTCTGAGTCCTCGATCACGAGTGGGGCATTGAGTTGTCGATCACGATTGCCCCATTGAATTCTAGATTACAAGTGTTACATTGAGTCTCGATCGATAGAGCCACATCGATTTCTCAATCATGAGTGCTACGTTGAGCTTTCGATCACGAGTACAACATTGACTTCTCGATCACGAGTAACACACTGAATTTTGGATCACGAGTGGTACTTTGAGCTTTTGATCACGAGTGCCCCATTGAGTTCTCAATCACGAGTGTTATCTTGGATTCTCGATCAAAAGTGCTGCTTTGATTCCTCGATCACGAGTTCCACATGGAGTTGTCGATCACAAATCCTCCATCGAGTTCTCAATCACGACGGTTATATTGAGTTCTCGATCACAAGTGTCACTCTGATCTCTCGATCACGAGTGTTACATTGACTTTTCTATCAAAAGTGACACTTCGAGTTCTCGATCACGAGTCCCACATTGAGTTGTCTACCACGAATGCCTCATTGCGTTCTCGATCACGAGTGTCATATTGAGTTCTCAATCACGAGTGCTACTTTAAATTCTCGATCACGAGTGCCACATTGAGTTGTCGATCACGAACCCCCATTGAGTTCTCGATCACGAGTGTTACATTGAGTTTTTGATCACAAGTGCTACTCTGAGCTCTCGATCACGAGTGTTACATTGACTTTTCTATCAAAAGTGACACTTCGAGTTCTCGATCACGAGTCCCACATTGAGTTATCGACCACGAATGCCTCATTGAGTTCTCGATCACGAGTGTCATATTGAGTTCTCAATCACGAGTGCCACATTGGGTTGTCGATCACCGAACCCCCCATTGAGTTCTCGATCGAGAGAGCCATATTGAGTTCTTGATCAAGTGTGCTACTTTGAGCTCTCGATCACGAGTACCACGTTGAGTTCTCGATCACGAGTACCACACTGGATTTTGGATGACAAGTACCGCATTGAAATCTCGGCCATAAGTACCACATTAAAACCTTGGTCACGAGTACCAAATACAGTTCTCGATCACGAGTGTTACATTGCGTTCTCGATCACAAGTACCAAATTGAGTTCTCGTTCACAAGTACCACACTGAGTGCCTGATCACGAGTATCAAACTGAGTGCTGGATCACGAGCACTACATCGGGTCCTCGATAACAAGTACCACATTGAGTTCTCGATCACGAGTACCACACTGGATTTTGGATGACAAGTACCGCATTGAAATCTCGGCCATAAGTACCACATTGAAACCTTGGTCACGAGTACCAAATACAGTTCTCGATCACGAGTGTTATATTGCGTTCTCGATCGAGGGAGCCACACTGAGTCCTCGATCACGAGTACTACTTTGAGTTCTTGATCACGAGAGCTCCATTGAGTTCTAGATCACGAGTGTTACATTGCTTTCTCAATTGAAAGAGCAATATTAAATTCTTGATCAATAGTGCTACTTCGAGTTCTCGATCACGAGTACAACATCGACTTCTCGATCACGAGTACCACACTTGATTCTGGATCACGAGTGGTACTTTGAGCTTTTGATCACGAGTGCCCCATTGAGTTCTTGATCACGAGTGTGACATTGAGTTCTCGATCGAAAGAACCACATTGACTTCCCGACCACGAGTGCCTTACGGAGCTCTCGATCACGAGCGCCACATTGAGTTCCCGATCACGAGTGCCACGATGTGTCCTCGATCACGAGTACTACATTGAACACAAATTATAGAAAGATCATAATTGGACGTAAAATTTACTCTCCTTCCTGAATCCGAGCTCAACATTTTAGTATCTTGATTCGGAGAAAATTTTGTTCAATTTCTTCGAAAATTTGAGGTTAGAGAGAACTGGCGTTATTTCCGGATTCACCGCACGTTTTACGTAGGGATATTTGGACCCTGTCTCTAGAAAAGTTAATTTTTTGTTGTCCTGTATTGTTCGAGATCATGCGATAAAGAGCAGACTACCTCGTTTCTAGAGCTTGGGAGATTCGCAAAGTACGGCAATGATCGCCCGCCCAGAAACAGGCTTAGCAATGCGAATGAGTTGAAACGCGCCAAAACCATGTTCATAATTATTGTATGCCTGGAGCGGATATCAGAGCGCAGGTCCTCCTGGAGGTTGGTAACAATAACTTTGACGATGAGGCCGATATACGACTGATCATATTTATGAATGTATCCCGCGTTATAGAAAATTGTCCACGAAAATTCCATCTGTATTCTGTATAGATATCAATGCCAAAATGATAATTTTCTAAAAGGTTTGACTTCCGTGAGTGTTGAAATGCAAGTTTGTACTCTCTGGCATGACCGGAATCGCGATTTTGCCGTCGCAGTGACTGTGTTGATGATCAGACGCCACACAGCAAAAGTGATCGTATTGTGGCCGGATTCTTCTGTGGCGATGATACTCATCATTTTTCAAATCTAACTGAATAGTGGAAAGAAGTGAATTGCGAAAATTCACTTCACTAACCTATTATACATGTAAATTCTGAATGAGTTATTGTGCTAGAGATATTGGCGGCGAACTCTCGGATTTTCTAAGCAGAGTTTTTTGCCGAAATCTCCCGAAGAATCAAGTAGATGTCCACTACAAACTTCAAAATTTTGTCGGGCAAAGAGTCAGTGTCATCGGCCTGAAGGAGATTTCTACATTGTGCCGAGGGAACCAGAAGACTCTAGCGACTACATATTTCTCAGATTTGTCTCCTGCTCTGCTCCTGGATTAAAAAAAATCCGAGAGATGGAGAGGCTCCATTTAGTCAGGGAGATACTTCTCAAACCGATAAGTAGTTTGACATACTAAACAGAACAATGCCCGAAATTTCGATTCATTTTTTATTCATCACGGTAAGTATTGCAGATGCCCACACAGCATGGGAATATTTCAAGAAAATATTTCACTGGAATATTTCAATGGAATCTTTCAGAAATCTTCCAGGAATATTTCAGGAAATATTTCATAATATTCCGTTGGAATATTCCATAGCAATCCCCCAGGAAGCTCCCAGAAATATTTCATGAAATATTACGAACAATCTTTCAGAAACCTTACGGTGAAAGATTTCTGAAAGGTTTCTGAAAGATTTCAGTGCAACATTCCAAAAGTTTGACTTGGAAATATTTCTGCAATGTTGCACGACACTTTTCCAGCAACCTTGCACTGGAAGGTCTTTGGGAGGTCTTTGGGAGCTTCCTGGAAGATTTTTGAGAGGTTTCTGAGAGCTTCCTCGATAAGATTTCAGTGCAATATTTGCAAAACATCATCTTCAAACATTCTTGCAATATTCCTGACAATCTTTCAGCAATATTGATTCGGAGAAATTCTCAAGAGGTTTTCCAATATATAGTCCTTTGAAAAATTTTTGCAATATCCCAAAAGTATGGCTTTCATATATTTCATCAATTGACAATTTCTCAGCAATTGTGATGGAGAAAATTCTTGAAAGATTTCTAAAAGCTTTCTGAAAGATTCCAGTGCAATATTCTAGCGATATCACTTCAAAATATCCCTGCAATATTCTACAAACAACATTCCAGCAATCCTGGTCCGGAAGATTTTTGGAAGATTCCTGAAAGATTACTGAAAGATTCCAGTGTAATATTGCAAAAAAATGACTTTTGAATATTTCTGCAATATTGCACGACAACATCCAAGCAATCTTGCATCGGAAGATTTTCGATAAAGTTCCTGAAAGCTTTGTGGAACACTGTTGATCGGTACCTAAGTGCTTTTCCAAAGATCCCAGTGCAATACTCCAAAAACATCTTATTATGCCTGCGATGATCCACTGGCAGTCTGTCTTCAATTTCCTCCCAATAAAATATTCGGGCCAAGGTCGTGGAGGTTTGCTGAAAGATTCCAGTGGATCTTCCAAAAGTAGTATTCCGAAGTTGTTCTCAAAAATTTCATTGTAAATATTCCAGCAATCTTATTCCGAACGATTTTTGAATGCTTTCTGACAGATTTCAGTGGAATATAATGTTTCGTGAATCTCATCATCTCCATATATTCCTGCTGTACTGTGAGAATCTTTGGGAAGATACCAGAAAGGTTATCCAGTGCAATATGCAATTGATATTTCAGAAAGATTTCAGTGCAATATTCCATAAATATCTTTCTGAAATATTTGTGCAATATCTGGTTGAGTCCAGATCACATATGCCTCCACGATATGCTCAGGTTATCAAGTGATCTGGGTTCTCAGGCTCTTGAACAATAACCGAAATTATTAATAACCGTATGGAGGCTTAGAATGGGAGTCCTGAAAGGTCGATCCTCTTCAAACTCAGAAGAGTATTTCTGAGACGAAAATGCATCGCTATAATTAGATTTCAAGGTGCTGAATTTATCCAACTATATACTGTAGCTCCGCGAGGGTTAGTTCATCATTCATAGCCAGAGACATCTTGAGTATTCCAAAATTCTTCTAATGAGCAAATTTGGCGTTATTGGGATCTTTTACTAATTCGATCCTCTGGTGAATAATTCTCGAGGATCTCGTCCTGGGAAGCCACTCGAAGCTGGTCAGGTCAGGTTAGCAAGTCAGTGCCAGTCAGTGCCGTGCAGCATCGTGCGGGACCAATCTCTGCACGCCGAGCTGAATATCATCAACTTGTGTTCTTCGTGGCGAGTCGTGTATAAAGGGAATTTCCATGTATTTCCCAACGTTTCCTTGTTACTCATCTCGTAGTGATGCATCAAGTATTGTCAACCTTATGGAAAACTTTACGAACTTGCGGTCTTACAGTTTTCAAGTGACCGGCATGAGCAACCATAACCTATGCCCTCGTTGTCGGAACTTTCTTAACCCATAGAGCTGATCTGTATTCGTTGCTGATACCTTGTAGATCAGATGAGTATTTCTGCCCAATAATCTTTTTGAGTGTTAGTGAGCAAAGAGCTAGACACTTTGTGTTCAGTCAAAGATATATTTGCAGGAAAATGGGTGAGAGCAAATGGACGAAATGCTATTTAAAGCAGGATCACTGATGACATCATCATTTGTCACTGTAAGATAGAGATAAACCATCAATCATGATGAGAACAATTATCTCAACATATACAAGCTACCCACACATCTTCTGCAACTCTTCATCTCATATCTGTAGGTGAGATTCTATCCTCAACTAGATGGTGATTGTAGGATTCTGTAGACACGAGTCGTACACATTACTTCTCCAAGTCAAACCAATTGGTGGGAATGGGTTTTCATCCAGTTCTTGAATATTTCAATCTACATATTAGGTACATGACAATGGTCATCAAGAATGGCGATTGCATAGACATTCTTAAGCGTTCGTTGACAGTATTTGTAATGAAACAAAGAGACATCTTTTGATCTTAAGCGTATGTTTGTGCAGCATCTGTATACCCAGGCTATGTTCAAGGTCCTTCCTTGATGGACGTATTGGATAACCAATCAATGGGATTCTGATATCAGTAACAGTATCAATTGAACACCCTATGAGAGCTTGGAGTATTTCAGCCATCAGATTAAGTAAAACATTAGGTAACCATACAATCCTTTGGATGGAAACGAAGTAGAGTTTTGGGGATCATAACTTTCAGATTTCAACTTAATATGACCATGAACAGACAACTTTTCTAAGAGAATATTCACAAGAATCGAATGGAAAAATTCCTCATCAAACAAAATTATATTGGAGACTTTGCTGTGAAACTCTGCATTGGTTTCTCGTCTCACTTTTAAACCCTCCATACAGTTATGAATCCTCCATCTATCCCACGTGGAATCCTGGTTTGTTTTGTTGAAGCTGATCTCACCAAATTCTTCATTGAGGATGAGATGAACGAATCCAAAGTAAGATTAGTTTTCAGAGAAAATGACTCTATTACCGTGCACTAATATTTCCATTTGATATAGAAAAGTTTTGTTTGAACCGAGGTTGTCAGTCCTACCAATTTGAACAATGAATTAGTTCTGAACTAATGAAAGCACACTGTGAATACACTTTACATTGTTCATTCTACTCAGATGACAACTGTTGAGTTGAGAACAAAATTAGGTGATACTCGCTGGCTCTTGTTTCAGATCAGACATGAGATGATACTTCTCACTCAGAGGTCTTTCTAGCCCGGTTCCTCAAGGAAACTACAATAAATTTACTACTAAGCTATTGGTAGGAGATTTCAGGAAACATAACTCTACTGTGAGGAATCCCATGAAATTTTTCAGGAACCCAGATGGAACATGATTGAATCTTCAGAGAAAAAGGAAACTTGTGAGACATTCGAACAATACGCTGATTTCTCACTTGTCTCCAATTTGGAGTAACCAAACGTCCCTTTTTTTCGAATGCTATTTTTTTGAGCCTCTGATGGTAAGTTTAGCGTGAGTTCTGGAAAGAGTTTTTCAACGAGATTCTGTATTATCTCCAACTGGTATCTTTGGATATTACCTTATTTAATTTATGACCTAGTTTAGGTTGTAACCTGAAAACATCTGGGATTTCCTGTAAAAAATTTATCTGTGAGTGAGTAAAAGTTCTTCCAATTCGTACAAGTTCCAGAATCTTTCCATCCTTTTGTCTGCAAAAAACTATACTGAATATCATTGAATGTTTTCGAAGTATTTCAGAAAAATGACACTACAGTAAGAGACCCCGGGCAATCTGCCAAGAATCCAGATGGAATGTACCTATATAGTAATCAACCTGAAATATTTTAGAAATATTGTCAGAAATCTTTTATGAAAGATTCCAAAAATCTTTCACCAAAGATTCCAGAGATATTTCCAACCACAGACATAGTATTGCCAGGAATCTTTCATGAGATATTTCAGAAATATTTCATGGATGATTCCAGGAATATTCCCGACCGCGGACATAACTATATTCCCGAGAGGTTTCAATGAAATCTTCCAGAGATCTTTCATTGAAAGATTCCTGGAAGATTCCTGGCAATGTTACAGAAACGTTCCAGTGAAATATTTCAATGTAATATTTCTGGAAGATTTCTGCAAGATTCCCTGGAATCTTCCCATGAAAGCTTCCAGGAAGATTCCCAGCCGCGGACATAACTATATTCCAGGAATATTCCAGAGTAATATTTTTGGAATATTCCAATCTTTTAATGTAATATTCCTGGAATATTCCTGAAAGATTCCCATGCTGTGTGGGTGGTCTCGCGGACTGATTCATGAGACTTGATGAAGACTGTATGAACAATAACCGAGCCATCGAATAAAATTATATGAGTATGGTCTGAGTCTGGCATAAGGACAAAACCAACACGATTTCCACCCATGATGCGTAACAAATATATTTCGTGGGATTAAGCATGATTTTCATCGGGGAAGCCGAATGTGTGGGGGTAGTTCCGAAATTATAAGATATCATTCACTAAAACAGACTTGACAAATAAGCAGATCTATTCATAAGCTCGATACACTGTCTCCCAAAATTTCGAGTTTCAAAATTATGTTCCAATGACACAGAAAGAATCATTCGACTATAAATCGAGAATTGAGGTCGAACTAGTGTCAAGGCTTTTGTGAGTATACGTTATGTAGAATACTCCGTTGGTTGAAAAAGTGTCATTATGCTGAACGTATGGTCATAACTTATGACTTATAAGTTTGCAAGGCAAAAATGACTTCATCGGCCCAACAGTAGGAAGAAGTCAAGTATGGTCACAGAATAGCGGTCTATGAAAAAAATTAAATGTTGAGTACACTCAGGCGTTGGATAGACAGATAATTTCTGTACAGATTACGTAGGAACTCTCAATATTGCCATTAGAATAATTCTTTGCATTACATTTCAATAAGATAAAAATAAATTTCCATTCAATAATATTCTTGATCACATCGAACCCTCTCGGTAATTTTGAAGAATACAAGATACAATGAGCCGAAAACGTAATATAATCACCTTGCAATAAATAACGATTAAAAATACTGAAATACACATTCAGTTCTCACAGGTCACAAATTGTAACGGTTGATTGCTTGATACAATGAATTTCAATAGGTTTTGATGTGCTGCGTAAGAATGTTTATAACTGATATTTAATGGCGGTCCAAATAAAGAACTTGCTAGTGTTCGATGATGATTGAGTCAACGAAAATCAATGGAAGAATAAAAATAGTAGATCAACTCACTGAGAAGATAATGGACGTATTGATCACGGTGTCAAACGAAAACTCTTTCAAACACAGTATTTCATACACATCTAATCGGATGAAAGATATAGAGGTCGACCCCCTAAACATAGTTTGATAGCAACCACGATGGAAGCCACACATTTTTGGTTATCAATACTTATAATTTCTATACCAGGTAATTTATTTTTACAATAATACTGTAATAGCGACATCAGATAACTTTTGTGAGTGTAAAATATTAATTTTTGAAACCAGTCAATATTCTAGGTTACCAGAGATGTTTTGCTCAAGCAAAAAAAGTAGATTTAGAAAATATTGAAATGTCGAAAAAGAACGAAAGTTCTATTGCAGTATCGATCGCATACAAAGATGATACTTTTCCGAGGGAAGATAATCATTTTTGTAGCGGAGCTTTAATTTCACCAAAACATGTTCTCACAACTTCAGAATGTATTGAGGGAATTATTGAAGATGAAATTGTGATACTGGCTGGATCTTCGAATTTGAGACAATGTAAGGAGTACAAAGTTCGCGGGTTTCAAAAATATAGTGACTGGGCTGAAAAAAATAATATGAATGAGTCATTACCGGCTCAAGATGTGGCTATAATAACGGTAAGATTTCTGTGTGTGAAAAATGAAAAAATTTTAGAAAATAGAGACTTTTTACCGATGGACATTTTTTAGCTTGCTGATTCCATTGATGCACAAGTAAACTACACGGCATTTTTTCAAGACCAAAAAAGTCTCAAGCTCCAGGGAAAAGAAGCTACTTTATTCGGTTGGGGTATATCTAACACAAAATCTAATTTGAAATTTATGGAGGCAATACCAGTACTATTATCAGCGACATCAATATGCCTGCAGAGAATTAGTTTTCAGAAGTTACCTGAAAATTCTTTTCCTAATCTTTATTTTGTATGCTCAGTGGCTAATGTTCGGGCACCTATGAAATGCGTAAGTTTGAATTAATGTTCAGGATATTCATATGAAAAATACCACTACCTAATATGAACGCTATGCTTCTTGCTAGCTTCAAGTTTTATACCCAAAATTTGGTACATCTTAAACTTGAAACATCAATTTCATTCTCAATAACGATTTTGTTTCAGGGTGACAAAGGTGGCCCGATTCAAGATTCAAATAATCTACTTGTAGGTATAGTACTGGGCACTTGTCGAGTACGGGATAACTCAAACACAGCGTTGATAAATTTTCATCATCGGTTATCTCCTTATATTGATTTCATAAAAGACGTGACTCGAGACGTTTTATTACGCCATGATAATAGTACGAATAAGTTACTTTGATGAATGAAAGATAGTAAAAGAGTCATGTGAAATTTTTTATACGATATAGACATGCCATGTCAGATGGAGAAAAATCACTAAAAAGTTTTCTATCAGTTTTTGATAATTGAAGGTTTCTCACAAACGCCGTTATGGAGTCCGGTATGTTCCCAACTGGTAATTTTTTTTTCATGTGAACAACACCTTTGACCCGACTGAATTGATAAGAGTTCCATTGTAAGATCTATCGATGGCTCCATGGTAATTATCAACACAATGAATGATCAACATACAGGCATAAGAAGTTTAAATAGTCTGTAGTTGTGTGAAAATTATATTCGGTCCTAATTATAATGAATAAAAGTTACACTGTCTTTTGAAAGAAAATTGTAGAATTTATCTAGAACCTGGCTACATTTACAAGAAAAGAAAAAAAGTCAGTTACATTTAATAGGTGGTGGCACTAGTACCCCCTCCCCCCTTCAGCAACCGTTCTTTTGAAAGTTATTATTGCAATAATCAAGTATTTCCGGGCATTATTAGTGTTATAAGGGTGAAAGATCATGATCTGGCATACTATACATGAAACCAATGGGAAATATTCCACGAAAAAGGACGCAGAGAGTTTTGAGAATTTATTTTTGGAATTGTTTTAGAAATTTGCTCAATATTCCCTCATACGCGTCAGAGTAAATAAACTACTCTTAGAAAATTCCTCATGGAAGCATTTGCTTATCAACAAAATTCAAAGATCCAACGATAGTTAAACATTGAATCATGATGTCTTGAGTTAAAAAGAATTCACTTAAGATTTCGTAACAGTTAGACTCAAAAAGAATAAATTTCAAACAATTTTTCAATCCAAACAGTTCGTTGTTTCAAGATGTACAGAAAACTATGTTTGATGGTATCGGAGAGTTTCATACAAAATCATTTATTGTAGTTTTGCTGAAAGCTGTCAATGAAGATTGAATAAAATTGATAGAAGGATTATGAGAATGATAAAACCTGTATTAATTACAATTCTATCAAATCAGTCAAAAAACCTGTCCAAACACACGGTTCTATAAAGCAGTTGATTAAGTCTCTTCAGTTAAGTATCAAAGTTAGTGCGATGAAGTTCTCATATTTTGGATTTATTCTCCTGATTTCAATACGTGAGTAATTCTTGTACCATAGGTTTATCCATCATTATTATACCACGAGCTCAGACATTCTTTTGCCACAAAATGCATCTTGTATACTAATAAATATTCCAACGAAATTACAAAGCGCATATTGCCAGAGCAAAAGGAGTGGATCCAAAGAATATCGAAGGACCGAAGAAAAATGGAAGTTCTATTGCAGTATCCATTGCATACAAAGATAACTCAATTCCAAGAGAAGAGAATCATTTTTGCAGTGGAGCCCTAATCTCACCGAAACATGTTATCACAACTTCGCGTTGTGTTGAAGTGATAAACAAAGATGAAATTGTAATTCTGGCTGGATCTCCAAATTTGAGAAAGTGTAAAGAATACAATGTTCTTACTTGGAAAACGTACAACGAATGGGCAAAAAGTAATTTTACTAATTCGTCAACTCAGGAAGACGTGGCTATCATAACGGTAATTTTTCGCGATTTTACTTGAAATTTGGATGGCATCGTAACCAATATGAGTATTTTTCTTCATAAAGCTTACTACTTCCGTCGATGTGGGTGTTAACTTGGCAAAGATTCCCTCAAATAACACAAAACTTCATGGGACAGAAGCGACTATATTTGGTTGGGGTATCTCAAATTCAAAAACTACTTCAAAAATTATGGAAGAGATATCAGTGGAATTGGCAGCTACTTACATATGTGTGCAAAAAATCAAGTCACACGAACCATCTCTTACTGCTTTTTCTAATTATTTTTTCGTTTGCTCTATGGCAGATTTGCATGCTGCTATGAAATGCGTAAGTTCAAATCATTCTAAACCTTCAATAAATCCATCAAAAGTTACAATATTGAAGATAATTTTGGAAAATATTTTTGGTATGAGTAACAACTTTTCATGAGCTAACTTATTTCAGGGTGACAGTGGTGGTCCAATTATGGACTCAAACGGCTCACTTGTAGGTATCGTATTGGGGACTTGTCCAATTCGAGATGATTCTAGAACAGCACTTATAAACTTCCATCATAGGATATCGCCTTATATTTTGTTCATCAAAGATACCATCAGAATATAAAATAGTGGATAAAATGGTTCATTTTAGTCACGTGTCAAGATTATAGACATTGTAGAATTGTTTGTGAGAGACTAAAATATATTGCATTTTTGACCAAATTAATGATTTCGAGTTTTCAAGTATCCTTACATGCCAAGTCCGATTAGTCAAAATTGTTCCTGTGTGCTTGGAGATCTATTTGCTTTATTGATACACTCGAACGCATCATCGATACTGACTTAAGAATTTTGTTCGTGGGCTATCGAGGTTTGCCGCACATAAAAATTTTTGTAAAATATCTTGAAGGTATTCACTACTCAAATAAATTTTTTAACAATCAATACGATATCAAGTACTTAAATTCACAATTAGCGTGTCTTTGCAAATGGCTGAAATTTTTTGGGTTTATGAAACAAAAAAAACGAAAAGTTATGTCGGGGAATATTCTACAGTGTTCTGCTCAAGAAAAATGTTGAGTGCGATTCCCCATTAGATGAAATTTCATAGCATCTTCAAATATATACACATTAACATTTAGAGGGTGGGAATATAGCCATTATATTGGCTACCCCAAATGCACACTACACAAGTGGTTCAATTGGCTTAAAAATCACTTTCAGAGGATTTAGGGGGTCTCTGAGTCTAATTTTCGAGTCGGCAAGCCTCTATCTCATCAAGGGGAGTACCTTCACTTAGATCTGACCTCATCACAATGTGGGAGTAAAAAAGCGATACTGGCATAATACTGCTAAGGGGGTTGAGAGTTGTTACTCATCAGGGATTTTGGGGGTCTCCGAGTCTGATTATGGAGTTGGCAAGCCTCTATTATATCTCATCAAGGGAATACCTCAACGAGTTGACAGGCAGAATTCGGAAGGAATATTCGCAAATCTATCAAAAAAAAAAAAAAAATAATAATAATAATAGATAAGGATAAAGGGTGGAAAATACCAACTTCGACCTTGAATATGCGATTTCGACAGTCAAGGTCAACTCAAGGATTAATGGATTTGGAGGTGTAAAAAAATCCAACCTTACTACGTACAGGGTGGAGATGGACACTATAGTGGCTCCCAAAGACTTCGGACAAACAAAATTTTTTGTACAATCACATGAACATTTCCATGAAAATCGGAGATCATTTTATTAGGAAAAATACCTGTCCTCTAAATGTTACGATACATCATGTTAAATGATCATTTTCATGACAATTTTTTCCCACAGCACCTCGGATACTCGTGTGGCCAGTCTATGCAAGATTAATGCACGTAGATCACAGTCCTATATACGAGATTGTCTTCGTCATTCAATTCATTTCGGGCTACTATTTGTACACTATAACAATTGCCGCTTGCAGCCTTGCAGCAGTTTTTGTTACACACATTTGTGGACAGCTTGAAATTGTTATGAGGCTACTGCAAAACTATGCCAATGATGTTGAGTCCGAAATGGCCGCCAAGTCCAACAAAATGGCCGAAATAGTCGAACGACATTTGCGGGCTCTCAAGTATGTACAAAATTATGACATTATTTTTATACGAATCATGTCTTCATTTTAAGAATATCGAAATAAGCGAACGGCAAACAGATGTTAATTTGCTACTTGAACATGAATGCAAAACAATTTCAGAAGTTTTTGGTTCACTTTGAAATAAACGTCAACCAGAATATCTATGGTTAATTTCTTCGCATAGCAGATGTTCTCGTAGAATGATGATATTCTCTGAAATTTCTCATGAACCGTATCGATGTAACCGATAATTACAGAAATAGTTTCATAAAAATTCAAAAATGATGTTCCAGCAGAAATATTATAAAAGTCTTCGTAAATTGAACTTCGAATCAAGAGAATTTTTGGTCCAACACTGTACAACTACACATGTAATAATTTTGGAGATGGATTGCCATTTGCAGGGTTGTTACGAGATAATCACAGGAATAACTTCGTAAATAGATAAAAGCGACTTTTAGGAAAGGTTAGGATGAACAAATTAGTTGCTGGGTTCACAAACTGCAAATTATTGTCGATTTTGTTCTCAATAATGACTAAGTATCAATTTTTTCCATTTGGAACAAGTCAATAAAAGATGATACAAAGGGCCACAAGTCATCAACCAAATTTTGAAGTTTGGTCTTGAAAAATGAACATCAAACTCGCTCATTACTCTGGTCGGAAGGTTCAAATATTCATTCAAATTTAAATCCCTACGCATATTTACTGGCAAACGTGTGATCTCGCGGAGATCAGAATTGGATATTGGTTGCAAAAGCTTAGACGTACAGTGTACATACCAAAAGTAATCAATAAAGATAGGAATTATTTATGAACATAATCCCATTGATATTTTTCAGCTTTGCTAAACAAATTGAAGAAAACTTGAGTATGATATGCTTTGTCGAATTTATTGGCTGTACGATGAACATATGCTTCTTGGGATATTATTTTATAACGGTACGCTAATCTTGACATTACGCAATTTTTTGTGGTGTAAATGATATCAACGTTTGAAGTGTATACGTTTCCCAATTATTCATGTTGCATGAGAAATTAAAAGTATACCCGAAGTTTTCTAGACTAGAGAAGAAGGAAAAGGATCATTTTTCACCTCAGACATTTTTGCTTAGTTTTGCTAGGATGTTCGTATGGCATAGCTTTCCACGATTCTAACTTTTTAAGATACATTGACGTAAAAAATACGAGCAACATTTCATTGATGAATTTTTGCCTATCACAAAAACCTGCCGGAATATAGGCCATTTATTTAAATTAAATATAATTTCTTTCAAATAACATTTGCAATATTCTGATCTATTTTCCATAATAATTATGTGGTGCATCGTCAAAAGAATATACAAAAGTGGAATTTTCATTTGCGTTTTATACACAAGCAAGCTTGCCTAAGGTACACTGACAACTTCTTAATCCTTTTACTACTCTTTCTTGAACACTGCTGTATTCTTCCATTGAAAATGTGACTTGATATAGTGTGATGCGTATAAGAATTTGTGAAGTCATTGGCAAATACGTCTTTTTCTAATCATTGAGTGGAATAAATGGATCTATGGATAAAATTCAGCCCATGGATTTCTTCAGAAGTGGTCAATTTTTGACCTCAATTACTTTAGAGTTCACCTATTGTTTAGATTTGGAATCAATAGAATTATTTATAAAAAGATACCCAGATTCCCGTACCATCGACTCACAACTCAAGAATAGTTCGAAGGAAATTGCAACAGTTTTTGAATTTTATTCCAGGAATGGGATGATCAAAATTTAATCAGCTCGATAACCTATCTAACGCTTCTGGTATCTTTTACCCTAAACATTTTTATGTTCTGTTACATTGGTCAAATCTTGACGGATCAGGTGAGTCAAACAATTCTTCAATCATGATGCGATTTTTAGACCATCACCTTTGACTCATATTTATGACTCCTTATTTTAATTTCAACAGTGCGAGAAAGTAGGGGATGTAGCTTACGCTATCGAGTGGTATAATTTTCGAGGAAAAAAAGCTGCTGACTTGATCATGATCATTGCTATAGCCTATCGCGCTCCGGCAAAACTTACGGCAAATAAAATTACTCCTCTCACTTTGGGCACTTTTTGCAATGTAAGTATTCGACACCGATCACTAATTGATAATGTCATAATGAGTCAATGACTATATTGTTTCGATTCAACACGGGTGGATTAGACTGATTCGTTAATTGACACCGATATTTCATTCTACTGATCCAAGTATTTCTCTTATACGATTCACACATTTGTATTATTAGGCTCTAATTCGTAAGCATCGAACGCAAGAGTCAGATCTACCCTGCCTGAAACCAAAATCAAGAGATTCTATACCAGTTATTTAATTTGCTTCGTAAAACTGGCTATGCTAGATCAATATTTGAATTTGTCTATTTTAGGTCATCAAAACATCGGCAACTTATTTCAATTTGTTGCGCACTGTGATGCTGTGATTAAACATGAAAAGATATAACAAAAAATTATAAAAATCCAGACTTGTCTCGAAATGTTACATAAAGAATGTATATGGTGGCTACAGAAACTGTGTAGAATTTTCTTATTTACGTAAATAATTTAGCATAAAGAGATATAAAATGAGTGTACTCAATGATGATCAAGATTTTTCTCCGGACCAACCAAAGATGCAAAACTTGGAAGATATGTATGAGATCTTCATTTGCAGCAGTTGAGACAATTTTTGGAATTTTTCCGAAGTTCCGGTCTTATGGGCAGATATTGCGGAGTCAAACTATCACTAAGCACTTATCGATTCATTATCATCAAGATTAAAATTTTTCAAAATTTCAAATATACCATGGGCTAACAAATTTCCGAATTTTCGTTTCTCCAATGAAAACCTATTCTACATTCAAACATGAAGAATGAATCTCACACGAGGGCAAAGGTCAATGATCGAATATAGTTAAAGTGTTAAGCAGTAGTTTCCATCAGACTAATGCACTTGCCAGACTTCACCGAGTTCACCATCTCGAGATGCACGAGTTCAGCGTAGAATATGCTAGTGTACAAACTACTTATTTAGTATCAGTTTGAAACACGTTGAATATATTGTTTGAACATTGAACGAGAGTAACAGCGTTTGAGAGACAATAATTGCGATTTTTCAAAGAAATTAAGATGAATCGATGGAAGGGAAGAGTTGCAGTAGTGACAGGGGCGTCGGCTGGAATAGGCAATGCAACGTGTAAGGCATTATTGCGAGAGGGCCTTATCGTCGTTGGGTTTGCTCGAAGGAAAGCGAAAATGGAGGTAACAACAGAAATTTCTGTTAGCGAGTGTACACAAATTTTTGGTTTATTAAGCTCCACGAGTGGAATTCAGAGAAAATTGTTTTTCAATTGAGAATCTAATTGAGAATTTGACAAATTCAATCTGTTTGTTATAGTTACTCAAATATCTCTTGGTCGATGTAGTAGACGAGTAAGTAAATCGTGCAATTTGTTAACAATAGTTTCAGTAAATTATTCTCGTGCAATTCCCTACAAAGTCATTAATAATTTCGACTAATTGTTTCTCGAACGGCGAGCTTGAAAAATTTAATAACTATTTGGAAAGTAAAAAGAAGGAAAATTTACAAAATTGAAGATTTTGATCATAGATATACCACATTCTTGTAGTCATGTGTTTCTGATAAAATCGCCAGAGATCCATAGGATTTTTCTAAATTCTTATCAAACTTGAATCAAAATTTTTTTCACAAATATTACAAGGCGAGCATTTTCAGTAGACTGATGAACAAAATAAGTCAGGGGGTCAATCAAAAGATAAATAGTTGAGGAAAGAACAGTTTTCTCATGGTGAGAAATAGAGACTGAAACGACCTATGATTCTTGGCATGCCTTCGTATATTCAAAGATTCCAAATAGAAATGCCTATGATTGGATTCCTTTTTGTGAAGAAACGATAGCATCTAGAAATAGTGTTGCATTCAACCATACTTGGTTCTTGTCAAAATCCATTGAGTCACTCGCATCAGAGTTCGTTTTGAGAATTCTCAACTAATTATTCGTTGTGCACAAGGCTTTCAGAGAAGATAAAGGAATTAAAAATAGATAATAAATTATTAAAAATTTTCATGAAAGGAAAGCATGGCAGATGTTCCGGAGGCTACGGACAACTTTTTCCCATACGAATGTGACGTGACAAATCTTGAAAGCGTTACCGAAGCCTTCCAATGGATCGAACAGAAATTCGGACTTCTACATGTACTAATTAATAATGCAGGCATGGTAAGACTCAATACGGTCGTAGGTAAGTCACAATTACAACTGTATTTACGTTTCCAACAGTTTTAGCTACGGTAATTATTTCATCGATTATTCTGATGAAACATCCCCTCGCGAATCGGAGTTGTGGTGGAGATTTTCTTATGAATAATAAGACGCTAAAATGTGCTTATGAGCATTTAGATAATTTTGCGATCTCCAAGGGAAAAGTAAATTGAGAATAATTTGAACAGAATCCACAGAATACGCATTGCTGACGTTCAATTAGTTTGGCCCATCATGGCATGTGTCTTACAGTTTGAAAAAATTATGACTTAAAATGTAATAGATAGTGATTACAATCTAGTAAATGCAAGATCGCGATGGCAAAATTTCAAAGTACTCCAAAAGAATAAGAGGACCGACCCGCATATTTTGCCAAAATATCCTTTCACGGTCATGAGAGTGCTTAATGTGACACACTTTTCTATTCGTTTGTTTCAATCTCAGTCTTCCAAATTGAGGTAATTTTGATCAATAAATCTATTTCTTCTTTGACAAAGACGTAGACATCAAAGACATTCATGACGTCGTTTCTCTAAATCTCATGGGGGTTGTATACTGCTGTCGAGAAGGAATCAAACTAATGCGCAAAAACGACCATGAAGCTCACGTTATCAATATCAACAGGTAAATGTGACTCCCTCAACTTCATTCACCATCATTTTTCTATTAGATACGCCGGTTCAAAACAGTAACCGTAATCATTACGTTTTTTATTCCCTTCCAGTATTTACGGGCATAGAGTGCATTTAGTGCAAGGCCTGTATTTCAACATATATTCTGCTACAAAGCATGCTATAACGGGCTTGACTGAAACCTTGCAGAAGGAGTTGCTTGGAGGAAAAGTAAAAGTTACTGTAAGTATATAAAGATATTAAATGAATTCACATCAGCCACGTTTTGGGTTTTTTTAGGATAAGGGGGAGGGGTATATTCAATTTCATTACTACATGTTCTTTGGGATTTCAACTATCATTCAGTTTATTTTGAATCCCTGTAAGGGAGTGTCTCTAGTAACAGAAAATCGGACTAAGTTTTAACCAAATTGGTATCAACTAATTGATTTACAATAAATTCTCTGAGGGATCTACCTCAATGAGATGAATTTGAAAACCTATTTAGGGCGTATTAATTGTCTGCTTTCGAAGCCTTGCGATGCAATATCCTAATTTCCACATTACTATTATAACAAAAAGTGGCCTATTTAAAATTTTTCTCCGCAGAGTCTCAGCCCTGGTTGTGTCAGAACAGATCTATTCAATGAAACAGACTTTGATCAGTCATTGTATCAGCATTTTCCAGCATTATCGCCAACAGATATTGCGGATGCTATTGTCTTTGCAATTTCAAGACCAGCTCACGTACAAATCACAGAATTAACGATCCGGCCCCTTGGCGAAGCGATATAAAACTTATGGATACGATATTTACATTAAAAACACGATGTCAAAAAATTCATCTTAGTATTGAACCCTTACACAATGTAACATCATTTTCTATCGCCGTATCAATCAAACAACTCCAGTGAGAGCAATCTATCATCCACGAAGAAATGAGGTTTACATCGAAAGGCTCTCCAATTTTCAATGAAATTGCGTCGATAAAAATTAATTCCCTCGTCTGTAGAACTCAATACGCAATAATTCGATATATATGTACAAAATTTGGACTTTTGTCACTAAAATTCACTCTATCATTCTTTGTTCCGTTTCTCAAGTCAAGCGCGCTAGTATTAAAATCAATAGAATATCACTGTCTTCTCCTACCTCGAAAACTCTGATGCTTGTTCCCTCTAAATTTCTTCAACCGCCCGCCGTTGTGTATAGGTTTCTTCCTTTTCCTAGGCTCGTTGAGAATTTTCATAGCTCCATCGATGTTTTCATCGTCCGACTCGGACACATCTACATCGCCAACAGAGCGTTCTCTCTTGTGCAATAGTATCTAAAAGAATATTATAATTTTTCACTATAAACTCTCAAAAAAAGTCAACCCACACTTGAGTTTTTTTGACCTCTCATCGTTGATTGGAATGTTGAAATGAGAATACATTTGATTACTAAAAATATTTCGATACTCGTACAAATTTTGAATGCAAACTATCATACACTCAAGGAAAATTGCAACGACAATGAATAATTATTCATTTTCTATACCTCGCATTGGTCAAGAAAAATTAACGAGAAGTTTAATTTAAGAATCGCTCAAGTTCAAAATTACCTGTACGCCATCTTTTTTCAATAGATCATCAGCCAGTTTTCCCGGTACGATGTAAGCACGAACGACCCCATTTACTTCTTGCATGTGTTCAACAAGGTATCCTTCAATAACAAGTTTGTGAATAAGTCTTTCAATATCTTTTTTATCCATCAGCTTCCCCCGCCCAAACCATCTATGATAATTGCAACCTAAAATAAAAGTTGATGACAATTTTCTCCAAAAGTTTTCTTGTTCGTTCCTCCATCTCTTACCTTCTTCTTTTTTATCTAATAACACTTCACATCCTTTATACATATTGACCATATTGAAGATCGATACACTGTTTGTATGGAATTCATCCAGTTCTTGCACCATTTGCACTATTGCTTTTGCGTCGTCCGTGACATCCATCTCTACTGTTCGATCCTATTAACAAATCGAAGTTTACTAATAATTCGACAATGAATATCTACATTGGCAGTGTACTACGATAAATTGAATCGAAATTTTGATTCGCAAGGGTAAGTACTGATCTAACTGTATCTGAATTCTCTGTTGTAAAAACGGTCATGCAAGATGTAACAGGACCTTCAATTTGATTGGACTTGATTTAATTGCTCCATGTGCAAAAGACTTTTACCGAAATTTAGGAAGGTAAAATACTTACGATGAATCTGCAATTATCGCAAGAAGTTTCAGTGTTATCTATGC
Source organism: Eretmocerus hayati (assembly GCA_029851415.1). Lineage (NCBI taxonomy): Eukaryota > Metazoa > Arthropoda > Insecta > Hymenoptera > Aphelinidae > Eretmocerus > Eretmocerus hayati. The sequence goes on from CM056744.1 coordinate 7,108,023, forward strand.
AACTTTGACGATTGAAATCCTCACCGAAATAGCTCAGTTGTAGAGCACGTCTGCAGTCAGCTAAATTATCGCAATAACTTACAACTCGATTCAGATTATCGAGATCGTTCTGAAATGTTTCCTCCGTATAATTGCTTTTGTATTTCAAGAGACGAAATCTTCTGTATACATCGTCGTATTTGTATAGCAATATGCAGTGAGCTGGATCTCCATCTCTTCCAGCTCTACCACTTTCTTGATAGTATCCTTCGAGAGATGTTGGAAGAGCAGCGTGCAGTACAAAACGCACATTCGCCTTGTCAATCCCCATTCCAAAAGCTATCGTTGCGCAAATGACTTTTACCTTACAAGAGAAGCAACATTATCGATATTAATAAGCATTGTGATGTGTAGTTGAAGAGATGGTAAAAATGTGAAAGTGTTCTGTAAAAATCTCGACTTTCCAAATGATATATTTCATGTTCAGTCAGGAAAAGTAAATTTTGTAAAAGATTAATGAGCCCTTCTAGTTTGAACAATTGATCTTAAACTCCCAAGTGAAAGGAAGGATTCAGTCAAGATGGGTGCATTTTGAAGCATTCACAAAGAGTCAAGTTATAATAAAATAGATAGTGAAGTACCTTGCCAGTGATCCACTGGGTTTGCATAGTAATACGTTTTTTATCGGTAAGACCTGCGTGATAATTTACCGCACTGATGCCATTAGTTCGTAAGGTAGAAGCGTGATCATCGCATTCTTTTTGTGAGGGGCAGTAAACTATACCACATTCATCTTTAAACCTCTCTAAGATTATTTCGACTATCTGTTGACGCGAATCGTCGCTCTTTTTCGGTAATATTTCGTAGATAAGATTTGATCTATTGAATCCGGAAACGAACCTACGATAGAAATATAAAAGTTTTGAATTTCAAATATCTTATTCAAAACTGATATTTTGGAGGTAGAAGAAAAATAACATAAATTACCATTTAACTTTTGAGGAGTCAAGGAGAAGTTGAAGTGCAACATCAGAACGGACCTTCTGTGTTGCGGTAGCAGTTAGAGCCATAATGGGTACATCGGGAAATCTTTCCCTTAGAACGTTGAGCTTTTTGTAATCAGGTCGAAAATCATGTCCCCATTGACTGACGCAATGTGCCTCATCGATGACAAACCGCGTGAGTTTTTTGTTACTATGTAAGAATGCCAGACTTTTGAGAAGTTTGTTGGACTGTGACAGTTTTTCTGGTGTCACATACAACAGTCTAAGTTCTGGTTCATATTTATTTAGGTGTAGATACACTTCAGCAACTTGCTTTTCAGTCAAATCTCCTGTAAGGTATCTCGCTGGTATCTGCAATTGAAAGTAGGTGGATTATGAATTTTGTAATGTGAGAAATAATGCATACAATTTTTTGATGATCGTAACATACATCTAATTATGAGTCCAGAATATGAATCCACATGAGCTGCAAATAATTTAACTCTAACAATAGTCTTGATTTTCTGATAAGTAAAGCTCCACGATACAATCCACTATTTCAAATATTGCAAAGGTGTAATTGAAGGCAAAATATGATGAAAATCTATTGGCTCTGATTAGATATGCATCAAATCTATAGGAATTCGAGGATTACCCGCCAAACTCATAGTTTGTACAGTGAGTTTGATCATCTACAGTATTTCAATATTTCTGATACATTGAATAATTACTCAACAGACTAGGAAAAGGCATTAGAACAGTATTCTTACATCAAGGCTCAAGAGTTTTTGAGTTTGATCCACAATGAGGCTTCTTAATGGTGATACAACAACAGTAATTCCAGATGATAGGAGTGCTGGAAGCTGATAGCACAATGACTTCCCTCCGCCAGTTGGCATCAAAATGAAACAGTCGTTTCCTAGTAGAGCAGCATTTATGGCTGCCAGTTGGTTTATTCTGAATTCACTTAGACCAAACTTTTCTTTGAACACCTGGAAGCAAATTTTTTTAATAAGTTCAGGATCATTTGACATCATCTCTTAGATTTTTCTAAATAGTGTACATACTTAAAAGAGGAGATTCACACTACTACTTGTCATGAGATTAGTCATCTTATGAGTAAGATCACACAACTTCCTCTTATTTTCATGCTCAAGACACACTGTTCTATGCATAAGCTTTAGAGTGAAAACATTTTTGACAATTTTCTCAATGTTACCAAACTTACTTTAAATAACTCTTCACAGTGAGGAAAGTCAAGGCTGTCAAATTCTTGAGCAGCTTCACCACTTCCCACACCTTCACACCCTTTGCCCGGTTCTGTTTTATGAATTCCATTACCTATATTAGAAAGAGTTCTCAGAATCTTCCCACTTGCAGCTTTCTTTTTATGTTCATCAGTTATAACACAGGATTTTGGTCCTAAAAAAAGAGATTGCTTTTGAATGGGGATCAGGTCCAGTGCAGCATCATCCTTGACTGAACTAGAGACAAACTTTAATGTAAATGGAGATTTTTGGAGGACAAGAAAAATGAACTGCATAGAAGACTAATGATTAAGGTCTCTAAAAGTCGATACAAAAATACCAACATACCTGAAACAGCTGAAGTCTTAATGCGTTTAGATTTTGGAATCTTTAGCTTGAAAGTACTTGTATCTGGCGAATCAAAGTCCATCAACTTGCTAAATGTTTTCAATCCCTCGTTTGACTGCCCCGAACTCAAAGGATTCTCGCTCACCATGAACACGTGGTGTTTCTGATCAACAACTTCTGCCATTCTCTACCAGAGTTTCTGACCTTTTAGCAAGAACTTATGGAGATCAAATCATTGTCCAAGACACATGACACTTAGAAACACCATCTTGTTCTGAAAGAATTTGGATATTGAGGTCACAAATCTAATACTTTGTTTACGAGTTGTGGTAGATGCACTTTTGGAAGTTCAGGAGAGTTATACTTTCAAGGAAGCAACACATCCAACATGAGACAAAAATGTAATTGTCAAATAACTGAGATGAAAAAATTAATGTTAACGAATGCAATTTAAGATTAATAATGATTGTCTATATTTGAGTGCAACATTCTTGTTTTAACAAGCCACAAGCAACTCATTTGATTGACAAAATTTTTTGTTTCAGTAACCACACAATCAAAGACTAACATGGATGTAAAAACGATTACCGTATTCAATATCTCGTTTATAATAGTAAGAATCCTTACCTCAACGTTAAGTGATTATTTTACGTTCTACTGTTGGAGTTCATCTAAAATCTTCCTACGTAACACTGAATTCGTCAAAAGTTTTCGATACGGGCAGAGATTTGCATAAAAATAATGAATGAATCTTTTCGTTCCATTAATTTGAATAGTAAATTGTGATGTTTTCTCGTGATGGCGGTCGGCGATATGTCTGTGTCTGGCGATGTCGTGGCTGGCGCCAAAACTAGCAGAAGAGAATTTTCATCATCTCGGCTCTGATCTGATTGGCTGATGTCGACTTGCTGAGCTTTTTATGCTCTCATTGGTCGCAAGGAACTTTTGAGTAGCGGGAAAGAATTGAATACAACTGCTGTAAGTGGCATTGATCGAGTGTAATTTCAAATTGCGATGAAGTTGTTCTTGTTCTGAGCGATCAGCGTTGAGTTGAGAATACACTCAACTCAAGTTCGTATATTTACAGTGTGCGAAGCGTATACAAATTTGCAATGATATAACTTTTAGATGATATACTTTTTCTGTTTTCAATGGAAATCTTCAACTGTACAATAATTTTCTAGATCACTAATCTTTCATACAAAAAACTTGGTTTAAAATAACGTACAAAGTTTAATACTCATTTTGTTTCAATAAACGACACTATAAGGATAAAATCCTTACTCACTAGTAGGATATGTAAAATTACTTCAACTTATCTACGTTATTCTTGTCATGTGACCCTTCACGTAACCGTTTTAAAAATCGTCTATACACATCTTGAATGAACTGCTCAAGAACCGTGGGTAAAGTTATTTCAATCAAATTTATGTAATAACTGATTGTCTAATCGGCTAGAGGAGCAAGTGTTTAAAACGTATGAAATGTTGATGATATACTTTTTCTGTTTTCAATAGGAATCTTCAACTGTACAATAATTTCACGGATCACTAATCTTTCATACAAAAAACTTGGTTTAAAATAACGTACAAAGTTTAATACTCATTTTGTTTCAATAAACGGCACTATAAGGATAAAATCCTTACTCACTACTAGTAAGATATGTGAAACTACTTCAACTTATCTAAGTTATTCTTGTCATGTGACCTTTCACGTAACCGTTTTAAAAATCGTCTATACGAATCTTGAATGAACTGCTCAAGAACCGTGGGTAAAGTTATTTCAATCAAATTGATGTAATAACTGATTGTCTAATCGGCTAGAGGAGCAAGTGTTTAAAACGTATGAAATGTTGATGATATCTTAATCTATAGATGAATGAGCTATATAAATTATGGCTATGAGTAAGATGCTTAGTACTTTACTAATCTACACTGATTGCCGAACAAGACGTTTCAAATATGAACGGCAATTGTCGCACATGAACCTTTCGTTACTTATGCACGTTTGCCGATCGAACTTCTCCCCTAAATAACTCAGTTGGAGAGAGCGTCTACAATCTGTTAAATTTTCACAGTATTCTTTCATCTTTTGTAAATCCTCAAGGCCATTTTTGAGGAGACGATCGTTGTTTTTGTGATTTTCTTTTATTGACCATATATGTCGCTCCACGTCTTCAACAGCATATAATAGTATGCAATCAGCAAGTTCTCCATCTCGACCAGCTCTACCACTTTCTTGATAGTATCCGTCAATGGACTTTGGCGTAGCTGCATGGAGTACAAATCGGACGTTGGGCTTGTCGATTCCCATTCCAAAGGCTATCGTTGCGCATATCACCTTGATCTGTACGTAAGTTAGGATATTTCGTCAGTATAAAATGGAGAAAAAATTTAAATCAGCATGATCGTTTTGAGTAAAGCAAAAATTATTGTTGAAAATGATAAGTTGGTCCTATAAGTATTGGTATTCTTGTAATAAAATTTTCTAATAAAATTTATAGTTCAATTTTGAGATCGATTTTCATCCGAAAAGATTTCGCTGATCAAAAAGATCGCTATTTTTGATACACATCACCTTGCCAGAAGTCCACTGAGTTTGTCTTTCGACCCGAGCTTTATCACCAAGTCCGGCATGATAGCTTTGAGCATTAATTTCATTTAGTCGTAAAGCAGCAGCATGCTCTTCGCAATCTTTACGAGTGATGCAGTAGACGATGCCACTTTTGTTACTGAAGTGTTTGGTCAGAATCTCCACTACTTGGGCACAGGAGTTGTGGAAATCCTTTGGTATTACGTGGTAACGCAGATTGGGTCGGTTGAAGCTTGATGAGAACCTAAAAAATCAATTTTTTATGCTAGAGGCTGACCGTTAGCGACATTACCTTTAGCGAGAGGGGATTTTCTTAAAAATTTATCTGCTACTTTCTTTAAAAGTTTCATTCAAAATTATAGGGAAAACAATTCATACACTCAAAGTTAGGTGAGGTGATTTACTCTTTTTCAAGATGGATTATTTTTAAATTTTACATATACTTGGAGCATTCTTGATTCGTACACCGTCAAAAGTTTCAGGATCCCCGGAAAATTTCCTTTCAATTTTGTAAATTGAACTACTTGTATTTGCTCATGTAAATAATCAAAATTGGCGCATTCTCAAGCGTTCCGGGTTCGTACAGATGAAAATGAAATCTGCCACCTTGAAGTACGTAAAAAAAATCTTCAAAATGAGCCCTGATGAAGCCTTCACAAAATTGGAGGAGTAAAATTTGGGTGTCCTAAAACTTTTGACCGGCAGAGCACATACTAGGATAATCAAAAATTTCGAAAGAACCAAAATCTTGAATCGACCTGTTTTCGTGAGTTATAGTTCTCAGAAATTTTCTACTATTTTTAACTTTAGAAGGAGAATGTCTTCTGAGTAATAACGTAAGTCTACTACATCATAAGATATTTGACTTTGTTAACAATTAATTGTTATAAATTTTTCTGAAAAATATTCCAGAGGTGAGATTCCTCGATACCAAACTATAGCTCAAGTAACTAGAGTTCAAGTAACCTCGTTATACGACAGAGCAACATTGCTATTCACAGACCATCCCCATGAAAAGGGCCGTTTTTTAGTTTTGGATTGTATTGACCAATCAATATATATATATATATATGAGTCATTCTGGAGCAAGCTGGACAAAACTGTCACCAGGGGGGTCTGGGAAAATTCCGCAAAAATTTTTTTCCATTAGTACTATGTTGAAATAGTACGAAAAATTTTTTTTCAGATTTTTTCGGCCCCCCCTGTGGGCCCCAGGGCCCATGAAAGGGCCATTTTAGGCCCTTTTTTAGTCTATCCTAGAAAAATCATAGTTCCAACGCAATTCAATATTTTTCAACGTACTTGGGCGCATTTTTCTCGTCAAGACTGGTACTTTTGAAAAAAAAATTGTCCAAGGCCACTTAGTGAGCCTGACGACTTCTGCAAGCTAATTATTGAGAGCAAATTTTAGCGATTTTTGGGCCTGCTTCAAAGCGATCTAGCTCCTACTAGACATGTCATAATCGACTTCTGCAGGTGGTCATTTTAAAGGTCTTGAAAAAACCTACAACTTGGCCACCTGCAGAAGTCGATTATCGTACTTTTTATAGGAGCTATAGTCGATACAAGTTGAGCTATTTACGAAAAAGTCGAAAATTCAGGACTCGATTCCAAAAATATATCTTAATTTTTTTCCACGAAACTTGTGCGAAAATGTTCTTCCAGACATCTACTTTCAGTAAAAAAAATTTGGCGGAGGTTATTTTTTTTTATTTTTTTTACCGAGCATTACAAAATGCCCCATTTCGTGGTTTCAGCAAAAACAGCATCATCGACCACGGTCACATATGCTCCCATCTGGACCTATGTGCACCAATCTGTGTGGAAGTACTCCCCAAAGTACCCCCAAGTACGTGTAAGAAATTGCGGGGACGAGCCCTCAGCCAGGAGCGAGCTGTAGGTTCTATTTACCGTGTCAAAAATAGGCATTATTTTGGCTATGCGAGCGTAAGCGACCGAGAGCATGATTTTACTTGTTCTGACTTACAAATGAGATAATGGGCTAGAATGAGGATCCAAACATAATTTTTCGACTCAAAATGACCATCTGAACACAATTCCGAGGTCAGTTTAGCTCTAGAATGTCGTCTAGTGCCTCAACGGTGTCAGAACCCGTCGACAGAATCTAAGTTCTTGAGGGGCAGAGGGACGACTATTTAGAGCAAAACTGACCTCGGAATTGTGTTCAGATGGTCATTTTGAGTCGGAAAAGTATGTTTGGATCCTCATTCTAGCCCATTATCTCATTTGTAAGTCAGAACAAGTAAAATCATGCTCTCAGTCGCTTACGCTCGAATAGCCAAAATAATGCCTATTTTTGACACGGTAAATAGAACCTACAGCTCGCTCCTGGCTGAAGGCTCGTCCCCGCAATTTCTTACACGTACTTGGGGGTACTTTGGGGAGTACTTCCACACAGATTGGTGCACATAGGTCCAGATGGGAGCATATGTGACCGTGGTCGATGATGCCGTTTTTGCTGAAACCACGAAATGGGGCATTTTGTAATGCTCGGTAAAAAAAATCAAAAAAAATAACCTCCGCCAAATTTTTTTTACTGAAAGTAAATGTCTGAAAGAACATTTTCGCACAAGTTTCGTGAAAAAAAATTAAGATATATTTTTGGAATCGAGTCCTGAATTTTCGACTTTTTCGTAAATAGCTCAACTTGTATCGGCTATAGCTCCTATAAAAAGTACGATAATCGACTTCTGCAGGTGGTCAAATTGTAGGTTTTTTCAAGACCTTTAAAATGACCACCTGCAGAAGTCGATTATGACATGTCTAGTAGGAGCTAAATCGCTTTGAAGCAGGCCCAAAAATCGCTAAAATTTGCTCTCAATAATTAGCTTGCAGAAGTCGTCAGGCTCACTAAGTGGCCTTGGACAATTTTTTTTTCAAAAGTACTAGTCTTGACGAGAGAAATGCGCCCAAGTACGTTGAAAAATATTGAATCGCGTTGGAACTATGATTTTTCTAGGATAGGCTAAAAAAGGGCCTAAAATGGCCCTTTCATGGGCCCTGGGGCCCACAGGGGGGGCCGAAAAAATCTGAAAAAAATTTTTTCGTACTATTTCAACATAGTACTAATGGAAAAAAAATTTTGCGGAATTTTCCCAGACCCCCCTGGTGACAGTTTTGTCCAGCTTGCTCCAGAATGACTCATATATATATCACGAAAGAAAATTCTATTATGATAGGGATACTCACCATTTAATTTTGGAATGATTGAGATTGAGGACTGACACAATATCTTCCCTTGTTCGTTGCGATGCGGTAGCAGTCAAAGCCATAATTGGAACATCAGTAAATATTTCCTTGAGCTCTCCGAGTTTCTTATAAGTGGGTCGAAAATCGTGGCCCCAATGATCGACGCAATGTACTTCATCAATGACAAACCGCGTGATTTTTTTATGACCGTGCAAGGATGTAAGTATTTTCAAGAGTTTTCTGTTTTTTGACAGCATTTCTGGTGTCAAATACAACAGTCGGAGATCTGGCTCATATTCATTCAGATGTTGATATACTTCGGTAACTTCTTCATAAGTCGAATCTCCTGTCAACGACCTAGCTGGAATCTGCAATTTGGTATCCATGCATGACTATAAGTGCATGAAACTCGTGACATGATAACAATTTTGGAGATTGAATCAACTAAAAGAAATGGCTGAGGCCGACAGTCAACAGCTTCATCGCGAATCTGATGACCTCAAATTTTTCAGCCTGACAAACTGATCAGCCGGCTGATAGTTATCGACTTGGAACCTTTATGTGTAACATGAAATATGTATAATCAATAATTATTGATCGAGTTATTGATGTTACAGCCTACTGAAAATTACGACAAAACTCCAAAAATCGACACTCGCCATTCTTGTTTGATATTTCTAGTTCTCAAAAGTATCTATTCCGTGGGATTTCGCGGAATAGACACGCTTTCTCTACTACTTTTCACCTGGTCAACTTTTGCTCTTTCACAAGTAGTAAAGAATCATTCAAAGATGAGGCCAGTGATTTGGCATCTATATTCTCCCAGTCTGATCCAATTTAGAGGATTTTTCAGCAAAAGTTGTTTAAATCTCGTGTTTTAATAAGGTAAGTGTAACCAACTTGCCCCCATTAAGCCATACTCTCAACAACTCTGGTCTACCTCAACAGTCGTTAGGGGATGTTGGAGTCCTATCTTGTTTGCATAGTTATCGACACTATCAAGTTTCCAAACCATTCGACGAATTTTCGAGATATTGCAATTTTAATAAGTAATGCCGATTTTATGGACCAAACAGAATCGGCGTTACTCATTAGAATTGCGATATCTCAAAAATTCGTCGAATGCTTTGGAAATTCGACAATGTCGGTATCCGATAGCCTCTTGACGTACTTTGAGTCATTTTAAAGCTTGTTTCAAGACCTTCAAAATAAGCTAGAGTACGAGCTAGAGTACATTTGAATTTGACCAACTGGAGTCGAGATGTCTTAATTTTATCAAAAAGTAATTTTTTAGAGTTTACAAAAGGGTGTACCCAATTTGCCCCTATTGAGCCATTCTCTCGCCTGCCTCAACATTTTCTAACGTATTTTAGCTTATTTTGGAGCTTGTTTCAAGATCCTCAAAATGATCTCGTCTGATTAGGACGATGAATGGAGCCGAACTGTCTCAATTTTTCCAAAAAATAATTATGTGAATCAGCGATAAAGTGTTTTTATCGCCGTGCACGTTTTGACGCGATATATAAGCACGTTCTGATTCTGAGTGGTAAAAAAAGTCATAATGCGCGCTCTTTTGAGATAAACATATGGGAGCATGTTGGGTACACTTCAATGTTGGCATCCTTGTTTTACGAATCATCTTTATGTTTTGCACATAAAACAGCTCCAGATCCAAATTTTGCAACTCTGAGAAATGTATTTCAAAGGTCTTAAAACAAGAAATCGAATGATTGTTCGTGAAGATTGGTGGAATTAGAGAAATTTGGCATCGGTTTTACTGAACGCGATTTCCTCGGTAATTTCTTAGCTAAGCAATCACGAAAATGGAACAATCACGAAAACTAGAAAAATCACTCTTCATTTCCTGGAGAACGCAGAAATGATTCAGGGTCGATGCAAACTACTTACTTCCTCATATTTTACCATAACGGATGTAAAAAAAATTGCCGGAAGGCCAAGGACCTCCCTGGCCTTCCCTGAGATCCCCCTCGGCCCACTCCTGAGATCAGCATTTGGGGGCAAGTTGGGTACAGAGGGAAGTTGGGTACACTTACCTTAGTAAGATACATGAGTTCGCCGAGGGCTCACGGGAATTCGAGTCACCCATACCATGGTTATTTCGGCACAATCTATCAATTGGTTATTACCGAAATTTTATTCCATCTCTGCAAATTTCAATTTTCTAAAAAAAATCTAAATTTTTACCAAAAATCTCACACAGTCGTCCTCAAACCAACTGTACCAAAATTCTATCTCAACCAAAAGATAGATATTGCTGAGAAAGTTTTAGTTTACATTCACAATATTCCCCGAATAAGATTCCTCTGAAAAACAACTCAAAATAAACGAAAATATTTTTTTCAATATTAATTTTCCTTCCGTATCTTCCCAAAGAACTAATTTACCAATTTTCCAATGACCTAAAGAGATACTTTCTAAGCATTTTGTATCGATTGGTTGATGCCGAATTTTAGTTGAGTTCGTAAACAATGATTGAAATGAAGTTTCTTTCCAGAAAAGTCAACATTTTTACCAAAACTTCATTTTGATCATTCTATACGAATTCAACTTGAATTCGGTCTCAACCAATCGATGAAGAATGCTTAAAAAATATCTATTTAGGTCATTGAAAGTTTGGTACATCGCTTATGTGAATGAAGATACGGGAGAAAAATCAATATTGAAACGAATATCTTCCTATATTTTGAGCCATTTTTTTGAAGAGGCTAATTAGGAGGATTTGGAGAACCTAAAATGAAGTTTTTTTGACAATATCCATCGTCGGATTGAGACGAAATTCTGATACAGTTGGTTTGAAGATGATTGAAATGGAGCTGTTGAGAATGAAATTTCAGTATTAATCAATCGATAGATTATGCCAAAAGAATCATAATTCAGGTGACCCTCTGCCCCGTGCAACTGTGGTAAAAAAAGATATTCTTAAATGAAACTAAAGGATTTTAGCAATTTTCGATTTAAATACCTCTGAATCAAATATGACTGGGAAAGGAGACTTGCCGAATCACTTTTCTCATCTAATGCAGTTACGCCCTTTTTCCGAATACAGGGCCCAATTTCGGCGCACCTTCCTCACAAAAAGTGGAATGAAGTCCCGAAATTAAGACCAATCACTCTCAAAATTTACGAGCATGCCTATGGGCACCTACTGAAAGATGATTCACAGTGGTACAGTTGTTCGACCCATGCTCAGGAGTTCTGTATTCGCGGAAAGATCAATATGGATGCCCAAAAGTATGGAAGGTCTAAAGTCACTATATTAATGGGGACTTATTTTGGAGGTAGAAGAACATGTTCTGATAGACAGGAACTTATTTTGGAGGTAGAAGAACATGTTCTGATAGACGAGCGGAATTTTTTGAAAATTTTTTCATATGCACTTACGCCCTTTCTTTGACTCGCGCCGAACTTGAGCCCTTTCTCGGTAAAGTTACGCCCTTTCGATTTTGGTAACTCAACGACTTACGCCCTTTCGGAATTTGAACATGTTAGTTACGCCCTTTTTCCATATTTTCGAAAAGTGATCGGAGAAATTACGAGGGCGTAATGGCCTTTACGCCCTTTTGAATTTTTTTCCAGCAGTTACGCCGTTTTGATTCTTTTCCTCTGCAGTTGCGCCCTTTCTCCAAATTCCCAAAGACTGAAGTAGTTACGCCCTTTTGAATTCTTTTATGCAGTTACGCCCTTTTTAGGAATTGGTGGTGAAGTACATGGAAGTGAATTTTCAAAAGTTACGAAGTGATTAACTTCATTTTCGTTTATTGAAAGAAGAAGTCCCCCACAGTTATCTCGGTCATAATGTCTCCGTCCAACATAGAGCTATCCTATAAATTTCACTACAAAACTGGAAAGCTGAGTCCGTACTTCTGTAGTTTACTCATAACTTTGAACTGCTTTGAGCGGTTTTGATTTTAATAACAGCATTTGAGAAGTGACTCAAAAACCTATTGGCTGACTTTTGGTCGAAACTCTTCACGTCTTTCCTCGATACCTCCTGGCTAGAATACTCACAAATCGAGATTTTGATTTCTTTATCATTCTTTTCCAAACTGTATGATGATAAACCGCATGTATGTGAGTTATCAGCTTCTGCTCATACTTCTCGAGCACCCTGGAGCTTTTTTTATTTCCAAAAAAATCTCAAGGAACTTGAAAAGCGCGTTTTTTCTCTACAAAATTTCCTTATATAGAACTGCGCAACCCCACTGTACTTGTAAGATTAAATCAATCGGGAATGGATCTTTCCAGTATCATCTTGGATAATTAGTGCTCAAATATAGGTAGGAAGTTATTTAGAGAGCAAATTTCGTATCAGTAATCAGCATCTATTCGCAGAAGATGCTTATTATGTAAATACTTAGGAAATAGCACATGCGATTTTTCTATGTCTCTAGAACTACCTTTGATCGATAGCTGATCTGTTTTCCGCAAAGAACATCTTTTGCCGAAGATGATCCGGAGCAGATGGACTAGAGTAGCAGCTGTGGGACGAAAAATGAAATTCCTAGTTATAGGGCCTGTGAGTCCTAGGCTAGCTCAAAAATCCCTTCAAGATTTGGATGCGTACGATTCTGGTCCTACTGTATCAAATTGAGCCCAGCAAGTGGTGATTTTGAAGGGAATTGAGTTGGTCACCGATTAGCGACTGATTTTGACCCAAAATCGACGTATATGGGCAGAGTATTTACCTATAAATGGCTCGATTCTCTGAAGTTTCGCTAGATTTTCGTTTTATCAATTGTTGATTTTCTGGGCATCAATGCGGATTTTGGCCATTGAAATTAATTTAAATAGATATAATCATCTTCCCTTCTCTTCCTACGGTTCAAGTGCTCCAGAGAGACATTATGAGAACATTAGATTAGCCATCAAATGAAAACATTTCCAAGGGTGCAGACAGTTGCGCGTGTGCTGGAAATATGAATAGATGAAATTTGCGTTCAAAATAGCTCTTTGATTGAATAACCGTAAAACTTCTGCGATCCTTGTTCGTTGATTTTTTCATGACGAACCGCGGCATTCGATTGGGGTGTGAACACTTTCCTGGCCGATTTTATGAACAATGTGCCTAATAAAGTACGGGCCCTCGGAATACTGTCGAGATAGAATATGGTTTTGCATTGGTGAAAAATGATGCGTAAAATGCGATGTTGCTCAACGCGCTCTGTTTAACAAGATCTAAGTAATTTCCGGCTTCACGATATCCACTTGAAAATTCAATTCTAAACTTTTAATACCAAATATTTCTATGTAACTAAGTATGAAGAGATGAGAATTCGGAAAAGGGCGTAACTTCCATAAATTTATGAGCAGAAGGGCGTAACTCACATAATTTTATGGATAAAAGGGCGTATAGGCGTTTATGACACCCCTCAGAGAGCTCAAAAAGCGAAAGGGCGGAAAAAGTGTGTAACCGCCCTTTTTCGAATTACGCTTTTTTCCACGCAGCCTTTCAATTAGATATCGTAAACCGGAGTGAATATGTACCGCTTTTGACCTTCCGTTGTGATTTTTCTAGTTTTGTTCATACCAAAACATGATGTATGGGTAGTGAAAATTTGAGTCTTAAGCTCAGCTACAAGATTTCGGTGACCGATTTTGATTTCGACCCCGCGATTTTCCAAAAATTGCAAAGAACAGGGTGGACATATTCACCCCGTCGTTAGGGGTGAATGTGTCCACACCTATGCCTCGCCTGCATCCAAAGCGCACAACTCGTTAGTCTCTGATGCTTCTCCGCACATTCATGAATGACTCTTTAAGAAATGACTCAGAGGTATTGAATCAAAGGAATGACTCATTTGCGAAATGACTCAATAGAAATGACTCGGTAAAATTGAATAATTAGGAAAACTCCGAAATCATTCCAACAATCAACGTCTCATGCAGATTTCCTTTCTATATATTTCAAGACGTAGAATATCATATTCAATTCGATTCTTCTATTGACTCATTTTGGATGAGTCACCTCGAGTGAAACGTTTCAAATGGATCGTTCTTCAATTGAGTCATTTCTAGTATCTCAAACGCCTGAGTCACTCCTGATGAGTCATTTATTTTAGACAGGGTCATCACCGACACTGTACATATGTCTACTCGCGAATGCACCTTCGAACAACGTCTGAGAGATCGCTGTCTGTCGATATCAATCCAGGATTGATATCGAGCACCAGAATTTCCTGGATAGATCAAATTCAATCGATCTGCTGCGACCAGTGGACACATTTACCCCGGTCCACCACACGGAATTTGACAATATCTCTACAAAATGGTCGTTCCAAAATAACCAATGCACTCAAGCGGGACCCCGCTCAAGCCTGCATAGTCCGTAACGTTTTTTCATGTCGAGGACATTATTACCGACAGTCAGAAAAGAAATAACAAAAAGCATAGCATGACTGTAACTTATTAGTTTACTCTCTCCGTCGGAATCAGTGAAAATCGATCCCAATCCACTGATTTCCAGTGAATTTCACTGAAAATCAGTGCATATGCACTGCAAATCAGTGACTGGGAGCGATTTTCACTGATTCCGACGGAGAGAGTAGATAAAAGTTTGAGTGGTGCAATTTTTGTTCTGATTTCTCAACTCTATTCAACAGCAAATGGAACTTATCCATTTGGAAACTAGAGGCAGGCTTTGAAATGACCATCGGCAGGTTTCTGCCTAGAAGCCAAAATATGACGCTGACAATCTCGTTCGGGAAAAGTGGACACATTAACCCCGGTGGTCACATTCACCCCGGTTTACGGTACCGCATAGGGAAATCATTCTGTTAATCTCTCAGTAACGTTTTTTTTATTTCGTGATTTAATGACGCTTCTGAGCACACGCATATGCTATTTTCAGCATCTACGCGGGTTTGATTGCTTTTCTAGGTTTTGGGGTTGATCCCCCCCCCCCCCCCCCCCAACAGAATTTTTGGTCCGAGTACCCGCGTATTCGCGGGTTTGATCCATTGGTTTGATCGCCTTCTTAGGTTTTGGAATAGATTTTCCTCCTAAGGGTATGTCCACAAATAGCTCAGCGCATGGCTCACGCGCTAGCACTTACTGAGCCGGCCACTATGCATCACAACTTTTTGACACATGAGATTATGGCGGAATTATGGAAATTTCACCATTCTAAAAAAGTTTTGAGGTATAGGAAGCGTATAGGCCGGCGAAGTGAGCGCCAGTGCATGTGCCGTGAGCTGCTCCATGTGCTACGCTATTTGTGGACACACCCTGACAGGATTTGCGTCAATGCTTTCCGTCCGAAATCTTTGCACCCTTCTGGCTCTGCGCCCTATTATAGGGTGACCGCCCCACTTCGAACTTCGAACCCCTCTTGCGCCGGCCCTGAGTAGCGCAGTGAGTGAATTCTGTTACATCCAAGTATCACAATATTCTGAGCAGTTGTCAGTGAGTATTACATCATACAAAGAACCATTGGAAATTGTATTTATGGAGTGATTTGATACTATCGCTCAATTCAATACCAATATAAGACTTTGGATCATATTGTGACCAATTTGAACAGCAATTTGAAGTAAATATGTGAAAAAAGATTGCTTACATTAAGGCTTCGAAGTTTTTGAACCTGATCAACTATCAGGCTTCGCAGTGGCGATATTACTAGAGTCACTCCTGCAGACATAAGAGCTGGCAGCTGGTAGCAGAGCGACTTGCCTCCACCAGTAGGCATCAAAATAAAACAATCGCACCCCAGTAGGGCAGCATTTATCGCTGCCACTTGATTTTTTCTTAACTTATTAATGGAAAACTTTTCTTTGAGCACCTAGGAAACAAAAATATGTACATAGATTGAGGGATCATTTGAAATTTTTTGTTTGATTTTTTAGAATGATTATTAATTTATTGTTTCAATTATTTTCTAGAATACTTGATTAAAATCAATTCACTAGACGGAGATAATTCAGACCACCACTTTCACTAATGATAACCAATTGATTGTTACTAAACTTACTTTCAATAATTTTTCAGAGTGAGGGTATCCAAGGCTGTCAAGCTCTTCATCAGTCATCTCACTATTTGCTGTGCATCCATCAGAGAATCCTATTTTACTGGTTGATGCTGTATCAGTATTCCGCAGGCTTGGTGATAAATTCTCATAGATAATTTGTACCTCGTCATCAGTAAAATTTTCTGCGGAGTCTATGGTGACCTCTTCCACCGAGTCTATCATGATCACATCTTTTTGGTTGTTAGTCTCTATATAGGAGTTTGAATATTGGAAAAGTTGATTTAATACAGCTTGGAACAAAAAAAGGGTGAAACTACTCATCATAACATTGAGTTCATGAATTGACAGGCTTCAGGAACCATCAGCGATAAAGAACCAACGGAAAGGACAAAAGCTCAGAAACGAGAGTTGCATGATTGTTTCACTATAAAAAGTACTTACTATGTAGTTCCCTATTATGCATGCATTCTCAACTTACCTGCTAGGCTGATTGGAGATTTATTTGCGTGCTTGGTTTTTGGTATTTTAAATTTGAAAGTGCTATTCGACCAGCTAGGTCTTTTAAGATTGATGGGTTGTTCTGACCTTACCAGATATTTTTCCATCATAAACATATATTTGGTGTTTGTTCTGAGTCTAGGAGGAATAAGGAGAAAATAGAATCATAAGAGATCAAACTCACAGGTGTGTCATTGTGTGCTGGCAGGAAAAAACTTACAAGGATCATAAAATGCTTTAACTACGACCTAGGTTAGTAACAATCGCGTTAACCACTAAGACCGATCGTACTTCCGTGAACCACATTATCAACAGGAACCATCCATCTATAATTTGGGCTAATACAAATGAAATTGTTTTGCATTTCGTTAACAATTCTTACGGAGCTTTTGCGAAAGAAATACACTCGAATAACTTGGTCACGTCGATCTCAGCTCAGATCCGCGTTCACTGTGATTTTTGTGACGCATCAGTGATCATTCTGCATTTTTGGCGCGAAAAAGAGCAGAAGAGATTTCCGCCGCCATCAGCGGAGACATTTGAATTGATTGTTCGAAAGTTGACCAATTGACTTATGTCTGCTTATCGTCTTGTTCTCATTGGTTGAAAATACGCGGGAGAATATGCAAATGTCATCGCAGATACGCCCTTTTCTTAATTTTGCAGGGAATGAATTTTTGGTATGACAAAAAGAAGTTCAAGACGACAAGTAACTTACATAATTTTTATTCATATTAACAAACATGTGAGTCATAAAAGTTGCACGGTCTTCCATGGCTACAAAATAAAATGATCCATATTTTGGTACAGCCCGCATCACTTGTCTTATCATTGATTTTTAAAACTATAAGTGGTAACAAGACCAACAAGGTTTGAGATACTATGAAAATTATTGAAATACTCCATACATAATTTTTCTATCATCTTACAGATATAATGAACTATGTTCAACATAGTACATTTTATACAAATATCTTCCCAACTCATTCATATATGTAACTATACTCAAGGATGTATGTATATGTACACACACCAATTATGACAATGATTCATTTGATGGTCAACCCTATGAACTATAAGAATCCAATCTTTGGATAACATAATATGATAAACTTTTACACGTATCAAAGAAGTTTGAGTCGAATATTTAAAAATGTTGCCTTAGACATGTCTAAGAAGCTTATGAAATGAATTCATAACCAACTAACGATTTGAAAATACAACACTGAATGATTACAAAAAGTGTGTGAGCTTGATTTCTTTAGCTTATACATTAATCAACAGTTATCTGAATTTACCTAATATTTGTTCTTCTAAGACTAAAGAGCTATTTGATTCATCTCCTCTCCTTACAAGAGAAAATTTACTCAATTAAAAACAACAAATCTATCTATTTGATTAATTCTTCCGTTGTATTGATCGATGTTGAGGATTCTTTGGGTGATCTTATCTCAACCCTGCGTCATTTGCATACCTATGTATTAAGGCATTTATTCTGGTTTTTTCCACGGTACTTTCGGTTTAAATTCACAAAGACCTGGACCTTGTACTGCATCTGTCCCTTTCACATTATTTTTCCGACTGGACGCTATTGTGAACGGATTATTTTTATTTGTATTGTGATTCCCTGAACTAGTATCAGACTTTTTTGCTCTGCTATTATTCTTGGCTTTTGCTCCCTTGGGCTTATTACTAGTGTTCTTTCTCGGTTTTGCTTTGGTAGCCGAATCCGCGGTTTGACTGAGAAAAATAGATTGAGTATAGATTATCGACAAAGGAACACACCTTCGTTCCACAAAGGGCTTCATTTCAACAAAGGCATAGATCATAAGTAACTATTTAGCATCACATTGTGAAATATGGGCATTATCGCTAGAACTCACCCGGAACGTGTAATGACCGTAGATCTTATAAGTATATTATAAGTTCTCTATGTCTATATAAGTATATAATACATGTGAAAATCACATATACCGTTCTAACTCGTTCGAAAAACATTTCTACATTGCTTTAGAACATGTTATTACTTAATTTGCGAAAAAGAATGGAAAAAGATGGGACAGGTATGCAGGGCATCTATTTCCAACTTGGATTTTGAGGACCGAAGCGTGTAAGTTTGTGCGATAATGCCCACATACGCTTTTGATTGAGAAATGATCATTGAAAGCGAGCATTTCTCACTAGGTGAGAATACCTACCTCGTTTGCGTGGCGCAATTATTTTGTGGATCACTGGCTTTGAATTTCTTTGACCGTTTAGTAGGTCCATTCTTTTTTGCTCTTTTATTCTTAGAACCATAATTCCAATCACTATACTGATCATCACTTATATCGCCATTCGACTGAAACTCAGCAATATCCAATAAATCTATAGAAACAATAAGAGAAGCAGCTGTTAGTTGTTCCTAGTACAATCAATTTTCAAACAAGTATCAACTCTGAAGATAGACAGAGAAAAAAACTCACCATCTCTCTGAGCTGCATACGATTTCGTGATAGCAAGCAGACTTTTGCCAAACTTCTCAAAATTCGCTTTGGTAACGTGCGGTATTTTTAACATAGCAGTCTCATCGCATGGCAATTGCTGGCTCATAGCGCGTAAAGCAACCATGTGCATTATAGAATTGACAGATACTTTGAGGCTGGCTGCGATACCGCTAACGAGATCAAATAATTCATTGTAACATCGTTGTTCCAAATTCTTGAGGTCTACATTGTTAGCAACAGGTTGCTGCTGCGTTTGGACTTTGAGTGCTGATCTAAGCTTCTCTTTGTGCAGTAAGATCTTGATTTTGTCGGAGATTAAAATTTTTACAGTGATTAATACTGTTGTCATTTTGCTCTTATTAAAGAGTATAATTATGAATTTATAATAATTACTGAGAATCGATTCGGCTGTTTTGAAAATAGTGACGTCACAATAGTATATTTCCGTACTGAGCGCGGTAGCCCATTTTGGGCACTAGGACACTTTGTCTGTCGAGCGAAGCGAGACAGACATGTCCTCCAGTGCCCAAAATGGGCTTGCAAGCGAGGTGCGGATATATTTTTTCATTACGAGAACCCTAAAATCCTATTTAAACGCGGCATTTTTAGGTTAGAGTAATGAAAAAAAAATTGACGCGTCTGACCATAGCTACACCTCTACTACTTGCGCACGCTTTGTGGTAAGCTCGATGAGAGCGTGGCTATTATCATTTTGTCACTAGTGAAATTACAATTGTGAGCGTAGTAAGAGGGGGTCAATTAGGAATTTTAATTTGACAAAATAAATTTCCAAATTCTATAGAATCCGCAAAGCTCAAAAGATTTGCTTCGTTTTTATGGCATGTCCGTGCTATAAGGAGTAAACATGGTGTCTACATATTAGAGACGCAGGGTATCTTTTTACTGAAAGTAAGGGCACAATTCCAAGGATTTTTGATAAGATGAATGTTTTTTTTTATTTAGATAAGATGAATGTTGATATGCTCTCAGGTTACGTTGTCATCTTAGCCCAATTGAATTTCATTTGTTTAGTTCCAACACGATCCGTACGACTTGACTCAATTTTTCGAGATATTAGCGTTCGGTTCGTGCTTTGTCTCAAATTGCAATTTCACTCAGAATTCGAGGGTGAGGTGTGTGAATCCAAGAATTTCCGAGGATTACAAGGAAGGCGGAGGGCTTTTTAAGGATTTTCAAGAATTTTCATTTCGAAGAGTAGCAGGAACCCTCAGACGTCTGATGAATGAGTAAAAAATTAATAAGAGGATTACCTGCACATTGTTTTTGACTAAAAGATCATCAGCAAATTTTCCGAGCGCAAGATAAGCACAGACTACTCCATTGTTGGGTTCCATATTCTCCACTAGGTAGTTCTCGGTTATTAATTTATGCAAGAGTCTCTCGATTTCACCTTTTGTCATCGAATGGCCTCGAGCAAACCAATTGCGATGATTTGGCCCTAAAAATGAATTATACCACAGTCACTTCTTCGTTCAGTAAGAACTTTTCGTTCAATATAGTTGAAATTGGTTAAGACTGGCAGCATTAGAGAAAGCCAGATAAAACCTGAAGTTCTCGACTTTTGAGGAGAAAGGTAAGGAATTTCTAAAATCCAACATGTATTTGAAAATGTAGCATTAATTTGACGAAAGACATTTAAATAGCTGAAGTAAGGAATTGAGCTGCTTATTCTTGCACCGATAACTCACCCAATTTATAGCTAATATTTGATACGTCACAACCTTTGTAAATATCAACTACTTGCAACATGGTGATAGAAATCCTACGAAGGTGAGTAAAATCTCGAACCATCTGTAAGAGCGCCTTGGCGTCATCTGTGACATCTACGAGAGTTATTCGATCCTAGATAAAAAAAAAAAAAAACGAAAAAACAGAATTATGACCGATTCACACGTTCACTGCGACGGGTCCCATGTGTCGACCCCGTTTTCGTTTGGGTTCTAGTGTGCACCAAACAACATAAGCACATCTCATGTTGCAGTTTTGACTCATCAAATACGATGTCAAAAACATACGTGCACGACAGTTTCAGTATCGCGGACTTGATTTCTATAAGTTACTCAATAAATAATCAGTTTTTGCAAGGATTCCGTTCAATAACATAAAAATAGCCAGTATATTGTGAATTCATCAAGTCCATACGAATTTTTCCACAACGTATCTTAGCGCATTCGAAAACTCTATGTCAAAAGCTACAAAATGAGTCTGCATACGCGTGATTTGAGCGACATGGAGCCGAGTAATCAGAAATTTAGTCGTGAAATAATCGCGAAACAAACCGACTGAATGGTTGACTTTACACCTGCACTTCCTCTCTCCTCAATTTGTTCCATCTCTCCGCGTACGAGGAACTTCTTGTATCCAGAAAAGTCGAAGAGTATCTCGAATAAAAACCCGTGTCTCGTGGATTCACGAGGGTAGGAAATCATACTCGCGTGGATCACAATCGCAATCCACGGTTCTGAGTTTCTGACTTGGCAAAAGCTTCAAATTAAGGCCATGCTCGCGAATTACCCGAATTGTACCGCGAAATCAACGAATGCTCCCGAAAAACGAGAGATCACATATTAAGTACATTAATAATTTTGGTAGTTCGATCGTTCACACCATCCTTTATTGCACGATAGAAATTTTCGCGTAAATTCACGAGTATCCTGCAAATAGATGTCAAACTGGTGACATTCCAAGAGTTTTCACTTATATAGGTGCAAAATCACGCGTTTGAACTCTCTCGCACTCTGGGACGGAATGCCGGGTTTCACCATCGCAGTGAACGTGTTAAAATCCTTTCACCAGACTTCGACCTCCGGATATAACGCGTATTACATTCCTGCATTCTCCAAAAACTAACAAATAACTTACAATAGATCGACAATTGTCGCAGGTGGACACGGTGTTCTCAATACAAAGCTGTCGATCAAATTGCTCCCCAAAGTAATTCAATTGCAGTGCCCGCCTGCAATCGGCCAAGTTGTCGCAAAAATTGACCATACCATAAAGATTATCAAGGGCATTTTGATAAGCTTCAGCATTGACAAAATTTGACATGTTGTCCATAAGCCATCGCCAACGTTTCACATCGCTGTAAGCGTACAGTAGTATGCAATTAGCAAGTTCTCCATCTCTTCCAGCTCTACCACTTTCTTGATAGTATCCCTCGATAGATTTTGGCATAGCTGCGTGTAGTACAAATCGAACATTGGGCTTGTCAATTCCCATTCCAAAGGCTATCGTTGCGCAGATCACTTTGATCTGAGACCAATGTGAGTAATATAAAAGTGAAAAAATAAATTGAAATGAGCATCATTTCCATTCGTAGTAAAATTGATAGTTTAGGCATGGAGATATCGGTATTTTTTCAATACTTGACTGATTCATTCAATTTCGAGATCAGTAACTTTACAACAAAGGAATCGGATGCCGTATAGACCGGACCATGATTTTCTTACGTATTTTTCGACGCTGAAACCGAGTCCGAGTCTATAGACGGCGCCAGAACTTCAAATTTTTTTTTTTTTTCAATCGCAAAGATTGTTTTTTGGTGGTTTTATTTGTTGTAAACAAAAATCCTGACATAGTAGCTCAAAACGGAGCATGGGGTCGTATTCAGACGGTCATTTTGCGTCGGAAAAGATTATCCGGGTACCCGACGGCAGCGAGAATTTTTTTCCTCGTTATTTTGAAACAGTTAGTGTTATCGCAAAAAACAGGTGTTTTCGACCCCCAAATACGTGAAGGCACATCTTTTTTCACATCAGGATTTTTGTCAATGTGGGAAAAGCGCTTAAAAGTCGTTTTCACCATTTAAAAAAAATCCTGAAATTCTGATGCGATTCTTTACTCACATTTGGTTTTAGCGTCGGAAAATAAACACAAAGAAATCATGGTCCGATTTACACGACATTCCAACTCCAAAATAATGTTGTACGGTGTAATCCTAAAAGATTTCTTAATCTCAAATCTCAATATATACCTTGTCAGCAATCCACTGGGTTTGTCTTTCAAGTCGATCAAGATCGTCGAGTCCAGCATGATAACTTTGAGCATTTATTCCACTTCTTTGTAAAGCAGCAGCATGCTCATCGCAATCATTACGCGAGATGCAGTAGACGATGCCGCATTCATTACGAAATTGCTTGCTGCTCAGGATTTCGACGACCTGTTTGCACGAGTTTTTACATTTCTTTGGTATCACCTCGTAACGCAGGTTGGATCGGTTGAAACTTGATATGAACCTGGGAAATCGAATCTATGTTAGCAGAAATTGATGAGTGGGAATGTTGATTGTTGAGTCACGCCATAGGTCATGTTACAATTGGCTTTTTTATGAAGTTGTTTGTCTTCAAGTTCTTCGAGCTAGGAACGTTTCCGATTTTTAGTATTAGGTGTGATTCACGGGAAATATAGAGAATGATGGTTAGAAAGAAGATTTTTAAGCACTTCATACATTGAAAGATTCACGATACGATGTTGAGAAGTACAACTCACCATTTCAGTTTTGAAGAATTGAGATTCAGCTGATGCAGGATATCGGAGCGAACCCTCTGTGTTGCAGTAGCAGTAAGCCCGAGAACCGGAACATTTGGAAAGTTAGTCTTGAGCATACCGAGCTTTTTGTAGTCCGGTCGAAAATCGTGCCCCCATTGACTGACGCAATGCACCTCGTCGATCACGAACCTTGCCAGCTGCTTGCGATTGTACAAAGCAGTGAGGAAGCCGATCAGTCTATCTGACATGGACAACTTTTCTGGCGTTACAAATAGCAAACGAAGTTGTAGATCTCTTTCCACCAACTTCCGGTAAACTTGACTCACTTGGTTGTCGTTTAGATCCCCCGTCAGTTGTGCTGCTGGAATCTGTCGCAAAAATTTTTTCACATTGGGAATCAATGGTACTTACGATATTTTCAGCTCAACTATAGGTGAAATTTCTCCATTTTTTCGAGACTTTATACTATGCCCTGCTGAAAATAATTCCGTGTGATCCCATGAGACTTCGTGGGACCTGGACCTGGGAAAATTTTCAATCTTGACATCTTGACACTTGGGAAATTCGGCATCCAAGACATGCAGCATACGAATTTTGACCATTTTTCTTCTAAAAATGGTTGAATTTGGTAGATTATGGTCAAAATTAGTATGCTACACGTCTCCAATGCCAAATTTTGTAGTAGATAACAAGATCGGAAATTTTCCCTGGGCCAGGTCCCACGAAGTCCCATGGGATCCCACGGAATTATTTTCAGCAGGGTGTTAATGTAATATACTTGGATTAGGCATAAATCTTACATCGAGTGTCAGCAACTTTTGCGTTTGGTCTACAATGAGACTTCTGAGAGGCGAGATCACGACCGTTAATCCTTGTGATAGCATAGCTGGAAGCTGATAGCATAACGATTTGCCACCACCAGTGGGCATCAAGATGAAACAGTCGAATCCCAGTATGACGGCATTTATTGCTGACAATTGATTGGGTCTAAACTGATGGAGACCGAATTTAGTTTTGAACACCTGTGAAGAGTTATTAAAACGACTGTAAAGTGAATCAGAGCCGAAAGTATGAATTTTTTAATTATGTCAAATGAACGACATTACGTCCCGAAAACTTACTTCCACCATTTGTCTACAATGAGGAAAGTCTAAATTGTCAAACTCTCCACTAGATCCATGATTCTTTGTATCACCGATCAATTTCAATCCGGAATCTCTAATGACACTACCATTGCTTTCACATGAAAGATTATTGAATGTATCATTTCTCCAACTGTCAAATTGTAAAGATTCTTCGAAATAATTGCCACCTTTCCTAGTCTCTTCTCCTTCAAACGCGTGCTTGTTACTTCGGTGCATTTCACCTGGAATCAATCATAACTAAACATGCAAAGGCAGTCAATGTCGTGCAAATGTTGAAAATCGCGTTGCATCCAGAAATTTGGTCGGACAAACGTGGAAAGAATGTTTGGGTTGTGAAGTTTCTATAATATCAATGACAGAGAATTCAAATGAGATAAATTGTCTTGAGCACAGAGAAAGAGGAAGAAATAGTTAGTTGATATACGTACTTATTATGAAAAGTGAAAAGATATTTCCTATAGGAGTTAGTTTAAAAAGACTCACCATCTGAGTCAGAGTCATTCCACATAATTGATGACTTGAATATGGTGTTTATATCAACATCGATAATGTCCTTGGAGTGTTTACTCCAGTTATCATTGTTATTGTTGTCACATGTAAGATCTACTGTGTCGCAATAGTCAATCATTTTTGGTTCTTTGTGATTACTTGTGACAGTTGAAGAGGGCTGAGTGCAAAATTGTGAAGCAGATGCCCCAGCTCTTGGAACTTTCATTTGAAAAGAACTTTTTTTTGTTGGTGTCTTGTCTTCTGTGAAATCAATTATGGTGGCGGATGATCCATCTGATGAAGAATCTGAGTACTTGGGTCCATTCTGATCACGTGGAGTCAAATCTAAGTCTTTGTTTATCAAGTCCTTGCTCTCAAAAGATGAGCTATTAATACTTCCCGCATCGTTCTCAATACTAGATAATAATCTATCAGTCTGCCGTATTCTTGCTTTGGCAAATTGGTTCAATATTCTCAGTTGCTCATACACATTGGGATCATAACCAGGGAGACTACATAAAATTTCTTTTGAAATATTATCGAATGCTGTCACAAACTTATCACTGATTTCCATCTGTAGCTCGTGTAGTTTAATTTTCTCTAATTCCAAATGTTGTTTGGATACCTGGCAATGAGGTTTAAATTTACATTCAAGAAAAGTTAGAATGATATTATAAGAGAATTTTCTCAGATTTTCCAGAGTCTCAGTACATATTTACATTCATCGATTTTTGCATGACTGAACTATTCCTTTTAGAATCAATCCATTTCTTCAAGGAACTGTCAATGCCAAGAGGCCTCATGTTTTCTTTGGAATTATGAATTAATTCCATGACGAGGCTCGAAAATTGCTTCTCTATGGTGAAATATCATATGTTGCCTGATCCATTATTTCATAAGCATTTTTATTCTTTTTAAAACATTGAAAGCTTCTAAAATAGTCAAATACCATTTTTATGCTTCATCAAAGTACAGGTTGAAACAATCTGGAAATTCAAGTAACAAGTTTAGCAAGTAGCTAGAAACCAATTTAGGCTTGATCGAAAAATAAATGCATAGGATTACAACTGTCCGATATTGTGACTTCAGAAGGATTTAGCTTCAATATAAGTCTTCTGGTTCTCACTGCTGAAATATTAGCAAGATTTTGTACTAAAAATTATATTGGTTAAGACCTGAAAGCTCACTTAATGTATCTACGACAGCTCAAACTCTCAAATAGGTAATCTGCAATGCTCGAGGTTTACTCTATAGTCTCAGGTGCACAACTTTATCTCCCACTGGGTAGCAGATCTGAAATGTTCAAGTTTTCTTACATGATGCAAAGTTAGTGACAAAGTGAATGACTTGTAAAATCAATTATTTCCATAAATCGTTTGTAAAAGAGGTTGTACCGTCGCTTAGTCTGTAGGAAAAGATAAACCTCAAGACCCCTTGCATATTGCAGTACACAAAAAATTAGGTCAATTGTGCAAAGTTTACTTCAATACGTCAATAAAAAAGTTTGACGAGTACGTAGGTAGTTGGAAAATTTCCTAATAAAGGCCGCAGGTGAACTCATTCTTTTACTCAAGTTTCTCGAGCTGCATGCCTTTTTGAGTAACGGAAAATAAGGTGCCACGAAATTCCGAGTCTTCGATTCGTCTCAAAACACCAACAGACTCCAACTTTCAAACTGCATTACTGATGCATTCGATTATATAACGATAATACTTGCACCGGTTATTGCACCTTGCATTCCATTTGATTCGAATACCTACATTTTTAATTTTCGATCAAAATATACACCGGCGAATACTATGGCGATCCCGATATATTATCTGCGCAGGTGTTTTGAGCTAACCTAACCTTGATCCACCCAATGCAGTACGTGTACGACGACGACGACGACGAAGTCACGAAGTCGAGGCGGGGGCGAAGTCGCGGTCATTCATCGGGGTACACGGGTTTGTCATCAGCTGCCGTTGTAGGATTTCCTCGTCGGAGAGATCTTGAATGACTCAAGGATGGCCGGTTCAACCTAAGTAAGCTGGTGGATTATCTCCGAGAGCCAGCTTGACCGATGCCACCCGAGGCTTCAGGTACAAATCTTGCAGCTGCTGTTGCATCTTCTTCTTGGTCCGCCTTCGCTTTCTTGTATCCTACACACCTGTCAATGACAGAACACGTAATTTCTATACGTGGACGGATTGCTGGGATGCTGGGATGGTCTTCAAAATACCCAGTGTAGTGCCCTGGATGTAGTGTCTGTGGTGTTAGTCTTGTGTTCTGTGTAAAACTGTTCAGTTGCTGTTTGTTGGAATTGTTTTTTCTACCGAGGATGTGTATGAGTTGTTGATGCTGTAGCCAAGAATTGATGACATCTGCTTTTTTCATCATGATTCATAGTGTCTATTGCTGCATTGCATCAGTTTGGATTATCTAAGGTTCAAGCATTCTTAATAGTGCTTGTCTTATTTCATTTTCATAGTAAATCTCATACATGATATTGGATGTGACAGGAGCAAGCGCTAGTAGCAAATCTGATGTGTGTAGAGATTCATTTGATACAGTTGCTGTTGTTTTAATGAGATTGTGTTGCTGCATTTCAGGTGCCTCCAATGACAATGCGAAATAATTCCAAGACTAGAGAAATGTTTATTGTGCGTGCATTGGAAAAAATACTTGCTGATCGGGATGTCAAACGCTCTCATCTTTCACAACTTAAGAGAGCCTGTGAGGCTGCTCTTGGTGAGTTTTTTTCAAATACATTAGAGACTGAATTTATGAATTTTTTCTAAAAGTGTGTTATGATTTTACGTGTATCTGTAACTTTAATCATTCTAAATTGGGATTTCTGTCATTAATGCTTGAATCTTCATTTTCAGAGGATCTCAAAAATGAGATCAAAGATGTTCCAAGTACACAAGGTGAAGAAGCTCCGTCGAATGCTTTACCACAGCCCAAGAGCGACTCCAATTTTATAAGTGCAGAAAAATACTTTCTACCTTTTGAACTTGCATGTCAGAGCAAATCACCACGTATTGTAGTGACGTCTCTGGATTGCTTGCAGAAACTAATAGCATATGGTCACCTCACAGGCAACATTCCAGATTCTACTGATCCTAATAAACTCCTTATAGTCCGTATTGTTGAGACCATCTGTAGCTGTTTTATGGGTCCTCAAACAGATGAGGGCGTGCAACTGCAGATCATCAAGGCCTTATTAACTGTCATGACTAGTCAGCATGTTGAAGTTCATGAAGGAACAGTATTGTTAACTATCAGGACTGTCTACAATGTCTATCTTGCCTCAAGAAATTTGGTGAATCAAACAACAGCTAGGGCAACTCTTACTCAGATGATCAATGTTATATTTTCAAGAATGGAGACGCAAGCGGTATGATTATTCCTACATTTCTATCATTCCTTCTCCTGAACTTTATGCCTAGTGATTTAATCATCACAAATTTTTACTTGAAAAGGTGATTTATTCTCAAACAAATGTACTTTCTTCTCAATCATGTCATAACTTTTTTCTACAGGAAGAAGAGCATTTGAAACCTTATTATGAACAACAAAGTATGTCTGTTTCTTCGATTCCTGATGCAGATATCGAACCTGTGACTCCCACAGCATCAACGAACTCGAGTCTGCCGCCCGAATTATCGAGTGATCCTGCAGTACCCGATTCTGGAGCTGTAGAAACGCAACCTGTAGATGATCCTGGGCCGACAGAAGAGCAAACTCCTAATGGTTATTATAAATTCTCAAAATATATCATCAATCTCATATTTTGCTGATTGAGTTACCATAATTGTTTGCTGCTATTCGACTTTTCATCTCGAATCTGATTTTGACTATGAACTTTGTTCCCAGTAGAAGAGTCCACTAAGCCAGTAAACGAGGCCAAGGAAATTGTGCAATCAGTACTAAACGATGTGATCAGTGCAGTGGTACCTCCTGACAGTGACGAATCTGCGGTCGAAAACAGCGAACCACCAGCTACACCGGTCGAAGAAAAGACGGTGATTTATGAACATCAGCAAGACCAAGACCAAGAGCAGCAGGGAACTGAAGCCACGCCGTCAGAGGCCGAGACGCATGATGAGTCTGCACCTGAAAATGACAATATGGTCACAGCCAAGTTCACACATGTACTACAAAAAGATGCTTTCCTCGTATTTAGAGCTCTCTGCAAGCTCTCTATGAAACCGCTACCCGATGGAACCCCCGATCCTAGGTAAGAAATAGTGTATCTAAAATTTTAATTTTGATCAGTTTGACTACAATGACTGATCATTCTTGCAGGTCGCACGAACTAAGGTCGAAGATCCTTTCCTTGCAACTTTTGCTTGGAATTTTGCAGAATGCAGGTCCGATATTGCGATCGAATGAAATGTTTGTATTAGCGATAAAACAGTACTTGTGTGTGGCTTTATCGAAAAATGGAGTATCCTCGGTACCGGAAGTGTTTGAACTTTCACTCGCCCTATTTATCGTCCTTCTCGACCGCTTCAAAGTTCACTTGAAGATGCAGATTGAAGTGTTCTTCAAAGAGATTTTCATGAATATTCTGGAAACATCTAGCAGCTCGTTTGAACACAAGTGGATGGTTATACATGCGCTAACCAGGATATGTGCCGATGCTCAAAGCGTTGTCGATATTTATGTCAATTATGACTGCGATCTATCAGCTGCTAATCTTTTTGAAAGGTAATTCTGCAAAAAGCTCTTCCATCAAATTGTTACCTTTTGTCTTCAAGTTATTCTCTTAAGATATCGAATTCGGAATATCAGCGAAAAGGCTGCTTGTAAATAATATAGGGTCAAATACAAGAAAAGAGCCAGATGAATATCTCGCGTTTCAGAGTTATTTGATTGTCAACCAATGAATAAATGTTGTGAAAATTTCCAGGCTAGTTAACGACCTGTCGAAGATAGCGCAAGGCCGTCAAGCCTTAGAACTAGGTGCCTCGCCGAATCAGGAGAAATCGATGCGTATAAGAGGCCTTGAGTGTCTCGTTTCCATTTTAAAGTGCATGGTTGAGTGGAGCCGCGATTTGTATGTGAATCCTTCGGTACCCGCAGCCGAGCAGCAAGTACTGGTCGTCGCCCCGCCTGACCCACCAGAGGGTAAACAACTGGCTCTTCCAAGGTATGGAAGCGCTGGTAGCCTTTCATCCGCTAATTCAAGTCTCGTCGGTAATAAAGAAGTGCCAGATTCACCCGAACAGTACGAGGTACAGAAACAACAAAAAGAAGTCTGGGAAACCGGCATTGAAATGTGAGTAAATTTTTTATCTTTGTTGATCTTCCACGGAGATTTGATGCTATTAGAAATTGTAGATATTGCCTAGTCAAGTAATGATAGCCAGATCCCAAATTTTTGTATTTGAAAAATGAATCTCTGGCACCCGTTGAGCTCAATCGTTCTCCGTTAATAATCAAACTACGAGAAATTAAGGCAAAACAAAATTAGCTGTTTCAATAGCTTGTGAGTAATATTGCATCATTCCTCAATCCTCATCTCTCTTAACATTCATATTTTCAGATTCAATCGGAAACCGGGTAAGGGTGTAGCGTATTTGCAAGAACAGGGTCTGTTGGGTACAACCTTAGATGAGGTCGCTCGATGGCTACATTTAGATGATCGACTTGACAAGACCGCTGTTGGAGATTTTCTCGGTGATCACAATCACAATCAGGTCATGTACATGTACATAGACCAGATGGACTTCGCTGAGCGAGATCTTGTTAGTGCACTCAGGTATTTTCTTGAAGGATTTAGACTACCCGGCGAAGCGCAGAAAATTGATCGTCTAATGGAAAAGTTTGCCAGTAGATACTGCGAGTGCAATCCTAAGTGAGTCTTACATTTAAAATTTTTTGAAGTACTCCAATACTTGTCGAGTGAACAAATCTGACTAATTTTTGTTTATACCAAAGTAATGGGCTTTTCACAAGTGCTGATACGGCGTACGTACTAGGATTCTCGATAATAATGCTCACGACAGATCTACACTCGCCTCAAGTGAAGAACAAAATGACAAAGGAGCAGTACATCAAACTTAACAGGCGGATTAGTGATAACGAAGATCTGCCTGAAGAATATCTGTCCAAAATCTACGATGAAATAGCTGGAAATGAGATCAAAATGAAATCAAACCCAAACAGGCCTGGAAAACAAGGTATAGATCACACTCAATGCCAGTTCATCATAGTCCTTCAAAATTGCTTACGAAATTATCAAGTCCTACAATTTATGACGAGCATTTTTTCAACACAGTGATATCGAGCGAAAAGAAGCGTCGGCTGTTATGGAACATGGAAATGGAAGTAATCTCGACAGCTGCAAAAAATCTAATGGAATCTGTGAGCCACGTGCAGGCGCCTTTTACAACAGCCAAACATCTTGAACACGTGCGGCCTATGTTCAAAATAGCGTGGACGCCGTTTTTAGCAGCCTTTAGCGTCGGTTTGCAGGACTGTGATGATCCAGAGATAGCCTCACTTTGCCTCGATGGCATTCGATGTGCCATTCGCATTGCATGCATATTTCACATGACGGTGAGTGCTATTTCTCATGTGTGCGCAGGCTTATCTATATTGGCTTGACTTGTTTGTTGGCAGCAAATAATTCAAACAATAGAATCAATTGAGTGTGATGTTATGGTATGTTATCAAGTTTGAACAGTGAGATTACATGACTGAGGTTGAGTTTGTATGTAAATGCTCATTTTGTGCCAGCTTATCGCAAATACATGTCAATTCGATTCCACTCTGCCTGCCAACGTCAAAATTTATGTATTGTTTTTACCATTCGAGACTTTGAAACGCTGGGCACGATGTAGAATTATTTTTCTGTGATGTTCTGGACGTTTAAGGCTAAATTTGAAGCCTAGTAAGTTTTCTAGGATGTAAATGTTTTTTAGCGACCCCTTGTTCCATATTTGGCAGCAACATGATCGAAAAGTTACAATATCAATTTCATCAATAGAAGAACGATTAATACAGCCTTGCTCATCCGAGTGTTCCAGTATTTTTACACAATATTCTCTTCAATTTGACAGCTCGAGAGAGACGCATACGTACAAGCTCTGGCGAGGTTTACGCTGCTCACGGCCAATTCACCTATAACGGAGATGAAGGCGAAAAACATCGACACGATCAAAACGCTGATAACCGTAGCGCATACGGATGGTAATTACCTGGGCAGCTCGTGGCTTGACGTCGTCAAGTGTATATCTCAACTTGAGCTCGCTCAACTCATCGGCACCAGCGTCAAACCGCAAATGTTATCTCCTCCGAGTAAACTGATATTTCCGCTGTCACCGTTAGCAAATTTTCCAAGTCTTGGATCACATAATAGTTCACACCAATCTAATGGACTCAATCTCAGCTCACTTGACCGTGAGTAGATTTTTTGTTGATTGATTTGTTACGCATCTGTCGAGAGAATTGTGATTTAAAGATGTGTTATTGGTCTCGCTACTCTTTCCTTGTGAACGTTGAATCTCATCATGAAATTTGTATTGCAGCAAGCGTAAAAGAATCGATAGGTGAAACGAGCTCGCAAAGTGTAGTCGTAGCCGTTGATAGAATCTTCACTGGCTCTACGAGACTTGATGGTGACGCTATAGTCGAATTTGTGAAAGCCTTATGTCAGGTAAGGCAACTCAAAGTTTTTTCTTGGTAAATCCGAGTAATCATTTGTAATAAATCAAAAGTTATTGGGATGGGTTATTTACAGGTATCCACGGAAGAGCTGGCTCATCCGACGCAGCCGCGTATGTTCTCCTTAACAAAAATTGTGGAAATTTCGTACTACAACATGGGTCGTATTCGTCTTCAGTGGTCTCGCATTTGGCAAGTGATTGGTGAACATTTTGATCGAGTAGGCTGCAGCCCTCGGCAAGAAATCGCTTTCTTTGCAGTGGATTCGCTGCGTCAGCTGGCCACCAAGTTCATTGAAAAGGGAGAATTCGCGAACTTCAGGTTCCAGAAAGACTTTCTAAGACCATTCGAACACATCATGAAAAAGAATGGCTCGATCGTAATCAAAGATATGGTTGTGCGCTGCGTGGCGCAAATAGTACATTCGCAAGCTCCCAACATTAGGTCTGGATGGAAAAATATATTCAGTGTGTTTCACCACGCGGCTGGAGACAGAGACGAAGCTATTGTGGAGCTAGCCTTCTCTATGACTGGAAAAATAATCAGTGAGTGCTGTAGCTTGTATTTCATTATCATTCATGTTTCGACTCAATATAATCGATGTTTCGTCTTTGATACGGTTTAGGGGGAGAAGTATACATGTAACCCGTTTGTTTTTTCAGATGAGTTGTACGCGGAAGATTTCAGCATCATGGTAGACTCATTCCAAGATGCGGTAAAGTGCCTGAGCGAATTTGCATGTAATGCTTCGTTCCCTGACACAAGCATGGAAGCTATAAGACTGATACGTTCCTGTGCCTCCTATATTGACGCCAATCCCAATCTCTTCGCCGAGGGTATGATGGACGATAATGGGATGGTGTCTGAAGAGGACCGAGCCTGGGTATTTATCTTTCTCATTCCGTTTTCAAGCTTTCACGCGTTTTCACAGTTGCCTCTGACTTTGTCTGTAAAGCCAACTGAACGAGGAATATTTTTGATTCTTATGAAAAAGTCGCTATTTACCGTTGCGATCTTATCAAGTAGTACAAGCCAGTGTATAGTCGGACAAGTCTGCAATATGCTTGCAAGTAGTGCGAGTCATTGTGTGGTCAGACAAAACATGGAATTCTGCATGTGTGCTTCCATTTAACTCAATACGTTTATAATATATTTGATTACAGGTCCGAGGCTGGTTCCCACTTTTGTTCGAGTTATCCTGCGTAGTGAGTCGGTGTAAGCTGGACGTGAGGACACGTGCCTTGACTGTTTTATTCGACGTTGTCAAAACGTACGGTGCCTCGTTCAAGCCGCATTGGTGGAAGGATTTGTTTCAAGTGCTGTTCCGCATCTTCGATAACATGAAGCTGCCCGAACAGCACACCGAGGTGATTCATGAGAATCAGTATCCTCCCTCTCAGGATGGATTCGTGCACTACGTAAAAGTCTTTTTTATTTCTGTTTGACTTTACTTTTCGTGATTTTTAGTGATGCACGTTTCTGAAAAGTTTCCAATTTTCGAGTACCATGCATGGTCTGGAGTGAAATTTAGTTATTGTCTTGATGGGTTTTTGATCTGATGATTATTTTATATTTCAATTTCAGTTTAATCAATCAATATTTTTATGATCTTTGAATATTTTATCAAGAATGTTTTTCTGTTCATCAAAATCAATTGATTTAGTAACGGACGATTGTTGTTTACATTTGCTTTCATTAACAAAGTGACTTTGCCTGCTTGCTATTCTTGATTTGAAGTGAATGTTGCATGGATTACATCTTTATTTATAACATTTGTCTTGTTGCTATGCATGTATTTATCAAAATGTTCACCCCTAGCATCCTTAAGGTCATGTCAGATACAGGCATTGTCGAGTTCCGAGATGATTCGATGAATTTTGAAAATATCGCGGATACTGAAGTCATCGCCGATTCCTTGTAACGTCTAGAATCGGCAGTAATTATGATATTCATCTCAAAAATTCATTGAAATTTTTCGAAAGTCGACAATTTCGGTAAGTATGCACTAGGAATAGGACTCCGATATCTCATTAACCACTTATTCTGTCAGAGTGCTCCTCATTATACTTTTTCCTCTGCTTATCTTATCCTTGTTGCGGTTTTCCTGACAAAATGTGGTTTAATTATTCATTGCTGGGTGTGGAGAACGTGAATCAAGAAAATTTTCTGACAAACCGGACATTTTGACGATTTTTGTGTCAATCCTTATGCCTGTAACTTTGAAAAATGTAACGTGTTTTACCGAATTTCTTAGTGCGCTTGCTCGCCTCATCAAATCCTCACAGCATCTCATTCTAACTCATACTCCATTTTGAAAACATCATGTCTTAAAAATGACAAATTCGATATTTTTGAATCGATACTTACAGAAAGCGGAATGGATGACGACGACGTGCAATCACGCGCTCTATGCTATTGTCGACGTATTCTCGCAGTTCTACGACACACTTGGACCTCTACTTCTTGAACAACTCTACGCGCAACTTTTGTGGTGCGTGCAGCAGGATAACGAACAATTGGCTCGATCAGGCACCAATTGCCTCGAGAATCTCGTTATTGGAAATGGTGCCAAGTTTGATGAGGATACATGGAATAAGACTACTCGCTGCGTACTTGATATCTTTACCAACACTTTACCTACGGCTCTTCTTACGTGGAAACCTCAGCCGAGCAACAAGGTGCGCTCAGATATATCATTTTTAGATTACAGCATGGCTCATTCAGGAAATTCTAGTGTTGCTCAAATCGGATGTAGTGTTTGAGAAATCGTAATTTTTGTTTGCTCTGAGATTACTCGAGTTAGAGCCTTCAAAAATTCAGCATAGTTACCTTGGTATATTTTTTATTAATAATCTGACGAGTAAGCATCAATATTGATTTATATTGAAGTTGAAATGTCAATGACTCAGCCAGAATATAAAATGTCTTCAAAGTAGCTGATTTCTATTGAGTGTTAGATGCTACAGGGAAGACTATTTACTTCAATAATTCCCGAGGAGATCCGCTTCTTCACGAATTCCCTACTGAATGTTCTGTCTCTCATTTTACAGGAGTCTGATCTCGACGTAATAAACGGTGTAACGGACGGCCACACTGGTATCCTAAAGAGAAGCTCGAGTAACCAGAGTTTATCCACCAACTCGCCAGCCGCGGAAACAGCGCGTGTCAAAGTTTTCGCAGCTCTGCTCATCAAATGCGTTGTCCAGCTTGAGCTTATTCAAACTATTGACAGTGTCGTGTTCTATCCTGCCACATCGCGAAAAGAAGACCAGGAAAATCTTGCTGCCGCTCAGGCTGACATGCTCAACAGCAAATCAGAGGTCGGCGTGGTCGGACCTGGTCAGTATTGGAATAGATATTACAATATTCCTCTTTCCAAACTCATAGTCATAACATAATTCATGTTAGATAAAGAAGTTTTCATTTTTGACTCGCTATGACGGCTTTTTTCTATTTTCGAAAATCAACGAGTTCGTACTATAAACGCATCTGATAAACTTCTTCTATCCAGGATATAGCTACTTTATTGTCGAATACTGAATCCGTGAGTCAGTCCTTAAGGTCCCTTAAACCTTGTAAAAATGGAGTGAAAATTATTTATCTCAATTTTGGAGAAGAAAAAAGTGTCTTCATTTTCAACTGGCTGTTCTATTCATCTTTGACATCTTTCAAACGGTAGCGAGTGATGTCTCAGAAACTTCTCACTAGGAGAGGTCCAAGTTTGAGGGTCCTGGATTCGTCCCAAACTTTGGGAGTCATCCTATTTTGGTGAAAAATGGAGATATTTCAAAGGATTGAATCCCATGGGTCTCCTGTCCCAAGATACAGCAATCGAAATTAGCATTGTCAGTATATCTATATGTACGATTTTTCAACATGAGCCTATATGAGATATCTTCATTTCTCACCACAACAAGATGATTCCCAAAGTTTGTGACGAATTCAAGACCCGCAAGGGTGGACCTCTCCTTGTCAGTTGAAACTATTTCGACCATTTCTGATTGAAACTGACATTCATATCTGCAACAATTTAGGAGGTGATCAACAGAAAGAGGACCAAGGAATGTACTGCGCGCTGACAGCAAACCATTTGCTGCAGCTGGTCGATTGTCTTCTTGCCTCGCATCGTTTTGCCAAAAGTTTCAACTCGAATCACGAGCAACGTAACGCTTTATGGAAAGCCGGTTTTAGGGGTAATGTCAAGCCAAATCTTCTAAAACAGGAGACACAATCTTTAGCTTGCGCTCTGCGAATCCTCTTTAAAATGTACAGCGACGAGGCGCATCGCAATGACTGGCCCATCGTTCAATCCAAACTTACTGAAGTCGCTTCCGAAGCTCTTGAATACTTCCTCGCTTTGGGTAATGAAGCTCATAGAGATGCTTGGACGCACATACTTCTGCTTCTTCTTGCGAGGATACTAAAGATGCCAGATGCAAGATTCGCAGTACACTCGGCCGGAATTTACCCAGCTCTCTGCGAAATCATGTGTTTTGATCTCAAGCCTGAGCTCAGATCGGCACTGCGCAGGTTCTTCCTGAGGATTGGACCAGTTTTTAAAATTACCCAGCAGTAGCTGAGCTGTGAAAAGTGACGGTGTTGGTTTGTAAATAGAGCGTGGTGGTATGACTCGCCATGTTGTTTGTAGATTTTTGTAAAACTCGAGAATGTGGTGTATTCCATAACTAACTGATCAACTCACAACTTTTTTGTGACCTCATTGATCTCTGATAGTTATTTTGTTGAAAAGGTTTTAAAAAATTGGAAACGTTCTGGTGCAGGTTGTGATATATATGTGAAACCGGAACTAGAAATACTACGGTAGATCGTACTAGAAATTTTTTGAACAAACAAGCTGGTTGTATCCATGTGAAAATCGGTTGAATTTGAAGAGAATCATGTAAAATTACATCGTTGTGAACGCCTTCAGAACAGTAATGGCAAAACTATTTGAGAGTATCAAAGGCTGTTTTTGATATTGGCTCTGCACTATGATCTTTTGTAATATACACTTTTATAGAAAGATTCAGCCAATAAAAATAGTCAACGCCAGTATTTATAAAATGATATGATTATGACGGAAGTTCTATTTTAATGTTATAATCATAAATGATCCCTACTGAGCTTTGATATGTGAACTAGAACCGAACGACCGCAACTCTTGCATAATGCAGAATTTTATTTGAACCACTTGATTTAGAATCTTCTATAATGATGAAAAAACTTTGCCGGTCGGCCTATGATTCCATCGTACACATTGCTATTTTATTTTCAAAAAGTCATAAGACACTTCGATGACCGGTAGTATTTACTTTCGATCAATTCAATGGCTTCAGGTTCAATATGTAGAACTGATGTACCTATATTACGTTGCAATTGAATTTCTAATCGATGAAAAGGAGTTTTTTCTGGTACTGAGATTACTTATTAAAAGCGTGCATCAATTTTCTGCATTGAAAGAAAATTTAATGAAAACTAAGTTGACGCAATACCCGCTCACCGAACTTCCTAACGACTGTGCAAATGAAAAATTGTCCAACTTGAGATTTGGATGCAATCTGGTGATGAAATCAGCATTATGAAGTGTTATTTACAGAGAT
The DNA here is from genome assembly GCA_029851415.1 of Eretmocerus hayati. NCBI lineage: Eukaryota > Metazoa > Arthropoda > Insecta > Hymenoptera > Aphelinidae > Eretmocerus > Eretmocerus hayati. The sequence continues at coordinate 7,146,749 of CM056744.1, forward strand.
AAGTAGAGGTTGATTCGAAAAATTTTATTTTAATGTTAAGCCCGGAATTAGTGTACATACATATAAACTTGATCCCTCAAAGAGTTAGTTCTTATATATTCAAAATGTTGAGTTCAGCATTTTATATAATTGATTTTATCTCAAAGTTCGACAAAGTCGTATGAGAATTCTGTCAATCCAAAACGATGTCATTCATGACAATTATTGAAGTAGTAAGAAAATTTGTATTCTTGATCGAGGTGGCACATGTTAATCAAGAATTTTCATTACAGCTTCGAAAACCGATTATGTATATTCCATGAGCTCTAATAATCATTCTTTATAAGGATAGTAAGGTCCAAATCTGTAATAATATTTACGTTAATATATTTTTGGACTAGTTTACTCAAGTGTTTCCTATCAATCCCTTGTGATTCCTATCTTCACAATCGGTTACATTGTCATAATAATGACTGAAAACGAGTCTGAATCTAAATTGCCATCGCCCTAATCAAACAAATTATTTTATGAAAGAATAGCCTCTCGTCTCACTCATTATCTAACTCATTCCGTTATTTTTCGTCGCTTGTTTTTTTTTACATCTCAAAAAATGAATGTGAATGTTGAGGCAAACTTCTATCAGTTAATTATTATTTACCAGTGACGATCGACTTTTTCAATGTTGAAAATCATAATGTAAAATCTTGGTCACGAGCTTAAATTCCAAACAATCCAACAAAATATCATTCTTGTTGATTCAAATTCTCGACCAGCTGTTATCGTTCTCTAATCGGTGTCGAGTCAACGTTGCAATGTCACTTTAACCCGCACTTGAAAACATTTATTTCCCACATACCTATTCGAGCTAAAGTGCACCCGCAAAAGTGAACAAGCAATTTTTGCGAGTTGTCATCACACTTAATTATCTAGATTCGTAAACACGATAGGAGTATACATACAAGATAAACGTCGATATCTATCCTGATGCAAGTTTGTCGAGTGTATAGTTTATGCATCAGCGATAAAATTGATGGTAAAATCGTGGTTAATTTGTTTACTCAGTAGTTTGGCTTCGAGTTCAAGAGCAAATAGTTCTCTCGTACTAAAGTTGTTCTTTTTCTAACAAGAGAATTTTCAAGAGTAGAAAAAATACCTACATTGTTTCGGGTATGGAAGCCTGGAGTGATGAACCATCCAAAAGTGAGTTTTTTTTCGTCAACTTATGAGGAATCCAAATAACTTTGTAAGATTTTTAATAAATATTGATTCGTGCCCTTTCTATGATATTTTTTCAGAAAAAATCTCACCGGGAAAGGATCAGGGAATGAAACGGAAGAGTGGGGGTGCATTGAGTAATTCTGTCGGAAAATCCGATGTTTTTCATACGCTTGCACCGATGTATCATATGAGTTTGATATGCGGACTTCTACCAGTTACATTTGAGCATGATAAGAATGGAAAATATCGAGGGCGGCTTAGTTTCCCAGCTACTTTTTACGGGTAAAAATATTAGCTGTTAGAAAAAGCAAGTTCACTTAAATTGATCTTTTTTTCTGGGATCGTTCCTATCTGCTCCATCATTATTCGTTTACATTTTTTTCTGCAATATGGAGTCTAAAACGGTGATGAATTCTGATCTTTTTGGCAAAAACTCGAAAAAGGGAATTGAAATCTATCCGTAGACTGTGTAATTGTTACTTGTCAACTGGATTGAAAACGTCCCAAGATTTTTATCCACTATTATCAAGAGACCACGAATAATGGAAAGAGGGGAATTCCTAGAGTTGGGTCAGTGGGAAAATCATTTCTACGTTGAACATTAATTTTTTTACGTTATCCATATTCAGTACTGAGTTCTTTGCATTCAATTACGATCCTATCTAGATTCAGCAGATACTGTTTTGCTCTCGTTTCGAACAATTACATACGATATTCTTTTAGGGAAAAAACAACTTCGAAAAATGAGTAAATCATCATGATATTTAGACCTAGACCCGCAGGGGCGATTGAATAATTTCTGTGAATACCCCTAGAAAAATGTTTCGGCGAAAGGAATTATCATCATGGTCATTGATAAAAACTTATGTCTCACTTGCAGTTTCAGCCCCATCCCCTCAGTAGATGACGCAATTTTTACGATTGCTAATTTTCATCAACGTGCGAATTACCTTTCAGCTACAGAACATCAACCTCTTCATTTCCTGATTTCAAAGTAATACACACTTTGTCTTAAGGTGCAATGGGCGTCATGAAAGCGTCTCCAAAATTTGACTATGGGGCATTTTTTGAGAGCTCTTACCCCAGTAAGAATCCGTTTCAAACTAAATCGTATCGGTTCATGTTTCAAAATAGCGAGTGAAATAATTTTTCCTTATATAGTCAACATGGGCTAAAAAGTATCAGTTTGGCCATAAAACAACGTATTCCTTTCTATAACTCGGAGAGTATTCATTTTATCGAAAAATGGGTGGATTTGCTTTGTGTAGGGCTTCACAAGACCTACAAGAAGATTTATCTAACGATTCGTCGTTTGATGCGCCCATTGCGAGTTATAAGGCATTCTTTCTTTCTTTTGTAATGGATTTTGCAAAAAAATGCCATGCATCATATAGTCCACAACTCACATCCTCGCTATACTAAGAGGAGACAGGAAATTCTGTAGAACTTTTCGAAGTGGGCTCGATGATCTTCTGGCTTTCCTAAATATGCTGGGAATATGGAATGTAAAGGACGGTGTATGGTGAAAATATTGCAAAATCTATATTGAAGAAGAATGTCTTGTAGCTCGACATGGACGCATCATTCGGTGAATTGTTAGAGTACCTTATTTGTAGGTTTTTGAAACCCCTAAAGAAAGTTACTTGCACACATTTTCCAATAAAATGAATAATTCTCGAGTTATAGAGGAAAAATGTTGTTACATGGCGAAACTGATACTTTTTATCCAATATTAATTATACAGGCGAATACCATTTTACTTGTTATTTTCAAATCAAAATCGATACAATTTAGGTTGAAGCGGATTTTTACTGTGTAAAGAGCTTCCAAAAAATAGCCCATAGTCGGATTTTGGAGACTTTTTCGTGACACCTATCGCCCGTTGAGGCCAGGTGTGAATAGGCGATAGTAACGGATCAAATAATCTGATAAAAAAATTTGTTTAAAGAATTCTAGTGGTCACAGGCTTCGTGGGAGCACAAGTATATGGCCTGTATAGAGATTTACGCGATGGCTGGCAAAATAGTACAAGATTATCTTCGGAACAGGCCATAACAGTTACCTGCAGCGATGTCTATGCTGTTATTAGCGTCGTTGTAATTTCAATTCTTGGCTCTCCATATCGTTGGCGTCATCTCAATAGTGCCCTACAAAAAATTGTCGAGGTAAAACTTCCCCATACCCTAATAATTCTTTTTTTTTTTACAAATGATTTATACTTTTCTTATTTTTATTCTTTATTCTTAGGCAGATGAGCGATTAGATATCCCAACATCAAAAAATTTACGAAAAATATCTGTAATTGTAATTTTTTCATCGCTGGCTTACGTAATCACTTTGGGCAGTATGGATTTCTGGTCTTGGAGTATAGCCGCTCAAACGAAGGATAACAAACATTTCGGAGATAAAGGACCAATTAATTATGCTCCTTTGTACTTTATGTACTGTGTGATTTTGATTTTTGAACTACAGTATGCGATTGTGCTGTTCAATGTTGGTGAAAGATTTCTTAAGCTTAACAAGACTATTGAAAATATTACGAGAACGAACTTGGTCATTAAGTATTTTCGTAAGGATATGGGGCTCGGTTGGTATTATTTCCATGTTTCAAAAAACACAAAAAAAAACCCAGCAATTATTCTGATAATGTGCAGCACTTAAAAAATCAATCAGGTTGTCAAGAGATTAATTAATGTGGTCATTTTGTTATTCCAGAACTTTCTTCAGATACTCCTAAAGATGTAACTCAGCCGATTAAATATATTTCGGATCTGCCGCAAACTCGGTTACGATACAGAATTAAGACATCCGATTCAAACACTTCTGAGGAAAGTAAGCGCTAATAATGTATCGATGTCTATTTCACAGTTTATTGATCTCCAACAAAACAATTGATCTTTTTCTGTCATTTTAACTCTATATTCGTGATAAAAGCTTTTGTTTGAGTTTACATCACGTCGCAGGATGAGACTCCTTCAGAAATAAGTAGTTCGAATTTCATATGAAGAAAAAAATCATCAATTGATAAAGCATAACCGACACTCTGAATGGATATCTTTATATATCTGGGTGATTTCATTACTATTTACGAGGACGAGTTTTAAATTTCAATTGCAACAAATGGTGAATGATAAGAAGTCCAAATAGTAAATTTCAATCAAAATCTTTTCAAGTGTCGTTTGACGACTTTCAAAATCCCATATCATTATCAAAAATCGAAGCATGCATCAATATCTGATTTAGATATTTTACATTTCTGCATTGAAAAGTTGCAGCTTGGGGAGCATCAGATGCAATAGATCAACTAATAGTCTTACACGGTACGATGTGCGATGCTATAATCAGTATAAACAAAGCTTACGGGGGTGCTATTCTTGTCAGTACAATCAGCTGTTTGATACATCTGATAATAACACCATACTTTTTGTATAATTCAATATATTATAACGACGATACAAGCAGCTGGTATGTTCTTGTGATTCAGATATTTTGGACTCTTTTTCATATCTATAGGCTTCTACTGTTTGTTCAACCATGTCATATGGTTGCCATCAAGGTGAGATACAATTTTATTGATAAATTTAACCAATTTTTACCAACCGATTAGATAGTGAGCATTTAGATGGAAAATTGGCTTGATCCCATCGTTAAGAATTGTCTTACTCAAGATCTAATATCATCCATTTACGAAATGATTTTCTCACGCATCGATAATCGAGATAGGGAATATTGAACATAGTGTGAAAAAATACGCAAAGATTTTGAATTTTTTGTACTTTCTAGATTTAATTGAAAAAATTAAGCCAAAATACACGAAAAATTCCTACTTAATTTTTGCAACACTCATAAAATTGATTAGGATGTCAAAAATCTCCAACAAGATCCGTAATGCGAGGACTAGTATATAGCCAATTTTAGATTACATAGAGAAATCGGGCGAGATAGAAAATAAATTGTCACAACAATCCCAAAGGCAACAATTTATTTGTCATTGTTAGTGATTTTTCAAGACTTCCGCGTCATGTTTTTTTGTTGAAGTTATTGTTATTCAATTTAAAAAAAAACTCTCGATAATGATCTACTCCACTCTCTCGGTTGATCGTCAGATAGATGCACGAAATAGGCAAAGGATAATTTATCGTGTTTGAAAAAGGATTTGATGACACGGGGAAAAAAAATTTTCAAGTACCTACAAGAACTTACATCACATAAGCCGATATAGGTATCTGAACGTCAATTAGTAAAGAGCAACAGTGATGAAGGTTGACGATTCAATAACGATTTTTTTGGAGATTTTGGATCTAATAAACTTTATCAGCGTATTTTTTGAAGTTCTATAAAGTCACTGATCGATGAAATATGCATCACAAGTTAATAATTACTTTCTTCGTTTTCTTTTCGCATGAAAAAGGCTAGAGTTACAGGAGCATTGATAAGTCACGCTCTGGCCAACAGTTGGGACGCCGAGGCTAAAAAACGATTAGAAATATTTTCTCTTCAATTATTGCAAAGACCGATCAAGTTTACTGCTTGTGGGCTCTATACCTTGGACAGAGGTTTGGTTACATCGGTAATAGCTATTTTAATAATTACGCCTTTTTTGAATGGTTTTCCACTGAACCACAAAACAAGGAAAACAAAATTCGGTAAATTACTCAAAAAAAAAAAAAAGATTCGGTTAATAAATCGAGTGTTTCTTTCAGATCGCAGGAGCGGTAACAACATATTTAGTTATACTCCTACAATTTCAAACTGCAGGTGAGACGACGGGAACAAAAGATTTGCTGGTGAATGCTACACAACTATTGAAAAATGCATCGACCTTCAAGAATTTTAGTCTCATCAAAAGTTGAATATTCTATTCTTTGGATCTTCGCACGTAACTTGCGTCCGTTCCTGTAAATATTCTGAAATTCCTGTCAAGATTGATGAGTAAGGTAGAAGTACAAAACATAGCCCTACCCCCACCCCTTCCCCCTCAAGCTGTTTTGCCAGAATAGTTTTGACGTAATTCAATATTTTTCAACACACTACAGCTCATTTTACTTTGTTTTGAAACCTCGGTTTGAAACCTGTTTTAGAATGAGCTAAGATAGGCTCAATTTTGATCATCCAGAATTGAGCTATCACAACTTTTCGAAAAAGTGATTTTTCCCGAGTTCACGAAGTGTAAATCGGTGATAAAGTGCAAAAAACCGTTCTTATCGACGTGCTACCACAGTGAGAGTTATTTATCGGTCTAAATCACTAGTTTCTGACTAATTTTGACGCGATAAAAATACATTCTGGGTGATAAAAAAAAATCGTGCTGCACGCTCTTTTGAGATAAACATATGGGGCATGTTGGGTACATTCCGAATTGGCATCCTTGTTTTACAAATCAACTCCGTGTTCTGCACATGAAACAGCTTCAGATCGGAGTTTTGCAATTCTAAGAAGCGAATTTTCAAGGTCTTGAGACAAGGAATTGAATGCGCTGGGGTACGTTAAGATTGGCCAAACTTAAAAAAAATTTGACACCGGGTTTACTGCCCGCAGTTTCCTCTCGGTGATTTTTTAACTATGCAAACACGAAAAATTCAAAAATCACTTCAAATTCTCTGAGAGACGTAGAAGTTATTCGGGACCGGTCCGAACCATCAAACTCTCTATGTTTGACATAGCAAATGTAAAACAAAATTTACGAAATTACCAACTAGTACACATTCTTGAGATCGGTGTATTGGGGGCATGTTGGGTACACTTACGGTATATCAAATTCTTTGACGACTAAAATGGTACAATTTGTGACTGTTATTAGACAGATTTAATCAATTCTAGATACGATTACGTATCTTTAAATGTATTCATTGTTATTAAACAAAATATGATCGTTGTTAAACGATGATATTCAACACATATATGCCTAGTAAGTAATCACCCTGGTGTGTAGTGCTTTATGTGAGTTTATACATAATTCACATCATGATGAATAATTGCACAATCGATAGGATGGTAAGATAAACGAATCATTGGTGTCAGTTTTTTCATGACTTCACTACAATAGATCTTAATGAGTATGTCAACGGATGGTATTGGATGAGTTCACTATCTTAAAACAATCTTATATCAAAGTTTACCGAGATTTCTCAAGAGTCCGGATCGAGATTGAAAGTAAAATCGTACTCAAGACAAGTAAAAATGCTCCGATGCGTTTAGGCACGAGTTCTTTGGGCAAAAAATTTCAATTCTAGGATAATACTTGAACGTATAAAAATACACTGAGAGAAATTTACTAATAGTTTTCGTTAACTGAGGAGTAATTTTTATAAATACGTTTATACCGTGGCACCAGCAGGATCCTCAACAGTTTTTGTTGAAACGGTAACAGAATTTGTTGACGAGTGAGTAAAAACTGTTAATTCAGGAACAAAATCTATTGCGATTCCTGCTGGTGCTCTGGTATTGACGCGATTAATAAAAATTGTTCCCGGGGTAACAAATTTTATTAGATAATTTCTCTCAGTGTACCATAGTGGATTTTCAGAAAATTCTTAATTTTTCAAATGATTGTATCGTAATGTTTTTGCATGAAGTGCATCGTATCTTGGTTTTACAATATTTTTTTCTCTATGATATCAAAAAATTACATTAGACATAATTAATCTTTCTGGTTGTGTCGCAAGTGTTTCAACTGTCGGTAAATTGATTAGAATTTTTTGGATCTGAATTCAAATCTATCGTAATAAGACTCAATTATTTGTCGAAACTCAAATAATAAATTCAATTTCAAAATCAATTGTCTTATTTTGACTCATATTCCCCTCAGATAATAATCCTTTATTATATGAAATGATCTTCTCAGTTCTCCCGTGTCGATCTAAGTTTCCCAAAATATTCGAGATTTTGTAGTCATGTTTTGTTAACCAGAAAGTTGGCACGATTATGTTTGAGCCTGTGTGATCGCAAACCATATAATATATCTGAGCGTTAAAACAGAAAGAAACAAAATAGTGAATTCATAAGTGGAATTTTTATGTACGTTTACGTGATGATGCCTAATGACTCCACGATAAAGTTCGTTTTCGAATAAAGAATGGAGGACTAAAAGCCAGGTCAGCTTCAATTGCAATGCATCGTATTTCCATCAGCCAAGATGGATGATATAATTATTTTTGGGCAACGCGAATAAATAGGTGGAAAAAAATAGGGTTAGACACAGAAAAGAAGGGCTAACCTGACTCTTTTCTGGTGTTATTTTGATTTGGTACAATTTTCTCTCAAGGTTCATTTCAGCTGATAGGATTATCAACTCTCAGTCAAAATTCTTCTAAATTTCTTGAGAACAGAAGCTAGCTAACGAGACTATGAATAAGGAAACGTGAAAAGTTGTTAAAATACATTGTTTGCATGACAAACAGAATTATCGATGATTGAGGTATACTGAATTCTACTACTACATAAGAAGACATAACATCATATTCAGAGGAAATTCTGGATTTTCATTGGTTGGTAAGTCCTCAAAAACTATATCCTCCCATTCATTGTATACCAATCTTGTAAAAGAAACATGACAAAATTACGCAGGTGGAAGAAAAACAGTATGTCTGCTCCAATCAACTCAATAGACAATCTGAAAATAGGTGAAGCTCCATTTCTGTGTTTCAAATGGAAAATACAAAGGCCAAATTCTCAATTACCCTGGACTCAAAAAACACCCAACATGAGTTTTCATGAAAATTCAAAAGAAGATTTCTCTCTAATAATCTCGATGAATCACTCGAGTATTGGCTACTCTAATCGTCTGTGCCCAGTAAAATTTGACATGTACTTTTCCGATAACCGCACACTTTTCCAAGACGTCTATTTTCAGGTAGTAATCTATTTCAACAACAACTCCATTGGTCACTATTTTAAGCTAAGAATGAATGAAAAAGACAGAAATCTTTTCCAATCAAGTTTCAAAGACGTAAACGACGAGTATCTCTACTACTCTAGAGATACTTACGATGCTTTTGTAGAAATTTACTACAGAACATCGGTCAATGATAACTCTTTCAGTTTACTAAGTAAAAATTTAGGACAATTGTTGTCAGATCAAAGTTACGCCGATTTAAAAGTTAAAGTCGGTGATCAATCTTACGATGTTCACAAGTGTATTCTAACATCTAGAAGCAGAGTTATAGCAAAGATGATCGAAGCCGAAATGATTGAAAAAGAAAAAAGTGAGATTAATTTACATGATACCGAGCCAACAGTTGTCGAAGAGCTTCTCTGTTACATCTATACTGGCCAATGTAATATCGATAAAGCGCCTCATGAACTTTTTAAATTAGCTCATTTCCTGGAGCTACCAGAGTTGCAATCTCAATGCAAACGATTTTTACTTTACAATATCGATATGAAAAATATTATCGCTACAATGGCGTTGACAAATCACGATCAGTATGAACTTAGCGAATTAGAAAGTGCTACTAGAAAATTCATAGAAGCTAATGAAGCAGTTCTGGTGAAAAATTCTGAATTCAAAGATTTGTTGAAGAGCTCGTTGAAGGTGAAGAATATTACATTCATATTGAAGATTGCTAACAAGTATAAGTTGGAAGATCTTTTGCTTGTGGCTATTGAATTTATTAGAAGAGAGTATGCTGAAGTATTGCAAAACGACGAGTGCAGGAATTTCCTTTTGAATCATCCGAAATTATTGCTGGAAATGTATATTCATACTATGGATGTTGCAAAGACGGCTGCAAGTAAGAGTCAGTGAAAAGAGTAGATTTGTTGGCCTATGTATTTAGCGTAACATTATCTAGTTACTGCCTTATCATTCGAAATCACTTTAACTTTCTTAAAAATCAAAATTTCTATTCGAAAAAGCAAATACAATCTTCAGTATTCTAGAAAAATGTTTTACGCGAGCACTAAAGAAGTCTTTCGTCATAAATTATCTGGTTTTAAAGAAAAAATACTCATTACAATCCATCCTTCTTGAGGAACAAATAAAAAAAGTATCCAACTCTATCAAATCTACTTATTGTTACATTCTTTATCACCTCAAAAGCAGAATCTACGAAACGGAATCATAAAAATCAAACGCTCATCCAAAATCTGTTCGTCTGGATCCCGCATACTAGGTTGACTACGTGAAGGACATAAAATAAAAGAGGTGTAATGGGTTAATGAATGAGTGTCATGGTGGGCGGGTGCACGGTTGAAGAAGTGGGCAGGTAAAAGGGTCACCGGGTGGATGGGCGAATATGTCGGTAGCTGGGTGGGCATATTGGTAGCTGAGTCAATGGGCAGATGCGTTGGTAAGTGGGTGGGTGGATGAAAGAGTGAGTCGATGGGTGGATGGGTGGATGCTTCTGTAAGTGCGTGGGCGCATTGCTGGATGGGTTGATGGGTTGGTCGCTGGATGGATGGGTGGGTGTTTCGGTAGGTGGGTAGGCAGATGGGTCGAGGGGTGGTCGGGCGGAAGTGCTGGTAAGTAAGTAGATAAGAGGGTGAGCTGGTGGATGGATGGGCAGATGCTTCGGTAGGCGCGTGTGTGCATGGCTAGATACGGGTTGATTGGTGGGTCGCTGGACGAATGGGTGTTGTGTCGTCGGGTGGGTGGGCTGATGGGTGTAAAGGTGACTGGATGGGTTAGTGGGTAAGTGGATGCGCAGATTCTTCGGTAGGTGCAAGGTCGCATGGCTAGCTGGGCTCTTGACTGAGTCACTAGATTGATGAACGGATGTGTCAGTCGGTAGGTGGGCAGATGGGTCGAGGGGTGGGTGGGTGGGTGGGAGGGAGTGATGGTCAGTTGGTAGATGAGTTGCTAAATGTGTGGGTGGATGGGCAGATTCTCTTGTAGGTGCGTGGGTACAAGGCTAGACGAGCTCTTGGGTGGGTTGCTCGGAAGATAGTAGATAGTAGAAAGATAGAATGTGTCGCTAAGTGAGTGATCGAATGGGTGGAGGGGAGGCTGGGAGGATGGTTTTTTGTCAAGACGAATGAGTCGTTGGAAGGGGAGTAGTCTTTGTAAGGAGGTGGGTGGATGGGCGGATCTGTGGGTAAGTCGCTGGATGGATGGACAGATTGTTCGGTAGGTGCATGGGTGCATGCTGGTCCGGCTGGTGGGTGGGTCGTTAGATGGATGGTGGTATGTATAGATAGGCGGGTAGGCAGATGGGTTGAGGAATATATATGGGTTGGTGGATCGATGAATGGGTGGCCGGAAGTGTGAGTAAGTAGGTAAAAGGTTCTGTGAGTTAGTGGATGGATGGGCGGATGTGTTAATTAGTGGGTGAGTGGATGAGAGGGTGAGTTGGTGGGTCGATGCGCGTATTCTTCGGTAGGTGCGTACGTGCACGGCTGGATGGGAGGGTCGCTGAAGGGATGAGTGGATGTGTCTCTAAATGGGTTGGTAGAAGGGTGGAGGGGTGGGTGAGAGGATGGTTTGGTGTTGAAACAGACGTGTCAGTGGGTGAGCGGGCGCGAGTACTGGTGGGTGGATGGATTGGTGAGTGAGTGGGTGGGTAGGTGGATGATCGGGTGAGTCAGTGGGTGGATGGGCAAAATCTTCGTTAGGTGCGTGGGTGCATGGCTGGACGGGATTGTGAGTGGGTTCCTCGATGGATTGTAGGCAGATAGGTCGAGGCGTGGGTGGTGTGATTTATGGTTGCGTGGGCGGAAGTAATAGTAAGAAGAAAGATGCAACGGTAAATGGGCACGTGGATGGACGAAAGTGCGTGGGTTCATGAAAGGGTCGGTGATTCGGTGGTCGATGAGTAGGTGGCTGACACGAGGGCGTTACGCACCTGCGCGTGCGTTTCTTTGTGTGTCTGCGTCCTACCGTACGTAGTTGGGTGTGTGATGGCATGTGTAGCATCATTCTCCGCTGCCACGTAATTACAGGAGCTTGGCATATACCCGAACTCCGTGCACCTTGAATTGCGGTCGCGGATGAACCGGCTCTACAGGGTAGAAGAAGTGTAGATGGTGTAGATGTATCAACTTGGTCACTTTTCAGTAGTCGCCCAATGACTCACTGCAACAGGGATCGGCATTACTGCGTCTAAGAACCAGACCCAGAGCAGAGGTTCGTTATAGTTGGTTATGCTGTGTTTTTGATAGGTCACGAGTAAATACTAATAAATATTACTCTGAGCTCCTTTTTGACGTTTGTGAGAAAACTACCCTTCCGCATCATCAATTAATCATTACACAAGATCTTGTTTGAGCTGCTAGAGCATGTTAGGCGCATGCCCTCATTGAGCGGTACAAAGAGAGGCATTCAACGGGAAGGCAAATTCTTATTCGTTGAACACGAATTGATTTTTGCACAGAATCGAATTTTATACCGAACCTTATATTGCTAATGAGAGATAGCAGCTTCAGCTATTGTAGAAAGCATAACCATTACAGGTAATAAAAAAGTCGAATGAAGGTTTTTTTGAATGACAATTGTATCTCAAATGAAGCACGGATTGATCAGAATTCGATATTGTAGTGGTAACTCCATGAGATCATTGACATCGATTACTACAGCCGATTTTGATTGTTATAATGAAGAAAACGATTGCGTGATATTTTCATTATCGAAAAATTTGACGCTCATTTAATCTCTATCTATACCATTTCTTTTTCTCCATCCACGTGTACCATTTCTTCATCACTTTTCAACAGAATACACATTGCAAACTCGATGATTCGAGATTTCCGCAGATTGTCACAATTCTCATTATTCATGGTTTGAAGGAGCTGTCTAGATGTTTTACACAATCATATTATAATATAGATAGACCTCTTCGATATTTCAGTCGTGTTGTTAAATCCAGCCGTGACTTATTGAGGATTTTCTGAAGTAATGGACAACATCATGGTAAGTAACTACGAATTCCAAAATGCCAGGAGATGATGAGGGCTTGAAAGAATAAATCAGTTTGAAAAGGATCCAAAAGCAAATGGCTCACTAACATTCTTCAATCTCTTCATTCGGATAGACTTGTTGTGAGTTATCATTCAAGAAAAAAGGACTAACTGTTAGGTACCGAACAGATTTGGATGAATTTCACTTCCACGAGAAGTCGAAATCAAAATTCTGCAATTGAAGATCAGGAAACGCCGGCATCTATTTTTGAGCCAGAGTATGAGCTGTAGTAGATCTGACTAAAAGCTATCCAAAATTGGTATCATTGTTTTTTCCAACTCGACGAAAAAGTTTGGATTCCTTAAACGCATGAATAGTATTTTACTAACCCTCGTGTTGCAGTCAGCAAGTGATATAATATTCACAAAATGCATCAATATTAATTTGTAAATTGGGATGATCCAATTGTGAACACAATTTTGGTAATTTTATAACATCGAATTCTGATCAATCTTAGAAATGATTGAATATTTTCACGTTTGCAAGCTTGGCTATACCATTTTTAATCAATTTTTTCATCCTTTCAACAGATAAGTATAAACTTGATCATTGCAATTAGCGCTTGCATATCTTTTACTCTGGCCAGAAATCCACGATTCTCATCAACAACTATCAGTAAGTGAATGCAATTACTATTTCTCTCATTTCAAAACCGATTTGCTGCTAATATATTGACTCTTCCATCCACAACATGAATTATGGGCTTGGTATTCAATTACCTTGTGGTTTTTAGATTTTATCTACAAATCAAGTAATTGAATACGATGAAAATACACAATTTGTGAATACATTTTCCATGCCATTAATATATTATAAAATATCCTCCATCCAAAATAAGGTACTACACTCGGGCAGGATCCGGAACAAGATTGGGAAGTAGTTTGCAATTTGTTATCACAATTAGAGCAAGAGAGTCCAGATTTTAGTACTTCTTTGAGACAGGAACTCCCAGATTCTATTGAAGAGTCGGTAAAACAAAATTGTGGACTCGAACCGAGCACATCTCAGTCTCAAGGTGCTATAAAGAAAATCAGTCAGTCAGAATTGTCAGACGAAGCTGGACCAAGTAGAACTCAAACGAATGAGGGTAAGCAATATTCCATTCTTGAAAAATTGTTTTTAGTGCCTATTTAAACTCAATTGGGTAAGATTTTATTTTATCCCTAACTTAGTTTCAGGAGAACGAGTGCAACTCCTTCTGAATGATATGCGAGAAATCATATCGAGTTTTACACGAAATAAAGCCCGATTACAAGGATTACGCATGAGAATTGAAGAGAATTTAGCATTGACGCGATTGCACATAAGTTATGATAATACATGTAGAGGAGCCGTTGGAGGGCGTAAGTTTTTTCATCGAAATTTTATTGCAATATTCCATCAACGCTATATCGGACACTCGGAGCTTATGTATGCTCATCGATTGCCAATCCAAATGAGTGAAATTGTTTGGAAATACGTATATAGTTGAACAATCTCAACTTAAACAACATTCTTCAGTGTTGGATATACCACGTGACCACGATATTTCTGGCAAAATTTGGAGCTTATTCCCATGTCCTGTGATTGTGCATGTATGTTTTGTCAGAAATATCGTGGTCACATGGTATAGTGAGACTTGGTAATTCATTACGCCATTCACAATTTATTCATCACTCGGTCTCAATATTAATGGCTCAGGACTAGATTGGCATACATCAATTCCATATATTGAGAAATCGTCCGCATATTCTTAGTACATTTCGATACAAGGGTGTAACTGCAAATTGTTGCTCTGGGCGCGTACGCCCAGTTGGGGCGCTAGGACACTTCCGTACCCTAAATAGGCCTGCGAGCACAGGGAAATGATGATTTTTCATCATGAGATTTTTGAAACCGCGTTTCAAAGCGGCAATTTTTAGTTAGAATTATGGAAAAGAACTTTTTTCGAGTCCGAGTGATGAGTTTCCGGTCCAAGCCGCAGGCAGTGGTTGGAATCATCACAAGGATGCGAAAAATAGGTTTTACTCCCATGAATCAAGTTATACTTTTTGATCAACTATAACAAAACTGTCCAAAGTGTGCGTGAAGTATGTACACTCTTACCCACAGTATATCAAAAATAATTTTTATCTTATTTTTGTAAACATTGTTTCTGTATCATACGATAACAGACTCCTATGCTGTAATAATCGAGTTAGGATTTTTTTTAACAAGCAACTACTGTCATAAATAATAGATTCCCGAATACCAAAGCAACACTTTGAACATTTGAAGACCATTTGTATTATAATCTGGTCCAAAGATGCCCATATGTTTGATCAGGGCATAATAACGACCATTTCCAATGATATTCTGTACAGAATTGGTTTTAAAATGATACAAACCCGAATTTTTCGATACACTGTGTGTGAAAGTGTATTTTGCGCACAGTTTGGCGACTTTTACTCACAATTGATCAAAATAGTACATACATTTGATCGGTCCGAATGTCGACATTTTTCCATCATCTGTACGAGGAAGGAAAAAAAAAACAATGCGCAAATGTCAATTTCTCGCATGATGGTAAATTTCAAACCGACTGTATGCGGTTGTAGCTCGCTTTTGAGCAACTTATTTATTTTCGGCTCGAGCCGCAGGCAAGGGTCGAAATAATTGCTCCAAAGTGGGCAACCTCATGAGCGTGGTACAGAAGCTATTTTTTGCGATTCTTTAGGCACCCAAGTATTGGAAAATTGCGAGATGTATAATCCGATATATGAGAGTAAATAGTGCATATACTATTTTTTGGTATCAGGGTGACTAAATTCCCATTCTCCTATTCCAAGCCGGGAGGAAAAATGGCTGTTTAGTCGCACTATGCCAAAAATCTATTTTTCGTATCCCGATGATTATCCGATTCTCCCCTGCGATTCAGGCCGGAAACCCATCACTCAGATGCCGAATAGACGTTTTCACATCCTTGTATCGTAATGTACTGTTTTAGCCCTCGTGAAGTGGTTATGGTATCTAAAAAAAGAGTTGATTGCAAATACATTTGATCTTAGTATAAATTACTTTTGTGTATAGAATTGCCATCGGCGTTAGACGTGCAGGAGTTATTGAATCGAATACAAATCGACGAGGCAAAATTCCATGCCATATTCCTTGAGATTATTGTTTATCAAGCGAGTGTAGAAGGAAATGCCAGTGCACTGGCAAATTCTCCATCAGGATTAGGTTCAAGTAAGTATTTTCAATTGATTTGATTGATTATATTTGATACAATGTTGACTTTACATCAACAAGTACTCTGCCAAGGCGTTTATAGCTCCTGTACGCAGGCTGCTTCCCTTTAGTGGAGACGAAATATTCATATCCAACCCTTTTTTCTTATTGATCCGAAGTGTACGAAAAGTAAATTTCACATCACCATAATTCCGAACCATCAAAATCGCGGTAGAGGCATTTGGAAAAAACCTCAGTATTACCGGCCCCACGGAACGAACCCATACGCCTTTTCGATTGAAAGGCGAAAGCTCTAACACCACTGCGACTCCGGCTTCTTGACACGTTTATTTGTACATGCAAACTAGAAACTCTGCGGGATTAGATCCATTTCATCAGGGAAGAAAACATGCAATCGTCTGATAGAGAGTTAGATCAATGGCCTCGACTCGTAGCAATTGTCGTCTGAGAAGACATTTGTTATAACTGTTAACCGATAAAACAAATTTCATTTCATTGTTCATCTCCATCAAAAATGTCTTGAATTAATATTTTTTCTTTACTAGAAAAGAGAACAAATGTGGAAATTACGATGGTAATCGTAGATCTGCCGTGAGACAACAGAACTAACACCAACACATTTGATTACGTCGATTCTTTTCTAAGAAAATTCTTACTGTTTTAAAGTTCTTTGTTCCGTTTCCTATTTGATTTGTACTGTACATATTTGATAAGTCATGTACACTTAGTCCAAATATTTCCACAGAACTTCCCACAGTTCATCGGATGAAATGAGAAAAGAAAAAAAAATCATACATGCGTTACCGAGAGCATAAAACTGAACTTAGTATCCATCAAATACTATTAACTGACTCATTTGGCTTTACTGGTAAATAGTATGCATTTGATGATACTAAATTTGTAATTATTTTTACCAAACAAAACTGCAAAGTTCAAATCCCTATCCTATTCCGCATTTAATCGAAAGTCGTTGGTCGAAGATCAGCTGATCGTCGTCGGTGTGAAATCTCGCGAGTTCGCAAGAGTGTGTAACGTGTGTGAAATCGCATTGGTGTGAGTGTCCCCGCGCTGATTGGTGCCAATCCATGGGTTAAGTCTGATATTACTGTATGTAGCCCTGTTGACCATGCTTGGCTAAACTATACATCGGCCACGCAGGCGCCAGCAGAAGACACAATTTAGACGTCTCCACGATCCATCCATATGGCTCTCTCAATCAAAGGGGAGGGGATTCCCGGAGAGTTCGCGCGCGGGGGAATCCTGCTGTTTCTGTTCGAGCGATGTGGCGCCAAAACTCAAATGGAACAAAACATGATCCGGAGCACGTTCGAGTGGACAAGATCCCATCGCGCGCGCGGTTGTCTTCGGTCCATATTCCATGGAAATAAATCACCGAATCGATGTCTGTTCGTCTCAAAAGTCGTTTATCGTAGAATCAGGAACGGAATCGCAGGCAACAATAACGAAATCGCGGGTAACAATAACAAATCGAAAATAGAAAATACAATCCATCCATGGCTCTCTCAATCAAAGGGGAGGGGATTCCCGGAGAGATCGCGCGCAGGGGAATCCTGCTGTTCCTGTTCGAGCGATGAGGCGCGAAAACTCGTTCATCGTAAATTCAGGGAAGGAATCGCAGGCAACAATAGCGATAACGCGGGTAACAATAACAAACCAAAAGTAACAAATCCGCGCGCTTGCGCGCGTCTCAAGTTCCTAGTCTTATATTATTAATGGATAACTTCGATATTCGAGATTCGAGGCGTTCCGATCGAGATTTCACGCGCCACTTACGAGTCGTCTCAACGTGTGTTGCTGTGGATAAATGACATTGGATTATTTGAATATATCTATACGTGCGTGGATCAATATAGTTGAAAGTATCCAATCATGCGATCTACGTAGCCGAACTATCATATCTGTTGATTATTTCCAATTTATCGAAAAAGAGCAATGATGAGTTTCAAGCATCTGTACTACTCATGCACTGGAGCGTTCTGTCGAGTTCTGTCTGCTTCGTTGTCAACATCGAGCAGGAGCAGGTGGTCGTCGCGCCTGCGCATCATATCAGGTTTTATTACACCTGGATGTATTAATCGTATCGCGTGCTAAACGAGTGATAGGAAAGTAGAGTGCTGCTTGACCGACAACAGGAATATCGGATATCCCGTGTAATAATGAGGTTAATGGTAATCATTTGGAGATTTGATTTCTGATATTTCATCTTCCTTCAACGATCGAAAAGATCTCAAGAACGCATATCTAAATTCTCAAAATGGCTCATACAAACTTCAAAGTTGCATCTATATTGTTTCTTGATTGGGGTAGATGAACTAGAATTTTTTCGTGAATGATGAATGTTTCAACATAATTCTTAAATTGCATAGATCCAATTTTCTGATTGATGTAGATCAACTAAAATTCTCTTTGTGAATTTTGAATATCCTTACATTGCTTTTAAGAAAGTTTTTAATTTGTGAACATAATTCTTCAAGTTCTAATGCGTAAAACAACTCTTCGGTTGGTGGATGGCACTGAATTGGACCGAAAGGAGGTTCAATAACTTTCTCATTTCTGGCTGATGATCAATTGGACTTCTAATAATCGATCGAAAATTTCTCATTTGTGGACTAAAAAGAATTTCTACAGAAGCATTCAAGGAATTATCGCTTCACAAAGACTGACTGACTGATCTTTGTACATATCCTTCGAAAATGTTTCCTCCTTCTCTTTTATAGCCGACTTAGAGGATAAAAAGGAGGAGGAGAGAAACATGTCTCCATCCGAGAATCAGTAGAAACCTTTGGAAATCTCAATCGAATTGGATCCCCACATATTTCACGCGAAAATTGGAATTTTTTTTTTAGTTTTCTGACCCCACACCATACGGGCGGTTGAACCATGCGCGCGCAGCGCGCGCACTTCGTAGATCGAATAGTTTTTTGAGATTATCGGAAAAATCCCTCAGACAGTCGTGAATTTTTGAATCAGCAATTCATAAATTTCTATTTCGAGGCATGTTAGATAGATAAAAATGTGGATGAATGACATTTCCATTCCATATTTTTATACTATATGATATTTGCTCCTTTCTGGTACCATACTGCATAATTTTTTTTTCCAACACAATAGCTTTTGCCGTATGTTCCAGAATTTCAAGCCATCGTAACCATCCGCGCGCAACGCGCGCGTTTTAGAGTTCTAGTGGTATAATTATTTATGGGCCAATGCGTGGGTCATATCGACGGCTCCTACGAAGAGTAACACTTTTCTTATCAACGACGAAGACTAACACATTTTCTTATCAACGACGAAGACTATAACACTTTTGTATGAATAACGAAGCGGGTTGCCTGTCCTGCAGGGGTCGAATACAAGTATTGAAGCTGAATGGAAAGATGAATGGACGGATGCGTAGATAGGATGGATGGATGGATGCATATTGTGGGTGAGATGGTCGGACGGGTTGGATGGATGGAATGGATGAGATAGGTGGATGGGAAGGTTGGGAGGATGGGATGGAAGAGCAGGATGGATGGAAGGGGTGGATAGGTTTGGTGGTTGGATGGGATGGATGGATGGGTCGGATAGATGGGAGGGATGGATTGATGGGTCAGATAGATGGGCTGGATAGATATGATGGTTGGATGAGATGGATGGGATAGATGGCTGAATGGGCCGGATGGATGGGATGGATGGATGAGATGAATGGAATGGATGGATGGAATGGATGGGATGGTTGGATGATATGTATGGATGGGATGGAAGGCTGGATGAGTCGGATGGATGGGATGGATGGATGGATGGGTCGGATGGATGGGATGGATGGATGGTATGGTTGGATGATATGGATGGATGGGATGGTTGGATGGGATAGATGGATGAGTCGGATAGATAGGATGGATGAGATGGATGGTTGTGTCGAGTGGATGGGATGGATGGATGAGGTGGGTGGATGGGAAGGTTGGATGGGATGGTTGGATAGATAGGTCGGATGGATGGAATGGATGAGATTGATGGATGAGTTGCATGGATGAGATGAATGGATGGGATGATCAGATGGATGGATTGGATGGACGGGTGGATGAGTCGGATGGATGGGATAGATGGATCGGGTGGAAGGGTAAGATGGATGTAATGCATGGATAGAGGGGATAGATGGACGGGGTGATTGGATTGGATGAATGAGCCTTTCCCTCCAGCCTATCCATCCATCCCATCCATCCGTCACATCTATCCGACCCATCCAGCCATCCCATCCATCCATCCCATCCATCTGACCTTTTCAACCATTCCGTCCAACCATCTCATCCATCCCATCCATCCGACTCATCAATCCATCCCATCCAACCATCCCATCCATCCATACCCTCCATCCGACCCTTTCAACCATCCCATCGATCCATCGCATCCATCCAATCATCCCACCCATCCATACCATCCATCCATCCATACCATCCGCCGATCCATCCATCTCATCCATCCATCCATCCGACTCATCAATCCATCCCATCCAACCATCCCATCCATCCATACCCTCCATCCGACCCTTCCAACCATCCCATCGATCCATCGCATCCATCCAACCATCCCACCGATCCATACCATCCATCCGACCAATCCATCCCATCCATCCACCCATCCCGTCCATCCATCCCATCTATCTCATCCATCCAACCATTGCATCCATCCATACCATCCACCCGACCCATCCCACCATCCCACCCATCCATGGTATCCCATATATCCACCCCATCCATCCATCCGATCTATCCGACCCATCCAGCCATCCATCCCATCCATCCCTTCCACCTAACCATACCACCCATCCGACCCATCCATCCCATCAATTAAACCACCCCATCCATCCACCCATCCATATCATCCATCCGACCCATCCATCCCATCCATCCCATCCATCGTTCCGACCCATCCATCCCATCCATCGTTCCGACCCATCCAGCCACCCATCCCATCCATCCCATCCATCCATTCATCCATCCATCCATCCATCCATACCATCCATCCGACCCATCCATCCTATCCATCCCATCCATCCATCACATCCATCTCATCCATCCATCCCATCCATCCAACCATCCATCCTATCCAGCCACCCCATCCATCCATCCCATTCATCCATCCATCCCACCCATACCATCCATCCATCCATCCATCCCATCTACGCATCCGTCCATTCATCAATTCATCCAGCTTCAATACTTGTATTCGACCCCTGCAGGCCAGGAAATCCGCTTCGTCATTCATACAAAAGTGTCTCTTCGTCGTTCATAAAAAATGTGTCAGTCTTCGTCGTTGGAAACAAAATGTGTTAACTCTTCGTCGTTGATAAGAAAATGTGTTAGTCTTCGTCGTTGATAAGAAAATGTGTTACTCTTCGTCGTTGATAAGGGAATGTGTTAGTCTTCGTCGTTGATAAGCGGCTCGATGTTACTCTTCGTAGGAGCCGTCGATATATAAATATATATATTTTCTGTTTCCACGAAAAAAGATCAATAATAATTCTCGAAAAATTAAAACTTTTTGCAGACCCAGTCGAGCCTTCAGCAGAGCAACTAGCCAGAAATTTGGAAGCTTTCAACAATGAAGTAAGACACTCCAATCGGATTCTTGAAGACATCCTCAGATCATTTTCGGAACGCTCCCGTCTATTTGCTAACAATTATGCATGATGAACAATTATCTTGATGTTTCTGAGAGAGAAATTTCCAGAGAAAGATCTGAGTAATCTCATGTTTCAATCATAGATATCTACACTTCGTCGCGTAAGAGGCTTTTACTGTCAAAGTCTATATTAAAATTCACCAAGCAAGGAAGTTCCAAACATTCTTGACTAGTACTCCAAATGGAAAAATGATGTCAACATTTGATCATGATCAAGTATGATTGGCCCCAAAATCATAAATAGTCAGCAAATAGATGCAGAAAAATAAAAATTCATCATATAAGCGAACAAGATATATGGTAGCTGAGATCGATCCTAATCTATACCGAGATTAACCTGTTCATTGTACTGCAATCATACACGAAGTTGATGTGTTCGTTATCTACATTAAGACTTATATTATAGGTAGTACTTGATCACCTTGATGAAATACGCTACTAAAAGTAATTAGCAGATAGCTTTCTCACAACCTTGTATGATGATAATATAACGAATATCACAACCATGTTTTACGAATTGTAAAGACAATGGGTATCAACCATTCGATTCAGAATGCCGGAGAAGTGTGTCTCGTGGTCATTGAAAGAGAGGTGAATGAGTTGTGCAGGAAGATATGGAGGTAAAATGACCGTTCATGAGAAAAAATTTCCTATATTTTGAGTTATTCTTTTGAGAGAGCATGTCAGAGAGATTTGGACCATCTAAAAGCAGGATCTCCCAACGATATCGATCGTTTGGTTGAAATGGGATTTTGATATAGTTGATTGAAATTTGGTAAAATTTTACTTTTTTCGAAAAAATTTTATTTGAATAATGTTCCACGGATTTGAAAAAAATGTGGTATCAAAGCGATTGGAATCGAAGGGAGAGTTTGTCTTTAGGTCATTGAGATGGAGATGAATTGGTAGTTGAAGAAGTTACGAGGCGAAAATGAATATTGATAAAAATGTTCTACTATTTTTTGAGTCATTCTTTTGAGGAAGCTATTTAGAGAGATTTGAGCCATCTAGACTGAGGATTTTCAATAATATCTAGCGATGAATTCAGACGAAGTTTTGATGCAGTGGGTTTGAAAACGATTACAATACAGCTTTCGGTGAAAATGTTGATTCTTCTGGGAATTCAAAGTCTCTGAAGATAAAAGAAAATTTTGGTGTCAACCAGTCGATAGATTTAGCCGAAAAAACATAGTCTAGGTGATGCAACTGCCCGTGAGACTGTGTTCAAAAAAAATATTTGTGTATTAAGGATTAAGGTATTAACTTCAGAAATTTTACTTTGAAAAGCCCATGAATCAAATTCGACTGGGAGCTGAGAGCTGCCAAATCACTGTGTTCTCACAAATTTGATTCTCCACAACTTGGAGAAATCCAGAAGTTGATCAGGTGAACAATAAAAGAGAAAGCGTGTCCGGTATAAAACAACATATTTATACATACACACACACACACACACACACACACACACGACACACCGGAAAGGAGCACGAAGATGAGTCTCTAACATATTTGGAAGGCTATGAATGGAAGAATTGTCACCTACAATCGATAGATTTTGGCAAGAAGAAGAAAATAATGGTCTAAGCCTTTTCCAGATTAACGAAATCTTGTTGAAGAGAATATTCGATTTAGTCAAAATTTTGATCAAATTTTTGTTGGGGTGGAAACAAAGCTTTCTCTTGAAGGGAAGTAAAAATATACTCATGAAATAATCATTATAATAATTGAACGCCAGCCCAGAATCTGTCCGCCTGGGTCCCGCATATATGGTTGGCTACGCAGAAGGGGTAAAATGTAATACGTGTCCGCATGGGTCCTGGTGGGTGGATGCGTGGATGGATAGGTGGGTGTAGTTGGTTCAATAATTTCGTCTGGTACGGTCTAATACTATCTAGTATGGTCTGCTCGATCTGATTTGATCTAGTTCGGTTTATTTTGGCCATTTTCAGGAGGGGAAAATGCATTAGGCACGATAGAGAAGCTCCTGCTCCCCCCTGTGTGGGACTCCCAGAGACTTT
Organism: Eretmocerus hayati; assembly: GCA_029851415.1. Lineage (NCBI taxonomy): Eukaryota > Metazoa > Arthropoda > Insecta > Hymenoptera > Aphelinidae > Eretmocerus > Eretmocerus hayati. The sequence goes on from CM056744.1 coordinate 7,170,749, forward strand.
GGTATACCGACTAAACCCCTCCCCCAACCAACTGGTCGGCACGTTTGGCGTTGGCACGCGCATCTTCCGGTGCTCCTTCACGATGATGTTGGTGGCTGCAACGATGCTCGGGTGAGCACCAGCAGTAGGTATCTTCTTCAGCTGCCCCGACACGTTCTTGATGTTGTAGTTCTCGCTCCTTTGCTTCCTCATTGCAGATCGCGAGTTTTACGTCTTCTGCAATCCGTTTCTAGTCCTCTTTGCTCCGGAACATGGTTCTCACGATATTCTCTGGGCTGAGAGATGGCCCCAGGTGACTCTCCAGCTCCGCTCTCTCTGTTTCCGTGTCCGGGTACCCGAAGAGCGCATGTTCTACATTGTCTTACGGAGTGTCGCACATTTGACACGCCGATGAATTCCTCTTCTTGAACCTGTAAAGGTACTCACCAAAACCACCGTGGTCATTGGACGCCTGGGTAAAGCAGTAGTCCAATTCTCCGTGAGTCCGCTCGACTCACTTGTATAAAGCTGCGGTATGAGCCGATAGGTCCATGCTAAGTCCGCGTCTGGAGAGTCGGGAGTCCCATTCCGCCCGCCACGTGGTCAGGGTTTCCTCTCGTTCCTGGTCGCGGATTACTTCTCTATGCGCTGGCCTCACATCAGCGACCACGGTCTCGAGCCTCTTTGCAGCTCTCCATACGCGAACCCGTTCCTCGATAAGGAGCCGAATGGGGTGGGGGCGTCTTCGCGAGTACGCAAGCAGCGCCATGAGACTAGGTTCTGTAGCTACTAAGGGTGTGTCCACAAATAGATACCATATCACTACAATCAATAGAATTCGTGCAAATCATTATACCTTGGGTGAAAGTTTACACCGTAAAAACATTATTGATAGCCCCAGATGTCAATGCGGTTATTTTGAACAAGACATAGAATATGTTATCACAGACTGTATACTATATACAGAACAAAGAAAAACGCTGATAAAAAAACTTCAAAAAAATAAGGGTAGTCTTCCAATTAATATACAAGTAATTCTTAACAATCCTAAAGAGAAAGCAGCTAAATTCATCACAGAATTTCTTAAAAAATGCGAGCTATCAATATGACGGAGCCTCCACGGCCTAGAGATAAACTCAACTCGTCCTAAACTATTAGCAGACATGAAAAGAAACAAGAGGGGATGTCTCCTTCAACAGGGTAAACCGGCTTGATGCGCAAGCCTACTTAGCCTACACTTCAAATAAAGTAATAAACTAACACCTCTTGACGCACATATATACCTATTCACATATAATATATATGTGCGCATCACCCGGTAATGGCGAGAGGACTGATGTCCATAGGCCACCTAGCGCGAAGAAGAAGAAGCGTACGCACTGCTCACGGCTCACAGCGCATACCCACGGCTCACGTGCGCCGTGCGCTGCTCATCGGATTTTAGCCGGCGAGTGATATGGATTTACCAGGAAATCGTCTATCATTCTCGTTTCCTAATTTCAAGTTCTGTATTGGATCCAGCCAGTAATGTGAAAAATCCATATCACTTGCCGGCTAAATTCCGATGAGCAGCGCACAGCGCATGTGAGCCGTGGGTATGCGCTGTGAGCCGTGAGCAGTGCGTACGCTTTATTTGTGGACACACCCTTATGACCCGCATCGCCGTTCGGGGGTGCACTGGTCCCATCCACTTGTCGATGTCAGCCCCGTGCGCAGTCTGACCCCATATAGGTGCTCCGTAGAGCATCACGGAGGAGCTCACAGTGTTAAGGAGCTCTATCCTTGAGCGTTCCGGACCTCCTATATTGGGCTTCAATCGCTGCAGAGCAGCTCCGGTTCTGTCTGCATCTTGAGATGCCTCTTGGAAGTGTCGGTTGTATGACCACTTGTCATCAAGCCACAATCCGAGATATTCCACGGCCCTCTTCTGCGGTACTGGTACTCCTTGTCCTTGAATGAGGAATACCGGTGGTTTGTAACCACGGCGCCCCGTTTCGTGACGACGACTGCTTCACACTTCGGAATCGTTCGAGGTGCTTGCTATTCATCCGTTCTACAACGAGGTCTAGGCTCTGGTTTCCCGTGTCTTGTAAGTCTAGCGGATTTGGAGGGACGATTACCAAGGCAACGTCGTCTGTAAACCCGATCAGTTTCCGCACCTTCGGGTAACTCCATGTCTAGGAGATCGTCATACTGGACATTCCAATCCAATGGACCCTTTAGAGACAGGTTTAGTTCGGTCTAGTTTGGTGTGGTCCGACATAGCTCGGTCTAGTTCTGTCTATTTCGGTCTGGTGTGGTCCGGTCTTGTTTGGTTCAGTTTAATATGGCCCGGTCTAGTTCGGTCCGGTCCGGTTTAGTTCGGTCTGGTCCGGTATAGCTCGGACTAGTTTGGTCTACTTTATCCTGGTTTATTCTGATCTCGTTTGGTCTGTCTGGTCCGGTATGGTCCATTCTAGTTTGGTGTAGTTCGGTTTGATTTGGCTAGAATATATCATTTAGTCCCGTAGGTGATAAGTGGGATTGACTGATCAAATGACTGATTGACAACACGTCATCTTTACGAACTTCATGAGTAGAAACCTGTTTTCATTACCATCGCATCGATAGATTATCACCCGTCATTCTACAAATATCAATTTTGAGATGTGAAAGTATTCCAGGGGTTTCTGACTTATCAAGGAAATGTGCAAGAACTAGCGATAGCAAGAAAGACAATAATGTTGGGACCCGATATTTAACCACACTCATTCACCGAACGAAATGAATGATACTATGAAACATCAAGATTTTGATAATCTGGAATGGAACCGGCAGGGTTTAGTGATACAGGATGCAAGGAATAGTCATGCAATATTTAAGTGAAGAGAGCTTGATATACCCCGTGCCAATTGAGTCTTGATGGAAGATCAAGTAATTCTTCTGCAAGTATGGAGCAATGGTTTTCAACAATTTTGTTGAAATTTTCTTATTTCAGATTGAGTATTTTTCTCTATAGTTGAAATTGAATACTGAAATCGTGATTTAACCATCTAGCAATCTAGTTCTGATTAAGGGAAAAACCTCGGTAGAAGATCTACCGATCAGATTTCGATCAAACTTTGCAGAGAGGTCTATTTTCATGTCAAATAGATACAGTTAAAATTTCACGAGCCTTGGCTACCAAACCATCAGCATTGACATTTTTAGAGGTTAAGCCCTGTATCTTATACGGGGCATCGCGTTCATCGTTAAACTATAAAAGACTGACCGATCAGTTTTTGTCCTTATCACGCTCACTTGTAGACAATTATACAAAGAAGGTGCTCGATTTTTTTCTAGCTCTAGTTAGCTTGTATAGAAGTTCTGGTCAATTTTCAGCGTGAAGTCACGAATAAGTCACAAATAAGACAAGACAAACATGTAGGCAGATTCGCGATGTTGAGAAAAATTCGATCGATTTGACTAGCGCGGTACCGAGGTCACTATACCTTAAGCTTGATAGGGTCTCAAACAAAATATGTGGAATAACGAAAGGTTATTTGAAAGAAATCCAAAACAGTGTTGTAATTTAATATTCATGTAAAGTTTAAATCTGGTATCTAGTCGCAAAATCATCTTCAAGGTCTCTTTTAACCTCGATCAAACATCTTTAGCACTTTGCGATGTGATATTTTACCATTTCAAAAACGTTCTTCAAAGTATGTTGAAGAGAATCGTTTCAAAACTGATTAAAAATGCCATAATCAAGACATATCATGATCCGACCTTTTTCTCATTTTTCGATTTTCTGACGCGAGAATTCTTGACTGCTTCCGAAAGTTAAAGTTTAATCCGAGTGGACTGTACATACAAGAGTAATTTCGTCAATTGGTAAAAAAAAAAAAAATTATCTATCAATATTTCCATTTTTTGGGAAAATATTGAAACGCGTATTACCTATCTAGTTTCAAATTACAACAAAAATAGATAGTTTGCCGAAATCGTATAATGACTTCTCACGAGTCTTCAAGCTCAATGGAAATGATAAATAAGCAATAGAGCTTCTCTAAAGCGAGCTCCTTTCATTGTATTTCTGTTCCAACGTTAACCAAAACTCACATGATGATTACGTTTTCATACCTATTCATGATCAAACATTACGTGAAATTTTGTGAATTATATATTTTCGCAGCTGGATTTTATTCATTCAAACAGTTATTTAATCATTTCGCCTTGAGCCAAACACCTAAATATTCCGTCGAACACGAACTCCGAATAAAATTGATAGATCAAATTTTTATACGTTGTATTACAGGAAATTTGGTTAGTACGAGACATTCCATGTATCTTAGTTTTTTGGATCATAATTCAGTCTCATTTTTTATTCTAGATACGCGTAACTGCGATCTTCTTTCAGTATCAAAAGTGTCACAATAATTCTGTAGTAAAGGCATAATGAAAGTGGGGTTTTGCAGGCACTTTTAGAACTCCCGAAATTAACGCTACTCCTCTACGATAGCTCACGAAAAAGTCAGTGAACTTTATGGCAAACGATATTTATTAGAAAACTGAGCTCATGTTATTTCCGCCAACTTGAAAAAAATTCCTGCCAACTAGGTCAAATCAACATATTTAAAGTGTTTGTTCTTGTTCTGACTCACTCATAACGTTGTATTCAAGGTTGTTTTTTTTTCGTTGAATACGACAAATATCTTTTAATCATATTGATACTGGAGTCACTAAATTTTTTCATTTTTGTTAATCCTCTGTGACGAGACGCTTGGCTGACACTTAATTATAACGTGGAAGATTTTTAGCTGAGCTAACGTCATTGCTATAGCTGATCAAGCCTAAATCATTTATCTGATGTACATATAAGGTAAGTGTGCCCAACTTGCCCCCATTAAGCCACTTTCTTAATAACTTTGGCCCATCTCCATATTTTCCAACGCACTTTAGCTCATTTTGAAGCTTGAAAAAAAACCTTCAAAATGAGCTAACATACGTTGAATTTTGACCAACTACAGCCGAGTAATCTTAATTCTCGCAAAAGGTGATTTTTGAGAGTTTACAAAAGTGTGTACCCAACTTGCCCCCATTAAGCCATTTTCCCAACAACTCTGGTCTACCTCAACATTTTCTAACGTATCTAAATTCATTTTGAAGCTTCTTTCAAGACCTTTGAAATGCACTAAACTACGTCCAATTTGAATCAATTGGAGCCGAACTCTCTCAATTCTTCCGAAACAAATGATGGAAATCGGCGATGAAATGTTTTTTATCGCCGTGCACGCACATTTGGAGCTTTTCGGTGGTTCGAAACACTATTTCTGACCCATTTTGACGTGATAAACACGTTTGAGTGGTAAAAAAAGTCGTTCTGCACGCCCTTTCGAGATAAACATATGGGGGCATGGAGGGTACACTCCGATGTTAGAATCCTTGTTTACAAATCGTCTCCGTGTTTTGCACATAAAACAGCTCTATATCCAAATTTTGAAATTTTGAAAAATGGATTTTGAAGGTCTTGAAACAAGGAATTGAATGCGTTAAGGTACTCTAAGATTGGTTGAACTTGGAGAATTTGGCATCGATTTTACCGAAGGCAATTCCCTCGGTGCTTTCTTAGCTAAGCAATCACGAAAAATAGAAAAATCACTTAGGATTTTCTGGAGAACGCAGAAATGATTCGAGGTCGACGCAAACTACTTACTTTCTCATATTTCAACTTAACAAACGTGAAAAAAATGCCGGGAGGCCAAGGAGTGCCCATGCCCTAGATCGGCATATGGGGGCAAGTTGGGTACAGAGGCAAGTTGGGTACACTTACCTTACTATTTCTCTTCTCGTGTAAGCAGGAACATTGTGCAATTAAAATGTGCTGTAATATGTTCAAAAATATATATTCTAGATATGAGATCGATTATCACCGTGTACCTCTTTCTATCATCGGCCTTAGCCAACGATTTACCGTTTTCAACATCGTCTCCTTCGGGTAAGTATTCACATTCACAATTCTAATCTCAAGATTCAGCATTTTCGCGATTGCGTTAATGATTCAAATCGATACTTTTTGCAAGCGTGTGCGTAGAACGAGTTCGCGTACAGAGTATTCTTTAATGCGTGAAAAGTTTTTTGAGTACAAAATTTGTAAAGAACCGTGGGGAAAGTTGAAAACAGCGCGTGAAGTACGTCCTCACACTCGAGTATCTGTCTTTTTGCGCATCGAGATATAACTTCCGGCCCGAGTCGAAAGTGGAGGTGAAAGTTGGGATCATGAGAGGCCCGCCCGAGTTTCGGGTATTATTTTTTTGAACTATTTTTTTCATTAGTGGCGAGGCTCGGTGGGCTTGAAATACGTTTATATCCGGTCGACATAAGCCCACCCGAAATTCCTGTGCGATGTGTTTCTATGCATTTTAAGGATCACCATCGAACAAGAATGAAAATCGGATTCTGGGCCGTTCTTGGGAAAAGTCGAAAAAGGTGATTTCTTGACGTTCGAAAGGAACACATTTCATCGAAAAATGCGTAGAGCAACTTTATGTAGATTTCTGAAAAATCTACTGCATGGGTTTTCAATTGTTTTCCTCGTACAACTCATCTTGTTGGGAATATATCAGGATTTCCCTCGGAAATCCATTTCTCAACTCATTTTAGCTTCATAATTTTGGTAGGACACATTTCATCGAACAATGAGTGGAGCAATTCTTTGCAGGTTTTTGAAAAACAAACAAAAAAGATTCAGTAACTTTTTCTCGTAAAATGCATCCTATTTGCGTTATCTGAGGATTTTCCGTCGTTTATATTACCGTCACTTTTGTAAGGAGAATAAGAACCTAGCCAAAGAATCCTTCAATGACATACATACATTTCACGAGAAATAGTCACGAATTTTTTTTGTATGTTTTTCAAAGACCTACAAAAAATTACTCTACACTTTTTCTGATATAATGTGTTCCACTAAAGTTAGAAAGCTAAAATGAGTTGAAAAATGGCTTTCAGACCAGAGTACTCAAATATCCACAACAGGATGAGTTGTACGAGGAATACTATTTGAACTGTTCTTGTAGATTTTAGAAAAATCTATAAACAGTTGTACTCACTTTTTCCGATAAAATGTATTTCTTCCGAGTTATGGAGGAATTACGATTGAAAAACGCCAAAAAACCATTTTGTTTCCACTTTTTTAAAAACGGCGCCCCAGAATGAGATTTTGTTCCTCGTAGAAAATGATCCTTTAAGTGCACAAAAACACATCGTATAGGAATTTTGGGAGCTCTATGTCGACCGAATGTGAACGTAGTTCAAGTGCGTGAAAATTATGATGGTTTTAATTCTCGGAAATGCTACTCACCCGCACAGACGATGGAAATCCGTAGTTAATGATTTACAAAGGGGCGCAAGTTTGTTGTTATAACCCGAGTGATTTTCTCCTCCCCGAGCCGAAATCCAGATTTGAGGCCAGTGTATGTCTTCGATGCAAAATAGTTCAATTCGACACAAGGGTGTGAAAACTTTTTTCTTGCAGCGTTTGTGAAATGTTGTTGAGAATCACTAGTGTTTGACACTTGGGGAGGCTGGTTTTCGCACTCACGTGATAATTTCAACCCTCGATTTTGTCTCTGACCGGAGCATATTACTCGGTTGGTGACAATCAACATCCCTGCCCTCATAATATCAAAATCTATACTATTTCCAGTACTCAAATTTTTTTTTTAGTAATCAGATTTCCAATAAAACTAGAAGATTACATAGTTTTACTCCCTTTTCAGAAGCATCAAAAGATGAGGATGGTGCCCCTTCTTGGGACGAGATTCATCGGCAAGTCGCACAAATGAACCTGATGATTGAACAAGCGCTAAAGAATCTTGTTTCAGAAACATTAGATCAGCAATGCTCATCAAATCCGAGTACATCAGAGTCAAAAGAAGGGATACCCAATACAATCATATCTTCACAATCAATATGTGATGTAGCAGGTCCTAGTGGTACCCAAACGCGAACAAATGATGTAGAGCCAAGTACTCCTCAGTTAAATTCAGGTGAAGTTTACATTTATACTATCGCACAGAAAAATCAAGATGATGAGAATCAATATTATTGGACAATTCAAAAAAGTTGACCTTTCTTCCAAATCAATATCTACATCTGAAATAACCCTCATCCATTTTAGGTAATGTCTATGATCTGTACAACGAAATGCGTCAGCTAGTGGAGACTTACGAGAGTCAAAGGGCCGAATTTCAAGCTTTGAACTGTCTGATTGAACAAATGATCCAGACGCGACGGATTTTTTCGGAGAATACGAGATCGTGCTCATCGGTGAACCACATGCGTGAGTTATTGCTTCATTATTCTATTACTCATAGATGAATTTCGTGTCCAGATACTACATTTGGAAATCATTCAATGTATGTTGAGAGACAAGTTTTTGCGATGCAATATCGAGAATTTCACATCAACCCCGGGTATTATCCGAAGTATAGGCTTTGTAAATCATAAAAATACCAAAATCGTCATTCAAGATTTAGCTTATTCGAAAGGAACAACCGCGATCGACTTTGAAAAATTTGCAAGGAAACGAGAAATTCTACTTTTGGGTTGTGAGCTTTTCTTATTTCTAAAAGTATCATGATATCGAATTTGGAGATGCGTATCAGAATTCTCCGATTTTACGTAAACGTTACGACCGAACCCATTACTAGTTACCAATTTTCTACTGGAATCCGTTTGAACATGAATAAAATTGAAGTTTATCTCGAAAAATCAAAATCTGCATCAGAATCTCCATTTTGATCATCTTTACACCAACTATATTGAAATTCTGCCCGAACAAAACATTTTGCTCAGAAAACCCTAGTGTAGATGATCTGATTTTCTCTCAAAAGGTTGCTTGAAAAAGTCACTCAAGATGTAAAAACAAAATTTCATCCCATACTGATTTTCCTGCACATATTTCCATCTAAAACTAATCTATCCACCTTTTGATGAACTAGAGCTATATTTTTTCACCATTCTACATCAATTGGTTGAGATCGAATTCGATTCGAGTTTGTTTAGACGTAATTGTAATTGATTTTTTTCTCCAGAAACAAAAATTTCCATCACAAACTCCAAAACTTTGCCTTAATGAAACGATAACTCTCACCAAGTAAACTCTCGTTCAGATATTTCGAATTTCCCTGAGAAGTTTGCTAAAAAGAATCACTTGAAACCGAGAAAAATATTTTCTTGAATATTAATTTCATTCGTACAACTTCCTCTTCGTCTGCTTTTTCCAAATCTTGGTTCGACATTAAAATCGGTAGTATCATACAGGATTTCATTGAAATTGGTGGATACGCGATTGAGATTATTTTCCATAAATGAGAATATCCTTCAAAAACTCGATTTTGCTAATGGTTTAACGAATTTCAATGTAATCCTGTATGATACACAGTACCCGTCAAGATTAATGGATCATGCATAGTATCACAAAATCGACGATGGCTCTAAAATGTTCCATCGTGTGAAAATTTTGAAAAAAGCATCTTGGGAATCACAAAAATCCTATCGTAAATGGACTCAACAATTTTTTTCAAGAATTTTTCATAATCGATGGAAAAATTGAAAAAAAAAACGCTTGGAGCGGATCACCTGTAATTTTAACGAAAGTTGTCCGATTACAAAAATTCTAACGAGATGTTGTAGGTCGTTCAAAATCCTACAAGTTTGTCATTGAAGGTTTTTTTCTACGACCTCTCTGGTCCAGCCACGAGCTCCGGGAAGAAAATTTTTTAATGCATATTTGCTTACGGAGATACTCGAACACGCGTCCACTCCACTTGCTCAGACGCTGCTCTACCATCAAGAACCATCCCAAAAATGATCGAACTGCATAGTTTTGACGTGAAATTGTCTGAATTTTTCAAATATGCTAGGCATCAGATTTTTGCTTGGATGTGATCATCGGTTGCTTTTGTAACTTTTGCTCCAAAAACTTACTCCTCAATTCCAGATAAGCCTCTCTATAGCCCTATTTGGGGGAGGGGTGTCTGATAGCATTTTCGATAAATTGACCAGAAGTGCGCGATACCCAACGTCTACTGGGTTACAAAGGACACAACTCAGATATATTTTGATAACGATTCAACACAAACATGTATATAAGAGAATAATGTGAACTAACGAATGTAAAATTCAATGGAAATGAGAAATGAGTGCGTGATTTTCTGTTAGTATGAGAGTGGTTGTGAGATCAACTCCCCGATTCACCATGTAATAGCTAATAGCAGATACCAATTTCGGAAATCAATCTGTTAATTTCTTTAACAGCATATATTTTTTTCTCTTTTGTTTATAGGTCAATCATCGATTGCAAACATGGGCAGAATCCATGAAGCAATGCAAGCTATGTGGAATGGTTATCAGCGATTATATCTCAAGATTGAACAGAATGATGTCCGATTCTATTGTTATATGAATGCGTTACGTGAACCAGGAGAAGATCCAAGTAAGTTTCTGCCAGACTCTCATACCTACATACTTCTATAGAGTACAATTTTTGAGTACAACACCACCCGTGACATAGACTACTGAGAAAAAACCATTTGAAAAATAATCCAAAAAGATAAATTGAAAAATGCGACTCGAAAAGTTGAATAGTATTTTTCGATTCGAGGATGGGAAGTTTGGTTTTGCTCTTCGAGTGATTGTTTTCGGCCCGAGCCTTGGCGATGGTCGAAATCAGTAAGAATAAAGCAGAAAAAACTTCACGCCCCAGTATCAAAATACGTTTTATACGTCCATACGTAAAAATAGCTTGTTTCTATAGAGCTAGTCCTCGCTACGCAAGGACACCTGGAAACGAGCTGTTTCTGTGAACAGACGTATAAAACTGCATACGCGTCTCGTGCGGAATAACATTTTTTCTTCGGGAAAACCAAGCTAGACCTGTTGCCTTCGCCCACGCCCAGCCCGGTTTTCCGAAGGAAAAAATGTTTCCAGCACTCGACGCGTTATGTACTAATTCGATCGACTATTTCTTTCGGGTGTAAAGTGAACGAAAATTGTCGTGCGTAAAGTAAGTATTTACGCACAGTCGATCGAAAATAGCATATGCTGTTCTGCACGGCCCCGGTGATTCGCATTCGCCACGTGTATATCCGTCTTAAAAATTGAGCCGCACCCGAGTAAAAAAACCCTGTTTTCCCGAAGCAACCGTGTGCTTCCGTCGGATGGAGATAGTATTAATGTTATGTAGTACGTCCGTGAGCTGCCGTGTACGTGCAAGCACTCTACTCCGTGTGTACCCATGCACGTGTGACGCCGTATCCATGCCCATTCTGGGCATTCGTGTCTACTCGTTTGATAAAGTTATGGCCGCTTCAATCGTGTTGACCCGTGCATCCGTGCCTATATCCGTTTTGAGAAACTCCTGTTGTCATACCCGTTTCTATCCGTGCACCCGTATCTTCCCGTTGCCGATGTCATTGCCGCTACATTCGTGTGACGCCGTATCCGTGCTTAGGACGTACTACATAACACTACTCTCCCATCCCACGGAAACTCACGGACGCTTACGGAAATCAGGGTTTTTTACACGGGTGCGGCTCAATTTTTTACACGAATATACACGAAGTGAATGCGAATAACCGGGGTCTTAAAAAACGGACCAAAAAATACTTATCGATTTCTAATAATATCAATCGAAAGCATGCAATTTATATATTAAATGCACAACTTCCAGGTCCACACAGATATTCAGCGGAAAACGTATCGCTGTTGTTGAGTGGTTACAATCTTCATTTGATAGCCATTATCGAATCGATCCGGAATGTATACAGAGCATTTTGTGCGCTCATTAACGAAGCTGCATTCAATTTCTGACGATTTTAGTGACGGTTGAAGGTCTGTGAAAGAGAAAATAAAATATGTACATACTAATCTTGTGGTGCCGGATCTTGTTGGATATTATTGTAATAAATATAGTACTTATATGTCGGTGAAGTTTTGATCGATCATAAATCGAATTTTTTTTTGCTTTATTTGTTCGGAAATTTTTTCAGGAACACGAATGAGTGTTCAAAATTTCAGTCCGAGGTTGACTTCATGTCTCAAAGGCGGTTTTTGTATCAAATTATTATTTTTCTCGAAAACTACTATCCGGTGACCGGTGGAAAGTCAAAAGTTTTGTCAAAGAAGTCGAAATACACACAATGTAATTTTTTCCGACCAGATCGGTTGCTGGAAAGGCCTGGAAATGGGGCTTAGACCGAGAGCGTTATTCACTTCTATCATGTCGATCCTTTAGAGGTTATGGGTCGAAGGCAGATAATTACTTCCGGCAAATATTTTTCGATCGGGGAGAGATACCTATATAATTTTTCGACCGGATCGATCGCTAGGAACACCCAAAATCGAGGCAAGGGCCGAAACGGGGGTTTTGTCCGATTTTTTTGGAGGTTATAACTGAAAGACCGGTGAATAATTTCGAAACTTTATGATTACCAGTCCAACATTGCCGCGATAGAAAACATTTCCTGACTGTAAGCGTCTCATTGATCGAGTCCTGATAAAATATGTATGTACGTTGAATTTTCATCAAGCATTGGTGCTTGGACTGTTGATTGGACGCATGAACCATAACTGATGATTTATCGTAAGAAACTATCTACAAACAAACAACAAACCTTTGAAAGTCAACAACAAACCTTTGAAAGTTGACGAAGATGAGCTTGCACGGGGGAACAACAACCGCAACTAGACAAGCACCGGCGTAGTTTCAGGTTGCGGCTGCATGCAATGATTCTATTGTTTCTCCGCTTTTATTGGCATTAAATGTGTTAACCAGATAGTAGACCACCTGTGAAATCTCATAATACGATACCATGCAAAGTTTCATGGCATTTCGTTCATTAGGATCGAGAAAAACTTGAAGGCAATTTTTGGGTGGGACAGAGCGCATCCTCGACTATTCCAGTTTATTCCTCAATAACAAAACATTTTCGGCCCATATCAGGTACTAGTTCACCTGTGGATTGGAATTCCCTGTCAGATGAGTCATCCCAAGCCCGAAAATTCTGAATCTAGCTCGCAAAAAACTTGAACTAGTGTGAGCATCGAGCAGTATAACTTGCTCAGCGAGCCAAAGAACTACGATTTTCTGGAGATATAGAATGATTCCCCGGATGTGGAACAACTCATTTGATGGGAAATATCACGGTGTTTCAGTTGCCATATTTTGTTTGGGTTGGAAATGTGAGGTTGAAATATTATGAGGCAAAAAAGTGGTTCATCATCTCCCATCGCACATGTAGTGCGATCAAAGCGCCATCTATCGGGCAAAATATCCAGATCCTCTCCGAACTGGCCTCAGAGTGCGGATATTTCACATCACAAGAACTCTAAGAATCGGGTTTACACATGACACCTTGAAGTTAGAAGTGAGAAGAATATTCACCTCTTGGAATACAATCTCGCGAGTGGAGATCGCAATAGTTTTCGAGAAAGGTCCAAGAATGAAGGTTATATGAATTATTAAATTAAATAATATTAAAATGCGTGACGACTTTTAGGTGTCCGGAATCACTAGATTTTTCCCCTAGATACTAACCTTACCCTGCGGAAATGTCCCTAGAACTGTTTTAACCTAACCTGACCCGAACCGTTACTATAGAATATACCCCTAGACTGTTTCAACCTAACCTGACTCGATTATTCTCTAGAGAGAAATATCCCTGGATATTTACTAACCTAACCTGACCTGATTTGACCAAAAGTTGCGCGTAGCATGGCCATTATTTACCCTTTTCCCCTACATATTTTTTACAATTTTACTTAGGGTCTATTTTACCCGTTTTATTACATCCGTTCTATTTTACCTGTTTTATGGATTTTTACCTCCTTTGATGTTTTTTACAGCTTTATTTCATAACTTGATTATCGCGGGTTTTTTCGTTTTTAGATTTCTTACCACTTTGGATTTTATTTGTTTCATTCGACCTGTTTTGTTTTACCTATTTTTTTAATGGATTTTTCCCCCTTTTTATTAATTATATCTGTTAATTTCATAAATTTATATCACGGTATTTTTTTTAGTTCTTAGATTTCTCACCTCTTCCAAAAAATTCATTTTGTAGAGTTGTCCAAAGTCTGTTCGTTGCACCCTTGCCGTGTTATCATGTTTTCGCATCGTATTCCCTTTTGAAGCTCCCGCTCACCTTACTTTCGTATGGCGTCAGGATCAGGAATACGGGCTACTGCAGCTTGAATCTCATTTCTAATCGGGTAATAAGGATAATTTAGAAAAGGAGGTAAGATGATGGTGAAGTAGAAATGATCTGAAAAATGATGAGATTGAATGGAGGTGAGATGGAATAAAATAAGAGATGAGAAAGCAATGAAAAAAAAAAGGTGAAAATGAAATAAGATGGTGGATAATGAAGAGTATGGAACAAAATATGGAATAGAAATTGGATGTAACATGCAATGAATGACGAAGTAGTCAGTGATGTATGCGATGGATGCATGAGCGTGATGTAATGGAAGGGATGATCGCCTCACCCTCCTACTTTCATGTGAATTCGGACGCAACCTCTGCACCCGAAGGCGGCTTACCTGAACCTTATAATGAATGTGATGAGGCGGTGAGAATGATGTGGGAAAGGAGATGAGGTGGCGGTAAAATAGGAAAAGGAGAACAATGGTGTTGATGTTATGAGAAGAATGAGAATGATCACCTCACCCTCCTACTTGGTGCTGCGTGCAAGATTTCTCTTTCAAGTAGGCGATCATTGGCATGTATGAATGTTGTGACAAGAAGGTTTGGATGATGGAGAAATTGAATGTCAGATAAATGTAGAAAATAAAATGAATTGTGTTGATGTGGGAAATGGAGAGAGGGAATGAGAAGGAACGAGGAAGCGAAAGGGAATGAAGTGAAAGTCAATGAGTTGGTGTTAATGTAGAAAAATTAGTTGAGGGATCCAATGAATGAATGATTAGAATGACAATTCGATACAATGAGCAAGGAAAGAGTAATGAGATGAATGAGAATGACCGCCTCACCCTCCTATTTGATGATGAATTCGGACGCAACCTCTGCAGCCGAGGGTGGCTTCGTGCAAGAATTCAATCCTAAGTAGGTGATCATTGGTGTATATGAATGATGTGACGATGTGGTGTGAATGATGGAAAAATTTGATGGAAGAAGAATGTAGAGAAGGAGATGAATTGTCTTGAGGTAGACGATGGAGATTGGAAATGAGATGAAATGAGGAAGGGGGAAGAAATGAAATGAGAGTAAACAAATCGGTATTAATGTAGAAATTTAATTGAAGAATGCAATGAATGAATGATTTGAATGAGAAAGAGATACGATGAGCATGGGAAGAGTAATGAGATGAACGAGAATGAGTAGATGTTAATGCAGAGGATTAGTTGAAGGATGCAATGAACGAATGAATTGAATGAGAATGAGATAAAGTAAGCGATGAGATGAATGAGAAATATCGCCTCACCCTCCTACATGGTGATGAATTTTGTCGCAACCGCTGCACCCGAGGGCGGCTTACCTGCGTGCAAGAATTCATCCCCAAGCAGACGATCATTGGCGTGTATGAATGATGTGATATGTATGACCATCACTCTCTGCGTTTACAGGGTTGAGACTGTCTATTTCATCAATGACAACGAAGCATTGAAAGAACGCCCCCATTATGATGTTTGATGATGAACATTAGCTGATTTAGTTATAGATTCAGTGAGATTGATAAATCATAAGCGAAAGTGAGTCGCTGATGAAATTAGAAGAAAATTATACGTACACGCATGTAAAAGTTCAAAATCTAATCATCGAATACCTCTTGGTATACCACGTTTTTAGTCCAGAATGGTCGTAAATATCCTTTTTTATTTTTTTTCCTGGTATCATGTATATTGTTTTGTTTGAGAAACACTTTGAGATTTGTACTTGACGTAACACGCGATAATGCTACATAGATTTGTCTTGAGATTCACAAAATAAATTATTAGCTCCCTCATATGGTCGTTTATTTTTTCAATTTTCCCATAATCGTCGAGAATTTTCAATCAAACAATTATGATGACCAAAAATGATGAATTCGATTGTTAGAGTACCCACAATAATTTGTATTTTTCATTTCTCGTATTCGTATTTATTCATTCCA
The DNA here is from genome assembly GCA_029851415.1 of Eretmocerus hayati. Lineage (NCBI taxonomy): Eukaryota > Metazoa > Arthropoda > Insecta > Hymenoptera > Aphelinidae > Eretmocerus > Eretmocerus hayati. Next base: position 7,186,861 of record CM056744.1, read on the forward strand.
TGAGATTTTTGAAACTCTTTTCAAAAAGTCGTAAGCGGAGCGAGCGTAAGCAAGCGCAGCAATTCCGCTAGTCTATTGTATAGTGGAGGATTCGAGTATTCTTGAAAATATGTTTTTTTTTTTCATTTTCTCAGTGATGATGACTCTCGGTTATCATGAGAATCATTAGAATATTTTGAAAATACCTCAAAGAAGATGACACTTGGGATACATCCCCATATCTCTCTTGGTGCATGAGGCACTGTAAATTTTGTGGTTGGGGTGGTTGAAATCTCGTGCCCAAAATTTTACTGTACGTGTATCTTATGTAATTTTGGCAATGCATATGTTTCTGATGGAGCCATGGAATAGTATGATGAGGACTGTAATAATTGGTAATAAGAACTTTCCGGGTAAAGTACAGACTTTGAACTCACAATTTCATATATATTTTGCATAGTGAATACAACTTGAGAAAGGAACTAGGCGGGTAAGCATGGTGAATCGGCCCTTGTCAGGTATCGCCCCGGAAGCAATTTCCCCCAGCTTCTAACCCCAAACTATGAGGAAAACAATAGTTGTTAGGTCCCGAAGCCGCCCCTATGTCTTGGGGCAGCCTGGAAACCCTCTAAAATACGCTGCTAAATGAGATTAGCAGAATGCTTTCTCTTAGCGAAATAGTTTAAGAGGTTCACTGAAACTAATGAGAAATTTGCAAAACTGATCAAATTCCAAAATGATGATTGGGATTCCTACGGAATAGTTTTATTTTTTAATCTAATTTAATTGCATTTCATATCACACTCACAATCCAATGATTGGATCCAACCAATCGATGTAGAATGAGGGAAAAGTATCTCTCTAGTCCATTAAAAGGTGGATAGATTAGTTGTAGAGGGAGATATGAGGATAAAACGAATTTTATCTGCAATTTTCTTCTAATATTTTGGGTTATTATTACGAGATTCACTTTCAGGGGAATTAAGATGACCTAAACTGGGGTTTTTCATGGAAGATATGTAGTCTGGTTGAGGGAAAATTTTGATATAGTTGGTGAAAAGATCATAAAAATGGAGTTTTTTAAAAAAAATTTGGATTTTTCGGGAATAAATTGGATTTCGAATGTATTTGAAAGGATTTTGAAAAATTCGGTATCAACTAATCGATTTAGAACGATGAAAAAGTATAAACTTAGTTGAGTAAAATTTGTATATATTAGTTTAAGGGGTGGGTATTAGCGGAAAATGAATTTTAGATACGATTTCCTTCTAATATTTTGAGTTATTATAAGGAGATTGCCTTTTAGGGGAATTCAGATGACCTAAACTAGGGTTTTCCATGGAATATATGTAGTACGGTTGGGGGCAAATTTTAATATAGTTGGTGTAAGGATTATAAAAATGGAGTATTTTGAAAAAATTTGGATTTTTCGGGAATAAATCGGATTTTGAATATATTAACTGATCATTCGGTCGTTTTTCATCTGTAAGAATATGGCTAAATCTTACAATCTCCCGGCTCTGATCTAACAGTATCGTCTCTTTGATTTCCGACCTTGAATTTATTATATGGATCAAGAATTGACGAAATATATGCCAAACAATTTCATAAGACTAAATTTTACCGAAATCTTTTCATTCGATTGTTTCAGTGATGAAATTATTAATAATCATGTGCATGTGTGTATCGTCAACTTTGTCCGATAACAATACATCTTCATATACAACCTATTCTCATGACTGTAAGTGATCGCTATCATCATTGTCTTAGTGATAAAGGAATTCGGTATGATTTTTCAGATCGATTTTAAGAATAATGTTCAAAATTACTCTTCCTTTCGATAATATGAACACGTTTGGTGCGTAGCCGAGAATCACACTTCGGACTCTGTGTATGATGGTACCAATTGGTGGGTCCCACGCAATGTTGAATCCCAAAAGACAAAATTCTTCAATACGAAGAGAAGAACAAACGGGACCCATCACAGGGTTTTGCCGTAGCGAACGCGTTAAACTCATGACTGTATACTTTGACATCTGATACAGAACAGACAATCTTAGCTCACATATACTTGATCAACTGAATTTCTTTATAAAAGTCAGTTTCCAGTGATAAGTATAAAACTACAGAGACAGAATCACCATCTCATTTACCAAGACTACCTTGAGCTCATAATTTATAGTGTGAATCTTGGCCATTCTCTGGAACGTCCTCTCAAAAGTATTATATGATTCAAAAATCTGATTTAGGCAAAGCTTAGATAAACTCATTTAAGGACTGATCAATACCAGTGAATTACTCAATCTATTGAATTCGTCCTCACGCAAAATCAAATTCTCATAAAATGTGATCATTACCTAGTTTCGAGACCGTATTTTAGACTGAGCAATTTTTTGTCTTTTATTACATTGAACTCCCTCAATTCGCATACTTATTCCTTGAGTTTGACCATTTTTCCTCGAACGTATGACGTACATTGCAAAAAAAAAGAAAAAAATGATTCACTATTTTTTGTCGTGCAAATTATCGATAGCCACTAGTGAAGACAGTAAATCCAGTTGGGACCAAATATGTGATCTGTTGTCAAAATTGGATCAAGATTCACTGTTCGAAGCGTCTTTGCAACCGAGAGATCAGATCCCTCCACGAGAAATAGCTGATCATGATTATTGTTTGGCGCAACCAAGCTTATCCCAATCAATGGGAGCAATACCCAAGGTCAAAGAACCACCACAAAGAAGAAAAAAATGCAAGCCGAGACTTCCCCGACCAAGAGCGACTGATGCTGAACGATGTAGACTTGAATTGAAGAAAGGTATTTTCAATCGCTTGAAATTCAAGAATCACATTTTTTTCAAAATTTTTTCACGGTCTTGCGACCTTTGATAAATTTTTCTGATTTGGGGTAATACGTGAGAGTTCCATTATTCGCATATGCGTTCAACCCAAAAAACTGTTTGTACAAGAATGAATTGAACTAGAATCAATAAAATGATGGTTCGCAATGTTTCTCATTCTAGGAAGTATAATTCATAAATAATCTCTTATTCATATTTAATGACTTTCATTATAAAACGCTTTTATTACACTTCAGCGGGGCACAAGTTCGGCATAGGGAACCTTCTTCAAAATAGGGGAACTGTTCACCTCGTCCAATCGCGTGTCAAAATGCACACGCATTCGATCTTCTCATGTTGCCCAATATAGATACTGCTCGTGCTTGTGTATATTTCTTGGTGAAAATATTTCACTCGAAATTCGACTCGAATATTAGTCTGAGGTATTAGATTCAGGATTCAAGTCCTTCATTTGAGTAAAATACTCGAGTCGAATATTAACCCTTGGCTGGACCACTGGGGTGCATTACACCCAAGACCTCTTTCACGAGTACGCCACGCTCGTAATTCAAAGCTTCCCGAGTTCAGTGACCTCTGTTGGTAGCCAAGATGTGGGCAAATGTACCCTGGCACTGAAATTGTACGTAAGGAAAATCCAAAAAGACAGATCGATGCACCGAAAATTCTACTTCCCGAATCCGCGAGGGGGAAAACTCTACCTCCTCTGATTTTCTTTATTTTATAAAAAAACTAGCTCATTCCGCCCGTTCTGGTGCTTCTTAACCCTTGCTCGTAGCGACACACTCTTGGAGAAAAATTCTACCCAGTCCAAATAAAATTCCACCACCTCGGTTTTTCCCAAATTTCTATTGGGTTTTCCGTGATCAGTAGAAATATTCTCCAATCCCAAGCCCTGGTGTGAACGTGCTACATGTCATGTTCACACCAGCATCACACGCCAAACCGCTGTAGATGAATCAGCTGACTGCAGTTGACGACGAGTCAAAACTTAATAAGTGCTAATCACGGAAAACCCAAGAGAGAATCGGGAAAAACCTAGGTGGTAGAATTTTTTTAGACCGGGTAGAATTTATGTAGACCAAGAGTGTGTTGCTACGAGCAAGGGTTAAGGAGCACCAGGATGGGCAGAATGAGCTAGTTTTTTGATAATTTAAAAAAAATCAAAGAAGGTAGGGTTTTTTTCCTTGCGGATTCCAGAAGTAGGATTTTCGGTGCATCGATCTGTCATTTTCGATTTCCCACAGCTCAAAATTTCGGTGCCAGAGTACCTTGGCCAAGATGTGCCACCTACTGACCGTGCACAGCCCCCCAGTTTTGGTGCGCAGGTCGCTCCGCCATACAGCTATAGACATACAGCCAAGCAAATTAATACCTGGGTGTCCGATACCCTAGAATGCCAGCTACGCGCGCGTCGTGTGTTTTTCACTCGAGTTTGTTTCCTTGATCACTTATTTGTAGGGCTTCCGAGATTTCGAAATTTTTTGAAATTTTCCGAGATATCTCGATCGAGATTGAGATGAGATTTTAGATTTGTTTCAAAATTGAGAATCTCGACGAGATGAGAATCTCAAGCAAAAAATCTCGGAATGTTCAAAAATCTCGAATTTTCTGGTTGATTCGGGATGGTTACGAATCATAAATTTTGTAATTTCCAACAAAAAATCATGAGATAACTACAATGATTACGTTGTTTATTACGCTGATGAAATATAATCAGTAACATCATCATCATCACGATAAAAATTGCAAACATTTTGATGACTTTTGACATATTACATCCATCCACAGATCAGATCATGAATGCAGTCGAATAAGGAGGGATTCGAATGAAATCATCTATGAACACATTCAAATTGTGGAAAATTATTATCGATCGAAACAATCATACATTTGAAATCTAGATTCCAACTTGACAAATAGTTTCCTTCAAGTCACAATGCATCCATCTATTGATACAGATTAAACATCGAATCAGTTGGTCTGAAAAAGAACAGCGATTTTTAGTTACCAGTAATGCTATTTCTGAAAATACTGTCTGGCTCGGAACTTAAATTGGCGTAATTGCTAAAATATCTCTAGCCATCCTAGATAAAAGAGGGAATTTTGAGGAATTTGATCTACACCAATCCAAAACATCAACATTGGAAGCTTCCCTTGGTTCTCGAACATGAAGATCAATTTCAGAATCCCATGTCGGGTGCTTAGATGGTGGGCTTAACAGATTATCCAAGTTCAGCTCATCTTGATCAATCTCCATCTCATCATCACTATCATGAATCCGAACACCGTCCATATGATGAATATCATAATATTCCCTCTTATATATTCTTTTGAACTTTTTGATTGTATTTTCCTTAAGATCACGTCCCCACGAGCTCAGACCAAAAGTTTCCAGTGGAAACTTTTGGTCTGAGCTCGTCCACTGGAAACTTTCCACCTTATGCTTCGGATCCAAAATCAGTGACACACAGTAGATCCAGTTGCATTCCAAGTGATGTTCCACTGGCTTGTCTCTGGCCGCTACATATGCCAAGAGAAGGTGATTAACAACTTCGTTCTATAATTCTTCTCGATCAAATTCGACAGAGTAATTTCTAACTTATCGAGCAGCATATTGATCAATATGACAGCACTAGGTAATACAACTTTCTTTTTACTTGAAATAGCGGTCGAAACTTGGTTGAAATGTTTCAAGACGCAAAGGAGAAGTAATATCAGATACCACTAATGACCATTCACTCTGAATATTATCAATTTGGCATTGTTTTTGCAAAGCATAGCAAGTGGCACTCGCAATTCATACGATGTTTTCAACATTTCATAGGTGCTATTCCATCTTGTGTAAACATCTAGGGTTAGTGGAACAAAATTAATATTTGCGGTACCGCAGCAACTTTCGAATTTCTTCGTCACAGGCTCTGATTTTCGTACTCTCTTCACGAGGTTCCCGATTCTTACGATTGTTCGATCCAAAGTTGATTCGCTGTCTTCGTCACTCTCTGAATCGTCGCGATCATTATCGCTCATGTCAGACTCACTCTCGCCGGCATCTGGCTTCTCTGGCAAGGCTTGTTGAGATTTATCATCAGTACTCGCACTCAGTGATTTCAATGCATCTTGCACAGATAGATTCAATATGTGAGCAAAGCATCTAAAATGCCGATCTTCAGCATCAAAGTGTTGATCATCGGCTGCCATAAGCTTTTCTAGCTCTTGAACGAGAGTCGTATTGACTGAAGCATTATTCAATGTGATTGCTTCAATTTTTTCTGCGATGTCATAATACACTAAAACATCATGAACTAGAAAAGCTGCATCTTTTCCACTGTGCTCCCCATTGGATGCGACGAAATCGAGTGTAACAAATCTCAAAATCCAATTCGAGTCTACAAGATGTCCAGTTACAGTATAATACGAACAGCCATTGTTTGCAGTCGAATCACCAATTGTAATTGAGACTTTTGAATTATTTTTACTCAATAATGCTTTCGAATTTCCATGCATGAAATCAAATTCTTAAGAAACATTGTCGTGCATATCATTCTTCCTTGGGAAAATATCTGTGCAACGCCGTGCGAGATAGTTACAAGTGGTAGGGCTCTCGAAACAACTCAGTAGTAGATTGTTGTGGGCGATACAAGCAACGGTCTCACGATCAAAATTTGTAGGTATTTCTTTATCCTCGTGGAATGAATTATCGTCTCATAAATAGTAGTACACAGCGCGACTATGTTAGTGTCGTAGGCACATAGGATTCTCAGCCAGATAGCTATCTTCCGCGGCGCATAGCTATCGGGCGGCCGATAAGATTCACGACGCGGGAGAAGTCTTACGGGCTGGAATTCGTAGGCCAATAAATCTGCGTTGGGAGAGGTGGCTATTGGCCGGGAGCATTTCAGCCACATGGCCACTCGGCTAGGATGATGGAGTTGCACAAGTCGAGGGTTCTCATTCGACTGGAATGGTCAGGCTGATAGACTCGAGATACTTCCATGCATCTATCGGGCTGGTAAGATACCACTCCAGTCCGATAAGATTTGCAGCTGAGATTGATATCGGCGGTACTATCAATCGATAATGTACCAGAAAATCTTTCTATATCCCTGAGGGAAGCACTGACAAATCAATCTTCAACTGGTGGACAGATACTCAAAAAATTCAACTGTCAAGCTAGTGCCAAACAGTGTAAGACAAAACGATGTGCCTGTTTCAAATTGAAAACTTTGTGCGACTGGAGATGCCACAAGAGAACTTGTTGAACTTGTAATAAATGAATTAAATCTCGAGTACAGAATGATATTTTCTAGATTCGAGCTATCAATGATGCGATAGAGTAAACTGCGAATTTCGTTGAACATTGGTGATTCATCATCATGAACTCTTCCGAGTCAATTTCCAATAATGAGCTCCATAATCGCGAATCCAGATTTTTGGGATGAAGTTAAATGATGTTTGGATTTTGACAGCGATCGCTGAGACATGGACGTAGCCACCGCGGCACTGCAGAAGAGTATGAATCCTATTGGCCTGAAGTGGAACCAGCCCGATAGATGCATGAAGTATCTCGAGTCTATCAGCCTGACCATTTCAGTCGAATAGGATCTCTCGACTTGTCCTATTCTATCATCCTAGCCGAGTGGCCATATGGCTGAAATGCTCCCGGCCGATAGCCACCTCTCCCGACAGATCTATTGGCCTACGGATTTCAGCCGGATAGACTTCTTCCGCGTGGTGAATCCTATCGGCCGCCTGATAGCTACGCGCCGCGGAAGATAGCTATCTGGCTGAGAATCCTATTCGCCTTTGACATACAAATACAAAGCTCGGCTAAGGTATGACAGCGCTGTACGCAAAATAACTTATTTTCTCCTCTGATTTTGCATTCATACAGCCAACTGTCACATTTTCGACAGGCGTACGAGAGACGAACAACAGAATGCAAAAAAATCATGTTTCAAATGAATCGATTAACGCAAGAAAATGTAAAAAATGACCTTGTAACCGAGAAAGTTCTAGAGGACGCAATGGAATGAGCTGAAAATTCAACTGAGTCATCTCAAGATCAAGTAGATATGAGAAAAGATGCAGTAGTCGATCTTTCAAGGGAGGTCTGAATTCCGGCATTTCAGGTGAGAATGAAAATTCTCAATTCATGTGTCGAAATATGTCAGAACAAATGCCATCTCTTCAAGATCCACTCTTGCGCTCTCTTCCCTTGGAACAACCTCATCTCAGATGACTCAGTTGAATTTTCAGCCCATTCCATCAAAAATTGCGCCTTCTAGAATTTTTTTAGCGACACAAATGATTTTTTGCACATTTTGAACATTTGTATTTTTTGAAATCCTTTATTCGACTTTGGCGATCATCGGAGTTCAGTGATTCATTCAAAACATTTCAAAGAGGCTACAGAAAAAAATTGGAGCCAAGAGATTGATATTCGCTATGGTCAAATTGCTTGCGCGAGACATCTTGTGGCTACCTCGCACATTACGCCGTGATGGGCCTCACACAGACATGCAACGTTTTTATGTCCGTGTTATCTCGGCCTCTCCACTCTACCCCCTGCAGCGGCCACGCAACTCACATCATGTTATTTTCTGCCATTGGCGGCGCTGCAGTCTATTTTTTCTCATATAGCACATTCGTGACCGTAGCGAATAGTAGCCACAGCACTAATTTTCAATCCTGGGTGTAATCCACCCAGGTGTACCAGCTATGTTATGTGGCAGAAGTGTGACAGTTGAGGGTCAGAATCAACTTTTGGAGAACTAAGAGATCCGACTCAGACTTGTTGTCTACTTTCTTTGACATTTCTGAGCTAGTATATAGAAGCGAGAATAAATGAAATAAAAAACAAAGAAAACAATTGCGGGGCCATCCCTGCATTTGGAATTTGGTTGACACTGTGGCACAAGCCAAAAACCTTTTTGTTTGTGCGTGAGCTAAAATTTAGTTGGCGCAGTGGAAGCTAATTTGATGAGATTCGGGAAGTTGAAAACAAAACACTTCGGATTCAATGAATGAATCTTTCAAACTTGAAAAGTGTGCTACACTGGTGAAAACAGGGAGAAGTCGCGTAAAACTAGTGTGAAGGAAAAGAAATGAGGGGCACCGGCGCGGCCGTGATCGCGCGCGTAAATTGCCTGAGCGCGGACGATATAATTGTCCGTGCGACGATCTCGCAGCTACTGACAATGCGAGTCCACAAGGAGTGCGCGAGAAGGCTGGCAGGAAGAGAGAAAGAGCCGTTGCGCATCGCATGATCTTGATATTCAAATATATTGGTTTAAGTTTGCGCCCGGCACTATACTCTCTTTGTCTCTCTCTAAGCTGACCAGCTCGAGCGTATTCGAACCGCGAGCTCAAATCCGTTGAGATTTGAACACTTATGATTACGAACCCAACGCTCTACGCCCGTGGCCAGCGGGACGTGTTACAAGTTAGGGCTCAGGAAGCTTACTTGAAATGTGTTTCACCGTAGAAATAAGGGTATAGTGTTTTTCCAATTGGATCACTCATTGTGGAACATTACCAGAGTATACATGTATTATCGTAAAATGAGCAAATGAGCAGCGGAACGCCTATTCACCACCGACCTACACGCTGAGTTAACTTTTATAATGCCATTCACTACACACCATTCCTATTCACTACGCCGTTGTACATCGCGTAGTGAATAGGATTTTTTTTGACACTGTACACAGTGATGGACAGTGTACATATCATTATTTACAACGTTATTTTTTCCAGCGGGGTAGAGACATCTCCGGCATCACGTCTCGCTATGGGCACGGGCATAGAGTGTTGGACTCGTGATCAAAAGATTCTGAGTTCGCGTCCCAGTCTCACTCAATTATCAGAGGTCAGGATAGCATCGCTGATTTTTTTTCTTTTCATACATTCTCTCGTCCACGGACTAGCTAAGAAATGTCAAAGAGAGTGAGTTATAAGGCTGAGTTGATTCCTTTAATTCTCCAAAAGTTGACTTGAATATTCGAATCAAATAAAGGAACCCAAATCTGAGTCTAATAACCGAGTCGAATTGAGAGTCAAATATTTTTACCAGGGTTGAGGGAAGTGTGCTTCTGCTTCTTATGCCTGAGTGCTTCTTTGATGTATCCAGCAGCACAGAGTATGTGTCCCACATCTTTTGTGAACAGCGTGAATGCTTGTATGTGATTGAATTGAGCATCTAATTCGCTTCTGATTCTGCATTTGTATCATTTATCTCCCAATCGTTCGCGTGGACCTCGCTAAGATGAATCTCATCGACTCTGCTTTCAATATATTCACTGCGAAGGCAGTTTTTCGCAATATTATGAGGGTAAACACTTTAAACACTTTTTTGGATCATTATATATGGCCTAGGAATCAAACTGACAATGAGAATTGCTAACGAGGATATGTTTCGAGCAATTATGAATGAGTAGAAACTGAATAGTGAAAAATCGTGGGACCCGCCGCACAGAGGGGCCAGGGCATCTTCCTAGGGCTCAGCGCCACGCAAATTCTCAACTTATCGCCGTGTCCGGGATCGGACGGTATTCTGATAACTGAGTGCAACATTCCTCGTTCCCGGACATGGCAATAAGTTGAGAATTTGCGTGACGCTGAGCCCTAGAAAGATGCGCGAGCCCCACTGTGCGCCGGTACTGGCGGTCTCGCTCACGAGTGCGCTTCGATACGGTCGTTCATGAGTCCATCGTTGCATGTGTGTGTGTCTTTTATGACCGTGGTGTGTGTGATTGTATTATGGGGTTCATATTATTCATAAGGCCCATATATGAACTGTCTGCTGCATTCAACGATAAGTGTCACTCGCGACCTAAAGATTACGAGGGCTGCTCAACGCACACGTCTTCGTTTATGGCTCCTCACGTCGTGCAATTTTTTTCCAGTCAGTTTCTATTGCCTACCAAATTCTATCTCTTTTCTTCTCACACTATGCCGAGCTATCCCGCAAATTATACTTCCTTCTATGAGCGGTCAATAAAAGCTTTTTCTAGCTGTCTACGTTGGAAGCGCGATTTTTGACTCGTCCTCGCGAAAAATCTCGCTTCCGACGTAGCACAGCTAGAAAATGTCGTTTGCGATTCGTGCTGCGCACTCGTCACATAATATACTAACTTGAAAATTCGTTTTTACTAATTTTATTATATTTATACATAAGGAATGCAAAAGACGATGATAGAAACAAGGAATCGAATGCGTTAAGGTACGCCAAAATTGGTTCGACTCAAAGAATTTGGCACCGATTTTACTGAAGGCGATTCCCTCGGTGCTTCCTTAGCTAAGGAATCACGAAAAATAGAAAAATCACTCTAGATTTTATGGAGAACGCAGGAGTGATTCGGGATCGACGCAAACTACTTACTTTCTCATATTCCAACATAACAAACGAAAAAAGAATTGCCGGGAGGCCAAGGAGTGCCCATGCCCGAGATCGGCATATGGGGGCAAGTTGGGTACTCTTACCTTATTTATAATGTTATGAAATAGTACATTATGCGAGGAGTTAAAATGGCCGTCAAGGCATACAGACGTACATCGATAGTAGTGAATTAAAGTTAGCTAAAGCGAAGGTATAAAATTAAAATAAAAATCAAAGAAGTTGAATGAAGGTAAGAGCAAGCGGAAAGAGCAAAGTGGATGAGTGAAAAATAAGGGAAGTGAAAAGAATCAGTGAAGAAAAGCAGATAACCACTGCCCGCCACAGAGTGAGGTTAGGCGAGAGCATGGCAGCCGCTGCAGACGAGGCACTAGGTGATGTTCAGCGCAGAAACAAGCCCCACAAGTAGCCCAAAATGTACAAGAAGAAGGGTTGCATCCCTAGGATCAAATAACAAAGACATAGTGAGCTATATGCAAGTGAAAAGAAGCGGCAAAATGAAAGAGGAGGGAAGATCACCGGAAAATAAGACAACAGCAGTAGTGAAGAGGAAATTCATAGAACACTCCAAGGGAGAGAGAGACACAGGATCAGAGAAACTCAAAAAACTGAACAGGAGCAGCTGCAGGAAAATCAACAAGACATGGAGGAACTCAGAAAGATGATAGGGAGCATGCATGAGGATATGAAGAACATGGAAGGGAAAATGATGGGCAGAATGGACTCCCTGCTGAAGGAATTGAAAACAGAAAATGTAAGAAGAGCAGAAGAATTGGATAAAAGAATCACAAACCTAGAAATAAAGAGAGAGAGAGAGAGAGAGAGAGAGAGAGAGAGAGAGAGAGAGAGAGAGAGAGAGATAGATAGATAGATAACCTTTATTCGCCCGAGGGCAAAATTGAAAAATACAGTGGCATATGTCACATATGTTACACCTACATAATAAATATATAAAAAGTATAAATAATTGTCTTTTTGGTCAAGGAATATTAGGATTATCACAGAAAGTGACTAGTCATTTTAAGGCATCGAGAGATGCATAAAAGTCAGGAAGAGAATGATAAAATACATTTCCATATATATATATATATCAGTGTTCACAAGAACGATCGAGGAGAGAGGACATTCTCACGTAGAAAGGCATATAAAGGCTTGGTCCAGCAGAAATATCACAGGAATTACAATTCAGTGGCGAAGTAGCCACGTATAACTCTTTTAAAAAAAGGAAACGCCGGTTGAAAAGAGCCCAAGCCTATCACAGTTTAGAGATTAAAATAATGCCTCCTCTCCACATCAATCCTCTGAGAAGACTGAGTCAGAAGGAAATCTTTTAAGGCCTCTTTGAATACTGATATTTTCCTCAGCTGCCGAAAGCCCGGAGGGAGAAAGTTCCACAGATGAGCACATTGAGCCTGGAATGATCTTCTTCCGTACTCAAGTCTCATATTGGGAACCTTGAGTACCCGCTCTTCTGCGTCACCACGTGCGGGGCGTTCAGATTGGTACCTGGTAAACATCGCAGCTAGGTAGCCAGGTTCTCCAAGATGCATGATCTTATGCATTAAAAGTGCTGCGAAGTACATTCTCCGCGAATCAGTACGTAACCAACCCAAACGCTCCCTGAACGGGGTGATGTGCTCGTCTCTCCTAAGATCAAAAATGTACCTCACACATGAATTGCTCAGTCGCTGTATCCGTTGCCGCTGTTCGTCCGTGGCGTCGAGGTACACGACTGTGCAATAATCTAAATGCGGTTGAACTAATGACTCGACTAGGCGAATTCGGAGAGGTCTGGTGATACACGCCCTAAAAAACCGCAATCCGTATAGGGCTCTATTCACTTTCTTAGTTACTTGGTCGATGTGCGGTTTCCACGTCAGTTCACTGTCAAGTGTAACACCAAGACTCACGACCGTGTCGCTGAACGGAATGAACTTTCCTTCCTCTATCTCAACTCCTGGCAAGTCCATTCTCTTCAGGTCTTTGATATTCCTCTCAGAGCTGAAGAAGATTGCCTTGGTCTTGCCAGCGTTGAGACGCAGGCCGGAACTTCTGGCCCATTCAGCAATTAGTCGTCCTACTTCCCCTAGCCGAGTGATGCCTTCCTTGATCTTAGTTTTCTCGACTTGGAGATAAATTTGAAGATCATCCGCATAGAATAGATGGTATACCGACTTTCCATCTAGCAAACCAGGTAAGTCATTAACATATAAGCTGAAGAGTAAAGGCCCGAGAACGGATCCCTGTGGAACACCCAGATTGGTTTCGAGCCAATCAGAACTACCGGATTTTGAAGTGACTATTTGGGTGCGGCCTTGTAAGTATGATTTTATCCACAGGAGTGCCGACCTTGAGAATCCAAGGTTTCGGAGCTTCCTCAACAGCTTTGACGGTGTTATTGTGTCGAAGGCTTTGCTAAAGTCGAATAGTAGGAGTAAGGTGATCTTCTTCCTATCAATGCCTACTCTGATGTCATCCGTCAACTTTAGCAAAGCTGTCTGGGTGCTGTGGTGTTGCCTAAAACCAGTCTGGAAGCGATCAAGAAGTTCCTCTACTTTCAAATACTCCGTGATTTGGTCATGTGCAATTTTTTCCAAAACCTTGGAAAGGAAGCACAGCAGCGCTATGGGACGGAAGTCCGAGACCGTTGATGGAGCTACAGTCTTTTTCAATGCAATCAGCTGCGCTTGCTTCCAAGTCTCAGGAAAAACGCTATGAGCGAAAGAGGAATTGAAAATATGTACAATAAGATCACCAACTGCCGGAAGAGCCTTCGCGATCACGCTCTGGGGGATCCCATCCACCCCACGGGCCTGCGAGGAGAAATGTTTAATAGCAAGGACTACATTGTTGAAATTTGTGGGCTTAAATTCAAACGAGAGAGAGAGAGAGAGAGAGAGAGAGAGAGAGAGAGAGAGAGAGATCAACGGGCAAGAGATTCCACGGAAGACAGAGCTGAAATACCTCGGTGTATGGCTCGACGACAAGTGGTCGTTCAAGAAGCACATCCAGGAAGCCGCCCAGAAGGCGAGCAAGGTCAGTGCGGCGCTCCAACGGCTTATGCCGAATATCGGAGGACCCAAGGAAAAGAGGCGCGCACTTCTCAACACCGTCACTACCTCCATCATGCTGTACGGTGCACCCGTGTGGGGGAAGAGAGAAGACCATCATCGAGAAGAGAATGGGGCCTGTCCACCGAAGAGCGGCCCTAAGGAGTATCCGTGCCTACCGCACTGTGTCAGGAGATGCGGCTTACGCATTGGCGAGTACTCCGCCCATCCACTTGCTCGTCGCGGAGCGAGTGAGAATCTGGGACCGCCAGAAAGTGATCGGAGCCGAACGAGTACTCACTCCGACGATGAAGGAGATCATCCGCGACAACGAGAAGGAAACCAACCTTGAGCATTGGCAAACTGAGTGGGATTCGCCATTTGCGAACGGCAGATGGACGCACCGGCTGACCCGTGACGTAGCCAAGTGGGCGGAACGCACCCACGGAGAGATGGACTACTGGACGACGCAGGCACTGAGCGATCATGGTTGCTTCGGTTCCTATCTAACCAGGTTCAAGAAGAGGACGACCCCAGCATGTCAGTCATGCGGGGACGAATGGGATGACGCCGAACATGCCCTGTTCAAGTGCAGCGACACCCGGAGAGAGCGCGCCGAGCTGGATGAATGGCTGGGTGCCCAACTAACACCTGAGAATCTCGTCCCGTACTTGCTCCGCAACCAGGAGACATGGGATAGACTCACCGGATACATCAAGCTGGTGATGACCTGCAAAGAGGAGAAAGAGAGGGAAGTAAGGCGCCTCGAAGCAGGCGAATCACAGTGACTCTGCCGATTGAAACAGAAGAGGCCCAAATGATTCCAGGAGGAATCTGATGCACTGAAGAGGGAAGAGAGAAGAAAGAAGAGAGAAGAAAGAAGATGAAGAATGAAGAGATGGAAGAAGATCGAAGAAAGGGAAACAACACCTGCGAGTCGTGAGAAGAGAGACGCTCGATCCTGAGCGCGAGACGCCGCCGGCCCTGAAGTAATGCTCACGCGGTTCCGGGATGAGATGGTAGATGCAGGTGGATCTCCTTCTTGATTGCCCGATGCCCTAGGTATCGGACATCGAGGGGAGAGGGATATCACACGGCCGGGCCCACCTCTCGGTGGGCCCCACCCAAACCCGTGTCCCGCCTGGTATGGCCTGCGTGGGCTATGCGTAGTCCACGTAAGCTGAACCAGTCCGGTGTCTGGGGACGGATCCGAGGGATCCTGAGGCAGATTTTGCCCTCTAACCACCTTAAAAAAAAAAAAAAAAGAGAGAGAGAGAGAGAGAGAAAGAGAGAGAGAGAAGATGCCCAGAAAGAACTAGAAGAGAGAATGGAACATTTGGAAGGAATCCTGCCAGAGGAAATTAATACAATTTTCCTTATGTAATTAATGGACAATCCCTAAGGGCACATCAACAACAAGCCCAGGGGGGCACAGAATGGAATGAGCAGAAAAGAAGACTGGAAGAGAATGAAAAAAGAGCAAGGAGAAACAACCTGATAATAATAGGAAAGAAGAGGGAGCAATACAGACTGAGAGAAAAAGTTGAACTGTGGATTGAAAGGGAACTGCGAGTCAGCTGTAAAATCATCAGAGCTTGGAAAATAAGAAACACAAAAGAAGAAATGATAGGAATAGAATGCGAAAATAGTGAAAAATGGAGGGAAATAATGACAAACAAGAGCAAGCTGAAAGGCACAGAAATATACATAGAGAAGGACCTGACCTGGCAAGAGAGAGAGACAAGAAGGAAGCTGATAGGATTTGCTAAAGAGCAGGCAGGAAAAGAGAAAAAGACGCTGGTAAGAGACATACAAGTAATTATTGAGGGACAAATCTGGAGATGGAACGAGAGGGAAAACAAACCCTTTCAGACTGGCAAGGAATGGAGGAGGACAGAGCCAAAAGAGAGAAACAAAGAAGATGAAGATAATAGCATGGAACATAGCGGGCGTCAAGAACATCAGCCACAAAACATGGGCGAATTTGAAAGAATTTGAGATTATTTTCCTAGCAGAAACATGGATGGAAGGCAAGGAGTTGACAGGGATAGGAAGGAAGCTACGTGAATACGACTTAACAACAATTGAGGCAAGAAGACAGAACAAAAGAGGCAGAGCAAGTGGAGGGATGCTATTAGCAACAAAGAAAGATCTGAAAGCAGAAATAACAAAACTGGACGAGGAGACACTTAGCTGTAAGTTGAACGTCAAGAAAGAGCAATGGAATATAATCCTAACATATATGAACAAAGAGAAAGAGGACAACTGGAGGCATATTGAAGAGCAAGCCACAGAACAAGCAGGAACTAACATACTAATCCTAGGCGATATGAATGCAAGGACGGGGGGAGAGGGAGGCAACGATATACAGGAAAGTAGGAGGAAGTCAAAAGATGAGGTTATAAACGCAGAGGGACAAGAAATGCTGAGACATCTGGAATCACTGGGACTTATCATCCTCAACGGAGGACTCGAAGGAGATGAAGAAGGGCAGTATACATATATAGGAGCAAGAGGAAATACGGTAATAGATTATGCAATCACAAATCTGGAAGGCATGGAGAAAATAGAGGGACTGAATGTGGGAGAGAGACCAAATCAGACCACATGCCCCTTGAGATAACCCTCAAAGGAAGAATAGAAGGAAATACAAAAAGAAGCAGAAGCATTCAGATTTGGGATGAAGAAGCGAGAGAAAAATATAAGAAAGAACAGGAGAGATGGACCAAAACGGGCATCTGGGCCAACCTAAAGAACAGAATAAGACAAGCGACAACCACGAGACAAATTGAAGAAAAAGATACACATTCACAAACCCGGTGGGATGGAGAATGCTGGCGGTAAAAGGAAGGGGTGCTAGAACTTTTCCAGAAAGTGAGAGAAGACAAGGCAAGAGGGGGAGAATACTATGCAAAAAGAACTGAATATAGAAAGCTGATAGAGAAGAAGAAAAGAGAAGAGGGAGAAAGAAAAATAGAAGAAATGCTGAAGGACAAGTCTGAAAAGAAAGGACCCCGCACAAAACCAATGGGAAGTGGCTTAAGGCCAATTTTGATGAATTTTGGCAGGGTTGTAGATCATTTTATGCTGATCAACTTTGTCAACGGGCACCAAGAGCCGTTATGGCTTGTTTTTGAGATATTTTAATGGAAAGTACGCAATTAGTTGAGGTTACGTGTAAGCTTTGTTGTCACTTATTATCGATTTTTTTCACAAAAGGCTATTCATATTCCTCGAACGTATTCGAGCTCTTATATTAGCCAGTAACGTTCAGTCAGGGCAGAGAATCCGACGAGTTTCTTGCTTCATATATAGGGTTCTTCGTATCCAGTGCGAGAGCATAGGGATTTTTTCGTCTTCAAAAGAAAATTTGAAATATTCAACAAGCGAGGCGCGCAAAATCTTGATTAGGAGGATCGATTGGGCGTTGTCATAGAAACAAACAGTGAAAAAAGAAGCAAGGTTGGATCATCGCTGGCACTTCTCTGGCGATCTATGTATCGGCAAGACGTGATTATGAACTGTCTTTGACTTTGGTTTCTCAGGAAAATGAAATGGTTGTCTTGAAAGTGACCTCGTTGTCATTCCTCCGAGTGCGTGAGTTACAAGGATCGACCCTTAAATATGAGCAATGCCGATGTTTGGGGTAACTTGATTTTCGAATGATTTCATTTCTCGCCAAAACGGGGTGACTCATAAGAATTGGGCCATATCCATGGCTCATAAGGTCGGTGCTATGCTTGGGCACTAAGTCTTGATTACAAAAAATAAGTAACTGTAAGTGATTGTTTTTTCAGTATTAATCGTTTACTAAGACTCCTAGGTACCTTGAGTTTTGGGTGTACGCAAAAAGTTCACAGTGAATAAAATGTATCACTGGATCCAATGGTTCATAAGCTGTTTATAAACATTAATCATTTTTTTTTTTGCAGATTCATTGGCAGTATCTATGGAGCATACTTTGAATGAAATGGAAAGATTGGAATTGCAATATACTAAAACCGAGTCTGATATAGAGCAGCAACAAGCCAATATAAAGCAATCTATGAAGCACGTAACAAATTACCGTGTAGATCAAGAAACGAGTGCGTCATGATTGCTCATGTTCGTATAATAAGTGTCGTGGATAATAATGAATACCGTGACAAGAATTTCGAATTTGTCTAATTTCGAGTTTTTTGGGTACCACACTTACTTCATATTTTAGTAAGGCGCATTCGTAATGGCTGTATGAATACAAATTAATTCAGATGAGCAGAAAATGATCCAATGAATATCAAATCTATAATACGTATGTTGAATGAATTCCTTCAAAACATGGACATTTTTCGAGATTGGACAGCTAGTCTTACGACTTTTCTGTTCAGGTCACATTTTTTGGTAAGTTGTTTGTCAGATCTACATGATCAACCATATACCGAACCATCAAATCTCTTCTTGGAATTTAGAAATGACAAAACCGACCGTGGAATTGAAAATGAAATTTTCGAACTTATTTTTTGCTACTGTATACCTGCGGACAAATCTCTAAGGGGTAATTGTGAATTACGACAATTCTGATATGCACACAATTTCACGACTTCTGGCTTATTCAACGAAAAGGGGGTAGACTGGTACCCTAACACCTACTTCAAGGCCATGCTAACATTCTACCAAAACTGTAGAATCTCAAAGGTTATTCAAAATGTTGAGATATTTGCTGGTTCCGAGAGAAGTAACTCTGAAAACTTCCTCCACACAGTGGAAAATATCCGAACTTCTCGCTCAAGATATAAATATTTTGAACGTTTTATACTTTTGAACCAACAAATATTGATCCTTCCAATTGTACACCAACTGCTTTTTACATCTTTCCATTAAATTTGCTGTGATTTCTAAGACATCAATTCATTGACTTCCATAAAAGCAAATTGGTTGCACCATCACTTTGTCAATGAGCGATTGAAATAGGTACTGAGTTGTACAGCATCTCTTTCAATCACGAGAATCAATATTTGATTTTGATTTGATTTTAATACCAGGTTGATTTACACCAACAAGTACCTGGAGTGTATTACTATTTTTCAACATTTGACAATCTCTTTGAGGAGTGACATAACTGATGGATGAAAGAGAAAATCTCACATTTTTTATTCACTCATTCATACTTTCTAAAAGAGTTTTAGAATCCGGACTTATATTGTTAGTATTAAAAGATTAAAAACCGCTCATCACAAGCGAGGAGTAATTTTTGTCATTCTTCGGACACGCCACGGCTATAGCGTTACTCAAGTCAACATTGACAATAATTATCAAACTTTACAGTTCCAGATGAGACTTTAGTGGATGAAGTATCTACTATCGGTTTAAAAATGATTGACACCTAGAGAATTTCTGCTATCCTGGCTCCAAAACAAATCGCTAATTTTTTTAACTGGGATAACGTCGAAGCACACCTAGTCGCGGCCATGATAAAATTTTTTTGAAGTCGATCGGATGACAACTGCGGCTGTAGCTGTTATCAGAATGTAAAAAACGCGGGTATAAGGCCAATTTCAGAGGTAGCTCGACTTTGGGATGCTACAGCTCTGCCAAAAAAAATTCTGGGGCGCTGCAAAAAGTGTAGGTGATAGATATTTGGTTCCCCAATAGCGTCCAACAACAATCAGCCAAAAAAATTAATAACCTTTGGAGATAATCCAGTTATTGTTATCTCGGGATCTATTGAGGTTGAAGACTTGATTCAAAAACAGAAAAATCATAAAAAAATTCTGGATGTCAAGTACAAAATAGCAATATGAGATTTTAAATAAACAAACGCGTGGCAAGGTCGCAAAGTTGAAAAAAATTAAAGTTTGCGCCTATTGTGAGGCTTTTATTGTCTTTTACAGCCGGGGCCCGTGAAATCGTCGATGGGCGAGACTACCCGACCGCGGACCATAAAAGTCGTAAAGTTGCGGTCTCGGAGTCAATTAGGGTACCATCAGTCTGCTTCGGCTGCAATAATGAAGCTGAATTTTCAATAAAGAGAGCAATAAAATTATTTCGAACGCGATTTGGGCCTTGCGTTACTATTACAAATTTCGCCGATTCATCGATGAAGGATTGTCAATGATGAGTCGAACAGTGTATCAATGACGCGTGTGTGCAGGTGTCTTTCTCTCTCTCAGAGTTTCACGATATCTGCATGTAAGAATTCTTTGGCGGATCCTTGAAATGATTGATAATATACAATCAATACTTCATCCACATGATTCCGATGTGAAACAGTTGGATATCATCCGTATTGATAAGATGACAATCAACAGTTGAATGATTTTACCATCATCTTGTTCGACCGATCATTTATAGCATCATAGAAATGAATGTATGTCGTGTTATGGCGCGTTCCGCACAATCAATAATTATCAGTCAACGATTGAACAAGAAAATAGTAAAATCATTCAACTGTTGATTATCATCTTATCAACACGGATGATATCCAACTCTTTCACCATCGGAATCATGTGGATGAAGTATTGATTGCATATTATCAATCATTTAAAGGATCCGCCAAAGAATACTTACATGCAGATATCGCGAAACTCTGAGAGAGAGAAAGACACCTGCACTCACGCGTCATTGATATACTGTTCGACTCACCATTGACAATCCTTCATCGATGAATCGGCGATATTTGTAACGCAAGGCCCAAATCGCGTTCGAAATAGTTTTATTGCTCTCTTTGTTGAAAATTCAGCTTCATTATTGCAGCCGAAGCAGAGTGATGGTACCCTAATTGACTCCGAGACCGCAACTTTACGACTTTTATGGTCCGCGGTCGGGTAGTCTCGCTCATCGACGATTTTACGGGCCCCGGCTGTAAAAGACAATAAAAGCCTCACAATAGGCGCAAACTTTAATTTTTTTCAACTTTGCGACCTTGCCACGCGTTTGTTTATTTAAAATCTCATATTGCATTTTTGTATTTGACATCCAGAATTTTTTTATGATTTTTCTGTTTTTGAATCAAGTCTTCAACCTCAATAGATCCCGAGATAACAATAACTGGATTATCTCCAAAAGTTATTAATTTTTTTGGCTGATTGTTGTTGGACGCTATTGGGGAACCAAATATCTATCACCTACACTTTTTGCAGCGCCCCAGAATTTTTTTTGGCAGAGCTGTAGCATCCGAAAGTCGAGCTACCTCTGAAATTGGCCTTACACCCGCGTTTTTTACATTCTGATAACAGCTACAGCCGCAGTTGTCATCCGATCGACTTCAAAAAAAATTTATCATGGCCGCGACTAGGTGTGCTTTGACGTTATCCCAGTTAAAAAAATTAGCGATTTTTTTTGGAGCCAGGATAGCAGAAATTCTCTAGGTGTCAATCATTTTTAAACCGATAGTAGACGTATATTACTACACAACGAACAGGTGAGGATCTTGATTGAACAACTGCAAGGCGCAATTGAATCTTTCACAGCATTTTTTGAACGGTCCATGGACTCCTTCTGATGCTTGACCTCGTGCTTGACGTAGAATATGAGATCCGGTTTGAAGAAATTGATCTCATCAGCAAATTTTGGCGATGTTGCCTTCCAATCTTCATCGGCTCATTCATAGATGAGAACGACCAATCTAGAGGAATGTATGCGAGAATATATGAAGATGTACAGTGTATATGTAAATATAAATTCTATGGAGGAGAACGAATCAAGCATACCACCTGTGGAACGACAATCTTACCGATGTTCCTAAGCTCATAACAATTTCAGACAGATCATTTGAAAAATCATAAAATTATTCATAGATAAATTTGATTCCAAAACAGACATTCTTTAGAATCTAATTCTCTGGATTGTGGATGGATTTACGATCTTTAGACAAAAAAAAAGACCAAGGGCCCGAGTTGCCAATCTTGTTCCAATTTTTATACAGTTTTCCGTCAGGCGAAGATTTAAAACTGCTTGTATAGGCCTGTGGAAAGTCATGTACCAATAATTAAGTAGTTCCGCGGAAACTCGCTCCCAAATGTCTCGACCTGTTACGTCGTCTACGCGTTCTGAATCGATACTGTCAATCACGTTCTTTTCATATATTCTGTGTACTCTTTAAGCAAAAGGTCAGAATTGACCGTGCATGAGGTTCATGGGTTAAGAACTGCGAATTGGGAATTAATTTGTCAATTTCGTTGCACGCCTGCGGTACTAAATTTGGCATTCGACTCCACGGTATAGCGATACAAAGCTTTCGAACGATGAATCCGCTTAGAGTTAACAAACTTCGACACATTTTGAGCATGTTCCCATAGTTGAGATCCGACAAGTACTCCTTAAGTCGTCCAACGCTATCTCTCTAGAAGTATTCGAGTGAAATTTTACTCGAAACGAGTCGTTTTTCGACTCGAAGGTCGAGTACCAGCGTCGCAGCCCGGCTTCGAGTGATTTTTTGCTCGTAGACCGAGTGAAAATTTCACTCGAATCAAGTTGTTTTTTCACTCGATCATCGCGCTGCTTACTATTCAGAGTATGAAAAAAGTTGGATATTTATTGATCGTTGGACGATATCAGGACGGAACTGCTTAACACAAACAATGAAATCACACAAGAGAAAAATGAAAAAATACACTCTTAACAAAGTTTAGTATTAATTTATGATTGGTTGTCGCTGGGGCTGAATTTGTTCCCCTTCGTATGTCTTCGCTGTCCCATATTTATGCCAATCATCTAATCAACCGAGCTAAATTAGGGATATTGGCAAGACGGTTTGAGGAAACAGTGATGAGGGCCGTTATAACAACCATTTGTAAGTTTTTCGACAAAAGTGGTTTACTGTAAGTCTGAGTATGACTACTTTTCACTGCTCCACGCAAAATAGCTTGAGTAACTGATTGTTCTGGTAATATGGTGATACAATCCCAAATGAAAATCCAAATCTCATGATTACAATGAATGAATTCGACAAAATATAGCTATTTACGAGTCGAATATTAACGCATTGAATGAAATATACGGGAAAATTGAAGGGCAAGCTCTATTTGCATTGAATTGTACATCTAAATTCGTATCAAGAACGTATTAGTATATTAGTAAAAGTGTCAAGATGATGATGTTCATCCCGATTTAGGTTATGTTATGTATGTATCTATGCGAGATTTGCCAAAAATTGAGACGATGAGGCGAAATTCCAAACATCTATTGATTCTTGAATTCCATTCACGTTCTATCTTGGGATCACTCATTCTATAAGAATCCATCCTCATGAATAATTGTAATCGTCACGAAAATTGTTTAAGCCCTTCGATCTCTGTCGAGTCCTTTCGAACTATAAGGTTAGATCACCCAAAACTCAGATTGTTAGCTTTGATCGTGCGTAAATTCTGATATTTTGTGCAATTTAGCTGGTCGTTATTGTTGTACTGTTAAAAAATTCGGTGAACCCATTGCAGGAAGATTCAAGAGCTTCAATTGAGAAGCAGGCTGAGAATCAGTGTTCGCTCTGCTACTTTCTGCTTTGACTTATGATTTCGATATTGGATAATAGTTTTGATTTTTTGGATGAGATCTCAGTCTTTCGGGATGAAAGAATAGTCACGACGTACTAATGACGGAAGAGCACTGCCACCTCCTCGTTGGTTTTCGTTTGACAAACTTATTGATGCGGTGGGTGGCTGATAAACGCCACACGGCTGTGAATACGTTGATTGAGAGCAGTCGCACCTGAGTCCGTATTGTATCACGGAGCAGTGTCTATCTGATTCGTGACGAATACAGAACCGCGATCTGTAATGGACGGCGAAGCGAGAGTAGGGAGGCAGCAGCCGACTGGAATAATTTTTGGCGATACCGGCAATGGAATTCGCATTTTCCTGGCCTAGAAATTGCGAGTCGAAAACTAAGAAAAAAAGGTCATCAAATTTTGCAGTAATACATGTATTTCGATCTGGCGCGTATACAACCATGTTCAATGTATTTTATACTTATATGAGGCAAACACGCCTCGCACTCTTCTAACTTGATTGCACTGCCGAGACTGTCTGTATTTGAGCTATTCATTTCAATAGCCTTCCAAATACTCTTCACAATTGCGGTTTCAAGTCAATAACTGGTAGTTTTCATCCGTCGGTCCCGCCGAAGGGATTACAATCTTCGCTTTTCACCGGACCCCCCGTCGTTCAGGATAGACGGATCGTCATTCAAAGCTTGAGCCCCCCCCCCCCCCCCCCCAACGGCGCTCGAACAATAGTGGCTCTCTCAATGCCCATCTTTCGTGACTTTGTCCTCCCGCCACTCCTACAATTTTCAATCAGATCCCAATATCTCTTCGTCATACTTCATCAATAATTTTTTCCAATTTCTTCCCGTTTGATTCATATCCGTATCATTCAATAGGTCCCGAGATAGGAGAACTCGCATATCTCCGAATGTTAGGCTCGTTGTACATAGGACGCGCTCAGCGCGTAAGCGTAAACGCATACGCTTGCGCTCAACGCAATTCATGCAGGGATTTTCATGGAGCAGCCTCACCAGTCGTTTTCCACTCGGAATTTCCACACGTAAAGAACTGGTTGATGCTTGGTGGGCCTCGACTGACATTATCGAGTTCACCAATCAAGTTTCTCCATGTTTTTCCATGAACAAATAGAGAAAAACATCAGCAGTGGCCGCGCAAACCTTTTAGGGGAAAAATATAGGTTCAGCAATGTTTTCGCGATTCAGTATCCAAATTGGTGGTCGTTTATCTTGCTCCCGCCTAGTTTTTGATCCCAAACAAAATTACAGTCTTCGCAAACTAAGACGGGTGTTCACCAATGCGGATACCGAGTTGCAAACACGTTGCTCAACCTGAACTTTTCCGGAAGAGGCTCGCTGGGCCGCCACTGCTGATTCTTCCTATTTGCTCGTGAAAAAAAATGAGAAAAATTGTTTTTCTGACACAAAGAAGTCATCCGGAGACCACCATCAATCAATGTCATAGGTTTTGTATTTCACCGATAATGAAAGAGCGGGTAATTCTTAGGGTGGCCAACGCTGATGTTTAAAAACATAAAGAACGCTGATGTTTAAAAACATAAAGAAACTTGATTTTTGGCTCGTCAATGTCAGTCGGGGCCTACCAATCGACAACCAACTCTTCCCTTGGGAAAATTCTGAGTAGAAAATGACTGGTAAAGCTGCTTCATGAAATTCTCTGCATTAAATGCTTTGAGCGCAAGCGTGTGCGCATACGCTCACGCGCTAGGTGCATCCTATGTAGAACAAGCCTTAGGGTGTGTCCACAAATGAAGCGTACGCATTGCTCACGGCTCACAGCGCATACCCACGGCTCATGTGCGCCATGCGCTACTCCATCGGATTTTAGCCTACGAGTGATATGGATTTCCCTTGTTACCGGCTGGATCAAATACAGAACTTGAGGTTAGCGATCGAGAATGGATGACGATCTTCCGGGAAATCCATGTCACTCGCCGGCTAAAATCCGATGAGCAGCGCACGGCGCATGTGTACCGTGGGTATGCGCTGTGAGCCGTGAGCAATGCGTACGCTTCATTTGTGGACACACCCTTATGAACTTTTCCAAAAATTTCTCCTGCGGATCTACTCATATATTCCAAGACTACCACTGGAAAATTTGGCAAAAAAAACGCTCGGCGCTCACTCATAGTTCAGGTATCTAAAAAATCATCATTTTTTCTGCATTTTCTTACACTCTGATAACCCCCACGGCTCCAATTATGGCGCGATCTTGATTTTAAAAATCTTTCACGGCGAGCAATTACATGCTATCCGAGTTAAAAAATTTTGCGATTTATTTCTAGCTGGAATTACAAAAATACTCGAGTTGTCAATATTTTTCAAACCCATAGTAGTGGCTCAAATCTCAGTTCATGAAGTTGGTCGAGCGTACTCACGGAGAGATGGACAACTCCTGGTTCACCCAGGCGTTCAGCGACCACGATTGTAATGGTGAGTGAAGGGAAACTCGTCAGCATGTCAAATGTACAATGCAGAGCGCGCGCTCTTCGAGTGCCTGAATATGATAACAGAGATAGCGGAGCTGAAGAGTAACTGGAGGGGGGGGGGTGATCCCTCAACACAGAAAACGTCGTGGGAATCTTACCTCGAAGTGAAGAGGACTGTCAAGGGATCGCCGAATACATCAAATTCGCGACCACCAAACAGGAAGATAAGAGGCGAGAACTGCAATGCCAAGAGCGTAAAGACAGGTGAAAGGGAGGCTGCCAGTGTTCCTCGAGCACCGTTACAGTCACTAGCAACATCGAGCACACGTATATAGACGTCCAACGTCGAGCCCTCAGGCTTGCCCTTGGTTTTCGTATGTCCACTCCTAATCGCGTGGTATACGCGGAGTCGAAGGAACTTCCTGTCTCTATCAGGCAGCTCAAGCTGACTCGAAAATACATACTGCGTTGTCTCTCCATCTTAAATCACCCTCTTATTCCGTTACTTAGCTCCCTCTCTGAAGACATTACCCCTGATAGACCCCAGTACCTTCTACAATTACCCCTTGTTTTAGCATTCAGATCCCTATCTAAGTACAAAAGTAAAATTTATTCTTCCCCCTTTCCCATAGCTTACTATTTCAATCTCCAAGCCCAAGAATTCTCTCCACGGATCCTCATAGAGGAAGGACAAGAGATTAACGTGTCACCAACTCCAGTGGTCGAATTCAATCATAGATTCAGTGGCCTCCTTCGCACGCACACACCCTTCTACACCGATGGCTCGAAAAAAGAATCCGGACTAAAGGTCGGTCTAGCATTTTACTCGCCCGAACTCAACGTCGAATTTCAAACCTATCTGGACGCGAATGCTTCCATATTTACAGCGGAGGCGTTCGCTATCCACCTTACGCTTGAATACATCCAGGCTAAGAAATTACCCAAGTCTATTATTTTTACTGACTCGCTTAGCGTCTTAAAAGCCCTGGATGGCGTGGAATTACCATCTTCCTCTTCACACATAACGATTTTTAGGATCAGAAACATGCTCTGGGATCTTCATAACCACAACCAAGAAATAGTCCTTGCATGGATACCCGGCCACAAAAATATTCCCGGTAATGAATTTGCAGACACCCTTGCGAAAGGTGCAGGGCGTTCTGGATCCAGTATTTATCACCGCCTTCCCCACACAGATTTTTTCCCGGTCGTCCAAGAACAAGTCAAATCGCGGTTCAACAGATTCATCCAGTTAAAGGCACACTTGGGGGAGTATTACTTTCACCACTTCTTTTCCGAATCTCCCAAACCCTGGTTCTATTATTCCAACCTGAAAAGGGACCAAATCGTCCACTTGAATCGTATGCGTAGCAACCACTACAACCTTGCGTACAGTCTTTTCAGGAAAAATCTCGCTGACTCTCCTTATTGTGCTTGCGAAGGAGACGTGGAGGACCTGAATCATGTATTCTGGTCCTGCCCGCGCTTCGATGTGCAAAGAAGCACCCTTCAACGCAAGCTCATGAAGGAAAAAAAGTTTCCACCCTACATAATTACAGAGTTTCTCTCTAACCCCACTCACAAAACCTCCGAAATTCTGTGCAATTTCCTCAAGGCGTGTGACTTGTCCATCTAGACCCTCTCCATCATCCTTTTCCCTAGTTCCTAATCCTCATCCTTCTTTACTAAAATACTCCTTGTTAGCAGAGACCCAAATCTGCTATCATATTATATTAGCCGCTCACAGTCCGCGCGTTCGCGCACAAGCCCGTTGATGGCCGTAAAAGAAGGGAGGCTTCACTCTCCCACCTTGGATGCCACGAAGGAAAGAAGAAGAAGAAGAAGAAGTATATAGACGTGGAAAAGCGACGGAGGACGCGAGAGTCCTCGCGTCGTGACCTATGCATTTCCCACTCCTCAGAAAAAGATCTATGAAATTGGTTTCTGTCTCAGATCCTTTCCTTAGCATACTTACCTCCATTCGATTCTATGATACTAAATATTTCATCACTAATGGGGCTTCAGAAAAATTTCCCAGGTATCTAGAATGTATCTCACTTAAGATGTGTCTCCAGCACAAAATCACTCAAAAAATACCCTGATGATCTACAGAATAACGTAAGTTTCACATCTCTACATTTATACATCTATCATATGTACACAATATTTCATGTATATTTTTTTCTATCTTCGTATGTCAAAACAGAAAACCTAAGCCTGATGAGGTCCACGAAACTTTGGACGAAACGTAGTAATGAAATTTCCATCACGAAATTGTGGGAATTGATTTAATTCCCCACCGCCCTTCAAGATCAATGAGACACCAACTTTAATATCTCACTTAACCTCTCTATAAAATTATGTCCAACGAAATGATTCGGATTCTTTTCCAATATAATGCATATTTCTTGAATCCAATTAAAGGTATGTTACAAAGGTGTGGATCACACCATTCGAAGACTTGAATAGATCTATCACATTGTTCATCATAAACTCAATATTTTGAGTATTGAAAAAAAAACTTCCATTAATCATCATATTTTTTTTATTGCTACTATTAGGTTCATGGATATAAGGTGAGGTTCAATTGTTGAAGATTGAAAAAAGTCTGCTGTAGATTAAATACAGTATTTATTGAACAGTTTCATCTACTCTGATGTAACAGATATAACGTAGCAAGATGGTATCTTTTGTCTTGTGTTGGGATTTCTGTTCAACGTCAATTACATTTCAGTCTACCAAATTGACCCAGAGTTGCCATCTCTGTAAGCACAAATCGGTAACGTAGACCACACTCATTTCACTGATCATGGTGTATTGTAAAATCTTGATGCACGTGGTTGAGGATGAGCAAATGGTCAATCCAAGTTAAAATTGCTAACATCACTGTTTGTGTGCTTAAACGCGATACAGTTTTCAATCGATTGTTGACACCGTTTTAAGTTGTGGTTATCGCTTTCTCAGAAAACATTCGGGTCGGCTTTTCAAGCCAAGGGCTCTGTGATAAAAATCGTACGGATGTGTGCACGTCGGATTAAAAGTTGGTTCCTCTGGCACAAGAAGGATAAAACGAATGTTGTGTGACGGTCAGACGAATCCTCCAACTATCAGAACATTTTTTTGAACTGACTTGATCAATCAGAATTCTTTGTCACTGTTGATTGTCAATTGGAAATCACTGACTTTCTTGGTACGATGCCTTGCCATTTTGCGTCACATTTTGAAGTCTTTGAAATTTTTCATGTCGAATTTTGGACAGATTACGCACAATAACTTTCTAGATATCGAAGTGTACACGTTTTCAAGCAGCATTCACTCGCCATTCCGGTCGAGTTCCTGTTTGAGCCGTATTGTCCCGCCTCACCCTGATAGTATTTCCCTTTGCAAACCATTTTTACCATATCGCTTAATTTGGAAGAACACAGCCTAAGGGGAAAATCTTTTATTGAAATGAGTTCGGTGGTTTTTGTTGTTGTTGTTTCTTCTTTACTATTTTGATCCATCACATTTGTATCTGTTGCATTGTTTATGTCACAACTTTTTATGCTGGGGTCTTTAACACTATCGACACTCAGAGTGGCTGGAACACAAGGAATTGGTATTTTTGTCCGATACACATCTGATAGACCGTTTCGTCCTTGGTTAGATTCTCTGAATGAGGAAGATACTAAAGTTACCAACAGAAGGGATAGAATAGTCGGGAATGTTAGCCTGTTTTGTCCCATTTTTTGAACTTTAGAGTTTGGTATTATCCTATATGTGAGTTTAAAATTTCTTTCGTTTGCTTTCTACGGATCACTCTTCAATCTTTGTCCTCCAGAAATAGTTATTTAATTCAGATATTAAACCCAGTAAAGCTCTAAAACACGATTTCAGTCTATTATTATAACAAATTGGTGTACTCAATTCGTTATCGGTGAAACTTTTTGGCACTACTGAACATTTCAACATACGGATCTCTCAATTTATATAAACCAAATTTGATCGCTGAATAAAAGGCAAGAAGAAGCGCGACACCTGTCTTGGCATGAAAACGTGACGCCGACTCATGGATATTGTCATAAATCATCATTATAATCGAATCGTATCATCCATTAGATTATCTCACACGGTTGAGCGTGAATAGAAATTTTTGGAACGAGAAAAGGCTTCAATGAGACGAGGATGTTTATTCGACAAATATAGTTCTATGATCGAAATTCATTTTATGAAGGAATACTTAAGTCAATTAGAGCAATTAAAATGTATAGATCGACAGCTACGCAATTCAATTGTGTTTATCAAAATTTATATACTTGTGAGCACGTGCTCCATTTTGAAATAAAGTTCACGTAGGGCAATATGATTACGAATTATATAATTTTGAGATGAGGACGACGTCCTCAATTTTCAGCACCAGTCATAATAGTTACTCGAATTCCTACAAAGGAAAAGATGGTCTTACGTGCGAGCAAACTCACGATGAATAGAATGGAATAATCGATTTCCTAGCAGTTGTGCACACAATTAATGGATAATTGAGATCTTTCTAGGGTGTTTTATTCTAAATATAACTCGTATGTACCTGGCTCGAAACTACACTACATGGCAGTTTTCCAAGGACATTTGAGACTTGAAAGGATTAGATAAGAAACTTCCTGTGAACTGAGATTCTTGAATCAAAATTTATTACCGTCAATTATTATCGATGAAATTTCTTTCACAGTGTATTCCTTATCTCGGAATGAATCTTGATCATTCAATTGATATTCAAATCAAACAACCACATGTATGGAATTTATGTGAGGAGCATGGAAAAAAACTGTCACGAATCACAAAGATGGAGAGTGAGCAATAATTATTCCATTAGAAATTGTTTCACCTCACTGTAATTTTACAATGGGAAAGCTCACACCTGTTGGTTTTTTAAGCTCTTATGGAAATGAAAATTCTCAATTTTTGATGTATTACTTATTTCTACGATGGCCTTTCATAGTTCAGCAGGTTGTATTTCACTTAAGAACACCGGAAATCCATTCACAATATAAATGTATTCGTTTGCTAAATATATAAGTTGCAGGTAATGGTACAGTGTTACATAGCTGCAAATTTGTACACGGAAGTAACCATTGTATTGGCCCATTCCTATTTGTTTTGCTGACTCTGCTATATAATCGAATTCGAATCAAACCAGTCGAAACATATGCCTCAACAGATGGAATGCACAACTATATGTAATAAATGTTCATAATATAGAGCTGCCTTTATAAGTGGAAGTGTGTCGAGTACAAGATGCAAAAATGTTATACAAGATGCAAGAATGTATTTAAGAACATAAAGAAGTGAATAAGATTGCATCTCATTCATTCATTCTTTTCCTTTAAGTGAAATCCCATTCACACTTGTAAATGTCGCAGGCTCTTGGTGGAATCAGGCTCTTCGTGAAACGCCGGCCATTCATGTCGGCACTCACCCCTTTCCCTCATCCTTTTTAGGGAAAGACCGACGAGGGGAGGACCAGGTGTCTGGATCACCAATTTTGTCCAAATTTTTTTTCCACAGTTTTGTACCACCTAGAATATGAAAAATCCGGAGTAATTCCATCAAATGAGCCTCCTGTCTAAAGTCACAGGCACATGTTAGAAAGTTATATATATGGATATACTAGCAATGCTAATATTTTTGGCTGTAGCTCTGATCGAAAGGCCCATTTGACGGAGTTGATCTGGGTTCTTCATATACTGCGGTCGAAGCAATAAAATCAGTTGAATTTTCTACAATTATTGTTAATATCAGAATAATTCATCAATTGAATTTGTTTGCCCAGAGGAGACCATAAAATTTTGAACGAAGAATTAGGTTCATATGAGAAAGTTTTCACTGATTTCATCAAGGACAAAACTTCATCGACTCAAAACTACGAAGAGTACTGTATATTTAATAATAATCAATCAATTTACATGAAAATGTTCATCATCGATCAATCGTCATCAATCAATTCTTATTTGTGCAACGCAAACTAGAGTGACCTATGACTATTGACAGATGACGAACATTTTCATGTAGATTGATTAATTATTATTGAATATATAATTCACTTCGCAGTCTTAAATAAATGAAATCTTGTGCCTGATTGGATCAGTGTGAGCTTTCTCATATGACCCTGATTCTTCATTGAGATTTTTTTTTTGTTTTTCATGGTCTTCTTTGGGCAAACAAATGTCATTGGTCAGTATTTTAGTATTATCCAATTGATATAATTTTAGAAGCTTCAACTGCGATAACGACTATGCTCAATTACAATTCTGGCTCGGACCAGCTCACCGAAAGTCTGACCCGGCTTGGCCTTTTTATGAAAAGGCTGGGTGAATCAGTCTTCTCATGAAAAGGCAATGCTAATGATGGTTTGAAGTGAATAAGATGAATGCCGACAAAAACAGCCGGAGTTTCGCGGGGAGCCTAGGATTTTTATGAAGAGTCTGATTCTGCACAGATCCTGCGACACAAATACTTCTGGCCAAGACACAGGGTACTGATACGATGTGACCATTTGTAACAGACATACGCGAGACTTATAAATATGAACAGATGGCTTATCTTGAGCTCCTGCCTTTTTTCAAAAAGAACCGTCAAAATAGTACCGAACCAGATTTCCGTGTCAATAGAGAAATGAATGATGAATAAAAATTTTTGACGGTAAAAGAACTTGCCCATCCTTGATTTACATCAGCTTTCTGGGTGCTGATAATTCATTTATGCTTCACTCACTTTCACAGGAAAGTTCATTGTGCGAGTTCTGGGGATAAAATCACGGGCACAGGTGCTGAATTCATTGTCTCAACTTTCAAAAATTTGCAGACTAATCGGTTTGATTGAGGGCTTGTTGACTCTGAACCGCATCAAAAACTTTGCGATAAATTATGCATTAATGCGTGGCTCCGATAAAAGAATGAATTATATGATCAGAAAGAATTTCTTGTGCATCAAAACAGCCTGGGGCTATATAAAATTATAAAATTATAGAATTGCCGGTAATAGTATGAGTAATTCCGCGCGAAAGCGGACCACGAATTGCAGACATATCTCAGATTGTTTTTCCACTATTCTCAATTGATTCTATGGTCCAAAAAATGAACTTTTCACTCTCTATGGGGTCCAAAAAAAATTTTTTGTTTCCATGGGGAATATCTTTGTGATAGTGTTTTTAGGAAAAAATACCAATCTTTTTTTAGTAAAATGGGTGTAGTTTCGACTTAAGGTAAGATACGACCACGCAAATAGTGGCATTCGAAAGGTCTTCCAAAAATCTATCGAAATTTTGTTTTGAAAAAATTTTTTTGAGGCTACGGACGCCCCCTATGAGCAAAAAGGTGATAAACAGAAAAAATTCGATTCCTCAAAAACCCAATTTTTTAAAAATCTGAAAATCCATATTTTGATGTAAAATTGCGTGTTCTTCCAGGAAAAAGTGGTCCCGATCTGTGTTTTTGGGTTCTACGCTGTTTTTTCTACGTTTTATCAATATTCTCAGCCTTTTCGGTTGAAGAATGGATCTTTCTGCGCATGCGCAGGAATTTAGACTGCTGAAACCATTCTTATTGAAAAGCCGAGAAAATTCCCTTCAAAATGACTACCTGGCGAAGTCAATTCGATGTACTCGATCTCATAGACGGTGCGTTATCCCTTATTACCTCTAAGCTCGACCTCCATCTTGAATTCATAATTGATTTGAATCTTATTCGATTTTTGTGTTGAATTATTGTTGTGAAATTTTTTCAAGCCACATTATATTCTGATTTTGTACTATATTTTTGGATCATTATTTATCACTCCGACCCAGCCCGACCCTAGTTTTATTATTCACACTAATGATTGGAAAAAATGACGAGAACAAGTAATAAATTACGGGAAGTCACAGAGCGCACGACACCACGCGGAGACGCGGAAGGTACTGCCTTACAATATAAAATTGCAGCTCCCCCGGCGGTCGCTAACTGATGGCGCAGTCCGAGCAATTCGACCAGCTCGTCACTTACAGAGCCTCGGTCACTTCATACAAATGGCCTATTTTGATTGATCAATTGACATGCAGTGAATAGAACATCTGATTTCCAGAAGAAAAGAAGGGGTGAGAGGCAATGACTGAGGCTCAAGCGCCGAGTCACTCGAATGTTCTCGAACGGTCACATTTACATGAACATACATCATACCCGATGCGAGGTTCGGCTGTTTTGCGACACGGAGATAGTTTTTCCTTGAGTGTAACAAGATGAAATATCCTTCGTGCCCTTAAAAGGTGCGACGAGTAAGGTGCATGTACAATTTTTAGTGTCAGTGTGACTAAACGTCAATATTCCCATTCGAGCCGAGAGGAAAAATGTCTGTTTAGTCGCACTATGCTCAAAAAAAGTAGATTCAGTGAAACTACCTTCTTCTATGGAATGAGAATAACCTACGGGGCACGGAAAACCCTAGGGGGCGGCTCACTAGGGAGTAGCCGTGGCAAATGCCGGCTAATACGGCTAGTTTTGCGGCAAATGCGCGCTACTGCGAGAGACCCACCACAGGTACAAGTAGACAGAAGTAGCCAAGAGTGGCTTCGCTGAGATTTGAAAGAGTAGCATTTGTGGGAGTATGTTCTACTCCAAACTACTTTACCGCCGCTGGAAGCTACTTCTGGCTACTGCAGAGCTTGTGTTGCGGACCCACCAAGCGACCAACAGTAGACAAATAGTAGCTTGAAGTAGCCACGAGTGATCCGTAGAGGGCCAGGGAGTAACACTGTTCTGCGCTGGGTTCTAATGCCAGCTCATATCGACTACTTCCAACTACTCTCACCCTGTACGCACCACTCGTGGCTACTCTGAGCTAATATTTGACTACTGTCGCTCGCTTGTTGGGTCCGTAACACAAGCTTTACAGTAGCCAGAAGTAGCTTCCAGCGGCGGTAAATTAGTTTGGAGTAGATTATGGCCCCACGGATGCCACTCTTTCAAATGTCAGCAAGGCCACTCTTGGCTATTTCTGTCTACTCGCACCTGTGGTGGGTCTCTCGCAGTAGCGCGCATTTGCCGCAAAACTAGCCTTGTTAGCCGGCATTGGCCACGGCTATACTCTCTAGTAAGCCGCCTCTTGGAAAACCCCATTTATGAATTTATATTGCTCATGTTTGATGGTGAAGATGCTTACATTGCTACCTGTTAAAGGATTCTATATTTATTTTCAATTTTTTGCCCACGAAACCTTTAGTCAAGCTCCACAGGTAAGAATTATAATACGTCTCTGTAACGCAAAATTTCTAATGACTATTATTTGAACCCAATTCCTGGTAGAAATAGTGAGCATTTTTTGCCAATAAACTCGCATTGCTACTGGTCATAGATGGACGGATGAAATCAAATTTCCACCAGGGAATGCCACCAAGCTTGTTTTGTAGGCCGAAAAGGGAATTGGATAATATAATGAGAATTGAAGTCTCGTCGATCTTGAGGGACGGTGGGGAGTGAAATAAATCCCCAGAAATTTCACGATAATAGAAATTTTTATTGCGACGTTTCGTCCACAAGGTTTTGTGGATCTCATCAGGCTTGAGGTTTGTTATTCTTCAGATCGTCATGGTTTTTTGAACAATTTTTCAGTATTCCAACCAGACATAACGTCTGGCTCTCGTCAATACAGGTAAACAGAGTGGTCCACGAAACGTTGTGGACAAAACGTCGCAATAAAATTCCTATAATGAAATCTTTAGGAATTCATTTGATTCTCTAACGTCCTTCAAGATCGACGAGACTTCATCATGTTGAATCTCGAAGGCGACTAAAGAGTACCAATATTCTATCGAAATTGAATGATAATTCATACACTCACATCAAACCTCAAATCAAAATCAAAAGTAGACATAGTCATAATATACTACACGGACTAATCTAGAGAACAACGCCAGTCTTCAATCAGAGAACAAAAAATCATTCAATTGATAAATTAGCGTCCATAATGATAAACCAATCAAATTCCACATTCATTCAGTTTAAAACGGGGAAAAAGTCGGTGCAGGCCCACACCAAAGCTGTACAAATGCAATCACATCTGCAATATTCGAATCCGCAGTTCCATATTGCCTGGCAACAGCATTGAGTTTGTTCCAATCATCGCGGCAGGCAAATCTTGACGAAGCTCCAAATTGTAAAGCAGATCCTCGAACTGGATAACCTGTTAATGCACACTCCGGAAGTGCTGGAACTGAATTAGTAGAATCTGTGAGTGAGCCAACGTAAACTCCACGCTGGTCTAAAGGAAGGCCTTGTTCCAATTTCTGATCGACCGAAGCGGTGAGAAGCCATTCACGAGCGGATTCACGATCTTCACGGCTGATACTTTGTCGAGGTGGTAGTGGAACTTCTAGAGGAAAATCTGTCACTCGTAGATCGTCTACGTCTGTGAAAAATAGGGATAAATTTGGTTAGAAATGAAGCCAATTAGATTTTATGAAAAGTAAGTTTCAATTCGTGATAATTTCTTAGATATTACAAAATCATTCTTTGGGTGATATTTTTCCTTAAGATTTCAAATACAGATCTACCTGCTGTGCAAAATAAAATTTGTGATTGTCAATCTGGGTACAAAAAAATTGTATTGGCTGTGTGGAATACTCTGTTGAATGATTCGTGATACCGTCTTCAAATAATTTAGCCAAATATCCGAGTTTAGAGATAGTTATATAGTTCCCAATGATTTCCTCCTCGTCACTTTTGAGAAGTGGCTAAATAGAAACTACTTTTCAAGAAAAGGAAAATATTCACATTGAAAGCCCTGTAGAAGATCCTCAAAATCGTTTCACGGTACTAAATGAACATCCAAAATTTCTTATTCAAGTAATGCAGATATGTTTTCTGAGCCAGGCTTATTGTTAGTATTATTATCAAGTTGTTTACAAAACTGTCCATCTTTCTTGAGAGATAATTGTGAAAAAGATGAATCATCACAGTCTGTTTCAATTCCCTGACCAACAAGTTCATTTCCGTTAACCGATCAAAACTGCTCAGGGAACAGTTTTCCTACACCCATTCCATCTTTAGTCGATTAGGTAAATTGTTTGTTCTTCTGGGGCTCTTACAAGGGGGAACCACGGGGTCCAGGTTGCCAATCTCCCCCAAAATTTTTTCACAGTTTTGTACTATCGAGAAGATGAAGAATCCAGAGTAACTCCGTCAAATGGATCTCCTGTCCAAAGATACAGCCACTGAGATTTACATTCCTCACATTGGCCCGTGTTGAAAAGTGATCCATTATAGATATACTGCCAATGCTTACGTTTTTGCTTGTAGCTCTGGACGGGAGGCCCATTTGACGGACCTATTCTTCATATTTTAGATGGTAACAAACTGTGGAAAATTTTGGGGATGATTGGTGACCCGGACCCCGTGGCTTCCCCCTTGTTGGTATTTGGCCAGAAATCATTCAAATTACTACTTAATACCATATTCTTCATCAGTTTCAAATCCTGCATACTGTATAAGAGATTCTTGTGTAGATTGAGCTCTCAATTAATCAAGCTCAATTTATGGTCTGACAGAATGTTAGTATTCATCCATACCGTGCGCAATCTTTCCCTCTTTAAAAGAAAGTTTTGAATTTCTTATCGTACTACTCTGAGTATTATAATTCACATTCGTCTCGTAGTACACCCACCATTTGAGAATTCGTACAACTCAGACACAGTTTCCCAAAGTCTCACATTCTTTCATCGAATTTCAGTCAAATTAGAGATAACTTGATAAATTCTGTTTTGGTAAGCTGATCTGTATGTTTGTACCGTGTTCATTTTTCAGACAATCTGACAACACAAGAACGCCGAAATTACCGACAAGTGGGCCGACTTTGGGACAAAAATAGCATTCTTTCCCTGAAAAATCGTGTAACTTGTACATTATGCATCAGAATCGCATTGTGTCTGGGGTCAATTGAAAGCGCACGATTTTAACTTTGGATTGCAAAGTTGATAAAATCCATTTGAATATCTCTGGTCGGAGCTATGAGCGCTCAAAACCGTGTCCCAAAGTCGAACCGGTTTGGGGTGACTTTGGGACAGAAATCGTTACTTATTATTAATTCGTTATTCTATTCGTGAACCAGACCATGCAATCAAATTTCATCATGGTTGAATTAAAGCTGAATGTCTTAGCTTTCCATTGGCCTATTATAAAACTTCATTTGGTTGAATCTAATTTCTATTATCATTTAAAGCCATCGTCAGCATACCCAACTCCCCACTCCACGACTACCTTTCAATATGGAAAATACCTCCAAAGTCAGTTTCTGAAAAAATGTCATAACGTGACTTCCATGGGTCGAAATGAGACGATCCATAGCTCATTTTGAAGCTCTCATCAACGGCTACTTGAAAAGTAGATTTAAATGATGGTATACTCATTGGAATATGATTGAAAGAACATTAACAACAGGTCGACCCAATTTCTGAACGAAACACAGATTTCTCAGTGTCGATTCTACAAAATTGAAACTGGGTAAGAATACACCAATGTAACGATGGATGTGTTAAGGTATCTGTGTAAAGAAGTGAAATTTAGCTCAGTTACTTCGGATTCGTCCTACAAAAGCTGGAACCATAATTTTTTCCTGAAGACTATTTGTTGGATTGAAAACGTGTACTTCTGAAGAAGTCTATTTATAAATTAACACACAGCTGATAGAGGCCCTCGCACCGGTGCGAGCCATTGCTCATTCGTGCCCCAAGTGAGAGTGACAGGTTTCAAAGCCTCAAAATCATCTGCTTCGCCGATCGGACTCTTTCATGGGTCGTCCCAAAGTAACTCCCCCCCCCCCTCCTCTATCCGAAAGTTACCCCAGTTGACGGTACAGCACGAACTCTCGAGTGCAAGCCCAAACCAAAATAGAAATCGAGACATCAATGTCACCCGCATGATTGCAGATGTCCCACGACCGTAACGCTCGTAACGGATTCTCTGCTGAATTAAAGTCATGCCCAATGCATGAGTATACCTTTATCGATGTTCACGCTGTAGCTACTAGGCATGATTCTAGTTTACGCGTCGACTGCTTCATAAAATTCTATACGGAGAAATTGGCTCTGAAGTCGTGGGACATGTAGGATTACCCTGCCTATTTTTAGAACAGGTAATCATACGAGCGTGAATATGCTCGCTTCAATTAAGAAATTGAATTGAATAATTACTATTTCAAGGAATTGAACATAATATTTCTATTAGAAACCATCGTTTGAATGCAATTTCATGCCCGATTTGACTTTGAATCATTTGAACCCACCGTATCGTGAAACCCGGTACTAGAATGCTCACCCATCTGAATGATACATCAATATTCAAGAGCCAAACCAATTGAGGAACTGTGGTAAAATAATCATTATGAGTCGAATAGATTACATTCACATCCTCATTTGTTCTAGCTATTTTATTTGTGAGCTGAAACGAATTAGAATCATGCTTTCGCCTAACCGTATCCCACGTGATAAACAACTGCGATTCTAAGGTGATTATATGAAAGGCCAGATTTTTTTTTGGGATTGAGCTCGGGATTTAGCCCGCCCGTTGAAAGTTTCGCACATACTCGAGTGTAATCCAGTATCATTTTTACTGATTTCAGTGTAGATTGGTTGAAATACAGTTATGTAAAACAAGCGATGCCCACATGGTTATTCTTGAGAAAATCACCAAAATTAGCATTTTCAGATGGCTTAATGATGCCGAAAACTCGACAATTGACTACTATTATTCTAATTGATGGTAATTGTTTTGAAGAATTTCTTGTCACCGGTCTTGATAATAGAGAGAAAATAATCAGTGTCAATCAGCTAAATTTTTACAATAATATTCAGCTCCAAAATCAGAACATGTGACTCATTTTTCTACAGTAATGTTCAGCTCCAGGATCAAGAGAAATGTTCATCTTCAGAATCACAAAATGTGACTCTATTGTTCATGCGACCTCATCGTTGGACTGCGATAATGGATATTCCAAGTCTCGGATTAAATACCAAGCACTCGGACCTTCATGGTGTCACTCTTTCTATGGTCTTTACATGAAAGGTTTAATGAACTAAGACAGGAAAAACATCCTTTCATGGAGACCGCAGGAAAGTGTAACCATCGAGGTCCGTGTACTTGATATTTATATCAAGCCTCCGGATATCCATTAGCGTAGTCCAACGATGAGCTCGAATAAACGATTGAGTCACACTTTGTATGGAGATTTGGACCTTGAAGGGCCTTCTTCAGAGGGTGATACTGCTGAGAAATTTTTTAAATCGAAGGAATTCTTCGGTCAGAGTGTGTTCTTTCCGAAAAACGATCCTAGCCAATGCAAATACGTCGAGAGTCAACAAGTGCATGATCCGATGATGACGATCAAAGTCTCGATCGAATCGTCAAGATGAGAAACACCCTCTCCAAACGGTTGTTCACCAGCGCAGCAAGGGGCACGGAGGCGGTGCATCTTTGTATTACCAATGAAAGAAAATATCCGTATGATTCTGAAGATATTTATCCATACCACATCATCACGATATTTTGGACAAGGTTCGAGAATTATGTCAATGCCCCGCACATGCGCATGTATGTTTTGTCCGAAATATCGTGGTCACATTGTAGAAATAGGATTAGCATGATAAAATCGAGAATTTTTTGTATTATTTTGTAGATATTATCCAGCACCGGAGTTACAACAACCTCGGGGACCAGCACCGGTTTTGGGGACAGCGGAGCTTGCGGAATACGATAATCAGTAGTAACAAAGGAATATAGTCAGACTGAGAGCCGTGGACATAAAAAATGCCACCCTGACAAGATGCATAATCCGGTAGCGGTGAACTATATAGCTCATTTGACGACTATTCGACAGGTGATGGGGGGGGGGGGGCAGCGCCTAGCGATGAATTGATACAGGGAGTGCGAGGAGACTTGAGCATGAAAACCACCCTTACCAATATTTTTGACTCATTTTATACTTGCACTTGGAGGATGTCAGATCTCGAATTTCTTGGTGCCAGTTTATGGATATCGATGGGGGGAACGTGGAAGAATATCAAGATATCAGCGCCAGAGAATGGAGGAAGAAGATGAAATTCAGTAGTAACAGACAGAATCAGTCGGACAGCCAAACCTAGGATTAAAATTTGGAATTTCAAACGTTTGCACGATACGATTACGGCGGGGGTGAGCTCATATTGTAGCTAATCAACAGTATATGAGTTGGTTGTATTGTATAATATCAACGCTGGGTTTCCAAGGGGATAGTCCTTCGCGAAGAATACTCCATCTGGAAAACTATCTCTACCGATATTTTGACTCGCGCTCGGCGAATGCACAATGGGATCTCGAGTTTTTCGGTGCCAGTTCGTGGGTTTTGATGAGGTGGAGCGTGAGGGCTATTCAGATTATCAGCACCAGAAAAAAAAACCTGGTGAAAAAGAAGTAACCTCGCATCAAGTAGTAACAAACAGATTTAGTCAGACGGACAAACTTAGTAATCGTATTTGAGATTCGCAGCATTTGCACGATGTGATTGCGACGGGGCGAGCTTATTTTGTAGGTCGCCAACGCAGTTGGGTATGTGGTATTATAAATTATCAGCGATGTGTTATCGAGTGGATAATTTTTCTCGAGAGATACTTTACTAGAAATGTTAGAATCTACGCATATATATATATAGCATGTTGCATAGCAACTGGTTGCCTCTGTTAATTATAACAAGCCTTGACGACGAATACTGTTTTCATTACTTTTTATTTCTTCACTTGGTCACGAGCGGTTGTACGAGAAGGATTAATAAAGAAGTGTTATCCGTTTTTCTCGACTTCTCTATCGAAAATCCCAACAGGTTATGGGCCTAGCGCGTTTCACTGCGCGAAAAGTTGAAATAGTTTCGCGAGTTATAAGTGGATAAAAACCGACATCGAATCTTGTTCTGGTGCTGCTGCTGCGGTTGGAGTGGTTGCGCCATATCAGGCGCAGCTCAGCTGCTCTGAAAAGGCCGTCGCCGTCGCGAGCTCAGTCTCTCGTAAATCAAGCATCTACAGGCATCGTATCGAGGTTGTGTTTTGCTGGTTTTGGACGTGTTGCCGAGTTATCGTGTCACCGCTGTTGGTGCTGGAGTCGGAGTGGGCTGGAGGACAAGGGTGTGTTTGCGAGCGTTCTTTTTGTGAGCAGCTGAGAGACAGGCGGTATTGGCAAAAAGACGAGCTGCAGCAAAATGGACGGCGGCACACCAAGGAAATTTTATGATGTGGATATCGCACGTAAGTGTGAAAAATAATGAGTCTGATGAATTTAAGAATGTATTGAATATGACTGTCTAGATTGTGTGTGCGCCGGGTCATGTTTCTGAAACACTTAAGTAACGATTTACTAATGTGCCGGTGGTGTGCTATATGTGGTGTGTTCGATGCTTATGTATAAACGAATATTGGACGAAATGATTGAACGACGTGATATTCGAGATGTGCTAAAGTAATATATTCAAACGATGTGTTCAAATCAAAAGTATAAACATTGGACGAATTTTTCATATTAACCTCAAAATTAGTATGAATATTTGTTTACACGATGTCAACAAGCTCGAACAAATGCGAATCAAAACAAATGTTTTCAGACGCGCATAACCTATGCGCAGCACATGATAGCTTTACTAACCTTTACGATTTACGAATCAAAACAAACAAATATGAATATGTATAATCATTGCGCAGCACATGGTAGACAGGAAAAATGTGGAATGTTTGAATGTCCATAAATGACAAGATGCAAGACATGAATCAACGATTATGATTCTAACCTATGATGATGAACTAATATTTATTTTCAGGAAATTATTTATATATTGTATGCGTTTCAACAAAAATGATTTGAAAATGAAATTTGATATTTTAACTCTAATGTATATAATATTCTTTTAGCTGATGAGGAAGATGTGATGACACGATTTGGAATGTATTTCATGAGGATGTACAATTTTGATGAAAAATATCAGGGCAAATTGATTGGAATACATCTGGTAGGAGAAAGTGACATTATGTTTAAGACTCCTGATGGTCTGACATTCCCAGCAAGTGAGTGCCCTCATATTTTAATGAGTAATTGAATTGAAAACGATTAGAGAAATGATTGGAACGAACTGATGAATTGATGAAGTGACGAATTGATGAAGTGACGAATTGATGAAGTGACGAATTGATGATTTGACGAATTGACGAATTGATGAATTGATGATTTGACGATTTGATGAATTGAAATTTAACGATTCTCAATGAAAACAAAAACTGTACAGTAAATATAACATCAATCCTGGGTCTCTAGTTGAGCAAATAATGCTGTGCATTATGAGTTCTTCTAAGACTAGGGTAATTGTTTGTTTATCTTGTGTTCGGATAAATGAATTCTTACTCGTTTCAATTCAATTATACTTGTGTTCGGTAAATTGAATTAGAAGCATAACCTTGAGCATAAAATTTGTTTTTCCTGCAGGCAAATTACTATACCCACACTCCAAAGACTGGTTAACCGTTGTAGAGAAATTGAAACGAATGAAGGAAGATGGAGATGTGTGTTATATATTGCTCGAAGGTGAAAACCAGGAATCTGATGATTCTTCTGATACATCATCAGATGATCATGAAGAAAACCAAAAGGTTATTGAGGCGCAAGTTCACTGTGAACAAGAAAGTTCAACTACTATCAAATCCGATGAAACTCAAGAAGTTTTAGAACAAGGGAATGATTATGAAAATGAAGTGGATGAAGATATATTACAGATGGAAATTGATGAAGATATTGAAGATGCTGAAAATGACTTGACACAACAAAATGAAGAAAATAATGATGGGAAAAACGACGTGGACGATGTGCAAAATGATATTTCTCCTACAGATGAAAAGCCTCTATACGGTAAAGTAAAATCAAAAATTATTAAAATTGAAAATACGAATTTTGATTTGAGAAAACTACTGACTAGAAAACAAACTGATCAGAAGCCAAAATTACCAAAATTAATATCTGTTTCTAAAAAGGACAGAGAAATTTCAGAAAATAACAAATTGACTAGAAAAGATGTGACTAGGGCTAATTCCTCTGATTTTATTATCTCAGGTGAACAAGAACAAAAAATAGAATATGAAAAGAAAACTCAACAACTCAACAAATTGATCAACGATGTGAAAGGACTGCATGGCAAATATAAAGATATGATTGAAAAACAAAAAGAGAAAACTGAAACAGATCAACGATGTGATAATTTACGATGTGACAACAATGAACCAAGAAATTCAACGATGAGAGTCAACAACATGGTAAATATAAAACCAGTAGACAATACCATTACAGTAACAAATAAGAAATCAAATGCAAAAGTTTCACTCAAAAATAGTTCTAGTCTAAATTATGATTCTATAGCAGAAATTGTCAGGAACGAAATGTCAAAAATTCAGTCTAATAATCAGAAGCAAAATTATGATTCAAATGCAAAAATCTTGACTAATAGTTTGCCAGAAACAATCAAGCTCGAAGTGGTAAACAAAGAATCAGGCACAAATCGAAAATATCAATTGACAACAACAACGAAATTTGAATATTTTTATGACTATTTTACATCAGAATTAAGAGCCCAAGATCTATTATACGTAA
Source organism: Eretmocerus hayati (assembly GCA_029851415.1). Classification (NCBI taxonomy): domain Eukaryota; kingdom Metazoa; phylum Arthropoda; class Insecta; order Hymenoptera; family Aphelinidae; genus Eretmocerus; species Eretmocerus hayati. The sequence goes on from CM056744.1 coordinate 7,231,717, forward strand.
TAGATCCAAATATTCAGCCAAACGGCAAAATTGATGAAACAACAAAAGAAAAACATAAACACAAAGTAAGAGATATTTTGATAAATCGACTAGATTATCACTATCACAGTAAAATTTTGAAGATTGAAAATCCACTTGAAATCTTAAAGAAAATAAAAGAGCTAAAAATGAGTGAAACAAATGTGACTAGTACTTCGATAAGGAAACAATTGTATAGCATCAAGTATAATCCTATAAAAGAAACAGCTGCACAATTTTGGGACAAATTTGAAGATTTGTTACGAACTTACGAAAATATATCTGGTGTAACTCCGTTAACCGAAGACGAAAAACGAGATGCTTTCTATAATGCCATAGTAACATCAGTTCCCTCAGTGCAACCTGTTGATTTTATGTGGAGAAAACAAAATGCTAAACAAAATGATCAAGAAAAAGGAATGACTTATGACCAACTTAAATCTTTTATTGTTGAGGCTGAAGCAAACAAGAATCAAGTTCAAGTTGAACCACCACGAGCTGCCATGAAAATTGTCAAAAGAGATCCAAAGGATCGATGCTATGAATGCCATGACTATGGTCATTATAGTTATGATTGCCCATACAAAGGTCAAGGAGTGAAAAAATGTTACGAGTGTAACGAAATGACCACACATATTGCAAATGATTGTCCTCAACGAATTGCTCGAGGAGGAGGAAGACACAACAATAACAACAACAACAACAACACTTATAGGTATGTACACCATAATAATAGAGGACGAGGTGGTGGAAATTATCGTGGTAGAGGTAGAGGCTTCAAACGACAGTATCATTTTGAAAACAAAAGTAACGTTGCGAAACGAGGAAAATTCTCAAATAACAGTAATAGAGGAAGAGGCTCCTCAAATTTTAGAGGAAAATTTCAAAAGAAGCAAAATGACAAATCAGAATACAAGGCTGAGGCGAAATTAACAGAAGTAGATGAGAAGAAAGGTGAGATAAAATCATTTCGATCTTTACTAGATTCATTTGAACCAATGACTCGTAACGACGTGGTAAAATCAAAGAAAAACGATAAAATCAACAAATTAGTAGAATTTTTAGCTGACTCTGGAGCGACAGAACATTTGACGAAATCGAAACTTATTTTCAAACATTTTAGTGAGGGTGAATGTGGATCAATACGATGTGCTAATAAAGAATCATCTGCTGACTTGAAAACGAATGGAATAGGGACTGTAGAGATAATAACAAACAATGGTAAGAGTTTCCAACTGGAAAAAGTAATTTGCGCACAAGATCTCTCAGAAAATTTATTATCTCTTCGTAAATTTGCTGAAATGGGTTTTGCTATTTATCTAGATAGTGAGAAAATCGATATTTTTGATCCAATTTCTAAGGAATTATTTATATCTGGAATTTATAAAAGACCATATTGGATAATGGAATTCGAATTGAATAATAGAGGATTAGAAGGAAGTAATAACTCAACTCATTCAAGTACAAAAACGGGCATACATGCAAATCTAACAACAGATGAACAAAACGAAATGAAAAAGTTTAGATATATTACTCGTAGTGTAACATCACAAAATTCAAACATCAATGATGAAGAAATTTTGAATACCGAGAACGATGTGATTTCAATGGAAACAACGACAGATTGTGATAATAAAATACCGAATGGTGAAAAGAAGAACAAAATTGAAATTGGCAATGTTGAAAAAGAGGAGGGAAATATTAGTAAGGATTTGAATCAATCAACCACTGAAATAGAGAAATCTGAAATAACGACTAAAACAACGAGTGAAAGAAAAACTATACATGAACATTCAATTTTTGATACAACAATATGTGATAGAGAACTTCGTGATTTAAATGAATTACCTATCGTAGAACTTTTAGAATTTGAATCTCCATTTACCCAAAAATACAACAAATTTTTAAGGAACAATAATGCAATGTTATGGCATGTACGAATGGGTCATGCATCAGTAGTTTATTTGAAAGAATTACAGAAGAAATTTCCTAATAACAAGAATTTACAAAAGGCAATTTTTAATGATTCTATACTAGACTGTGAAATTTGTATGATTGCTAAAATGAATAGATTACCTTTTTCTACAACTCGAGCACGAGCTACTAAGCCATTACAAATCATTCATTCAGACGTAATGGGTTTACTAAACCCAGCTTCTTATCCTAAAAACTATAAATATATTTCTGTTTTTGTTGATGATTATTCAAGATTAGCAATGGCATATTGTATGAAAGCAAAAAGTGATACTGGACACTGTTTAAAAGCATTTGTCAGAAGTTCTAGAAATCTTTTGGGTTACGATGCAAAAGTTTGCTATCTGAAAGTAGATCAAGGGGGTGAATATACGGGTGGTTATACAATTGAAGTCTTAAATGAATTAGGAGCTGAACTACAGCTAGCATGTCCTGATACACCACAACATAATGGAGTTGCAGAACGAATCAATCAAACAATCCAAAAGAAAGTAAGAGCTTATATTTACGATTCTGGTATACCTGAAAATATGTGGGATATTGCAGTCTCGGCTGTAATGTATGTTTATAACAGGACACCACACAAGTCAAACGATATGATTATTCCTATACAAAAATTTGCACCTAATTTTAGTTTTGACATAAATCAAGTTAAACGATTTGGATGCGCGGCATATATTAAGGTTCAAAGGAAAACTGGACCAAAATTTAGATATGAAGGACGGAGAGTATTTCTAGTCGGATATACTCGAACAGGTTTTATTCTATTGAAACCTGAAGAGGGAAAATTTTATGAAAGCAGAGATGTGAGATTTAACGAAAAGATAGTATATGGTGATATTTATAGAAAAGAAGATATCAAAAACTGGCCGGTAGAGAATATTAAAATCAATAAAGAAAAATGGTTTCTGGAATTCGAAAAGGAAGAATTATCAAAAACGGAGGGAGAGCTAGAAAAAGAACGAATTGAAGAATTATCAAAAACTGAGAGAGAGCTAGAAAAAGAACGAATTGAAGAATTATCAAAAACGGAGGGAGAGCTAGAAAAGAAACAAATTGAACAATTATCAAAAATGGAGGGAGAATTACAAAACGAACAAATCAGTGAACAATCAAAAACACGAGATGAAAACGAAAAGAAGCCAATTGAGGAAAAATCCAATTCTGAGAAAGAAATGATAACAGAACGAATTGATGAAACCCCTCAAAAGAAGAAAGAAAAGAAACGAAAGAGAGGTAGACCTAGGAAAACTGTGACTAAAAATACTAACGAAAGGAAAAACAATGAAAATTCTATATTTGCAAATATTTCCAATATATCTCAAATAGAGAATAGACTTGGAACAACGATGAGAGCTTTACTAGTGTTTTGCAATGACGACGAGAATTTAAATGATCAATCAAGACTCCAATGTGATTTATATCATGCTCTCATAGCTCAGATCAATGACGATCCTGTTTCTTATAAAAATGCAATGGAAACTGACGAAGCGAAATTATGGCAAGGTGCTGTTAATGCAGAATTCCAAGCGATGGAAAAGAATAAAGTCTGAAAATATGTAGAGAGACCTAAAATTTTACCAAATGGAAAAAGGCCTAATTTATTAGATTCAAAATGGGTGATGAAGAAAAAGCCAGAACAAGATGGTAGCATAAGATATAAGGCACGATTAGTTATACGAGGCTTTTTAGACTCAAACAATTACGATTTGAAAGACGTATATGCCCCAGTTTCACGACTAGCTTTAGTACGAACTGTAATTGCAATCATAAACAAACTTGATCTTGAAGTATGTCAACTTGATGTAAAAACTGCATTTTTAAATGGTACAATAGAAGATGAAATTTACATGGAAATTCCTGAAGGTGCAAATGTTTCAAAAGAGTTTAGACAAACTAAAGTATGTAAACTATTAAAAGCACTTTATGGATTGAAAATAAGCCCAAAAAGGTGGAACAAACGTTTTACAGAAGTAGCAATTAAAATAGGTTTAGTAAATGATGACATTGAGCCATGCTTATTTTATTGGATAGAAGGAGATCAAATTTTGATTTTATTATTATATGTTGATGACATGTTAATTGCAAGCAATAATAAGAAAAAGTTGAACGAAGTTAAGACAAAATTACAAAACGAATTCGAAATGACTGATCTTGGAATTCCAAAAGAATTTCTTGGAATTACAATTATTAGAGATAGATCTAACAGTAGAGTAACTCTTATACAGGAGAATTACATAGAAAAATTATTAAATCGTTTCAAAGAAAATGATGTGTATCCTAAAAGAACGCCAATGGTAACAAATCAAGTAGCAAATAGAGAACGACGCGAACGAGAAGAATCAAACAACGATGAAAAACTTCCGGAAACTGAAACTATAGAAAACTTACCTTATAGAGAAGTATGTGGATCACTTTTGTATTTAGCAAATGCAACACGCCCAGATATACTATATGCAGTAAATGTTCTATGTAGACATCAAATCAATCCAACAATGCACGAATGGAAAATGGTCAGACAGTTACTTGGATATCTTATGAAAACAAAGAGTTTAGGATTAACTTATTACGGTAAAGAAAACGATTTGCAAGCTTTCTCAGATGCAAGCTTTGCTGATTGTAAAGGTTCTTTAACGACGTGTGGATATGTGATACGACTTTTTGGAGATTCCGTAGCTTGGAGAACTCATAAGCAGTCTTATGTCGCATTATCAACTTGTCAAGCTGAATATGTAGCGATGTCTGAAGCTTGTCAAGAAGCAATATCTATTGATCAATCCTTGAAACTAATTTTTAAGAAATCTTTTAGCCCAATCACTTTATGGTGTGATAATAAAGCAGCAGAAACGAATGCAAAAACGAATGGTAATAAGCTTCGTCATATGACTGAAGTACGTGAACATTATGTAAGAGAATGTGTGAAACGAAATTTGATACAAGTAAAATGGATACGCTCCAGAGATCAGATGGCTGATATATTCACAAAGCCCTTATCTTTTCTACTACATGAACGATGTGTGGAAAAACTAATGAATGCGACCTGGAACCATTAAACGACGTGATATCAAAATAATCATTTGTTCTTTTCTGTTTCAGATCAAAAACCTACATAAACAAACAACGATACTGATTGATAATAATGATTTTATGTTCATGACTATGTTAGAAATTATGTTGATTTAGATTAAGTTAAATGTTCAGATACCTAAAATAAGCTTAAGTTTGATATGTTTGAAGATAAGTATATATATGCGGGAGGGAGTGTTAGAATCTACGCATATATATATATAGCATGTTGCATAGCAACTGGTTGCCTCTGTTAATTATAACAAGCCTTGACGACGAATACTGTTTTCATTACTTTTTATTTCTTCACTTGGTCACGAGCGGTTGTACGAGAAGGATTAATAAAGAAGTGTTATCCGTTTTTCTCGACTTCTCTATCGAAAATCCCAACAAGAAAAACCAACCCTACCGGATATTCTGACTCATTCACTTGCAACTGACGATCCACGATGGGATCTCGGGTTTCTCGAAGCTAGTTTGTGGATATCGGTAAAAAAGAGTGTGAGGGACTATCAGGATAATTAAGGCCACCCATATAAAACATACGATTCCATGAATATATATGATCATGGAATCCGAGGATTCCATGGTCATATATGATCATACGTGAAACCGCTTCAAACATTTTATTTTTATTCCAGAAAGTTGAGATATATTGATTCAAACGTATTCTAACATTAATACGTCACGATACTGATCATATACTACTGAAAAAAATCTCCCCAGAAGTCGGTTACGAGTTCCCAAAAACTGACATTTTTGACGGGAAATGATATTCAATGTGGATTTCCTCTTTTCAGTACTTCAAATGTTCAAAACCTGAGAATGATTTCGGGAAAAAATTTTCTGAGTAATATTCGATCATCACCGTAAAGTATTGATGTTGTAAATTAGTATATCACACCTTTCCGGAATGAAAATGACAAATTTTGAAAACAATTTCATTTATGACCATATATGACCATGGAATCTTATGTTCTACATGGGCATGGTAAAACTCGGCAAAGGGAGTCGAAGTACGACATCCAGTAGTATCAGACAAATTTAGTCAGACGGATGAACTTAGGAATAAAACTTAGATTACAAGCGTTTGCTCGATGCGATTGCATGGGAGCTGAGCTCAATTTTTAGCTCGACAACAGTACCGAGTGTGTTGGGGAATCAACGCTGGGATTTTCGAATGGATGATTTTTCTCAAATGACACTTCACGAGGAGAACCACCCCATTGATATTTTGACTCTTTCACTTGCACTTAGCGGATGCATGATACGATTTTGGATTTCTTGGCGCCACTTTGTAGATATCAATGAGGCAATGCGTGGAAGCTAAACACTTGGAGTCCCAAATACTAATCCTGGATTCCTAATATGTCTGACCAATTCTGTCTGTCACTACTGGACGTCATATGTCTCTTCCCTCATAGGGTCTTCCTATAGTGCTGATATCCTGGTTTTTTCCCATGCACCGACCCATCGATATCCACAGACTGGCACCAAGAGATACGAGATCCTATTGGACACCCTCCAAGTGCAAGTATATAATTAGTCAAAAATATTGGTAAGGGTGGTTTTCATGCTCAAGTCTTCTCCCACTCCCTACATCAATCCATTGCTTGGCGCTGGTTCCCTCATTACTTGCCGTATGGCATCAACCGCGAGCTGTCAAATGAGCAATATGGTTCACCGTTATCGGATTGTGCATTATCTCAGGGTAGCATTTTTTATGTTCAGGGCTCTCTGTCTGACTATATCCGGTTGTTACTACTGATGATCGTATTCCGCACGCCCCGCTGTCCCCAAAACCGGCGCTGGTCCCCAAAGTTATTGTAACTCTGTCCCTGGATAATATCTACAAAATAATCCAAAAAATTCTCGATTTTATCATGCTAATCCTAGTTCTATAGAATATAGCTTATAAATATATAGCTTCGGAATCATAGGAATGTTCCATTTCAAAAGTAATACGAAGATGCACCACATCCAAGCCCCTTGCTGCGCTGATGAACGACCGTTTGGAGAAGGCGTCTCTCACCTCAACGAATCGATCGAGCCCTTGACCGTCGTCATCGCATCATGAACTCGTTTACTTTCGACGTATTTGCGTCGGCTAGGATCGTTTTCCGAACAACCCGACCCCAAAACAATCTTTTGATTTTAAAAACTCCTCAGCAGTATTCAACCTATGGAGAAGGTCCTCCCTACTGTTAGTGGCCTGATCAACACGATGCAAAATCAATTTAAGGTCACCGCTCCTAAGCCATTCCTCCGTAAAAATTTTGCACTCTCCTTTTTCACTTTTAGTAAAATCCCATCGGTAGAAAGAGTCTAGTCTCAGCATTCCAGTGATAAAATACATGAAAAACAATTCGTTCAATATTGTATTCTGACAGAAGGATCTGGTAAAATTTGACATATTGATCACCTCAAACCTAGCACCAAGATCATGCGTGGAACTCCAACTATTACAGTCTACGGAACTGATAGTCTAACCCTCAATCTTCAAAAATAAAAAAAATGTGATGGTGTATCGACCTGGAATTTCAATACGCGTTGGAAGTTTTGAAAAGAGGTATTCGGAGCTCAGTATTAGAAAAAAAATAGGAGGTCGTTACATGTTCCGGGTAAGTTTTCGCGGTTATACCTACATACCAGTCAGTGAAAAAATCAGCTCAAAATCTAAAATTGTCCACATTTGATTCCTAGGTGCTCTTCAAATCACAAGGACATACACCTTGACATGCTTACGATCAGATTTGCGATGTATTGTTTACAAGTCAATCATGAAGGGAGTGGGTTGACTCATTACTCTACCGTCCAATTGAATCAGTGTTCACTATCCAGATCTAGAGGAAGTTTAGTCAATTTTACCTCTTTGCAATCTAGATCTGGAAGGGATGCATTTAATTTGATTTGTAAACAGCTCCTCATTTGTTATAGAATCAAGTATCTACACAGTAGAAAGGAACAGCCGCAAAGTTGAAAAAAAAAAAAAAAAATGCCAAGGAGAACTGCGCATGTGGTATTTTAAGTCTTGACGCCCAAATTATGAATCTATTTCGACCGCTATTGGATCCGCTACTTTATTATTGAGATGCGAGCAAAGAATGTGAGAACCCCATTTGATTACATGTATTTCGGTTAGCATCACCGAGATTCACTCGACGAATAATGATAGCATAGTGGTTGATCCAACATCTTCGTGCAGGTTGGAAAGGAAGAAATATACATCTCCATAGGAGATTCATTTGTAGAATGAAGTGGTGAAATCTATTTTTCGATGTCAAGCATCGTTGTTGAGAAGTAAACAGAATAGTACCAGAACCACCAGCAGAACGCAATCTGGCAGCATCGTCCTGTGCCTCTGATTGAATTGAACAACAGGATACGGGGGTCGGAATATCACTTTGGTCACAGTTCCCTATGCAATTTCCCGATCCGATTCCGGGCTCAGGTTTGACCTTACTCGACAGGTTGTTTTTTCAAATTGTGAGAAACTGTCGTGATCTTCCAGAAAGCATTAATTTTTCGAAATTTTGCGAATTTCCTATGTCGATCGATTGAGTGCTAATTTTTACAACCATTCGGAAATCTCTTTGAAGTACTCATTGAGTAACTATTTTGACTGGCTGAATATGATACCGGTGATACCATGATCGAGGGACGCTCCTGGAACGTACTTTGAACTGACTTTTCGAATTCCTATCTGCAGAATTATAATTATTTTTGGGGAAGCACGACAATTTCTCGCTATTTTAAATGACAACCTGGCGAGTAAGCTCAAAACTGAGCCCGGCATTGGATTCTGCGTGAAAAACCACATAGAAAATCGTAATCAAAGTGATACCCCTGTATCCTGTTGTTCAATTCAATTAGAGGCACAGGACGATGCTGCCAGATTGCGTTCTGCTGGTGGTTTTGGCGCTATTCTGTTCAATTCCCAAAAACGATGCTGGGAATCGAAAAATGGGTTTCACCACTTCATTCTGCGGATAATCTCCCATAAAAATGCATGCTCCATCCCCTCTAACCTGCACGAAGACGTTGAATTAGCCACTGTGCTGTCGTTGTCCGTCGAGTAATTTTCGATGCTAATCGAAATACATGTGATTGAATGGGGTTTTCACATCCTTTGCTCGCACTTCAATAAGGTAGCGGATCCAATTTCGGTCGAAAAAAATCCATAATCTGGGCAACAAGATGAAAACACCACTTGCACAGTTTTTTTGACATTTTTTCTAACTTACCGGTTCTTCCTGTCCACCGTGTCTCAGGCGATTGCTTTTCCTTCGAATTGATTATCCGAAAAATCCCACCAACTCACCGATCTGATTCCATTTTTGTCACGTATTCCAATCAATTCACATGCCAGCATCATTTAAGAACATTTTGTAATCAGGGAATTTCGACTCACCTAAGACACTACCATCACCCTCGTCAACGCATTCTTCCAAATCAAGAAAATGATTGAGAAATACGAATGCCTCGCTTCCTAGACCAGCAGCTCTAGCTTCATTTCCTGCCTCATAGTAGGCTCGATCTGCCAAAATAATATCACTGTAGCGCAGCAATGAGACAGACGTCTTGAGTACGAGATTGGTAAGTGAATCTCCAGGCGCTGAACGAGCTACGCAACGCACTGCTGAATAGTGGGCTGCTCGTAACAGGTGCTCGAATCTTTCTTTGGTCTGAAGGAGATAAAAATTTTGCGTCGTTACTCTGAGATTCAGTTTTTCATAGATAATTTTATTCGAGTCAATTTAGGAATTAATTTGGAATCTCTTCAGTCCAGGGTCAATATTATGATGCTTTGAAATTATGGTTGAATAATTTTTTTGGACAAAGCCGAAAAAATATTTTTAGGCCGCTGTAAATGTATTAGATTGAACTCTGATATTCCGACCAATTGAACATTTTTATCTGCGATTGGCTTGGTACACTTCGGCTTTGAAAAACTCACGCGGAGGTGCAACCTGGTCAAAAGTAGCTCCGATACAGGTAGTATTGTAATCCATGATTGAAAGGATCAGTTCCTGAATAAAAACTCCCATCTCGAAGAAGATGTCTGATTTTAGAACACTCAAATTTTTTGATGTTGTTGAAAGTGATAAGGATTCTGTACTCTCATGTAAAAGCCCCGCTTCCCTGGGAGAAATGCACTTCAAAGTAACACATTAATAGCGTTAAATAGGTCATTTTCAGCTAGTTGAAAATTGACAGTTTTATGGCCAATTTTCTAACATTAAGAATACCTTTTTACATTGCTGGTAGCTCTCAGCAAAATTTCAATTAATCAGCTAAGCCATACCACTGACTTTGTTTCACACTATACACACTATCAAAATTTTCTCTCAAAAATGGATTCTAGGTTTTCATCAACTTCCAAGCGTGACGTAATGAATTATGAATAGGTCAATAATCTATTCAGAGCTAGAAATCAATAAAATTTCAGTTCTCACTGTCGAAGCTGACGAGCCTTCAAGTCCTTTGGTCAAATTCAGCAACATATTTCGAAGTTTAGCAAGGTAAGAGTAGTCTGTTCTCGTTGCATCTGAATTCAGCACTCTTTCACTCAAATGATAATACAGATTGAAATTTTGACTTATCGGAGGAGTGCCATGTTCTGTGTATAACTCCAGAGCATCCATGACATCACCAGATTTCAACAATTGAGCTGCTCGTTGGGCCACGTATCTGTGTAGGATGGAAGCTCCTGCAGAAAACAAATATTAATAAGTAGTAAACGAGTGGTAATAAGTGTAAAATGTTGAATTTTAGGTTGTTCCGAGAATATCTTTCACGTTATCAATTCAAAGAATCTAGAGAATTCTAAAATTTTGAAAATTACGAAGGTTTCGTACGGTAGAATTTTCTGCTCATCTGATAGTCTGTTTAATCTATTCTACTGGATTCCATGCTTCAGTGAGAAGTGTGTTTTAGCTTACCTTGAGACTTAGCAGTTTCAAATACTTGACTCCACTGTCCTTTCCGTACGAGTATGTCCAAAGCTGCATCAACGTCGACTCTTGCAAGATTTTCAACTTGACCCTCTTTGATCATAGCTTCTCTGTATAAGTCATCTAAATAGATTTCGAGATCTGGAGCCAATTCGTTGACGATTCGTTTGGCTTTGTCCCAATCACCTATTGAAGCTAATGCACTTACTGCATCCCTTATGCGATCTGCCTGAAGGTAAACCTACAATAATTTGATAGGTATGAGAAACAAGCATAAGAATTTGGCTTCATTGCTTTTGTCAGATTTTGGGTTCTTCCAGGAAGACTTATCATAACAATTAAATGGATACCGAAACTGAAATCGAATGCAGCCAAAAGAAGCAAAATAGGAATTCAAACGAATACAGGAAAATCATGATCATGATTCGTCCGAGGATTCGTCACATAATTATTTACATGACCACGAGGGATTGATATTGTTGACCCATGCACTCAGAGTGTTCCATTATGATGAACAAATTTTTTTATAGCCACAGTTGTACTTCGTTCCACAATCGCGGTTTTCCACGACTCGTGCTGAAAATGATACTTGTCGTGGAAATCCTGTGATTGCAGAACTCGGGTTCATGATCAATTTCCAATAATGGATCATTATTCTTTTCAGACACGTCAGAAAAATCTGAAAGAATTCTCAAAATTCCCCATTTATACAAGAAATGAATCAAACCAGAGACCGAGGCCAAATACCTAATTGCAAGCAAGGAAAAAGATCGAAGAATTTTAAAGATCCTAGTTTTACATACATTTTTCTGTCCTGTATATATCAGAAAAACATTACGTTCTTCAAAAATTTAGTGAATTTCAGACTGTTTCTGCCTTTAGTTTTGATCTCAGAAGAATTCAATGATACTTCCCTTCGATCGATCGCCGTCTTATAAATTTGGCAGATTAGATTTTGGCCTATCATGGTTTAAGTAATCGGATAGAGCTATTAATAGATGTGATTCAATTCAGTATCTCAACTTGAACCAACCTGAGCAGCCAAAGCCTGTTCACCAGAAGCCAGCAATTTAGCTGCAAGCTCTGGTCCAACTTGAGCGGCAAGTTCTGGTTCTGCTCTCTGAAGAATTATTTCAGCTGCTCGGGATAAAACTTCTCTCGAAGGATGAGGCTCGCGCATAAGAATGTCTAAGGCTGCCCGAAGTTCGCCAACCTCAAGCCAACTACGAGCTTCCTCCAGAACAGCGTCAGGTTGTTGAATTCCTCCACGTTGGCCTAGTTCTCGACGAAGAGCAGCTTCCTGGCTTGGAAGATATTCTCGACAGACTCGCATTGCTTCAGACCACATGCCAGCATTCTAGTAATAAAAAAAGAAAAAATATATGAGAAATACTTCATCTGCTAAGTACATATTTTACTCACGGTCGTGTTTTACTGGATTTTTTAAAATTCTAATACTCTTCGAATACCTCATTTTTTGTCTTTCGTGTAGATTGTTAGGAATAAAAAATATTTTCGTCGATGATGCATAAAATCTGGTATTAGAAAGATGAGTTTTGTATCCTCAATCGAGCACGAATGGAATTATTTAATTTTGAATGAGTCATGGCTCGAATTGGATGTGTTATCAAGATGTAATAACGGAAATGGAATTTTTTGTGCACGCGAGGAGGGCTTGTGTCAAATTGTTGGTTTTACTTGTTTTGTTGTATTTGTAAGTGAGACTAATTCCCTGAGCCAGTTGTTATGACACGTGTGTCAATAGAAAGAAGGAGAAAAGCTTGTGAATCATTCCAGGGTGGCCTCGCTCGAGTTTCTAAACATTTTGACCACCAGAATGCATTATTTTAGTATCTTCAATGATCGAATTAAAAAGTGTAAAACCCTGGAATGAAACGATTCATGCCAGATCAATCATTTTTGATTATCTTATGCAAACTTTTGAACAGTACCTTCATTTTTTCGCTAAAATCATGGTGGAAATATTGAAATAACTTATTATGGGAATATATGTCTGCCTTATTGTAGGTAAATCTCAAACAGAACTGTGCATGCTTTTGATGGATCATCAACTACAGTCTACCCACAAGAAGATTAGGAAATTTTGAGAAAATCATTGAAGTTCACGACTCTAACAAATAATTAGATAAATCCGTATACCTTATAGTGATTGATGATGATTTCAGGTTTGTGAGCTCGGAGTAGAAGTGATTCGGCTGTTGCAAAATCTTGATTTTCAGCGGCCTCTGAAGCTTTTGCGACAAGTACTTGAGACAAGCCTTCTGGACAATGATCCTGAGCAACATTTTCAGCAGCCTTCCAATCTCTTGTATGAATATACATTTGCACTGCTTCCATTGCCTTGCCCGCTGTTAAAAATAATAAAAACGTCAATAATTAATCCTATCCCTTGAAGAAAGGGTGAAGGGCAAACAGATATTATGAGACATTCATGAGTTTCAAGTCAAGTAGACGTAAATAAAAATGGGATAGTTCTTCGTTGACTTTTACTAATGTATCATGGTAGTTCCAAGACCAAGTTCGAAAACCCAAAGGATTTGAGCGCCATAAATTTCATAAGAATTACTTTACCCGTGTCCTCGGGAATGATCTTCTCATTCTTTAAGATATTTTCGAGTGTATCTTGTGATCTTGATCGGTAGCTGATAAATTAAACTCACATATCCTAATTTAATTCTTTTCAAGAGAGAAATCAGTAAAAAATTTTGGATACCGAAGCCTCGCCAAAAATCAACGATCACATAAAATATGGACTCAAAATTATGACAGTTTCAATTTCAGTCGGGTGTGAGCGATACCTTTACTATGGGCTATTTTTGTGATAAACACATCTACAGTAATGAATGGGTTAGATGATCAAAGTTCAATTTATAAAGATTGATCGATCAGTTTTTCTTTATACTAGATATTGATTGAACTAATCAAGATAGTAGAGATTCTCCTATAGAGTTAAGATCATTCATACTCGGTCTACAAAAAAACTGATCTTGATTTTCACAAACCTTTTAAAAATTCCCTTTCGGCATCAGCAAAACGGCCCTCATCCTCAAGAGCCATCGCGTATCTGTAGTGAGCCTCTCGTTGCTGCTTTGAATCTGCATATCTTGCTATCTCAAGACTCCAGTCAAAAAGTCCAGCCTCTGCTGCAAGTTGTAAACACGAATCTAGATAGCCAAGCCTCGAAAGGAGCCTTGCACCGAGTTCTGGAGCCAAACTTCGAGCCCACATCAGTGCCACCTTGAGAAAGTAAATACATCCGTTAAAAATTTGTATTGATCTGGGTTTTTGTCGTGAATCTGAATGATGGATGATATTTAGCCCCTGAATCTTTGAATAAAAATTTCACTTTATTACAGGAAAAATTATGACATAGGATGATCAAGTTAGCCTGTTGTCAAAATGATGTGAGGGTTTTGAGTCAATTTATAATCCCGACAAAATTTGGACCATTTTATACAGCCAACGTTCTTCCTCGCTGAAAAAATTTTCGACTTAGTAGAGAGTCGAGAATTGTTTGACTCAAATTCTGTAGTTCAAGTTTTTTGCGAGCTAGATTCGGAATTTTCGGGCGCGGGAGGGCTCATTCGACAGGAAATTCCAATCCCCAGATGGCCTAGTATCTGATATTGGCGAAAACTGTTTTGTTATTGAGGAATAAATCGGAATAGTCGAGGACGCCCTCTGTCCCACCAAAAAATTGCCTTCAAGTTTTTCTCGATTCCTAATGAATGAAATGCCATGAAACTTTGCATGGTATTTTGTTATAAGATTTCACAGGAGGCCTAGTATCTGAGTAACACATTTAGTACCAATAAAAGCGCATGGACAATAAATACCGCTCTCAGAATTATTGGATGCAGCTGCAACCTGAGAGTACGCCGGCGTGTGTCTGGTTGCGGTTTTGCGGGGACTCCAAACTAGCCTTAAACCACATTGAACGCCTTTTCATCGATCCAGAAACACTGATTCCGACCTATTTTGATGTTACGAATACGTTCTGAGTGGTAAAAAGGTCATACTGCAAGACCTTTTGAGATAACCATGTAGAGGCCGTGTAGAATACACTTCGATGTGGCCTTCTTGTTTCGCAAAGCATCTCCGTATTTCGCTCATAAAATAGCTTCAGGTCCAAGTTTTGCAACAATGGAAAAAGGATTTTGAGCAATTGGAAAGAGAAATTGAATAGACTGAGGTACGATGCTGGCACCGGCTCTACTAAACGCAATTTCCTCGGCAATTTCTTAGTTGGTCCAACATCACGAAAAATCAAATACTTTAAATTTCCTGGGAAATGTAGGAATGCTGCAGGGTCGATCGAAACCACTCATTTCCTCATATCTCAACACAACGAACGTTAAAAAATTTGCGGGAAGATCAACAAGTACCCGTTCCTGAAATCGACCTACGGGAGCATGATGGGCATGATTTTCTTTGTATATCATAGACGTATGCCATTTTCCAGGGTATGCTCGCAAATTGAATAAAAATGCATGCTCACATACAAAAATCAGATCTGATATTTATTATCTCGTTAAAATTGGATTATGAAACCAAGTATACGCCAATACAAAAATATTGCCCAACTTCGCTCTGGCACAGAGAGGGAAAATTTTAAATCTCTTTCAAAGTGCTTCTCAAATGATGTCGTTAAACTTTATTGCGAGATTATTTGATTAATCTCGTGTTATTTCATGTCGGAAGATTTGCAAAAAACAAGAAATGAGAGAGGAGAACTGTCTATTGACTTTTGACTTGTGTAATTTTTGAACGTAACTCCGTAATTGTTCACGAGCTAGCAATATAAAATTGCAATGAGAGATAATTCGGTGCTCTTGCATCTCACGATTTGCTAAATTTTTATTGAGGTACAACTTGATAAGAAAAACGGATCGTGAATATGTATAAATGCACGTTCAACTTTTTTCAAAGCACTTGTCACTACCTATCTGTCAAAGCAGATTCAACATTTTAATCAAAATGAAGGTCCTATTCTTTATCGCCCTTTGCCTTGTTGCAAGTGAGTATCTTTTCCTCTCTTGAAAAGTGTGTAGATTGAATTCCTCGAAAAATTATGCTGAACGTGAAAACTTTCAAAGTCAGTCATCTCAAATCATGAAAGATACAAGAATAAGTGTTTAGGGTTAGTTGATACTGGGAGCAATTTTTGCAGCTATCAATGAATTTTTTCCTCGAAATAACTTTGATCAAACAGTGAATCATGAGTTTATATGAAATTAGACAGCCCTCAGTGCAGTTGTAGAGACGACAAAAGTACCCAATAAGTTGTTGTAAGGCCTCACATAACCTCTTATTGTTATAAACTTTTGATGTGATGCAGAAGTTACGACCTCATCGACAGAAGTGAGCAAACTGTTATTGGAGTTCATTCAACATTTACTCCCCGGATCAGCTGCGTACACCAAAGGTCAATTGATCGTCCGTGATCATCGATTTATGTTTATCTGCTTTATTCAGAATTGATTGGTGCCGAAGACCTCTTATTTGCTCCTATACTACCGTGCAAAAATTCATGAATGGTGGAATCAAACCTCTCTGGATACGAACATCAATTACTCGGGCTTAGATCAATTGAAGAAAGTACTTGAAGGATGGAGAAAAATGCTAATATTTTATGGTTCTTGATTTTTTAAAAACTTTTCCTGATGGTAAAAATAGCTGATTTATAACCTCAAGAATTTTGGTAAAAGACATTGTAAGTTTGTAACTATCCATTGCCTTTTGATGGACGTGGATGAAGATGAAGCAATTTGACGAAAGAACCTTAAGAGCGGAAAAAATTCTTTTTGCAATGATTTCTTGATCATCTTTTACATCTCGCGAGCAAAAGTGTGAGAGCACTCAAAGTAGCTAAAACTGTAGCTTACCGCCATTTTTCGCCGTTTTATTTTGAAAAACCGAGAGTCTAGATACTTTAATAGCTCTCACATTTTTACTTGCACAGCGTAAAAAATAATCAAAAAGTCATTGCAAATGAGATTTTTTCCGCACTTGAAGACACTTTTTGAGAAATTGCTCTATCTTTATCTGCATTCAAACGATAGCTGATAAAGTGGAGACTTTTTTTTCGAAAGTCTTGAAGTTACATCAGCCGTATGGGCCGCCAGGAAAGGTTGTCAAAAACATCACGAACCGTGAAATATTGGTATTTTTCTCATCTTACGGGTGCTTTTTTTTCAATTTCTCCACGTTGATCTGGGCCTGAGTAATTGACGTTTGGAGCGAGAGGGAGAGAATTCAATTCCACCGTTTACGAATTCTCGAACGGTATTGTATATTGAGTCCGAAGTTTTTTAATTATGAATTTTTACCCAGAGCCTACCACATTTCAAGTCTATGAATAAGGGAATTGAACGAAAAATCTATCTTTTAAATAAAATTTAGGGGTTTTCTAGTAACACCGGATAATAGAAGCTTTTTCTAAACGTCCAGTTTCCTCCTATTATACCATTATGTACATACATCTAATAGTCCTATGTCACAATATCTTAATCTATCTTCCACGTAGTAACTTACGATGTGTGAGATGCTGTTCAGATTTCAAGTCTCACAGGTATCAAAGTATAAGCAACAATATTTTCGATATCGGTTACACGTTTCACGTTTTGCAGTTTTATCGAGAGATGTGAGGAGGAACATTTCAATAATTCAAAACTGAAATGGACAACTTTGAACTCGAACAATATACGCATCTTTCAGATCTACAGAAAAAATTGCTCTGGTCAAGCATTTGGCAACAGCCTCTGATATATTACAGGCTGCTTTTTATCCATCATTATGGTTCGGAAAACCCCCTATGATGTCATCTAAAACATCATCCCAATTATATAGGATCTATTGATTATGTACCCAAAAGAAATTCGCCGATGAAAGAATCTTCGATATCCCAAAGCAATGAGCAAATTTTTAATTTTCAAAATGAGCTAGTCTTTCTCAGGTCCTGTATACAGTTGTATGACATTACGTCATGAAATGAATTGTAAGGAGGACTAGTGGGTTTTCTATCCGGTCGAATAAAATTGAAACCTAATTTAGATTTTTCATCTAAACTCATAAAGATTCAACTGTTACGGTATTATCTATCGTAATATCATATCCATCACTTTTACTGCAAGAAGCCATGCCCAAATTTTTGATCACAAGTTTTTACAATCCCAGGATTTGAAATCTCACGAGAATTTCAAAGATGTATTCATTTCAATTTCAGTCGCAGCTGCAAACGCAACACATCACATGCTGGGTGGTCAAAAATGTACTTGGGGCCCATCGTACTGGTGCTCCAACTCTACGTAAGTGATATGGAAATTTTTCCCCCAATACCTGAATTGGAGATCAAAAAATTAAAATTCACGCGTACAAAAATTTGAAAAATGTGGTCCAATGCCTTTGAATTTGGCTTCTTTTCAACTGTTATTTTAAGCTCTGTTTTTGAGTTAGTGATACAATCATGGTACATTGTTATTGTACACATAAGAAAGTTTCAGTGGTATCAGAGAAGCGATAATAAATTTTTTCTCATTATCGTGTATGTGATCATAGAATTTGAAAGCGCTTAAAATGTATTTGTGATTTTTCATAAATTGGTACCTAAAAATTTTTCACAGAACTGAGGCAGAGTGCAATGCGGCATCAACCTGTGCAATGTTACGAGAAAAGGCCAATAGTAACGAATCTACAACTCATCATTCTACTTAAAAATGAGGGTGCTTTGGACAATACATTTCCAATTTAATACTCATCTGTTGATTCGTTGTAATAAAAATTTTCTCATTAAAATTGAAGCAATCTTGTGAATTTTCCGAATTAGACTTCAAACAGATTTTGACTCTGAATAATTAATCTTGTAATCGCATGTCCATTACGCTAATGGATTGATTATTTCTACTCCTTTTTTTTGTGAAATGTGAGTAGTAGTCATGAGAATTCAGCAATTGAAGGAATCTTCCTGTAGACTTTAACACGGAGAAGGAGAGCGCAAATGAACGTTTTCAATCTTGATGTGATCGAACTTTTTATATAGATCAATATTTTTAATGAAAATGCAATTGCTCGTCGGAGAAGATCTACTGATCAGATTTTGATCATACTTGGCAGAGAGGTGTATCAGCATGTCGAATAAACACAGTAGAAATTTCACAAGTGTCGGCAACCTCTGAGTCAAACCATCAGAATTAAAATTTTTAGAGGTTAAGCACGGTATCTCACGGGGCATCGCGTTGATCGTTAAACTATAAAAGACTGATCGATCAGTTTTTGTCCTCATCACGCTCACTTGTAGACTTACACAAAGAAGGTGCTCGAACTTTTTTCGAGTTCTAGTTGGTTTGGATAGAAGTTTTGGTCAATTTTCAACGTAAAATCACGAATAAGTCACAAATAAGAAAAATTTTCTGATAATTAGGAATCGATATCTTATAATGCATGCGTCCGATGCTTATGCAAATTTAAAAAGTGAGACATGACCCTTTTCGTCGGTCTGTTTCACGTGGAATCACTCATAAGACAGAAATGTAGGCTGATTAGCGATATTCAGAAAAAATCGGCCGATTTGACTAGCGCGGTACCGAGGTTACTTAACAGAGACGCAGTCCAAAATGGTTATCGTTTTCATTCAGTGAATTTAAGATTGTAATTTATAGCAGGCAGTTACTACATAAGCTTAAGTGATAGCCGATTGAAAAAAAGCTTGAATCAATTGGATAACGAATACTAAGAACCCGTATCATATTATTTTTGCGACTAGGGTATAGAAGGTTAAACTCCTCTCAAACAAGATTCTAATCTCGCCAAATTCACCCCAGGTCAAAAAGTTTTTTACCCAGGCTAGTATAGTCAAAATTATCATGGTACCTGTTGAGCAGCCTTATCTCCCGATTCTTTTTTGGCGACCCTCAGGGCATCTTCCCACATGTTTGCTGCCCGATAAGCGGCCACAGCACCTCTCCAATCACCGGCACCAATGAAATGTTCCTCAGCTTCTTTAGGTTTTCCTACACTTTCCAATTCCTTGGCCAGATGAGCGTGAGTTGTTTTGAGCAGTTCCGGCCTACATTAAAAATAATTCAATAATCTCTAATTTTTATCTCAGGTTGGTCGAAAATTGAACACCCTTCGATCTCATAGTTGGATGGATTTTATAATTCATGATTTCAAGATTTGAGTTGATATCTGGCAATTATGTATGTATCGCTAATAGAGGATTCTAGATTCATACAATGTAAGCGATGAAAGTGAATGGAATTCACAAATATGTTTTAAGAAATAACAATAATATGATGAATGAGTTTTTGGGATGACTAAGCTTATCAACGATTTTGGAATTGGAGTATTTTACCGCGACAGTCATAAATTTTGATTGCCATTGTTCTCAAAAATCTCAGTTTGAAAATGACGCAAGTATCAGAGCAATGAAAACGATATCTCCGTTCTTTGATCCATGTATTTACCGGAATTCTCGTATATGTAGGTCGAGTTTATTTTTCACATAATTTCCACAGACTCTTGCTTGAATCATAATTATAAAGTTTTGGCTTCAAAAAAAACCACCCTGATCTGATCACGGGTTACCTTCGATATTCCAAGTATTAAGGAAAAATAAAGAAGTAAGCTGAGTGTATACTACATACCCCCTTAAAGCGTTTTTTGCAACTGTGTGCGCGAAGTTGTGAAAAAATGAGACTTCTCTTCATTATTTACAGTGCGAGAAGTAATGCGTGAATGACTTCTCGCACAGTTTTACATTTACGCACTGGTGAAGTGTGCGTAAATGTAACTTCTCGCTCTAACGCATTTTCATTCACGCACAGTTCCAAAATATGATGTCACGTCATCCCTCTGAATTTGGCCTTTCTTGAAAACTTCTTTCTCAAGATGATCTTGCTCGGACAGTGGTGCATTTAATTACAACTTCGCGCACAGTTGCAAAAAATAGTATACGCAACACGTGCGAGAAGTTTCCGCACACGTTGCCAACTCGCGCGAGAAGTAACATTTACGCACACTTCGAAACTTCTCGCACACCCAGAAGTACATATTTACGAAGTACATATTCGCTTCGCGAGCGTGCGTAAATGTGTTCTTCTGGCTGTGCGAGAAGTTTCAAAGTGTGCGTGAATATTAACTTCTCGCACTCGTTTGGCAACTTGTGCGGAAATTGACCTTCTCGCACTTGTTGCGTAATATACTATTTGCCAATAGTTTTGGGCCACTTCAATATATGTCAATGTCACGGTGATATCAATTTGAATCAAGCAAAGCTGAGCTATTACGATATTCCCAAAAAGTTATTTTTGGTGAGTTCGCAAAAAGGTGTACCCAACATGCCCCCATTGAGCGATTTTCTCAAAACTCTGGTATACCTCAACATTAAGCTTGTTCCAAGTCCTTTAAGCTAAAGTACGTTTGATTTTTATCAACTGGAGCCGAGCTGTCTTGACTCTCCCAAAAGAAACTATGTAAAGCGGCGATCAGGTGCATAAAATCGTTTTCATCCGTTTTTATTGCGGAGCAACATTTGGAGCGTTTAGCCAGTCCACGACATTAATTCCGACCAATTTTGGCGTGATAAAAATGCACCCTAAATCTCTTAGAAGCAAAAATTCAATAGAGGCATTTTTGCATCTACTGAAAGGGAGTTATAAGATACAGGCGTTTTTTGCTTCTAAAAGATTCATGGGGCGTTTTGAGCGGTAAAAGAAGTCGTATTGCAGACCCTTTTGAGATAACTATATATGGGGGCATTCTATTGGGTACACTCCGATGTTAGCTCTCTTGTTTTACAAATCAACCTCGTATTTTGCACATGGCACAGCTCCAGATCCGAGATATGCAAATTTAAAGAAAGGATTTTGAAGGTCTTGAGACAAGGAATCTTATACACTACGGTAGTTCAGAATTGGTTGAACTAAAAAATATGGCACCGGTTTTACTGAACGCAATTTCCTCGACAATCTGCTGTGTAAACACGAATAATGAAAAAATCACTTTAAATTTTCTGGGAAACGCAGAAACGATTCGGGTTCGATCTAAACCGCTTATTTCATCATATTTTAAGATAAATAACGTGAAAAAATTTGAGAGAAGGTCAATGAGTAACCAGTTTTGCGATCGGCATCTGGGGGCAAATTGGGTACACAGACCTTAGTTCAGTTGTGAAAATAAATTTCTATCATGAATCCGCAAATTAACCATCTCATCTATTAATATTTGAATCCTTACCTGAACTTGGCTACTAGTCTGATAACATCTTGCCTCATCCCAGCATCACGATACATCCCAATTGCCTCATCAAATCTCTCACTGGCAGCTAAAAGCATTTCAGCATGTCTCAAATCACCTTTAGCTTTCAATTGTGCAGCATAAGATGCAAGAAGTTCACGAGCCTCGTCTGGTTCAAGTTCACGTTGGGCTAACTGTTGTGCTCGGGTCCAATTTCCTGATGCAGCATAGGCGTCTACAGCACGACGAGCTTGACCTGCCCGTAGAAATAGCTGTTCGGCTTGAGCTAGTTCATTACTCGAAGCTAGATGTTCTGCAACTTTTTCGCATAAATTACGAAGCTCCGGATCGTCATCGAGTTCTATCACCTGTAGGTAGAACAGTTACGAGTTTTTTTTTCTTTTAATTTTCCTGGAGAATTTTTGGTTTTTGTATGAGATAAGATGAAGCGTACAGGGTAATGGGTCTCAGGTGAGTTGTGGGTGAACGATTTGTTTTTGTTAGGACTGAATGTTGAATCTATAATTACAGCATTGGAATGGTGAAAAAACAGGAAAAGAGATTTAGCTCTCTTGAAGGGAAATGCCCTACGAGTGATAGTATGTACGAGAATGACCGAGGAAATATGGTTTTTGGATAACCAAAAAATTACTGAATATCTCCAAACCATAAGTGTTCTTCTTCTTCTTCAAAAAATTGGCTATATCTTTCTGCTATAGTGCAGATGTGATTTTAGCCATAACACAAATAGGCAGAGATCTGTATTATCTGGAACTGTAGTGACCATAAGTGTTTTCTACTGGGAACTCATTACAGAAAATTAAAAACTGCTCTTGTCCACTGTACTATACCTCTCGATCCAAACGGTAATTTTTGTGGTTTTTGGGTGTGAGGTCAGAAATCATTAAGTTCCAAGGTTAAATGAAGGACCATCGTACGTATGTACCTGCAGAATTTGTAGAGCTTTCTTCCACTGATGAGCGAGGACAGCAGCTTTTAGGGCTAAGGGCGTTTCTCCGGCTTCGATAAAGTGGTTGATAGCTGCATCATAGTGTCCAGACGACATCAGATGGTGCCCCCAGTCTTTTTCGAGTTGTACAACTGAGTTTGGTTCTGTTTTCCTTGCTGTCGACAAGTTGCTCTCAATAAATTTTAGGATGCAAAATAAATACTAAAGTAAAATTTTCATCAGGAATGTTCTCCTCGTCGAGTTTTCAACAGCAAAAAATATCATGAGTTTTCTTTAGTATGTCGGGAACTTCTTATGAAATATGAGTAAGCACTTACTACCAAGAACTATTTTGTTCATCATTATAGATTTCATCATATTCGAGGAGTGATAAAAACAACACAGGTACACGAAATGAAAAAAGTGTTCTGCGAGTCAGACAAGGCACATGTCCGACTCAAATCGACCTTCTAAAAACGAATTTGATACCCGTTTTGCCCTACTCGCCAGGGTATACGATAAACGCAAAATGATTGTTTCCTCAGAGGTTTTCTTTGCGTGCTATCAGGGCAGGGGATCATATTTAGACTATGCCTTTTTCCGCCTGGGATGCATATGGGTCATTCTGGACCAAGGTGAACAATCTGAAAATCGACGAAATTTAAAAATGCCCCAAAATTTTTTTTTCCGTTAGTACTACTAGAATATAGTTGAAAAAAATTTTTTTCAGATTTTTTTGGGACCCATGGCGGGCCCTACGAATTTTCCAAGTCCCATTTTTGAGCAGTTTTTCGCCTATTTTTCGCTATCTTGGAAAATTCGTAGCTCGGACCCAAATGCATTTTTTTCGTCCTAGCTGGGCGCATTTTTTTCAGTATGACGTACACTTTCAAGAAAGGAATTGACCGGTCCAAAAAATTGATATCTGGTAGGTCCCACGGTTGCATCAAAAAAGGCCCAAAAATACGACTTTGCACCACCTTTGGAGGCGTATAGGTCAAAATGGAAGCCTCGTAGCAAAATTTTGCACGAGAAGAAACTTGTAGGCCTTGAAAAAACCTTCAATTTCCTTTTTGGAACGTGTCATTATCTTATCTCACGTACGATCTACAGCCGATTTAAGTTGGGCATTTTTGTAAAAACGTGAAACTTCAAGGCCAATTTAAAAAAATCGTTTATTTTTTATCGACCCCAAACCTACGAGAAAATGTTCTTTCAGGTGTCTATTTGAAGGCCCAACAATAATTTGGTTGTTCCTTTCAAATCCCGATTTTATACGAGCTGTTAAAAACAGTCGAAAATACCGAAAATCGTGTCGAATTCGGGCCTTATCATGAAGCTTCGTGGACTGGGTCTTCCCCTGGTCTCGATTCGTGGACTCTAATTATACAACACTCGGCATAAAATATTGTGGAAGATGAGACCTAGGGCCGAAAAATGGTCTCTCGTGCGATGTTTTACGATGGAACCGTCCAAAACTAGAGTAAATTGAGGAAGTACAAGATAAATCGAGGAAATCGATTGTGATGCATCTCTCACTTAACTAGCCCGCGCTCACTAGCCCAACCGGCCGCTTTGGCACTCCGCGTATGCTCCGCACTGCATGCCATCCTCCGTTTATGCGGAAGTGATAAGTGATATTAACAGCTGATGCAGTATTGTCAAGTATTATCCAGTATAGACAGAGATAAGAAGGTTCTCTAATCTCCGTTATAGACTGTAGACTGTACGAGGTTTCGGTTGTTAGTGACCATTACGGAAAAATTGTATGTGTCAGTCAGCGTCCCGATCAGAAATTTTGGTACCTTCCTCGCGGGTTTGCCCCGAAGATGTGCCAAATGTATTGTGAAGCATATGAAGTGTAACGCCTTCCCCGCGGGGCACCCGCAAGGTATCATCGGGGCAATATTTGCGCAAAATTAGTGCAGTTTCTGTTGAGACCTTTAAAATAATTTCGGATATGTTTGTAATGTTATCACTATTATGTGACAGTTTAAGTAAAGTATGTTCAAGTAAAGTTGAAAATTCATTGAAGATCTGGGAAAGCCTCATAAGAGCTACTAATATCCAGCCTGTGTTCACTTCTACTGAGGGCAAATAGTCACTTGACTTTGCAGCGTGTGACGAAGAAATTAAATTTGCTGGACTGAGATTTGTGTGGAAAGTGAGTGGTGCTCATCAATGATATTAAAATACAGTATGTTCACGTTCAATGCCTCTTTTAAAATTTCCATCATACACCCACAGAAGTGAGGTTAACTCTGAGACACTATGCAGGAATGTTGTGAAAGTGATCAGATACTTTGCGGGGGCCCTGCGGGGAAGGCGTTACACTTCATATGCTTCACAATACATTTGCCCTAATACCCGCGATGTTCGGGGCATGGCGTAAGTTCGGGGCAAGCCCCGCGGGGAAGGTAATGGCGGTCAGCGGCCATTCGAGATCTCCCATCTCACTCGCACCTAATAGGTCATGCCATGAGTGCGAGGGAGACGACAGATCTCGAACGGTCACTGACCGTCATCCCATTGCAATTCACCTCATGGCGTAAAGATAACAAAAGTTATCTTCACGCCATGGTTCACCTTGTCCTCGAGTGTACCAAAATTTCTGATCGAGACGCTGACTGACACATACAATTTTTCCGTGATGGTCACTAACAACCAAAACCTCGTACAGTCTACAGTCTATGACGGAGATTAGAGAACCTTCTTATCTCTGTCTATACTGGATAATACCTGACAATACTGCATCAAATGTTAATATCACTTATCACTCCCGCATTAACGGAGGATGGCATGCAGTGCGGAGCATACGCGAAGTGCCAAAGCGGCCGGTTCTCGATTTATCTTGTATTTACTCAATTTACTCTAGTTTTGGACGGTTCCATCGTAAAACATCGCACGAGAGGCCATTTTTCAGCTCTAGGTCTCATCTTCCACAATATTTTATGCCGAGTGTTGTATAATTAGAGTCCACGAATCGAGACCAAGGGAAGACCCAGTCCACGAAGCTTCATGATAAGGCCCGAATTCGACACGATTTTCGGTATTTTCGACTGTTTTTAACAGCTCGTATAAAATCGGGATTTGAAAGGAACAACCAAATTATTGTTGGACTTTCAAATAGACACCTGAAAGAACATTTTCTCGTAGGTTTGGGGTCGATAAAAAATGAACGATTTTTTTAAATTGGCCTTGAAGTTTCACGTTTTTACAAAAATGCCCAACTTAAATCGGCTGTAGATCGTACGTGAGATAAGATAATGACACGTTCCAAAGAGGAAATTGAAGGTTTTTTCAAGGCCTACAAGTTTTTTCTCTTGCAAAATTTTGCTACGAGGCTTCCATTTTGACCTATACGCCTGCAAAGGTGGTGCAAAGTCGTATTTTTGGGCCTTTTTTGATGTAACCGTGGGACCTACCAGATATCAATCTTTGGGACCGGTCAATTTCTTTCTTGAAAGTGTACGTCATACCGAAAGAAATGCGCCCAGCTAGGATGAAAAAGATGCATTTGGGTCCGAGCTACGAATTTTCCAAGATAGCGAAAAATAGGCGAAAAACTGCTCAAAAATGGGACTTGGAAAATTCGTAGGGCCCGCCTTGGGTCCAAAAAAAATCTGAAAAAAATTTTTTTCAACTATATTCTAGTAGTACTAACGGAAAAAAATGTTTGGGGCATTTTTAAATTTCGTCGATTTTCAAAATGTTCACCTTGGTCCAGAATGACCCATATTTGAATACTCTACGCAAGCGAGAATTTTTTCGGTAGCAATTTTTAAACAGGAAGGATTATTGCGAAAATGGTTGTTATCTCATGTTTTTGCGTCAAAGATAGACTCTTTCGAAATAGTTCCGGTCGTATAACTGGGCTGATTCCCACAACCAAGAAAATCTCAACCCCATATCTCAAATAAAATTGTCTGAACTTTCAGAATCCGTGGTAGAAATTAGTCCCAAGATGTAGACCCCATTAACTGTATCAGTTTTTCAACGGATATATCGAAATTTTATTAGTTGAAGAATTCATATTTAATAGTATATACATAGTTTGTATTGAAAAACGATCATAATCAATCGGATTTCCATATGACTCTCTTTTTGGTCACGGATTCTGAAAGTTCTGACGATTCTACATCAAAATACATGGTTTAAATATTTTTGGTTATGGCAATCAGTCCAGTGTCCAGTCATACGATTGGAACTATTTCGAGTAAATGTATCTTGCCACCCAGAAAATGAGAAAGAATCAATTTTTGCAAATTATCCCTACTGTCCAAGAATCATGATGAAAAAATGCTCACTTTCGCAGGGTACCCAAATATGCTTTTCCGGCGCAAATGGCCGTCTAAATACGGTCACGTGCTCCGTTCTGAGCTACCGATTTCAGGATTTCTGTGTAAGTGAAGAACACCTCTGGGAAAATTCGTTTTCTTGCGTCTATCCGAAAACGGGCATCGAATTCATGTTTAGGGGGCCGATCCGAGTCGAGCATATGTGCTCTTATCTGACGCGCAGACAACTCTTATGATTTTTTGTACCTATGTATAATCTGCAATCGACGGTGTGGATCGGTGAGTTTCACTATTGTGCAAAGAACCATACTAGAATCTTTGTTTCATTCTTTCTGTGTCCACCTCATTGCAGTATTGAAGACAACGCACTTTTCCTATTTAAACTAGTCCTAAAATTGCAGACTCACCAAGCTCAAGAGCTCGAGCATAAATTCCTGCCTTGGCGTAATTCTCAATCGCAGCATGAGTCTCGCCGACCCTTTCGTGAACTTCGGCTGCAAGTTCAAGCAATTCGGAAGCCTTGAGAGCTCTTAAAAGTTCAGCCACCAATTTTTCGTCAGAAGCCAACTCATCCTGGCTCAAAAGTAACCTGGCCGCTCGAGCGGGTCTTTTGGCATCGAGGTAAAGCTTTAAAGCACGGCGTGGATTTTCTGGTTCAATTATGCTTGCTGCCTTGGCTGTTTGTCCACTGTCCATTAACCAACTTAGGTGCTTGTCTCTGTTTGAATTGATAAAGATATCCAGGATTGTTATATGGTTTAGATGTCTGATTCTTATGATTGCCCTCGATATATAGCACAATTCAAATTCGGATAGTATTGTGAAAAATTACAAACCATGTAATCTAGAATTTGATAGGAATTTTCATGCGTTAAGAGGTCGACACATTCGCCGAAGAAATGTAGCAAAACACAATCACTATTTTGCAATCTTTTACCTGTCCTCATTGATCAACACATAGGTATTCACAAATCCAAACTGGTGTATGGAATAAAGGTTGAATATGTTTATCCACGTAGGAAAATTTGCAGATGGTGCAATTTGTAATATTTATAAATAAATATATCACGTAGAATATGGTAAGATGTAGATCCCATTTTGAACAAAAATTTGAATATTTTTCGTGGGTTTGCAGGAATCAAATGCCCAAGATAAACTAACAAAGCCTAATTAGTTCTGAATTCGAGATGATCCTGTCTAAGGCACGGTAATCTCCCTCGATTAATTTGCGATAGTGTGTCAAAAAAAAAAATGGTTTGATGAGATTATCGGAGTAATTTTTCAGATCTCCAAGAATTTGTCGGGAGTTTAAGCAAATACTCTTGATCAGCCATATAAATATTTAGAGGCTGACAAGGTATCATGGCGATTCATATTGACTTTGCATTGGAGACAAACGATGCGAAGAATGGATAAGGAACAGTTTGGTTCATTTTATCATGATAAGTCAGAGTGTGCGTATTTCAAATGATGGAATAATGACCACATAGAAGCACGTCCGTGTAAGACCGTGGCTAGGAGTTTCCGATTTTCTGAGACTTTGTAACTTCTGTTTTTGGGTAATTTAATTGTGACTCTTTGAGTGTCTCTGTCATAGTAATTGAGTAGTCCTGGGAAATTTTGCTTACTGTCTCAAATAGTATTTGAATATAATAGTTTGACGTCATCAATCATCAGAATTCCAAGTTGCGCAAATGTTGTTCGTAGAAATTATTGAAAAAAACACTTGCACGATGAAATTACAACAGCCATGAAATACGTAAAACAAAATCAATATTGATCCCGTCATACAGCAATACACAAGTAGAGCAATAGATGAGCAATACTATTCGTATTGGAAGTGATGCAAGATGATATACTTCGAAGTATTCCTTCAAATTATCTCCCTTGAGAAATAGTCGATAATCATAGAATGGATGATTATGTATCTTCAAATCCGAATTTAAAGTCCTGGCTGGACAAGTTGATCGATGAAATTGAATCCAAATTAAGATCACTAAGCATCTTGCATTTTTTTGGCCCCCGCAAGTAAAGGTTGGTTAGTTCAGAACATTTTTAGTTAAACATTGTGCAATTCAAGGAAAAATTCTGAAAAATTTTCCCATCTTGATCAAATTGTTCCAAAGCTGAGCGGCTTCAGAATGACTTCAAGAGGTCGAGTCCCGAATGACGTCATAACGACACACGTCTCATTATGCCCCATGTCATCAGCATAGGGGAGTCGAAACTCTTATTCGTCTGATAGACCAACTATTCAGAGGCATATCATAATTCATACGGTGATTGACCAATCGCCAGACTAATACTCAAAAAGGGTCAGACCATTTTGAGGTCTTGCGAGAAAGGTCTGACTCTTCTTGGTTTTTAGTTTAATATTCAGCTCAATCACCATATGAATTATGATATACCTCTGAACAGTTGGGCCATCTGGTGGATAAAAGTTTGGATACCCCTATGCTAATGACACGGGACATAATGAGACGTGTGTCGTTATGACGTCACTTGCGGCTCGACCACTTGAATTCATTCGGAAGCCACTCGACTTTGGAACAATTTGCTCAAGATGGGGAAATTTTTGATATTATTTCCTCAAATTGCTTGATGTTCAACTAAAATTGCTCTAGAATGCACAAACTTTGATAAAGGAGAGCAGAGAAAATGCAAGATGCCTACTATTAGTATCATGGCGAGGTCCATGAATATTATTCTGACATAATCCTTAGCGCTCATTTGGCTCGTGTTTTTTTATGACTAATGCCCTATCGTTTGGTATTCAATACTTTCATTCTCGTTTCTGGCATTGCGAAAGTATTTTTTCAAATAAAAATGTTTTCGCAACAAAAGGTCGAAAAAAGGATTTTTGTTTCTTATATTTTTTCTTCTCTCACGATTCAAGAACTCCATTCCCATACGTGATCTCGTGTATTTCATGTAAATGTTCTTCATATCAGCAGAGATTTTTGGGAAATTTCCCCCTTTTTGTGCCGGACCCCGACGTTGAGTATGATACCAAATTAATGGGATTCAAATGGTCTACTTTCATCGACATAGGGGACCGCATGTGAGCTGGGTCTAGTCAATCACTAATGCATAACTATAATGAACTGGGATGAGCAAGTATCCATCCCTGCCTTGGAATGTATTTCCATGCTCCGTGTTATATCCCGAAGTGTGTGATTCTCTCGATAATATTCACCTTATAGTACAATTCTTAGGTCGATTCGTCTCAATTTGAAGGTTAACTTCACATCGGGAGTGTGGCAGTCACTGTTTAGAACCTTGAAAATTATATCAAGAGGTACACTCTGGAGCAGTCTGAACTGTCCACACTGCAGCTAACTTGAAGGTCATTTTCCCATGCTATTAGCATAGGAGAGAGACCGTTCAGTTGGCTGCATTGGTGGGCAGTACAGACTGCTCTCAAGGCACATACATCCATGGATATGATTTACCTTCTGATACAATTGACTCTTTAACCACCACTAGTCAACTACGGTTTGGAACTAAGTTGTCGTAATAAACTTTCGCTTTGCTCATTTAAAGCTCTTCCCACCTTTCTGAATGAGTTATTTCATTTTCCCACATTTCACGGAAATCGCTATCAGTTATGGCAACTTGGTGTACTACTTCTCAAGAGTCAACAAATACGTTCTTTGAGAGATGTTTTAGCTTGTCCCTGGCCTGAGAAATGGCTACTTTTGTCCAGGAAGACTCGTCTTGAAAAAGAAGCCCATGCACTATTCAGGAAATCTTACTCGTGTCAATAACTCCTTGATTTTTATGAATTTCTTGCGTACAGTTGGCGAGAGTAACCAACCTTTCTATTGGTGAGATTTTCCGAGCGAAACCTCCCCTCAGAGAAATAGTCATTTCTTGAATGAGGGCTGACTGATAACAGCTTTCAAATTATGATAATAATTAAACACGCAGCTAAAATTTGTGCTTCCGGATCCCGCGTATCGGCATGCCTGGAAAATGGGAGATGGAGACGGTCTCGAATAGTTTGAAACGGTGTGGGACGATCTGGAACAGCCTGAAACGGTCTAAAACGGTTTGTGACGTTTTTGTATGGTCTTAAACGCTCTTCAATGGTCTAATCGTGGTTGGAATGGTCTAGAACTATACAGTATGGGATTAGCGATTGCGATCTGGGAGGTTCTAGTGTGGTCTGGAACGGACTGGAATAGTCTTGTACGATCTGGGACGGTCTGGTACGGTCTGGAATGGTCTGGGGCAGTTTGGAATGGAACGATCTGGAACGGTACAGTATGGAACGGCCTTTGAAATATGCTAAGCAAAATTTCATTCCGTCCACGTAGCTCCGAGAAATAAAGCTGAGAAGTTCAAACAATAATTCATTCAGAGATCTTCAACTTGTGACCATCAGTAGTGTGAGTCACTAGCAAATCTGGCTTCATTTATCTGTATCCGTCCTTGAAAGACAAACAATACAAGACGACTCCGAAATCACTTCAGATACGGTCTCAGTCAACCTACCATCATACTTCACGCAGATATTTAAGTATTAGAGATATAGTTACCTAAGCTGTGCAAGTCCAGACCACCTTCGAGTATGAGCCAAAGTAAGTGCATCTTCCCAGTGCCAGTAGCGCTGATACATTTCCAAAGCCTTCCCAAGTTCGTTTTGCTCGAGATAGATGACCTCAGCAGTTTTCAGCTCACCCCTCAAAATCGCCAATCTAGCCCAGCAATCGGGACTTGCAAGAGGTTCATTACCCGTTTCCATAGCGTATCGTTCGCCAATTTGAACGATTTCTTTGAGAAGTCGAGCGCATGCTACATCACCCAATGCTGCGTAACATCTTGCAGCCACCGTTAGAGATCTGTGGATGTTATGGAAATTTTTGAATGAAATTCTTGAAAGTGGTTAGATTCAAATGATTCGCCATCCTCAATCATCCAGAATTTTGGTGTTTCCACGAGCAAAATATGATGAGGAGCAATCAAATGCTAGACTGATAGAACTAGGTCTTCAACTTTGGAAATGCCCTAAGAAATTGCGTTTTATGTGTACAGGCCATAAATTGTCCAATTTTTAAACTGTGTCCAAAGAATATCCATCTTATGGGTATTGATTGAACATATGAAACGGCAGTTCTATCAGGGTGATTTGGAAGAATATCGAAAAATCCCGATCAATGCACAAAATCTCAAATCCACAACACAATTATTGACAGAATGTATTTAGATGGATGTATTTAGGCCACAGTCTTATCGAGATGGAAAATGACATCGTTTTCTCGTGATCAATTTGTGATGACTCGTCAAGTTCTCAAGAAATTTCCATGATTATTCAAATTCATTGCTTTGATTCTGACTAATGAAACAGAAAATCGCGATTGGTTTCTCAGAAGGATTTGATTTTTTCTGTGCGAGTAAAACGTGTGATTACCAGTTTTACAAGATCGTGCATTGTGGATTCAGAAACAGCTTGTTGGTTTTGAGTCTAATTGAGTTCGATATCTGAGCTCTGTAAATGGTATACAAAAAATCGTAGAGTGATTTTCAGACGGAAAAAATCACGTAAAACTTTCCCTATTGGTCGACTTTCCAATTCTCGATCTTTTTCTTGATTGCATTTCCACCAGCTCTATCGGAATAACTATGTGGTTCAACTTACTCCTACTATTGTCGGTTTGGAAAAGATTGACACCTCGAGAATTTTTGTAACTACAGCCAGAAAAAAATCGCAAAACTTTATGACTCAGGTATCATTGAAGAACATGTAATTTCGCATCATGAGGAATTTCATCATCAAGATCGCACCATAATTGGAGCCGTAGCAGTAATCAGAGTATAAGAATATGCAGAGAAAATTATGGTTTTGGAGTTACCTGAACTTTGGGTAAGCGCCAAGCGATGTAAAAAAAACGCTAATTCTTTGCCAAGTTTTCCAGTGATACTCTTGGAATATGCGAGAAGATTCGCGTGAGAAATTTTCGGAAAAGTTGATAACAATTGGAGATGTGCAAGTTTTTGCTATGTCGGGACCTATTGATGATACGGATATGAATCGAACGGGAAAAAGTTGCGAAAGATTATTGATGAAGAATGATTGAGAGGTATTGGGATTTAATCCTAAATTGTGGGAGCGGCGGGAGGATAAAGTTGCGAAAGATAAAACGTGTCGAGCTTCGAAAGAGCCGCTTTTGTTCGAGTGCCATGGGGGGGCCCGAACTACGAGCGAGGGTTCGTCGATACCTGAGTCACGGGGGGGGGGCGATGGAAAGCGCAGATGGTAATTCCTTCAGCGAGACCGACGGATGAAATCCACCGGCCATTGACTTAAGACCGCAAAAGTAAATGGTATTTAAATATTGAAAAGGCTCGATTGCAGAGGATGTCGTCAGATCAATAACGTGAGAAAAGTGCAAGGCTCGTTTGCTTCATATATGAATGCATTCATAAGAAGCACACAAGACTCGCACTTCTCTCACTTAATTGTTCCTCCGAGACTGTTTGCAATTGAGCCATTTCATTAGCATTACAAATGCTGTTCACTTTTGCGGTTTCAAGTCAATGACTAGTGGATTGATCTCATCCGTCGGTCCCGCAGAAGGGTTTACCTTCTTCGCTTTCCACCCCCCCCCCCGCAGTTCAGGTATCGACGGACCTTCGCTCCTGGCTCGGGCCCCCCGCGGCACTCGAATAAAAGCGGCTCTTTCAATGTTCAACACGTTTCATCGTTCGCAACTTCATCCTCCCGCCACTCCCACCATTTCCAATTGAATCCCAATGTCTCTTCGTCATTCTTCATCAATAATTTTTCGCAATTTTTTCCCGTTAGATTCATATCCGTATCATCAATAGGTCCCGAGATAGTAAAAACTCGCATATCTACAATTGTTATTAATTTTTCCGAATATTTCTCACGCAAATCTACTCGTATATTCCAAGACTATCAATGGAAAACTTGGCAAAGAATAAGCGTTTTCTTACATCGCTTGGCGCTTACTCAAACTTCAGGTAACTCCAGAACCATCCTTTTTTCTGCATTTTCTTATACTTTGATAACTGCTACGGCTCCAATTATGGTGCGATCTTGCTGATAAAATTTCTTAAGGTGCGCAATTACGAACTCTTTAATGATACCTAAGTCACAAAATATTGCGACGACTTTTCTGGCTACAGTTACAGAAATGTTCAAGGTGTCAATCTCTTTTACACCGATAGCAGGCATGGAATCCTTCATTTATGGTGCAGTCTCCTTAATCATGGAATTCAATCCGTCACACGGATCTTTGTCAATTATCGATTCATACTTGACTTTTGCCTGTTGGACTTTTAGGTTCCGAACCGAAATACTTATAATATCCATTTTTCTTTTCCTGAATTGGATAGAAACATGCGATTGACCGGTAGCCCCTAAGTTGGTAACGTAATCGCTTAACGTAATCGCTTGGCAAATAACAGATCGTGTGTCCAAACCTGATATCGTATAAAAAAATGGTTTCTAATGTGTCTTGTAACCGAACGATTTTGCAAAGCTCTACAATGGTAGGATTTGAGGTAGGATCTCAATCGATTTGGTAGTCTGCTAACAATGTGAGTCAATATATTGAATGCTGAATTGGCCATCTAGATCGTAAGTTTGTTATAAAATGAATAGAATCGGATAATAAATAGGATATGAAATTAATGGTGGCATAGCGGTTTACAAAAGGTTAGAGAGGGATTTGAATCGTGTGTTATGACTTTCTTAATTTTGTGTGCGATGCATTTTGATTTAGTAGGAAAGGTTTACGGTGTGAAAAGAAACTCTGAAATCAGGCTAAACGACTGAAATTCAACATTACGAGGTTAGGGGGTTTGTTGTGTTTCATTAGGTTTATTCGATTATGTAGTTCGGAGCGTTCGGATAGTTCGGATTGTTCCGACTTTTTCATTACCAAACGAGTATTCGGACAAAAGTTTGATCCGAACGTTCCGTTCCAAGCGCCAATCCCGACAATCGTGGTCACGGAGAGGGGAGCCATCTTGGAAAACATGGTGTACAGCATTGGAGACAAGTTGCTTCCCCTCTCTGCGGCCACGATCAGATGGATCAGCTTGTCTCAATGCTGCGCGTGGGCACGATGTTTCCCCTCTCCGCGACCGCGATCTTCGGAATATTGACAGTGACATCACTGCTTCTGATGGGGCGTTCGAAACGTTCGAATCTCGAAACCGTCCAGATCCTCGTTCGGTGATGCAAAAGTCGGAACAATCCGAAAGATCCGAGCGCTCCGAACTACATTAGTCAAATAAACCTATTGATTTCATGGATTTTCTCTTATCCCCTCGCCATAAAAACCTATCAAAGATGTGATCCTAAGAGCGAAAGGACAGTTATAATTACCCATCAATACGAATCCGTTGGTTTTATTCTCTGAAGAGATTCCTGATTCTTTGATTCTTGCAGAGTTTTATATAAATATCGAATCAGTTCTCAAATTAATCCAAGCGAGAAATTTGTCGAATGTAGTTTCAATAGAGTGAACTAACTCAAGTCTCAAGATCCCAGCATTTCTTTCATTTTTGCAACCAAAATAACCAGACCAATGGACTCATTGTCGGAATCCAAAACTACAACATTATTAAATTCTTGAATATGTTTGCTCTCAATGTAAGAACAAAAACTCAAATAAAACAGGCATATTTATATCTCATTATTTTTCTAAAAAATGGAGAGTTCTTGAACATGATTTCGATCTTAAAATTGATACAAGCAATGAAATTGACCAAAATATCATTCATAATCTAGCTTGAGTATTGTAAAATTTACTCAAGCTTCGAGTTTATTCATTTTTGGCCCCAAAAATCGACCAAGTCATCGATTTATGAAAATCCGAAATATCAACATCATCTCGCGCGCACAACGAATCTTACGGAACAGAAGTTTTCGTTTTTTCTAAGTTTAGTGATATCAATATCGAGAAACGCGTGAATGTATTCACAATGTTGGTTAACAACAACGTGTTTTCCACGTGTCTAACCTCCGATCAAAATTACCGGATGTTACGTGGTTTGGGATGCGTAAGGTTCGACACATTTGGAAAGTATTCGTTTTCACCGAGTGTACGGCATACAGTCATAGCGTTAAAATTCGATAATATAATCGGTAACCCTATAGGGTGAGTTGCCGGTCACCCATAATTAGTGCCCGCTCGGAAGATCAATACAGATGATGCGGTCGTCAAGCTAGTTATCCTTTAAAATTTAATTAGCCACAGAATTCTTTGAAACTCGAGAGAATTCAGTTTGAGTGTCGATGAGTATCTGTGCGAATTAGTCAAATCAATCGCCAATTCCACTCCAGAGACCTAGCCCTAGAAAGCCGAGGGTTTCGGTCTCATTTGATAATGCGCTTATGGGAGATGGCACAAAAAACGGCACTCTTTTGAGCGTGATGATGAGATTGAAGGAGACATGAATACAATGACAAATATTTTGACCAAATCCGCTCAAGATTGACCATATTGTTTTTCCGCGGCAGCCATCGGAAAACTTAAATCGCAAAATGGGCTCCACAAAGATTCTGGTATCGACTGGTTCGAAAGGGGTTTGATCCGAAAAGTATATTAGCCCATATTAGCTTGCTTCCTGATGGTCAGAATTAGCCAATTCACTCAAATTATAATTTCGTTACAATCGATGGTCCTGAAAAGTGAGGTTAGGTAACCATTGACTCACGTGGTTGCAAGACAACTACCGTTTGGCCGTTTGTATGTAGCCCCGAATCTGTTCGGAGAATATGTCGATTGTTACTCGACCAAAATGGCTTGGAATTTTATATGCATCCACAGAATGCATGCCTAAATGATGCTACGAAGCCAAATATGGCTCAACTTCCTAAAAAGAAGTACTCAGACGAGATGTTCTCAAGACGTCGTCTGCTGCCACACACGAGCAGACGAGGTTTGAGCATACCTCGTTTGGATACTTTTTTCTGCGAAATTGACACATATTTGGCATCATAGCACTCTTTGGACATGAATTCTATGATTGCACATGAAATTTCAAGTCATTTAGTTGAGTGAAAATTGACATAGCTATTCTCTGAAAGGATTCAGATCATATTTCCATGATAGTGGCGGACTACCGCATCACCATTCGTTCTAAAATCAAATTGATGTTGACTGAAAATTTCATAATACTCGTACCATCTATAAAAATACCTCTTATCATCTAAAAAGACACAATAGCACCACTAAAATAATTGGCTTCGTATTGAAAGTTAAATTTCTAATTGGATATGATGAATGAGCTTTGTTCGTCAGTGACGCATGTGCTATGTAGAGTTGATAAAAAACACTTGTTTTCTCAATTTCCAATCCATCGTATTAGGAAACGAGTGGAAACAATTATCTGAGTTTTTCTGTATCGTCCAATATCACCTATCATATCAAAATGAGTAAATGCTGAGTACTACGATATCGGAAGTTTGACTAGAGGTTGCAAGACGCCATTGATGACGATGAACATATTTTGTTTACGAATTGAAACATTTGTTTAATTGAAATACACTCAGTGCCATAAAGATGAAGTCTATTGAAAAATAGTGGCTCAATAATATGTTGACTTTATCGTGGATACTGAATGAATGATGGTATATTATCCCACAACGACTTATATCATCATACAGAATTTGATAATCCGTCAAAGTCAAAGTACTTATTGCGGGTGACTCGAAAAACTGAGCACATTCATCAATTCAATTCTCTTAAGAGATGTTTGCGGTGTAATTAGTATAAGTTATTCGCCGAACTTATCTGAATTTCATAATTGACATCAATAATTTTTTGAGAGGTTGAATCGTTTCGAGCACCTTGTTTGAATCAAGATATATTGAAATAATGGAAAAACGAATAACGTGTTTTTCACTGGTGAGTCAGTTGTCTTTCTACTGCCTGTTTGCATGGATTGTTGTCGGTAAGTGAAAAATAATTTACTTGTTAATGAATTTTCCGTATTCAAACTCATATTTTTCAAATTTTAGATTTGCAGAATGGATTAATTAATGCTAATCCTCTTGTGGGTAACAAAGTATCGGAAATAAGCGAAAAACAGTTGCCCTTTGTTGTATCCATTCAGATAAAACCGATTCTTGGTGATCATGAACTGATGCATCTGTGTTCCGGTACACTTATAACGAAAATACATGTTTTGACGGCAGAACATTGTTTTAAAGAACACTCATGGGAAAATACTGAAATACCTATCAGATCTTCGGCAATGAAATCTTATAAAATGTATTACCCGGAGGTTTGGATTTCTTACAATACATGGAATGTTGCGAGAGAAAAACCTGATGATTATCCCGATCACGACATTGGCATATTGATGGTAAATGAAATTCGCTTTGATTTTAGTATTAACAAATATTTATTGAAATGTTTGAGTTCGAACGAATGCTCCACGGAACAATATAAATGTAGATGATGAACCCTTGATCACAGAATGAGAAAGTCATCTCATTGTATGTATAGCCATGAATTACTTTAGAGGTTATGAAAATGGGAAGATTATCGAATTTTTAACACGAGTCAAGTGCGATTATTCAATTTTCATTCAAAATACGATATATTTTGCAGTTGAACGAAAAAGTAGTCGAACCTAATTTGAGGTTACCTATTCTTAGTACTGAGAAAAAAGAAGCATTCTACGAAAAGACAGTTCAAGCAGTCGGATATGGGCCAAATAGCAAATACCACGTCGGTCCGAGATTAAAATCTGCTCCTGTGACTATCTATGGCAAGGAAAAGTGCCAAGAAATACTAGGACAGTTAAGGAACACAAAATTTATATTACATGATAGCTTTTTGTGCTCACCATCGAATTCAGATGCGATGTTGACTGGGGTAAGTGCTATCTCATTCCAAATCCCAACTAAGGTAAGTGTACCCAACTTGCCTCTGTACCCAACTTGCTCCCATCTGCCGATCTTAGAGATGGACACTCGTTGATCTTCCCACATATTTTTTTTTTTACGTTTGTCATGTTGAAATATGAGAAAGTAAGTATTTTGCACCGACCTCGAATCATTTCTGCGTTCTCCAGAAGATTTCAAGTGATTTTTCCATTTTTTGTGTTGGCACGGCTAAGAAATCACCGACGGAATTGCGTTCACTAAAACCGTTGCAAATTGGGTCTACATAAGAGCGCAAGCGAGGGCCAAGGCAAGATGAGTGGGCAACCGCTCTCGCATCTCATGCATACAGCATGGCATGTTTATATCATTTGTGGTTGGGAATGTTGCGCGAAGACTGACATCATAGTCTTGAACGTCAGAGAAAAACACAGTGCTGACATTTTCAATTGGCAATTATCGTGGAAGGGGTTTAATCCCAAAATTCAAGAAGCCCCCAAAACCGCAAACATGTGAAAGCTCGGCCTGAAAATTCTGTTGAGAGCTCTTTTGTCAGATTCGGGGATCGATTATTTGCCCCATCGGATTTTCAATTCATTCCAAGCAGAAAACTTTGACACATAAGCATCCAGATTTTATTGCAGGTTTATTTGTTATTCTGGGTTTTAAGATTGATTTTTTCCACGGACAGAATTCTCGGTTCTAGTACTCGAGTATTTGCAAGTTTGATGACCTTAGTGAGTTTTGGGGTTGAGTTTTGATCAGATTTAGGTTCTTGGCACGTTTCTCGATCGAAACATTCGGATGTTCGCAAGTTAGGTTGCTTTCTTACGTTTTGGGAATGATTTTTTCTTGAATAGATTTTTCAGGCCCAGCCTCTGAGTGCTTGCGGTTTTGGGAGCTCTTTGAGTTCCGGGATTGAAGCCCCCTCCCCCGTGATAGTTCCTAGCTTTGAATCTAGAATTGCGATTCTGTAGGGTGAGACTACCCTGTCAGTCTTCACACAATGGTTTAAAACACGAAAAAATCCTGCGATATTGGGCGGCGAGAGCGAACGCACCCCGCGGAGAGCGCTCTTGGCCCGCGCTCGCTCTCTTATGCAGACTCGGCCATAACTTAACGTATTCTATTCCTTATCTCAAGACCTTCAAAATCCACTCCTTAGAGTTGCAAAATTCTGATTTGGAACGATTTTATGTACGAAACACGGAGATGATTTGAGAAACAAGCAGGCCGACATCGGAGTGTACTCAACATACCCCCATATGGTTATCTCGGGAAGGCGTGTAGTAATGGCCTTTTTCACCACTCAGAACGCGTTTACCGCATCAAAATAGGTCGGAAACAGTGTCTTGGTCTAGCTAAAAGCTACAAATTTCGCTGCATGATGATGAAAACGGATCAAAGCGATTACTTTATCGCCGATTTACATTATTTTAAATGGTGCGGTCAAGTTGGGTAAACACTTTTGTAAACTTTCAAAAATCTCCCTTTGGAAGAATTAAAACGGCTTGGCTGCAGTTGATCTATTTTGAGATGGGCCAGAATTATTAAGAAAATGGCTTAACGGGGCAAGTTGGGTACACTGACCTTACAAGAAAATAAATTTTCTGAAAAATTGTACAGTGACTTCATCACGGATAGCAGTATCTATTTGCTGATAGATCAATTTCTTACTTTTAAATACTAAACGTACGCTTCCACATTCCAAGTCCATTTGAGTAAAAGTCGAGAAATTTGTGTAATTGAGCCACAAAATATTCTGTGAGAGATTTGGAATACAGTGAATCCTGTCTAAATTGGACACCCTCGGTTCCAAGAAAAACCGCTCAAAATAGACAGTTGCCCAATATACGGCGGGCATTTAACATGTAAAGGGTACTCTTGGTCCCACATTGGAGTGCCTAATTTAGGCAGGTGCCCAATATATAAAGTGCCAAATTCAACAGGTTTCACTGCAATAAAATCCTGTCAAAAAATTGTGCGCGCCTGTAAAAAAAGTTCGATTTTGATTACTTGACTGCTCGGATCTCTTTGGCCCAAATCGACTCCATTTGGGGTCATTTTGTAGTTTTCTTGAAGCACTTTGGAGTTCCTTCGTGGATTTTTTCCTCCGGCTCAACAGGATCTCAACAGGTCAAGTCGAATCCTTGAAAATATTCACGAAAATTGGGTCAACACTCAGATTTCTGCAAGTGAGACATGAGTTGATTGATCGAGGTGATTCAAAAAGCATTTGAGAGCGGAAGTTGAGAACTTTAAAATTCGTTCCTACAAATTATTCTGGTTTGTTTCTGATCCGAGCTGTGACTGTTTTTGTGAAGAAAAATTTTTCTCGAAGGAAGTGTCCCAATATTCATAAAAGGTGAAGAAATCGGGCTGACGGTGGTATTTCTCTGATTTCGTCAGTTTTTTTCGGGTTCCTGGTAGTTGGAATCGTGATCAGTGCTACTATATCAGTGAAAAAATGAGTCCATAAATAATTTCTCAACGGCTGGTCTTTTTTTCGATTTAAATCTTCGTTTACAAAAAGAGTCACAGCTCGCAATAGAAATGACATAGAATCAATTCCAAGAACGGATTTTCAAGCTTTTGACTTCTATTTTGAGATGCTGATTGTATCATCTGAATCCATCAATTCCCGCCAGACTTCCAGAGGTTTGTGTATTGACCCGATTTTTATAGAATTTCACAAGATTCCAGACTGATTTCGCAAGAATCTATTGAGCTGCGCGGAAAAAATACCAAATAGGTCTTGAAGTACTTGAAAAAAACCGCAAAACTGATCCAAGTAGAAACATTTTGGACCGAGAAAATCCGAGCATTCCAGTGATCAAGATCGAATTTTTTTCAGGTTTACAAAAACGTTTGACCGGTAGCGTAATAATCTTCTATATATATATGTAAGAAAATGCGTTCAAATTTTTTATTCATTTATTTTAGGGTGACAGTGGGGGCCCTCTTTTGTATGGAGGATACAACAATAAGGAAAAAGTTCCGTCCATTATCGGCATGTCCATTGGAACGCAGTGCTCAATGAATAAGTCTGATAAGGAACAGTTAACTATTCAAATTGCAATAGATTACTATAGCAAATTTATCTCGAAGATAACGAAATTGGATAAGAAAGGTTTAGAGAAAATAGTTGAGCTGGCTCAAGAAAAGGATCTGAGCTATCATTTTCGTCTACACAAGAAAAATCAAATTTTCAAAAATCAATTGATACCAAATTACTGTAAAAACATTTTCAAATCTCGCTCTTCTAAATCTTCCGAATTTCGATATAAATGAATTCATAAACCGTCGACATCGTTAATTTCCTTGCACAATCATGAAGCACCAAATTCCAATTTCCATTGTATAATCCTCACTACTCATGCACTACCAATCTCTTGAACAAAAATTTTTGAAAAAGTGCATCACATTACACAGCCAAAATGATGAAATTGTTTTCACAGACAAAATAATAGAGTACGAGTTGTTTTGTAGAAACAATTGTTGCACACACTGAATTCAGCAACTAAATTCATTCAATACTTTAATTTTGTTTCGAGTTTACGATTAATTCGTTTTATACTGAATTTTTCTTTCGACAAAATATTTTTTAATGGGGAAACTGGACATTTTTACGCCCTAGGGGAATGTGTCTTGCTCCTAAGATATTCGACAGACACATGAAAGTCATTCATGAAACAGCAAGCTCATATTTTTGCCTGCTGAACTGCAATTGGAATATCTTTTCGTTTTCTGAGGTCCATTTTAAGCAGAACTGATACCGATTAGTTTGAAGTATCAAAAAATCATACGAAACGGAATTGGGGTTAAAAAATTGTCTGTTCCAATTTTTATTTGGCGATATCATGAGATTGCGTTATTGCTCAAAACACATGCATGAACATCTTCATGCCGTGCAAGTCGTCACATATATGCACTAAAAATGTATTCATTTTCGTATGCACCTCTTTGCACAAGTGCAAGCAGATAAGAGATTTACCACTATATTGAGGACATGGCAATAATCTATAATATCAAGCTCATTCAATGATTCCAAGTTCTAAGCAAGTATACACCTTAAAACAATAATCAACTAGAATATATATAGTGTGAATCAACATTGTGGAGTTGAAAACAATACGATATAGGTAGTTATTGCTCATCGTAATCTACGAGTGTTACCTAACTCTATACTTCAATCCATCTTTAGTAAGGAAAATTCATGGTTAAAGTTTCTTTTTGTGGAGACACCGAGGAATTAAAAGTGCTTGATCTGAATAGTAACGAACCCCGCGACGTAAAGTATAACCACTCGATAGGTTTTTATTTCGATGATTGTTTTTCGCAAGATCTTGAAGAATTTGATCAAGTCTGCACCTAGCAAAAATATTTTGATACGAGTTTTCATTCACACGAATCATTCTTACCGAGTGATCTACTCTCTGAAGTGGAGTGATGCATCAAAGACAGTTTTTAGATCAGAATGACTAATTTCGTAGTTTATGAAATCAATGTACATGGCTTGATTCCCCCGTTGCGTTAAGAATCAGTATTTCGTTAATTTGAGTGAATGCGAAAACAAATACTTTCTCTTTGAGATGACAGAAATTAGGACTGTCTGCACTGAAAAGATTTTCATGGTTTATTAAAAAATGTGTCAAAATAGAACAGAATTTGCTTAGTCTTGTCTCTTTCTTGCTGAGTCATGGAGGGTGAAGTGAACCTTGTTCGGTATCTCCCTGAAAGTATTCGTGTCCACTCCTTAACCCCAAGTTATGAGGAAAGCAAGAATATTTCGGTCCCAAAGTCACCTCTATTCCATGGGGCAAACTAAAAACCCCTGAAAGACGCGAAAACCCGATTTTCAATCTATGCGCTCACATTTTGAAGCATCTCGATGAATCGCTCTGAATTTTATTTTGTATATTTCGGAAACCATATCACTTGAAAAGAGAATATTTTTGTATCGACAGGTTTTGATTAGGGTCCCTAAAAAA
This sequence comes from Eretmocerus hayati, assembly GCA_029851415.1. Classification (NCBI taxonomy): domain Eukaryota; kingdom Metazoa; phylum Arthropoda; class Insecta; order Hymenoptera; family Aphelinidae; genus Eretmocerus; species Eretmocerus hayati. The sequence goes on from CM056744.1 coordinate 7,276,092, forward strand.
TTTCTGAAAATTGAATATCGATTTTTAGCATACTAAATAGCCAAGTGAACGTTATAAACCTATCCTAAACTTTAGATACCTATTTTAACGTATTTACCAGGTTACTTACATCGGATGTAGGCGAGGATGTACGTGGTCCTGTCTATTCCCAAGTTACAAAAGTTGGTCTAAAAAGTCCAAAATCTTTTTCAAAGCAAATCGTTTCTCATGAATTAGAGTCTACCGAGCATGGGCGATGTTTCACGCCTTTTAAAGTCTCCTCAATGAAAAGCTGACAAAAATTCCTCCAAAATGACCTCTTGGGGGGGGGGGGGGGGTCAATTTGATGGTCCGGAACCTGAGTTGTTGCTGGAGCAAATACAAGGTTTCAAATCCGTGAACTTCGTGGCCTTTCCTAATATGGCCGTTAATAGTATATTACTGTACTAGGCAGGGAAGTTGGATTTCCTCGGCTTCGCCTCGGCATTATCATCACGCAGTCACGGGCATCCCACTTCTCTGCCGAGTGCTGTATACTATTTTTTCTCCTCTCGGCCCGAAAGTACGTCGAAATTTTATGAATTAGTACAAAAATACGTGTTTAACCTCACTCTGCAGTTGTTTACAATTTTGAAGGGGTGGGCTGTACAAGCAGACGACCTCACAGCTTTTTCGGCACACTGGCACCGAAAGCCTATGGTTTCCGCCCCGATCCCGGGGCAGAAAATGCCGCAATGCCGCCCAGGCTAGAAAACGAGTGAGCATGCGCAGTAGCCCTCGGGCTGCGCCCTCGGGCCACTACATTGCATGCTCCGACGTTTTCTAACCTGTACGGCGGAGCGGCATTTTGCCCCGACATCGCGTCGGAAAGCATAGAATTTCGATACAAGTGTCACCGAAAAATAGTGTACGCACCTCGGGCCAAAAATAACCCATCGCGGCCGCGGGTATGCCGCCCTCGCCTGCCGGCTCGTGCGGCAACCTACCCGGGCCGCGATGGATCACTTTCGGCCCTTGTCGCGTAATGTACTATTACTTACTGCTTTTGCTGCATACTTGTGACGTGAAGTGTTCGTCCGCCCGACTTTTGCTGGTCGGGGCGGACGTGAGCAAAAAAATAATAAAGTGAAATGTGTTGTGGGTGAAAGATGAATGATATTTTATCACATGATCCAATTTGGGCCTTGAATTCGATACAAAGATGTGTCCGCACAAAGTCATCGTGGCTCTAAGCTCTTGTCACTGACAATGAGTATTTTGTGTGCCTTGTCAATGTCATGGGGCATTAGAAATCCTGCTCTATAATCGGCTTCTGAGAGCTTCCTGTTCAAGCAGCAGTATTTATAAAAGGAAAAAGATACCGCCTGTCAAGTGTGCACACAAATCATAAATAAACACATTGATAAACATAACCTCGATAGGTTATGTTTTGCATGCATGTCTCATGCGCTCTCTGCACAGCGAAACAGCGCAGGCAGCGAAAGATGCAGCATAAATTGACAGCCAATCAGAGCGCGAGTTGACCCGTGCCGTCAGCAAAAGTCGAACTTTCGTGACCAAAACGAGTCGCGAAAGGACGTACTTTCGTGCCGGGAGGAGGAAAAAGTTTTGTTTGGATTGTATCAAAGACGTGGATTTGTGTCTTATTTCCTCAATTTTTCCATTTAGAAATCGGATCCGCGTGGTCAGTTTTGTCCCAAACCTTCAGTATTTTTTCCTCCTCCCGACACGAAAGCACGTCCTTTCGTGCCTCGTTTCAGTCACGAAAGCTTGACTTTTGCTGCCGGCACAAGCGAACCCGCGCTCTTATTGGCTGTCGATTTTTGCTGCCTCTTGAGCTGCCGCTGCTGCACACGTGCGTGCGATGCAAGGAGAATGCATTCATAAGATACACAAGAGACATATAACTCTTCAAGGTTATGTTTATCAATGTGTTCATTCATGACGTTTATATACTCGAGAAGCGGTACTTTTTCGCAAATACCGCTGTTCAATGAGAAATCTATCATCAGTTGATCCTAGAGCAAGATTTCTAGTGCATGACATTAATCAAAACTATGAATATTCGGTGACAAAAACTATGGACGATAATAACCGAGCAATCAAACACTTCTTGGACAAAGATGAATCATTTGATGGTTTAGCATAATTTGGCATTCACACACAACACGTTTCTTGATATTATTTTTTCGCTTACGTCCGCCCCGACCAGCAAAAACTCGCGCCTCGCCTTTGCAAAAGTCGGGCGGACGAGCACATCGCCATCGAGTCACAAGTATAAAAGGCAGCAGCAGTGAGTAGATAAGCCGCGAGGTGGTCTGCTATTATACAGCTACCCCTCCAAAATCGTATACAGCTCTAAGAGTGAGGTTAAACGCGTATTTTTGTACTGATTAATAAAATTTCGACGTATTTTCGGGCCGAGAGGAGAAAAAATAGTATACAGCACTCGGCAGAGAAGTGGGATGCCAGTGACAGCGTGATATCAATGCCTCGGCTTCGCCTCGGCATTATCATCACGCAGTCACGGAAATCCAACTTCCCTGCCTAGTACAGTAATATACTAATTTCATTACTCTAAGCTAAAAATGCCGCATTTAAATAGGATTTTAGGGTTCTCGTAATGAAAAAATATATCCGCACTTCGCTTGCAAGCCTATTTCGGGCACTGGAGGATATGTCTGTCTCGCTTAGCTCGACAGACAAATTGTCCTAGTGCCCAAAATGGGCTACCGCGCTCAGTACGGAAATATACTAATTTGGTAGACTCGGATGACTGACCCGTGAGTGGAGGGCCATTTTCTGCCTTTTTTAGACACATTTGAGATGCATAATGAGTTCATAGGTATGTTTGAATCGCGTGTGTATTGAGCTGAACTATCTTTTCCACGTACTTTGACTAGATGAAAACAATGCCGTCGGCATTGTCAAAACCATCTGGTTTTGACGTTCTATTAGGATTAATTGGGATTGATCTCTGTGCTGAAGAAACCAAAATTCGTTCTCTCATCTCATTTTTAAATACTGGATCGACTACTCAGTGTATCTCTTCCGACTTATCCTTGAGCCTTAAAACCTTCAACATTGTCTTCAGCTGGTCAAAATACGTAGATAAATCATTATTCAATTCAATACACGCCCGATTCAAACCTACCTATAGGCATTTGTTATTCATCTTAGATATGTATATCAAAAGGCTGAGAACGATCCCCACTCTCGGATTAGTTTTTTGAGCCAATTGAAAAATCCGCAATTTGGGGATAAAACTAACCACGGATTCGCTTTCTTCATAAAATAATACACGAGAAATACAAGTTCACGGCTTCGAAGTGGACTCATTGTTCGTATTTTTGACGGTCATTGGACTAGCCACGGGCTCCCGGATTTTGTCCCCTGGAATTTTTCAATTCCTCAAATCAGCTTTACCTTTGGTTTCGGGGTATCAAATTGACTCCTACAAGTGGTCATTGTGAAGGAGATTTTATCAATTATTCATAAAAAAACACTGTCAACGGCGAGAAACATTGTGCATGTGCAAGAGAGACTAATTTGTGAAAAAAAGATTAGCTTTGAAAGTGATTTTTCACATTTTTGATCGGTTAGCCACGACTTGGGAATACACAAAAATATCTAACGATGACGTGGTGAACACGTTGAATTAGGTTTCTAACGCTTACCCGGCTATTTAGTTTGTTGAAAATCGATTTCCAATTTTCAGGAATTTTATTTAGGATGGGCTCAATATTTGCAAAAGTACAAGAGAGTTGTGACAAAAATGTTTTCTCATTGATTGATATGGTGTCGGGAATGAACAAATAAAAAATTTAGAGCAATTCATCCAGATGCGTCAGGCGGCGAGCGCATAGTACCCTAGTGGTAATGTGACCATTTCTTGAATATTTTTTCTGGCCGATAGGTGGCTGGTTCACGTCTTATGGCTAATAGTATTACGAATTGGACAGTTATTGGGCAAAAAATGCTCATTCATTTCTACCAGGGTAGAAACATCGGTTTCTCACGAGGTGCTCTCACAAAATAGAGGCGACTTTGGAATCTAAGAATCCTCGCTTTCGTGTTACAAATTGGATTCTTGTGCTTTCGGGGAAGTACCATAAATGATCTGGTCAGAGTTAGAGTCGATCAAATTTATAGTAGAAACAGTGGGAAAACTGGACACGAAAATGAAAGATGTGTTTTATTCAAATAATCGAGCAAAGACTATTGCGGATCGTAAGTTGGTCTGAAAAGACGGATCTTGAATGTTATCGAAAAAATGGAGCTTTGTCCTCTTGGACAATAGAACACTCATATCTATAAATGTATTCAAAATGGTCTGTGTTTGCATTACCCGATAAACATTTTTATTCTTCTGGTCTCTCGTACCTTCTTGATGGATACTAGTTTCAAAAAGTTTGGATTACATCATTAAAGAACCACTGTCATTCAATGCATCCAAGATATCACAATCTCTTGATCTACCACATAATCCTATGTAAGTACAAAAACATTCTTTAGGTGATAAATTTACGACATTGAGTAAAAATTTCGTTTTTATCAAGTTATAGAGAATCAAATTCACCAGAGCGAGGCTTTAAGGGGTAACAAAGTTAGGTCAGCTGGATTGGATGAGTTTCCTTTCATCGTATCTATTAGATTAAAAACTGAATATGATCCATATCGATCATATTTGTGCACCGGAACCTTGATTTCAAAAAATCAGATTTTGACTGCTGAACACTGTTTACCTCGACAACGACCACTGAGCCATTACGAGATCTTCAAAAGAACTTTGAGTAGTAATGATAAATACTTGCCGAAGTCATACATGACTTACAATATTTGGGCTAAATTAAACAAGTTACCCGAGAGATCGAGAGAAAATGACATCACCATTGTGAAGGTAATTTTCAATGAAATTCTGAATGAGGTATAATAAGCTACAATAATGAATATTTCATTTTGATTCACTGGGCATAAAAGTGTACCACTAGATGTAGTTCGATATACGTGTGTAATAGTATATTACGAAACAACTTTGATTCTTTACGCACTCCCGGAAATTTTTACACACGAGGGTAACGACTTTACGCACTGTTGAGATTTCTTTACGCACGAGCGTCAGCGAGAGAGTAAAGAATCTCAACAGTGCGTAAAGTGTTACTCGAGTGTGTAAAGTTTCCGACAGTGCGTAAAGTATCGAAGTCGTTTCGTACGATATTTTTCGCAATTTTCCGATGTTTGGGTGCCTACAAAATTGCGAAAAATAACTTTCGCGCCTCGCCCATGAGGTTCCCCGCTTCCGAGCGATCATTTCAACTCTCGCCTCCGGCTCGAGCCGGAACCCGATCGCTCAGAAGCGAGCTACAACCTCATGAACTCGGTGCGAAATATACTATTTCGCAATTCGATGTGCGTAAAGTTTTTCCTTATGCACCGAAAAAAAGATCTTTAAGCACTAACTTTACGCACATGATTGCGAAATAGTATATTTTCGCACCGAGTTCATGAGGTTGGAGCTCGCTTCTGAGTGATCGGATTTCGGCCCGAGCCGCAAGCGAGGGTTGAAATGATCGCTCGGAAGCGGGGAACCTCATGTGCGAGGCGCTAAAGTTATCTTTCGCAATTTTGTAGGCACCCAAATATCGGAAAATTGTGAAAAATCTTTTTTCGTGTCCTCGTGATGATGCCGACCCTCGTCTGTAGCTCGGGCTGGCGATATCCATCACGAAAAAAAAGTTTTGATACGGTAAACCGGGTTGATTTTGTAACGTTTCCTTGAAAAAGACTGTAAGTGACGTATTTTTTTTTATGAGCTCTGCCAAGGTCCTGAAGGAGGTCATTTGGAAGCTCCGAATGGCAAGAATAGTATATGCAATAACTTGAACAAGCTCGTTTTCTCACTTGAAAAGTAATGAAAATTATGTCAATTCTCTCTAAATCGCAAAAGTCCTCCTGAACGAGTGCTTTGGAGGGTTGCAATGCTCCTAAAACCTGTTTCAAGTTGTCGGCAAGGAAATATCCATTATGAAAATCTTTTGCCGACAGTGTTTTGAGTCAGCGGAGCATACTACATACCGTTAGCGATAGACGACATCGGTTTCCTCGGCGAAACCGGGATGAATTTCTAACACCAAGTACTGGATTGTTTGAATGCCTCAGTTAGTTTTTACTATAACTCTCGCATTATATAATCATTATCAAATCTCTTCAAGTTGGACCTTCTCTCCTTGAGGATAAAATGTATTGATTTCGTCCTGTAAAGAGTGATCCGAACTAATTTATAACCCCCAGAAACGCGATCTCGCGCTCTCCTTCGACCACATCGCTATTTCTATTTCAAAGTAATGTGACTGTGGAATCTATCTTATTAAGATATGACATCTATGCAAATCAATCAAAATTTCTATCCATCAAAATTCCGATGCTCTGATCTGAATTTGGTGGTAGATTGGAAAATAACACGAATCTCTTTTCAAAGCTGCAGTGGCCACAGGGTCAAGAATTGTTTTTTCTATTAACTCGGAACGATTTTCACTTTATCTACATTCTGACGAGCTCTCAACAATAGTAAAGGCATAGTTCTTTGTGTTAAATATTTGAGATTGATTGGAAACAATAAGACTGTAAAAGTGATGAAAATTATCCACTCAAAATTCATTTTTACATCATGATTCGTTCACCAAGATTTTGTAACAGAAGTTTATTGTTCAATGAATGACTTTTCGTCATAACTTCGAATTTTTTCAATTGCTTTGCAAATAGCAAACTAGTTCCATAGATCTAATGTATCCTGATATCATTATGACCAATTCATTTCAATCATTTTGTATTCGAAAGTTCATCATTACTTCTTCTATTCACAAAATCAAGCTTGAACAATTTGGTTTCTCCTCGATAAGTTTTCGAAATATCGTCATCATCCTGCATCATCATCCAACGAACTGTTTCGGGACATATCTGATCATGATTAGGGAGTGAAAGTTTTTCGTGTCTCAATTTATCAGTAGATTCTCGCACTGATTCTTTGAATCTTCGAATAACCAGTGGAAATCTTTTGAGGAGGCATAAAATATACTTTTGACAATGCATGGTTGCACTTGGGACCAAAGCGCGAAAAGATGATTGGAATAGGTATGAGCACTCGCCTCAAGTTGTTGTTATTATTGGGATTTGAGTGTTACAAACTCACCCTAGCTCACGAGATGACATTGTACATATTTGTTTCTTGTGATTGCTTAAGGCTAGTCCGGAGTCCCCGCAGAACCGCAACCAGACACGCACCGGCGTACTTTCAAGTTGCGGCTGCATGCAATGATTCTGAGAGCGGTATTATTGTTTATACACTTTTATTGGTAATGGATGTGTTACTCAGATAGCAGGCCACCTGTGGAATCTCATAACACGATACCATGCAAAGTTTCATGGCCTTCCGCTCATTACAAATTGAGAAAAACTTGAAGGGAATTTTTGGTGAGAAGCGCATCCTCACCTATTCCGATTCATTCTTTGATAACATAACAGTTTTGGCCAATATCAAATAGTAGGCCGCCTGTGGATTGGAATTTCCTGTCGGATGAGCCCTCCCACGCCCAAAAATTCTGAATCTAGCTCGCAAAAAAACTTGAAATGGTGAGAGCATCAACCAGGATACCTAGCCCAGCGAGCCGAAAAGCTTCGAGTTTTTTTGAGATATCAAAAGAATTTGCGTGTGTGGAACAACTCATTCGATGAGTTGTTCCACACCCGGAATTTTTTTTAGGCCCGAGCCAAAGGCGACGGTCTAAATAGTCACAAGATGGCGGAAACCATTGCACCCGAGCATCGTACTAGATTTTGTGATCTTCTGAGAGTGAATTAAAATCGATAACCAGTGCGCAAATGACTCATTTGCGCACAGACAATTACAAAGAATTGATGATAGCTCGGACTGTTCGAGTGAAATTTGAAAAAGCCCCATTCGAAACAATTTCTAATCTCTCCCTTTCGTTTCAGCTCTTTCGAGAGGTAGATGTTCAGAGAACGAAGCTAGCTCACCCAACAAATGTAAAATATGAAAATGTTGGAAGATTGTACGCTCAAATTGTCGGATGGGAAAAGTCCGTCAAAGGCCAAGATGTTCCGTCATTACTGACTGCGTCATCAAAAATACAAACAAGCCAAAAATGTCGAGAAATGCTGGAGATTCGCCAGAATAAGAGATCAAAACTTTTTGAGAAGCATGTATGCACAGTGGAGCCTGGAGCAGTATTAACATGTGTAAGTAAAATGAAGAGTAGAAAAGTTTTATTCGTACGATGTGTCGGGACTATTCCATCGAAAGAGAAAAAAACTTTCAGCTCTACACAAAAAAAGCTAATTTCACTCAGGAATAAATCAAGGCTTCTTAATTACATAAATGTGCTTTGGCAAATGTTGGTCATAGGCTTCCAAATCACAAATATTTATTAGATCATAATTGAGTGATTCATGAAAAATGGACTAAGCTCAACAGCGAGATCATTGGTCCAGGAATCTTGACGTAAAACAGTAAATTCCAGGTTATTCATGCAAAAGTTTAGCCTATTTTGTATTTTTACATGACATAACAACTTTTCGATCCAGAGGAATATCTTTGTTATCTGGCTATTAGTGTGGTAGACCATATAATATGAGCTAGAATTACCGATAAGTATTACTAACGTCTTTCGTTGTCCTACCACAAGATACAAACATATAAGTAAGAGAATCTTCTTTCGATTTTAGGGTGACAGTGGTGCTCCTCTTCTCTATGATAACGATGAGATACTAGGAATTAACATTGGAACAATTTACTCAAGTTTGGATCAAGAGGAATGGAATATATATTTAAGCATGAGTTCCTATACCAGTTTCTTTGCCGCTAATATTGAAAACTCTCATTGATTTGAAACATGTGAAAAATTGATCACTAATCGCATGATGATTTTCTGAATATTCTATCATCATGGTCATGTATCATCTGTAGTTAGATTGCTAGAAAATGAATGAAGGGTTCTACGGGAGATATCCCCCAGGATGCACAACATAAATAGGAAGTCTGGAAACCGAAATTCATATCCGAACCCTCTACGATCCCAGATTGGTTCTTGAAACTAATCGTATTAGATAAAGAATGACCTCGGGATACGCTAGTGTTGTTATATTTCCTTCTTCCAACTTTTACGCGTAACTGCGCACACTACAAGTATTAAATGTTGTTACTATCGCTCTTAGTTGAAAATAATTCAGATAATGTCTAATATGGGAAAGCCGTATTGGAAAAATCCTGCCATTCAAGCAAAACCCTCAATTATCTTCCCTAGATGTACTTTCCACGGTAGGAGTTATACACGATTTTTAAGGTATGTGATGATTTTTGATTGACGCAAAACGAAAATGGTAAAAAAAATTAGATCGATTCCTGGCAATTTTAGAAACACATGATCACAATGATGCTGTATCTACACGTTCATCACTTAGACAAAAATTGAAATAGAAGAATTTCTCATTTTTGTAATTTTGTTACAATTTCACTATTGATTACTGACTTTTTTCGACTCAGAAAATTCTTTTAAATTCGAGAACTAAAGGACAAATCCTCCTAGTCAATGAATATCATCACCGCATAGAAGCTTGCACTTCTCAATCATACCTCCTTAAGATGGTACACTACCGGTCAAGAGTTTAAGCTCACCCAAAAAATTTTTTTTCAATTTTGTGACTTGAACTACTCGGCTCTATTTGACCGTAGAGGACTCTTCCGGAGCTCATTTCGAAGGTTTTCTCACGTAATTTGAGATGGCAGTATTTATTTTCATCCGTTCGGATCGGGATCTTTCCAATTTGAGCTTGAAAATGTGTCAATTTCGACGATTTTTGAGAGGATCTTCTGGCTCGTGCCAATTTGAGCCACATGAATGTTCCAATATGGGAGTTGTGAGATACGAAAGTACAGGTCTGAAGCTTTGGAATCCGTTTTTGAACGTCCCTTTACGCCTCTTCCAGTCCGAGCAATGACATTTTCTCTGAGGGAAGATTTTTCGCAAAAACTAGCACCTGTATCCAAAAATGACGAGAGAATTTACTTTTTGGGGCATATTTCAAAAATTTCTCGTTTTCTTGATCAAGATATAGATGATAGATAACAGAAATGATGATTATACTTCCTAAAAATGCATCTCTGTATCTCTCTCGGATTGGAATGCTATTTTTTGCGAGGAATATCCCCTCAGAGAAAATGTCATAGCTCGGATTAGCAGTAGCGTAGAGGGACGTTCAAAAACGGATTTTGAAGCTCTAGAATTGTACTTTTGTATCCCACAACTCCCATATTGAAACATTCATGGGGCTCAAATTGGCACGAGCCAAAATATTTTCTCGAAAATCGTTAAAATTGACACTTTTCCAAGCTCAAATTGGAAAGATCTCGATCCGTACATATAAAAATGAATAAAGCCATCTTAAAGTACGTGAAAAATCCTTCAAAATGAGCTCCGGGAGAGTCCTCTACGGTCAAATATAGCCGAGTATTTCAACTCACAAAATTGAAAAAAAAAAAAAAATTTTTGGGTGAGCTTAAACTTTGGACCTGTAGTGTAGTTTCTCGCATTAATTATTTTTTGCTGAATAAGAATTGTAATCTGACCTCTCGCTCATTGCATTGTTGGCAACGTTCTCCCACATGGCCTCAGTCTGGGGTGCATCAGCAAGTTCTTCAAGGAACAAGAGTACCCTGCCAAAATCGTTGTCGTGTAAAGCCGTTCCAAATTCAATAAGACCCTCATCAAGTTGATAGGCAACTTCTGCACCACCTTCATCAACCAGAAGTGAAGTTCGACCATTTGCTCTGCTGACCCCAACAGATTCACCTCTGACTGGGATGAGATTTGGCGAATCCGGTGCATCGATATTGTACCAAACTGCGACGTTAGAGCCAGACTGGGCTACAACTACGTCACTTCCTGGGATCCAACTGACGAATGTCGTGCCCGAGAGCAAAAGAGTGTGCATGCCTATGATTGGGATTACACCATGTGTTAGAGACTTTGACTGGGCAAATATTGATTTGAGGAAATTTGAGAAAAAATAAAAGATCGAAGAAAAAGATTCGGAATCTAATGTTGAGTTCTAAGGCTTTTTTGAATGCATTACACCATTGAAGAAGAGAATTTCTGCCTGGTATTATCTTGAAAATTGGTAGATGTTCAAAATCCATTCATTGAACCATTTTATTAAACTATGTTGGAGCCTGAATTCTCTGTTCGTATGAAACAGTGAAATGTCGATCAGGTTTTGTTGGAGTCTTCGAATTTAGAACAATTTCTCTTTCAAATGTGTCCGCCCGGATCTCGCGTTCGGGTTGCCTATGTAGAAGGGGTGAAATGGGTGGCCGTGGTCATGGATTGGTCGATGAGTCGACGGGTTCATGAGTGGGTGGGTTAGGTAGGTGATCACTTGGATGGATGGTCTGGTCCGATCTGGAATGGTCTGGAATGGTCTGGAACAGTCTAGAAGGGTATGGAAGGGTCTGGAATAGTCTGGATTGGTATGGAACGCTCTGAAGCGGTGCATATTAGAAGTGGTACGACCTGGGACGGTCTAATACGATTTGCGACGTTCTGGAGGTTACGGGTTGGAACGGTCTCGTACGGTCTGCAGTAGTCTGGGACGGTCTGGTACGGTTTGAGATGATCTGGTACAGTCTGGGACGTTCTGGAACTGTCTAGAACAGTCTGGGACGGTATGAAACGGTCTGGTACGATCTGGGACATTCTGGTACGTTCTGAAACGGTACCGCATAGTTTGGAATGATCTGGAACGACCTGAGATAGTGTGGTCTAGTCTTGGCTCGGCTGGGCTGGATAAGATATGATACGTGTCCGTGTGGGTTATGGGTGGGGGGGGGGGGAGTCGGTAGGCGGGTAGATTGATGGTCCAGTGGGTGGGTAGACTGGTTGATGAGTGGATGGCTGGATGGGCTGGTGGGTGGTTATAACTGTCAGCGGCCCTAGTCTAGCCGCATGTCATCTTTGCAAACTTCATAAGAGAACTTCTTTTTCATATCATCAATTTTTCATTAGCCATCATTCTACCGATATAATTATTAGCCTCTGACGCATCAAGAACATCTACAAGTCAAACTAGCAGTTGCGAGAGAGGCGACAACGCTACACTGTAAAAAATTGGTTGACTTTCCACCAAAATTGGCAACCAGTAGTTGGTTGTCGAAATCAATCAGCTGGTTGGCATTCAACCGCTGGTTGGAATTCAACCACTGGTTGACTTTTTCCCCACAGCGAATATATAAGGACGAATGCGGCGCCCACAATATTGGTCGATAGTGGTCTCGGGGTGACACTTTTGAGTCGGAAAAACAAGTTTCATCATGTTTTTCCACAAACAAAGAGGGATAAACATTAGCGCCGGTCGCGTATGGACGACAAAGCGGGTTGCCTGTCCTGCAGGAGTCGAATACACGTCGTAAGGCTGGAGGGATGGATAGATGGACGGATGGGGGGGGGGTTAGATGGGATGGATGGATGGATGGATGGATGGATGGATGGATGGATGGATGGATGGATGGATGGGATGGAACGGAATGGAATGGAACGGAACGGGATTGAAAGGGAATAGGATTTAACGGACAGGAATCGGACGGAATGGAACGGACCGGAATGGAAGGGAATGGAACGGTGTGGAGTGGAAGGGAACGGACCGAAATGGAATGGAGTGGAATGGAACGGAACGGAATGGAGCGGCCCAAAATGGAACATAACGGAATTGAGTGGAACATACAATTCAATTCCATTCCGTTCCTTTCAATAACATTCCGGTCCGTTCCATTCCCTTCCAACCCGTTCCTTTGCACTCCGTTCCATTCCACTCTGGTCCATTCCACTCCATTCCGTTCCATTCCACTCTGGTCCATTCCACTCCATTCCGTTCCATTCCATTCCATCCATCCCATCGACCCTTCCACCCCATCCGTTTATCTATTCATCCCTCCAGCCTCACGACGTGTATTCGACCCCTGCAGGACAGGCGACCCGCTTTGTCGTCCATACGCGACCGGCGCTGATGTTTATTCCTCTTTCTTTGTGACAAACCATGACGAAACTTGTTTTTCCGACTAAAAAGTGTCACCCGGAGACCACCATCGACCAATATCGTGGGCGACGCATTCATTCTTATATATTTGTTGTGGGAAAAAAGTCAACTAGTGGTTGGATAGGTAGTCAACCAGTGGTTGACGCCAAAAATCAACCAGCTGGTTGATTTTTGGACAAAACCAGTAGTTGAGGGAAAAACTGCAACCACTGGTTGAAGTTTTTCCCACAAATTTTTTACAGTGTAATTAATCAATCAAATTAGATCCAAACCTTGAATAAATTAGATGAAATTCACGAAAACTCACCATGATCATCACTAAGCCAAAGCCTCCCTCGCTGATCTTTGGACAACAACCTGCGTCCTGTCTCATTTAGCTGTAACCAATCCACTCGTGCCGTATGTGCAATTAGGGCAACCGTAGCATCAGTTACCAAATCCAATACTCGTACTGTACGAGGATCCAAAAGATAAGCAAGCCTCTTGTTATCAGGTTGTCCAGCAAGTCGACGTTCATTTACACGAACGCTCGCTACTCGAGGATTTATCATTTCTGTTCTCACACTACCTAATACTTCATTTAGGCCATACTCGATGAGGGTAAGCTCGCCCAAACTGAAGACCAGGCATACGCCAGGATACTCGAAGTAAAATTTTTCGTTACCTGTGGATCAGGATTATTTTTTTTGAGTTATTGAGATTAAATGCTTACATCGAATCAAATAGGTAGGTGAAGGAGGGGGGGGGGGGCAAAGTCTCAACGTGACACACTGACAATTATTGTGAAAATAAATTGTCCTAATTTAATTCTAGTTAGAAAATCGACGTAGACGTCTAGATATGAGATTATTCAATGGTGGAAATGTACCGGGTAAAATTCAGAAATATCACGTAGAATCTTAGGACCTGAATGGGAACCCATGTGTGATCCTGGTCAATTTTATGTCAACATTAGAAAAAAGCGTGGATTACTGTTCATACATTGGATTTTGTCTAAACTTCTGGCACTCTTTTCAAAATTTTCGTTGTACCATTACGAACTAAACAATATTCTCGTAGATTCTGCCATGAATTATCATGAATAATAATAAACGATAATTTTTTCTTTGACTGGAATGAAAGTGAACAACAAAATCCACTCATACGTAGATGGATGCTTTCATATATTATTCAGAAGTAAATTTACGATGTAGGCAGAAATGATAGTGAATTCACAATCTCTTATAATTCTTATCTAATGGACTATATTTTCCCATTTAGTCATCCATCATCTCATAAAAATGAGATGACACAAATATTCTGATTATAGAAATAATAATAATAATAATAATGATAAAATTCTAATATATGAGCTGGATAGCCATAAATATGAAGCAAATAGGGAGAATAGTCTTGCTGTTGTCAATGATTACACGTGTACATCCAAAAGTTTTCTCTATTCTCCGGATCTGATGAGATGAGGGTTATCCTGAGGAAAAAACTTGTAATTCCTGAAGGCGTGGGCTTGATTAGAAAAGTGCAAATCTTGAGCGATTGCTTTCCTAATCCTTGTGAGCTCTCAAGGCAAAATTTTGCGTAAGTACGTGAAGAAGAAAAATATCCCCGTATTTGCGAAGCAAACGCGAGACAAATCTTCAGCATACTTTTATCATCTCCTCAAAGTCATGAATACGTACACAACTCGCAAAAGAGGCTGGCACGCAATAGTGTTGAACTAATAACTATAATGTCAGAGCAACTTTTTTTTGCGTACGCGAGCCCATCTTCATAAAAGAACCGCTATTTGTTCCTGTAGTTATACAAAGATGGCAAGCGACAAAATTTGAGGGTGCATCAGGATTCGAACTTGATAGCTAAGTGATATCCTGTAGCAACAAATCGAGATTCTCGATCTTTTTTGTTCCCATCTTTAGTGATTTCTGGCCTACTCAAAAGTGAAATTGCAATCTCGATCGAGTATAAATAATTTCAGCTGGCCACACGTGCACACAACGAGATAAAATAATTTGGGCTTGCGGATTTTTCGCAATAAAAAACGAGGATAAGAATGAAACTGGAGCTAATGCAATGCGGACATTGAATTGCGTCAGTCTGAATAATTTACCAGTAATGATCATAAAGCTCCGAGACAGAACTTCGTCATGAATTTTTATTTAGAAAACTGAAGTATCAAACGGTGAATGACTAGTTTGAAGTAATTATCAAAGTCTGTAATCTGGTTCGGTAAAGTCATAAGCGGCTGGAGATCTTGGAACTCAAAAGCAGTCCGAACATTCAACGATACCGCAACATGTCTAGCATATTCAATTCTCCAGCGTCTTATTTTCTCATTTTTTGTGGGTGAATCAAATCATATATCAGATGGATCATTAAAAGTATAGGCTGCAATTACAGTACCCTCCAAAATTAATGGATAATGAATAGTCTCAGTCAACCAACGAAATCTTCAATGTGGTTCGTCGTATGGAAATTTTGAAAAAAGCATCTTGAAGATCACAAAAAAATCTATCGATGTATGTGTTTTGAACATTTTAAAAGTATTTTTCTCATTTGTATTTTTGACGGAATTCATTCGATTGTAAAAATTCTCACGGGATGCTGTAGATCGTCTAAAAATCGACAAGTTTGGTTCTCTGTAAAATTTTCCTACGACACTTCCCGCCGGAGCCACGAGCTTAGAGAGAAAAATTTGTATTACACAGGCTGCTTACGGAAATACCGAGCCTGGCACCTGTTCCATTCCCTCTCGCTCTATTCTGGTGCAAAATTAAATGGAAAAAATATCATAGCACATGATTTCGACGTGAAATGATCTCATCTTTCAGGATATTTCATGAGATCGAGTCTCAAGTGTGACCTACGGGAACAAAACATGAAATTACTCTGTTTTGACTCTATAAAACTTAAGAAATCGTTGTTACCTCAAATCTGAGACGAATCTGATCAAATACTCTGAAAGATGAGATCATTTCACGTCGAAATCATGTGCTATGATATATTTCCATTCAATTTCGCACCAGAATAGAGCGAGAGAGAATGGAATCAGTGCCAGCGTTGGTATCTCCGTAAGCACCCCATGTTAATACAGAATTTTCTTTCGGAGCTTGTGTGTCAGATAGGAAGGGTCGCAGGAAAATTTTACAGAGAATCAAACTTGTAGATTTTTGGACGATCTACAACATCCCGTAAGAATTTTTACAATTCAATGAATCCCGTCAAAAATACAAGTGATTGATTAATGGATAAATTTTTTGAAATTCCAACGTTGACTGAGACCGACCAAAAAATACTTTTGAAATATTTAAAACACATGAACCGATGGATTTTTTCGTGATCTTCAAGATGCTTCTTTTAAAATTTTCATATACGACGAACTGCATTGAAGATTTCATTGATTGACTGAGACTATCCATTATCCATTAATTTTGCAGGGTACTGTATATCAATTTCAATGTCAAAAGAAATTATAGGGTCCTCGAACATTTTTGTTTTTTTCAGTTTTGGTCAACTTTTCAAAGGCAGAACCTCTGGTTGGTCGGAGTGTAAGGCAAGCGAGTAAACACGAATTTTCCTTTATCGTATCAATTGGAATAAAACAAAAGTATGGGCCAAAAAGGAAACATCTGTGTACAGGGTCGCTCATATCGAGAGAACATGTTCTAACAGCTGCACATTGTTTTGAGAGTGGTAGACCGATTATTCATTTTGAAGTACACGTCGGTTCACCTGACATTACAGCATGTAATAGATATTATATACGATCTATCTTGACTTACGATGAATGGGCAGAAAAGAAAAAGAAGATATCCAAGTTTGAGCAAAATGATATTGCTATCGTTACAGTAAGTAATATCAAGTGAACATTGAAGTAATTATGTTTGAGTAAGGAAAGCTTTGAAGTGATCATCATGGAAAAATCTTTTATAGTTGAACAGAGAGGTGACTGAGTTGAACGTGTCACCAGCAATCTTTTCTGCAAAGAAGAACAAGCAACTTTTTGGATTGGATGTACAAACAGCTGGTTGGGGGGACTCGGGTAACAATAGAAATCCTGACATATTGCAGACGGTGTCATTAAAAATTTTGTCCAAGAATGGTTGTGAAGAAATTCTAAGCCATCAGCGTGGCAAAATTATGCAAATCAATGATATCTGGCTGTGTACTAAGGCTGATCCATACGCCCTACTTGCATGTGTGAGTTTTGTATTGATGACTTTTTTGATATCTCGTAATTTCGGCAAACTTACTTCATCAGATTGAGATCTGAAGAATGAAAAATACTCATAAAATGACCTCTCTATGAATACGGATTAGTCTAAAATGAAAGCTTAGCCAGGATATGATTATGAAATGGTTTCAATATAGAATGATTTCTATTAGTTAACTATTTGTTGATTCTCATCAGAGTGCAAAAATTCCAGGGGGACAGTGGTGGTCCACTCTTCTACAAAGACAACAAAATTATTGGTATCAATACAGGCGTATCATGCGATGAAGGCATTGATAATCCTCTTAACATCCACATTGGAATCGATTATTATAAGGATTTTATTGATGACGTCATAAGTATTGCATATAATCAAGCCTGATCAAAAAAGTTTTGCCTACCTCACAATATGTCAGTTATTGACGAATCAAAAAAAGGTACCTACGAATTGATGAAACTTTTCGAAAACTCAAAATATTTGGGTACAAAATATTCTTCGATAGGAAAACTTTAATTAATTAGGGGTTAAGCTATAGCTCATACGAATCACCTATCAATTGGCTTTACTTTCAAGAATATGGGTTGTCTCTGAGAATTTAAGTCAATTCCAAAAATATAACATAGGTACGATGTGGAATTTATATGAGATTTGGTTCCACGCGTGGCCATCTCATCAAATTTTCCAACATTATTTAAAATAATTCTTTCCGCCGATTATTGGATGGGGTTTGATGAGTACGAAAGCAAAATCAGCTGTTGATGAAAAACTGCAATGAGATCCAAAATAAAAGTTACCAAGTGTCTGATCCATATAAAGTATAATGATATAGTTTAATCGACTGTAACCCACACTTTATTTTCCCTTGTCATATTGTGATCTTCATTGCCATAATCGTAATATTCGTGATCCAAACTACCGAAAGTTCTACACATCTCTAAGAAAAATATTTTCCTCTTACAATTTATCTTCCGATGGCCTACCAAACCCTAGTGACTACATTTGTACGAGAATTTGTGAAAAAAAGAAGGCATCAGACTCACCACCTCTGTCTTCCCATGAAATTTCGCTCAGCAAATTACGCTCAATGTCAGCGACAATTAGTGAAGATGCAGTCCTTGCAACTACGTGATTATCGGCACGACCCATAACTTTTACATCCTCGATTTCGGATGCGCTATGCGATTTGAGGACTACTGGTCGGCTTTTACCATCTAGTGACCTTATTACAACTTGACTTGGGCCAACGTATGCAACTTCGTGACTCCCTCGTACAAGAGTTCGTCGTAAAATCGTCTCAAACTGCTCTACTGCACCGCATAAACCACCCACCACTAGTCGTGAACCTATAAAAAAGTAAGAAATTATCATACTGATTCAAGATTTGGATTGTGATTTTAGTTGATTGGGATTTTAGATTTTAGATTTTTGATATCTCAAAAATTCATCAAGAAATCCGAAAACTCGACCACGTCGGTAACTGTGCAATATTGATAGGACTCCGACGTCCCCTTAAACCAAAGTTACAGTAATTTTTGACAGCCACTACAAAAATCAGCTTGGTGCGAGGCCACATATTCGCTTCAGTCATTGCCTGATGGAAGCCTTCATATTTTTGCTCAAATCGCCCTTCATTATTCGGGCGCTGCAACTTCGCTTCTAGTTGACGAAATTGAACTCAACAAGAAGTCATTTCGGAGGAATTTTTTTCAGCTCCTCAAAAAAATTGGTTTTGGAATTCTAAACTCTCACGCATGCGCAGAAAATTGAGGTTTTCTGTCATTGAGATTCAAAAAGCGCCCAGAAAACAGCTCAAAACCCAGAAAGGCAGAGTGGAAATATTTTATTCGTGGAAAACACAACTTTTTACATGGAAAAATGTACTTTTAAATCTTCGGAAAGAATAGCTTCTTGCGAGAAAAAATAAAACATGATTTTCACGGATAGATCCATGTATAATTGAGATTATATGAGAACCAGAACTCCAAAGTGGTTTTTCATAGGCTTTGTGCTCACCTTCCAGATGCGCCAAACAACGTCCCTCTATCTCACGTTATTCTGAAGCTATAACGATTTGGGTGAGGCAAAGTTACGAAAATTTGGCTAAAAAAAGTTGAAAACATAATTCTGATTTGTATACCAGGGTCCGAAAAAATTTTGCGAATTTTTTTATCGTGACAGATGATCTTATTTCAACCCACAGAATTGGAAAAATTCACTCAAAAAGAAATCTGAGACTTTACCTTCGATCATATATCATTTTTTCGTGGAACTACTCGATCCCATAGCAACCCAGACCATCTAAAGACAAGTAGATATTTGGTTTTTTGACTTGGTTCACTTCTTAGGGCTTTCCAATTGGGCACAATGCGCGTAGAATTTCATGAAGTATTCATGAACGTCACTTATAGACTGGGTTATCCAGGGCATCATAATGAGATTCCTCACAGTAGTGGTTATCTATGAATATCCTATGGGGTGCATTTTTGGACAAAAGGGTAGTATTCACACCACTGCAAAATCTCGTAGTCTCTACCCGATCGAAAGCCCAGGAAACGTGGAGTATTGTTCGTGCACTGACGAGTGATTTCCACCAATTTAAAAATCTGTCCTATAACGAGGATTTGAAAGTGGTCGAGAACGTCGGAAACTGTTGATAGACATCAATAACCATACCAAACATTAAAGTTTGGCCTAAATCGAAATCATGGGACCGTGAGAGGCATGAGATAATAATTCAGCCATACAACATTCAACATACTGTTCATGGGTCATGCAGGACCCACCAGGCGCCTATGAGTTCATGACATTTTTCGCGCAAAGTATTTCAATTACATCTTTGACTAAATAAAAGGTGAAAGTTTCTGAGATCAAGATAGAGTATTCGGATGCATATACGGGGAAGGACGTGAAGCAAACGTCGATCATGGGCTTTTTATCGAGGAACAATCGATATCGACAATCGTTCAATCGCACCAAACGGTGTTAGAATTCACTCATTTATTGGATTTTATAAGCGTTTCGTCAAAGAGTAAAAAATGTTGGTGGTAAGTGATAGCCAAATTTCATATCTAACCAAGATTCGGAGTTATTCGGAATGAACAGAGTGAAATTTTTTGAAAGATGCTGAATTTTCGGTCCTCGTCAGGCGGTTTAAGGTCTGGTCAGCCCTTTTTGGGTCGAGGAGGTGGAGAAGAGTTCCACAAACAGCTCCGCTCGCCACGGTCAGTCAATGACTTGTCCGCGACTTTCTGGCTCGAATTTAGTGGATTTTGGTCGAGGAGAGGGGGTAAGGTGGGGGCTATATAAGGGAGAGCGCGAGCCGGGCGTCAGTTAGTCTGCGCCGAGCGGCCGACCAGCGAGGTCGCCGACCCTGGTGCCGATGAGAGGGACGAATGGGTGTGTTGGTTGCTGGTCATGTGCGTGGGTGAGATGGCTGATGGATACTTTGGTAGGTGGGTGTTTGGGTGGATAGATGAGTGCGTGGGTGGATGGGTGCGTGGGCGGATTGGTGCGTGGGTGAGTATAGAATGAGCAGTGAGTAACGGGTGAGTCCCGAGGGAGGTTTTTCATATATGGCTCCAGGCGATCTTTTCCTTCCACTTCAAAAAGAAAAGAAGCGGGCCGACGGTGGTACGTCATCAGTCCAGTCCGTGGCTGGATTGGTGGCGTGGTCAGGAAACCCGACGGGGGACTCCGGCGACTCCAGGGGGAAAGGCTCTCTTGGTGGCGGGGTGGTCTGGATCTCACGTTCCTCCGGAGGGGTGGCGCGGTCCGTCGAGTCGGATCCTCGGTCACGCGTCGCTTCTGAACGTGAGGAATTCAGTCAAGGTCGGTTCCAGGCGTTGCGTTCGCGTTGTAATACGTCTACAGGGCTTGTCTTGACTCCGATCGAACGGCGACGGCGCAGGGCAGTTGGTTCGGAGCGGCGGCTCTCGCCATGTCTTCGCAGGCTCGTGACTTCCAGTTCGTCCCAAAGCCGAGGGAGAACCCACCTGGAGCTCGCCGGATTCTCTGCTCGGAGGTGAGCCTAAGGAGGTTGGAGGCTGGTGATCCTCTCGAGCACGGGTGAGGTATATAGAACTCCTGCCGCGGACAGGGGTGATCTCCTCAACCGTTACCAAAAAATAAAAGAAACGCGCCCAGAACGGTACCTCTCGGGTGGTGTGGAAGGCCGTTCATAGCACTCCGAGAATTTAGTGATAGAAGATCCAACTTCGCGGGGTCCTATGAACCTCAGCACGACGAAATCGCAGTAACGGCAAGAGGCCAGCACCGGGTCCATTTTGCCAATATATCAGGAAAATTCTTCAGTCTCGAATCACATTGAATATGGGTGATCAAATGTATGTTCGTCCAATGGGCTCCCGGATGGTAACGGCAAGAGGCCAGCACTGGGTCCATTTCGCCAATATATCAGAAAATTCTTCAGTCTCGAATCACATTGAATATGGGTGATCAAATGTATGTTCGTCCAATGGGCTCCCGGATGGAAGGCACGGTCGAAAACATTCGACCATGTTGAATTTCCACTCCGAGCCAATGAGGTTCTAACGCGCTTCGGATTGGTCTCCCGCGTAAGCCGCATGCGAATTCCGAAAAATCCACTGGAAAACGGGAAACCTAATGAACGAGATGCTAACAATGCTATCTTTCGCCATCCTGAAGGCACCAAAGCGTCGGAAGATCCCAAAAAATATCATAATTATGTACAACACCGTAACTCAGACCCACATGGGCATAACACACCCATTCGTCCCTCTCATCGGCACTAGGGTCGACGACCTCGCTGGTCGGCCGCTCGGCGCAGACTGACTGACGCCCGGCTCGCGCTCTCCCTTATATAGCCCCCACCTTACCCCCACTCCTCGACCAAAATTCACTAAATTCGAGCCAGAAAGTCGCGGAAAAGTCATTGACTGACCGTGGCGAGCGGAGCTGTTCCTGGCACCCTTCTCCTCATCCTCGACCCAAAGAGGGCGATTCAGACCCTCAATTGCTCGACATAGACCGAAAATTCAGCGTCCTCCAACTGCCCACCATCGCTCTCAACTCCGCGATAGCGCCAACCGGGGTGAATTCGAAAAATCAAGATACAAGTACTGAATTCTTGAAATCAGCAAAGTGGGAAGGGGCTAGGGTTCTAATGGTAATTTGTTTGATAGTAGCATGCGTGGACAACATCCTCTCTGGAATGCATGATTTCGGAATGAAAAAAAAATTGGTTCAAGCAATTTGTCATGTTAGAGCTTTGCCAGGGAAAATCCAAGTCGATAATGCTAGATTTCGCTAATCCATGTTGAGGAACCCGTAAGTGTTTTTACCCTGTCTGAATCTTGTGGCGTAAAAGTTCGGGAGCTTTCCCACCACGACGGGGTAATTCTGTACGCTTGAATGGGCAAATACAGTAGAACCTCGGTTGTGTTATAAACCTCGGAATAGCGGACGCTCTATTACGGGACAATTTGGAATGCTTTGTTTGATTCCCATTTGAATTTTATTCATCTAAATGCTCGGAGTAGAGAACAGTCAATACTGGACATCTCGTATATCCCGGACACTTTTTCCTGGGTTTGATTGATCCAATTCGATATGATTTTACCTCGATGTACCGAACACCCAGAATTTTCAGTCTTACTGAATGATATGCTTCGTGAGGAGCGTGACTCTCACAGTTGTGAGTCCTAAATAATCCAGACATCTCAATGACAGGTAGATTCCGCTCTATTCCTCGCGCTGTTGCAGACACAGCTGACTCGAAATGATCACATAATACCATTATCGCGAACTTCATGAGAAACATCTACCTGGCATTTTGAATCAATCACCAATCATTATTTTACAAACATCATTATCAAACTACAAAAGCACTCCAGGAGCCTCTGACTCATCAAGGACATTTACAAGCCGAACGAGCGGTAGCAAGTGCTGCAATAACGCTAGTTGGGAATTCATTGGCGAGAGAAGAAAATAAATCGTACAACAAATTTTGAGACCGATACGACTATTTTTGATTTTGATGGTCCATTTGCGACGGATAATTCATGACCATGCTATATAAACACTCAGGCCCTTCTTCTTACCATCTTTTCTCCATGATAACGCTGTGACGGTATAGAAATTGGGCAAAGCTCTCGAGTTTGATTCCTCCCAAACATTCCGTCGTGGGCTCCAGTCAAATATCCTGATCTGAAAATCAAGCCTGGATCAGTACCGAAATTTTTTATTTTTATTCGACAAATCGAAATCTACGGATCTATTAAATTCACGAAGTGTTAAAAATCAAACATGTCAGTGTAAGGAATGAAGACATGGTAACAGTGTCTGATGTCTCCAATGTATAAGTGGAGAATTACCATAGTAAAAAACCGTATCCTACGATCGGAAAAATTTGTGATATTCTGTGGCATATTCTTCATGAGACTCACTAACAGACTCAGAATTGAAACGTTCCATCCCTTTGAGAGATATCTGGTATGCTACAAGAAGTTTAGTTGTTACTGGTTGCACTACACCATTTTGGATTTCCAATATGTACATTGTACAATCATGTTGGCAATAATAAATTGCCTGAATTCTCACAAATTTCTTATTTTTGAGAGATCGTGAGTTTAAGATACAAGCTTTCTTTACTTATCAACAAGTTATTTCTATGGGTGACTTTAAATTTGTCTAGTCATACCTTGTTCCACGATCCAACTGCAATGCTCTGACCACTAGGACTGCAACATGCAACTCCAATATCCTTATCACCATTTTCACGGCTCAAATCAACGATTTTTGTCTGTTTGCCTCGGGAGTCATAAAAAACTACGCGTCTATCGCATCCAGCGGCAAGAATATGAGATTGAGCCCAAGCAAGACCATAAGCTGGTACTGGATGACTGAATAATCTACCAGAGGGTTCAGCTGAGCCATCTTCTGCTACGTAGTATCTTATTACACTGCCATCTGCGTGACTCGATAAGAATCCTGTGCCCCGAGTACTGTAAGAGTTTTCGATTTTTGATGTCTAGGAAAATTATTCTTAGTGGGTTGCATTTTTTGGATCTGGTATCAATTCTGACATGGTTCCACAATAGTCAGAATTTGGATTATGTTTAGGGCCTTGAATTACCGAATTGCACGGGATCTATATTGGGACTTCAGAGTAAGGATTTATATGTAACGATGTTTGTAGAGATATTCACCTAAACCATGAAATAAAATGAATAGTACATTTCGATACAAGTGCGGGAATGTTGGTTTCCGCAGCCCGAGCCTTTTGGCGAGGGTCGGAATCATCGCTCGGAAGCGGAACCACTCCACCCGAGTGTCTAATACTATTTTATGCAATTTTCCGATGTTTGAGTGCTCACAAAATTGCATAAAATAGCATTTGCACCTCGATCATGAGGTTCCCCGCTTCCGAGCAATTATTTCGACCCTCGCCTGCGGCCTGGGCCGAAAACCAATCACTCGGAAGCGAGCTACAATCTCATAATCTCGGTGCGAAATCTACTATTTTCATCGTCGGCGTGGGAAAGAAATCCATAAATCCGTGCGAAAATGGCTCTTTCCCGCACAGACGATGAAAATACTACATTTCGATTCAAGGGTGTAAGAACTTCGAGTGATGGGTTTCCGGCCCGAGCCGTAGGCGAGGGTTGAAATCATCACGAGGATGCGAAAAATAAGTTTTACACCCGTGCGTACAATACTATTTTTTGACAAACTGTGAGAGGAAGTGGAAAATCAGTGCGGAAAAGTTACTTTCTCGCACAGTGTGTCAAAAAGAATCTTTTTTTGGGTGTAATCGATGGTTTTCCTCGGAGTTTGATCGCGACCGTGATAGTGAGCAGACGTGTTTACATATCGCTCTGTACTTTGGTTATCGATTGTAAATTATGTTCGGCTGTGAATCACTGTGCAGTTGATATTGTGTCAATATTTACTTATTGTGAGTTGGACTGCCGTGTCGGTATAGCCGTACGGCTGCACTTGCAGCACCATGGCTACGGCTCAAGGTGGAGCTAACACCCACAACCACCAATCAAACAACCCAACGTCTTCTTCTAATGTACCTACCTACTCCAACGTTACAGCTCAAAGTACCGCTATTAAGAAAGAATTTGCAATACTCTTAGATTCAGTAGAAGGTTTGACTATCGACGATTATCTCGACGGCCTGGAACAATTGATTGATTTCGCCAATGTCCGATCCATCTCGAAGATATCCGGCAATAGAGTATGTATCTACATGAACGAAAGAAATATTGTAGAATTTCTCAAGAAGAAGACATGTGTGATAAAAGAGTACACGTTGGAGATCAGACCACTCTTGAGCAATAACAAAAGAGTCGTTATATCTAATGTTCATACGGTCATTCCGAATAGTGTAATAGCAGCGGCTCTAAAATCGAAAAGAATCTGCACCGTATCAAGCATCACTGAAATCCGAGCTAATTCTGCCAAACCCGGTAGATCTCACATTATGTCTTTTCGAAGACAATTCTATGTGAAAGAAGAGGAAGAGCATCTTATTCCAGAAACATTACAGCTGCAGCACGAGGATACTACATACTGGACATTCTTGACAACAGATTTAGCTACCTGTTTCAATTGTAAACAAACTGGGCATGTATCCAGAGCCTGTCCTAATAATACAAATGGTGCTTACAATACTGTACAACAAGAGGAAACATCGAGGGAAACATTGAGCTCCTCACTTACGAATACGCACGAAGAGGATGATACTACCCACACTACTCCATTGAATGTCTCGTCGCCTTCGCTACCGGCGGACGCGAAACGAGCTCTTTCAACTTCAGGGAGTGAAGCATCAGCTGACTTATCAGCTGGGTCTTCCACAAAAACAATGGATGCTATACAAGAACGCCCAAGCGACCCTTTCCCTGCGCCCTTGTTCACCACCGTGCAACATAAGAAAATCAAACGCAGGAAGGTAGCGACGAACGGTGAACCATCATCAACGAAGTCGCTCGACGAAGTGTTAACGTCAATAGTGCCATTTTTTGATAACTCTGAAAAAAAGCTTTCTCTTACTTTTCACAAATTCTCGGATTTGATCAAGTCAGACCTTAAAAATATGGATGGAAATGGATTACCTCAAACATATCCCGATCTAGAAGAAATAATCGACGGAGTCTATCCACTGATCAGTGAGCCTAAAATCAAAAGTAGGCTTACTAGAATAAAGAACAAGCTTAAACCTTCAGACGGAGATGAAAGCGTAATAAAAATCACTGATAGCGACACTGATACAGATCTGGGGTTTGAGAATGAGGTGTCTAGCTCTTAAAATGGCCATGCAACTCAAAAATCTCAAAATATTATTCTGGAATGCAAGGAGTATCACACAACGCTCAACAGAGCTACCAATACTGTTACAAGCAATGGACGTGTTCATATGTGTCGAAACGTGGCTATCAGTAGCAGACAATAAGTTTGCTAGTCCTGGTTTTAGGATTTTGAGAAAGGACAGAGTTGGCACAACTGGTGGTGGAGTTCTTATAGCAGTGAGAGAACACCTTGATGTAAAAGAAATCGGCAACTTGAACAGCACCAATCACGAAATGGAAATATGTGGAATTACTATTACGAACATCGCACCTGAACTGGACATAATTGCCTGCTACAGACCACCACGAAATGATCTCAGCCAAGCCGATTGGGACGGGATTATAAGCAACGTGAGATACGGGCGCAGCTGTCTACTCGTCGGCGATTTCAACGCACATCATTCAACGTGGAACTGTAATGTAGATGATCCAAATGGTAAAAGACTTCATGATGCGATTCATGACAAAAACATTTTGTTATTGAACCCGACAACATATACGCGTCTTGATCCAGGTAATGGAACGAAGTCAAATATAGACCTGATTTTTTCTACCAACGATCTTATTGGTAACATTGATACGACCATTTGCGAAGAGTTGTACGGCTCAGACCATTTCCCTGTTCTTACTTCCCTAACAGTCACAAAGAATCATTATACTAAGAAAACCTTCAAAATCAAATCTTCGAAAACTGACTGGGCCAAAGTACTGGAAAGGCTCACTGAGAAACATCATATTTTTTCGAATCTGAATACTGCAATGCAGTAGCAAATGTCAAGTATCAAATGTTCGTCGAGTGTATAAGTGAAGCAATCGTTGTAAATACTCCCAAGAAAAAAATAGAAAAAGTTTCACTCGTCGTAATCTGGTTATCTGGTGGGACGAAGAATGTAATAAAGTAGTTCGTCTTGGAAAAGCCGCACAAAAAAGTGGGAGTTTTCTCATAAGACTTCAGATTACATAAACATGAAAAAACAAAACGCGATAGCTAGGAGAACTTGCCGTAAGAAGAAAAAAGAGAGTTTCCGGAACTTTGCTGAGTCACTTGACTTGCGGACGAATGAAACATATGTTTGGAACAAGATCAAAATTCTCAAAAATAAAGTGACAAAAGTCAATTCTCCCAGTCAATTGGATAAAAATAATGATGAAATATTAGTCTCTGCTCTTGACAAAATATCCCCTCCGTGGGTACCAAATGATCCAAACTGGGTACCACAGTGTACCAAAAATGAGTTTCTCAGTGAGCCCTTTCAATTTTCTGAATTCAATATAGCTCTTGACTCAAGAAAAACGAAATCTGCGCCAGGTCTTGACGGAATTGATGACGAGATACTGAAGTTTCTTCCCCTCAATTATAAACTGTTATTGCTCGATATTTTCAACGAGATGTAAGCTACTGGAATATATCCCGACAGCTGGACGAAACAGTACATACACTTCATTAAAAAATCGGATGGAAAGAATGTTAGACCTGTAGCTCTTTCATCGTGCATTTGCAAATTGTTTGAGTTGCTAGTGAAAAATCGTTTACAATGGAACGTTGAAACCAATGATATTCTGAATGCGGCACAATCAGGATTCCGTAAAGGTCAGTCGTGCCTTGATAATTTAACAAATCTGTTATTGACCATTCAAAAAGGATTAGAACTAGATCAACACATTTTGGCTCTCTTTTTGGATATCATCAGTGCATTTGACAATGTTGACTGTAAACTATTACTGCAAATTTTGGCCGATTATGGTTGCCCGCTGAATCTTATTGTTTTTGTGAAATTTCTAGTTTACGAAAGATGTATATACACTTGTTCTATTGGTGATTTGTTCAGGAAAGTGTATAAAGGTGTACCACATGGCGGGGTCTTGAGTCCGTTGTTGTTTATTATTTATGTTAATAAAATACTGAATAACATTCCTCAAAGTATTACACCATCTATTTTTGCTGATGATGTTGCACTTGTAATCAAGAGAAAGTCACTAGAATCATGTAAGAGCATAATGCAAAAAGCAGTTAATACGGTCAGAGAAAATCTTGCTGACCTTGGTCTTGAGCTTGCCCCTTCTAAAACTACTATGATCAATTTTAATGACCACGGCATACTTCCTGGACAGATCGCCATCAAAATCGACGATGTAGGAATAAAATCATGTGCATCAGCTCGGTATCTGGGAGTCATACTAGATTACAAACTTTCGTTTGCAGAACACTTGACATATATCAAGAAAAAAACTTTGAGAACAACCAATATCATTCGATTTTTGAGAGAAACGTGGTGGGAAGCAGATCTGGTGACTTTGTTAATCTTATACAAAAGTTATGTGCGTTCTCAGATCGATTATGCTAGTTTCATCTATTTTCCGCAACTTAGGATTCAGATCGAAGCTCTCGAGCGAATACAGTATGCTGCAGTACGATACGCTCTGGGGTATCGTATCAGTACCCCAACGAATATTATCATAGTAGAATCTAAGCTTGATTACCTAGAGGACAGAAGCAGATTTTTATGTCTAGCATATTTGTCTAAAATTATATCGAATAAGCACCTTCCAGTTCACCGAGCTGTTTCGCACTATCTTTCAAACCAACATCAGAATCACAGAACGAGAAAGAACCGTTTAATTGTCCAATGCATTCGAGAAATCGAGTTGTTGAAAGATACAATTCACTCGGAGCGAAACTATAATATTTACAGGTATGACTACAACACTCTTATAACACCTATAGATTTCAACTCCGAATTTGGCAAAGACTTGAAAGAATGCAACAATCCAAATGAGCTCATTCGATATCTCATTGAAAGCAAGAATTCCATTTTAATTTTCACTGATGGCAGCAAAATTAAAGGAGCTATATCTGTTGGATCTGCTTGCGTATCAACTCAACTCGATTTCTCGTTTGCAAGAAGTATACACGAATCTTCGTCCATATTCACAGCGGAGGCTATAGCTCTAAATGATGCACTAGATCTAGCACTAAGAAATACCGACAGGAATGTGATTATTTTCGTTGATTCTTTGAGTGTGCTTCAAAAGTTGAAATCGTCCAACGCTGATATCAAAACTATTGATCAGATTTACCAGATCAAGAGGAAAATAATTGAATTTCGCAAATCGGACAATAATATAGAATTGTATTGGATACCTTCACACAAAGGAATCAGCGGTACGAAACTGCTGACTCTCTTGCAAAGAGTGCCACTAATCAGCAATATGATAATCAAATACTTCTCCCATTTACTGATTTCCTTTTCCAATCCAAAACATCAGCAAAAAATCAAACAACGAAGTCCTTTAAAGAACGAGGTTTGGTAAACGGAAAGGAGTTTTTTGAAATATATTATAACGAAAAATCCAAACCATGGTCCTCATACCACCTTTTGGATAGAGAAACAGTGGTAACTGTCAACAGATGTCGAGCCAATCACTACCATTTATCTGCATCCCTGGCTAGAAAAAACTTTATCAATGATCCCACATGCATCCGCGGACATGAATTGCAGGATATCGACCATATTATGTGGCAATGCCCACTTTACGACTTGCAGAGAACTCACTTGATTCGAACTCTAGCTAGAGCCAAGATCTACTTAGCGATGTCTATTCAGTTTTTGATTTCAAACCCAACTCCCAAAGTATGTAACATAATGATGAAATTTTTGAGAGAATGCGAGCTCAAGATATAGTGTTTATGAATTTGTGTATATGGAACCATCGTACTTGTAAATGTACCATTTATTGTCAAGCTATATAGCCCTGAGAAAGGGCTGACAAAGCTTTAATAAAAAAAAAAAATGGTTTTCCTCGGCCACCATATGAACCGGGGTGGATCTCGTGTTCTTATCGTTTCGTGTTTTATTGTGGGGTGTATGGAATTCTGCCGCTCGCCTCAACCTCATTCCCTCCGCGTTTGCCCAGGAATTATGCCCGTGGAGCAAGGGAAAACTCGTGAAGGGAGAAAACCTACTCCGGAGAGTTCGGGACATTGGTCTTGCTGTCCTTACGGTGCTCATGTCACTTTTCCTGAACAAAAACATCGTGATTGTAATATTTCGTGCTTCCCGCTCACGTTGCTAAGGTTCAAGTGTCAACTATAATCGATCAGAAAAATCATCAAGTCGAGGTTATTTCGCCTGATCATTACCCTCTCTATCCTTTGATATCTTTTTCTCTATCTGGTCAAGTTCTTCGTCTTTTTCCATTTCCTCTCTTATGCTTAAATCTTAAAATTGTTCGAGGATCCACGAAGGGGAATCTCGACGTCCGGAGTCCCCGCAGAACCGCAACCAGACACGCACCGGCGTACTTTCAGTTTGTGGCTACATGCAATGATTCTGAGGGCGGAATTATGGTTTAAACGCTTTTATTGGTATTGAATGAATTCCCCAGATATTAAACGACCTCTAAAATAATATTTAATCATCGTACACAAAATTTCGTGCTATTCCGTTCATTCGAAAATAAGAAAAACGCGAACGGAATACATAGTCTAACATGGTGGTGCATCACATATCCCTATTTCTTACTCAATAAATCGTCATTTTCGGATAATATTATATAGTAACCCACCTGCACGCGTATTGGAATTTCTAATCAAATGAGCCGTCTCGTATAAAAAAATTTGGAGCCCCGTTAGGGTATGTCCACAAATGATGCATATGCAGTGCACAATGCGCATATACGTTGAGTTCTGCTTTGGATCTTTCGGTAACGGAGCAAAGACACAAACCTATTCAAATCAAAAATTATCCGAGGTGAGGCCTTCAATCTCTGCTTTAGTTCGATGCACATGTGCACGTGTGCAGTGCATATGCATACATATGCATCATTTGTGGACGCACCCTAAGGGCCTGCTGACTGCGACAGCAGATGAGTATGTGACGTCTAACTCTGGCATCCCGACTTATCTCATGGGTTAGACCGCGAATGTCACACGAAACTTGGTAGAGCTTATGCTATCCAGGATCGCTCGAATGGAGAACAGTCTCGTAAGTAAAACTGGGAGAGTACCCTCGTGAGAGGATTCGACCGTGACCTTTCATAGTTGAAGTCGGAGGTCTTGTTCCGAGCAATAGCCTTTTGTTAGGGGTGCTTGCGCGCTCAGCAAGAATTCGATTCTGGGGGGCATACGGTTCGATACTGGAAGAAAGGTTAAGCTAACAACTCATCGAGGTGTATGAGTCGGTGAATCGGTCGTCCGTTGGAAGACGCAATGATAGGGCGAATCCTTTTCCACAAGCTAGGAATCTGTGAAGGGTTAGGACAGTGTCAGAGTCTCGCGTAATAAACACAGATCAACTTTACCCAATGGTTTTTTCATCAACTGAGACGGAGGTGGTCGCAAATGACTCGAAATTGCTTCAGTAATGTGCCTCTGGTTCGACCTGTGAGGACATATTTTTTTATTTTCCATAAAAATTGATATAATGTGCAAGGTCGCACTATTCGAGAATCAGAATCGGAATATCTCGCGATTCACTGATTCCTCCTCAAGATCCAGAGACATTTAACCTCGTGGATTGTACCAGGAGTTTATTCCTATTACGAGTCATTTGCGACCATCCCGTCTCAATTATTGATGAAGAAGTATTTAATCGCGTGAAGTTGATCCACGTTTTCACCGCGTGACTCCGGCATGGCCTCAAGTCGATAAACAAGTGACTCCACTCAAATCAAAGCAAACGATCAGAAAAAAAAAACACTCCAATCAGTTTGTTGAAGGAAAATGATACTTTGGATAAAAAATTGGTATAGGCTTCCCAATTGACAAAGAAGACTTTTCTGGCAATATTCTCGTGCATTATCTTGCAATATTGGGTAATTGGGCCATTGATTTGGTTGCAGAACAAAGTCAGATTGGTAGACTACCACTCATTGTGCTCATGGGTAGAGTTTTTCAACTTTTCCAAGATTATCGTGAATATGCGGAACTTGATCAAAAATTCTATTGTAAGATATTGAAGTTTTGAGAATGATATTTACATCGAAAAACTATAATGCTAGCTTACACCAATGATTACAATGATATTAGTATATAATAGGATTATATGGTTTGGATCATACGACTTATAATTGAGATAACATTCAGAACTTGGTGACATTCACAATGTAATGCACTCGATCGGTTTTGTTCATGCATGAGAAATTTATGTCCCTTGTCTAGATATTAGGATTTCGTATGGTATATCTTCACTCCATCAACAGATGGGAAGCAGCAAAAGTCTCCATGAGCGAACCTTCATCTCGAGTCTCATACGAAAGGGCTGCTACGGTAGAGCTGGTGATCTTCGATTGTCGAATTCTTTGAGATTTCTCGAATGCCTCTGGAAATCGTTTTGGAATGAAAATTTGCCATAGCTTGTATAGATCTGCCGTGAATAATCATAATCACGCTTGCATTTGTGTATAACAATGGTAAATTCTATACAGCTTTAGTTTTCCTGGAAAACAATTATACTTACGTAGTTCTTGATAAAATCCTTTTTGAAAATCAATGTCCTTCCACGATTCTGTCGGGTACGATAGAGTTTCATGGTTGCCTGGAAAAGAAGGTTGATGGTAGTGATTTTACGAATTCTTCATGAAAAGTGTCATTTTCGCACAATGTTCGTTACTAAAACTACCGTAAAATTCCTATAAATTTATCATCACTATAGATTTATCATCCCAACGAATATCAAAGTGAGAATATAGAAGCGATCAATGAGTAAATCTTCGATTTTTACATTGCGAATCTCAAAATACTACCAGCGATTCTGAGTGTTTTTTACGCACTTATTAATAACGACCTATATCTTAGATTGAAGAATGGTTCTTGAAACTTAGTATTCTTTGTAAGGCAATTTCTGAATGCAGAATTAGACTCAAAGTACTCCACTAGAGAAAGTATGGGAAACTCTTGCTCACTTGTGCAACTAATTACGATGAGTGCAACGAGTACGAAAATGATTTTCATATTGCACGTTTTTGCTGCCAACTTTCAGTATCTTCATCTCGAATAATTTGTCACTTTTATACAATAAGGGGTATGCCAAAGTGAATTTCTCTCTGACAAAATGTTTATGCATGACAAGTAAACCCATTCCCGGGGAAAACGCAATGGGCCGTGACCCCCGGGGGCCACGGTCCAGAGGTGGGCCGGGGTCACGGTCCTATGGTGGGCCGTGGTCCCCGGGGGTCACGGTCCACCAGTGTGCTACAGACTCTCTTCGCTCTATAAGGGTCTTCCACTTGCCGGCATCACCAGATTAAACATTAGAATGGATCAAAATTCAATTTACCTCGCTTCAGTAATATTCTACTGTTGCCTGTCGAGAAGTGTCAGACAAGGCTCACGCTGCGTGGCTGAAAGGTGGCATAATCAGGTGGAGGTAGAGCCTTAAAATTGTAATGAATCAGTGATAAAAATATGTATAAGATAAGTGTACCCAACTTGACCCCATTAAGCCATTTTCTTAATAATTTTGGTCTACCTCAACAATTTTCAACGTGCTTTAGCTCATTTTAAAGCTTGTTCTAAGATCTTTAGAATGAATCTAAGTACGTTCAAATTCAATCAAATGGAGCCGAACTGTCTTAACTTTTCCAAAAAGTGATTTTTCAGAGTTTACAAAATACCGTACCCAATTTGCCCCCATTTAGCCACTTCCCCAACAACTCTAGTCTACGTCAATATTTTCCTACGTATTGAAGCTTATTTTGAAGCTTGTTTTAGGTCCTTTAAAATGCACTGAGCTACGTCTCGTTTTGATGAAATGGATCCGAACTGTCTCAATTCTTCAAAAATCCATTATGGAGATCGGCGGTACAGTGTTTTTATCGCCGTATACGCACATTTGGAGCTTCTCACCGGTCCAAAACACTGTTTCCTTCCTATTTTGGCGTGATAAACACGTTCTGAGTGGTAAAAAAAGTCGTACTGCACGCCCTTTCGAGATAAATATATGGGGGCATGTTAAGTACACTTCGATGTTGGCATCCTTGTTTACAAATCGTCTCCGTGTTTTGCACATAAATCAGCTCCAGATCCAAATATTGCAATTTTGAAAAATGGATTTTGAAGGTCTTAAAACAAGGAATCGAATGCGCTTACGTTAAGATTGGTTGAACTCAAAGAATTTGGAACCGATTTTACTGAACGCAATTCCCTCGGTGCTTTCTTAGCTAAGCAATCACGAAAAATAGAAAAATCACTTTAGATTTTCTGGAGAACGCAGGAATGATTCGGGGTCGATGCAAACTACTTACTTTCTCATATTTTAACATAACAAACGTAAAAGAGGGTTGCCCGGGGGCCAAGGAGTGCCCATTCCCAAGATCGGGATAAGGGGGCAAGTTGGGTATACTTACCTTAGTACCCGTATCTCCTATCACTAGGGCCTTTGATCCACCAGCTCAACAGCGTCATTAGGAGAACAAAACTCAGCAGTTATTCGAAAGCCATAACCTTGAAAAAGGTAGCTAAGAGATCATCATTCGGGTACATAACGGGATACGGGGCGTTCCTTGCTCAGCATGATCAAGGGTTTGTAACGGAATATATTATCCAATTCCGATGGATTTTCTTGATTTGAAATAATTATTAGAGCCATATCGCACGAAAAGATTGATACATTTTTTTTCGTTAATACCATGTTGATATAGTACAAAAATTTTTTGGTATTTTTTCTAAGGCCCCTGTGAGCCCTGGGGCCTATAAAAAGTCCTTCCAGGCCCCTCTCTAGCCTACTTCCAGAAAATCATAACTTCGACCAGACTCTACATTTTTAGACGTACCTGGGCGTATTTTGCTTTCTCTAAAGAGAAAGCTTTGTTTTCACCCCAACGAAAATTTGATCAAATTTTTCATTAAAATCAACATATTCTTCAACAAAATCCCTCTTATCGAAAAAAGCCAACGACCATTCTCTTCCTCTCGCCAAAAGCTATCAAATGTAGGTAACACTTTTCCTCCTAATGTCCTCCCAAATCTGCCAAAGACTCATCTTTCCACCTCATTTTCCGTGTTTGTGTGTGTGTATGTATGTATGTTGTTTTATATTGGACACGCTTTCTCTTTTACTATTCGCCTTATCAACTTTTGGCTTTCTACAAGTTGTAGAGAATCCAATTTCTGAGAGCCCAGTGATTTGGCACCTTTCGGCTCCCAGTCAAATTTGATCCATGGGCTTTTTGAACAAAAAGTGCTCAAATTTCAACTTTTAATACATAAATATCTTTTTCCCACACACTCTCACAACAAATTGAGTCACCTAAACTATGATTTCTTCTGCGAGATCTATCGATTGGTTAATACCGAAATTTCATTTGATCTCTACAGATCTCAAATTTTCAAAAAAATCAAAATTTTCAACAACAATTTTTTTTTTGAGCCTTTTTAAACCTACCGCATCCAAATTCTGTCTCAACCAACTAATAGATATCATCGAAAAAACCTAAGACTAGATGGCTCAAATCCTTCTAAAAAGCTCCCTCCAGAAAATAATTCAAAAAATAAAGGAAAATTTCCCTTAATATTCAATTTTTCCTCTTACCTTCCTTCATGACTCATTTATCTCAATCTTGATGACCTAAACTATGATTTTTTCTGCGAGATCTATCGATTGGTTAATACCGAAATTCCATTTAATCTCTACAGATCTCAAATTTTCAAAAAAATCAAAATTTTCACCAAAACATTTTTTTTGAGCCTTTTTAAATCTACCGCATCCAAATTCTGTCTCAACCAACTAATAGATTTCATCGAAAAAACTTAAGACTAGATGGATCAAATCCTTCTAAAAAGCTCCCTCCAAAAAATAATTCAAAAAATAAAGGAAAATTTCCCTTAATATTCAATTTTTCCTCCTACCTTCCTTCATGACTCATTTATCTCAATCTTGATGACCTAAACTATGATTTTTTCTGCGAGATCTATCGATTGGTTAATACCGAAATTTCATTTGATCTCTACAGATCTCAAATTTTCAAAAAAATCAAAATTTTCACCAAAAATTTGTTTTTAGCCTTTTTAAACCCACCGCATCCAAATTCTGTCTCAACCAACTAATAGATATCATCGAAAAAACCTAAGACTAGATGGCTCAAATCCTTCTCAAAAGTTCCCTCCAAAAAATAATTCAAAAAATAAAGGAAAGTATCCCTTAATATTCAATTTTTCCTCCTACCTTCCTTCATGACTCATTTATCTCAATCTTAATGACCTAAACTATGATTTTTTCTGCGAGATCTATCGATTGGTTAATACCGAAATTCAATTTAATCTCTACAGATCTCAAATTTTCAAAAAAATCAAAATTTTCACCAAAAAATTTTTTTTAGCCTTTTTAAACCTACCGCATCCAAATGCTGTCTCAACCAACTAATAGATATCATCGAAAAAACCTAAGACTAGATGGCTCAAATCCTTCTAAAAAGCTTACTCCAAAAAATAATTCAAAAAATAAAGGAAAATTTCCCCTTAATATTCAATTTTTCCTCCTACCTTCCTTCATGACTCATTTATCTCAATCTTAATATGATTTTTTCTGCGAGATCTATCGATTGGTTAATACAAAAATTTCATTTAATCTCTACAGATCTCAACTTTGATGTAAAGTTCGTCAAGTGATCGGTGATATTGATAATTTTGAATTGGTATTGTAATTGTGAAAATGTAGAATTTTTTAACGAATATCTGATTTATGAGATTTATATTGATATTAATAAAGATACAAAAAAGTATAATATAGTTTCAATTATCATGTGGAAAGGAATTTCACATTATATTTTTCATACAATTTTAGAATGATGATGGTCTGGTTATTCTAATTATCATCATATGACGCTTGGAGAAAGCTTTCTGCTAATCACTTTTAGCAGCGTATTTTTCCTTAAGACTAGTACTTTGGAGGAGAGAATTGCCCAAGGTCGATACTTGAACCTACCAATTTCTAGGAGCTATTTGCTGAGAGAACATTTTAACGATTTTTGGGCTGGCATCAAGGTGATGTAGCTCCCACTAGACATATGATAATTGACTTTTACCAGTGGTCATTTCAAAGGTCTTGAAGAGAGCTACAACTTGACTACTAGTAAAAGTCGGTTATCGAACTTTTCATAGGGGTTACAGTCGTTACAAGTTGACCAGTGTTGTAAAAATGCCAAACTTTGAGCTGAATTTGAATTAAATCGTTTTTCTTCCTTCGACCCCAAATCTGAGCGAATATGTTTTTTGATACAAATAATATCAATCAGAACAATAATCTGGGTGGGATATTGAATTCTCGGTTTTATTCAGCCAATTCAAAACACTCTATTTTGATTTTTTGCTCAAAATGACCTCACAGGTATGGCTCGCATATGCTTCCATGTGAACTAGTGTGCAACAACCTGTGTGGGATTACTCTCCAATCAAATGTGTCTGAAAACTCCCGGAGGTGAGCCTCGAGCTGAATGCGAGCAGGAGATCCTATTTTACGTGTTGAAAATGAAACCGTCGAATATTATTCCGTCTATTTGGACGCAGGCGAGAGTTAGTGGGATTTCATCCATTCCAGCTCACAAATGAGATGAGCAGCCGAAAGAGGGATACGAACATGGTTGCCTGACTCAAAATGATCATCTAAACACGATTTCGGGGTCAGTTTCGCTCCAAAATATTCATAGTTGCTCTCAGACTAGAAAACACTATAGTTATATGTTTTTCGATGGAGTGCCTTCAGATGATGAATAAGAACCAAATTGATCATGAGGACGTGTTTAAATGGTCATTTGGAGTCGGGAGAACATGTTTGGATAACTGTTTTAGCGGCTCATCTCATTCGTGAGCTAGAATGAGTGAAATCCCACTCTCGCCTGCGTCCAAATAAACGGAATAATGCCCATATTCAACTCGTAAAATAGAACCTCCTGCTCGCATCTAGCTCGAGGCTCGCCTCCAGGAGATTTCAGACACATTTGGGGGTACATTGGAGAGTAATCCCACACAGGTTGTTGCACACTAGTTCAGTTGGAGGCATATGCGAGCTGTGAGGACATTTTGAGCAAAAAGTCAAAATAGAGTGTTTTAAATTGGCTGAATAAAATCGAGAATTCAATATCC
Organism: Eretmocerus hayati; assembly: GCA_029851415.1. Lineage (NCBI taxonomy): Eukaryota > Metazoa > Arthropoda > Insecta > Hymenoptera > Aphelinidae > Eretmocerus > Eretmocerus hayati. The sequence continues at coordinate 7,314,800 of CM056744.1, forward strand.
CACCCAAATTATTGTTCTGATTGATATTATTTGTATCAAAAAACATATTCGCACAGATGTGGAATCGAAGGAAGAAAAACGATTTAATTCAAATTCAGTTCAAAGTTTGGCATTTTTACAAAACTGGTCAACTTGTAACGACTGTAACCCCTATGAGAAGTTCGATAATTGACTTTCACTAGCAGTCAAATTGTAGCTTTCTTCAAGAACTTTAAAATGACCACTGGTAAAAGTCAATTGGGACCTACATCACTTTGAAGCAAGCCCGAAAATCGTTAAAATGTTCTCTCAGCAAATAGCTCATAGAAATTGGTAGGTATTGGAAGGAAGAAAGTACGAGGGGTCTAGAAGGACTTTTTATAGGCCCCAGGGCCAACAGGGGCCTTAGAAAAAATCCCAAAAAAATTTTTTTGTACTATATCAACATGGTATTAACGGGAAAAAAATTTTTTGGGATTCGTTCCAGACCCCCCGGTGCCGGGATTCGATGATTTGCTCCGAAATGGCCCATATTCAGATTAACGAGGACTTTATGCCCCGGCAGTGACACATGAATCGGTTGCCTTTTCTCGGAATGAACAATCAAAGAAAATTTCGTCCTTTTTCGCCTTTTTTGCCAATTTTAGTAACTTAGATAATAGATAAAAAGATGAACTTTGTTTCAAATTTTTAGAAAATTTCATTGTCTACAATATGGTGCTACATAGAACAATCGAAATATCAAGACAGAAGAGCCACGAGCAAAAAATGCGATAAAATGCAAAATCGCGCAATATTTGATGATTCTAATTTTTTGCACAGGCCAAAAATATTCGAGAATATCGATACTTGTGCGCGAGTTCATATATATTCCAAAAAGTCGAAAAATACACCTTAAAATCTTCGGGAGTGAGATTTAAGGCTGGCACATTCTCGACACCCAAAGATCAATATTTCCATGTGATATGACTCTAATAATTATTTCAATTTAAGAAAATCCAACGGAATTGGAAATATATCCCGTTACAAACCCTTGATCATCCTAAGTAAGGAACGCCCCGTATCCCATTATATACCCGAATTATTATCTCTTAGCTACATATTCCAAGGTTATGGCGTTCGAACACCTGCTGAGTTTTGTTCTCCTCATGATGCTGTTGAGATGGTGGATCTAAGACCCTAGTGATAGGAGATATGGGTGGAGATATGGGTCTTATATGATGAATTCCACGCCAAAGCAACCTACGGGAAGGGGTCATCTCTCAGATTCTTTTTTAACCTTTTTCATTCGATCCTATGGCCCAAAATAGGAACTTCGGACCACCTATGGGGTCCAGAAAGAATTTCTCCTCTCCATTGCACGCACATACGTAAACAGACCGAAAATTCATCGTGTAAAAATCGATTTTTATTCACGAAAATGAGAATATTTCGAGTTTTTGGATAGTTATCGATTTTCGAGTTGCGGCACCTGAAAGGGCATCAGAAAACCTATCGAAAACATCATCGGAAATTCCTTCTCTGTGATTTGGGGGCCACCGGAAGGCAAACAAGTGTTTTTCACTGAAACGTTAATTCCTTAAAAAGCCGTTTTTTTATTTTTTGAAAATTAGATATTTGACGTGAATATTTGCGTTCTTTCGAAAAGAATGGGTTTCGGAGAAGTTTGGGGCGATCCAAGTGACTTACGAGCCATTTTTTGAAAACTTGGTCTTTTCGGTTTCGAAAAAGGCGATTTTCTGCTCATGCGCACAAACGTAGACTTTCGGCGCCATGTTCAATGGAAATCTGACAAAATTTCCTATAAAATGACTACCCGCAAAGTTGAAATTCATGCACTGAAACAGGATCTGCAACGATTAATTATATGGAATCAGAATCACATGAAAATTCAGCCCATTAACGCCTTTGTGGCGCCTGCTGAGATGACACATCTACGAGATCTTCTCGGGACTCAATTTTGAGGACGACATGGTTTCAACGTGAAATTGTCTGAACTTTCAAAATATGCGATGGAAAATCCATCGCATATTTATGCAATTTTGAATGTGAAAAATAGTATTTTCTGGCAAGAATCGAATGTAGCACCTCGGGTTCGCCTCAAACGGGGTTCTTCATCGCATATTCTGAAAGTTCATACAATTTTACATTGAAACCATGTGGTCCGAATTTTTTTCAGGTCAATTTCGTACTCAAAATTGAGTCCCGAGAAGATCTCGTAAATGTGTCATCTCAGCAGGCGCCACGAAGGTGTTAATGGACTGAATTTTCATGTGATTCTGATTCGACATAATTAATCGTTGCAGATCCCGTTTCAGTGATGAATTTCAACTTTGCGGGTAGTCATTTTATAGGAAATTTTGTCAGCTTTCCATTGAAAGTGGTGCCAAAGTCTACGTTTGTGCGCATGCGCAGAAAATCGCCTTTTTCTGGAACCGAAAAAATCAAATTTTCAACAAATGGCTCATAAGTCACTTGGACCGCCTCAAACTTCTCTGAGACCCATTTTTTCGGAGGAACGCAAAATTTCACGTCAAATATCTGATTTTCGAAAAACAAAAAGATGGCTTTTTGAGGAATTAACAATTTTGTGAAAAACACTTGTTTGCCTTCAGAAGGCCCCCAAATCACAGAGAAAGAATTTCCGATGACGTTTTCAATAGGCTTTCTGATGCCCTTTCAGATGCCGCAACCCGCAATTCGATAGTTATCCAAAAACTCGAAATATTCCCATTTTCGTGAATAAAAGAGCATCGATTTTTACACGATGAATTTTCGGTCTATTTACGTATGTGCGTGCAATGGAGAGAAGAAATTCTTTCTGGACCCCATAGGTGGTCCGAAGTTCCCATTTTGGGCCATAGAATCGAATGAAAAAGGTCAAAAAAGAATCTGAGAGATGACCCCTTTCCGTAGGTCGCTTTGGCGAGGAATTCATCATATACATATTTTCATAACTAATTCATTACAATTTTAAGGCTCTACCTCCACCTGATCATGCCACCTTTCAGACAAGCAGCGTAAGCCTTCTCATACACTTCTTATTAACAGGCAACAGTAGAATATTACTGAAGCGAGGTAAATTGAATTTTGATTCATCCTAGTGTTTAATGGCAAGTCGAAGACCCGGATAGAGCGAAGAGAATTTGTAGCATACTGGTGGACCGTGACCCCCGGGGACCACGGCCCACCATAGGACCGTGACCCCGGCCCACCACAGGACCGTGACCCCCGGGGGTCACGGCCCATTGCGTTTTCCCCGGGTAGTTGTATTTTTCTTTAAAAATGCAACAAGAGTGGGCCCTAGTTATTTTTTGCTTTGACGTAATCAGCTTACTCAAAGCATGCAAAATAAACTTTTAGGTTTGAGAGTAGAAAATTGAGGAGATTTTTTTCACTTTGTTTGCAAACATGCACATATCGATCTCAAACAATCTGTCATTCATCATTTCATGGATGCTGATAAATTTGACTTGAGGTAAACCATTACAAAAGTAGCTGATTATTTGTAACTTGGAAGAATTATGTTTATGCATGTATGTACTGATTCTACATGATATAATTGACAAAATTCAGATCAAAGGGGTGTATGAATTTCCATGTCCATCTCAGTGATTTTTGATTTCAAAAATAACGCGATCCATATGTGCGTAATATTACTACACGAAACCTTCCCAGTGTAAGACATCACGAAAAATTATCATATTTTTGGATATGATTTAGCCTTCTAAATACTGGCACTGGCCACGTGCTATCATGAGCTTCGATATGTTACAAATGGTACTTTTATTGTCATTTTGAAAATGATAAATGATTTTTGACTTCAAGCGCGAAAAACTATGGTTCCACGAGCATAAGTATTTTTAACCCTTTCATTTCGGAACCAATTTGAAGCATTCAGAATGACATACTGGGGTCAGGAACGTTGGATTTCTAGAATATCAAAGTGATTGAAGATATCAAAAATAGGAAGGTCAAAGAATTCTACCGTATCTTTGAATAAGTGTAAAAATTCCCAGGCTGAATTCTTGCAGTAGTATGAAATGTTTGAAACTTCAAATATTTACTGAATTTTTCGCAATTTTTTACACTTTTATTACACACACTAATATTTATAATTAGGTTGCTCAATATAGCGGAAGATCTGAATTGGGTATTTGATCTCAAGCCATGATTATCGTGGATCAAAACTGTTTTTCGGAAGTAAGTATTCAGCTTGCCTCTCGAAGAAAACGATGAAAGCTGAGATAGAGTAATGATGAGAATGGTTTTGCTGAGAATAAAGGGGATCTACTTCAACAATCACCTCAGGTTCCCTTGTATCCACTCACTTAATTCCATGTCAAAATCTATACAAAGAATTTATATTATCTCAATTAAAACATGCTAGACGCGTACAAAGTGTTATCTTTAGTGTTTGACTAGAATATCACAGCTCAATTATGTATAGAATATCATGAGGAAGTAGCGTTGACCCAAATGCTCAGACGAGTAAATTGCAATGGTCCTGTAAATTCTTTCCAATCCACTGCTATTTCCTTGAGAGTCCCATTGAGCATATGATTTTTGATGATTTCCAAAAGCTTCCTTCTCCAAATGGTGTCGATAGATGTTCGTGGATGAGCAAATCTGATTCACTTCTGTTTGCAAGTAACGGTTAAATGTCTCGTCGGTTACTCATTTGCCAAAACCTCTGGCTATAAGAATAAAAATACATAATTCATTAGATGGCTGCAATATTTTAGGTATTCATTCAATATGGAACCTAACTTTTTTGATAGATGTCTTGCTATGTACTCAAAGGTTTCCGGGGTCGCTGAATCCGAATCCGGGGACGGTTATGTCTCAGGGTCCGTGATTGTTAATTTGACGGCATAGGTGACACTCTACCAGTAACCTGTACAATTTGTCGCTGTTGCTGCAGTTTGCTCTCTGATGAAAATAATTCCGCGGGACCCCATGGGGTACCACACAGCTCTATGGGGCTTCGTGGGATCTGGCCCTGAGAAAATTTTCAATCTTGATATTTGCAAAATTTGGCATCAGAGACGTGCAGCATACAAATTTAAATCACATCCCCGTTGCGAAATTTCGCGAATTTCAAGATTGAAAATTTTCCCAGGGCCAGGTCTCACGAAGCCCCATGGGACCCCATGGGGTCCCACGGAATTATTTTCAGCAGGGCTGCCACGGTTCACCGCATTTTTTACGGCAAACGCTACCGGCAAGGCAAATATGGCAAACCATGACGAAAGGAATCTAAGAAAAATGATTCATGAGCTTGCTTTTGCAAGTGATGGGGTAATTCTGCGTAGTCTTATCCCATTATGGGAACGTCAACACACCATGTTCACTGTTTATAAATTCAACGAAAAATTGCTCAATTTACTTATTTTGAATGAGTATTAATTCAGATTTACCACAATAAACTGTTGTAATTACTCGGAATAAATATGTTTTCGAATTGATTAAGAGGATATTGGATACCGACATTGTCGAGTTTTCGGATTCCTCGATGAATTTTCGAGATATCGGGATAACGCCGATTCTGTATGGATCATAGAATCGGCGTTACTTGTTAGATTTTTGATATCTCAAAAATTCATCGAGAAATTCGAAAACTCGACCATGTCGGTAACTATACAATATTGATAGGACTCCGACATCCCCTTAAGGCATTTACGAATGATCCGAAAGTGTTGAAAAACAGGCGCGATCAATGCTCTAACATAGCAAGAAACTGCTTTGCTTCGTTGATTGAACTACGAAAGTTTAGTGATTTGATGCCTCAAGAGACAAGGCTTCGATTGGTGAAATCCATCGTATTGCCAGGATTTGTTTCTCGACCTATCCCAAGAGCTAAACATTAAACCCAACCGCTGAAAAAGTGCAGCAATTCATTTTGTAGTCTCGTGCAGAAAGTCAGATCACATCTTTCTTTGGTATCATGAGTTCCAGATTATGCCTTATGCCACACAAAAGAATTATCTCTGTCTGTGCCTTCTGGCCAGTATACTAAGATCGTCGAAACGGAAATAGGGTAAGTGTCCCAATTACTGCGAGTGTTTCGAGTGTCTCCAGGTTGCGCATCGCAGATTTTGTGCCCATCATTAGATATCGAGCCCGGAGTTTTTTGAGATTGTTCGTCTACGTCTTGGAAAAGTATCGCCAAATTTTCAAATCGATCCGAGGTCACAGGAAATTATGATCCACTGCCGAGCAAGAAACGGTGCTCCTAATGCTGCGAATGATTTCCTACTACTGTGCTGCTATTACTGCGTTTCGCCTATTACTGCGTCCCGAGTACTGCGAAGGAAAAAATACGGACTTGAACACACGGGAAGCCATTTCTCTCGGGTAATCGCAAATATTCGGCAAGCATATCACACGACATGACCGATCATATCTTCAGAATATGTTTGAGATGTGAGTATTCCCCATATTTATGCAAAAAGTGAGCGACAAGGATCGCGGGTTGGGGGCACGCTATCATGCGCTAAAAATGCACTGTATTTTGAATTTTAAAATGAAATGGCATTCAAAACAATACTTTTCTCTCATTTACTGGGCGTTGAATCCTAGAAATAATCGGTATAGAGGCCTGATCTTGTTCCTCTTGGTGTAACTGTAGTGTTCTTTATTTCAAACTATCGTTATCACGAGTGAGCTGAACTCACGAATAGAGTCTGGGATGGAACACTCTGGAATCTATAAAATTCAATGATGGTGCCAACATACGGCAGTTCATCTCGTTTGCCGTGGTAAACAGGATTGTTTAACTTTGTTGATGAAAAGTTCATATATTTTTTATACTCTTGATAAATTTTTTGGTATTCTTATGATCAATTTCAATTTATTTTTTCTGTGCATCCTGTTTAATCTTCTTGCTTGAATCCTAGACTAAAGTAAATGACCTTGAAGAATATCTGTATGGATTATGAAGCGCGTAGCCTCGACTACAGTGGACCTGAAGTCCACAGTTGAATGAAAATCTATTCTAATCTATTCTATTCTATTCTATTCTTATTGTGGGTAAATTTGATGAAAATCAGTCTTTGGCGAAATTGAGACAGCTCGGCGTTGGTTAATCAAAATCAGACGTACCTCAACTCATTTTGCAGGGTTTGAAAAAAGCTTCAAAATGAGCTGAAGTACGTTGAAAAATGTTCAGGTGGACCAGGAATACAAGCTAAGTTAGGGAGAAAAAAGTGTCGAATTTGGCGTTTTTCCGTATGACCTCGTGTTAATTTTGATAAAAACTTGAATATTTTGCCGGAACCTAAATCTCATTTCTCAGCGCCTAACAAAATTTCTTTCAAATATAAAAACCCAGCTTCTGCGCACTAGAGCGTATCGATTATCGAAAATGTCGTTTTTCGGCTCACCCTAATCTCTAGTTTGAGCAACCAGGCATTCGCAGGTTTGATAGCCGTCCTAGGTTTCCAAGTAGTTCAATTTCCCAACGGAATTTCTTTCTCCCCTTTTCTGGTTACTGATAAAGCCAGTCCTCAATCCGAATTCAGCATGTCTATGAATTCAGCAACCTCGCAAACCTATCAAGCATGATCAAATGACTACCACATCTGACGTTTTGACAATCCCCCCAAAAAATCATAGTTTTTTAAAGTTATGTCTAAATTGTAAATACCGCGAAAGATCCTGGCTCAGATTCGGGTCCAACGATCTCAACCACCTACAACTATCTATAAGAGTCCACCCCATTCGGATTTTTCGAGATTTCGAATAAAATTGTAGTTTTTTTTTGAGTCTATTCAAAAATTCTGAAGTGCTGGAATGAAACTGAATCCGGATGCCGTTTCAGGGTGTGACGCCATAGGTGATTGCCCTTGTTGGTCAATCACTCTGTCGTCGGTTCTGCAAGACCGATCGCCGATGCACACCTGGAGGAATGCATCGCGCGATCACGTTTTGCTGACCTTTGCACTTTTACACTGTGCGACACGCGACGAGTCGAGGGCATATAAGCCACGACTCGCGCGCGCCGCATCAGACCGCTCGGGGTCTCCCATTTCGGGAGTGCCCATCACTCACTCTCAATACACACAGTTACCGTCAATTCATTCAATACATCTATTTCTACCATCTTTCGAGTCTATTCATTCAGTCATCGACCACCCCACGTCACAGTGGTGCTAGGTGTGGTTGACCAAGTGTAGTTTCACGAGCACACCTAGTCACAGTGGTGCTAGGTGTGGCTGGCTGAGTGGAAAAATTTTTTTCGCAACATCAACCGCGGAAAAGGCTCTTTTGAGTGAAGAAGACGGTACAAGGAGTGTACATCCACCATCCTGCGGACGCTCTGAGAGAGGAGTGATCCAACCAGCCTGCCCAGCAACATCGGGTAGCACAATTAGGCAACAACAGCAGACAGCGTCCAGCAGCATCCAACAACAACATCAACAGGAAAAGAGAAGGAAGTCAGCCTTCAACAGCCACCTCCACGCCATAACGCCGTCGTTATCGAGGAGAATGTAACGTAAATTTAAGCTATCATATGTTGTGAGAGGACGACTCGCATATCAAATATGTATGAGTTCAAGTAATTTCTCAAATTTTAATCCCAAAATCGATATTCAAGTTTATGAATTACGAAACGCCAATTTATACGAGAACGTCAGATGAAGACCACGATCAAGGTCACGAATTATGATTCAATGCGTCATATGAGAGAGTGTTAACAATCTCGAGCTAAAATTGTGAATGGTAAAGTAAGACAGAAAGAGGAAGAGACACTTATCCCATGGTATTCGAGAGAATAACGAGTTCATTTCAAGTGGTCGGGACATTAGTCAATCGATGAGGAGAATCCAGGATTAGAAGGAGGATTCCAGTAGAATAAATCGGTGACGTGTACCACGACATATGCAGATACAAATGATATAGAAAGAAAATCACGCATACCGGTTGGTAAGCTGTCTCTGAATATTACCGAAGGTCACTTTGGGCCTCGGTCAGCCGCAGTAAAATCACTTCAAGAATATTTCAGCTCGAGACGAATGAACACGGAAAGGTCAAGGATGAATAGCCACCGGAAAAACATTCCGTTATCTCGTAACAATAGAGTCCAAAAAGTAAGGAGAAATACGTTGTTTGAAGGCAATAAACGAGCGTGGCGCACTCGGACGATGAAATGGTTGGATGAATACCGTGGAGAAATATCGTCACTAACAGGGCCCCTGCTCATTTGCAAATACAAGATGAACAATGGCGTAGTGATAAGTCAAGACTTACTTCAATATCTTTTTGGAAAGACCAATTTGGGTAAAACTCTTATTTCTATTCAAGGAAAAACCTTGATATTTTTCATAGAAAGCGCCGAAGTTCACGAACGAGATCATCCGATCCCGGAAATTTATGGCCAGCACGTGCATCCGTTCCCACCTGTCCCTCGTACAAATCCACCACAAAACCAAACGAATCCCCAACCGCAATGCACACAAATACGACAAGTTCGATCATCCGAGAAATCCGAAGGAAACGGGATTGAATTCTTCAATATCACAGAAAAGGTGCGCGTAGCTCGGAATTTTTGTAGAGGACTTGGGCAACGATTTAAAAATGTTATCGATACGACAACTAATCATCTTAAAGATGCAAGGTTGAAATTTGAGAATGAATCGAGAGAGACAGTTCAAAAGCTCAAATCTCAGATTCTCAATGTTAGAGATTGTGAACCTTTAGTTTTTGATCAAGTTGGAGGAACCAGTACTATTCTACATGAGGAAATTAACAAATCCTTCGAGTCGCCTGTAGAAAACACCAAGACTCACAAATTAGAATCAAGAATCTTGAATTTTTACACAGAGAATATTGAAGTAGATAGATCAGAGTCGGTAACCCATATTTGCTTGAAATCCGAAGAGTCATACGGAATAGCTACTTGCAGCAAGGTCATCACCCCGAGGCGAGGAATCGCGTTACAGATACCGCAACCTGAAATCTGCGAGTCAGCACCGCGCATACATTCGAAACTTGGCACCATGATACATGCAAGCAATGCGCGCAAACAACGAGTTAGGCAGGAAAAAGTGAGAAAAATATCAGGCAAAATCGTTTTATGGAAAACGGTCGAAAGAGATTTCAAAGAGTCAAATGTGTTGAATAACCCCGGAGTAGAGACGGTCAATGTCCGAGTGCACAAGTTTGGAGCACAATTATCCGCAGAGTACATCTCGAAGGCCAAACACTTTAGTTTAGTATTGAAAGCCAGGCCGCCTCGCGAGAAGCCACCCTGGATACTTTATTCTAGAGAGGGAACTCCCACCTCTCCTCTAAATTGCAAGGGAGCGAGGCGAGATAGTCAAAATGTCTCATACAGTTAGAGAATGAGTGGAACATAGGGATAATTCATGTTGAAAATATCATAAAATTTTCCCGGTCCTCACACGTGAGTCACGTGAAAATTTTTATGAATACTAGCGTTAAGTTATGTAGGAAATATATAAGGTCGATGAAATCCCATCTTTGATTGATCTGCATTATTACAAAATTGGCAATACGTAAGCCACGTGAAAATTGAATGTATACTAGCACTGATGAATATACGAGAATTGTGAGTGAAAATTTCCCCGGCCCTCACACGCGAGTCCGCGAAAATTTTCAAATGACCAAATTTTTCAAGAGTCCACGTGAGCCCGCGAAAATTTCAAATGACCAATTTTACAGCGAGTTAGTATATTACGATAGGAGATACGAAGTACGAGTGGCAAAGAATATATATAGAATCAGAAAGAATGTTGAAATCACGTATTACGAAAGCTCAGAAAATCATTCAAATTAGCACAAGAGAGCTTATTCGAGGCTCACACGATGAAAACACGGAAGAAAAGTCAATTTTCACCCATCAAAGGTGTACCATCTTACCCCGCCAGCCTTTCCATCTGACACCATATACCGTTCCATCCCGCCCCTGGCTCTCCTATGGGTCGGAAAAATCGGAAAAAATTATAAATCAACATTAAAACGTTAGAGCCATACAATAGAAAAAGAAATTTTGGCAAAAATCCATTATTCGCAAAGTTACCCAACCCCCCACCACCTCCACCCATCTAAAACCACCCCCTCCAACTAAGGACACATCTCCAGACCTCCCGACACACGATTCCGATGAGCAGTAGTCGAGAAAAAAAAGTGCCCCAAACCCCCCATAGTCCCCCCCAACGCAAAAATAGACAAATAAAGCCTATCCACACCAAAAACCATCAAAATACCCAGAAAACCCCTCCTTACAAAACAGAATTCGAAACAACCCAAACTACCCCACTCCCCCACCCACCACACCCCAACCACCCACTGAGCGCACGATACTTACACGAGGTAAATAAGATCATAGTGTGAGAACTGCGTCAGCCAACTGGTACATAATAACAACAGAAGCATGTGTAGAAGTATAAGAAATGGATATGTACAAAAGAGGCCTGACACGGAGTAGTCTTTACGTGTCTGGCCACTTTAACACGCGTATTCCGAGCAATACAAAAGAGGCCTGACACGGAGTAGCCTTTCCGTGTCTGGCCACTTTAGCATACGGACTTCGCTCATATAGGTCCTGAAAGAAAAATTTTTTTTCAGAAGTGATTTTAATCTTCCATGAGGTAAATCAAAAGCTCAATAGTATACTCTGTCAAACTTCGAGAGTGGAATCAATATTGTCGAACTAATTCAGGAACTATTTAAAGATATCATGAGAAAGTATGAAGAGGAAAATATTGTAAGTATTGCGAGAAAAATTTTAGAGTTTAGTGAGAAGACGGTATGAACATTAGTCGAAGTATTGTAGAAGTATCGGAAAATATCGTTTCGAAATATTGTAAAAGAATTATACGAGTATTGGTAAGGATACAAGGAAATATCGATGAAAATTGTACAGAAATATTGGAAAACATCGTTTCAAAATATTGTGAAAGAATTATACGAGTATTGGTAAGAATACATAGAAATATCGATGGAAAATTGTAAGAAGTATGGGAAAATATCATTGCAAAATATTGTTGAAAACATTGAGAAAATATTGTAACAAGGTTTCGAAAAATATTGTGAAAATCATAAAAAAATATTATAAGAGTCATTGAAATATTGATATAAGATCGAGAGATATCGGTTGAATATATGGTTAGAATATCACACGAAAATATTGTCGGGAAATTGAGAAGATGCTGTAGAGATTTATAGAAATATCATACAGAACAAAATCAAAAATACTCTGTTCCAGGATTTTACAGGTGTTGAAGGAAAATATTCGTCCAGAAGCACACAAAACTAAGGTCAATTGAAGCACTTGAAACTTGAATCTATTGAAATGGACCAGAAAACGATAACGAATGCGAGAGAAATAACGATATGACATGTTGACAAGAACTGGAAGAAACTATGAAAGACCTATGATAAACCTATGTAAAATCGTATGTAAAACATCATACATTCACACAAAACACGAAGGGCTTGTCGAGGACGACAAGATCCCGGCCTCACACGTGTGACGCCATAGGTGATTGCCCTTGTTGGTCAATCACTCTGTCGTCGGTTCTGCAAGACCGATCGCCGATGCACACCTGGAGGAATGCATCGCGCGATCACGTTTTGCTGACCTTTGCACTTTTACACTGTGCGACACGCGACGAGTCGAGGGCATATAAGCCACGACTCGCGCGCGCCGCATCAGACCGCTCGGGGACTCCCATTTCGGGAGTGCCCATCACTCACTCTCAATACACACAGTTACCGTCAATTCATTCAATACATCTATTTCTACCATCTTTCGAGTCTATTCATTCAGTCATCGACCACCCCACGTCACAAGGGCGACCACGAAAACTTGTAGTTATTCATAGCGAGACTACTACATGTAAACATTCTTTTATTTTGTGCGGCCGTGTCATATTTCCATAGAAAGCATATTTTGATTTGGCGCTCAAAAACTGTGTAAGTATATAGGATTGAACTTGATGACTACAAGAAAATAAGCAAAATCATGGATCACTTTTTTATGAAAAATCTCTCAATAAATTAATTATGAAGTCATTATCTGTTTGACGACTATAATAACGTCAGATGATCATATTAGATTAAAAATTTTATTAAATTCACCTGTGCTCAAAGGATGATGCCTAAGATATGCAAACACCGGCTTCGGTGTCCAGGTAGTTTTTTCAATTTCTGCTGTGGGAAGAATCGATGTAAGATTCATTTCACCTCCTAAAAGGAATCAGTTATGTCAGGAACCCTTCTGTGTGATTACTTTTCTCAAAAAATCAATCTAGAGTAACAAATATATTCATTTCACGATCTTAGTCGGATATCAGATGAATCCTTAAATCAAAGATATTCATAATCACAAAAAATACCCTTCCAAAAAATTGTTCTCACATTGTGTAATAAAAAAACAAATGTTCTTTGAGTCTACTAATCAGGTTAATGATAGAAGTAATAAATTATTTAACTATCAATTCAGTTGATTCTATGTCAAGAGTTTCAATACCATGAAAGTAGACAAGTGAAGGAGATGTACGTGCGTTTAATAAAATCTAAATTATAGTGTGTCAAGCTTCAGTACATTTGTAACTCTGGAACAAATGCCACATGAAAAAAGAAAACATCGTTCAGTAGATAAGCTTGCCTTTCGAGTTCTCGCAAGTATCACAAAAATGCATGATGAACTATCATATAAAAACTAGAATATATACAAACTATCATATAGAATAACGAATGAACAACACTTACCTGCAGCTTGACTAGCGATGAATAATATAAAAAACACAATCATCTTGGGTGCTGAACAGCAAAATCTCATATTGATTCTTCTTAGCTTCCTGCTGACGGCACTTGGAATAGATTTCACGAGAATGCGAAAGATAATCCTTGACAAATTTGCATCGAGCCTTCATTACAGTAAGAAAAGTTTACTGAACTGGCGAGACATTTTTTGTATAACCAATTATACTGACGAATCAAACTTATGTCAGCTCAATTGGAGATAATACATGATTGTGATCGGTAATGACATGAGTAGTTTCGGAAGTAAGAATCTTGAAATACTGTACACTTTGTTTGAGGCCCTGAAAAACTTGGCTAAAAAAATCAAATGGATGATTGCTGATATCGTTTTTCGTTTTTGATGATTCTTCTACTTCAATTCTTATTGGTGGTTCAGGTTTTTCCCCCAAATTGCGTCATGCACCACACGTGGTTTTACTTTATCAGGAATCTGGTCTTTATGTGTGCGAAATGTCGTGGGTGGTACATTTGTTTTGCGCACCTGTGAATACATCAAATTCCATCACACTTAGCAACAAATTTCCCAGCTAAAAGAACCAAATATACCTTTTGACGCGCGAATTCTACAATAATTTTGCTCAGTCATCTCTGTACGCATTAATTATTTTTTAGAATATAAAATAATTAATAAAATAGAATAAAAATAGAAAATAAAATAGAATTAAAAAAAATATATATTTTTTAGAGCTTCAATTCAAAATTTTCCATATCCATCAAGAGTAACGTAAAATTACTTCACCGACTTGAAGAAGTATTTTTCTTCGACAGAGTCTATTTTAGTCAAAGCTTACACTCCCTTCAAAGATGTGTTGCGGCCAAATCAAAACCCCGAAACCCTTTGAGGCGGGTCGAATTGTAGTGGCATATGTGAGGTTCATGTCACGTTGCCGTGTAATTTTACACGGTAGTAATTTGTGGCATCGGATATACTGGGCTGATTCGCACACTATATGAGAAGTTCCGTAGGAACTTTGGAATATAATGTGTCCCTGCTTGTATGGGCCCTCGAAACGCCCGGGGAGAAAATTGTATAAGTTGTTTCGACGTACTTTTTGGTGCTCTTTTGGCGCAATCCTTAGGGTAATAACAAACAAAGCGCAGCGATACGGTTGTTCTGCCGCTCCACTCCCCAAAATTTATTTCAGCGAACCCAACCACCGATGGATTGGATTCATCTTCACATCCTCAGTTGTGCATTATGACAATAAACCAAATCCATCGATGGTTCGGTTCTCAGAAATGAATTTTGGGTCATGGCGTGCGATAGCGCTGTGGGGCTTGTTTGGGTTTTAGCGAGGGTTTTAGACGGGCAAGTCCAAAAAATAGCTCCAAATCTCACTGCTAGGAATGCCAAAAGACCACTTTTTCCACGTTATTTGTATGCATGGGCTGCCCGTATCACATGAGAGCCAGTCTGAACTATCCACACTGCAGCTGCAGCCAACTTGAAGGCCTCTCTCCTATCGCAATTTCGACTAAAATTTTACCCACTCAGTTTTTCTCCATGAAAGTGAATTTGACCCATTCCAGGCTTGACCGCGCTTATTTTTTCTGTAAATATACATACAGGAGTCCCTCGTTATACGCGAGGCTTAGGTCCCGAAAAATTACCGCGTAAAACAAAACCACGTGAAACGAGACTTTGCTCTAATAGAAGATGTAGGGTTACGTTCTTGATCAACCCTGATGGAAATCGGTGATATGCAGAGTAGCGAACGAGGGTACTTATCTAGTTTCGAAACTAAGACTATCTTACGAGTAGGGTCTGAACAAACATTGCATATAAGAAATAGGTTGGTTTTCCAACCAGTATATTCAACCTCGATTCAACCAGCTGACCGGAAATTTCATCCATCCGGTGATTGACGTTTATTTGCAAGAAACTTTTTATAGTGAAGAATGGGCAGAATGGTCCGGAATCTTTCGCGTGTACCTTAGATTTATGTCAATAGAAAAAAAAATTGTTCGTCGATACAGTGAAATTTGCTAGAGAAGTATCAAAACAGACGGAAACTATTACTTTTATATCCCTTACTTGTCCGTGTATTCGCTTTTCGACTCGAAATAGCCATGGCTTGGTCGAGATTGATGTCACTAGCATTGAAATAATGCACGGGAAAATTACACAATCTCATCTGGATGGCATGTTGGCATTTTCAAAAGTTGAAAGAAAATTTTGTTTTCACAGGAAACGAATCCGCGTAAAATGAGAATTCTCCCGCGTAAGACGAGGGCGTCATGCAAACTAAGCATCCGCGTAAAACGAGATCCGCGTAAAATAAATCCGCGTAGAACGAGGGACTCCTGTAAATCGTCAGGTATAACTTTTCCATTTCCAGGGGAATCGAAAAAATTGATTTTTGGCACAGCGCGACCAAATAGCCATTCTACCTCCCGGCTTGGTTAGGAAAATTAGCGTTTAGTCGCCCTGATACCAAAAAGTAGTATAATATGTATGCGACTCGCTCGTCGGGCCGTTTTGGGGCACGGGGAATATTTTGTCCACGTCACACTCAGACAAAATTCATCCCCGTGCCCCAAAACGACCAGATTTCGCATCGGTGCATAATGTATGTACTACCCCCCCCCCCCCTCCCCCCGCCCGAGAATACTTTTCCGCGAAAATATACTTCTGCTTGATTGGCTACACAGGCTCTAGTTAGTTTTTTCGAAAGTATCTAGTGATCAAATGAAAACCCATCCATTAATGGCAAATTATTCTTATGGTACCGAAGAATGAAAATATTTATATTCATGCGTGAACTGAATTATACTCTATATGTTTGAAAAAGTCGAAGAATACATCGTGGAACCTTCCGAGGTGAGATTTGGAGTTGGTACATTCTCGACTTCTAAATATCAAAGTTTCAACGGAACTACCCATATGCTTAGAAAAATGAATAAATTCACTATAGAAGATTTCGAGAAGGAACTTAACTTTGGCGCGTTTCCGACTTTCAAATATCGAATTCTTGCGCGGAACTACTTATATAATGTTCAAGTCTTGGATAGTTTTAATTGCTCTCCGCACAAATACAAAAAATTCACCTGAATCAGTTCTTTGACATTCCGACTATTACAAATACTTTGAGAACGTCCTCTTCAATTAGTGACATAGAAAGTTATTATAAAATCATGAATAGACAAAACGCTGATAATTATAGATATGAGTTAAATTATCTACTTTCCACCATGAGTTAAATTTTATCACATCTTGAAAAATAATCGAATGATGGAGACATCCAGTAAAAAAAAAATATTACTAGGAACCTAATTCTTATATACGGTTTGGAATCATGTGCGTGGTACTTAGACGTCCATCATCAACCTCAAAGTTCACATTCAAGCTCCAGATCAGTTCAAGAAACGTGAACAAACACTAACGAAAAATCGACATCATTACAATAATTGTTATTGCACAAAGATAATCACATTATTCAAGTCAGGTCAGACAATTTTGACATCACTCATGTCAGAATTGATTGCATAAATCAGAGGTGATTTTGTCAATAATGATCCGCGAGACATTTGTTTTGAGAGCAAACAATGAAAGCTTATCGATCATTCTACGTTAGCCGTAATGAGTGATAACAGTATCAAAAATTGACTCGAGACATCGAGCACCGTGTGTCGCCTTCAGCCACACTCTAAATCTGAATGAGTGATTTCTATTTTTAAATAAGTAGTACACTACTTATTCAGAAAGTGAAAAATCGCTATAGAATATGTAACTCTCGACCCACTATTAGTTGAAAATGTGCATAGCTACAGGAATTTGTCTTTTATATCCCGGGTGCCCGGCTTTCGTCTCCACCCCGCTTGCCCCCATGCACGTGGGTCAGCGATACGCCCTGTCAGCGCGTCGGTTTGGAGAACGGCCATCACCGAACCACAAGTGGTTCAGCAATAATTCGATCCTCCCTCCCGACTACCGAATTCCGTGCTCGGCTCCCAGCACAAGGCCGAAACCCACCCCTCGGTGGGGGTCTTGGGACTCTTCTAGGCTTCCTTGGAGCCCAGGGAGTCCCTCGGGATGATGGATGAGTCTTACGGGCTCGCATTGTTATCGCCCGAAGACGATTCCAATGCGAGTCCCTAGACTTACCCATTCCTGGGGTGCCTGATGGAGATGTACGTTCTCCACGCTCCGATGGGCGCTGACTGGGCCCGAGAGCTCGTCAGACTCCAGGGGTGAGGCACGAGGTGCCCCAACGCCTCTTGCGGATTTCCGAGAGGAGCCAAAGCACCGAGCACCAGTCTCGGAACCAGTCTTCTCCCCACTGGCTTCGGGCCCAAGCCCAGGTACGGTGTGTCCTCGTAACTGGGGCCGGAGGGTCATCACACCCCGGAATTTGGAGCCCCCTTGCGGTTTGTGCATAGCTACATTTTGAAATAGTGGCTATCTACTATTTAAAAATGTGCCTAGCCACATTTATTTTGGAATAGTGCCCAGATGCGACCTGGACAACAGCTGCAGTCGGAGATGCTGTCTTCGGACGGGGCACAGATCCCAAGCAGTGTTGTTGATAGGGTGTAAGATTTTTAAAATTTTCGCAAACATCAGATGCAGATGAGATCACTCTCTTTTTGGGAATATGTGTCGTAATATATTCTGCATGATAATGAGTTAACTATGACTTCTCCTCTTGGGATAAAATTTCACATTATTTACTGTTAGAATAGTACATTACGCGTCGAGTGCTGGATACATTTTTTCCTCCGGGAAATCGGGCTAGACGTGGGTGAAGGCGAAGTCCAAGCTTGGTTTTCCCGAAGGAAAAATGTTTCCGCACGAGCTAGACGCGTACGCAGTTTCATACGTCTATACGCAGAAACAGCTTGTTTCCGGTGTCCTCACGTAGCGAAGACGCCTAGAAACACGCTGTTTCTACGTATGGACGTATACATAATTTACAAAATTGGAATCGAATCAAATATCTCATCAAAAACGAAAAATTCACCGTATACTCATTACAGGCTGACTTAGCTTATCTTAACGAATCATTTTGCCTTACTCAAAAGTGTTTCATATATGTGTCCCACTTTCGTCGGACAATATGGAGAAACTTTTACGGGAATCACATGAAGAAATTTGTGTATAACTTTTGAACTTACTTGGTGGCGAGAGCTATCGTCATAGAGTCTGCTGCGTAGAGGGTTTGCGCCTTATTAGCTTTAGCGATAGCCGCTCGAACTTTGCCATCGGATAAGCCGATCACGATCGGGCCTTCGCTTGGCCAGACTAGGCATGTGACCGATGAACTTTGAGGAAATTTGTTGCAGATCACTTTTTTTGAGCCCCTGCAGAATGCAATCACGCCCTTACAATAGATCTAAACTATCAATAAGTGAGTTTCTTTTTGAACGTGGATTATAGTGGATATTACGAGATGATCTGTGCATGAATACACTGAATGTAATGATATTGAATGCACAGGTACCGTGCAAAAATTTGTGGATGATGGTATGGAATTTTCCCTTGCTCTAACGTCGATTGCTCGGGACCAGATCGACGTAGAAAAATTTTGTGAAAAGCACTTTGGAGATGCAAAAAATGCTAACTTTTTGTGGTTTTGGAAATTTTTCTGTAGCTCTTCTTAGTGGCTTGAACAGCTGATGTAATTTTAAACATTTTGAACGAAAAACTTTTTTACTCGATCAGCTGCCGTTGAGACACGGGTTGAGGTAGAGCAATTTTACAAAATGCATCTTAAAGGGTTGAAAAAATTCCCTTCGCGATAATTTCTTGTAGATTTTCTCGTGCAAACAAGAGTGTAAGAGCTCTCAAAGTAGCCAAATTCTCGGAATTTCAACAGAGGGAAACGAAAAAAATCGACAGTTTTTGCTAATTTGAGAGCTCTCACATTCTTATTCGCACGACATAAAAAATATTGAAGAGATCATTGCGCACCGGATTTTTTCCACTCTACAAGATGCTTCTTGTGAAATTGCTTTATCTCAATCTGCGTCCAAACTGCAGCTGATAGAGTAAAGATGGTTTTTCTTCAAAATTCTTGATACTACATCAGCTGTTTAAGCCACTAAGAAGAGCTGCAAAAAAACTCCAAAACCACAAAAAGTTAGCATTTTTCTCATCTTCAGAGTGCTTCTCACAAAATTCTTCTACGTCGATCTGGGCGCGAGCAATCGACGTTAGAAGCAAGGGAAAATTCCATACCATCATTCACAAATTTTTGCACGGTACTGTATAATATTGTACTAGTAGTTATGCATGCCAATATTCTGCTGAGACGAAACATTGTAAAATATGTACTTTTTGGATAATATTTATGAAGCTTACCATTCTTCACCGATTTTGTACACATAAACGATATTGTCGGTCTGCCCGACAGCTATTTTTGTCGAGTCCGGCGAGAATGCAATGCCTTTGACCAGGTAGCTCTTTTTGCCATTCTGAAATTTGATTTTGCAAAAATTTTCTTCAAAAGTGGTTCATTAATAGATTCACAGACACATATCTTATTCACGAAGAAACTACTCTTATTTTGGAATATTTTGATTTTGACCGATATAAATTGATGAAAATGTTTGCAACTTACCTTCGAGTCAACTGGTTTGGTAGAAAACCGATCTTTCTTAACACCTTTATCATCAAAAAGATATATTGAGCGATCTGTTGAAGCGACTGCGAGTTTTACATTGTTTGGTGACCAAGCAATAGCCATAACACGATTTTCCACATCCTGCAGAGGAAGAAGGATTCAATTCAGTAATATTGTACTGAATTATGGTCGTTTAGAAAATACGTGGTGACATGATTGCACAGATAAAAAATTTAGCGATCAATCGAATTGGTTTGTTTCAAGAATTAATCAGAACTCTACAGCTTTTAATGTAGACCACACGAGTTTTAAGAACATTATTGCAACTGATTAAGATAATTCCACAAGTTAAGGGGATGCCGAAGTCCTATCAATAATGTACAGTTATCGACATGGTCGAGTTTTCGGATTTCTCGATGAATTTTTGACATATCACAAATCTAACAAGTAACGCCGATTCTATGAGCCATACAGAATCGGCGTTACTTAGTAGAATCCTGATATCTCAAAAATTCATCGAGAAATCCGAAAACTCGACAATGTCGGTATCCGACATCCTCTTAATGGTGAGGTAATAGGCAGTTAATCCAAATTTTTCCAAACTAATTGTTGAACCAGTTGATGAATCATTAGTGGTAGCGTGCACGGAAATTTTCCGCAAAATTCGCACACAAAAACTGAAAATATTCTTTGAATAGGTCGTACCGTCGTAGAATAAACAATAGGGAAAAATGATTTCTTTTCGATCGTTCATTAAAAAAGTACTCCCTCTGAAAGAGCTCTGGATTTTCAAAATACTGAACCGGTTCTCGAAATCCTAATGACGACCAAGCGAGACAAGACTAGAGCTTTTTGAATAATAATGATTCGAATTTGCATGATTTTGGCAGTTTTTGAAGCCAGTTTGCTTGCACTGCACTCGCATCTCCTGTAAATGTGTGTGTGTGTGTGTGTGTGTGTGTATGTCTGTATGCATTAGGAAAGAAAGTGACCATCAGGTGATATCATATTATTCATATCATGAAATCATCACTCACGTGAGCCGGTAAGATTGATCCGAGATATTTCAACAACATACTGGCATCCAATCACCATTATCTATTCTAAACTTGTAATACTTCTTCTTCTTTGATGTAATATGTCGTAAATGAGATGAATGTGAACTCAAACACTGTACTCTTGGATTCACTCGTCGACCTGTTGTAATGTTTGCACTAGGAGTTGCCAAGCGACACTCGATTATTACCGCCATGATGTCAATACGCCCACGCGGTTTATATCTTTGAGACAATAATTTATGACTTTGAATCAGATAAATGTAAAAGGCGGACAATACTCTGGATCCGCATCTGGAGGAAAATGTAACCTTTGTTTATTTGTCACTAAAATGACAGACTGGTGATGGATTTTGATCAACGTTCCACGAATTCTCTTAAATTCACACATATGGATTTCCTTCCTCGATCGTTGAAAAGAGAAAGATACCTCTCAAACTTGAACTCGATATCAAGAATAATAACAAACATTGCAATCATATTGCAATATCGTTCAACTTGTATTCATTCACGACAATTAACGATTAACCACTTGTCAAACGTCAAAAATTCAAAGATATGAGAATAGGTTAGTTCCCGTTATAAAAGCTCTTGTCCCGATTCCTGATTGGCCGCTTTCAAATCACCTGATTCCCGCTGAAATCATGGAGAGGTTAGGTCGCTTGACCAACGAAACATACCTATTTTCTCGCCTCATGTCGTCAGCTACAGTATATACAGAAGCAAATAAGTCAATGTATTTTGAGTTTTGATTACAGAAATCCTGGAGTGCTTCAGAGATAATAAAAAAAAACCAGCTATCCTCATGTTATATTATTCTTTCTTGGTAAGATGAGATGATCGAGAAGGATGGATTCAGGTCAAGAATCCGTGGACGATGTGTACGGCCTGGTTAGTCGTCTGTGCGAAAGTATATACAAAGAGAATCGGTCACAGGAACAATCTTTGTATCGCCATCCAGAAGAGCCTGCTGATGAACAACAGAGTCATCTCCGTAGGCTCAAAGCTAGAGCTTATGAGATACTCCTCAACAAGGATGGCAGATACGGTGAGTGTTGAGTATATCAAGTGAGTGTATCTTTTCATGTTATACAGTGAGGAAATCTTGAGGATAGTATGCCCAACATTGAAATCTTTAAAGAACCTTTGATAGTATTTAACTGTGACCAGGTGATTACTGAGATTTGCTGAGATTGATATCCATTTCCATGCGTGTCCATGGCTAATGTCAGTGACGGTTGGCATTAATAGTTGTTAGGGTATTCAGTAGTGTTTGGTTTTGAGTGTTTAGTTCTAGCCCTGAATGAATCCTTGCAAACGTTGTTGAATGAGATCGGCCAAGTTCAGAACTAGAACTGCAAACGCCTAAAGTAGTTCTAGAAAGGTCAACATTTACAAAGTTTATATCAGAGTGTACTGTAAATAGTGAACTTGTGAAACAATTTCAGTCATTCAAGTATCTATGGTTTGATCATGGAACTCTCCAATGTAGAATTAGGATTCATAATTTTATTTTCCATGTAATGTATTCCATAAACTATTGTTAGATGATAGGACTATTGGAAAAAGACTACTTATGGTACTATGCAACTTGGTTTTAAGTGAATTTTGAATGTACTTAATTTTGTGAATGGTGTCAGGAGCACATTTCATTTCTCTTTTTTGAATCCAAGTTTTTTGTAGATGTACTAATTGATGATACTTTTTCACAGGAGATGACATGATACAGGATCCAATCGTAGAGCTCTTAAAGTATGTGTATGTTCTGAAAATTGGAGCTGGTAAACTTTCACAAGCTGAAGAGCTACAAAAATACCTGGATGAGTTCATAGATGATGGATTGGAACAGGATTCTGCAGTATTCTCAACTTTGGTCTTCCTCAATAGCTTAAAGTCTCTTGAGTCTCAAGATGATGAATCTTTGGTGAGATCTGAAGAACCTCTTGTTCTTCACTCGTTTTCCAATCAATTATTGTGTTCAAATTGACAGTTGATTGGTACTCTTTTTTCAGGATATTTTCCATTATGGAAAACCGCACCCACAGTTACCAGAAATGCCTCATGATGAGCGCAGTGTACCACCTTTCCAAATTTATCCAATTGAATCTTTTTCTTTGCCAAATAAATTTGAATCCACACTTAATCAAGATCATAGCAACACAGTAAAATACACGGTAGCTGAACCTGGAAGTAAGTTGACTCTACTTGGTCGTCTTACCTCATCTTTTGATACCACAAAGAGAACCATCAGGTAAAATTACTTCTATGGATTCATCTAATCCTGCTATAGGTGTATGCCAACTTTTATGGATTCAATTTGATATAAGATAAATCGATGTATTTTACAGTAATTATAGCAATACTGCATGTTTGTCATCGTCACTACTAAAACTTCCAAGATGCCCAACGGATTTCAATGGGATGGAATCAACTCCAAGTTCTTATTTTGTTCCTCAAATTCAAGTGAGCTGACCAAAAACATTACTCTCCTGGATAATCAGCATCAGTTAAAATCACAAAAACATTTTATGATTGTTAAATTTTCTCCAGGACGTTGAAAGAATAGAGGATCAGCTGCAATCAATCAGAGAAGGAATCGTAACAGAACCAGAATCTCCGTGGCAAAGCCACGATCCTGTAGAGTTATTCGCTAATCGAAATTTGATCACTCGTAATAATCAGACTGAAATTTGTGAGATTGAAGATGATGACCCAGGATTGGGAATTGCTGACTTGGATGAGATATGGGAAAATATGGACAAATATTCACCTCCCCCGAGCCATAGAACTTGGGAGACCTTAGGATCAATTGATCCACCCAAAGAACCACCATTCATTTCAGAATCAGTTGAGGCTACTTTACATGTGTTGAACGTTGTTCAAGATGCTGATTTATATAAAGTACGTCCCTTATGTGATCAGTGAGTCGGAGAATATGATAGACCACAATCATTTTTGAATTCATAATTTGCAGATATCATCAAGTCACGAGTCCCTTGAAATACATGGTAAAAAATTCCTGAACAATGTGAAGCTCCTTCTTCTGGGAGTTGGATCTGATTCTTTCCATTTCATTCCTTCTGTGAGTTGACAAAAGTACCAAATCCTCATTTAAATCAATATTAACTCTGATTAGGAATAATTTCTTTGAAGAGTGGATTTAGCCTAAAAAAAGATATTGTGATACATGGAATCAGTTCTGGAACACTTGAAAATTTATGTTATGAAGTCGCACGGTGGGGCACCTGCTTCAAAAATCTAACTGACCTGATTGCTCTTGATCCACTAACTGGTAAATTGCAAATGGAAGGCTTGATATTTAAGGTATGTTGGCTGATTTCAATGATTTTTTTGCGTGGTGAGGGGCTGACAATGTGAAATATTTCTAGGCGTTGTGTCACAGCATCAAAGAGTTCTTACTATTCTATCACGCTGCAATTCTTCGAATCCCCATTGATGAAAATGGTCAAGCAGGATTATTGAAATATATGAGTAAAGTGAGACCTCTTGGTAATTTAATCCTCAAAGTAGCGGAACTTTGTCGTTGTGAGGATCAAAGATTGACTTCGCTGGGCGAAGGCATCGGTATTTTAACGCACATATACAAAGAAGTAACAAAAGTCACTGAGCCAAATGTAGCTTTAGTCTTCTACTCTATTTTAAAAGATTGTTGTGAGGCCTATTTTGGGTAAGCTAAATTAGAATCCTCCATGTACTTATTCTTGCAATATTACTCATTTGCATGTAATCTTGTTATAGTTTTCTACAACAATGGATATTTGAAGGAAGGTGTGTAGATATCTACGAAGAGTTTATGATCAAAGTACGGCCTCAGTACCTCCGGACTAGGAGTCATCGATTCTGGACTCGAGGTTTTAGTATCAATCAACAGTGTGTACCTGGATTCTTATCAGGTTTGGCAGACACAATTCTACAATGTGGGAAGGCTGTCTCTCTTCTGAGGATATGTGATCCACAGGTCTGAATCTTTTCTATATTTTGATATTTCTCATTTAAGAATTACAAGTGACTCTATATTTTGTAAATTGTGCAGAACCCTCTTTGTCGAGTTTCGTCTTCGAGTCAACCTCCCGTAAAAGTATGTTTGAGTGTCGGTATGCTGAGGGAACAAAATCAGTTTTATCAGGATTACACTGTAAAAGGCATTGTAGAACAAGGTGAATCAGTAACACTGCGTTCAGCAATACAAGAAGAAAAAGACAATGAAAGGAAGAGAGCTGAATTAGTCATGGCAGCTCAGGAGGAAACCTTGCTGAGATTGAAAAGTAAGCACGAGATTATTACATTCAAAATTCATCGTATTCATTATTAAAAGTGTTGCATTTGTATGATGAGTTGGTGCTCTATCGAGCTTCAGAATGTTTTCCCTATAACCACAGTGTAATTTTTTGGAATTATAGGGGAGCGCGAGGAAGCTCTAAGAGAAATATTGTATGAAAAACACAAGCTCTTGAAGCAATTACGCGAGCAAGCTGAGGAAGTTGCCGAAAGAAAAGAGAAAGCCAAAGATGCGGAGTTACTTGCTGATAAATTGTTGTTGGAAAAAATTCAGAGACATGAAGAAGAAATACAAAATATTGAAAGAATAGAAAAGTATGTTCTCCTCAGAAAATTTCTATGTGACCGCCTCACGAATAAGTTTGATCATTATTAATTTGTCTTTTCCAGGGAAAATACTATCAAATACTACAACGAATTAGCTGTAGATGCAAAAAAGCGTCGTACTCATGCAGATTGGAGAATCAAGAGAATGAATTTGTTTGATGAAAGAGTTATGTCGATTTCCAACTTTCGGCGTGAATTTGTCAATACACCAGATGATTCGAAGGCAACTTTAATATCTTCGACTCAGATCGGGAGCAGCGATGTCGATGGAAGAGAACAAAATCCTCGTGAAGAAGAATCCAACGTAAGAATTGATTCTGCTGGAATATCTGAAGTGAAAAAGCTTGAAGAAAGAGAAAAGATTTCCGGGGAAAAACCCGATGTCATGACTGAAAATTCTGAATTGTATGAAGTCACTCCTGTGAGGAGAAAAACAGAGGAGAACATCATTGAGGATGAAAATGAAAACCCCACTTGCAGCAATTCGAACATAGCTCATAAAATTGTTGCCAACCAAAATGTCAATCTTCTTGACAAACAAAATCAAAATCTTATCGTGGCCAGTGAGAACATTGGCAATACCAATACTGAGTCTCAAATTTCCACGAGAGCAGTTCGACCCGCAGTGCTCGACATCGCCAGCGTTACCACTCAAAGAACTACGAGCGAGGATGAAAAAATCGATAATTTGAGGGCTGATTTGGAAAAAACGAATATCAATTTGCCGAATTCGGGAGTCAAAGAGTTGACTGCTGCTCAACGCAACAGATTGAAGGTTCTTGAACAAGAATTTGGATTCACGCCTAACAATAATGAAACGCTTAGTATACTTACCACCAAAGAAATTTCCGATACCCAATCGAATCAAACAGAAATTCAGATGAATAGACTGAGGAACACGCAGCATCTGACTCATCTAAATTGGAACAACGTCGAGTCGAATGATCCTGTTGAGAATGAATCGCTTAGTATCCTCACTACCAGAGAAATTTCTGATACTCAATCGAATCAAACAGAAATTCAGACGAATAGACTGAGGAACACGCAGCATCTCACTCATCTAAATTGGAAAAACGTTGAATCGAATGACCATCTTGAAAATGAATTGCTTTGTAAAGAAATTTCCGTTACACAATCGAATCAAACAGAAATTCAGACGAATAGACTGAGGAATACGCAGCATCTCACTCATCTAAATTGGAGCGACATCGAATCGGATGAGCCTGCTGAAAAATTAGGTATTATTTTTTATGACTGTGTAAAACTTCAAGTTTTTCGTACCACAGTTTTCTCACTCACTTTATTCGCCGTAAAATAATGTTCGGTTTTGAGGTTTCAAAAACCTCAAAATTGATAGTCGATTTGAATACCTTTTTTTTTATAGATAATCTTGATGCTGAGCAAACTGAGATTCAGATCAATCGACTGAGAAACACGCAACATCTGACGGATTTCAACTACAACGTACCTGAAGTGAGAGTCACATCAGAGAATTTAACTCTTACGGACGCCCAAGTGAATCGTAATAGAATCATGGCGCACACATATAATCAACCTGAAGATATTGTTAATCGTGGCCCAGCATCAGAAAATTTATCCGAACGGCAAGTGAATAAAAATAGGAATATGGCACACAATACACAACAATATGATTTCGATCTTCCGAAAATCAGTGAGCCTGAAAATGCAATTGTTGAAACCCCTATGTCCACGGCGACTGATTATTTCACCGCCTCGAATCAAAGCACATCCCCACAGATGCAGAGTTGCGCAAATACACCCTTCTCGGAAATAACTAATCATAGGTAAGCCATAACATTTTGCAGAGCCTTCTTCAATTGCATCTGCTTATTACGACAAAAATCAAATCTTCTTGATTAACGCATGTCTTTATTTTACAATCTTATCCGATCTCGACAGACAAAATAAGCATGATTGCTTATTCTTTAAATTCAGTGATAGAATATTACACGCGTAAAATATCTTATTATAGTGATACAATGTTCGCTAAATCATCGGACGGCGGACGCTCAATGGACGAACTTGCATCACAGGACAAAAGCTGCAGTGGACGAGCTGGTTACTTTCAAGATACTCCAGCTTTTCCTCATTTCATGGGTTTGGGGTCATTACCAAGCTCACCTACACCTGAACGCAATGCTCGACTGACCATAGCAGACGTCGAAATGATTGACACTACCTCGTTACAAGTCTACCTTGAAAAATCTGTTGTTATTCCTCTTACTGCGCAGAGCCGTCTCGTTAATAATGCTTTAATCAAGGTAAAGATTCATATTTCTCTTTGCGAATTTTATGGTGAGACATTCAATGGCAGATATATCATGAAAATTGATTCATGCATTTTTATCACAATCCTAATTGTTTGAATCCAGAACATTCAGTCCCTATTTCAGATCTCTCATTAATTTCTGAATTTTTTTCATGTTCAAGTACCTGCTGAACGAACACAAAATGCTGTCACACTTGCACAGCCTACGTAGTTTCTTCTTTCTGTTAAATGGAGAATTTGCCAAAACGCTCACCCAGTCTCTATTTACAAGATTGTATGAAGCCTTAGCGCCCGCTGATCTCTTCAACTCGTCAACCCTGTCAAACTTTCTCGAAAAGGCTCTCGTCAGCTCGCTAAGTAGCACTTATGCAAATAGTGAATTGCTGAGCCTCTCGGCTACGGAAGTTCCTCCTTGCCTCCAGGTACACAAATATTGATTTATCGAGAAATATCCAACGTAACCCAGATTCATTAAGGGGATGTCGGAGTTCTATCAATATTGTACAGTTACCGACATGGTCGAGTTTTCGGATTTCTCGATGAATTTTTGAGATATCAACAATCTAACAAGTAACGCCGATTCTATAAGCCATACAGAATCGGCGTTACTTAGTAGAATCCCGATATCTCGAAATTTCATCGAGAAATTCGAAAACTCGACAATGTCGGTATCCGACGTCCTCTTAAGTACTTTCCACCGAGACAATTCATTGATGGATCACTTTATCACACTTCCAAGCAAAAAAATTTTTCAGACCTCGAATCCGGAAATCTTGAGTTGTCTTTCACTGGATTACAAAATCTCATGGCCTCTCAACATAATATTCAGTGACGTCGTAATGCAACAGTACAGCAAAGTATTCAAATTTCTTCTCATGGTGAGCCGTGTATTTTGGGTGCTACAGCAGGATTTTCACATTTTGAAAGTTGCGAGAACGACTTCCGTATCCAAACATCATCATAAAGTAAGTCAATTTCAAGATGTTGAAGACAATCGAGACAATTCCAGTTTGTCTAACTATTCACTTAGCGTTCCATTTTACTCAATTGATCTATGAATTCGTCTATTTATAGCTTCAGCTGTACCAACACTCAATGATGCAATTTATGAATGCTCTGCACACATACTTGACCTGTAGCGTTTTGCACGCTAGCTGGACAGAGTTTGAAAAGGATCTCGAAAACGCAACGACCCTCGACGAAGTTTATGATACGCATGTTCGTTACATAAAGAAGATTTTATCGAGGTAATGCATTAATTGGGAACAAATGAAATGTCACTCAGACTCCATTACAAATCGTTTGAGTCTCACAGCAGTAAATAATTGATTGTTTTTTTTCTAGTCCAGTATACAAACTAGCGTTTTTCCTTCTCAACTTTTGCGGCAATCACTTTTTTCGTTATAACCTGCCGCAACAAGATAGTACTTGTTATTTCGTGTGCCAAAAATTGTGACTAGTCTTATTAATTTTTTTCATTTTCTAGGTGTATGCTGAACGTCCGTGGCGAAGGTATGAGAACTTGTCTCTGTAATATCTTTCGAGTGGTTCTGAAATTTCACAATCGCATACGAGCTTGTGATTGGAGTGGCACTGTCTATACGCGCCATGCTAATCCCAACTATGAAAACCTGGAGCGTATGTATGTAACATTCTGTGAGCAGCGAGCATACCTCGCGCACGTGGCTGAAAAACTAGCTCGTAGTGGATATCAACCTCACCTCATGCAATTTCTCCTCGCATTGAATATCAATCATCGTTACGATCTAATTCAACGCAAATAATGGATATTAGAGAATTGTTCCAAGTGAGATACAAATTTGTAAGTGAATATTTCGTCCTCATAATTTCCCGCCTCAGATAGATCCAAGCTATCTCGCCATCCGTTTACTTGTGATATGTAAGTATTATATTAATGTCTCAAACAAAAACGCTTGAGGAAACTCGAAAAAATTTCGTTGCTATTTTTGAAAAGATTTCTTGTTGGTAGGTATTGAGTATTTTTATGCTGTACGTATCAGCCTTCTACTTGAAATTTTTGTACTTCTGACACATTTATTTGAAGGTGTCTTGATTAGAGAAGACAGAAACTGAGGTGCGTGTGAATATGATGTGCTTGTATTTTTCGCTTCTATCAGAAATTGATAATTATTTGTCGATTACATTTAGAAATTCTAAAAAGATACAATTTCCAGATAAGTTAATTGTAGTCTCCTAAAATAGATATTTCGCTATGATGTCGTTCGTATTTTGTATTAATTAGCTCTTCTCGATGTTGCTTATCTTTTGGATACCACGCTTCCTATAAACGATTACAAGTGTCATTTAGATTGCAACGGAAGTTGCAAAAATTTATCGTGACGGAAGCAAAGTTCTTCAGCACTATAGAATACGAATTTTGAACCAATCAGATGCTTTTACTGTACAAGGTGCTATTGTCCGCGTTCGTCGTAAAAATCGTCATTCTGCTCAAACAATCCCTCACTCCTAGCCCATATCAATTCTTATATTGTAAATACATCGTGTAATGGATTGAACAGATGATATTGAACGGAATGATAGTATGACAACTTGAAGCTTATTGGCTTTGTATTAATCTTTTCTGATATCAGAATTTCAATGTATGCCTTAGGAGGACTAATCACTCCTGAATCTCAGTATCTGAGTCAAATTTTGTGAAAAGATTCAACATTACATGGTTCTTTACAGTGCACAAAAAGGGGTGATATTTCAGTATTCTTAATTCACCTGAAAAAATGCTGGTGCAAGATTCTGTAATCCTTGATTTTCAAGGAACTCAGATCTCATTTTTATCAGGTATTTTTTTCAATCTAAACAATGTGTTAACTATTCATTAACCATGCTATCATTTCTCATTCCCATGTATTTTGACTATGCCTTCTATATCATTTTCATCTCAACATCATATTATTGATAATATTGATATAGCCTTAGTTATAAACCAAAGGCTGATGTTTTATGTATTTTGCAGTTGATTTATACATAAGTTACAATCAAAAATAAAAACTTCTGTACAATAATTGAATCTTTTATCCGTACTTATCACGTTTGATATGAAATTGATTATCTTGGCTTTTGAATAATACTAAGGATCATTAAACCAGAGTATACAATAACAAAATATTCAAATTTCTCTGGATGAATAAAATAGTTTGAATGAATCAATATTATCCTATCTCCAACTTTATACTCTTTCGAGTAGTAAGCTGTAGTGACGATATTGATACTCAAGGTCGATCAAATCCGTCTTACCACACTCGTCTGTTACTACTTACTTGCTCCTTTTCTTCCCACCTGCATAAATCGCATACGCATTCCGAATGATGCACCGATCCGCTGCTATATTCAGAACAGTTCATGCAGATCGCATAGAGTATGTCGCTGTAAACTTCAGTTCGGTAGGCGGCTGCGGCGGCCGATAGATCGCCAACATACGAAAAAAGGCCGGACACCGTGGTTATACGATAGTTATATATTAGCAGCCGCTGCCTTTTTATCATCATCGGGTGCGCGAAAATTATATACTTACACGTTCCCCAGTGTTCCCCAATCCCCACTGCTCCGTCCAATATAATATATCCTCTCGACGTCAATTATTCAATCCATTATATTACCTCCTGGTGAGAAATATATATATCCGGTCGATCCTGACCTGATTGTCAGAATCCATCAAGTAGTCATTGCGTCGTCCTGGAGTATTTATTATATTATGCCGTGGGCGGTTTATAGAGAATAAGTCGCCGACGACGTAGATAACAAGCAGGATAGGCTGTCTGCAGTTCAGTCATCATCAGAGTGAACGGGGCGTCTCAACATGGTGAGTATATATTCTGAGGATGAGCAAGAGAGAGAAAGAGTGAGTGTCCTTGAAAAATTGTCCTCGAAGATGACGTGCTTCGAATTTTTTGTGTTCAGAGCTTCTTCGGCTTCGGCCAGTCGGCTGATATCGATATCACACTTGATGGATCAGATACAAGGAGGACAGCAGATATTAAGACTGAGGATGGCAAAAAGGAGAGGCATCTGTTATACCTTGACGGCGAGACTGTCTCTGGGAAGGTGAGTTTAGTGATTTTTGTGAAAGTGGAGATTTTGACATGATTGGGAATGAGCGAGTTGGGTTGGGCCTTCTTGATTGCTTTAATGTTATCGAGTGGATAGTCATCTGCTTACAGGGCTTGATTTCCTCTATTATGATACGTGCCTTGACACAAATTGATTTTGGTTCAGATCGTTGACTTTCAAAAGACTCCAAATGATGTTTGAATGGATAACATTATTGATACGGCAGATGGATTTTCTTTGTCGTATACTTTGTGATGAAATGAAACAGCAATCAATATCAGGATCTGAGAGTCTGATACTAATCCTATCTCTACTTGATCCACCAGTTTTGAATGATGGTCTTCCTAAACCTCTCTTACAATTATGAATTGCACTGGATCACTCCAAGGATCACTGTTTGCATCATTATTCCTTAGTTGTCACGAATAGTATCATATCTCTTATGATACTCGAGTGATGGCCACAGTCTCAAACTCATCACAAAGTATTCCTCAAAACTATGAATTGAGATAACTCATTACTTTTGAATTTGGAGTACCCGATTATCTGATCTTTTTCTTATCGAGTATATTAAACTGTCATTTGCTTGTCATTAGTAATAAGAGGAGAGATTATTCATTTGATACAAAAAATATATGGTGTTGAAGTTTGAAACGTTTTAATACAACAAAATGGATTTACTTATACCCTCAGTTAGTCATCAGCGCATAAATTGAGGTCCTTTTGTTTTGAACAACAGCAAGCCACGATCGGTGTGATGAATTCTACCAATGGTTAGTGACCTAAGTCTTGAAAATTCTTTGTTTTCCTAAAATTGTATTTCATCGTTGCATTAAAACGTTTCAAACTTCAATACCATAAAAATATGCTTACATAACGATTGGATCAACCGCTAAAAAATTGACATATGTCATCATTATGTTTGACAGATCAACATTAGCCTGAGGAAAGCTGGCAAACTTGAACACCAAGGTGTGAAGGTTGAGTTTATTGGTCAAATAGAGCTCTATTATGATAGAGGTAATCATCATGAGTTCACCAGTTTGGTCAAGGAGCTTGCAAGGCCTGGTGAACTCACTCACAATACAACATACGATTTTGAGTTTGCCAATGTAGAGAAACCTTTTGAGAGCTATACTGGTTCTAATGTCAGACTGCGATACTTTCTCAAAGTGACCATTGTTAGAAGACTCAGTGATATTGTCAAAGAACTTGAGCTTGTTGTACATACTCTTAGTTCCTATCCAGATATGAACAATCCAATCAAGATGGAAGTTGGGATAGAAGACTGCCTGCATATTGAATTCGAATATAACAAAAGCAAGTGAGTAGACGCTGTATAAATGAGGAAGAGACAAAGTCAATTGATTTAAATCTCCTGCATGCCTAACATTTTTATAATTTCTTCTAGATATCATCTCAAAGACGTGATTGTTGGGAAAATTTACTTCTTATTAGTGAGAATCAAAATCAAACACATGGAAATTGCTATAATTAAAAGAGAAACCACTGGTTCTGGTGAGTATTTGCACACCATACAAATTGAAAACTCAGTGCTCATTTTTGGGAACTGAGAAATAAGAGGTTCCAATTGGAATTAATTTAATCTCTTCATTATCTACAAAAATTCATCAGGTCCCCACACGTTTACGGAAAACGAAACAATAGCAAAATATGAAATCATGGATGGAGCGCCTGTGAAGGGTGAATCAATCCCTATCAGAGTATTTCTGGCAGGTTACGATCTCGCGCCAACAATGAGAGATATCAATAAGAAGTTCAGTGTCAGATATTATTTAAATCTCGTCCTCATGGATGAAGAAGATCGAAGATATTTCAAACAGCAGGTTCGTATTTTTTGTTGTATTTTTTTGAAGCAACTCGGCTCAATGGAAATCGACAGAAAAAACTCGTTTTCTTTACGGTGGTTACATTCGACCTGCAATGTTTCGAACTAATTTTGGATTCATAATTATCTGTTCAAGCTTGATAACACTACTTACCTCGGCTAAACTTGAAAGTGGTACCAATATACTTCCAGTCACTCTTATGTCTGAATATCCTGAGATATCTCTTTGTTCCTAAATGTCTTGAATGAACCGCCATCAGCTAAGTTGTTCCGATTTCTAATCCATTCTGATTCAAATTACTATATAATCATACAATTTACCAGGAGATAACGCTGTGGCGAAAAGGTGAAAAGAGTCGTAAATCACAATCGGCGTCACCTCACATGCCGTCGCATTTGGTATCTGCCGAAACGGGTTTCCCTCAAGGTGCGGCTCAAAATGGACCTTCGCAACAGCAACAACAGCAATCATCGGGACCTTTGCAGTCTAACAGTGACGGCGAGTCAAACGATCAACAGTCTGATGAAACTCAACAGCAACAGCAGTCGCAAGCTCCCATCGAGGGCATGACCCGTGAGGAGGGGGATGGCGAAGGCTACGAGGATGATCTCAGCCCTGAGAGTCAGTGAGCACTGTTTGTTGGGTGTACATATGAGAGCGAGCTTTTTAGTAATTTTACTGAAGCAGCCTTTGATATTTTTGTACCTTTTGCGAGAGCGAGTCACTTTCACTTGATTTGATGGGCGCGTATATTTACAATGATCAAATTGATTCGAAGTATGAAAAACGTTTCACTGGCGGTGTTTTCAAGATTTGCGCGGAGCTTGATTTTAAATAATCGGACGTACTTCACTTATATTTCAATGCTCATTGATTGGATGCAGTGATTTTGCTCACGGATATTGAAATCTTGTGCGACGAGTCTGACTTCTTCGTAGTTATGTGAGTAGGTTCCAAGCCTGACAATGAGGTGACTTGGAGAGTCAAATTTGAGAAAGGATACATCCAGTGGTGGACATCAAAACGATCTCAAAATTTTCTTGATTTAGACATCAGTTTTACTAAAAAGGATATGGATCGAAAAGAATCGTATCATCTCGCAAAGATCGAGTAATTGAGATTATTAATGATTAGAAGTTTGTTGGAAGAATTTTCTTCCCAATTACTTTTCTATTAATACGCGGGAGAAAAGTTTTTCTGAGTGCAATCGATGAGCATTTTGCCGTAAATTTTTCTGGCAATTTTTTCGCTGCATGTCTGGGTGGTTTGCAATTTGAGAAGGTTAGATACTCTCCAAAACTTCTCAATGACGGAAATTTTAAATTTCATCGGGAAATATTACCAGCACTTGTTCATGAATTTTCGTCACCTTTTTATAGTACTTTTACGATCAAAACAGAAAGCAATCTTCCATTTTGAAGGTTTTTGAGTGTACCTAAGCACACTTTGTATAATCATGTATGTAAAACTGATATGATCAGAATTTTTTTTGATGCGTATGAAACAAAAGATTTTTACATCATCGTATAGAAGTAGTAAAAACTTCTTTTATGAAAAGAAGGGTAGTGTGGGTAAGAGTTGTAAATATTTCATATGCGCAAATATTGAAGGACTTTGATTTTGAAGCCTTCACTTACCATGTCTTTCTATGGCCCTAAGATGATTTCATCAGATGAATATGAAAATTTTGAAAAAATATTTATACAGGAGACTATCATTTAGCAAACATAACTATTGGACCATCAAGATTTGAATTTGAGTTTCCGCGATTAAAAGATTTAATTGGTCCAGCAATCAAGCTTATAGAATTAGAATCCCCCATGACTTTTTTCAAGATTCACAAACCTAGTTTCTACTATTCGACCGAATTTTAGAGCATAGTTAATCATGAAAAACTGCTTTTTTTCTCAAATGTAGAAAACATGGAATACTCCAATCTTGAAATGAAATAGTTCTTTGAGCGATGGAATTTTCCCTCTGCTTCAATACTACAAGAATGTTTATTTACAGTAATGTTTTTAAAGTTTACATCCACGTATCAGTATGGAGAAGTATTCCATGTTTTCTCATATTTTATAATAATTATTTATATGAATTCTTTATTTGTAAAGATGTGTAGAGAATGTGGTAGAGAATGATTGAATTGATTGAAACATGAAAAATGCTGAATTCAGATCTCAAGTTCTATTATGTATTTCAAAGATCTTGGAAGAGCTTCATTACAAAAATGTTGACTCTAAACCAATTGAGTAAAATGATCATAAATCACTTATAACTGTTATTCATAGTAACAGAGCAGTCAGTTCTTGGAAGTGTGGGGATGCAACTTTTAGCCTTTATTTTCTGTGACTGGCAGTGTGAATGAACTAATTATACCAATCTATGCAAATGCAGAAAAAAAAATAAGAAACATCAATCAAGGGTTTGCCCTAAAAAGAGTCACGCAGTGGTTTGTTCATCAAGAAAGGTCCTTCATGTGGGCAAGCAAGACTTAGTCAACAATTGAATACATACTTTGTCTAAATGAATTCTCTACTCCACAGTGTGTTCTATGTACAAAATCATTCATTCTCAACAGCAATCTGGAAATTGATCAAAGGTTATTGAGCACTTATCCAAGAATGTACCCTGGAAGGTATTTGGTTCAGACAAAGTCTTGATAATTCAAGTAGCATTCTTGAAACTTGACAAAAGGTCAAAGTGAATCAAGTCAATGATGTAAAATATCATGAATAAAATTTTGCACAAGCTCGTCTGGATAAGACGGGTACATTTATAGAGCTGCACATAAAATGCAGAAGTATCAAATGTTTCTCTCAAAAAAAGAAGTTGGTGATGAGAAAAAGATGTAGCAGTATTGTAATTGATGAAAAAGGGAAGATCAAGAGTAAATAGATGAAAAATTGATAACGGAGGAAGTTGATTTGTCTATATGGTTTGTTATTTGTTGACCGAATGAAATTCAGACACAGGTGAGAAATGGCAAATTTGTGCAAAAAGAATTGAACATAGATTATTTTACATGTGAAATAATGTATATACATATGCATAGATATTTACATAAATATATGATCATACAATGTAACTTGCCTCTATTTTTAACTCACCTTGCAATAACATGTTTGTAAGCAAGATCAATTGGATGGATTTTTTCCCTAGGGAAATATTGCTGATTCTATGAGATAACTACTGGGATCTAAGCAAGAATATAACTTCCCAGTTCCAGCAGTTGGCACTTAGTGAGATGTGGAGTTGTAGTGGGTGTTACACAGGTCTATAGAGATCTGCTCTGATGATCATGGTGTAAAGATGTTTCTCTGATGACACAGTGTTTATGTTGTGTCCAGCAAAGTCTTAGTTGAGACATTTCTGTGAGTCTTAAAAAGCTTCAGCAAGAAAATCATAGATTGAGGAACTCTTTTAATTTCGCAGGAGTAACAATATCTAATTTTAGATATTCTATCATCCAGCCATCCAGGTGAGATGGAAGTGGATAAAAGGGATAATGTTTGTTGTCGAAGAGTGAGAATTCTAATGGAAGTGATGATCAAGTTAATTTGAGTCTTAGGGAGGAAAATAAATCAGTCGAAATCATTGGAGGTTAAAAACAAAGCTGGTCTCCTTTGAATTTTGCACAGACCACGATAAAATGAATTCTGTGGTGTATGCATGTACAAATATCAAATTTAGCTACAGGAGTTTTTGCTGTAGGACCCTTTGTATGAACTGTCTTCATTTTTCATGCACTTTGTCACACTTTGTATTTAATTTTCCTGAACACTAATTCTGTCAAAAGAAAATCGCTACCTTCTATTTGAAATGTTTACCATAAAATATTGTTGGAACAGCAGAAATCCAATGGATAGCGTGGAAACAAATCGGTAAGACTGTAAAACTAATGATTGATAAGAGCTTGAACAATATGAATTTTTACAATTTTTGCATTTCTCAAAATAACTCCATTCCACACCGATGTTTGGGCATTCTGACACCGATATCCAGATTCAGCTTACGCCATGGATTCAGCCATCCGCGATTGACTAATCGGTATCTTGAGCCTTGAGGTTGACAGTTGACAGTTGACTTGGAGCATAGCAGACGATTTTTGCCTAGCAGAACTTGTACTACCTCCTTTGCAAGAAAATCTATTGATAGAGGCGCGCGCGTCGCCAAAGGTGTAGGTGGCAGATCTCATCAGCGGTTTTTTCGGTGTCACCGTGTTTTCCTGGTGCATCGTGCGCCGCCGTAGTGTTCCCTGCAGCAGCTGGTCTTTTATAGTATTGACAAATTTTGAGGTTAGGTTATCAGTGGTCCAGGGCAACCCTGGTTATCGTGGCCTGGTGCAGCCCAGCTGCGGTTGCTGCACTGAGCTCATCAGGGGCCGGGTTTTCGTGCGGAATGGCTTGATGAATCTAAAAAAACGAAAAAGTTTGTGCGCGCAGTGCGTGAGCATGCCCGCAAAGATGTCCAAGAAGGTCGTCGGCATGATTATCCGCAGCCGCAAGAATATCATGAAGGATGGCGTTATCACGGTTAGTACTTTAATATTTTTGTCTCCAGTTTGATACCCTTACTATAATTTCACTCGTACATCCTGAGCGTAAGCAATTTGCTCTTTGTTAGAGCTTTT
Source organism: Eretmocerus hayati (assembly GCA_029851415.1). Lineage (NCBI taxonomy): Eukaryota > Metazoa > Arthropoda > Insecta > Hymenoptera > Aphelinidae > Eretmocerus > Eretmocerus hayati. Next base: position 7,353,673 of record CM056744.1, read on the forward strand.
GTGAGCACGGTGGTGTGGTAATCAACAATCAGGGTGGTACTTGACAGGTGAAGAGCCTTGTAACTTTATCCCTGGTTTAATACCCTGTTTGGAATACGCTGCTATTAAGTTGTACTTGCATAGTATGTTTGGGGTTGAACGATCACAGAAAGACCATTTGTAATAACAAGAATGACGCTGAGCTGTATTATGTGTTGTTGCGTCAATGCAGTCGAGACTTGTTCCAGGTATCTTGTCAGTTTTGTGTGAGTTAGTTTTGTTCGAGTCAGAATGATTGTGGATTGCATGATCTGCAGAACTGTTGACTTTTCATTTGTTATGGAAAGCATTGTCTTGATAGTCAGCAGTGTAGAATAATGTAAACAAGTAATTCCATGGAGAGATTCAAGGAATGCTAGAGCTTTTTCCGGGTAGATTCTGTAAGATTCAATAATTCTAATTGCAAGTAACTAAATTTGCTTGATCCAGTCTGAAAGAGGTAAATCATGGAACGTCCTTCCTGAAAAAAATCATGTTTCAGAGCAATGCTCTGAAATGAATAGCAGACAATCAGACTTTTGTCTTCATACTCTTTGTTCATCATATCTTTTAAATTGGTTTGTGACCAGGCTGATAAAACATTTAATGAAATCATTGGCCAGCTCTCTCTCTCTCTCACTCCCTTGATATCATGATTAGATAAAGATCACATTACAGACACAGAGATAATCACCACAAAGGCCTAAAATGACACCTTGTGTATTATCAAAATTCTAATTCCATGAATGTTGAATCAAGTTTAAATTGAGAAAACTTCTGACGCTGATAATGTAAACTTTGACTCATCTCATTCGTTGTTATTCCTTATTAATGTTGATGTGTCTAAAAGAGAAATGATTCATCACATTATGAAACATCTGAAAATCATAAACCTCTGTACTTCCCTAAACATTGAGAAACCTTTCTATCCATCATCAAGTAAAGCTCTACAAAGCCCAGTATTATGACTACGCCATCTGCATGCATCCAAAATCTAACGTCAATCAATTTATAACTCCACATTTATCTCAATAAAATGGGAATTCTATCTAGTATCACTCCTCATTAACATCGTTCACGAGACTTTCGTCATCTCAGTCGGTTGTTCTATATAAAACAGATTGCTTCGCGTTTGATGCTAATTGGATTGCTACTCTCCTCTTCACATTTATTCAATCAGTGCACTCGCCAATAGCTGCACTATACAAACCTCTTATTTCAAATGCATCCATATCATCGTCATCAAAGTTTCTTTGGCCTTTTTTGTGCGTAAAGCCACTACTCATTGAAGATCGTTCCAGATGTTGACGTAATCTAGACCAAAGACAACGCTTTAATGCTGCGAATTTTCAGAAGAGGAGCACGTGACGAGTTCAGTCTATGGCAATTTGTAGACGTAGACAAATTCTGTGTGTAATGAGTGTGAGCTATAGACCGAGTAATACCACATCAGAGAGCAGAGCACTATTTTTTTTAACCATTACGGGAGGAGTTTGACGTTGTCGTATCGTCGTCGTAGTCATCGTTATGTTCAACACGCAGGAAATTGGCATCGTATATTATCATATACTTTTATACCGCCGCGTGTCGCGTTGAATGAATGCTTTAGCGATAATGTCGCATCGAGAGCGTAATATCGTCCAGGAGTATATAATCACTTACGAAACTTTGCTTTTTTATTGTTCAAGGTCGTCTCTGTGAGACGATTTGAGGAATCGATCGTTTGTACAACCATGGAAACTTTTGGATTATTTCTTTATTTCTTTTTTCTTGGATAATTACAGGAATTATTTGACAGAGAAAAGTCGCTCACAATGACGGATTGTGTCTCACCAGCATCTAGGAGTCACTCACGATTGTTCTGCGTTAAATTTTAGAATTTTAGTCATCAATGAGGTTTTTGACAGATTCATTTGACATAGCTTATCTCTGAGTATAGTACAATCTTCACAGGAGCATTGTCAGCTAGCTGCTGTAAAATTCATATCACACACCAAATTTCAATCAATCTTTTCGATATCAAAGTATCAAACGATTGTGACCGAAATTGAGCATCAAAATGTTGTTTCATTTCGTTATTGGTATGATCCATTCAAATTTACGACCAAACTTTGTCGTCAGCATTTTGATTCCGGTAAATTTAATGATTTAATCATCCGAGATAGCGAGCAGACCTGTTTGAATCCGCGAGCAAATTAATTGTAACATAATGCAATCTCATAGAATCTTCTTGAATAGAATTTTGGGATCAATCATGATCCCAAAAATGACATCTTTATTTGATCTGAAATCTATCGCAGGATAATCTTTTGATTTGGAATAAATACTCTATTGGTTTTCTCAGTAACCAGTTTAATTTTGCTCTGAAAAAGTGAGGGCATAAAGTATTTATTCAAAATCATAAAGTTACGTTCCATAATATTTACATAATCTCCTGTCAAAAAATGAAGTTGATTCCAATTTTCGAAAATTTTCATCTACTTCGTTCATCTTGTTGGACACGCACCACATTAAAAAAAAACACCTTCGTAATCAATGGAGTTGAGTAATTTATTCTAAATTCTTTGCAAGATGGTCAATACTTGAAGATTTTTCGCGCGAATATATTTTTGCTCTTCCTACGACTACACTATTAGAATGTCATTGATTGAAATCTTTTGCTTTCATTCTTATATACTGTACATTATTCATGGACTCACAAATGCTGCATTCGTTAAGATTGTTGAACTCACACGTCATTGCTAACTAAGTTAAAAACAAAAACTTTCTAATATGAAAGGGTGGGGGAGGGGAGGGGGACTTACGAAATCTTGAACCAAAAGCATCGTACTTGTAACTTTTTTTCAGTTTTTGTCATGAGCACGATTAGACTTCTTTCTTTTTTATACAACTACAGATGATGATCTCATATCTCATGCAAGATATGGAAATTCTAGAATCCTTCAAAGTACTGATCACAAATTTTTACGTCAAAAATAATCAATAACATTTATCCGACCATTAGCATTACCTTCACCAGAAAAGATGAGAAAATATTTCAAATGCCCATTCCAATGCTCACGTCAAGATTAATCCGCACGAGTGTCCCAGAAGATCGTTGATTGAAAAAAAAACATCTGAACTTTTGCCAAGTTTCACATAAATTGTTCCAATTCTTCTTTTTCAGCTAAGATCAAAATTGTATGCTTCAGAATGGAAAATATTTATTCCGCCTCGTTGCTCTTTCTATCTTTCTTCTTTTTCTCAAATTTTGTGAGGTACAAAAACCATTCTAAAATCCGCACGCGATGCGAATAATTCTCATTCAACAATAGTAGTCTCGAGAGACAAAGCATCAGACACAGTCTCGTTGGCACATATATATATATATATATGTATACAAAAAATCATCTTGCAGAAGCTTATATTCCTTATCAAAATTTTCATTGCGGCACACGAAAGAGCAATAATAGGTATAGAGCTTGCACATATACTGTGTAATAACGTTCAAAGTGTGTCAACAGCGTTTATACGACTACGTGCTCGAGTATAGCAATATTCTGTATATAAATGATTCCGCCGAAAGTGGAATTTTCCGTGTTCCATATTCATTCAAGTTTCTAAGGGTTGAAATGTGCACTGTATGGATTTTATGGGGTGTATTGTATTGGTGCCCTTGATAGTTTTTGAGACAACCCTATAACGCACCCGTATTCTGTAGTGCTTCATAAAGGGACGGAAAGGACATTCCGACTAGGCAACCCAACTTCAATTTTTGAATTTTTCACGACGCATATGTAGACTCAAAAGCCGCTACATGTAGATATGCTTTCCATTTTGTAATACCTACTTTGCAAATAAAATAACCCAGCTCACGCGCAGCTGTCCGACATTTTGAAGACGGGCTTGCACCAAAACTGCTCGAACGGCACTAATTAGCTTGTCAAAGACCCCAGTCGTCTACGAAACTTTTTAAACCAATGAGCTCGTCATCCAAGAACCCAAATATACCTCATGTATGCGTGACATTAGCCGAAAAATCGAATCCCCATCCCAGCGCACTGCAGCGCACCATAAGTATAAGCGTATTTTTCAGAATGGTGTACAAAATTTTCGGTTAATTCCGTTACCATGTTGTTCTCCTGCCCAAAGCGCTATATCGCTTAACGGAACACATTTCCTTGTAGTACTTGGTTGTGTTAGAGCAAATCTACGCGGTAGAGAGTCTGAGATTAGTTACCGAGTCTTGGGAATATTTTTTGAGTCGGAATGTCCATTCCGTTCCCGTCCGCAACCTCTTGAACTTGACATATCTTCATCTGGCTTCACTTATTTTGAGATACGTAGCTCTAGGTGCTCGCTTTTTGTGCCAAAACAAGTGGAAATCAACTGCTACGACTCACTGAAACTCGTTTGGGGCTGGAATAATTTTTTGACCCGAATCACTCCCTACGACGATTTTGACACCAAAAATCTCACTTTCGGCGGAATCACCAATATATATATATGTAACTTACAGAGTCGTACCCTTATGTATTGAATATCTAACAAAACGGAAATTGTTTGCTCGATGTGTTCTATTCTACATATCTCTCGTTCTTACACTTGATTGTCTATAGTATTATAGACCTGCGAATTTTATCATTGCGTTCGAATGGTAACGGTTTTGTGTGTTTGGTCGAGATTAGTTTTGTTCTAAGCGTGAGTGTGGAACTGTGATAATAGTTTACTCTGCTATCTTGTTACGTTTGAGTCTCCATGATTAGAATATCTAGGTATTTTACGGTGCGCTAAGGGATACTTCAATCATTTTATTGTCGTATCCGTTAACCCGTTGACTTTTGACACAAACGCCAGTTTCGATTATTCGTGATAACGCTAGATGGAAGTATCGAAAAAATCTGGAAATAATCAAGACTTTTCTTGGATATTGTTGAATTGTGTTGGCACACAAGAATGGGATCTCAATGTTTGACCATCATCTTTGATGAGAAAAAAAATGATGATCGAAAAATTTTCGAATCTCTAATTTTGCCATTTTTACGGTTTTGTCTTCAGTATTTGGTGTTTGGACTTTCGACTACCAGGAAATGGTTGTCAGTACCGGAAGTTACTTCTAGAGTCAACGGATCAAAATTAATATTATCTTACTCTCGACATCACGTGTCAAAAGTCGTAGGTATTGACATTTATCCTATTTGAGTTAGTTGAGTCAGTGCAATTAAAATGGTGTAGCTCAATTCAGGCAATATTTTTGCAGAATTGAAAGTAGATCTCCTCATCATGTAGTTTATTCAGAAAGCTCGAATTCAATTACTTGGATAATCTAAATGCTGGAACTCTTCATCAATAAGGAATTGACGTGGCAATGAGAAAATTGTATATTTCGACACAAGGACGAAAAAATAGGTTTTACACCCGTGTATCGAACTGTGTTTTTCGACAAACTGTGCGAAAAAGTGAAAAATTAGTGCGGAAATAGGATTTTAGACGTTTGTGACAATATAGATGTGAAAAAACAAAATTGATCAAAAATGAAATTCTCTCGACGTTCCTATCATTATCAAATAATCATTGAAAGTTTGACAATTTGAACTCGCGCCTTCCAATATGACGGCAGCTACACACTTTTGCGTTGCATGCTGACAATATGTTGCAGAGGGATTAATCTAGAATTTATATAATAGTGATATAATTCGAGATAGCCATAGCTTTACTAAGCAAATAGTATATTTCGCACCGAGTCTATGAGGTTGTAGCTTGCTTCCGAGCGAATCGTTTTCTACCCGAGCCGCAGGCGAGGGTCGAAAGAATCGCCCGAAAGCGAGGCGCAAAAGTTATTTTTCATTACTCTAACCTAAAAATGCCGCGTTCAAATAGGATTTTAGGGTTCTCGTAATGAAAAAATATATCCGCACCTCGCTTGCAAGCCCATTTTGGGCATTAGAGGACATGTCTGTCTCGCTTCGCTCGACAGGGGCTACCGCGCTCAGTACGGAAATATACTATTTATTGTTTTTCATCTCCAAAATAGCAACTTCGAAGATGATTTCAAATATTCGTGTAATGTATAAAACGGTTACCAGCAGTAATTTTATCACAGAAGATTTGAAACACAATTTACTCCCGAAGCCATGAATTGTTCCTCGTACAATATTATACCCATCATCTCACGGAGTCATAAAATGTATTACCGTGACCAAGAAAGAATAAAAATTTATTTCCCGATTATAACCCTGTAACTCATCATTATAGATGCCAGCATTAAACGCAGAGAAACCAATCTTCCTATGAAATATATCATTTCAAACCCAAAGTTCTCCAATTTAGTAATCATAACGTGACACTGAATTTCATACGTAATACTTTCATTGATTGTTGAACCATCGAAAACACCGGTTAAAAACAAGCCACGTGCGCTTATACAGGCGAAACCTTGTGTACTTTGTTCAAAACGTCCGATCAAGGTTTTAATCAAGCTCATCATGCGAGAACTTGCAAAACATGCGATCATTTTTTGTTGGCTCTGAAGCTTATCAAAAATTCGTCAAAAAGTTTTGATGCATGCCAAATACGTATTTCTATCGAAGAATTATTCCATGTTATCGATCGCTTCGAAATTCCGACACGAAGAACCTGACTACAAACACATGTAGCTTGGGCCAACGGTTATGATCAGACGTTAGATAGAAGAAAAAATCGGATAGTGTTAGAATGACAAATAATTATGAAAGTTGGCTGCAAAATTTCCAGAGGCAACCATGCGTCATCTGCTATATAAAATTTTTTGGACGCGGACTCACATCAAATGAATCATTATGAGATAAGCTGAAGAGTTCCAATACCTATTAGGAACATAATCAGAAATCCACATTTACTGCAAAATTACAAAATTTGAGTCCACAAAGTCGCGAAAAATATGTGAAACATGTAAATGGGTCATTCTGGAGCAAGGTGAACATTTTGAAAATCGACGAATTTTCAAAATGCACCAAACATTTTTTCCGGTAAGTACTACTGGAACAAAGTTGAAACAAATTTTTTCAGATTTGTTTTGGAAGCCTCGGTGATTGTAATGAATTTTCAAGGGCCCAGTTTTAGCCATTTTTCGCCTATTTTGCTATTTCGAAAGACCTGTAGCTCGGACGTAGATGCATATTTTTGAACCCTCTTGGGCGCATTTTCTTCGTCATAACGTACACTTTCAAGAAAAAAATTGTCTGATATCCAAAAAACTGATATCTGGTAGGTCCCACGGTTCCATCTAAAAGGCCCAAAACTGATGCCATCTCGCACAATCTTTGGAAGCGTCTAGTTTGAAATGGAAGCCTCGTAGTAAAATTTTTCATCACAGCAATTTCAAAGGTCTGAACAAAACCTTTTATTTGCATCCTCATAAGTGTCATTTTCTCATTTCCCGCACGAGCTACGGCCGATTAAAGTTGCTTATTCATGCAAAAACGTGAAACAATCCTAAAAAATCGTTTTTTGTCGATCCCAGGCTGATAGGAAAACGTTCTTCCAGGTGTCTAGTTGAAGGCCCATTAATGATATGGTTGTGCTTTGTGGATCCCCGATTTTATCCGAGCTCTTGAAAATAGCCGAAAATCGAGTCAAATTTCAGCCTTTCCAGGACTCTTTGTAGGCTCGAACTTCCCTTGCTCTCAGCTCGTGGACTCTAATTATACGGCAATTGGCATGAAATTTTTGAAAGATAAGACCAAGAACTAAGAACATGGCCTCTCGCGCGATGTTCTACGATGAACCAGCCGAAAACTAGAGTAAATACAAGATAGGTCGGAAATACCGAAAATACAACTAAATTGGGACTCTGTGAAGACGATCTCCTCCTGTTCTTGGCTTGACGTCCTTGGTCGTATGTTATTTTCATCACGAATTATTTCATGAAAAGTGAGTTTACATTCTAGATGATATTCACCCACACCGCACTGTATAGTGAGCGATTCTGCAATGAGAACAAATACAAACATAGCCCTGGAATATCTGTGTGTGTCTTTTCCAAGGGATTGCTGGTTTTTCCTAGAATCGAGAATGCCTCATCTCGAATCACAAGTGCTCGCAACATCGCCGAGATCCACAAAACACAACCATATCACTGTTGGCCCTTCAGCTAGATCCCTGGAAGAGTATTTTTTCATAGGTCTGGGGTTGATAAAGAAAAATAGATTATTTTTAATTGGCCTTGAGGTCTTACGTTTTTGCAAAAATAAGCAACTTCAATCGACTGTAGCTCGTATGGGCAATGAGATAATGACACGTAAGAGGATGCATATGAAAGGTTTTGTTCAGACCTTTGAATTTGCTGTGATGAAAAATTTTGCTACGAGGCTTCTATTTCAAACTATAGACGCTTCCAAAGATCATATACAAAATCGCAGTTTTGGGCCTTTTTAGATGGAACCCCGAGACCTATCAAATATCAGTTCTTCGAATCGGCCAATTCTTTTCTTGGAAAAGTATTTTATGACGAAAGAAATGTGCCCATGTAGGTTCGAAAATATGCGTCTACGTCCGAGCTACAAGTCTTCCAAAATAGCCAAAATAGGCAAAAAATGGCCAAAACTGGGGCCTTCGAAAATTCATAGGGGTTTCCAAGGGCCCCAAAAAAATCTGAAAAAATTTTTTACAACGATATTCCAATAGTACTTGCCGAAAAAAAATGTTTGGGGCATTTTAAAATTCCGTCGATTTTTCAGATGTTCACCTTGCTCCAGATGTCACAAATACATTTTTTAATCAGTTATGAAAACTTGCATTACCGAATTGAAAAAGATGAATTCAAACATGTTCTTCAAGAATGATTGATAGTCTGGAAGAAGCAGTCTGTCCATCCCATCTAGGTCCACCTTATATTTGAAACTGTGTCAAAAGTCCAATTTTTCTTCATATTCAAAGGAGGCTTTCTCATAAGCTATTTTTCAGGTCATCACGGGATATATAAACTACCGAAAAATGTCAGCTAGATGGATCCTTCGATTTTTCATATCTAGGCCTCTTTTATACCTACCTAAGATCAAATATATAGAGTGACTATACCAAACTGCAGTAAAATATAGAACGCCTCCGGCGTATTAGCGCCAGTTTTCACGTCTTGAGTGATATATCCTTCCCGCAGTGCCTTGAACTCGCTGTCATCGTCGTCTGACTCAATTCAGTCCGTATCTACTTACTATACTTGCGGACTGCTGCGGATATTTTCTTCTGCTTCGTTGCCTAACAAGCCTCTCAATGAACTTGTGTATATTTTCATCGCGTGTATTTCAATTTGTCCTACACGGCGCTGCAAATGGGCGGAATTTTTTTTTTAATTTTCATGGATATTGGTTTCTCAGTCGTTGTAAAACTGAGTGAATTGATAATTCTTGATGGTGAAATTCATACGCATCTTTTCTAATGAGGAAAATATCATCGATGACTTATGAAATCAGGATCCTTCTGGATTTTCACAACATTTGTAGTGTTTTCAGCTGCTTATATTTGGCTTATGAGAATGTAGGTAATACGGCTAATAAGTCACGTCTTTTTTCTTCGTTTACCAATAATCAAACTGCGGCGAATTATTTTGTAGTGAGTATGAGAATGACATTTTATCGGCTCATCCGGCGAAATAAGTATTTTTATGACCATAGCTATGATAGCACAGTGTTGATTGAGTAAAACGTTGATTCCGGAATGTGTCGAAATCATACTACTGATAACAACTCTTATTGACCTTGCTTTTTTGAATTCCACTAATTTTTCTTATAGTTTTGAGTTGCCATATTTGACTTATTATCCCTAAGGGCGCATTGGCATCATTTGATATCTATCGTTTCGCGAGCCCGCTCACAATTTTCTTATTTTTTTTTAACGTTACATGGAATGGATAGACGTTGTGCTTCATCCTTCAACGTACTCATTTCATTCATATATCGCTGAACATTTATGCGAAGGAGTCTTCTGAACCGCTGGCAACAAAAATGAATCAAATTCTTTAAATTTTGATTATTTTTCTCGCAATCAGCGACCCGAAAAATTCCTAGGTACCTATAATTTTTATAACAACCCTTAATACAATCCTGTTCTAGCTAATGCATTTCTTCATGAAAAATGTCCCATTCGCATGTTTATCTGTTTATATAACAAATTTATACACACATATTAACCCACGAGTGATGCCAAACTCAACTAAAACCATAACCCAGGGTGACTCGGGAAAAATCCCGATGGAAATACATGATTACAGTGACTCGAGACTTGAGTGCAAATTTGTACATACATATGTCGACGTCTTATTGCGGACGTGTTCCTCCCAGAAATTCTAAATCTCTTATTTTTTGAACAATGAATGAATTAAGTGCCCAAAATTCATCATCAACAAATCATCATCATAGTAAAACTGGCTATTTTTCTAAAGTTTTACCCTAATGAAGTTCTTGTGCGTTATACAAGATCTATTTGTTATAACAAAATCATTCCGAAAGTTATTTTTTCAACCCTGAATGTAATTTTTTTCAAAATAGTAAAGGTACTGAGTTCTGACCTCCAGAACTGACTTCATTTAGGAATTCCAGGAAAATTCAGGAACCTTTCACCCTAGAGAGAACATTATTTATTCTGGTTCTCTAGATAGTTGATATTTGAGAAAATAATTTTTTCATGTCACTCCATTGCACTAAATTTTAAAAGCTGAATGGATCAAACGGGATGTGCCGAAATAGGGTTAGTAAAGAAAAAAAAGAGAAAAAATTGATTGAGCAGAAATCATCAAATTTGCTTCAAATTTTTCGGTAATTTTACTTGAAAATAATTTATCTTCGCGGTCTACGAGCCTAATTATCATGTAACTTTCGTCGCCTTCAAGTGTATAATACACATCGCGTGGCAACGACAACAGATGAAAATTGGATTATTCATGTCTATTGCATGTGTACCCCTTTACAAGGTTGAGGTAGAAGGGCAGTCGTTCATTGCTACGCTTATTTATTTTTTTTTCTCCATCTCATTCTTTAACTTTTCTTATATTTCACACTTATTCATAGAAACATCAAAGACAATGCCGAGATATTATATTGACTAGTGCGATGTTCGACTTATCAATTACGCTATTAAACCATAACAGAGTATAAGAAAATATTCCTCTTAAACATTTGACGTCTCTCAATACTTACTACTACTACTTCAAAAGTACAATTGTACCGTGTGAGATCTCATATACACTTACGTATGTAAGTGTGAAATATTGGAAAATAGAGTATCTTGAAATTCCTGGTGATTGTTGTGACCTAAATACTCTCTTGGCATGATCTGCATTGCTGTTCATATCATTGCTAGTATTATTATACTGATGCAGAGGTCATACATTGATTTACACTTGATTCGTTATTATTGCGGAGGTAGAATGTAAACCTACATTCCAGAGCAAACTTATGCCGCATTCATCAGTGGTGTAATGAGCAATTACTTATACGTTTTTGTGTGTAATGAATGTATGCACACGCAAGGTGGATTTAAATTTATGAATTTTTGTAAGATCATGCAGATTAATCAGCCTTGTTTGCTCCAGTCATAATTTGCGTGCTCGTGCATGCTTTTTTAGTTTGATTAAAGGATTTTTTGTTGAAACACGAAAAATGGCGTGACGAGAAACGAATAATGATTGATGTTGAAGGGTAATGGTAGAATAGAATGAAATAGTAGATTATTCGGAGTTACTTTTAAGGTGCATTTTTTTTAAAGAATCACAGAAGGCGTTGATGGTTTTGATCTTGGTATAGACTGTCAGGAATTTATGATAAGTTTTTCTTACCAATCGAAATGAGAATACTTTTTTGTCATTCTTCTCTACTCTCCTGGAATGAATTTTTCTTCCCCACGAAAAAATTGGACACAGGTCCATTTCACTCGTTAGAAACGCTATTTCGGCAAACTTGATGTTAGACTTGTAACGATAGAAAATGAGACATTCTTAAATTCAAAGCACATGTTCTTATCAGTTCACATTTTGTAATTAGGAGTGCTCAATTGCTTTTTTCTAATTAATATCCGAAATGATGCTGCGGTTTCATGTATATTAGGGTGTCCGTTATTTCCCAAGTTCCTCCGATCACCCATGCCACCTCCCATAACCTAATCATTTGGTGAGATGTTGCCAGAAAAAAATTTTCAGAGGCCTAGCTGAAGTTTGAGTGCTGCCCCATCTAGAGCATTTCTTATTTGAAATGTACCCTTCTAAATAAAAATTTGAGTCAATGATTCGAATGTACCGCGCATGCATTCCCTTCTACGTCCTCAATAGTATTTTCAATCGATAGCGGGTGCAATTTCCTTCAAAATGACTACCAGAAACATTCAATTTGACACAGTAGAACCAGAGATAGCCCACTCATTTGTCTATCATCCACCTGAAGAACATAAAAGTGACTGAAAACGACCGTTTTTCGTTTTTTCGGTTTTTTGAGCCTAGTAAAAAATCCTGACGATTAGAGGTGAAACTGAGCACAGATTCTGTTTCTACGTTCAAAAATACATAGAAAACACATGCTCACATCTTTAAAATAAACCGATTCAAAATTCGCATTTTTTGGATTCCTCGAGGAAAACCCTGTTTCACGAATTTGGTACCTTGAATTTTTTAAGTTCCAAAAACAGCCATAACTCTGGTTCTTCTCCATCAAATTGACTTCAGCAAGTGGTTATTTTAAAGAAAATCGTACTAGCTATCGATTGAAAAAGTTATCAAGGATGGAGAAACACGTCAATGCCCAAGAAATGCTGAATACTGAATCAGAATTCGTTTTGAGGCCTCAATTGAGACAAAAACGCTTCAGGTGGGGCAGTACTTGAACATCACCTAGGTCCACGAAAATTTTTTTGTCGCAATATCTCAATAAATGATTAGGTTGTGGTGGGTGGCACGGAGGATTGGAGGAATTTGGGAAATAACGGACACCCTAATGTATATCCAATAGCATTAGTAAAAATTGTTCTGAGAAATATTTAATCGAATCATGTTTTCATTCGATATCATTGTCAAGTCTCAAAGTTTCAGAGACTAAAAATCAAAATATCAAGTTCTGGTTTGATAATGTCCACCTAGACAGGTATCAATAGGATCCGTCACGGTGGAAGTCAAAATGGTCTTTCTTGATAATATTCTCCCAAATTAAAGTCTGACAGTTTTTTCAGAATGTATTTGTGAGAGAAGAATCATTTTTGATATGATAAGGTGAGCGCAACATTCCATACTATTTTCTTAGAATTTGTAGAATCTTGCATTATATAGCCAAACCTGGGAAAAATTTTTATCTAAAAATTTCCCCAGGGATTAATTCAGAAAAAAACCAACTTTTACAGTCACATTTTTCGAGTCTTTTTCACAAGGTATTTGAAAAAAATTGAATGAAAATTTTTCATCAGCCAATCCTGGGAAAAGTTGCTTGAAAATTTCTTTTAGAAATCGATATTTTGAAGAACTAGCTCCTAGGCGCATTTTCCAAAGCCCGTCAGGTATAGAACATTTATGCATGTCATCCATATTCCGCGAAAAAAAATCATAGTGAATTTGAAATGATTAAGGTGTATGCAGCTAATTTTGATGTGACATTTCCCTCATGGAATTCAGAAAATTGAGGGCTTTTGGTTTTGTGTCCCATTTGGTTCGATTGCAACTGAAAAGTTCACGTCGGTGACCCTCGCATTGTTTTCAAAATATATGGTATTCAATTTTTCGACTCCACGGTGACTTCCTCTTCCTCATACTTTTGAATCTCATTTTTAACATGGTTCGACGAAAACAACATGAAGGACATGATGCAATTTCCATCCATTTCTCATATTGAAAAATAAAAAACGGCGTGGATCCGTGTGATGAAAGTTGGCTAAAAAATTTTTGAAATCCTGAAAAGATTTCATTCTAAATCCCTCCTTAAAGTTACGTCCAGTAAAATTGTAGAATCCACATCATATTCTGAATTTTATGGCACGTCAATGTAACTCATGATTTTGATGGAAAAGTGAGGAAATTTGCTTCCCGTAATTCAAAATGATGTTTATCTGATGAAAATGATATAAAAGATGACCGAACGCTCAAACAGTGAAACAGGAAATATGAAGAAAAAAAAAATTTCAAATGATTCGAGGATCAGGGTATAGGCTGAATTATCAAGGGTCGAGCTTGCAAAGGGGTATCATAATAAGAGTGGGCAGATCTAGAGATCGAGAGAGAAGGATGGAGAGCTTGCAAGTGCCTCGACTGCTCTTAGCACGTGCTTTTAGCGCGTGCGCGCCAGAAAATCTCATGCTCTACACAGAGTCCATACACATGTATATATCACACTCACCACATCGAGTACCGCATGTATGCTGTCGCGGGTTGAGAGACACCCCCGCGGCACGCGACAGTGGACTCCACGACCCCTCGAGATTTTTTTCCTCTCTCCACAACATAGAAGCTTTTTTTTCTACTCTCACATCCTTGATCTTATCTTATAAATTCCCTCTATTCATCACCATGTCATGAATGATACCAGATCACACATTTCCTGATCGTATTCCAGATAAAGTAATAACTCCTGGTGATAAAAATAGAATATTTCTTAGGGGATAGCTTTTTTCGCTTCGGTTATTGTATGTTTCGGAAGCTGAGCTTCTTTCGGGAAGGAAACAAGGTGGAGATGGAAGATTTGAGGGAAGAAAAATAAATGATAAAAGCTCTAGGGCTACTGTTATCACTATCGTTGTGGGTCGATAAACGCAGAGGAAAAAAAAGAGCTTTAAGTTGACCTCGCATTCGCGAGTTGCGACCCGAGGAGAAGCGCCAGGGCTACTCTGATACAAACTTACTCGAGGCTCTTTCGAAGCTGATAAATTATTTATTCGAGGCAATGCTCGCTCTAGAAGACTTTTTAGTCACACTATATGATCGTGCCAAACGCTTTGAGAAGTTATTGTGTTCGAAATTTATATGCAGGAGAGCTTTTTAAAATTCGTCTCTTCAGAGAGATCATATCAGTTCTCAAATATCATATTTGGCTTCAATGGGTTTGAGGCTTTGAGGATATCTGAATTTCGCAATGGTTCAAGGTTTTTAAGCTGCCATCTTCGAGTTGGTTCATTTAGAGAGGTTACAGAAGATGAAATTTTGTACAGAGAGCTAAACATGTTGTGTTTCTTTTTGGAAATTCCTAAAGACTCACAAAACTCTTGAAAATTTCATTCTCGTTCCTTCTTAAGGCGGATATCCACGATCTTTCAGTATGCAGATGGATAGGAAAGATATACTTGCCATAAATCTGCTTAGTAGTTTTCATCAATTTTTCATTCTATACCAAAAATCTGCACGAATATCCATTTTAACGTAGTCCTCGGAATTTGTGTTTGATTTTTCACATACAGATGTCCTTACCCTAATTTTAGTTGAACGGGTTTTCAAAATTCTCAGGAAACTGCTCGAAATACAATAGCTTTAGAAATCTTCAATGGTTCTTGATGATAACTGAAAACGTTTTTCAATTGAGTTACGAATGATGTGTGTGAGTGCGCCAAAATTTTTTCAGAATGAAATCGAGTCCGGTAGCTCACCGTGCAGTATTCTTAATTAATTCGACTACTGTAAAGAGTTTAATATCATTCAAATGTTCAATATCAGCTGTTGAATATTTTACCCCCACACAATTTTTCGATCAATCAAATTGTGCTCACGATGACGATGAAAGTATTTGATCCAATCAACTGTATGGGTAAATCAATCACTAAGCCTTTGAAAAAACAAGTAGACATTCTGACCAACCCTCAAGAACAGCAAGACTCGCCGAAAGACAAACAAAGCTTAATTGCAAGCTCTATATTCTACGCACTATCGAAAGCTCCCTTACTTGATCAAGTCATCATCCTATATTCACTTTGAGATTACTTGAGCTTGCAAGCTCCTCACCAATGTTAATCCTTTCTAGTTTGCAATAGTTGCGTGATCTTTTGAATCTTTTGGTGCACATGTCGATTTCAACAATTCGGATCAATTTGAGACAAGAATTGGTTTCTCAATCCATTGATTTCGTATAAGAAACCTCACGGGTTTGCAGCAGTAATTTATACTGTCCATACATTGTCAGTAAGTTGAAAAGGTACCGTGAAAAAGGATATTGGAAATGCGTCTTCACACGATACCGTGGTTTGTTGAATACCAACCATAACAAAAGTTTCGTCGGGTTTCACGTAAATATGATGAATAATTCTAGGTATTTCGCGCTGATGATTCAGGAAATTTTGTTTTCTCAACTTCGATCAATAAAGCTCTACTTGCGCCAATAAAGACATCTAATCCGATCTTACTGATCAGCAAATCTCCCCCTCGGAACAAACAACTCGGCCTACCTCAAAAACAGAAATAAGAACCCTCAAAGAAAAACAGAGCTTGCAAGCTCTATATCACACATACGCACTATCGAAAGCTCCTCAACTATCTTTAGTCATCGTCCACCCCAGACATACACGATCCAAGCTCATCAAACACACACCCTACAGTCACAAAAACTCGTCTCGTCATCCACTCAGAGCTTGCAAGCTCAACCCTCATCGTAAATATCCCTCATCTCTGTATTATCATCAGCTATATACTCCGAAGCTCAAATTCATCCAAGCTTCTTCCACTAACCTTACATGCGAAAAGCATGAATGGGTATCTCCTTCTTCTTGACTCACCAGATATATATCCAGCTTCAGATGTATAAGATGATGTAGGTAAGGTAGTCGAGGAAGGAAGGAGAACCGTGACATTGGTTCTACTGCGCATGCGCAAAAAATTGTGTGATCCTCTCTCCTGCTCGCAGTTAGTTGCAAGCTCTCTTTTACCTAGTCTTCTCAGTACGACATGGCGTGTCGGACCGCCATGAAAGCTCGCGGGCTATTAAAAATATCATTATTGTCGTCGTCGTCGTCGGCGATAATGCCCGGGTCGCCACGACGACGTACAATAATCGTCGGCGATTTGGGGCCATGACTGGACCTCCACCGGGCCCTGAAGCCCCACCCGATGAACATTTAAATCTCCAGCTTCAAACACAACAACAACAACAACAACAACAACAGCCAAATTCGAGTGTCGGTATTGTAAGGCATAGCTTGCCTAGACGATGTTATCGACATCTCAAGGTCAGATTTTTTTACCAGGACATTATTGGTGTCTTCTATGGTGATGCTGTAATAAATGTGTTGTGTTTGTGTCTTTGCGTGTGAGTGAGTGTTAGGATAAGGGCAATCAGCGTGAATTGTGGCCACGTGTGCTGAAAAGCTTGCAAGCTCTGCTATTGACCCCTGGAATAAATGTGAGAGGAGCTTGCGGGATACAGATGCGCGGACCGTGGCCTGGTTTCGACCCGATTTTGAGCTTGCAAGCTCTCTCGTGGATGCGTATTACTGATTTTTTGTAGAATGGTAATTTATGCTGACCCGGACACAGCTGATGAGAAAACTGATTTCGTGCGATGAAATTTTGTGATATTTTGAGAGAGATTTATTGGAGAGGTCTACCATTTGTGAGGTTCAGTGTACTAAAGAAAAAGTGCTTTGCAAGCTCGCTTTGGCTCTGCCAATATTCATTTGATTTAAGGAGAATGAACTGTTGCGGATAACTCAAGTGATTAGTTTTTGGCAAGGGAAAGTTTGATTTTGTCTGCATAGTTCTTGTTACAGAAAGTAGAGCAGCTGTTAAAGTCAATTTTCATCGGATGGTAACAGATTTAATTGCGGTCTCCTCAATTTGATTCTAGTCTTGTTTGAAGTCTGACGCTTGAAGAAAGAATTCCATTTGATACATTTTTGATCAATCCTTCTTTGAATTTTATCTCAGAAGAGTTTTGTGCTTTTTCGACTAATTTTTTTTTTTTTTTTTTTTTTCTAGATGGACTATACAATTTAACCTGAAGTTTTGAAATGAAAAATTCGGGTTCTTCTCAATCATGACATGTGCCGATGTAATCAATATTTTTATTGTCTGGCAAGAACAATCTATTATCTAATCCAAATGCAAATCAAACTATTCTTGTCTAAAGTATAAGCCTGAACGAAATATAAAACTCGACGAATATCCATCACTGTAACGCTGAATCCTGCAAGCTCAACCTCAACCAAAATCCAAGCGAGTTCAATCCTTTTCGTACCCGATACATATATCGTTTACACTCGAAATAGGATCACTCCGTCAAAGTGATGTAAATGGAGATGATCGAGCACTTTCCAAACAGAAGTTATCTATTTTCTACCAAAAGCTAATTTAGAACGGTTCGACTTTGCAGAAATCTGAAATAGCTTCACCGCGTGTGAATTTCTGAATATTTGAAAAAGTAATTTATGTTCGTATGTCTTTGCTGTGTGAGGAAAATAGAGTAAAATTTGAAAAATTCAAATGTATCCGCGGTTGCAAGCACGTGGTTAGTTCAGTTAGTTTGTGTATAAGTCGGAACATACGCTTATATGCACCACTGCAGTGATATCTTGCGCAAGAGTCGTTGTCATATAGCGTAAGTATTTTCGGCTCTCCGCATTTTGATGTATAGCCACTATAAGCGAGCCTCGCAGACTCCCAGGTCGGCCTTCTATTTTTTTTTTTTTTTTTTTAGTGTATCTTCGACTCTTCTGAGAGAAATTGTAAAGCTTTCTTGAAACTGGAATGTGGGAGAGATAATATTTCTGTATACGTCTGATTGATTCGATAACAATCCATCTATTTTGTGCTAATTAATAGATCTATCCAATAATTGAAATCGGAGTTATTCTAGATCGGCTAGGACAAAATATTAGTTATTCAAGTTCGCTCTTCGCTCATATCACAGTCAAGCTCGTATCGGGAAAACCTTTGTTTTTAACTTTTTTCTTCAATTTTCCATCAAAGGTTTGGACTCAATAAAAAATATCATCCTGAACATTGAGTGGAATCAGTGGTAGAGAAAAATTTGCCCTACAAAAAGATGAAAAAAGTTACATCTCGACCATTTACCGTATTTTTCAATATTTTCTAATTATAAACTCCTGGTTATGAAAATGGAACATCGGATGGACTTAATTATAAAATTTTTGTTGTATGCAATCGAACTTTTTTATTCGCTTTCTTTACAAAATGAGTTCGTAAATGTGACTCTCACATTTTTGCAGTGTAATGTATCAGCTTGGAGTTGAATAATCAGTATCAGATGTGCGGCCCCATTGTTGACAAAAAAAATTATAGTTTTACTAACTTTTCCATGTCGTATTGATCCAGCTGCGCAAAGCAAGTTCTAAATGATCCTGTAAATTAGTTCTTACATTACACGTTCAAGAATCAATACGTCTCGTGGCTAAAAGTTAGAGACGCGTGATTACACTTGTACTCGTTCGTTTGAATTCATTATATATACTCTGTGCTACTTTTTGAGGGCTTCAAACTTTGCTCTTTTACCGAGTATGATTGAAATTGTAGGTTGAATGAAAAATTATGCAGCGTTGATTTGGTCCTTTTAGAATCAAGATTTGTCTGGCATCAAAATTCTGTAATTCATGATGACTCAGTATTCTTTTTCAATTCAATAAATTTGATGTTATCCAAAATTATTCCGATTTCAAACTGAAAAAAAGCCGAATTTTGGATTAAAAAGTCTTTGAACGATTTTCATTCTCATGTGTAGTTATGGTTTTGGAGTGACGGAAAATGAAAATTTTTCAATTCTCGAGAATGCTGTGCTAAGTTTTTGAGTGGTCATGTATTCAATTGCGTATATAACTAATGAGTCTTGAGTTCGAAATGCATCAAGTCCGACTCTACAAGATCCGTATCACATTGTTACTCTACAATCACTCCCACGATCGTAGCGTGCAGTAGACAGATAATTTTTGCTTTTAGCCTGTTTGCAGAACCTAAGTAACCTAGTTACAAATGTTACCTCTATTTGTGTTCCATGTAATACCTCTTTACAGAATATAGAATACTTAAATTCCTATTTGGTTTCTGGTTGCGGAGTTTATTCAATGATTTGTGCTGGTGATCAGATTTCTCGACGATAAAAGAAACTTGATTTGTAAGGCTTGTTTTGGCGATAAAATTATACCGTAGTTACTTTGCCAATCAGTTTGAGCATGAAATTGTGAATGGATTTCCAAGATTTACAGTGTGTGTGGGAGCGTAGAAAAAATTTCCGCGAATATTAGTTGGATTTTTTTTGTGAAATTTTTAATTTGCTAAGACTAGTATAGGTGGTCCTTTCACAGCGATTTTCATTCATGGAAGGAAAATGAAGAGATTTTTTCTTATCGCAGCCGTTGATCAACTCTTGTATCATCAATTTATATCGATCATCACTCAAGATTTTTTTCTGGGAATTTTTTCAGAGTCATTGAAAAATATTTGTATCTCGCACTCATCGTGAAAAGTTAAATAATGCCACATTCCTTTTCCTGCGTGATTATAAAAATTTCCCTATTTTTCAAATCAATTCTCGCAGATCAACAAATTTTCTTTCAACTCATCGATGAGAAATGATGAATATTATCAGAACTGGGAACCAGCAGTATAAGAAATCAAGTGATCACGACAGGAAAAAATCCCTATCTTGACTCGAGTGTCATACTAATACTTCGATGACTCTGATTTTAAGATCAATTTTATTGATCTCTCGTTCTCCATTGCCCTAGAAGTCTCAGAATAAATCATTCGTCATCCCAACAAAAAACGAAAAAAAAAACGTAGTCCCAACGATGTCGCATCGAATCATCGGTCTAAGTTCTGCAAGCTCTTACAAGAATATCCCGAAAATCCAACATTCATAATCAGCTCAGCGTCATATCTCACACCGGCGATCAATGTATATCAAAATTTGGAAATCTTCCAAAATTTTGCAAGCTAATCATGTCCCTCTTGCGTCAAGCGAGATGAAAATGTATATACATCCCGAGGGCTTATACTTCTTGCACTTCCTCGTACATCTATACCCTAATTTCTGAAGTCAAATACACCCCTAATTCTCAAATAAAATACACACACAAATAGACAAATAGCAAAATATATGCCCTATCTGATATATGTAAAATGAACAAAAAAAATTTTGATATTAATTTTCCATAATTGTTTTGGAATGTTTCAGACATCGGGCGTAGGCGAGGCATCAGTATGTCATGCCTTAGTTGTGATATTTCTGGAGTTCTTCGCGTGGGGCCTGTTAACAATGCCCATAATTACAGTTCTCAAAGAGACTTTCCCGGATCATACGTTCCTAATGAATGGCCTGATAATGGGAATAAAGGGCACGTTATCGTTCCTTTCAGCGCCTCTTATAGGTGCACTATCGGATGTTTGGGGAAGAAAATTTTTTCTGCTCATAACAGTGGCCTTTACGTGCGCACCAATACCTTTAATGAGCATAAATACATGGTGGTTCTTCGCTATGATATCTATAAGCGGAGTTTTTGCCTGTACATTCTCTGTTGTATTTGCTTATGTTGCGGATATTACCGAGGAAAGCCAAAGATCCTCGGCTTATGGACAGGTAAGTCTTTTTATTTTAATAATTTTCTAAATTTTTTTCTCCAATTCTTTTTCTCCAATTTTCCAGAATTGATAACTATTTTCTCGTCTGGGCTAGCAATTTCATTTTTATTCATTTCCGTCGCTAATTCGCTGAATCTTTAGGGTTATTCTATATTCTTACAATAAACAGAAAAAAATCGTCTCCAATAACTAATTATTTAAGAATCCTTGGACTGTCGGCTCGCTTTCCATAAAAATAAACCAACGGCTGAAAATGAGTTTTTTTGATTTTTCACTCATCCTGATGACACACAAGACAGTATTTGAACATTCTACGGTATATTAAGACGAGATACCACTGGCTTTTCGATGCCAGTCGAATAATGAATTTTCGGGTTTTTTAGGGCTTTGTCCCTCTTTTTAGGGGTAGTTATGGTACATTGATTACCATATATAACTACAAATACACATTTTTGGAACGCAATTAAAAAAGAAAGTCGAATGAATGAAAATCGATTCGAGTTCACTCAAGTCCGACCCTTTTTGCACTGGAAATTTCTTATTCTCTGCATTGATTTTTTGATTAATCATGACGAAATTTGCTCAAGCATTCATTCTCATTCATCGGACTGTTATAGCACTTGTTTAAGAGTCGTTTTGCACAAATTGTCTTTACGAAGAGGAATGAGATTGAAAGTTGATTAAAATCTCGATCGATTTGATTTCTTATTGTGTCACTCAAATGTCCATTTTTCACAATTTACATGGGGAACATTTCTATCTTTGATCTTAACCGACTCTCGACGGAATCAGTTCATTCAAAGACTTTTTTACCATTCATTGTAAGATTCTATCGTAATGGAAATCTTGTATCGTTCGCTTAAAAAGTGTGTCTCGTGTATGTACATCAGATGGAAACATATAACGGTATAAATATGTAATGGCCTTCGGAAATCTTTTGGAATTTTGGATCAATACTTTTTTTTAAATATGTGAGGCGTCAAAATTGTGAGCTACAGTAGCATGCCGTGTTTTCATACATTATTTGTTGTTTGAGTTAATGACTTGTGCTAAAAGGTGTAGAGTTGAGTATTGAAAATATCGAAAGTGAATGAAGATTCATTCGATATAGGTGCCAGTAAAATCTTTATAACTCTGATGTTTTCTTTTCCCGAGCTAGAATAAAAATTACTGGGAAATTTTTAGTTTTGACTTTTTTAAAAGTTCTTCAGCACAGTATGTAAATCTAGGCCAGTAAATCTAGCATCAAAAGGATCCAATTTCTGAAAAAAATGGAAAGTGTGTTCTCTATTTTTTTTTCGGTCCGGAATACCCTATTGAGTGATAATTCCACGAAGCGAACAATTTTCCACCGCGGCAAAAAATTACAACCAACAAATAGTGCCCGATTTTCAGTTTTTTTCCATTATTTTGCACATAGCTCTGCTATTATGAGATTTGGATTGTTCATTCTCATCACTTAATGTAGGGAATCGAATTCTTTAAATATTCAAAAAAAAATTCATGTTCCTATGTAGTATCTAACTCGCTAAAATTAGCAACAAAGGCAAAAAACGTTGGAATTTTCTCTTATTTTTCATTTCGAGAAAACTCAATCGATCGATGCGTATATGTATGGAAAATGTAGTCCTCATAGACTACTATCTTGAAAAAAATCGCCAAGTTAATCCATCCATGAACATCCCACCTGTGGCAATTTGTTTATAAGAAATTGTTGTTTTTGCAACAGCTGCCAAAAGTTTTTGACCGCACCAAAAATGTTCCCCAGAAGCAGAGAGCTTCCTGAAACCCTCTCCTATCATTTGCGATGATAAAACTGGGCAATTTTATATAACAATTTTGCCCTGGAGCCATTTATTCATAAAAATCGAAAAATTGCATTCTTTTTTTGCATGTCAGGCCGCGAATACGCCAAATATTGATATATATTTTCTTGCATCGTATAGCATTTATTTTTTTCTAAATTTTAAAAAAAGAAACGTTGCTCTACGACCCTTTGAGCCGGAGTTACCGATTTTTTTTTTTAAATCGATATTGAATAAGCAATTGAAAATTAAGAGCTCTAATTTTGGGAAATGGTAGAGAAATGTCTGAAATTTACTATGAAAAATATTTGGTACACATACCTCGACTTATTACTTCTTGGTGGCAAGTAAAAGTTGGTGTCCAATTTTGATCGGGTGAAAAGTGCTGAAAGGGGGCGTGGTGGGGGTACTCCCGCGACGATGGGCCGCGGCTTCGCACAAATCGAGACGTGGCCTTCAAACTCGTGCGCGCGGATTTTTTTACTACATTTCGGGTTCTACTGAACCAATTCTCGCCATTCTTTTTTTAAAATAGGGTAGCTCGTCGAGAAAAACACATTGGGCCATATTTCGGGAAGATTGGATTATCGGTTCCTCGTCTATATTGTTCGGGCGCTCGGGAGGAGGGAGGGTCTGAGTAGGTAACTCTAACGAAAGTTCCCGAAGGGTTTTCTCATGTATTTTCAGGAACTGATCCGATTGCCCCAGGTCACTTGCCCGAAAAATCCAGTGTTTTTTTGTTGTTAACAATTCATTGTGCGAAATTATGGGTTTTTGCAGAAAAGTCGGGAAATATGCAGTTTGGTAAATAATTTTATTGGACCAAAGTTGTAGAGCACAGAATTTCCGAAAAAGTCGTCCCTACAATTTCCCCGGAAAACTCAAACCTGGGCCGGGAAATGCGCGAAAACGTTCCCGCGCGTTTGACATAGGCCTATATGGGACGGCTATTACGTTTCGATGACAGCTTTGAGACTCGTATTTAGAGTTAAATTTTCGAATAATGAAAAAATAAGAATTGAATTCCATCTCCTTTAAGATGCACTTGGTTGCCTAGCTAGTCATAAAATGACATGTGTCATAGCATAGCTTATAGGGGGTTTCGCATTTCCCGGCCTAGGTTTGAGTTTTCCGGGAAAATTGTAGGGACGACTTTTTTAGGAAATTCTGTGTTCTACAACTTTGGTCCAATAAAATTTTTTACCAAACTGGATATTTCCCGACTTTTCTGCAAAAACCCATAATTTCGCACAATGAATTGTTAACAACAAAAAAACACTGGATTTTTCGGGCAAGTGACCTGGGGCAATCGGATCAGTTCCTGAAAATACATGAGAAAACCCTTCGGGAACTTTCGTTAGAGTTACCTACTCAGACCCTCCCTCCTCCCGAGCGCCCGAACAATATAGACGAGGAACCGATAATCCAATCTTCCCGAAATATGGCCCAATGTGTTTTCCTCGACGAGCTACCCTATTTTAAAAAAAGAATGGCGAGAATTGGTTCAGTAGAACCCGAAATGTAGTAAAAAAATCCGCGCGCACGAGTTAGAAGGCCACGTCTCGATTTGTGCGAAGCCGCGGCCCATCGTCGCGGGAGTACCCCCACCACGCCCCCTTTCAGCACTTTTCACCCGATCAAAATTGGACACCAACTTTTACTTGCCACCAAGAAGTAATAAGTCGAGGTATGTGTACCAAATATTTTTCATAGTAAATTTCAGACATTTCTCTACCATTTCCCAAAATTAGAGCTCTTAATTTTCAATTGTTTATTCAATATCGATTTTAAAAAAAAAATCGGTAACTCCGGCTCAAAGGGTCGTAGAGCAACGTTTCTTTTTTTAAAATTTAGAAAAAAATAAATGCTATACGATGCAAGAAAATATATATCAATATTTGGCGTATTCGCGGCCTGACATGCAAAAAAAGAATGCAATTTTTCGATTTTTATAAATAAATGGCTCCAGGGCAAAATTGTTATATAAAATTGCCCAGTTTTATCATCGCAAATGATAGGAGAGGGTTTCAGGAAGCTCTCTGCTTCTGGGGAACATTTTTGGTGCGGTCAAAAACTTTTGGCAGCTGTTGCAAAAACAACAATTTCTTATAAACAAATTGCCACAGGTGGGATGTTCATGGATGGATTAACTTGGCGATCTTTTTCAAGATAGTAGTCTATGAGGACTACATTTTCCATACATATACGCATCGATCGATTGAGTTTTCTCGAAATGAAAAATAAGAGAAAATTCCAACGTTTTTTGCCTTTGTTGCTAATTTTAGCGAGTTAGATACTACATAGGAACATGAATTTTTTTTTGAATATTTAAAGAATTCGATTCCCTACATTAAGTGATGAGAATGAACAATCCAAATCTCATAATAGCAGAGCTATGTGCAAAATAATGGAAAAAAACTGAAAATCGGGCACTATTTGTTGGTTGTAATTTTTTGCCGCGGTGGAAAATTGTTCGCTTCGTGGAATTATCACTCAATAGGGTATTCCGGACCGAAAAAAAAATAGAGAACACACTTTCCATTTTTTTCAGAACTTCCGACTAGATTTACTGGCCTAACCCGTCAAATTTTTTCAAACTAGAAACTCATCACGCGCGCAAGCGCGCTGTCAAAATTTTATGAAAAACTTTACAACGCATACATAATACAATGGTTGTATCATGTGTTGTAAAATCAGATTATTCCTTTTGATTCAAGATTCGTAAATGTTGATACGTACAGTACCACGAGTTTATGCAGTACCCTGTATAAATAATGGAACACAGAAACCTTCACTACAACATCGTTTGCTGTAACGCTCTGGGGCATACGGCAATTTTTCAAAACGCACTCGAAAGATGAGGAAAAAATCTATCAAATCATGTGTTTTGAAAATTATTTTAATTTAATTATTTAAATTTCTCGCTTCCAATCGACGCCCAAAACTCTAAAAATTTCCATTTTAATCAATCACACTTCATTTTCATATAAACCATGCTGTGGTAAAGATCCTTAAAAAATCTTATAGCCATTTTCAATATCTTCAAAATCATTTTTTACACATTGCTCTACGATTTTTCAAACCCGAGTTACGAGCGATCTCGCGAAAAGAGTTTTGTACGGGTTGGGGGTATTGAAAGTATGGATTCATGCGTTTTTCCTGAGTTGAAACGGGCGAAAGTCCTTCCGAGCAGTCTTTGGGATAAGTCTGAATAAAATAATTCAATAAAATTCGGACGATCTTTCGTCAAAATCGTGGATTATGACCGTTTTTGTATTTTTGATGCCTAATCACCCGTGCAAAACTCTTTTTGCGCGATCGCTTGTAACTCGGCTATAAAAGATCGTAGAGCAATGTATAAAAGAAGAATTTGAAGATATTGAAAAGAGCTACAAGATTTTTTGAGAATTTTTTTAACGGCATGATTTGCATTGAGCGTCGATTATAAGCAAAAAATTTCAATCAAAATAATTTTTGAACCTCATAACTTGATAGATTTCTTCATCTTTCAAATGCTTTTTGAAAATTTGCCGTAGACCCAAGGGCGTCGAAGTAATCGCTGTTTTAGTGAAGCTTTCCATGTTCCATTTTTCTGCAGGGTAGTATAAACTATGGACACAAACTTGTTTTGTAGATTAGGAGTTCAACGTTTCAAGTAATCGTAGGCTTGTTTAATGAGACTATTCTCAACGTTTGAAACCCCGAGATCTATTTCACTTAGACTTGCAGAAAGAAAGAGAGACTCAAGCGTTTTGAACAGCCCAAATCGAATAAACTTTATAACTCCATGAATAAGTGCAAATTGAACGCAGATTACGCAGAGTTATAATCGACTGTATGGGATCAGACTCTCATGCACTCCTATACAGTTTCCCTCGATTTTTGGATAAAGTGAAGTCTCAGACTGCACAGTGCCTGAAATCCACAATCTTGTAATAAGTATGAAAATATGACGTTGCCTAAGCCGCATCACATTAGAGCTCAAGGTCTAAGTAGCTTGCAAATTTGGAAATTATAATATTTTTGGAATAATGATTGGTTTATTCATAATTGATTTGCTAATGGGCAATTCCTCACAAAACATCCTGACGGCCACATTTCGGATTTTTTAATGAAATGTTGAAAGCTAAAAATTGAATTATAACCTGAAAAGGGATCCAAATCACACTCACTCAATCTTCGGAAAAACGTTTTTGGACGTTGAATTGCGCACGGGTTTCTTTTCACATCTTGGACGTACGTATCTAGTTCTTTTGATGAGTTATTTTCTCTCGTCAAAGCGTAATGCCAATCTTCATCACACATTTCATCATTAGGATGGCTATTATTTGCACAATAAGAGTGAAAAACAGAGATATCTGTATCTTAGATTTTGCGACAATGCCCTCTCTGTTGATATCGCGCAGATTTCAAGAATATCAGAACTTGAACCAAACCTCAAACTTCTTACATCACAACAAAAACATCAACCCTCGAATTCAAAACATCAAAATCAAAACAAAATCTGGTGAAAATGGAATATCGAAAAATTCGAGATACGCCAACTTCTCGATAGCCTGCGGATTAATAGGAGGGAATAGTTACTCCAGTGTAAAATGCTGTAAGGTAATCTCGTTTGAAAAGATTGATTGAACCTATTAAATAGTGGGAGTAAAAATAAATATCGGGCAAAGATAAGGAACGTTGAAGAACGCAGGTGAACGCTAAGGAAACAATGAAGTAATTCTGTGTCTTGTTCAAAAGATTCCCTTGTTTACATAATGCGTCTCCTGTGTCTACATTTGCACACTTTATTTTTCTTATCGCTGAGGAATTTCGCTCTTCTTACGAGTCGGAATTTTCCTTGAGTAGACAAAAATCTAGTCTAATATGCTGAGTTTGAGGAATTTTTTCTTTAAAATATTTCTGAAAAATATCATTACCATTCATCCTACCCGTGATTTTCCACTTTCCAACATCAATATATTGTTTTCCAAGTTGAAAATGAATTAGCAAAGTGATTCTATATGATAGCTATCAACTTATCTCCAAGATTGACATTTGATTATTGGTAAACAGGAAATTCTTTGTACTATGCTCGAAAGAATTTTTTTTTTCAGGAACTCAAATTCATCATTCAGAATCTTTTTTCCAATCGCTTAATTTGCATTCAGAAATTCGTTGCAAATTGTGATCTCAATTATCCAGACGTTTAATGTTTGTAAAATAGGCGCTAGTGAATGTAGCCGCAAAATTACGTTCGTAAAACTCACAACAAGGCTAAAATGTCTATAGAGGCGAGCAGAAAATAGATTTAGCCTGACTACAGATTTAACTTACAAAATGAAGCGTTGAGAAACCGTTAGCTTTTTTCCCTGGAGCTTATTTTAATATACTAATTGACTCTGTGAAGCTCTCATAAAATCTTTTTGTTTGGACGGAATCAATTTTTTCCCTATGATCTCTTTGACAGTCAACCTTACCCTTTTTTTTTTGTATATTTTTAATATTTATCCTAATCTTTGCCACCGTGGTTAATAAATATCTTTTCGAAAAGATGTAGGACTTGAAAAAGTGTACAGAAATGAAGGTGACAGTTTATATTTGAAGTTATCCTTATGAAAACAGAGTAATAATGATCACGTTTGGAAGTATTCAGTTTTCATGATTCATCTAATGAACTTATATGCATCAAAATAAATGATTGCTTCAAGCAAATCTGTGATGTAAAGCGTCCCGACACGCGTCCTATACAAGCAATCTCTTGAATGAGACCTTAGATTTTCAAAATTGGTATCTATCTTTTTCGTTAATATCTACTCAATCTGTCATTGATCATAAGTCAAATTTCTGCAGTTTTAAATTTGACGCGTATATATCCGAACGGTCAATAATTTTTTGATCGAATATCTGGTCTTATCAAAATGAAATCTGATAAATGGCATAATATTATAATTATTATATTTTGTTTGAATCTGTATTGATAAACAGGTGGTGTATTTATAAAAATTTTAATTATCAATTGCAGGTATCGGCGACATTCGCGGCTAGCATGGTAATAAGTCCGGCCATGGGATCATTCACAATGACGAGATATGGTGAAAATGCAGTTGTGGCTTTAGCTACTGCCATAGCCATACTTGACGTATTTTTCATTCTTGTCGCTGTTCCCGAAAGCCTTCCTGAAAAAACTCGGCCGCCGGCACCCATATCTTGGGAGCAGGCCGATCCTTTTGCCGCACTCGTAAATGTGAGTATACTATTCTATGATTTTCTCATTGCTTATGATTGTTATTCATAATTATTATTTTAACATGTTAAGGCGATGCAGTTATCATCTAAGCTGAAAATCATTCACATTTTTCTCCGATTCTCTTGCAATTTGCGCTAAACATAACGAGTGGACGAATAGGCTTGTTATCATCTAACTTAGGTTCGTCTATTCGCTCCGAGATTCAGCGGAGCGCCACGTAGTGGCTGACTTTGGAAGTACAACTGGCGTACTGCAGGGTGACGCCATGCCAATGACAATATTGAGCATGCACAGCGAGGCACAGGCCGCACAGCATAGGCGCAGACGGGGTTTTCGTGAATTTAGGAGAAAACCGTAGCTTGAACCTGCTAACAGTAAGCGACAAAGTTGTTGGAAATTTAATTACGAAGATTTTGAGCTGTTGTGGATATCAATCAGAGCAACATTGAAAGATTCACGGAGCTCGAAAGAATGGATGCGAGCCCGCGGCTTGAGTGGCGGCTGCGACGCCTATACTAAAAGCACGCCAAATCTCGAAATCGCCTCAACTAGCTCAAATTTGCTCGGATTTAGGCTCACGACCACTCAAACTCTTCGTTTTTGCAAGTTCTACAACTTTCTCGCTTATTGTTGCCACATTTGAGCGGTGGTTTTCGAGTTTGACCCTTACGAAGATTCGCCGTCTGCTGCACAGTACGCCAGTTGTAGTGAATGCGGTGGCCACGGGTCGCGCACAATCGCCCGTTTTGAATTTCAAAAGCGCGCGTCTCGGAGCGAATACTCGTCGGGAGAAAAATTTGAAAGTCCGAACCATCAGAATTTTCTTGTAAGATGGATTTTCAAGTTCGATGGTGGCGGTGCACGATTATTAACTGCATCGCCTTAATTACGATGGGATCCAACCGGTGGGGCTCATAATTTTTCCTAATTAAATTTATATTGATTCATGTTTCTACTCAAAAAATATTCCTGATAGCAATTTTTCTTGGTAATTCAGTTTTCTAAGAGCGTAAATAAGGTGTCAGAAAAGAGTTTACTCGTAGGAATTTTATCACCCGTTGAGTGATTGATAGTCAAGATCATGAAAAACCGAAAATTTCGGAAAATTGCCTTCGCAGTGAAGGTGTTGAACGAGTTAGTGTTGATCGTGAATTTCAAATTTCGATAAAATAAAAGGGCATTTAGAAAGTGCTGGTTTTGGTTTCTGAGCGTCTTTCGATAGTTTTTTAGAAGATTTTACATGGAATCGTTGAAAAATTTTGTACGGGTTCCGCTGATTTTGAGGGTGACAATAATTGTCATCGTTCTGATGTTCAAAATAGACAGACTTTTTTCAAATTTTTCTCAAGTTATCTAGGAATTTTAATTAAATTTTGTAATTATAGTTGTGTATAATTATTGGAGCTTTTGATACCTCAAATATTTAGAATGTCCCATATTTCTTCCGGAGACTTCGCCCTAAATTTTTGAATAAAAAAAGTTGCTATCGTACAGAAATGGGAGACATTTGTTATGAAAATTTATTATTCCACGAGAACATTTTTATGCATAATCCAATGGGCTTTTCCTCATTATCCAGTTATGATTTAAAAAAGGTTTTATATTGCAAATAGTTAACAAATATACAAGGCATGAAATTCTTTGCTTGCACACGCGGCTCTGATTATTTAATGTACAATACCAGATCGGAACGAGCATTACCCTTTCGCAGAAATTATGAAATCTTAATCCGTTCTCTCCTCTTTTAGACAGAATAGACAACAAAAACGGCTGACAGCTCTAAGAATAATCTCATAAATTCACCAGTAGAAAATATAACACCCCAACTGCAGTTTAATGCACCACCAATCCTCAAAATAGTCTCTTTCAAAAACTACCTAATAGAGTCATTTTACATTTGCATAGCCGATTGTAAAATCATCGCGGATACGTCAAATTGTCAATGAAATCATTTACATCCGATTACCTCCTCCATCAGCTGAGGTAGCGATAAAACGTTTGTTCGAATGAGTGTGCACAAGAGCAACTCCGGATCTCGTTTGGTTGCAAATTTCGAGTCATCGAACCCTTTGAACTCGTTTTTGATCTCACGCTTTAGTTCTGTGTAACTCACCTTTCGATTGCTTTCCATTAGAGTAAGCTCTTTCAGTTTTGATACTATAGTCCATCAAAGGATTTGCTCACTTTCACTTTATTCGTCAACTAATCTCATCAAGCTACGCCATCAGTAAATGTATCGAAATCGGGTTGATCAGACAGTGATTCTTGAAGCATTTTGCAGTTATATGTAATTCGATTCCTGGAAACGGTCGATATTCTCGATGTGCCGTTATGAAAAAATATATTAGACATTTTTAGAATTTATCATCTGAAAATTGCAATTTTACTTGTGTAATCTCGAAATTTTATCCTGTGTACTGTGCAAATCAAAATTTTTCTAAAGAAAAATTCTACTTTCCAATTCTTGCGATTTTTTTTAATTCTTAGCATTATTTTTTGTTTTGGCTGATGAAAGCGTTTTTGAAAAAGGTTTCTTAAGCGTGAAAAACGGTTTTTCACGCTTAAGAAATTTCAGAGCTTTAAAGGATGAATCAAAATTTTCTGTCGTTTAACTAAAGATAGGAAATTCCCTGAGTGATGCTAATCAAAATATTTTTTCGAATTTTGGGTTTCTCGAAATCTCCAACATGCATTTAACATCATCATCAGACCAGGACACACATATTAAGGTCAAGTGAGATGGAAAAATATAGACAAAAAATGTGAAAATAACTTGACAGCTCAAATCAAATGTACGATGACTTTTGCAATAACATGGTTGTACTTGTGCTCAGTTACAACGTTAGAGGGTGAACTAGTTCTTACTGATTTGATTTTCGGCTCAATTTTTTGAATAATACACAAATAAAAGTGGTAGTCTGACCATTAACACGTTCACTGCCATGCGGGTCGCACCAATGGCACTCGCGATTTTTCATTTTCCAATCTTTACAGGCTTGTTACAGCTCAGAAAATACCACGACCAACAATAAAATACGGATCTTTACTCAGCTAAGATTATAAATTATAAGATATAGAATTGAAAAAGAAACAATATGCTGTTATGAAGATATATTTTAAAGAATACGGGAGTGCAGTTTGTGACTGAAATAAAATTATAAAAAATGGCGTCGCAGTGAATGTGTTAATTTGTAATTGATTTGCAATGCGTAATTCTTCATCTTGAAAAAGTATTCTAGTTCTTTGATAGCTATAAACAGTCAAATATAGAACTGTGATACTCTGATACTATGAATTTTTTGATAACAAAAATTGATTAAAAATATATCAAGGTGATCGTTTCTTTCAATATCAAAGCTCTTATTACGGAGCCAATTTTCATTTCCCTCAGAATGACGCAAACGACTGATAGGACTTTTCAATAGGCTCTTCCAAAGTTCAAAAATGAAAGTGCCTATCTCACATAAGGAAGCACCACACACATACATGATATATAGAAGAAGAGCCCGCAGGCTCTCGCGTCCCAGTGCCACCGAGTATCGATCACGGGTCAAAGGCTAACTGGAGCGCCAGTACTAACCAT
Source organism: Eretmocerus hayati (assembly GCA_029851415.1). Taxonomy (NCBI): domain Eukaryota; kingdom Metazoa; phylum Arthropoda; class Insecta; order Hymenoptera; family Aphelinidae; genus Eretmocerus; species Eretmocerus hayati. Next base: position 7,386,804 of record CM056744.1, read on the forward strand.
ATATATAACCCTTATTTTCCATCTATAGTAATACGAATATCAAAGTATGTATATCAAGTATATGGAAAGTAAATGAAACTTTGTTTTGTGTTTTGTTTTGATGTTAATATAGGTCGGCAAGGACCATACGATAATGATGCTGTGTGCAACTGTATTCCTGAGCTATTTACCAGAAGCTGGACAATATAGTTGTATATTTGTCTATTTGAAACTTGCAATGGGATTTTCTGAAAGTATGGTTTCAATTTTCATAGCAGTTGTTGGAATACTTAGCGTATCGGCACAAGTTTTACTTGGTCCGCTCATGCGCACACTTGGAAGTAAACATACAATTATGCTTGGACTTATGTTCGAGTTACTTCAACTTATGTGGTATGGATTTGGATCGCAGACTTGGTGAGTTACATTTATTTTGCTTATAGTTTGTTGTTCTCTTTTTTTTTTTGGAATAAAAGTTTAGGGCGGAAAAAAGCCGTGATGCGTGAATAGACTTGTCAAAGAATGAGCATTTACTATATTCATGAGAGTATATTTGATGTAATAGTTCCATGAAAATGATATTTTTTTGTTCGATAAATGATTCGTGATTAGAGTGAAGCATGAGAAACACTGGATCGGCTTTCTTCGAGTTTCAAATTTTGCGCGCCAACTCGTATTAAACACGCATTTTCCATCTTCTCTGCAAGAAATGACTTTCCCGCGTATTTTTTTTCTTTTGTTTCCCGCACAGCTGATGAAAAAGTGATCTTTGACACTTAGACGGGGTGGTTTCCACATTCTCGTGATAATCCCAACCCTCGCCTTCAGCTCGGGCCGGTAAATATCACTCGTTGTGCGGAAACCAGCATTCCTGCTTTCGTATCGGAATGTACTATTAAATACAAGTGATCTTACTCCAACTTCTACCAATTCCATAAACTATGAATAGGGCTAGTTGACTGAAATTTCGAATGTTTCACTAAATGAAATTTAAAATGAGTCCGTGTAGTGGACAAATTAAACGCAGTTCCCTATTTTTCTCTAGTTAACTTGTCAAGAAAATTTTATCATAAAAAAATAGTATATTTCGATACGAGGAAGGGAATATTGGTTACCGCACAACAAGTGATATTTTCTGGTCCGAGCCGATGGCGAGGGTCGGAACTATCACGAGAAGGCGGAAACCACCCCGTCCGAGTGTCGAATACTATTTTTGATTTCCATCTGCTGCGCGGGGAAGAGAATGAAAAAAGATGAAATGTGCGGAAAGAGTATATAACGCAACAAGTGCGAGAAGGTCAATTTCCTCACAAGTTGCCAAACGAGTGCGAGAAGTTAATAATATTCACGCACACTTTGGAACTTCTCGCACAGACGGCAGAACACATTCACGCACGCTCGTGAAGCGTTTGAAAGATTTTAAACCCCCATGGACCATCACTCGACTCAAAATGAGATGAAAAAAGGAGCTAATGTCATAGGAATGTGTATTAAAGTTACCCCCTATTCTCATGCTTCTTACGTAGAGTGGGGTAACTTTGGTACGTTTTTTCATGGTTTTTTTCTTGTTACCCATTCATTAAAATTCCGAATGCTGTAAATACCTTAATTTAACGATGGTTTCTTCATTATGGTGATATATGTGGTCAAAATGTATTAGTATTCACCCGCAGTTCGTTCCGGAACACTTCTTGCCAGGTACACTAACCACTCGCGTATCGCTGCTAAATCAGCCTTTTCGAGAAAGCTTAAATAATCAACGACAATCATTCACGCGGGATCTATGGTGGCTCAACACGTTGTTTATGTGTGTGCCAAGAAGGCCAAGAAGTGAGGACAGGTTTCAGAGCGATAGAATCATTTACCTTGCCGAACGCAGCTTTGAAAGTCATTTTTCAGGAGTGTACCAAAGTTACCCGATTTGACGGTATCAAAATGTCGTCATCTGTTCTATTGGATTTTCATGCCTAGTCAGAAATTGTTTCCCATTCAATCTTGTAAACTTACTTAAACCACTAAAATTTACTAATCCCTTCAAACTTCCAAAATAAATTCTTCTTTCTTGAATCAACTTTGAACCGCTCACTTTGGACCCTAAAACCCAGCCTCGAAAAATATTTTTCGATACGAAAAATGTCAATAATTATTTGTAAAAAGACAGAAAATTGCAAAATTACGATATTGACCAATTTTGGTTTTCTTCATTTTTCTATAATTTAAGCATATAAATATTATTTTGTTGCTGGAATACATCTCTGGCATCATGACAAATTTTTGAGAATTTTTCCAGATTTTTATGATGTAACCAAGGAAAGTTATTACGATTATAGATTTTCGGGTATGTCCACATAATATGTGGACGCTTTTAGTGAGAGGGTTAATAATGAAATCAAAGTTTTTTCACGAATAAAGAATCCATCACTGAATATTTGATCAAATCTACGAGTATACCTCCATACATAAAAAAAAAAAAAACATCACTCAATGATCAATCGACGGCTATAATCAAATTGCACAAAGATTGAATTACAAAGAACCAGATTAGAGGTCCATAGTAGATTGGTGACGAGAAAAAAAAAATCATCCTGCTAGGGCAAAGTGGTTGCGGGATAAAGTGATTAGAGCTTAGTCAACCAAGTCTTTCTCTATCTTCCTATTTCTCATCCTATATATCCCATACTCCTGGGCTTGATGAAACGTTGAGAATTTTAGTCGTAGTTGTCGTCATCGTCGTCGTATTTAGTCGTTAAAGCGCGAGGCCTCGACGTGTTGTCAATCTCATTTGCAAGCTAACATCGAGTTGATTGACTGAGATTGTGATAATTTGTCTAATCGAATTTTCACGGCTGCGAGAGTAGAGATATGATGTTTTTGAATTAACAGTTTGACATCCATAACGATTATTTCGTTCGTGTGAAATATCGTCACATAAGATTTTATAAATTGTTCGTTTACAACTGCAGTGTTTCTCTTTAATATGTCACTGGTTGGTTACAAATTTGATTCTTTTGAATTTTGCATTCATTTTGGATTGGAATTTTTTGCACAGAATGCTTTTAATCAACAAACGTAAGATTATAGAATCTTTGATCAATCACTTCGTTTACGTGTAGATCATATTCTATGAATTGATCACATCATCCATTCAGAACACTGATCGAGAAACTTCACATCACTGTGATATCAAAATCACCCTGTTCAAACTCGAAGCACTGATTTTGTACTTGAATGTAGTTTTTGAAAAGAGAATTGAAATTACATTGCGAAATAGAAGTTTGCCCAGATAAAAAAACAATTTTTAGTTTAAAAAATGCAAAAAGTTGTCAAATCCTCGCAACTATTGAATTTAATCACTACAATTTGATTTTAAAATTTCAGGATGATGTGGGCAGCGGGCGTGCTCGCATCTATATCTTCGATTACTTATCCAGCAATATCTGCATTTGTATCGATGCAGTCTGACGCAGACAAGCAGGGCTTGGCTCAAGGTATGGTAACCGGTATCAGGGGTCTTTGCAATGGACTTGGACCAGCCATGTTTGGTGTCATATTTTATCTATTTCACGTCGATTTGAATGAAAATAGAGCCTTGCTACCTGTTAAACTCAGCCCTGAGCGATTTAACGGTACAGCTCATTTCGACGTCATGCCACAGGTCAGTGAAATTCCCCAATATTTTTGAAACGTTTTTTTTTTTTTGTAAGTTTTAAGGTCTGTTACTAATTCTTGAGACTCATATTCCTCGGACATTTTTTTAAATTTTCCTCTTATAAAGAAGCCAAAAGTAATTGGGTTCAAAAATTTTGATGCATTCAAGTCCTCAATCTAAGTGTTGAAAAAGACTGATGGAAAAAATGGTTACGTGAAAGATTTCATTGTAATCAATCAACGCCCACACATCGAAGTTGATTCCCTTGCTGAAGTTGTCTTGAACCTTCCATCAATTTTTTTTTGTGTACTTCGGTATCAGACAATCGAACGTATTCAAAAAATAATATTTCGACAGAGTAATATTTGATCCTTAAGTGGTAATTCTCCCATAGCTGTTGAGATGAATAGTCTAAATTTTTTGTAAATAGGCAAATGGTATAACCAAATTAATAAATACTCTTTCAAAAAACATTTTTTCTTTCTTCCAGTTGGTTCCAGGACCTCCTTTCGTATTTGGTGCATTATTAGTAATTTGCGCGCTACTGGTAGCTGCTTTCATCCCCGAAACGACGACGATAGTTACGGGGCAGCTGCATCATTCTTCTACCTCCCGGAGGCCATCCGGTAAATACGCATATCAAAAATGTACGTTACAACTTACCACCATACGAACTTTGGATGATTCTGGTGGTGGGTCTTATTTATGATTTTTCCAGACTTGAAATTCTCTTCATTCAATGTTGTTGAGCTATAAAGTATTTTCTATGCATGTCCATAGCTGACAACAATCAATATGCATGAGTTTTTCTAAGACGAAGTGACATTCAGTATAGTTTGTTCATGGAAAAAATGTTTTATTTCCCAAAAATGTTGCATGTAGGTTGATTTCATTGTGTTTGATCATTGGAGGATCTTTTTTTCTTCATCGACACAGATTTTTCCAACTCTACTATGTTATACTCTGTGTTTTTCTTTGTTCATTTAAGAATGATCTCGCGGACACAGATTATAATAGATACAAAATCGCCTAGTTGAAATGAATACTAGATCATTAATTATCACATAGTATAGGTACTGATTTTTGGCCAATTTTTCTACATTCAAATTTCTTTCGGAATCTTGTTTTATATTAATTAGTCAAATTGAACAAATTTTACAGAGCATGATAATATTTTGAACATCAGTTAGTGTACCCATAGTACCTTTCTCATCCTTGGTTCTATCTTATCTCCATCTTACGTATCTTAAAATTTTCATTCGTGACAAAAAATATCAAATACAAAATAAGAAATTTTTTTTCTTACAGGTCTCTCGTTAGACGCTCACTACGATATAGATAGGATAAGCAGTAGCAGAAGTAAACTTGGCGCTCTTTCGCCCCTAGTCGACAACTGCAACTCGGCGGACCTATAACCCTCGCCAAATAAGCCGCGTATGCAGCCAATTATCCCTGGTCAAACGAAAAAGTCAGTCTCGTCTATCGCACGTGCTCGTATTGCATCGACTTCGATGGACAAACTACTCGAGCACGTGTAAAAAAAAAAAAATAATTAAATTCGAGCATCGTTGACTGGGGTATCTAATTGTAAATATGTTAATTATATTAGACAGAGATATTCTCGTCATAATCGTCGTCGTGTACAGTGCGTCAAATTCGTGTCCTGCCGATTAATGTGGCAGATTCGCGCGTCTATTCGCCTTGCGTTTAGGATTTTTATTTTTTGCTCATTCCTCTGCAGGCTCTTTCCTATCGTATTTTGATGAAATTTTTTCATTGATCTATTGGATAGGGTGTTTGACTGGTATTCAACACATACATCCTAATTCTTTTTCAAAGATTTTTCTCTAATGATTCGTATTTATTGATAGAAGCTTATGTTCGGTTGAATTTCTCACTTCGATGTACTTTTTTTATTTACATTTTATCTAATATTGTAGAGCGTAGACTGATGGTCGTGACCACAAAACCAATGATTTTGCTTGACTCGTTGCAAAAATTGTCAAATCGTTGGACGAGATAAACATAATACAGGAATATTCACTGCCTTTAGAGTTAACACAATATTCAAATCTTACATACCTATTGTGCTACCTTTCAGTTCTATTTTTGAATTTGCAATATAATCTTATTTGGATTTTGAGTTTGCATAGAGTTTTCCTCCGCGAAATTACCGCATGTATTACCTTTAAAAACTTCTATCAATCTAATCAATCTATGTGCTATATACCAGTCAAACATCTGCATCACAGAGTAATTCGGATTGATGTTTGGGTATTTTGTGAGAAGGAAACTTGGTGCCAAGGAGCTAAACTTTAAAAAAAGTTGGCATTGAGGCAATGCGTTATCTTATGATACTATCCTGAAGTCGTGAGATGTTTGCATCATACGGTAATATCAAGAATTTATCTGATTAGAGTTGATTTTTTTGCGATATGGCCTTGTCAGAGGAAACTATGAGCTGAAATATTGCTCTTCAAATCAGGAAGGAGTTTCAGCAGAAGCAGTGATCATACAAGTGATGAAGAAAGTGTACCAAGAGAAACTATTTTGATAAGCCTGCCAAGTGCACAAAAAACGTTCAGGCAGCAGAAAAGAGATAGAGTTGCCATCAGTGTTTTTTTCCATTGACATGCACCTCTTATTACTCTTTATTTCGAGTTCTCGTTAGAATATTTAATCGGAGTCAAATTCTTACTCAAATCACATTTTAAGGCAAACAAAACAGTTAGATTATGAAACTTGTGTTCTCTCCTACTTTCATTTTTTAATGAATTTCCCTGTAAATACAGTCTGATTATAGGTATTTTCTTTTCAACACAATGATATCTACTTTCCTGCTGCAGATCAAGTATTTGAATGAATGTGTGCATTTACGCGAAAATGTTTAGCTTCTAAAATACCTCATCTGATTCGCATTATTGTGAAAATTGAAACATCCATTGAAAGTATAGTGATGTTCAATTAGAGATGGCGTAGAAATGTGCCAGTGAGATTGCGATTTAGGAATATAATCGATGTTCCAATGTTGATAATTGGAAATTGTTGAAATAAGATTAGATCCAACATTTTTTTTACCTGCTTTTGAAGAAAAGTTTTGTTCTTCATCAGATCTCACAAGCTTGGAGAAGATTCTTTGAATATTTTTCTCCGTTATTCTTTCGACATTAGTTCTGCTATAGAGTTGATGGATAGTCATTAATCCTTGACATCCTGCATTTTCGGGTTGAACACTTTTAATCGTAGAAATAGACCACAATCTCGAAAAGTTTTACGATTTCAGATCCTATTTTGAAAGCAATGAATGATACGGACTATATTGATTATTTTCATTTCTCTATCTAATCCAGCGGTTTTGCGAAGCAAAAAGAAACCAATAACTATTCTCATCGGTTTTCTACTTCTCTTTGTGTTCAAGCCATAGAGATATTATACCAACCCGGTAAAATATCTATATGCTTTGAGCCGAGTAAGCTGGCGCGGTCTTTGTTCTAATTCTTTGGCAATTTAAATTGAAAATATATCTTCTAAGGATGTATTTTCTGTAGCAAAATCATTTTAGAGAATGAGGATGAACAGATCAACTCTTAATTAAAAATTCCGTTCATGATCGTTTGTTTTCTGCTCTGTAGAGGCTGTATTATCGTAATTAATGTTCTTTGTAACTAGATTTTGGTTTTTCAAACAGTCTTGAGACAGTTGAGACGCAATTATTGAATTACGATTACGTTTGGTACTAGTATCAAACTGCTTCACCCCGTAGTGTTTGATGCAAAAGTTCACACATTTCAGGAGTGAAGTACACACATGCATTCTCTCATTTATGGATTTCTTTTAAGTCTAAAATAGACACATTCTATGCTCCACAGAAAATATTCTTGTGATATCATGATACTTGGTTAACTTTGATATATGCATATTATAGCACGGATGGAAATCATGGAAAAAGTTACCCCTCGAGAAACTTATTCTAATTTTGTCTCAACGGTGCTCCGTGAATATTTCTGTACCTTTTGTTCATTTTAGGTTCCACTCTGTAAAAATGAATGTCAAATTTCGTCTATTCTTAGCTAGGAGGATTGTTGGATTCGGCATACATAGATTTGTAGAAATGTTGATTGCATGGATTTTAATGGAGTAATTTTAAAATGACAATGAATTCCTTAAGAATGTATATTTCAAAAGTAACATTTAATATAGTAAATCTGGTCAATCCAGATTGAGTGAATCATGCTGATTGCTGAGCGAGCTACACTTAAAGATTTTCACCTAATCTATCCAAAAATATCGAGTGTTGTAACCCATTTGAATGATATGAGTTTTATAAAACGAATTTTACAGTTGAGTGTTTCCGTATTTATAAGAGTTTGAATGATTTTGATTAACGTACCATAATAAAAATGCGATTTCAAAATCCCTGCCGTAATTTAGAGGTACGATTCGATAAATTTGTGACAATACGTGATTTTGAACTTATTGTTAACCATAAATTATATTAATAATTGCATCACAGATACCAATGTACTTGTAATCAGTTCATTGGTCATTCATCTTGATCTCGATGTTTTAATTTAGAGCGAGCTTTGGAGCACACATGAAATGCCTATCGATCATGAATAAGTCATTTTATTTCGTTCATCAACTCAAAAACCCACATTTGTATCCCACTTTTGTCTAAGAAAATGAATTTTGTTTAAGGCCTTGGATTTCTTCCCAGCACAATCTTTCAACTCGTGGTCGTTATCGGGAGTCGATTCTAACTAATTTTTTGTATAATTCAACTGAGTTGTCGTCTCATTAGTCAACTCTATATTCTTCAATTCGCCTTGAATATTGATCATAGAATGAGGAAATGAGTGTATAAGAAGATAAAATCGACCGTAGGTTTAGATCATCACAAGTGCTAAGTTGATCAAATTAGATTCCGCAAATATCCATCAAGTCATCGTTTTTGTTGATAACTCTCTTTCACCTGTGATCTTTTCCAAATGCAATATCATTATCTCCCAAGCAAGAGAGTGGTGGATAACTGTTGTGGAATGAACGATCAAGTGTAATTCAATATTCTACGATTTTTTGTGAATACAGATTAACGAGACCGTATTTTTCACTTCATTTCTCACGAATGTGAAAGATGTAGGTACTTTTTCGATTTGGTATTTCAGCACAGTTTGTAAGTTACTCAAATGTGTGAGAAAACAGTTGAAAAATCCTGATTAATATTTGAATCAAAACAAATGAAAGATGGTTATTTCTTTTCAACAATTTAGAGTTATAAAATCTTCTAGGAGAGTCGTGAATCTCCACTGACAGCCAAAGATTGACGGTTACGTAGCTGCATGTCATACTGTCAGCAATTTTTGTTATTATTCTGAGCTCAGCGGTGAATGAATGAAACAAGTGGCCAATTTTTTCTTGATACAAGCGAATTTTGCAAAATCCTCATCTCCATTTTCAATGGAGTGAATCATGTTTCGGTTGCTTTCATTTTTTATTCGTCTTCAAACATCGTTGCTAAATAATTGTGATCAGAAATTTGTTATTAGCAATCTTTTTTCACTATAATGGTGTCATTCATTTCCTCTACTTTCTTTGATAATTTTATTGTAAAGCAGTTATACTGCAAAAAATAATAGTGTGATGTGAGGTACGATTTACCAAGCATTCATCTAATTTAAGTAGAATTGTTGAATTGTATAATGTAAGAGTATGAAATGAAGGATCGAGTGAATAAAGATGAATTATTTTAAAGATGCAAGAAAACGAATTATATTTTTTTCTTATATGTGCATGATTGTCACATTTTTAAGAGCAAGAACAACTTGTTCATCCGATTAACAGGAAGAAGCACACATGAGAAAAAGTTCAGGTCTCTGTTCATTCAGTCTAAGTGGGGCGATCCTAAGGCCTGGAGACAAGGAATTCAAGGCTCACTAAAAAGAGCGTTTGCTCTCGCTAAGTGATTCCAACAAGATTGAGCTCGCTCAAGAAGCAAGAAATGTATTTGTCCCAAGCTTGTATAGATATTGCAAGGCGGGATATTTGATTTCCATCGATTTGCAAGGAATTCAACCGTCAGGACTCTAAATGAGCAGACATTCTACAGAAAATATACATACAATATGAGTTCAGCTCGTCTTATCTCGCGCGCTGCGAAAATCGATTGGATGGCAAGTAACTTTTTGAGGTACCTCTTGGTGGGTTTCGATGGGTACCGCCCCCTCTCAGAGTGACCATCAACTTTTACTACCACGGCATACACAATATACTGCCAAAGAGCCTTTCTAATGAGTATAACATTCTAACGAAATAGTTTCAAAAATAAATTCATCTCTTCTTTGTCTTCCATAGATCCTTACACAGAGTGATCTGTAAATTAGAATCTTCATCACAGTAGCTTTAACAATATTCTTTCACGTATTCTGCATATGAGGTGCGGGATTCTGTGAAGTGATCATAACTGAGCCATTCTGTTGCCAGCCTTCTATAGCCTTGTTAACAACCACTTCGGACGTTTCTTCAGTTATCTGCAATGAGTTGAAATTATTTATAAACAGTTTGGAAGGCACAATTGTTAACACTATTTGAAATATCTTACTCTTACATTATCAATGGTTTCTAATACACCATCAAGAGATGAACATCTCAAGATAGATCTTCTCAATGTTGTCAGCATGACAACAGTGACAAATATTAGGATTCGATGAGCACCAACAACAATTTTGTCCCATATTCTATCAGATAAGAATCAAAAGTCTTTAATGGGTATTTACTAATGCAAGTCTATCCATACATACTTGGTGATTGAGCTGTCACTGATGGTACCCGCAAAACATGAATTGAACCAAATTTCAAAAGGTAACTTTGAAAGACAGTCTATGCTTATTAAATGGTTATAAAGCTCTTTATCCTCTCTCTCTAGCATCACGCAAGTGTTCTCCTGCAGCCTTCCAATTTCATTACTAAACTTCTGAATTTGATCCAAAAATCCACCAAGAATCCAATACACTTCAACTAGTCTATCTGGTTCATCATCAGCCTCACTGACATTCCACAAGCTTTGGGCCATCCGGCTCATAGCTCTGAAATGAACAAAATTTACCAATGTGCGGGTACAACACTATGAGTCGTGAATTGATGAGAATAAGGGTTACAAAATCTTAGAACAAGACAAATATTCTAGAGTTGGACAGAATGAATACACTTTACAGAGAAGCAAATAAGAACTATGACGAGCGATAATAATTATGTGTACTCACTTCAACAACTGAGTCTCCAGTTGTGAAGTAATATCTATCTTGGCTCTCCTGGTTCTCAAGAGCCACATCATGAGAAACATTTGGTATGGTTTTGTGGAGTTGTCAATGATTTTGGCAACTGTTAGAGCCTTTTTGAGGTCTTGAAATTCAGATATTCGCTGTGCCATGACAAAATCATGACTCTCTTCGTAAACAGGCACAACACCTAGCAAAATTTTCCACAAAAGATTTCTATATATTGTTGGTACTGTAAATCTCAGGCAAAATTGTTTCAATTTTGCTTTGTCAAAAGGTCGATCACGAAGGAGCATTTCCAAAGATTTTTTTTCTTCAACACTCCTGAATCCCACCTAGAATGTGTTGTTTTTCGAGTTTGATATTGATTTTCGGAGTTTAGTGATCCTGTGCAATGATTTAGTGCGACAAAAATTGATTCTCAATCTACCTTTTCATAATAAGATGATCGAAAATTTCTCTCATCTATCATTATTTCTTGGTCGAAAAATAAAATCAGGCCTGAATAAAATTACCGTCGATTATCGGCTGACTGAATCACTGAACTTGATACACAGAGGTGCACAGATAAGGTTATGTTGACCTTGATCGTGAGAAAAGCTGTCTGCTTCGATGGGCTATGCGCGCGCAAATTCAAAATCATAATCATGAACTCGCTAGATTCTCAATTCATATGCACAGTATTCCAGTAAAATTCATGTTAGTATAAGCATGAAAATTTGAAGGTCCAAGTCAGTTTTGCGAATTAATAGGTCTCTACACACTGTACACATGTTATTCGGGATGAGTTTGTCATAGAGCTTTTTCCGCATGAATATTCCACTAATAGACACTGTAAAAAAATATTATTACAGATTAAGTAGGATGTTGTCAGGCCTGGATGTTGTCCGGTGGAATAATGAAATGTCCACGACGGGCTTGACATACGCAATAAAACAATCATTCGAACCCATGAATATTTGCTCGTCCTTTTGCTTTCCCGAAGATAAAGTATTGGATCAGAGCGAAAATTTTCGCTTGGGACCTGTTCGAATTTCTGATTTTGGGACACATTAGTCCGGGCCCTAGTGACATTCGATCTTTATCATTCTGCTCGTCAAAACTTATCAAATGATACCTCTGTACCTGCAATGTAACAACGCTTTGTATGATTTATTTCAAACTACACTTTGTGTACGTCCGTATGTATGTGTGTCTGTGTGTGGTAGTCTTTTGGTCACGCGATCTTTTATGAATACCTCAACTGGTCCGCATAAAATTACGAGTATTTGTTCTGAATTGATCAGTTATGGACCAATTCCAATTTCAGCTCTATACTCTCAGTAGTCCCTCTCCTACGTCAAATTGATTTTCTAAGATTCAATAACATCATTTTCTCATCGTGTTTTGTCCAATCTCTCTAATATTATCATCCAACATTCAAAACTTAAAAGTACTCAAGTTATTCTTGGATGCCCCGCTATTATTCTGAACAGAATGGTTAAGATTTTGATCAGGGTTTTTTATTTTTTGCAAAAATGTTGTTCCATTTTGCTCCTTGCCACTCGAAATTTCGTAAGCATTTCGACGGATCTCTTTGAAATATTGAGCGTTGTTCAAACCCTGGTAGAAATTGTGAGCATTTTTTGGCCAAAAACTGGCCAAGTTTAACCTGATTTCATTGTCACTATATCTATATATTGCATGGGTGGCCAAAAAAATTGGTCACATTTCTACCAGGGAACCCCTCCGTCAAAAGGGCACAATTTTCTCCAAAGCGTCATCCTCCGATTCATTTGGACTCCAGACAGTTTTTCATCTTGAATTTGAGTTCCAACGAAACTTCTGTAATGTTTATCATCAATGTTGGGGTGATCAGCTAAGACATGAGAAAGCATTAAATGTCTTCTTGGAGCGTATTTCAATCTTATGCAACAGCATTATGACAAGTAACTATAGTTATTGGGATCAACATCATTATCTCAAGGTAGATAGTCAAAAAGTTTATGAAAAAGACTGCAAAATACTGAATGATAAAAGTTGAATAAACTGATATTTCGATACTTGTCTTCCAGTAACAGCCTAACAGGAGAGACAATTTGTCAATAATTAAAATTTTCAGAAGAAAGATGAGGGAGAAATTCATGAGGAGTATCTTTCAAGCGGAATTGGCTATTTGTAATGGATATAATAGTGGAAAGGGTGAATAAATTGAGATCTTAGAAATCGAATCACATCATAATCGAGAGAATTTTTTCACCTCTTATTCCTCAAATCAATTAGAAGCATATATTTCAAAACTGACTGACAAGATTTCTCATGAAGTTTTATAGGTCAATGTTGGTCTTATCTAACGAGTTACGATCGAAAATATATGAAAAACTCAGGCCATTAAGTAACTTTTCTGAAATGCGATTTTGTTTACCCAGAATGAACTTGGACTAACGTTATACAAAGCCATCAAACGCTCGATGTCTGGTTTTGTAAGAATGTGCAAGAGTTGCTCGACGAAAGAAATATTGTCTCAATCATGGCATTCAAAGAAAATGTAATCCATCTGGTGCTCAAACGAAACGGATTTGTACAATGTATACTAGCTGGACGGTTGTATCATACAAATCCAAAGTTTCGCCACTATTTTTAAATTCTGTTTCCTAATTTCCATGGCAATGCTTCAGTAGGCCCTTATACAATCTTACCAAACTATGAAGTATGAAAGCTAGCTTTCCTTATGAAATACAGTGTTCGATTAATTTGAGAACCAAGTTTTTCATAACTCCAACTGGTGATGGATAAATATCCATTTCTCATTCTAAAACCTTGGTCTTGATTACGAATAGGTAATTTGGAACGATATCCATAGATTAGTGAAAGAAAAATTTGGTCCGAATACTGAAGGGGGTGCTGAAAAATGATGTCAGTTTTATTCAAAAATCGACAGAAATTGCGATTTTATTCTGATTCATCAATAGAACGCTCGAGAAAACAGTCGTGTACTGTGTTTGTAAATCTTTCAGGCATGATTTGGTAGATGTTAAGGTCTCATTCATAAATGACGAGATTTGAATAATAATATATGGGCGGCTCCGGATCAGAACGGTATAAGTCCATTTTGGTGAAAATTGAGTTTTTGACGGGAAACGATAGAAAATACATGTGAAAACATGTATGCACAACTCTGGAAGTAAAAATGCATTTTGAGGCATCACAAGCGACACGACCGTTTTTGTCCCGAAAAAAGTTTCGACTTTTTTTCCGGATCAGAACGGTATAAGTCCATGTTCTCGCTCAATAGTATCGCTTTTGGGTCTTCCACGTTCATTTGTCGTGCTTTTATGCATAGTTAGAAGTCGTAGCTACTCTCAGAAACTACAAGTTAGGTTCGCTATGTTGTCCAAATGATTGCATCGAGTGGTTTCGAAGGAAGTGGGCCGAAGTCCAATCACTCCTCTTTTACGCGTTTGGACACAGGGAAGCCCTATGAATATGAACAACCTCTGGTGAGTGATTGATGGACCTGGAATGCTCCACTTGGAAGCTCTGAAGTCTTTTTTCTCATCTCTCATCATCATTGAAAGAGCTGAGTTGGTTAGTGAGGGGTTGAAAAGCGCAGTTATGAGAGCAATCGCCACTGAGCTTGCAAAGAAATAATTTGATTTTGCATCTTGTTTTCAGGCATCTTATCGAACGAAAGATCAACTGCGTCTGTTATACGCCAAACTTAACTAAGCTGTGCACTCACTCTTCTCAGGAACAATGCCAATGGTGGAGAATACCTAGCTTCATTACAGTAATTTGGTTACGATTTCACTATGAATGATTGTGATCTATCAACTGGAGTTTTTTTTTATGAACAGTCATCCGGCTGTCGGTTCGATCCTTCCACCGCTTGTTACGAGTGGATCTCATTTGGGTGAGTCTCGTTGGTGACGATACTGGCTTCTCAAAATTGAGCTAGCCGCAACGAATCTGAACCTCATTCTACAGTTGATTAACAATCCTTTTTGGTTGTTGAGTGGGGATCAGTCCGAATTCACCGTTTGGGTTCTCTGGTCGATTAAAGTCTCTTCATTCCAACTTTTCTTATACAATCTCAAACTGCCTCTGACGCTTTGAAGTCAAGCTGCATGCTCTGCGGTCCCTAAAAAACTAAATTTTGGACCGAGCTGGTTGAGTAAACTCGTCTTAACCGGACTGCCGTTTCCAAATGGACCCTTGTTGACCTCAATGTTGGAAATATATTCTTAGCCATGAAATCCTGAATGAGATTTCTTTGCAAGAAACAGTCTTGGCTGTCGATGAGATTTAATAAAAGTCATCCTGAATCACCGAGGTATTTTGTTTACTGAGAGGAAAAGTAGAGTTTAGTCATTAAGAACCTAAAAAATTCTCAATCTATACCGTTCTGATCTGGAGAATTTCTCCACCCTTTTCCTCGCTAAAATCGGTATGAGTCCATGGATTTCCAACGTTTTTTGACCTTGCTGGTGGAAACTCATAGTTTTTTGACACTTTCCTACTTGAGACGGTAGAGATCCATGATATTAACTACTTCTCACAATCTCAAATATTGAAAGTAAATTTTTTTTTCAGAAATGGTGGACTTATACCGTTCTGATCCGGAAAGAAAGTTGAGAAATTTTCCGGATCAGAACGGTATAAGTCCATTTTTTATCGCAAAATGAGATGTAAAAACTATAAATAATTGAAAACTGATACGCCCCACGCGAAAAATAGCGTGAAAACACACTCACTACATGGTAGAACAAGAATATTCACTTCAAATGATAACTCGAATTTTCCATATCACAAAAACTTTGAGGTGAATTTTTCAGAAATGGAAAAAATGGACTTATACCGTTCTGATCCGGAGCCGCCCATATAATGTGCATGGTTGGGATATGGATTTTACGGACATCGTAAATCAATGAATAAATTAACCTTTTTATTGAGATCACTCACGATAGCCTGTGGTAAACTTACTTGACATGAAATTTATCAAAAAAGAGAAATACGTGCTAATTTGACACTAGATATCATTCAATTCACAGGAAGCTGTCGTCCATTATTTAGTATCCTTCCGAATTCATGAAATATCTCCACAAATTGAACCTATCACTCACGAAAAAAGTTCGTTAGTATCGATATTTACAGTCTCAAACAATCCTGATTTTTTTTTAAAATATTGCACCATATTGAATTTGTGATATCCTCGAGTAGAGTGTAGGATGTCGTATTGGTACATTACGTACAGGTTTTGAAGTCAAGGTGTGAGGTCATTAGCAAATAGCCGTAGTTGGAATGCTCGGTGTCCTAGATTCTAGTTCTTCTATCCGGTCACTACTGTATCAGTAGGCATATTTTATGCGAAAATAACATATCAAGATACGAT
This sequence comes from Eretmocerus hayati, assembly GCA_029851415.1. NCBI lineage: Eukaryota > Metazoa > Arthropoda > Insecta > Hymenoptera > Aphelinidae > Eretmocerus > Eretmocerus hayati. Next base: position 7,403,077 of record CM056744.1, read on the forward strand.
GCACATAACTCTGTAAGAGTATAGTAAGCTTTTAACTGTAGTTGTATAAGCAGGCCTGTGTATAAGTAAAGTATTTAATAGATGGTAGGCTTTAATCTTAATTTTTATACCCATCCAATTTTTTATTACCTACGCAGTGAGGCATATAGACGTTACGATTCATCATGAATATCGAGACTTTGCTGTGAAAATTTCAGTCGAGTAATACGCTTGAAAAGTATTTATTTCGTGGATTTTTATTATAGTACAGTAGAAAATGAGGGGTAGGTTTTATTTCATTTTACATGCATTAATGCCATTTAATGAGCTTAGTAGAAATGCAGTTCATTGATTACAACAGGAAACTTAGAAAGGTACGTTAGAATTTTATTTGGAAATTGTGGAAAAAGTTGGAAATCGGCACCCTTATGGTCAATCTCATGAGCCTGTTGGGCCGTGATTGTAACCATTCGTTTCCGATCTTCGGATTTTTCTGGAAAAAGTGTGTGTATACGGGCATATTTGAGTTTAAGATAAAATTTGTATAAGAGTACCTGGGTGGAAACTTCTAAATGATGTACGAACCCTTTAGAAAAAAAGCTTACAAGTTATTCTCGACGTATTTTTCGGTCTTCTTTTTGACAAGATCCAGGGTCACAAAAACAGTTATCACCGAAGAAAAGGTCAAAAGGTCAGTTCCGTGCTTTTGACATTGTGAGTGTTTGGCGCCGCGATGGGGCTTGTTATAGGGACTCGGGAGGACAAACGTATCAAATATGATGGTATTAAGGACCAAATTTCATTGATATAAGAGCCAAAAGACCTATTTCTGTGTGCATGGCGAGTACGTACATTTTGTGGGTCAATTTTTACCAAAACTTTACCTTCTTAAATTTCCTCGATAAAAGTTAACTTGCCTCACTCCAGGCCTTTCCGCATCGACTTCTACTTGAAGAAGATCACCAGGCGCAACTTTTCCATGCTCTGAAGTACCGAAAAATTTGTTTTCTCACTTTCCGGAGTACTTTTTCGCGAAAACCTACTTTTGTCAAATTTTTTGGTAAGTTCCGTGCCCTACCAGCGTGACCCTTACACCTGAGGCTACAGAGATCCTCGTCAGTTTCTTTCAAAGTATCTGTTGGCCTAATAAAAACCCCAAAACCTCAAAACTATGTAGCTTAAATCGTTTGGGCCGTGAGATCAATTTTGGTGACAAATGTCATGGTTCGGTGCCCTGACCAAAATTTCAGGTTCCATGCCCTGCTACCGTGTCAGGTGTGTTATCCTTATGGTACCGATGAGTGGTAATTTTTACATCCGTGCGCAAGCTGATTTATGCTTTGTATTCTTAAAAAAGTCAGAAAATCCATATTAGAGCTCTCCGTAGTGAGAGATTTGGGGTTGGCACATTTTTGACCCTCAAATATCAAAGTTTCAAAGTCAATCATCTATATGGCTTCATACACAGAAACACGCTTTTTCTGCATACTAGGTATTTAAAACACTTACAAATCTTGTGCAGAAAACGCATTTTCTTCACAAAACTTGGCCAAGTTCCTGTAGTGGTCGTATTTGTTGTTGGCGTAGGAAATCACGACGAGAGTATCACAATAATGATTTAAAAGACCGAAACGGAGCCAGCAATTATCATCCGTGACTTGTGAAACTTTTTTTTTGTTGCAAATCGATCAAATTTCACCTAACGTGTCAGAATCGTTTCGAAGGCCATTATGGTAATGATTCGTTGTAGAATTAACAATCAAAGAGTAACTTTTTTGCTACAATCTGTAATGACCTTCCGTGAAATTAGGATTCCCAGTTTTGACATACCCAGGGTACATATCTTGATGAGACAATATCCAAGGGTAGATCGTCGGGGGGTATGGGGTGACCGCTCCTCGGGGAGCCAGAAATTTTGCATATGGGCAGTATACATCCAACGCGCGGGCGCAGCGTAAACTAATACTGCCTTCACAAGATTTTTGCGTGGATCTCCCCCCCCCCCCCCCCGATCCTAACCATCCGACCCAAAAAACATTTTCTGGATCCGCCCTTAATGATATCGTTTCAAAAAGAGCCATAATTTCTGTAAGATTCAAGAAAAGAGAACTCGAAAAGATTCCACTGTATTTATTGGTTGTGTGGTTTTTGATGACATCCTAATAATAGTCTATAATAGTATTATTCTCAGTCTTGCAACAGGTTGTGGTAAAATTTATTCTCTCACATCATCATATTACTATGTCATCATATTATCACATCATCACATTATCATATTACTTAACATAAGAAAGTTAGCAGTGACGCACAGTGAGTCATTTCTGGAAAATCTCATTTCAAAATCAAACATTACGTAGATTATGAGATGTATAAATAGATGATTTTTTTCGTGAGTTGAAGGTCTCTTGGAGCGCAATACAAAAAAAAACTAGCCTTGATTCTGGTGAATTGCTTCCTCTCTCCGGGAAATGACTGAAGTGAAGAGAGGGGAAATTTACCACTTATCAACGAGCGTGGTGTCAGTTTTGTATAGACGATTTCTCTAACAAATTCAAGAACGTTTTCATTCAGGGGTTTGCTTGAAGCTGTATGTTACGTTTTGTTAACCCGATTTTAGTTTCAGTTCGGATCGCGTTTCGTCCCAAACCCAAAATATAACTCGACACGAAATAAAGTTCCGGGTGAATGGCTTGAAATAAAACTTTATGGTATTCAAGATTATGTCTCGGTACATACTAAATAATAATTGGAATATTATTTTCAGATCTATTTTCCTAATTTTAAAACAGTTTCATCGAAAGCGGTGCAAAATTGAGCCCAAAAGTTTTGCGCCGATCTCGATGAAATTTTTTTGAAGAGTAGAAAAATAATCCGCAAGGCGCGATAGTTTCCTCCCTCCTCGTTTTTAAAAATTGTTATTGACAATATACCAATTTGACCGATAGAAGCGCCACTATCGCTTTTCAAAAGGTAGAGAACACTCAAATGAAACGATAACAATAATGACGTTCAACTATATTTGGGTGTATCGAAATATAGGTGTTCCTTCACTGTAAAAAAAAATTCGACAAAATCGCTAAGCCCAGGGTGGGAAATGGGAGCGACCTACGCTGGGCGGAGTGAATTTGCTACGGCAATGTAAATTCGCGAACCGGGGCGTAAATTCGCGAACCGGGGCTTAGCGATTTTACTCCGCCAGGTGGAGCCCATCCCAATTTTTTTAGGTTATGGACGACTCTATTTTTACTCGACTGGACTCGTTTACGCGGTTGTCCAGGAGTCCTTGTACGTGCAGGGCACTGCTGTGTTAATATTCCATGCTCGGATGATACTCCGAAAGTAAATGGAGGGCTCGTAAAGACGTACGAAGTTCATCCAATCGCAAAATACCAATGTTTGTTGCTTTCTCAATTTCAATAAATTCACCACGCTGTCTTGGGTGAATTCGCTAATCTCAGATTAGCGATTTCGCTTCGCTCAGCGGAGGTAACAGAGCGACCTACGCTGAGCGTGGTGATTTTACGAACTATTAGTGAATTCGCTAATCCGTTAGCGATTTCACTCGCGGGAAGGTAGCAAAAATACGAAATTCCGATATTAAATTTACCAACAATTGGTAAAATCATAGAAAGTTTTTTTTACAGTGTTGATTACTATTCGTTTCAGACCATTGGACTGAAATCAAATTTCCATCTAAGTCAAATTTGGGTCCAAACACGAAATTCAATTTCGTTGCGGGTCGGATTTCAGCCTTGGCCCAGAAGTTCAACGCGAACATAAACAAAATAAGAGTTGTTTTATGGATCAGATTTTGGTCCAAGAATCGAAAATGTTGTTGGGTTTCGGTTCACCGAAACATAACCTGCATTGAATAAAAATTCGTTTTGGTCTTTCGATATGAAAATAACTATGTTTCCGGGCGGGTTTCATAATCCGATTCAAAATGAATTACTGGTGTACCGAATCTATTTCATTTCCGGTCCAAACTCTGATGTTGCCTTTCACAAATCTGACTATTAGCGACCGTCAAAAGAAAGAGAAGGTAACTCAAATGTACCATAAAATAGATTAGACAAAACTGACACCAAGATCATTGAAAAAGTGGAAAATTCTCCTTCATTGTAGCGATTTTCTGGAAAAAGGGAGCGATATTTTGATATTGGGTATATTTTTTTATGTTACGCTTCTTTCAAAGTCCCTCTACAGCTGCTATTCATTCACTGTACCGTTAACCGGGGTAACTTTGGAACATTTTTTAACGTTTTTAACTAGATTTCCCCTGTGACTTGTACGCTTTACATCAAAAGTGCATTGTGTCATGGTCAAATGAAAGCATACAGTTGCAGCTTTTGATTTGAGGATATTAAAGTCTAGTCGGACGTCCTTGGTCGAAGATATGGGTATTTGAAGTCGTGTCTCAAAGCTAGACCACTTTTGGGGTAACTTTGGAATAGTTAGAGTGAAACGTGAGGACCCTCGACTATGGAAAGATGAACACTGCCTCAAATTTACATCTATACTCTGGAAATCTGATTCCACCAATTCAGTCATAGTGTCCAAAATAATGGACAAAATTGTTTTGACCGATTCTAAATAACTGGCGATGACTGCTTTCGAACATATCAGAAGAATCTGAGAAAAGTCTCACAAGTTCCCAACTGTGCAAGGTATCGTTCGAACAATAGAACGAGTCTTAATATCTGATTATGTGGGAGTAAAAAATAGTACCATCAAATTGGGTAACTTTGGCACAGTGCGTGCAACTTTGGTACACCCCTGAAAAATGACTTTCAAAGCTGCATTCGGCAAGGTGAATGATTCTATCGCTCTGAAAACTATCCTCCCTTCTTGGCACACACATGAACAATGTGTTAAGCCACCATACATCCCGTGTGAATGATTGTAGTCGTTTATCGAAGTTTTTTCCAAAAAGGTTGATTTAGCAGCGCTACGCGAGTGGTCCAGTTAGTGTATCTGGCAAGAACTGTTCCGGAACGAACTACGGGTGAATAACGCTACATTTCCATCACATATATCACCAAATTGAAGAAACCATCGTTACATTAGAGTATTTACAGCATTTCGAATTTTAATGAATGAAAAACAGGAAAAAACTATGAATAAGTGTACCAAATTTACCTCACTCTACGTGAGAAACATTACGGCAGGGTAACTTTGTATGACAGCTTCTTTTCAACTCATCTTGAGTCGAGTGATGGTCTATGAGGAACAATAAAAATGAATGATTAAAATTGATTTCCACGCATGGTGGTAGGTAACATTTAAACATTTTAAGTGTACCAAAGTTGCCCCATCGGGGTCTAACCTTGGTACACTTCTTCAACTGCTAATAGCTCCGGCTTAGACACATCAAATTGGACTTTGTAGCCCATCAATCGAAAGCTGAAACTATAAGCTTTAGATTGACTACTAATACGAGTTGGTTTTGTCAATGTATATGAGTGATTCCGCCGAAAGTGTGATTTTTTGGGACCAAAATCGTCGTAGGGAGCGATTTGGGCCAAAAAATTATTTTAGCCCCAGACGAGTTTTAGTGGGTCATTGTAGTTGGTTCCCACTTGTTCTGGCACAAAAAGGAAGTACCTAGAGCTACGTAGCTCAAAATTGAAGCCGGACAAAGATATGTCGAGTTTAAGGGGTCGCGGAGGGGGACGGAATTGACGGGGACGGAATTGACATTTTTCCTTAGAAATATTCTCACGGCTCGCCAACTAGTCAGAGACTCTTTTCCGCATAGATTTGCTCTAATGCAACCAAATACTTCAAGAAAATGTGTTTCACGAAGCGATATAGCGCGTTGGGGAGGAGCACAACACGGGGACGGAATTGACCGAAAATTTTGTACGCCATTTGGAAAACACGTTTATATGGTGCACTCGGCCGCGGATTCGAGTTTTCGGTTCATGTCGCGCAAGAAGTAGGTGTATTTAGGTATCTGGAAATCAACCTCATTGGTTAGAAGGGCTCAATAGACTATCGGGAACTTTGCTGACCTGATTAGTGTTGTGCGAGCAGTTTCGGTGCATTCCGTCTTCAAAATGTCGCATGTCCGTGCGCGAACTAAGCAAGTAATTTTGACTCACGAAGTGGTGGAATATGTTGTTTGAAGTATTACAAATTGAAGTTCATAGCTACACATAGGGGTTCTTGACTCTGCATATGCGCTGCAGTGAATGCAAGAGTCGAAGGTGGGTTTTCTGCTGGGGACGGAATTGACATTTCGGCCCTTTATCAGGCGCTACAAAATACAGGAACGTTGGGATCGTCTCCAAAACTATTAACATAGTTGCGCACCAATAGAATACACCCCAGAAAATTGTTATAATGTCCATCCCAAGTCGTAGAAACTTGGGGGAACTTGGAACACGGAAAATCACACTTTCAACGGAATCACTGATATAGGAATGCCAAGCCAAACAAAGTAAAAAGTACCGAATCCGTACCAAAATTACCCAATTAGACGGTAACCAAAAATTTCAAAAATCTTAATTTTGCTATTTTTCATCCTGTTTTCATCGGACTAATATAATAATATACAGGAATCCCTCGGTAATATTCACGGACTTTTCATTTGCGGTTTTGGTTATTCGCGATTGGCCAATTGCGGCACTTCCTCCGTATTCGCGGTCCTTGGCCTTGGTTATGCGCGAATTTGATCTCAGACGGAACGGTAGTATCGATTTTCTAATCACGCTAAGTCTCCAATTCATTGCTCAAATTCGTACTCACTGATTTGTGAATGAATGTATACTATGTATAAATGCAAAAACGATCGATTCCTACTATATCGATCAAAACTTTGATATACTATGTATAGTTATCAATGGCAATTGGAATCGCAACTCGGGTCAACTTCACATCGATATCTCTGTATGTTTTCATTAAAATTGCTAACTTTGATACTCTGGTGTATTTTCGTAAATTTTGGAAGAATTTTTTCAGTACACTTGTATCGAAAGTCTGTGGTTTCCGCCCCGATGCCGGGGCAGAAAATCCCGCATTGCCGCCCAGGGCAGGCAGAAAACGACTGAGCATGCGCATCAGACCTCGGGCTGCGCCCTCGGTCTGCTACAATGCATGCTCCGAAGTTTTCTAACCTGTGTGGCGGTGCGGGATTTTGCCCCGAAATCGTGTCGGAAACCATAGAATTTCGATGAAAGTGAACTGAAAAGAACTATACGCACCTCGAGGCGAAAGCAACCCATTGCGGGCGCGGGTATGCCGCCCTCGCCTGACGGCTCGTGCGGCAACTCACCCGGGCCGTAATGTGTCACTTTCGGCCCCTCGCGGACGCAGGTACGTAATATAAGGTAAGTGTGCCTAATTTGCCCCCACTACTTTTGTTTTGCTCGCCATTTCAACTCATCGCTATATTTTTCAACGTACTTCAGCTCATTTTGAAGATTGTTCCAAGACCTTGAAAATGAGCTAAGGTACGTTCAATTTGAACGAATTGGAGCCGAGATACCTTGATTTTCGCGAAAGAAGATTTTTTGCGAGTTTTTGTCAGTGTGTTCCTAATTTGCCCCCACAAGGAAAAGAGGCCTATTTTCATGAGATTATACGGGTTTTTCGTATAATCGGGATATCTCGGCTCCCAGACCTCCAAATGAGACGTACTTTAGCTCATTTTGTAGCTTTTTTACCGCCTTTAAAATATTTTGAGGTAAATTGGTGCATCTTAATGGAGCGAGGAATGAGTTTGGAAAAATACTATAGGGGCAAATTAGGAACACTGCACTTTTTCTATTGATATGGGCGTAGAATCGGCTAAAAATCGAATTTTGCAATTATGCAAAAAGCATTCTAAAGTTGGGACGAAGACAAAGAAAATGAATTAAAGTACGTTGGAATTGATCACACCAATTTTGATTGGCATAACTTTTAGTGAATAACAAAAAAGATGTCGGAAGTAGCGAAATCAGTTTTTCTGTTCTAAGAAAGGCGCGGGTCATCTAGGATAGGTCCAGAACATTCATTTTCTCATATTTTAACGTAACAAACGTGAAAAAATGCGCGGCAAGGTCTGCGGGTTCGTACATGTGAGAACTTGAGTGGGGGCAAATTAGGGAATGGGGGCAAATTAGGCACAGTTACCTTACTATTCAATCTAGGACTCTCTCACTGTATACTATAGTCTCTGAGTCTTGGGAAGAGATCAAAAGCACAACTCTGAATGCCAGCTGGTCAAAAATTCAGCCCGAACTCGTCTCAATAGAGACTATCAGAGCTGACGAGAACGAGATCATTCAAGAGATCGTAGAAATCAGGAGATGTCGTGGGTGAAGATTTTGTGGATTTGTATAAGTTCCAGAAGTTCAAGATCTCATTCGACCAAGCACTGAAACGCTGAGCATCGAAGAAATCCAGGATTTTATCAGCGAACCTCCTCCAGATGCAGAAGAGTCACAGGAATTCCAGGAAACATTCACAGCTAAATGAATTGCAGATGTATTACGATCGGCTGATGTTTTCATTGGAAAAATTATGGAATTTGACCCCATAGTCACTCGGAGTTTGAGTATCAAACACTGATTTGAAGCACTGCTAGCCCCTTACAGAGATTTGTATAAAGATGCTTGTATGCGTGCTAGACAATCAAAATTAACTGATTTCTTTCAAAAGTAGCAATGGCTACATCTTTTATAATCGATTTGTAGCTTTACTTGTATGAAGACGAATGAATTCTGAATATGGTCCGGGGAGTTAAGCTTCTTCTGTGAGTTTGCGACGTAACCCCTAATGTCCCATAAGAGCAATGTCTTTTTATCCGCGGTCCTTATATTCGCGGTACTTTCCTGATACGTATCTCCGCGAATACGGAGGGATTCCTGTAAATGTCAGAAGTACATACATTTTCAAATGTCTAGAGCTCCCGATAGTGAATGGGTTTATATGTCTCCAACATTATCAAGGCTCCTATGTGTCACCGTGGATCTGCTCGTGAAAAAGATTTTCGAATCTTATTGCATACTTCCGGATGCGGTAGCTCAATCATCGAGTGTTCCAAAATAGCCCCGTCTTGTTCCCGAGACAAACCCTGATTTTCTCCGGTTTTCTAAAATGTTCCAAAGCTATCGCCCATTCCTCCGAAAATCATGTATTTTCCCATTTAAAAATTCCAAAATTTCTATACGCTTTGTAGAAAAGCAACGAACCTTCCTGTTTTTACGCTACAAAATTGAGTAAGGATGAAAATACAACTTTGTAACGATAGAATCGTCAAAGGTATTGGCAATATATACAGTTATATGCTCACGTATGTCACTGATGAGCAGAATTGATTCCAGAACAGCGGAGCAACCCGATTTTCATACCGCAGAAATATGCAAAGTTCCACTCAGGTGTCCCAAAATTACCTCGTCCGTTCGAACTTAACCCGGTTGAAGGTATGGTTTCAAAATTTGATTTCCAGAAATCTTCCTCTGTGTGACGTCTTATTATTATCTATGCAGATACTCTGCTGAGAATAATTCTATGTGAGCCTATGGGATCCCACGGGACTCTATGGTACCTGGCCCTGGGAAAATTTTTAATCTTGATATTTGCGAAATTTGGCATCGAAGACGTGCGGGCATACAAATTTTGACCATTATTCCTTCGGTCCGCCAGGTGGGTGATGCATGGGAAGTAAAGAATGGTCGAAATATGTATGTTGCACGTCTTCGATGTCAAATTTCGCAAATATCAAGATTAAAAATTTTCACAGGGCCAAGTCCCACGAAGTCCCCATGGGATCCCATAGATTCCACAAAAATATTTTGAGCAGGGCATTTTCTAATATTTTTTTCGGAAACCGTGAGTCATTATGGGTCTTTACCTGACAGCATCTGATGCCGACAGATAAATTTCTATGCTTCCTGAAGAAGAATTCAATATAGCCGGTCCTTAGTTTGAATTTCTTATGATTATCAAGAAGAAAATCAGGCTACAAAACGACTCAAAGATCTATTTCAATCCATCATTCTATTCTTGCTCCAAGTCATATGTAACAAAACATATGAGTAATCTCGTCGGAGAGGTTTGCTTAAGCTTTTCACCTTGTTAAATCTCTGATCAACATGACAATTATATGGCTATCGATTCCATAACCGTCAAAAGTGTCCTCGTGTCATGCAAAGAATTTTCCTTCATTATAGAAAATCAATTAAAAACACACCTATTTAAAGCAAGCACATCTCTTGGGATGTATTTGCTTCAAACTTTCATTTTTGAGGTTTTAAGTGCTCTGAACTTGATAATATGAATCATGTTTCTAAGCTACGATATTCTGAAGGAGATTAAAACAATCTATAGTACCATGCAAAGTGTCTAAGGTCGTCGAGATTGTTTGCATTAATATTAGATTTACGAAACATATTTGCGCTCTAATGATCGGATAGAGTAGTCGAAAGAATGTATCACAAGATCTCTACTTTTTCATGTAGCGTGAAGTTAGTAATGTGCTACGTAAAGTCTAGTATCTTCGCAATTTTCTCAAGTGAATCAGTTGCAATTTTGTCGTCTTGAGAGCTGGATCTTTCCGACATTTCTCTTCGGGTTTTACATTAGTTTGTCGGGATATTGGAGAGATTTTGAAGGCTCAATCAATTTATTTAAATAGCCTATCAAGCTTATTACAGTTTTAATTACTGTTTTTAAAGTAATTACAAATTTGTGTTTCTATCAAAGAAAAAATTGAGGAAGAGAGCCTCCCTACCTTGATGTTTAAGAACAGAAAGCTTCTCCTCAATTTTGGGAATACGTAATCACATTCTGCTTTTCAAATGATGAATTTTATTTTGGGAATGAATACATTGTGAATAATATATATATTCAAAATAATAGGCAGGGAATTTTACTATACTAAACTGTATTTTACTGTATTCACCAGGAATTCATTTCAAGTCACAGTTTCCATGATTTCAAATCTACATGTATTTCTTCCACCCTGGATATGATTGTTCACTCATTGATTTCTGTTGGAATTGAAATTTTTTGACAGAGTAACAGATTTGAGATTAAAATTTTTGCCAAATTAACCGATTTGTTCTTGTGATTTTCAGATAATTCCAAACTTCACTTGAATGTCACACAACAAATTAATTGTGACACATAATATGTAACTGACAGCCGCAATCAAATTACTAGTTCAGCTACTCTAATTTCAACCTTTGACTCATTTTCAACTTGACAAGCAACGAGATCAACATGAGGGTAACTATTAGTGAATTATTGCGAGTGTTATTATGAAAGTTTACATTCCACAGGATCAATGAAATAACCCGAATGCTTATTTTACTCTGGAACAGCAGCCAATGGCTTTTAATTACCGGGGACTTTTAGTACCTGTTTTCACACCTTTCAATAGTGACAAGTACGTCTTGAAAGATTTTATAGCTACAGATTCTTTTCGATAATCAAATACTAAAAAATTAATTTACCAGGGATCGGAGTTTGAACCTATCGGTAATTGATGAGTATGCAAAATATCTGAGCTCGAAGAAAATTACTGGAATTTTGGGTGAGTGGCGATTCCCTTCATTGCTGTTCTAATTTATGTCTATCTTACGATTAGTAAGGTAAGTGTGCGTAGTATGTCGGTAATATGTCCCTATTCCCTAATATGCCCCCACTCAAGTTCTCGAATGTACGAACCCGCAAACCTTGCCACGCATTTTTTTCATATTTATCACGTTAAAATATGAGAAAATTAACGTTTCGGACCGATCCTAAATGACACGCGCCTTTCTTAGAACAAAAAAAGTGATTTTGGTACTTTCGACTTCTTATTCGTTAGTCGCTAAAAGACATGCCAAACAAAACTGGTACAACCCATCTCAACGTACCTTAACTCATTTTCTTTGTTTTCTGTTTCAACTTTAAAATGCTATTCACAGAATTGCAAAATCCGACTTTTAGTTGGTTCTACGCCCACGTTACTAAAAAAAAGTGCAGTGTTCCTAATATGCCCCCACCCCTTTTTCCACGTGTAGAGGGTTTTGCGCAATGCCGCAAGTACTTTCAGGACTTTTTTGTCGATATAACATTATATTTAGGTGTATTTGGCGATATCCAGCAGGATATGGGGCCTTCCAAACGCACCAGATCTCGCAAAATATGCTGAAAATAGATTTCCATGTTAATTTTGAGGTTATGTGCACTCTAAATCATCAAGAACACCTTGAAATATGAATATTTGTCCATTCAATACATGACCGTCATGCTCCGGAACCGATATCGCTTTTCCAGAGCTTCAGAAGCGCGAAATGTCTATGGGGGCATATCAGAAACACATTGTCAAAAACTCGCAAAAAATCTTTTTCTGTGAAAATCAAGAAAACTCGGCTCCAATTTGTTGAAATCAAACGTACCTTAGCTCATTTTGAAGGTCTTGAAACTATCTTTGAAACGAGCTAAGATACGTTGAATAATATCGAGATGAGCCAAAACTATGAGCAAGACAAAAGTAATGGGGGCATATTAGGCACACTTGCCTTATTTTCTTACTGCCCAAATACTAAATATTGTAAGATGGTATCAGGGCACTCACGGGATTACGCCTACGAAATCATCCATCAACTTAAACGTTTAAATCCATATCCTTCTCTTGAATGAAGTCTAATAAGGAGAGCATTTCAGATCCAGATCACCGATTTTTATGAAACTTCGGAAATAGTCTCTTTTCACTGGTGAATAGGTGATTAACAAAATTTTAAACCCTATCGCTCGAACACTCTTCGTGGTCAAGGTAAATTCTGCCATTCTTTGAGTTTGTAATTTTTGGCATATTAACTGGTGCTATAACAAGAAACTATGGAGTTCCAAAGTTTCAGCCAAATCCGTAATCTGGGTGTAAAACTCTCCTGGTTAGCTCTCTCTAAAACTGTTGGAGTGAAATTTTGACTCAAAGCTTGGAGTGATTCTCGGACCGACCGAGAATGACTCATATTGGAGTGAAAATCTGACTCATAGGGAGTGAAACCACAGAAATATTACATTTGCTCGAAGCATGAGTCAATTTTCACTCCAAGAAGAGTGAAAATTGACTCCTCACATTGAGTGAAATAGATTTTTATAGGTTAGGGTATAATCCCAGAATGACTTGCGGGACTTTTATGAAGAAAGTAGAAAACGTTTAAAGTGTTGATTCATGCTGCTCTATTCCGAGCTTCCCTCCGAAATACTTCTCGGATATATTTAAAAACTTGTATCGACCGTTCACAACCGTACATAGGCTTTCTTGACTGTAACTTATCAAAGTCACATTTGGTCTAATGGTTAAGACACTTGCCTGGCAATCAAGAGGATGCGGGTTCAAATCCCCATCGAGCCGAACACAAATGCCAAAATTTACGTTGAACACATTTTTCATAGAATATTAATAATCATAATTACCAAGAAATCAGTTGAAATATGCGTGCACGCCGTGAATTAATTCTTTTATTGCAATATCTAGAATGTTAAAAAGTTTGGTTTTGAATAATTTGACTCAATCCTAAGAGTGATAATTGACTCACGTTGGAGTGAAATTTGACTCCATCTTGGAGTGATGAATCACTCCAGTTCGGTGCGCACGAAACTGACTCATAGCTTTGAGTCAAATTTCACTCCCTTGGAGTGAAATTTCACTCCAACGAGTTTAGAGAGGCTCATATTCATTATGATCATGACTTTAATAGTTCCATATATACATATGAATTCCCTTAGCCGATATATTTCATTGCTCCCAAATTTAATAACTACGAATTGAGAAATTAATCATGTTTTCATACTTAAAAAGGTTGCGTTCATTTGTGGATTGCGATTGTTTCTGTGAGTAACTCTCTAAACTCGTTGGAGTGAAATTTCACTCCCTTGGAGTGAAATTTGACTCAAAGCTATGAGTCAGTTTCGTGCGCACCGAACTGGAGTGATTCATCACTCCAAGCTGGAGTCAAATTTCACTCCAACGTGAGTCAATAATCACTCTTAGGATTGAGTCAAATGATTCAAAGCCAAACTTTTTAACATTCTAGATATTGCAATAAAAAAATTAATTCACGGCGTGCACGCATATTTCAATTGATTTCCTGGTAATTCTAATTATTATTATTCTATGAACAACGTACTTAACGAGAATTTTGAAGGTTATGTTCGAAACGATGGGGATGCGAGCCCGCACCCTCTTGATTGCCAGGCAAGTGTCTTAACCATTAGACCAAATGTGACGTTGTCATGATACAGTCAAGAAAGCCTATGTACGGTTGTGAACGGTCGATACGAGTTTTTAAATATATCCGAGAAGTATTTCGGAGGTAGGCTCGGAATAGAGCAGCATGAATCAACACTTTGAACGTTTTCTACTTTCTTCATAAAAGTCCCGCAAGTCATTCTGGGGTTAAACCCTAACCTATAAGAATCTATTTCACTCAATGTAAGGAGTCAATTTCCACTCATCTTGGAGTGAAAATTGACTCAAGCTTGGAGCGAATGTAATATTTCTGTGGTTTCACTCCCTATAAGTCAAATTTTCACTCCATAAGAGTCATTCTGAGAATCACTCCAAGCTTTGAGTCAAAATTTCACTCCAACAGTTTTAGAGAGAAGGTAGTCAAAAAGAGACAAATTCAAGATCAGTACAGTCAAGCAGAAAAAAAGCTCAGGGTGAACTCGAAGTGCTCTATGTTAGTTGGCAGATTCAAAATGAGTAGTTCGAACTTTTCTGAATCAAATCTCAAGGAGACATTATTTGTATCTTAGATAGAAAAGTTTCCCAATTATCCAGTCGGTTTCTAACGGTTTTTTACAAGAGTGCAAGATTCTTGCCCAGTTACCAGGGTTTCCTAACAGGCACCTCCTAGACACATTTTTTAAAATTGAATCTGATTTGATCACTAAATATACGGGCTAGACAGCCTTTCTTGACAAGTGGTGAGCATATATATTATTTGCCCTCTAGAAGACACGTAAATCTATCTGCTCCACTTTTTTTCAATGAAGCAAAGTGCTCGGAGAGTACGAGTTCGACTGTGCTTTGTTTCATGATGGCTTTTCAATGGATATCCTTCAATTTATTATTTCGATGGAAAAATTTTGATTTAGGCGAATCTGAAGTCTTTCATAACATTAGACTTTCTCCTCCTTTGTAAAATTTTGCTCCTTGACGCAATTCTGACATGCATTTTATCCTGACTAGTCGCATCAGAAATGCCACGTCATTTGGTCAATTAAAATCCAAGATATTTCCGGAAAGACTGTCTCTCTACGATATTCAACATGGCTGCAAATTTCAGCATTGTAGACTTTCGAGTTTATTCAAAAAATTTTTGAGGTATCACAGATAGTGAAGCTATCGTCTATTTGACCATATAGCTTCAATATTTGTGATATCACAAAAATTCGTCGAATAAATTCGAAACCTATAAGTGTCAGTACGTATGCAATGGTAATAAAACTCCAATATTCCCTTTGTTCAGTTATTACGCTGAATTTGAATGAAAATTTGTTTGAGGGGTAAAGAAAATTTTGTTGAAAATTTGTGGTTGAAAAATTGCGCAAAGTTCAAACTTCTAGTCAACGAACAGTATCGAATATCTATTTATTACATCATTCAATCCTGGAGTAATTACTTTATGTAATTATACAATTTTTTACAAGTCAATGGTAGCACTGGAGAGGGGACTTTATTAAGCATTGAAGAGAGGAAAAGTGTTGCGGAAGCCTGGGCAAATGCCGTCAAGAAAACTAAACAGCATCTCATGATTCAAGTCGGAGGCACTTCTTTGAACTGCGTGCAAGAACTCGTGAGTTATATAGATATATCAGGAAATCCCAGAAACTTTTGACTTTTGGCCTCTAGAAGTGAAATTATAGAAAAAAGCTGTGTACATGTCTGAAATTTTTTATACCCCTTCTTTGAAGGCTCCGATAACATTATCTTCCATGTGGGTCATCTGCAAAAAATCGCTAAACGACTTACAGAACAAAGTCTTGAGCGAGTAATTTTGGAAAATTCGTTTCTGAATTCTCATTGTTTGGGTTAGCGTTGGGGGTCTCTTAGAATACTTGAATGGACATGAAAGAATCTTAACCTTCAGAATGCGTGATAAGAATGGCACAATAGTAATGATGGGGGCTTGTGATCTACTGAAAGGTGGCAAAAATACTCTAAATATTGAAGTGTCTCGGGAAAAATTTTTCTTCGTGGAGAGTGACAAATACAAACATCAAATACGATCATAGTCATTTTTATACCAATCCGGAATGTCCCTGAACCCTTCGAAAGATTTTATGGAACATTCCGAGACGATTTCGTCTATATGAAATTGTCAATTGTCCCCATTCAAACAGATGGTACTTTCAAACGCGCCAGAGTCTGAGCGTAGCGAAGTGGATATGGTTTTCTGATACTATTACCTACTATTTTTCGGTAAATAGGAGTTCGTCCGTTGATTACAGCAAGTGTACACCGCCGAGAACGGCGTAAACATACCACGAGTAACACTAATTTCATTCCGGTTGAACGCAATTCCTTGATTTCCCCATTGATGTACATAGATGTGCAATAGGTCGATTCCTTTGTTTTCGCGTGGGTGAGACAATGAGTTCATCGCAGAGGCTCTCTAGAATGCGCTAAAAAGTGTATGAGCCTAAGAACAGGAATAATGATTTCTTATCGAAACGGAGTGACAGACCGTCTAATGCCTGTCACGGCTCAGTACATCGATGTACATCTCCCACTAAAAGAAAAATCACAATTTTGGATCATTAGAAACATCTCTGCAAAGTTACAGACCCCGCTGTGGTACGCTAGAACCGCGAGAGCTCAACGAATTTTGAGAGTCGGTCCAAGTGACACGTCAATTCCTCGATTTTCGCGTGTTTTCTCGCACATGACCTTCTCTAGTATCTATCCGCTTCCACCAATCGATCCCAAATTTGGTGTCCACTTTCAGGACATTTGAACGAAGAAATTTTGACTGGTTAGGTTTCATGAGACGTCGTACAGCCCAAATGATCGAGGAGTGACAGCAAAAGTCAAAAGTTTCTGGGATTTCATCATATAAGCTTAAATTTTTAGTTTATTTAACGCATTCACTGCCAGGGGCCCATCGGTGGGTGGCCCTTCTCTGGGTGATGACAATTTTTGTTTTGTGGGATTCAAGATCGTGAGTCCCGTCGTACAAAGTGGAGAAGGAACTACGATTTTTGTCGAGTGTACATACATACCCAACATGTCCTTATTCACTAAAAAAAATCACGTTTTTCTCAACTTGCAATAATTCGAAATGGAAGTTTATCAATAAAGCGTGCTACAAGACTCATCTTTTTGATCTTTGACTGAACCTTGAAATAGTTCGTATACTATCTAGTTTCTATTTTTTTTTTTTTTTTTTTTTCAAATAGCAGTGATTCCTAGGACAATAAAAATAATTTGGGTTCACACGATAAACAATAAGAAGAAATGAAATATGTAATCAGACCAAAAGAAATATCACGGTAAAATCAATGGCTTTTATGAGAAGGTTTGAATTGTTTCTCAACTGAAGTTGCCTTCTTTTTTGAGTGAGATATATATAAAGTTATAATGTATAGGATAATAATATCAGAAATCTGTACGGATGTACTCCATAGGCAGCCCATGCGGAAAGTTTGGGCGCTGACTCAATTCTGTGCTTACCCGAGTTGTACTTCAAACCTTCAAATGCTGACGAGCTAATAGATTATTTGAAACTGGTTGGTGAAGCCGCCCCAAAAACGCCACTATTATACTATGACTTCCCCAGAGCCACGGGCGTAAATGGTGTGTCTAATTTTTTTTACCATTTCTTGAGATTTAACCAATGCAATTTGGACACGATTGCTTAATTTCGTAATCTGATTCTATGTCACAGTCGATCTGCGAAAAATGTTCAACTCGATCGGCGACAAAGTACCAACTTTTGTGGGAGTGAAAACAGATATTGAAAGGGGTATTCAGGCGCGACAGGCAAGAAAAGACTTTAGGATATTCCTGGCTGGGGATATGGTGAGTTTTGAGTCATTGATATTCTGATCCAGTTCAAATTTTTACATCAAAATATTCTTGGTTGCAGATGATGATTGCAGGCTGTGTAGCTGCTTTTGATTCATTCGTCATGACGTGTCTCAACTTTATTCCAGAAGCTGCTTCTGAACTTCTCGAATTCGAAAAAGGAAGGAGTAATCTGACTAAAGCTCGAGAAAGTCAGGATTTCATCAATACAGTTGTCAGCAATGTGACGGCATATGGTAAGATTACAGTTCATCTCGTGTTTCCGAGCCTCTCATTTTGATGTGGGGAACAAGAATGGAAATTGGCTTGAAAACTTCTACATGAATTATAAAGTTCACGAGAGTATTGTACTGATTCTTGTACACGAATCCGAAAGCATTGCCTAAAATGACTACATCCCCAAAGATTTTGGGTATGTGATAATTTTAGGATAATCATTTGAACATATAGTCAGAACCAAGACTATTGACTGATTCCTCGAAGAAATGTTTGAAATTTCAGAGTCTAAGTTAACTTTGGAGAATCTTAATTTACAATTGTCCATCAATGCTCGTTATTCTGTGGGAAACGATCATAGACGAAATATCCTAACGAGAATTATCTTGCCGTCGGAGCTTTTCAAAGAACGATGTCCGTTTGATCGAACTATAGAGCATTTACGATTTTTAATTGACAGTTATGGTTATAGAGTATTAAGCAAAAATTTCTTGACCAAGGGTTTTGAGACCGATGAATGTCGAATCGGTTGAATTTTGCTGCTATTTCAAATTGTCGGCCCCTACGAAGACTAGCACATTTCGACTTTCCCACGAAGAGTAGCACATCTCGCCAATGTTGAAGCATAGGAGGAATGTGTTAGTTTTCGTGGGAAAGTCGAAATGTACTTATCTTCGTTAGGGAGGTTGAAGTGTGCTAGTCTTTGTAGGGGCTGACGAAAGGTTTTTCTTCTTTAACACGTTCGCTGCGGAGGGGCCAAACGGTGGGCCCCGCGTGTCTTTCCCCCAGTGCTGAGAATTTTGGCCTTATGGGAAATAACATTGGCCGGGGCCCACCGGTGGGCCCCGCCGCACCTGGGGAAAGATCACAGATTTCAGCCTCCGCAGCAAACGTGTTAGTCATGGTGATCCCAAAAGCGTCGGTGGTATAGTCATGATACTCAGAGCGTTTGTGTTCTAGATTCTTGTCTTGGACATGAATATTTGAAGTAGCGTTATTGCCTTTTTCGCTACCGCTCGTTCGGCTTGTGAATATTCTTCATCAGTCAGAGGCCCCTGAGATGCTTCCGTAGCTCAAAAACGGTAATTGTAAAATAATAGGTCACAGCCAGTCGATAATGGAATTGAGAGGGTTCTTATGAAGTTCATGGAGATAATAGTTTGTTGAATTGGGACAGTTGTCGCTAATAGTTATAGCCATCCACCAGCCCATTCAGCAACCAACCCATCAACCTACCCACCTACCGAATCTCTCGAGCCCTCGCCCATAACCTACAACACCCCCCCCCCCCCACATTAGACTGCAGCCAGCCCAAACCATTTCAGATCTTTCCAAAGCGTTCCAGCCCGTTTCAAACCATTCCAGATCGTCTCAAACCGTTCCAGACTGTACCAGATCGCGTTCAAAACCATTCCAGACCGTCCACACCATTCCAGTCTGTACGAGATCGTTCCAGACCATCCGATCATTCCAGACCATCTCAGATTGTTAAAAGCCGTTCCAGATCTGACCAGATCACCTATACACCTGACTACCTACCCACCCCGGCACTTGGACTATGTTACGGAGTTTTTTTTTTTTTATTAACGCATATTGAACTACTTTTCGAATTTATTATACGGGTCCTACAGTTCAAGGTGGGTTCCGAAACACCGAAATTACTGAAAAGCACTTATGAAAATTCACATTGGTGTCTGCCGAGATTCGAAGCCCAGCATTCTGCGATGAAGGCAAGGATCTCATCCAGGAGGCCGCGGTGGCTTCTATGTTACGGAGTTGTTCTAAAATTCTGGACTATGCCCACGCTGCTCTTTCGGTGGAACGAGATGCTCCGATATTGCACTCACGATGCACCGTGAGTGGTGGCGCCCCTTTTATAAGACACAGGTGAATGAAAAGTTACTGAAAGTCAAACCGCAGTGGACCGCAGAGTACGGACTACATTTATAGCCATACATCAGCTACACCTCAGTTACGTGCTCCAAGTTGTGTGACTGTTCATTTTGAACGTAGGAGTCAATCATCCCATGCGGTCTCATAACAGGTTTCAAGAGGTTTTAGAAGGTTTCAGAAGGCTTCAAAATGTTTCAAGGGGTCTCAAATGCGTTTCACTGACCTGCCGCCTTCCTTGTGACCCCCACTCCTTCACTATTTTAGAATTCCTCCGCGCGTCTCATGATGGTTTCAAGTGTTCTCATTATGTCTCACTCACTCACCCTCTATCTCACCCACCATGCTATCCGATCAGATGGCCATCGAAGTGATACATGGCTTGACCTCTTCATTGTCCCATCCCTCAAGTTTGTCAGATCGTACGTCAAAACTGATGTCCCTTTTGCAGCTGGACATGACTTGATCTCCATTGAATTCTACCTCCGTTCCGTAGCTATTCTACCGAAAACAATCCTCACTCGAAATCTCAAGAATGTTAACATGCAAGTTTTTCACTCCGAACTGGAACACAAACTCAACCACCTAGGGAGTATTCCTTCTCAAACCACTATCGCTCAATCAAACTACACATCTACATAAGCACGCTCGCTGTTGACAGCCACAATTGATTGCTTCAATGACCATGCTCCGTGTAAGCAAGTCACCATTCGTGCAAATCAGAAGCCTTGGATTTCATAGGGATCAACTTCATACTAGGGATGCCGCTTACCGGCGAGCAAAGAAATCACAGAGGCTACACGATGTGATACAATGGAGGAAACTCCGATCTTCTGTGAGTAACAACATTGACATCGCCAAAAACAAGTATTTGTCGTCCATGCTTGACACAACAACAGACCCGAAAAATCTTTGGAAGGAACTCGGTAACATGGGTATAACAGCTTCGAAAACACCATCTCCCCTGAAATACTACTCGTCTCATGCACTAAACCTGCACTATGCAGCTGTGTCACGTGTTACTTCTGCTTTCGTCCAATCAGATCTCGATGAGATACTCAGTACCCCACTTCGGTGTGAAGAAGCTAATCAATTTGGATTCAAAATTATTTATGACGAAGATGTTGATGAAGGTCTAGCTAAGGCCACCAAATACTGTGCTGGCAGTGACTCACTGTCCACGAGCATGTTAAAATCAGCTTACCCTGTTCTTCGGCCGCACCTTGTGAGGCTTTTCAACTCCTCAGTGCAAGAGGGAATTTTTCCTGATTGCTGGAAAATAGCAACTATTTGAAAATAGCAACTATTTTACCGCTAGCTAAAATCAATCCCCCATCATCCCCATCAGACACTGGCCCCATTGCATTACTCTCTGAAATTTCTAAACTCTTCGAACGTATTATACATAAGAAATTACTATCATTTCTCACAGCTCAGAAGCTCCTTGATGAACGTCAGTCTGGTTTCAGACCACGCCATTCAACTCAAACTGCTCTACTTGGCTTTACCGAGGACGTTCGCCTAGCAGTGGATAAATACATGGTAACGCCCCTCATTCTATTTGATTTCTCCAAAGCATTCGATACGGTCTCTCATAGGCTTGTTCTCAAGAAACGTCGAGGTATGAACTGTTCTGACAATGTTATCAAATGGTTTGCAAGCTACTTATCTGGGAGAAAACAATCAGTTCGAGATGATAATGGAGAACTATCAGTGCCCGTATCAACCTTTGCAGGTGTTCCCCAGGGGAGTGTCTTAGGTCCTCTACTTTTCACCGTCTTCATGAATGATCTACCTCAAGTTCTTGAACATTGTAAACATGGCATATACGCCGATGATACTCGAATATATGGCCACTGTAGAGTTTCTGATCTACCCGAGTTTATGACCAAATTGAACTTTGATGCAGCAAGGGTGCATGACTGGGGCAATTGAATATCATCAAGCTTAATCCCGGTAAAACCAAATTCATCATCCTCGGTAGTCCTTACTACGTAAGACACATTGATTTTCCGTCACTTCCGCCCCTCATCATTGATGGAATTACAGTACCACACTCAGAGCATGTAATGGATCTTGGTGTGCAACTCGCGAGTACACTCAACTGGGATAAACATATCAACTCAATTTCAAGTTCTGTTCATAAAGCCTTGTACTCACTGCGTTTCCATAAGCATGCTCTTTCTTGCAGACTTAGGCAGCGCCTTGTTGAATCCCTAATCTTCCCGTACTTTGATTACGCGTGTGCTGTCTACAATGACGTTACTGAAGTACAAAACCTGGAACTTCACAGACTGTTCAACAAATGCGTACGCTTTGTTCATGGTAACATTCCCTGGGCAGCACCTATGACCCCTTATAGGCTGGCGCTAGGCTGGCTCTCAGTTGAGGATAGGCGCAAGCTTCTTATTGCATCCCTTGGCTTCAATATTATCTCTTCACAAGAACCATCACACCTTGCAAAGCTTTTCCGACGTCGAACTGATGTACCATCTATACGTTCCTCTACGCGCTACATTCCTCCACCTCTACTTTACGCCTCCCCACGGACCGGAACAATGCAGTTTTTCTACCACATAATAGCATCTAAAGTCTTAAATTCTTATGCATCGAGCACTGCTTTTGAACTCAAATTTTCAGTCAGTACAAAACAAATGATCCGTGACAAACTGCTTCACGAAGAAGTTGTAAATTGGTGTGAGCGTGCAGCAAGGGAAAACCTAGTCGTGAACCCTCTTCCTAATAACAAGGCTTTTAGTGACCTCCTGGAGCAAGTGGATTCTCCATCCAATTGAATGTTACTATGCATTTTTTTTCACCTGAGCAACTTCGTTCATCTCGCTAACTGCACATTTTTATTTTATTAAAATGTATTCTTCAACTGTTCGAATGTACACGTATTGTTGTATGAAAATATCTATAATGATACTTTCCTTTGGTTATAGCGAATTTATGGAATAACATAATCACCCGACTTTCTTATAGTTATTGATACTGATTTATTGATTACTTATTACGTACTTTTGATATGATCTTTAAGAGAACGTGAACTACAATCTGTAATTGTTTTCTCAGAGCTGTATAGGGTTATACCCCATAGCTTCAATAAAATTATCAATCAATCAATCAATCAATCTCGACTCACTACCACGTCCACCAACCCTTCTGGAAGGCTTATGTTCAAACTCATCATACTGCGTGTTCTACGCAATTGGGCCTAGTACATATCCTTAAGCTATCTTTGCATGAAGCTCCAGCTCAAATCTCCCCTCGTCGGTGTTGGATATATGGTCTCTGTCCCGCAGCCCATCGCTGGTGACTGAAAGGAAATGGGAAGGAACGCTTACATTCAGGGACTTATGAATGCATTTCCACTTTGCCGAGTTGAAGGTATTCTTCACAATCAGGCAGATTATGGCACAGAGTCCGCCAACTGTCTTGGAGTTCTATTGTATGAGCTCTGAGGATTCTGTCTCGCACTCTCAACCGCCTGCATCTGTCTGAGCTTCTTGCGAAAACCTAACTGCTTCGGAGACATCCATCCGCTACGCTCGTACTCTTCTTCCACACGATTCAGGATCATGCGGTCATACATCTTCCCGATGTTGTCCTGCGTATTGAGTGACCGCAGCAATGAGGGCTGCACTGGTTCCACACCCTTCCCTTCTGGGATGAGGACCACTTTCCACGCTTTCGGGAACGTCTCCGCGAGGAGGAACTTGTAGAACATCTTCAATAGCAATCTAGGAGCTCTTAGACCACCATCTTCAGGGCCTCATTGGGGATACCATCCCACCTCGGAGCCTTCCCGTTCGATAATTTCTCAGGCGCTCGTCTTAACTCCTCTTTGCTGAAGAGAGGTATTGGCCTAGAGGATATGAGTCTGGGCTCACCACTTGGATAGAGTACCCTGGCTAGCCTGAGACTGACTATTCATCAGTGGGCGCTGTTGCTTCTTCCTTCGTGCGCAGTCTGCTCATGACCACCCGGTACTGTGTGCTCCACGAACCTCGGTCACCATGCTGTAGAGCTCCTCCCGGTGTTTTCACTTGCTATGACGAATGGCATCTCCTAGGAGTTCCTTCGGCTCTTTGTAGGCCACTTTGTTTGCTGCCGCTGATGGGTATCTGAATTTGCGTCCTCGTCTCTCCTTGAGGTTTGTTCTGCGGTGATCTTTGAAAGTCTCTTATCTCGTAGTTCCTTTAGTATGCTTGCCTTCTATTTACCACGGTTGTTTCCTCCTCGGCATGAATGGGCCATCACAGGCTCGAGTGATTGCTCGAGTGACACTGGGTACCGTCTCTTCCAGCGAGAGCTCTTCTTCTGGGTCTTCTGCTCCTAGGATCACTTCGTTGGAGCTTTCCTCGTCGAATTTACGAACTTGCTACCCCTTGATCTGTCGCGTTTTGCTTGCACCTGGGCCACCGTCTAACTTTTTTTTTAGGTCATTCTACGGAACCTACAGTTTGAGGGGGGTTCCGAATCACTGACGCCACCGAAAAGCATTTATGGATACTCACATTGGTGCCGGCTGAGATTCGAACCCCAGCCTCCTTCGTTGAAGGCAAGGACTTCAAACCACGAGGGCGTGGTGTCTTCGCCGTCTAACTTCAAAAAGCGGAGACGGCGATTACTCAGTGTTTCCGAGTTGAGGACGTGCCACTTTTTGACTCATGTCATGAGCGGTTGGCTAATAAAAGTCAGCTTAAGCACGGAGGATGCTGCTATGTTGCCTCTTCCACCTTGTTGAGCAGGAGTTCAGGTTCAAATGGTCCATGGTTACTTTCAGTGAGTTACTTCTCCTATTTCCTGCCCCACCCCTCTCAATCTAAACTAGGGTTTTATAGAGTTGAAATCTCTCACTACTATTGCAAAGCTTCTCCACTGCCTTGGACGGCGAATACATGCCCAAAACAATTCACGGAAAAGCCTATAGCAGCCAATCGTTTTGCTCCTGTAATCGCACCCTTACACTTTCTTCGAGTTCACTCACTTCCCGATGCAAGTCGTTTATCGGTTCGTTCAGTAAGTAGTAGCAGTTATAAGCCGCTATATCACCAATGACTTTTCGGGAGAAGCCCGGTTCTTTGGTCGGTTTTCTTGTTCCAACTCCCATGTCCCATCTCCCAACTGCCATCTCTTGTCTTCCATCCTCCATTCCCATTGCCATTCCCATCCATCGATCCATCGATCCATCGATCCTTCCATCTATTCCACCACTCCATTAAGCAACTCGATACGCGAAATTCGGTCGGACATATTTCGGCTGGGCGTTGAATTATTCTAATTTTTCAATCAAATGTTCCGAAAAAACCAAAATTCACGCTCCCAACCTTCCGTCTCTCCCACTTCCACCCTTCACCATCAGTTTTTCTGAGATGACACAGCCCACCCAAAGCGAGATTCCTTAATTGCCAGGATGGTTTCACTTTACGAAATATGTAAATATCCACATATCCCACTCACATTGTTCTCCGAGGGATGACTGAATGAGGATATTCCCTACGGATCTTGCTCGTAACTGATTTGATACTATCAGTAATTAGTGGTCCGAGAAATCACTATGAAATTTCATGAAAAATTTCTTGTTCATGATTGTTGGACACTTGCGATATATGTGAACAATATCTAGTCCATGCAAGTATTCTGCTGTTTTCAAATATTTATCCTTAGAAACATTTTTACATCTATTATGAAGTATTTTAAGGTAATCTACAAAAAGTCGAGAACGAAGGTACAATATTGTAAGAATTGGACTCTCATCATTCTATGATGAAAAGCAATCGATTCGTGTGATTTGGCAATATATATGTAATAGATATGACCTGATGAGGGTGACAAAAATGACATCGAAACGTCGTCGTTGATAAACTTATGGCGATTCGCAAGACAGCCGTCATTACATTACTCCCAACAAATTTCTTGTGGTACTTTATGTAAACTGGGCTCATAGAACTTAAATATTGATTCTCCGTGAATAGATTGCCGCTCACGAAAATATGGGATGAAGATGAGATTTTCGGGACAGACTCGTTCGAGGAATAGTTGTTCAACTCATATCTAACACAATTAACTTTTTTCACAGGAAGTAATAGGGTATCTAACTGGAAACCTCTGAAGCCTGGATGTTATACTAAACTCAGGAAGCTAAGATTCCATTATTTCTGAAAAATCGATGAAAATGGAGAGTAAACGGTTTTTGAAGATAATTTTCCAATAAAAACTGATAACTTGTATGTCATACAAGTAATCCCGAGCTCGTCATAGTGACAGTAGCCGTAGTGAGGTTACCATAGTCAACTAATGCGTCCCAAAAGTATTTGATCCGTGATTCCACAGATTCAATTATTGTAAAAGTAATTCCAGGCATTTCCTAAATTCATAACTGAATTTAGAGAGAGAAGTCGAAGTAATCAGAAACGATAAATACTGATTTCTTATTTCACTGCTAGTGTCGACCTCTGCCTTGGTCAGGGTGTCCGAGAAGTCACTATCGAATCACCGCATTATTGAACCAAGTCATCGATCAAATTTTACGTGGCTAATTATTTTCAGGTTCCTGGATCGAGACGATGAAAATAGCCATGAATCTGATAAGTGACATAGTCGTAGGACCACCAAGACATCCGCTGAAATTACTATCCCGCAAAGATATTAAGGCTATGGCTGACGGCTTCAACAAAATTAGAATCAAAGCAGACTCTACTTTTGTAGATCAATTTTTTGAGAAATCGTGAATGAAGTTGTAAAAGTGTTGAATACACCTGCAAAAGACTGCATATATTCTAGAATGCAATGGATACAACTCATTGATCATGATACATGAGTATATAATATCTTCCGTTGTCGATATTCCAACTTGGTGTTGATGGTGTAATATTTTCTATTTGTTCATTACAAAACTGACAATTTGACAATTGAGAGAAGGTTCAGAGCTATCAAATTTGATTGACCACCTAAATATGGCACCTCAAGGCTCCCAGCACTTTTTTTGGAGAAATGAGGCAATGAATGAACAAAAATAAGGAAATGAACAGAAATGAGGAAATGAACAGAATTCATGTTTTATTGTTGCGAAAAAAGAGTTTGTATTTCGTATATCACTGAATGACTGCATCTACAAGTATAGAGTAAAGACATCATTGATTTATCATCATAATTGTGATCAAATAATACATGTATCATCTGATCTCGTATTCATGAGCCCGTGAACTTTTGCTTCAATTCACTTTCACCTACTTCAATATCTATTCAGTAGACTGAAGACATTTTTCAGTTACAACTGGGAAATATTATTTTTATTCATTTAAAACGAACGGTATATGAATGGGAATACAAATTATTATCATCTTCTCATAATCGCAAAAAATTTTCCCTCAAAATATCAATGATGAATCAGCAAATAGAATGCATTACAGCCTGTTATTTTGAATTTCGAATGAGTTTTGAGTAAGATTAACTGCAAATATGTGAAAAACAAATTGGATTAGGAGAGGGAGGGGACGGGCAGCTCCAAATTAGATACTGCAACCTTGTTCATGGATTGCACTCAAATCTGGTGCTGCCTATCTGTGGATTATACGTTTTATAGGTATTATAACGACCTTTAAGAAATTTTACTGAGTATATCCTTTTTCAAGTTGAATATTACACCGGCACACAAAAAAAAGTATCTGTACTTTTGACCAGACCTACTTTTTTAAATGTATTTTGGCACGCTGAATTCGAATCCGAGGTCGGTTAGGCCCGTTTCTATCTTGATTTCGAGAAAATCGTGAAAAATTCGGTGGAAATCGTGGAAATAGCGCAGAATAGCACAATTTTTTCGAAAACAAGACGTAGCCGGGCCAAACCGACCTCGGATTCGGATTCAGCGTGCCAAAATACATGAAGAAAAGTAGGTCTGGTCAAAAGTACAGATAGTTCTTTTTTTTGTGTGTCGGTGTTATCTAATCCAAGAATATGTACACGTGATCAGGCGTGCATGATGCAAATATATTCTTCGTCAAATTCTAACAAATTTCATTCATTACTATGGATCACATATAAAGCAAAATTTTGCCTTACTCTTGACCCACTAGTCAGTCAATTTTGCATGACGTGAATGTCAAGTGTATCGCGTGTACGTAATATTTGTGTCGAATCAACGAGGAAACTTGAAATGACAAAAGTACTTGATTCCTTAACTCATTACAGACAACTATAATTCGGTAAACTATGTATAATAATTCCCTTCAAATTCGAAGCAATTGTGAAACAATGATATTTTTCTGTAAAATATTGAAAATAAAACAGTTTTTGTGCAGACGTGCATGGCATAAGCTCATTTCCCATTCGACTTTAGACATATTTCAGATACGTAGCTCTCTAAACCCCCTCTTTGAAACTTACTATGGTGAGCCTAAACTGGATGAGAGATGGAGTGTTGGGAGTCTGATCATTCCACGCAACACTCGTATAGTCGAGACCGACGGTATCGCTAAGAATTCTAAAAAGGCGCACGTAGGTGTCAATTTTTCGAAAATAGTTGGTGCTTTATTTCAATCAAAAATTAATCATATTAAAGTGAGTGCGGGGCGTTTGAGAGCTGTAAAGTTTTGATAATTTGTGAAACAAGTGAAAAAATCGTGCTTAGAACAATAAGTCTCACAGTTTTGCTCATAGTAGTTTAAGATACCTATGAGAGATTACTTCATCATCGAGGAATATTCTGTCAGTGTATGAATTCTGTTTGATATCAATCGGAATTCAGAGGTAAGAGAAGAATTCCCAGAATTTATACGCAATCTTAGTGATAGAGGACAAGTAGCATTGACTGTAATCTAGATAAAATTCCCCTCTTCTGTTGAAAGTAGTGCTTTGAAATAAGGGGTGGTGTTCCTCTGAATGATTCAATCATTTTCTGGCAGTCGAATGTGTTTTTGAATTATAATAACCATCTCAATACTATCTGTCGAGCCTAGTTATTCTTAATAGTACACGACAAAACACGTCGAAAGAGAACACTGAATGTTAATCATATTTCGGAATTTAAGTTTTCCTTTGTGTCAAGAATTTGGAATTTTTAAAGATTTCCACGACTCTATCAGAGTAACGGAAAGGGTTAGTTTAACTGGATGAATTTGCGATCATGATCAATTTTTGCTATCCAAAAATTCGATAAGTGCACGAGGTTGAAAATTTTGTAAATTTTCTCATTTCCCGATAAAACTTCGAATCTCGGAGGAATCTTGAATCAACCGGCTTCTTTCTCAAATGGAAGCTTGATCCGAGAAATTGTTTGATTGAGGCAAGAAAAGTGAAGAAAGTTATCTTAGTACTGAAAATGGAATCACGAGAGCTAAACAAAATCATGAAGTGAATGTGGCCAACACAACAAAGTAGAGATTTAGAAAGTATAATGAATGAAAAACCCATCTTTTTCATTGTGTTGCCTAACAGAGTTCACCCACGAGAAGACTAGTGTGTAAGATGAATTTTTTTCAAAACAAATTATCAAAGAATTTTGAATAACCGGCATGAAAAATTTATGATTCGCTCAAAGTATGTTGAAGAGAATAACAGAGGTTGCTCATCTCATGCTCGGTATTCAGTATATGAAGTAAGGTCGTGATACAAGTACTTAACATAATTTTCAGAATATCGAGGTAGAAATCCAATATTTGGAATATGGATCACCATGTCTATTACGCTCATGATTTATGTCTAAGAAAATCCCACAGTTGTAAGTCTTCTTATATGAAGCGCATTCCGTTTCTCACATAAGTAACTCAACACTTTAATGAGATTAGCTGATCTGATCATGAGAAATCGAGCTTAAGGAAAGTCAAGCAGCCGTAGATGCACACCTTATGATATCATATTTCTTATGCGTTTGATCGCAGCACGTGCTATGACCGATGGAATAGAATATTAGGTACTCGAGACTCCGAGGCAGTACAATATCACTCATATTATTGGTCAGAATTTTTCCGCAATGGCAAATTCGATTTCTTTAACCCTTACGAGACAGAATCATTTTGTCTGCTCTTTTTTGTCTTTTTCTCTTTCAACAAAAATGTATTATTTGGGTCAAGACGGACGAGACACGTACACTTAAATTACCGATTTTAGAATATTCATTCAAGGTAAGTGTGCCAAATTTGCCCCCACTCGAAATCTCCAAATGTACGCACTTACAGCATTTTCGACAATTCTTTTTTTCATCTTCACGTTTCTAAGAACAAAGATACTGTTTCCCTAATTCCGTTTCTTTTTGTTAATCACTTAAAGCTATGCCTAACTTGAATTGATGCTATCGATATCGACGTACTTTAGCCAATTTTTTTTGACCCTCGTCTCAACTTCGGAATACTTTTCGCAAAATCTCAAAATTCGAATCGAATGGTATATTATTTATCGAGGAATCGAATAGTATATTATTTATCGAGTTGCGGAAAAGACGCTTTTCCGAACGAGGTGCATATGTTACAGTGAAAGCCCAAAATCCGTGATTGCCCGGCATTCACTAGTGAATCCTTAGATTCACTGGTCGAGGCCAGTAAATGCTGACATTCTCTAGTGAAAGTCCGGAATTCGTAGCTGATCTCGTCGCTGAGTTCATGATTCGGGCTTTCACTAGTGATTGTTAGCATCCACTGGCCATCAACCAATGATTGTCAGCATTCACTGCTCTCGACCAGTGATTGTCAGTATTCACTGACCCGGACGACTGAATGACGGAGATTGGAAGAGTTGGGGAATGAAACTCAGATAAAATGTCTGACACATTGTCTTATTATCCCAAGTTTTCGAGGCAAGTTGGATTATGGAAAAATCAAGGTATAGTATTCAATACTCTCTCAACCTTTTCGTATGAACCTCCACTCTGTGGCAACTCCGAAAAGAGTGAGTTTCACTCTTTCGGAGGGAGAATTTTACGCGGGCCCAAGTGAATCTCATTATTTCCGAATTGCCACAAAAAGAGGGTTTCACTCAGAAAGGTTGAGGAAGTATGACCTCTTTATTTGTCACCCATCGAATGAGGTAAGGAGTTCCTGATTTCTAAGCTTCATCTACTGAGGTAGCCATGGCGCACAAAATTGAAAGGACAATTGTGTCAGCATGAGCAGTGTGTCATGAATGATCATAAGTGAAACGTTTATGTCACTCAACTTTTGTCATTAAAAACTATTTTCTATGAGGTATTTCTGAGATGGACAAGTATTTGACAAGAAATCTTATTGACAACTCCTCATTGATGAATAATGGATATTTCTTCATATTCCAACCTGCCTCGAAAACTTGGGATAATAAATGTGTCTAACATTTTATTCGACTTCCATTCCCCAATCCTTCCGTTCTCCGACATTCACTGGTCCGGGTCAGTGAATGCTGACAATCACTAGTGGAAGCCCGAATTATGGACTTAGCGACGAGATCAGCTACGAATTCCGGGCTTTCACTAGTGATTGTCAACATTCACTGGCCTCGACCAGTGAATCTTAGGATTCACTAGTGAATGCCCGGCAATCACGGATTTCGGGCTTTCACGGTAACACATATACTCTTTTCTTGCTGGAAATGGAAGAAATCCCTTTTCAAGCCGTTTTCGCGAAGCGAGGACGGCTCGAAAATGGCGCTTTCTCCGTTGGAAGCAAGAAACTAAATTTTGAGATACTCATGTATTTTTCAGATTTTTTTTCATTTATATCCCTACCGTCAGAAAAATGTGTAATCAAATTTTCTGATACCCTGTATATCTTTTTTCGTAGATTATTGTGCTGAAAGTGTTAAGAATTCAAGAACTTTTCTTAAAATATCAAATGTTTTTTCAAAATTGAAGGAATGTAGGCTAATTTCTACTGGAGTTGCAATAAGCTTCTACGGTTTTTCAATAGTTCTGGCTCATTCAAGCAGTAAAATATCAATAATAGCTGTTTGCATAATGCGTGGCACTTTTGTTGACAGGTAGACAAACTGAACGATTAAACTATTGCAATTACCACGGAATCTCCTGCCTGAGCTGAATCAACATGAAGGTAACTATTGATGCATTACTTTTGAGATAAGATCATAGATGTAATACGTCTATGCACAGTTAATGAGACACTGCATAATGTTTTTTCTCAAACTCTCTTATGCAGCAGGTTGACTTTACTTATCGAGGACTACTCGTGCCTGTATTTACTCCATTCAATAACGATGGGTACGTAATAAATCGTGTATAATTTTTATTTTTATTCCTTTTTTTTACTTATTTTCAACTGAGAATTGTAAAATTTCACCTCGTATCAGAGAACGCAGCTTGAACTTGTCAATAATACCAAGATATGCAGAATATCTCAAGTCAAAAAAAATTACTGGAATTCTGGGTGAGTAGATAAATGTAGAGCGAGTGCTCATTGGAATTTATTAATTGTTTATAAGACGATCATAAGCATCTGAGACGACGACAAATGACTCAAAAAACATTCGATATGACAATAATCACGCTGTGTAATAAAGGTCACATCAGTCAGAGGAATTTCTTTCACAGAGTATTGCTCGCAAAGAGTTCTAAAATATCGTACCATGAAAAATTTGAATAAAGTTTGGTTATTTCAGATATATTTTTGAAAAAAAGTTATCAGCGATTTTAAATAAGTCAAGGGGTTGTTTCACTCATTTTAATTAATTTTTCTAAAAAAAAAAGATAGCACCAGGTTTGCGTGACACAAATCTTGATCAATTTCGGGGAATCATCTTTTTTCGGTGAGAAAAGAAGTTATCTATCCAAGGGTTGTATCCTATGTGGGCTCTTTATCCCGAGAAACAGCTATAAAGATTAGCGTTGCCCATAAGGAACATCTCAAAATGATGTTAGAGTAATTCCACGTGAAAAGAATAGTTGATTGTACATGGCGTTCCAAAATCTCTTCCTCGTAATTTTCCATCGATTCTATACCTCAAATTATGACGAAAAAACGGTCGCTAGGACCCAAAAAAGTTCTTTTGCGTAGCTGGTAAACAAGTTGGTGAAACTTTTGATTTCTTTTTGATGGCAGAAATGCTGATTTTTTCCCACTAAAACTGCTATAGGTCTGAAACAAATTGGGATATTGACATGTGGTTCAACGCATTTGAGAGCTGAGACAAAAACCTATCAAAATATGCCTTGGAATATTTTTTTGGAGGTGATTGGTTTTATATATGGAGGATTCAATGAAAATCACTATTTAATTTTTTTCTCAAAAACCCAGTCTTAAAAAAATTCTGAGAACACATACTTCTATGTAAAATGTGAAGTTCTTCACGAAAAGGAATGTTTTAATCTGGGTTCTGCGATCCCCAGTGAGTTTTGAGCGAATTTTGTGATTTTCCGACCAATCAGAACTCGGCGATTTTCTGCGCATGCGCGTCATTGTACGGGATTCAAACCTCACGCAATCGATAGCCCGTGAAATTTCCTTCCATTTGACCACTGGTAAAGTTCATTTTCACGTTTCTAGAGCTGAGCTATGACATTTGAAAGGGAATTAGGATGGTCTGCGGAATCTGCGTCAGTTATTCGCCAGATATAGTCTCAGACCGGGGGTTCTGACCAATGGTTACAAGTTAGGATTTGAGGTTACATTTGAGAGAGTAAATCTTTTTGTTCTATAGGGACACTTAGAACTCTGGTTCTACAGCACCAAAATGAACTTTACCAGTAGTCATTTTGAGGGAAATTTTGCGGGTTATCGATTGAGCGAGGTTTCAAGAACGTAAAATTACGCGCATGCGCAGAAATCAGTCGAGTTCTCATATCAAATCGCAAAAAATTGCTCAAAACTCAATGGGGAGTGCAAAACCCAGATTGAAACATTTTTTTCGTGAAGAACATCAAATTTTGGGTCGAAATATGTGTTTTCAGAATTTTTTCGAGAATGGGTTTTTGAGAAAAAATTAAATAGTGATTTCTATGGAATCCCTCATATAGAAGACTAATTACCTCCAAAAAAATATTCCAAGGCATACTTTGATAGGTTTTTGTCTCAGCTTTCAAATGCGCTCAACCACATGTCAATATCTTATTTTGTTTCAGACCTATAACAGTTTTAAGGGGGAAAAATCAGCAATTCTTTCACCAGAAAAAAATAAACGAAAGTTTCAACAACTTGCTTACCAGCTACTTACGCAAAAAATTTTTCTTGGGTCCTAGCGACCGTTTTTTCGTCATAATTTGAGATATAGAATCGATGGAAAATTACGAAGAAGAGGTTCTGGAATGCCATGTACAATCGACCATTATTTTCACGTGGAATTACTCATTAAATAGATATGCGTTAGTGACACTAATCTGTCAAGCTGTATATGGGGGCACGAGGCTCATTGGAGTAAACCCTTGGAAAAACCTTTATTTCTCACCGGAACAAAATGATTTTCTAGAGTTTCTTCGATATGCGTGTTCTGCAGTCCTGGTACTCTCCTTGTAGAATTAATATGTCCAAATTCTCTACTTTGATTGTCTATTCCTTCTTGTACAGATATATGAACTGATCGAAATATTTTTCATAGACTTAGTGTGTCATTCACAGCCACCCAGAGACTCATATAGAGGTTATTCGGAAATTCATCAATTCGTCAACGGAAGATTAGTTTCCTGGAAATATTATTCTGTACATTTCGTGCCTTCAGAGTCTTTCTCAATCGTTTGAGGAACCAATAATTTCGTCACCCGAAGATCAACTTCATGAAGATGTTCTATGCCGAGAAACTCCTTCACCCGAAGATTCAACCTTTTTGCACACGCGAACTCATTCATGAAACATACTGTTAATAACTTGAAGCGACGTAACGAATCTGCCAGGTTCACTGCGATGGGCCGCGCCAGGGAGGCCCTGCTCACTAAGAGTGTCCACATGAGTGGCTATGCCCGAAAATGACATTCGTGATAACTTTAGTAGGATATGGACATCTAATAGATTTGAAAAAAGTTCTCAAAAATCTGTGACGGCGCAAGGGATGAATTTTGATAGCAATGAACTTTGTACAAAAATGGAAGAAACCGAAATTTTTCAATGTTGTAATTTTGCTACTTCTCGTCATTTTACAGCTAGTTATTGACTTTTTCCGTCTAAGAAGATTGTTGCAAAGCTGGGGGGGGGGTGGGGTCCAAAGTGAGCGGGTTAGATTTTCACCAACTCGCACTTGCTCGAAAGATGATTTGAGTAACAACCTATCATGATGATTTACTTTGCCAAAGACAGAATTCACCACCCTAGAGACGGATTTGATAAATTACGGGAAACCAATCCACTATCAAAACAATCACGAAAAGTCGGCCTCGCAGTGAATGTGTAAACTCCTATTCTCTAAACCAAATTCACATAAAAACTTCTGACATGAATCATCAAATCACCTGATGATTACGCAAACTCAAAAGGAAAAATCCATAAAATCCCATCGAATTCACCAGAAGGAGAATAGAATCACTCAAATCGGGGTTTGTGAATATTAGTGAATATAGTTTTTGAAAAGTTTCTCGATGAAAGTTTGACAACCAAATACAATGCGTAAGCTCATTCGGATCTTCATCTTTTCCGAGCGTTTATCTCTTCGAAATAGATATGTCATTTCACTTGCGGTGATAACTCTATTAGCCATAATAACGTAAACGGACAACTTTGAAGTCAATGGTAGCACTGGAGAGGGAACTCTATTGAGCATCGAAGAAAGGAGAAACGTTGCAGAAGCCTGGGCAAATGCTGTCAAGAAAACCAATCAACATCTTATGATTCAAGTTGGTGGAACGTCGTTGAATTGTGTTAAGGCGCTCGTAAGTCAACTTCATTTCTTTCCTTTAGCTATAACGTTGCTTGGGAAGTCAGAAAAAATACATACAATGGTTTTACTAACGCCAGTGGCGCAATCCGCTTTAGACATGGCTAATCAGTATAATTATGCAGAATATTTAGACTTTTTTGAAGATTATTATGATCCGCAAAGAGAAAGATTGGTAATTGAAATTGAGTTTCTTTTGAATGTACGTCGTTCACTTTTCTCGACCAGTTATGTAAGCCGTCGTGCTAAGATTTCTCAAGAAATTTGAAATCTTAGTTACACAATGTTTTGAGGGTATATATGTCGCAGGCTCTTGGTGAAATCAGCCTTTTCATGAAAATCCTAGGCTCTTCATGAAGAGCCGGCCAATCGTGTCAGCGCTCATCCCTTTCACTTTCTTACACCATCGGCCTAGCCTTTTCGCGAAAAGGCTGACTCGGCCAGCCTTTTCGTGAAAAGGCCAAGTCGGGTTGGGCTCTTGGTGTACAGCTGGGTGGAACCGCTATTGCCGTCGAGCAAAGTCAACGTCGCGATCCAAGGCGTCGTACCAACTTATCTTTTGGAACCATATTTAGTTGATCATATGTCGATTGGTGATATCTTTACGATTGAACATTGACTTTTATATTAATATCCCCTATCTATGATGAATACTTCGATATGAATTAATCAACTGTCAAATAAATAATATTCTCCGACTGTACATGAATAGATTTTGTCTCACATACCCTTACGATAATAATTACCGGTTATACCACCCGGTCCCATACCCGCGGGGACATCCCTGGGGATTTCTTCGCGGGATTTGGACCCAGCAAAATTCCTGTGGAACAACCACGGGGATTCCCGCGTTAATTTCGTCGATTTTGTTTCTTAACAAAAAATTTCCAAGTCCAATCTTCACCGGTCAATGTACGGATATCAACGCGGGAATCCCCGTGGTTGTTCCACAGGAATTTTGCTGGGTCCAAATCCCGCGAAGAAATCCCCAGGGATGTCCCCGCGGGTATGGGACCGGGTGGTATAACCGGTAATTATTATCGTAAGGGTATGTGAGACAAAATCTATTCATGTACAGTCGGAGAATATTATTTATTTGACAGTTGATTAATTCATATCGAAGTATTCATCATAGATAGGGGATATTAATATAAAAGTCAATGTTCAATCGTAAAGATATCACCAATCGACATATGATCAACTAAATATGGTTCCAAAAGATAAGTTGGTACGACGCCTTGGATCGCGACGTTGACTTTGCTCGACGGCAATAGCGGTTCCACCCAGCTGTACACCAAGAGCCCAACCCGACTTGGCCTTTTCACGAAAAGGCTGGCCGAGTCAGCCTTTTCGCGAAAAGGCTAGGCCGATGGTGTAAGAAAGTGAAAGGGATGAGCGCTGACACGATTGGCCGGCTCTTCATGAAGAGCCTAGGATTTTCATGAAAAGGCTGATTTCACCAAGAGCCTGCGACATATATACTCTGGAAACTCATGAACCGTTGGTAGATCTCAAAGATGCCACGAAATAGCTGTTCAGGGCTGTAGATAAGATGTACGACTCGTGAATGCGACCCCTAAAAAGCATGAGATATTGACGAGATTCAACATAGTGTCTATCGGTCTTGGAAAAAGAGGGGAGGGGACTATAGTTCCACCAATCGGTGGATTCTCTGCTTTTCTGAATTACCTAACTCAAAGATGGTTGTCTTTCGAACATATATTTTTCCGTATTGACCCTAATATCACCGTCATGCTCTTGTTGGATTTCTAATCAAGTTTCTTTTGTCTTGGAACGTTTTTCTACTCATGGGTCTCTTTTCAGGCAGCTCACGCAGAAAGTTTGGGTGCCGATTCGATTCTGTGCCTACCCGAGTTGTACTTCAAACCTTCAAATGCAGACGAGCTAATAGATTATTTGAAATTAGTTGGCGAAGCAGCTCCAAAAACGCCATTATTATATTACGACTTCCCCAGAGCTACGGGCGTGAATGGTGAGTTTGATTTTTTACTTTTTTTGGAGATTCAACAGATTTAATTTGGACACGATTGCTTAATTTCGTAATCTGATTCTATGTCACAGTCGATCTGCGAAAAATGTTCAACTCGATCGGCGACAAAGTACCAACTTTTGTGGGAGTGAAAACAGATATTGAAAGGGGTATTCAGGCGCGACAGGCAAAAAAAGACTTTAGGATATTCCTGGCTGGGGATATGGTGAGTTTTGAGTCATTGATATTCTGATCCAGTTCAAATTTTCACATCAAAATATTCTTGGTTGCAGATGATGATTGCAGGCTGTGTGGCTGCTTTTGATTCGTTCGTCATGACATGTCTCAACTTTATTCCAGAAGCTGCTTCTGAACTTCTCGAATTCGAAAAAGGAAGAAGTAATCTGACCAAAGCTCGAGAAAGTCAGGACTTTATCAACACAGTTGTCAGCAACGTAACTGCGTATGGTAAGGTTTCGGTTTAGATATGGTTAACTAATCTCAGGAATATCAAGCAAAAATTTATTCGAAAATTTTCACAGTTAATGGTAAACCCGAGATTATTCCAGGGATTCATAACGGGGCTCCAAAAATGACTTTGATATAAAAATTAACGCCAAATCGGTGAGGTATTCTACCACAGTATAAACATTACCTCATCTTTTCCTTGGTCTCTCAATTACTGTATAGCGGGGATATTTTGGGTTAAGGTAGTTGTACACTAAAATGCAAAATATACCAGAATGTCACCAAAGTCGGTGAGGATTTAGTTCAAGTGTTAATGAACATCTGTGCAAAATTTCAAGATGATTGACCGTTTTGTTTCAGAGTGGTAGTCATCAGAATTCGTCACTTTTAGCATGGCGCTCATG
This sequence comes from Eretmocerus hayati, assembly GCA_029851415.1. NCBI lineage: Eukaryota > Metazoa > Arthropoda > Insecta > Hymenoptera > Aphelinidae > Eretmocerus > Eretmocerus hayati. The sequence continues at coordinate 7,441,823 of CM056744.1, forward strand.
CGGGATCGTCGACTCCCATATAAATGCAATGTTAAAAGTGGCGGGTTTTTGATGGCTACCACTCCGAAACAAAACGGTCAATCATTCTGAAATTTTGCACAGGTGTTCATCAACACTTGAACTAAATCCTCCGCGACTTTGGTGATTTTCTGGTATACATTATTTTTTTCCCTCAATGGATACCTCCTATTAGCGGACACCTCTCAATAACGGACAATTTTTTGCGACCAGCAGAAGTATAATCACAGAAATGAACCTCTGATTAGCGGACACCTCCAGATAGCGGACAGTTTTGATGCAACCAGAGTTGTCAGTGCGACCGGAAATTTCACTGTATTTTCAGCTTTAGTGTACAACTACCTTAAGGCCATGCGGTAGCCGTGCAAGCTAAATTTTGTTCCAAGAATACTCAAATTCTCTTGCGATTTGGGCTAAACGACGAGTTATGCCACACTTGTTATCATCCAACTTGAATGGCTCAACTCGTCGTTTAGCCCAAATCGCAAGAGAATTTGAGTATTCTTGGAACAAAAATGTGGGTATATTATAGGTTAGGATGTCCAGGCGCCCAATGGTGCCCACTTTTCTGCAATAATCTAATGATTTGGGCTGAACATTGAGTTGTCGAGAATAAATCGGATGTTAACAATAACTATACAACTCATCTCAAACTTTGTACCATAAAATTTTTCACATAAGTGGTGAATGGAACTTTACGGCCGTGCTGCACGGCTACTGCATGCCCTTAACTGATCACACCTCGCCTCAAGGTGCGATAGGTGTCAAAACAGTACCTGCAAAATCCTACTATGGGGTGCTTATCGGGAGCTCTTACACATTAAGAATCCGTTTTCGCCTAAACGTATCGATTAATATTTGAAAATGGCGAGTAAATTGATTTTTCTCTATATAATTAGCAGAGGATGAAAATTATCAGTTGGGCTATATAAAAAAACGTATTTCTTCTATAACTCGAGAAGTATCCATTTTATTGGGAAACGTGTGGGTGGAGTAACGGTTTGTAGAACTTTCTAAGATTTACGAAAAAGGTGTTATAACAATTCGTCGAATGATGCATCCATCTCGAGATACAAGGCATTCTTGTTCGAATGTCATGGTTTATGCAATATTCTCATCATTACATCATTTTATATTTTTAGCACGTCCAGGGAAGCGGGAAGATTTTACAGAGCTTCTCCCTCGTATTTTTATCGAATTGATCCAAAGAAGTGGTCTAGAAAATCTCCCGGCTTGGCCAAAAGTGCTGGATTTATGGAATATAGAGTATGACGTATAGTGAAAATATTGCAAAAACCGCAAAATTCGAACAATGATGTCTAAAAACCAAAATTGGACGCGTTACTCAAAGAATTGTCAAGTTACTCTTCGAGTGAGGTCTTAGAGAAAATTACTCGACTCATTTTCCGATTAAATGAATTTTTCTCGAGTTACAGAATAAATACGTTGTTTTATAGCCCAACTGATACTTGTCATTCCATGCTAATTATATTGCGAAAAATCAATTTGCTCGCCATTGAAATATATGAACCGTTACGATTTTGTGTAAGAACTCCCAAGAAGCACCCCATACTCGGATTCTGCAGGCACTTTTCGACACCTATCGCACCGTAAGGCAAAGTGAGTGATAATATCCCATATGGTCATGAATTGTTGCCACACAGAAACTTATAGATATTCCGCACGAGCATCCTACAGTTTATGTATGAGTCAGCAGTATTTCATTGGGAGGGCCTTACAAGGAGTAAGGGAGGGGGTGTCCAAAATTATGAAATCCTCCCTTTCGTAATTGGTAGACGGTCCCTAAAGAAAAGTGATACAGATATGTGTAAAATCACTATAATTTTTCAGGTGCCTGGATCGAGACGATGAAAATAGCCATGAGTTTAATAAGCGGCATCGTCGTAGGACCACCACGACATCCACTCAAGTTGCTATCCCGTAAAGATATTGAGGCTATGACTGATGGTTTTCATCAAATTGGACTGAGAATTAATGCTGATTTTGTGAATCAACTGTACAAAAAATCATGAATGCAATAGTGTAAGAATTTTGAATACTTTTTGATAGATATAATATCTTAGAATGTTGTGATGTCACGCGTAAGAAATCATCTAACCAGATCTACTTTGGTATCTTGTCAAAAACAGCGAAGTAACACAAAAACTGGAAATTAACATTCAACGTGGTTTGATGAGATGATGATAGTGGTTTTTATTGATATCAATTACATCTTAACAAGCAATAGTCCCATCTCTAGATCTCAACAAATTTCTAGAAAGATGTTTATCAAACAATTTCTGCCATTATTCATTTCACCATAGATTCAATGGAATAAATATCTGAACTAATTCAAGATCAAAGTGCCTAGGAATGGATAGAATACACTACCGGTCAAAAGTTTAAGCTCACCCAAATTTTTTTTTTTTCAATTTTGTGAGTTGAACTACTCGGCTCTATTTGACCGTAGAGGACTCTTCCGGAGCTCATTTTGAAGGGGTTTTCACGTACTTTAAGATGGCATTATTCATTTTTATCCGTACGGATCGGGATCTTTCCAATTTGAGCTTGGAAAAGTGTCAATTTCAACGATTTTTGGGAGAATCTTTTGGCTCGTGCCAATTTGAGCCACATGAATGTTTCAATATGGAAGTTGGAGGTTACAAAATTACCAGTCTAGAGCTTCAAAATCCGTTTTTGAACATCCCTCTACGCCACTTCCAGTTCGAGCTATGACACTTTCTCTGAGGGGACGTTTCTCGCAAAAAATAGCACTCCAATTCGAGAGAGATACAGAGACGCATTTTTATGAAGTATAATCACCATTTCTGTCATCTTTTATCTATATCTTGATTGAGGTCACGAGAAACCTTTGAAATATGCCCCAAAAAGTGAATTTTCTCGTCATTTTTGAATCCAGGCGCTAGTTTTTGCGAAAAATCTTCCCTCAGAGAAAGTGTCATAGCTCGGACTGGAAGTGGCGCAGAGGGACGTTCAAAAATGGATTTTGAAGCTCTAGACTGTTACTTTTGTATCCCACAACTCCCATAGTGGAACATTCATGTGGCTCAAATTGGCAGGAGCCAAAAGATTCTCTCAAAAATCGTTGAAATTGACACTTTTCCAAGCTCAAATCGGAAAGATCCCGATCCGTAAGGATAAAAATGAATAGTGCCATCTTGAAATACGCGAAAAAACCTTCAAAATGAGCTCCGGAAGAGTCCTCTACGGTCGAATAGAGCCGAGTAGTTCAACTCACAAAATTAAAAAAAAAATTTTTGGGTGAGCTTAAACTTTTGACCGGTAGTGTATATGAAAAAAATCTCAGAAACTCTTGACTCTTGACATCCAAAAGTGAAATAGCGGCAAAAGTTGATGCGTAAATAGCTTCACTGAAGATATAAAGAACATGATTGTACGTGTGGACGCGCTATAAGGAAACGCTAAAAAAAAACTTTCATTTCAAATGCATTGAGAGTTTCATCGGATTTTGGTGCATTTTTGCCGATTTTCAGGCCATATAGCCTTCACCTCTAAGTGAGTTGCATCAAATCGCTTCTGAGCTGTTATCTAGCGGAATAAGATTCGATATATTGAGGCTTTTTCGGATGAACTTGTGAAGTATTTTTTTAGACTGCTTTCTGAGACCTAGCAGATGTACGTCCCTGGAAAAAGGTGAAAATATACCACGAGTAACACTGATTTCTCCGGTTCAAACGCGATTCCTTGACTTTCCCGTTGATGTACGTGGATCTGCAAGAGGTCATTCTCTTTGTTTTCACGTGAAGAACGCGAGAAACTTATCTCATAGAGTCCCTATGTAAGAACAGGAATAATGATTTTTTCTTATCAAAACGGAGTGACAGGCCGTCCAACGCATATCATAGCTGTGTACATCGATGTAACTTTTTTCATAACTGTCTGGGCTTTTATTCAAATGCATACGTTATTGTAGAGACTGGGAGGAATTTGATGAGATACTACGAGAAGAATAACTCAATCAAAACGTTTTCTAATTTTCTTCAATCAATATATTTTCCAATCCCAACACCGATCGGCCGATCTCTTCGAGAAGCACGATCTCATACCTCACCGCAGAATATTTTTTTATGAAAGCATTTTTATTGACTGTAGAGCCGAGCTTTTGTCGTATGGGAGACTCCTACGCACTGAAAATTTTGCGTAATTCAACAGGAACAAGAAAAATCTAAGTTTAGAGCAGAAAAACTGTGCAAAAGTGTCGATGATGCTATATCATCAGGCATAAATTTACTTGTTATAAGCTAATGCGAAGGATAAAATTCTCTTGTACGAAGCTAAAAATTAATTGCGTAGTCACATGATTATCAAAAGACCTTTAGTGATTCATCCATTTGACATCAAAGTTTTGTCGCTAAATATTGAAGTACAGAAACTTTGAATATAAGAAAAAATGGCACTGATTCATAATGCGTTGGTTTGTTGTTACCGTAAAAAATAAGGTAATGCGAGCTCGCTCGAGATTTTCCCGAGAATTTTCCTCATACAGTTGAGCGAGATACTTGAGGAAATTGCATGGTACTCGTTGATAATAATTTATGACTCAATGACCGAATGCAAAATTTTATTATGTAAGGTAAGTGTACCCAACTTGCCCCCCATTAAGCCATTTTCTTAATAACTCTAGTCCATCTCAATATTTCCGCACTACGTATTTTAGCTCATTTTAAAGCTTGTCTCAAGACCTTCGAAGTGATTGAAAGTGCAGTTAATTTCGATAAACTAGAGCCGAGCTGTTACAGTTTTACCAAAATCTGATTTTTGAGAGTTCACAAAAGTGTGTACCCAACTTGCCCCCATCATTTGAAACAATGTGAATCTAATAAATGAGATAAAATTGTTTTAATCCGTATTCATTGTCGTGCAACCTCATTCGGAAACTTTTGCCGATCCAAAACATTATTTCCAACCCATCTTGATGCGATAAATACGTTCCAAAAAGGTGGAAAAATCGTACTCCACGAGTTTTAGAGATAACTATATGTGGGCATGTTGGGTACACTTCGATGTTGGCCTTCTTGTTTTACAAACCATCTCCGTATTTTATACATGTGATTGCTCTAGATCGGACTTTTGCGACTCCAAAGAGCGAGGTTTGAAGGTCTTGAAACGAGAAATCGAATGCGCCAAAACGCGTTGAGATTGGTCTAACCCAAAAAATTTGGCACCGGTTTTACTGAAGGCAATTTTCTCAGTAATTTTTCAGTTCTGCAATCACGAAAGATGAACAATCCATTTTTAATTCACTAGAGAACGCAGAAATGATTCAGGTTGGATCTAAACCACTTATTTATTCATATTCTAACATAACAAACGTAGAAAAAATTGCGGGAAGGTCAGCGAGTGCCCATTCCTGAGATCGGTATGTGGGGGCAAGTTGGGTACACTTACCTTATTTCAAGCCTGATTGAGCAACACGGTCAGCGCCGGATTTATACAAATAAGTTGTGTGGGCCAGGGCGTACAAGCCCCTATGATTTTAGTTAATTTGAGATTAGAGGGGCCCCACCATGTTGTGAAAATTTTTCAATGGTGGCACGGGCGAAAAATTCTCCCGAAAAAAAATTATCCCTAAAACCCAGGAAGTTCGAACCAAAAGAGTTCTGGCCAAGTTCAATTAAGAACAATCTGTCTTGAAAACTCACTAGAATTCAGAAGGAACTAGTTCAGGACCGATTTGAAAACCGTGTGAGAATCTTTGCGAAGAGAATGCCTGGTCAATTAGTTCCAAACATTTCCCAAAACTAGCACTTTGAGAGTACCAGTTAAAGAATAATTATGTCCGAGACTTTCTTGAGCATAAAACCGTCAAAGATAGCAAATCGACGTAACACTCGAGTGGGTAATTAATGAGTTGAGGCATCACGCGTAATCATGAGTATAATGTTACTTGATAAAATCAAACAAACTCAACGAGCTACTTAGGTTTTTTTTCATACATCATTAGGCGACGTATAATCCCAGTAAGTACCTCAGTTCTCGCCGGACATTTCTCGTCAATTTATATAAGATCGCATATTTCCCTATTGGTCTTGTCCCAGCTGACGATGTCTGATTTTTCTCACCTTATAAATATATGATAATAGTTCAAAGCGATCCAAAGGTCAGCCTATTACAGAAACTAGGAGGAATGAGATCAGTTAGATAACGATTCTTTCAAAATAGTAATTTATTATTATAAAAATTGAGAATCTGAATGACTATTGAGAACAAGCATAAATATTTGATAAAACAATAGAGTTTCATAAGTATTTGGTAGCTATAAATCATCAACAGGGTGAATCCGTGCAACTTAGAATTATGTTCAATTTTGTAAAAATGGTTCAGATCCGGGTATGAGGTCAATCTTATCATTTACTTTTTGTACAGGGCACAACAAATTTTTTTTTTTTTTTTTTTCATAACATATGACGAATTACATTCTGACATTACATTAGTACCATGTAATATATCATAGCAAGCCAAAAGTTACCTTCCGAAAAGGACTTGACGGGCAGCATAGATGAGTCAACGTTCATAAGTCTGGAGATGTTAAAATATTTCATTCAAAAGAATTACGTATAATCGTATAATACGAGCACCTAAAAAATTATGAGATAACGCTGTAATGAAAATGTATCAAAATTGAGAATGGACTTTACTTTCGACTTATTCCCACACGTTGTCACAATCTCACATTGGCTAGAGATCGGATTGACATACGGTAAATGCGATCATCTAAAAGACTTCATCTTATATTCATAAGAACTAATATCATGATTGAATGTCAGATTAATTTTCTATTTCTCATTAATAGAGTTGATGACAACGTTGGAAAATTGATTAAGATTACTACCGTAGTATTTCACGGCAAGATCTCACGATATTAATGTTTAAAATATGCAAATCCTGATGAAGCATTTGCTTGGTTCTCAGGTGAGATACAATCATTATCAGGTAGGTATACCCAACATGCTCCTCTTTCAGCTGCTTTGCCAATAGTTTTGGCTCATTTAAATATTTCCAAATGACCATAAGCACATTTTGAAACTCGTTTTAGAACCTTTAAAATGAGCTGAAATAGGTTTAATTCTGACTAACCCAGTCTAACTAAGCCAGTCTATCACAATTTTTCCGAAAAATGATTTTTCGCGAGTATGCGAGAGGCTGTACCCAACATGCTCTCGTAACAATATGAATCGGTGATGAAATCTGCGAAATCACTTTCATCGCCAAGCAACCACTTATTGACATTCATATTTCACAAGTTATCTCCTTATTTTGTGTATAGAATTGCTGTAGATCCGAGTTTTGTAATGTTAAGAAAAAGGTTTTTAGAGGTCTCGAAAGAAAATTTTGGCATCAGTTTTACTGAACGCTATTCCTCGAGCGATTTCTCAGCTGTGAAACCGCGAAATTTGATGAAATTACTTCAAATCTCCTGGAGAATGATGAAGAAATCCGGGGTCGATTTAAACCATTAATTTTCTTATATTTTAACATGTCATAGCAAAAGATATGAAACAACTGCGGAAGGTCAACTAACGCACATTCAGAATTCAGCCTTTAGGTGCATGTTGAGTACAGAGGACATGTTTGGTACTCTTACCTTACATTGTAATGTCTCAAGCTATTACTCGGACATTTTTCACAGTGTAATCTTTCCTCGTCTACACGAGAAACCAACGAATCTGTTGATCGGAAAATTCCGATACCCACAAAGATTGAAAGACAAGAAGTTGATGATCAACATGTAATTATTTCGGTACAGATTCCTGGGTCGTTGAACCATTAGTATATTCCGCCCTGTGAGAGTAATGTACAAATACTTTCCGGTATCATCCAATAATGCGCTCGCGTTTATGACAGATGTATTAGTATCAATATCTACTGGAGTCGTCCAGAACTAAGAGATGTGACATTTTGTCATCTTTCTTCATTACATGAAAAATTTTCAGATCAAGTCAAAATTTGGAATCATGCCAGCAATTTTGTTCATTCGTTTCTTTACGCATTGATAGATGAACGTGCGTGAAATTCGAACGTCGGGTGTCTGCTCCCGATCCCAAAAACCGACTTTCTGGATGCATTCAATGCCATGAATTGACTATCCATTTCATTTGCTCAGTTCCGTCTCTTATATTTACATAAATACATCACGTACAAAAGTGTTCCTTGAATGGATGGTCAGATGAAGCTCTTTTCATGGAATTGATATTACTCAAGGTGTATGTTGATAGCATGCACCATATTCGAAATGTAATACTGATTACCAAATATTCTCTTGGAGAGAAACACGATTTTCTTCAAATTTTAGGCTTTGCCGTGAATTTGTTCTTATTCAAACGGTAAATTGGCCGCAGAAGTCATGGAAGTCAGGTGGTGTAGAGACACATTGATTACCATCATAAATCGACCTTAATGTAGCGAAACCAGCACTCATCAATAGAATCGCACTTCAAATACGATCATGCAGCGACCTTAATGTCATGTGCGTAGTACTCATCATCAGTAAAGTCCGGATACGACATCGGTAACCTTACCACGTAAATGATTTGTGTTTGTCACCTGTCTATGTACATTTCTTGCTGCTAACTGTTGCGGGTGTACGTTTCCCGAATACTTTCCAGCATTAAATCTATTTTTGCCAAAACCCAAAACATCATGAGTTCTACCAGCAAACAGTCTTGAATCTTCTTGATGATGTCTTTGTTGTTGTGATGGCTTACGGTTATCAAGAAAGCTGGTGTATTTGCCATGAGCGCGATATCTCAAATCGTGTTCAGGCCTGTCTTCGCTGGCGGACCTGCGTAGTCTGTCAAGACTCTTAGCAAGATGGCGGCTGGTCTGGTGAAATGATTCGGATCTGCGTAGTTGATTGCGTTCATCATCCAGACAGCTACTAAGGCTTTCAAATTTGCGGATCTGTTCGCTGACACTAGCTGATTCGTCTCGACTTTGATGTACGTGTTCCTGGCTTTGACAACGACGCAAATATTTTCTACGCTCTGTGCGACGCTGTACTGTATTGGAGCAACGTGAGTATTGTCGTGAACCTAAAGAATTGCTTTGTTGATGCTGATCAGTATAGTTGGTTTTGATCGTCATTGATTCTGGCGGTTGAGCTGAAATCCGTTCATCCAGTATTGTTTCAGAGATTTCAAAGTCGGCTAGACTTTCGAGTTTGCGTTCACCACTACTAAGACTGCGTCTACGCTTATAATCACCTAGAATGAGATTAGAGAGTTAGTCAATGCGGATTATAAATACTTCACTCATCAGAAGAGCATCATCGGCGAATAAATTAAAAATCTGTATGCACAAGAGAGTTTGGATGTTCTGGGTTGAAACACAGTTAGATGGATCATTTAGTGGAATGCCTCAACTGGTGTTAGTTTTAGTGCATCTAGAGAGCTAGCTTAGGATCTTTGGTGTTTGATCGTCTTGCAACTAACGCTGTCAAAGGCTGTAGTCAGCTTTGCGAGTAAGCGTCGATGCTCGATCGAGTTATGATGAGAAGTGAGATCTATCTGGTCTAATTGAAGATATTTGCTTTGATTTCAAATTAGGTACTGCCATACAGATATTTTGAGTGCAAAAATCTTACCTTGAGTTCCATCACCGCGGAATAATTTTGGAGGTGTGTGGTAGTTGAGCTTTGAAGCACTTAGCAAAGAATCGCTGTCGTCATCAAGAATGAGTAAATCTTCTTCATGTTCTGAATCAACCGCTGCCTCTAGAACTGGCAGGTGATGTTGTTGGAGAAATATCGAACCAGTACCATTAATCAAGCAGAGGGGCGCTCGTTTTGGTGGTTGTGGATGAATTATTGCTGGTACAATGGCGGACTCCTTATCGTCGTCTTCGTTTGTATTTGTATCCCTGGAACAGGTTACACAAGCAGATGATAAACCATGCCTTGGATATGGATGATACATCATTCTATAATTCTATGATGCCGAGAAAGTCTGTACTTGAGATCTCTAATAGTTTGATCATAACCAAGACCGACATATTTGGAGATACGTGTCAACACATGCCCCGCTGCATGTCCTATTATACGTCCTGAACGGGATCTCAACAAAGATGCAGGAGAATTTAATCACTGTGAAATTCTCCAATTTCGGCAATGCACGTTGTAATCGAAGTGATACTCTAAGGTAATATGGTACGAGTAAAAACCAGAATCTGAGAAATTTTTGTTGATGAACTGAGATAGAAATTTGGTAATGGATCGCCAGAAGAATTTGATAAGGAATCCCTGTATACCATTACGTTCAATCTCGATGGGGAAATCAAAAACGCCCTACCGGTACGTTGAAATCTTATGAACATACTTCCAAACACGAACTATATCTCAGAATTGCTTGAAATAAAGACTCAAGACTGACCGAAAAATGATCCGCGAAAAAGGATAACGCGAGTGTCGGGGAGTTTACTCACAAATTTTCTAAGCGATCCATGAATGGATCCAAGCAAGATCCTCTGAAGAATCCATCACAGAATTTTTCAAGAGAAGAATTACATACTTGTTCGTGTGTTGTGGTCCTGGCACAACTATTTTGAGGCCAGCTACAACGCCGAGGTCGCGGTCTATCCTGGCACACTCCTCGGTATTTCTCAAACACTCTCTTGCTCGACTTGGCTGGTATTGTTGTTGCTGCGTTACGCTCTTCTCTTTTGTGATAACTTTGGTAGTATCTCGTTTATTCGCCGTAGTCGCATCTTGCTGAAGCTTTTTCCAATCGTGTAGTTCGTCTTCGGCATCTTTGACAATGGTTCGTAGTTCTTCGATTACGTCGTCAATTGTCGTCTCTGCGTCTCCATTGTCAACTACTGCTCCATCTTCGGGACTGCTTGAACGCTCTGAGAAGCTGATTCCTTCATCCTCGGCGCCGGATGACACCTTCTTTTCAGCTTCTACTCGTGAATTCTGCAAGAATTATACATTCAGTATTGGTTTTGACCATGTTGAAAGATGAGATACAGACATCTTTGAAATATTTTTGGATGTAATTGTCGGGAAGGTCCAAATCGAGTTTGTAGTTAATTATCGAGCCATAACCTCAATTCTATTTCATTGGAATTTGGTGACTAAGACGTTGGTATGAATAAATGATGCGATTACTCTGTTTTTGATGCGCTGATGATGATTCTCTTACACGATCGTATCAAAATGAAGCAGCAAAAATCGGAGAGATTTGACTTCAAGGTGGCTAGTCGTGGACTTCCAGGTTTTTTCTCATAGAAAAATCACAAGACACTCACTTTGTGTATTTCCTCCTTTTTACGGTGGTCAACTTTTTTATCCTCGATTGTGGATGGTTGTTGGACTTGTTGTTGTTTCCTGTTATTGTACTCATTGCGTCGTTCCAATTGCATTTTGTGCAACTGACGTTGTAAAGCGGTCACTTTCTTGCTCAGCACTCGGCAAGTCTCCTCTGCTCTTCTCGCTCTGCCTTGCAACGCTTCTACATCGATACAATGTCTCGACCATTTGTGTACCTCCTCCCGCAAAAGCTCTGTCAATGGTTCCTCTTCGTCCGCAAACTTGAGCCACTCTTGGAGTGCACGCGGCTCTAGTCCAGCTTCGCATACTTCAGCCTGTCGAACATGAAATATTGAAAACATTATAGTTAACCAAAATTTTCACAAATCGTGAAATGTATCATTGCCTCCTCACAAGACCGATGGCTTTTTCCAATCACGTTAGATGACTTGCACTGAGATAACAAGATCTACAAGTTTCATGGCTGTGACAGAAGAAAAGTGTATTCATAAAATACTGAATATGATTTCAGAGTATTTACGATGTATAATATGTCCAATTAATTATGTAATTAGAGCGAGATCTTCACTATGTAATTTATTACTAGTACAACCATCTGGATCAAAAATGAATATTTTCAAGAACTATCGAGAGCGTCAGTTATTTCTCATTCTCACCTGAATGTACAGTTTGGTTTGAGCTCGTGATGCAGAAGCCACAAAGGCGTTGAGAAAAGAGACACCAGCAAGCCGAAGCACAGGAGCGGCTTTGGGTGCCAGTAGTGCTCCTGCAAGGAAACGAAATCTCCCGCCCTCGCCAAAACGTAACCTCAAAGTCGATACTGCTTCAGAAACAGCTGCGTGGCCTCCAGGCGCTTGGCATACCCTCGTCAATAACTGAGAATATGAAATATATAATGAATAGAAGTGTCTCAATATCGTATTTCTGACGTGATCCGTGCACTCAATTTGACCAACTACACATTCTCATTAATTTTCCATTGCCACGAGTTCAGTGAAACATGCGAATTTTCATAGACAACGATCAATGTCTTAGCTGATCAGTAATCGTTCTGGACATCACCAGGCATGCATCTGATGCTCTTTCAGAATTACCGTGTGTTCTAATCGTGGATAGCTGCTCTGATAAAATCAGATGACTCATTATATTTCCTGATAAATTTCCACGATTTCATGAGAGAAGACGGATGATATATTAAAACCAACTCAATATGGAGTTCTTATCCATTTTATTATAATCTTCATTAAAATCGTACAAATACTAGATATTCACACCTACTCACGAGCTTATCTACTACGAGAATACGGATCATAATCACAGACTCATATTGGTATCGCAAAATTGGAATCTTTTTAAACTTCGTAATTTTTCGTTGTTCCTGTTGTAGATTCACTGGTTATATCATCTTCAGTCGAAGATGCTTGAATTTTATCTGTAATCCAGTCTCCGTACGGTAATATATCCGTGTATATTCCTGGCCAACCTTTAACTTCACAAAATCTCGCGTTCATAGTCAGCAGTCCATAGACGGCCATTTTGTGGCTGCCGTCCGCCATTTGACGTACGCCCATAATTGGTCCACCCGAATCACCAATACAAGGCATCCCAGCTGCACAAAACTGATCTCCAGCCACTAGAACCCTTTCTTTTCTGTACCAATCTCTGCATTCGGAATCATTGGATTTCTCGAGTGTAGCTCTGAGTTTCATTTTACTGCCTCTGTGACCTGCTAGTCTACCCCAACCGGCAACGTGATATTTTTGAGGTATAGTTGATTCACTAGGCAGACATATTGGCCAAATATATTCCGATAAGGGAACATCTTCTGATAATTCAATCAGAGCTAGATCATGACCATATGTCTTTGTTGAGTAAGCCTCGTGTACGACGACCGAGGAGATGTTGAGGTTAAGAGCGCCGGGCGCACAACGCGTGGTATTGTCTTTGTCCCCTTCTAGAAGGCAGTCGGGATCTGTTGTTGTATCGTATTCTCCCAATCTAACGCCACTAAGACTCCATCCACGACCGAAGTTAACCACACAAAAAGCGGCCGTTAGAACATGGCGGGGAGTGATGAGGGCGCCACCACACGACAGTTGTTTGCCCTTAGCTGTGTGAACCAAGCACGGAATGTTAGGTTATTCAAACATAGCTGAAATATTGGTCAAAAGAAATTTGAGCTTACGCGTGTCATATTCTAGAAGAGCTAGCCAAGGGTAGTCGTCAAATTCAGTCTTGTTACCGAGGAAATATTTGAAATTCAGGAAACGACCACAATCGGTGGACCAGTCTATTTCTGCAGAGAAATGAGGTTTATCATGATATTCTCACCATGGCAGATTCAGGAACGAATGATGGAACCTCCGAGTAGTCCGGCGGCCGAGCATGGTTCCGTAGCATTTTGGATGTGACCGGACAAAAGTTGTGTATTCCCATGTATTTTGACCCGCTGAATCCGATTTTCGATGGTGGAAAGTCGGAAAAGTGGGCCAAAAATTGTTATTAACAAATTATTGTTAACAATCGTAAAATTGACTTTTTCGCTCCGGAAAAATTTTTTCTATATTTTTTGGCACATTTTGAATCAAAAAGGTCTCTACATAAATTTCATGAAAATGCACAGTTTTCCCGTGAAAAAATCGCAAAGTTTCAAAAAACACGATTTTTTCAATTTTGCAACAATTGTTGCTCGGCGGTGCAACGGAATTTTTTGATCCACCATGGCGCAAATTGATCCTTGAAGCCTCTCCTACTGATAGAAACCCCAAAGAAGTCAGTATGCTACCTCCTGTGAGTGTAAAAACGTCGAGAGCGACCCTCTATTTTTGGTGCATTTCTCGCTATACATACACTTACCCATACCCAAGCTCGCGACATCATTCCCTTCCGTGTGCTTCGTGCGCTAGGGTCACATGTAGACAAATAATTCCTCGTATTTTCGCGTACGTGTATGTCAAAACTTCTTGGGAAACTCTTGGAAAATTTCGGAAAATTCATTGTAAAAAATTGTATAAAAAACACGAAATTGACTCTGATAAAACAAGAACGCTGTGACCTCTTTGAGTAGAACGGTTCAGGAGATTTTGGGAGAATACAACAGTCATCAATGATTTTCACGTTGGATGTATGACATACGCGTTTATATCAGCGTCGAATCAAACTAAATCTTTTGATCTGAATACCGAGTCGTGGTGACCTCAATAATATTGATACGTACGTACAGACCTTGATTTCAACAATTATGCAAATTTTCCCAACTTCAATGATTACTCTACAAAATGTATGATATCAACAGCGCTATAACAATTATTTGATGAAAGAGAGAAGCATTTCCTCCGATTTCTTCGTTGTCAGCAAGTTCTACCATACTATGTTCCATGTGAGAATTCAAATCTCCCGCCGTGAGAAGTTGTGCTGCACGCGAACTTCTGGCTGGATTGAACTTGCTTGCAGTTCCATCCATCAGTAAAAATTCTAGTCACCACGAAAAATTGATACTATTAAGTATAAGTTGAAATAACAGATCGCTCAAATGAAGTGTCCAACGGCGCGGAGGACTGGTATCAACACGTATAAGCGCCCAGATGCTCTAGTGCTTAATCCGTTGGAATTTGGGTATGTTTTAAAAGATGGCGCGATGGTACCTGCTAGGGTGGAAATTCTCACTCCTCCACCATCAGAGTTGATCCCAAGTTGCCAGGGCCATCAGGTTTGCTCTAAATCAACTTGTGTATGTGTAGCACCTGGAGTAAATTGTTGCTCGTTTTGCTTTTGCCAAAGAGGTCAGAAATGCAAGAATAAAGTAGCATCTTCATGATTTTGTAATCAATTCTTGACATACTAATATTCACCCCAGTACATGAAAGTATTTTTTCCCTACTATAGTACCCGGTATTCGGATCAAAAGATTTAGTTTGATTCGACGCTGATATAAACGCGTATGTCATACATCCAACGTGAAAATCATTGATGACTGTTGTATTCTCCCAAAATCTCCTGAACCGTTCTACTCAAAGAGGTCACAGCGTTCTTGTTTTATCAGAGTCAATTTCGTGTTTTTTATACAATTTTTTACAATGAATTTTCCGAAATTTTCCAAGAGTTTCCCAAGAAGTTTTGACACACACGTACGCGAAAATACGAGGAACTATTTGTCTACATGTGACCCTAGCGCACGAAGCACACGGAAGGGAATGATGTCGCGAGCTTGGGTATGGGTAAGTGTATGTATAGCGAGAAATGCACCAAAAATAGAGGGTCGCTCTCGACGTTTTTACACTCACAGGAGGTAGCATACTGACTTCTTTGGGGTTTCTATCAGTAGGAGAGGCTTCAAGGATCAATTTGCGCCATGGTGGATCAAAAAATTCTGTTGCACCGCCGAGCAACAATTGTTGCAAAATTGAAAAAATCGTGTTTTTTGAAACTTTGCGATTTTTTCACGGGAAAACGGTGCATTTTCATGAAATTTATGTAGAGACCTTTTTGATTCAAAATGTGCCAAAAAATATAGAAAAAATTTTCCGGAGCGAAAAAATCAATTTTACGATTGTTAACAATAATTTGTTAATAACAATTTTTGGCCCACTTTTCCGACTTTCCACCATCGAAAATCGGATTCAGCGGGTCAAAATACATGGGAATACACAACTTTTGTCCGGTCACATCCAAAATGCTACGGAACCATGCTCGGCCGCCGGACTAGAGGGTGGAGGGTTTACTTTATACGAGAATCATGTTCTTACTGAGCGATAGTTGAATTTTTCATTGACTCATGTGACTCCATAAAAATACTTCAATCAACATTATTCAGTGAAAAATTGGGCTGATATTTTTTGCCTAATATTCCGAAAAAATGTCGGATATAATAAGTGAGATCAGCAATCAGTTTCTGGACATTGAATTAAGTGAATCAGTTCGATCACTTATAAGAAATCAACGAAATGAACAAAAAAATTTAAAACCAACAGGTTTAGACTCTGTAAACTCAATATTCCAAAGCACATCCTCGTCGGTATCCTCAATATCTCCGCTCTCTAAGAACCTGTCGCGTGCCACCGGTATATGTACACACTTTGAAAGTTGGCAAACACGCGTTACAAGATAAATCCATCACTCGAATCCTCGTCAAGAGCCTCATAAACTTGAATTGGACAGCTTTGAAAATGGGTAAGTGTATACTCGCCTGATTTTCCGAACACCCCACATATGAAAAGAAGCAACAGCTGCGAGAGCAGCAAAATGGTCAGAAACGATGGCCTCATGTTGTTGAACTAATGAACACACGCCGGGGGAATTCCCGAGGATGTCCGCCCATATGAGCTTTCGAGAGACGTCTATCTGAACGATAGGTACATGTGTAAATGAAAAATTGCAGTGGAAAGGTGGGGGATTGCGCGGGTCCATGTGCTGCTTGCTATATACTCATGATGCGGATCTTGCAATATATGTCTATAGGCTTGAAAACAAGATCTGTGGCTCTCTGAGAAGATGTGGGTCACGCTCTCGTGGTCAAGGTCATTCACCAGCTTGCCTCCAGGACTTGTATTGTGAAAGAGGTATCATCTGAGATTGATTGGGGGATAAAGGATGTTCTTTACTGTCATGCGCTGTAAACCGGTTTCTATGCTTTTGAGTTACGTCAGATGAGAATGGAAAAAAATTTTATTGGTTCCCAAATCGAATTAATCGAAGAGTTTGTTGAGGAATTGTAAATACCGAAGAAATGGTTAGTTGGGAGGTAGCTTAAGTCCAAGGATAGTTGATTTTTTGCAGTATTTTTTTCATATTCTGTCAGATATAGTGATTCAAGTTAAGAGTGAAGCTAATTTTCCTAATCGCTTTAGCTCGTTCAAAAGAC
Organism: Eretmocerus hayati; assembly: GCA_029851415.1. NCBI lineage: Eukaryota > Metazoa > Arthropoda > Insecta > Hymenoptera > Aphelinidae > Eretmocerus > Eretmocerus hayati. Next base: position 7,459,009 of record CM056744.1, read on the forward strand.
CTTTTATCGTAGGATGATGGTTAGGGGATCTCAATTGGTGAATCTGGGCGGATGCTCTGACACATAGGTTTGTACTTTTAGTTCTCGAAATCAGGATGGGGATCATAATCCACCTGACCGGAAAAATCCCACGAAGGACTCCCTATCACGCTTCAAATTGACTTTGAATCATTCACAACCAACAATTTTTTTCGCTAACTTTTTTACCTCAAGAAAGCCCCATACACGAGTAATTCCACCGTGAGAAAACAATGTATCAAAAATAGGTGGGTCTTAGATTTGAATTTGTCATCTTCTTCAATTCTATAGGTCAAAACATGAACATTTACCACCGTCAAAGCCATTTGAAAGTTTTTGAACCCTGCCCCCCCCCCCCTCATGGCAAAATTTTCGTGATCTTTAATGAAACCATTATAACTTAGGAATAAGGTTTGATAGCGAGAAGAAATTCAGTGCATCCTCGAGTGCATTGGAAAGGTAAGCAAAAACCCACCAGAAGAACTCTTCCACGAAAAGTACTCTTCAATTTTCTCCTTTTTTGATTAACTGAAGTGTGTTATTCAATGCAAAAAGGCTGTTTTCTGTACGAAGAAAATATTTCCAGAGTGCTGTTATGGGTTTTAAGCCGATTCTCTGCATTTTTTAAGATCGTGATGTCCAAAACCGAGACCCATATCTATGTTTGACGTATCATTTCTTCGCGAGATTTCTCACTCATCATTTTTGATAACATAGCTCATCCATATTATCATAGGCAAGTCTACGTATCAATCGGTGAAAACCGATTTCAGAACTCAGCAACCAGACCGCGAAACGCGACACGTGGAAAAACCACGATGATGTCCCCTAGAGAAAAGAAAAACACACCGATAGCAAGACAGTTCTGCAAGCTGTCACATTTTGCTCTACTAATGTCACATGTGTGTAATATAGGTATACTAGATTATTTCTACGCAACTATATTTTTTCTATGTACATGCATCCTACCGTACTTGCACTGTCATTTATCGCAAAGTGTGTCGACATATACTGTATTACGCTTCATTTATATATCTATAGCATAATAGTAGCCAATGTCCGGCTAAGATAAGACAAATGTAAGAAGGATATATTAGAAGAATTTGATAGACGATTAAACAACTTGACGGATGGATCAAGATTTTCTAATGCCATCGAATAAATGCGATCGGTACATCAGATACACTTTTATATCTGACGCTCATAAATATTTTATAGGAGATCGAACGATACTCTAGATTTGAAATTACGGATTTGGATTGAGTATTTTATTCTCACAAGGTATAAAAAGTCGGAAATGTAAAAGTATAGAAAAAAATATTGATTGTAAATTCTCGGTAAAACGTGTAAGGAGAAATTAGTGCAACTGGTAATATTGCGTTTCGGCGATTTCACTCGTATGTATATGCACATGGATAGACTCATCAAGTAGGCCGGATGTTTCGTTTCAGTTGACTTTGCAAAGAAATGTTACGTGCTATACCGTGGTCAAGACTACTCGTGCGTAATCATACGACCGCGAATTCATTCGGGAAAAATTAATAGAACTATGTGAGTCGTTATTATCGATGACTATGCTTGAATTGTCGATAATTCATCCATCGAGTTTTGAGTCAGCTCGCTCTAGGCATATTGTTTTGCGATTATTTTCTGGGTGAAATGTGGCTTTGTGTTTGCGAGGCTTTTACAGTACGGAAAAATACTTGATTTTCTGGTACGATTTGGGTTGATGTGCTTGAGATTTACCGTAAGAGTCTCTAGATGCGTGAGAATATTTTTTCAGCGATGGTAATATTTTCGAGGTACCACGGATCTAAATATTGATATTTTATTATCAAGAAACCTAGATTATCATGTATATCTCAGTCTCTTCGAATTTTTAAAGATGGATAGAGTGCAGAGATGGCCATATGATTTTCAAATGTGTCTTGATGATTTCAATTCAAATATCTTAGTTTGGAAAGTCTTACATATTCAAATGAAGTGCGAATTTTTCTCATGCAAAAAGCACAATAATTCATACTCTCTAGTATGGTAAATTCTGTTTCAAATATGTAGAGATAGTATGCGTCAAGCTTTCTCTCATAAAATTTGTATTTGAGTATCGTAGGTGGAGATCGGTAAAGCTAGTTCGATCATAAAATACAAGCTCGAGCTATCTCGCATAATACATATCGAACGTCCCATATAATTATCTGCTACTGTGTGAGTAGGCTCAGGTGTTTTCAAAAGTCAAATTCAAAATAGACAATGTTGAGTTTGAGTCATCGAATATTCCTATCTGGACTATTTCTGATCGATATCTCGTCGCAAGCGTATATAAATCTAGAACTGATTCATATTTTTTTTTACGTTTGCGCTGAGCATTGACCGTTATTTTAAAATGAAATTTTCTATCGTGTATAGAAATTCTGGGGAGTTTTTATCAAGATACCAGATATTTGGATTCTGTCAATCCATTACAATAGCCAATACAAAGTTCTTGTGAAAAAGTTCTTAGAAATAATTTACCATACTGTTATTATCTTATTTTTTTGATCAACGCATATTCAACTACTTTTCGAATTTATTATACGGGTCCTACAGTTTAAGGTGAGTTCCAAATCACCGAAGCCACCGAAAAGCACTAGTGAAAATTCACATTGGCGCCGTCCGAGATTCGAACCCCAGCCTTCTGAGTTGAAGGCAAGGACCTTATCCACGAGGCCGCGGCGGCTTTTCTGTTATCACCTTACTTCAACTCGCAGTATTCTCATCCCTCATGGCAATGGTTGAAAAAAAAAAAACATCACATTCACACAAAAATAAAATCTTTGAAAAATTATCGTTGATTATGAGATCAACAGGTTGGAATCCACGAAAACAAGCTCAAATTGAATAAATTATTCCATGAGAAAACTGCTTGGGGCCCTTGATTTTGCTATAAAAAAAGGTCCAAATTCCTGAATTGGATTATTTTTATCAACCAGGCTACTTTATATGATATCAAGGAAATTCATTCATTCACTGATCACATATGACTCATCTCATGGAATTTTGAAATCGACACTAAAGCTTGCCTTATCATCTTGGAAAAATTCAATGAATTCTCTTTCGAATATTTTGTGTTCAGACACGTATGTAATTAATAGTTTCAATAATTATTCATAAAGGAATCATCTTGAACAAAATGTATAATTAATAAGTAATAATACCTTGAAAATGATGATTATCAGACTCAGATGGACCAAAACACATAAGGTACATTCTCAACCACCATGGGTGTCTCCACAAATGAATGCTGCGCCATTATCTTCCGTACGGGAGCGCGAGTTCTACTTTTTATCACAAAGGGACTAGGCGGTCAAGCATGGTGAAGTGGACCTTGTCAGATATGGCCCCGAAAGTATTTTTCCCCACTTTCTAACACTAAATGATGAAGGAAGCAAAGGTTTGTAGGTCCCAAAGACGCCCCTGTTTTTTACAGCACCCCAGAAACCCTCTAAAAAACGCTAAAAATCGATGTTCCTTCTATCAAATCGCATTCTGACGCATTTCAACGAATCGATCTGAAAATTTTTTGACATACTCTTGAAATGTGGTCGATCATGAAGAAAATATTTTCATTCCGACAACTCTCGATTGAGGCCCTAAAAAAAATTCTTCAAAACTTCAAAGTCAGTTTTTTCATGTAAATTGGAAAGAACTATGTTAGAAAACCATCGCATCGTGTTCATCAGGTTATTTTGCATCGAAAACGGGTATTTTTAGAATTTTTTAGGTGGTCGAACATGGTTAAAAGTGCAAAAAATCGTTTTCAAAGCAAATTTTAATTCAGTAATTTGCATCTTCTGCGGATGGGCGTCCTCCTACGTCTCTGAAAGTATTTTCAATCGATAGCTGATTAAATTTCCTTCAAAATGACCCCTTGAGGAAGTCGATTTGATGCAGTGGAACCTGAGATCTAGCTGGTCCAAAAAATGAAGAAATCCAAGGTACCAAATCCGTGAAGCCGTGGCTCCTTCAATGGGCCCGAAAAGTGCGAATTTTGAGTCGGACTGTTTCAAAGATGTGAACATGTGTTTTCGATGTAATTTTTGACGTAGAAACCGAATCCGTGGTCAGTTTTGTTCCAACCCTTCAAGATTTTTGATGATTCCCAAAAAACCGACCGGAGGTCGTACGGCCATTTCCAGCCTTTTCTACACATTTGAGATGTATGATGAGTATAGGCAAAGGTTTGGACTTGTCGCATAAAAGATGCAAGTATGTTTTTCTTTGTATTTTGACCAGCTGAAGACGATAGCGATGATTTTGAGGCACAGAAATAACTCGAGAGAGAGATATAAGGTGCATGATGCAGTTTTCTCTGATGAGATCATAAAACAAAATATAGCTCCATCAGCCCAAATCTGACTCCCAACTCATTCCCAAGCCTCGAAATCATCGGCATCATCATCAGCTGGTCAAAATACAAAGGAAAACGTACTTGCATCCTCTATGCGACAAGTTCAAACCTTTGACTATACTCATCATACATCTCAAATGTGTAGAAGAAGGCTGGAAATGGCCGTACACCCCCCGGTCGGTTTTTTGAGTGTCATCAAAAATCTTGAAGGTTTGGAACAAAACTGACCACGGATTCGGTTTCTACGTCAAAAATTACATCGAAAACACATGTTCACATCTTTGAAACAGTCCGACTCAAAATTCGCACTTTTCGGGCCCATTGAAGGAGCCACGGCTTCACGGATTTGGTACCTTGGATTTCTTCATTTTTTGGACCAGCTAGATCTCAGGTTCCACTGCATCAAATCGACTTCCTCAAGGGGTCATTTTGAAGGAAATTTAATCAGCTATCGATTGAAAATACTTTCAGAGACGTAGGAGGACGCCCATCCGCAGAAGATGCAAATTACTGAATTAAAATTTGCTTTGAAAACGATTTTTTGCACTTTTAACCATGTTCGACCACCTAAAAAATTCTAAAAATACCCGTTTTCGATGCAAAATAACCTGATGAACACGATGCGATGGTTTTCTAACATAGTTCTTTCCAATTTACATGAAAAAACTGACTTTGAAGTTTTGAAGAATTTTTTTTAGGGCCTCAATCGAGAGTTGTCGGAATGAAAATATTTTCTTCATGATCGACCACATTTCAAGAGTATGTCAAAAAATTTTCAGATCGATTCGTTGAAATGCGTCAGAATGCGATTTGATAGAAGGAACATCGATTTTTAGCGTTTTTTAGAGGGTATCTGGGGTGCTGTAAAAAACAGGGGCGTCTTTGGGACCTACAAACCTTTGCTTCCTCCATCATTTAGTGTTAGAAAGTGGGGAAAAATACTTTCGGGGCCATATCTGACAAGGTCCACTTCACCATGCTTAACCGCCTAGTCCCTTTCTAATGCAATGAGATTATATAGATATACCCAATAAGAATTAAGCAAAAGGGACTCCAGCATTCCGCAGACAGAAACACATATCGTTTCGCAATCTCATATCGCGAGGGCATGGCATGTCGTTCATTTGTGGACTCACCCTAACCCACCGATACAAAAATTTTCCAAAAAAAAATAGAACCAATTGGATCCATCCAATCTCACTCTCCAATAAACAAGCATCATCATCGTAGAATAAAAATGAGTAAAAGAAAAAGTAATAGTAATAATCAATAAATGAACAAACCTGAAGTGCAAGAACACGTGACCTGTTGAGGCTACTCGTAAGACAAATGGCTAATGCAAGTAGACCAGGTTGTGCTTGAGCCAAAAGTCTAGCTGTATCAGCTGGGCATCTTTCGGCACATGCAGCTAAACATTCAACACAACCGAGTTCATCTATAGCAGCTCTGCGTGCTCTGGGTCTTCTGGGCCCACTACATTGTGATAGTTGAACTCCTCTGAGGCTTTCCAATAGTAGACTTATGCCTTCACTGGCAAACTCTTGCACGAAACTGGAATGAATTATATAATAAGAAAATTGGAATCATGTTTTTTTTTTTGGAATTTTTAGGATTTTTCAGTAATTGAAAAGTATAATTTAGCTTTCATGCAGTGATTGTACGATGGAAGAGGAAGAATCTTTGGAGAGTTCCAGTATATTTATGGAAGGGACCTGGATTGATTGATTTCTTTTACATTCTTTTTGAAGCGTCATTGGAAATCCTATCAATCCCTAATTTTTCTCACATGGCTGTCCCTGATATGGGACATTTAGAGTGTCACAAATTCCATCTTAACTTTTATATGCTTGCAGGAAAAAGTCAGAAAATTTTCTGTAAGATAACTGAGTGTCCAAAAAATGAGATTACTCGAGGAACGATATCAAAATTTTTATCCCCACATTTGCTAGGGATGAACTGAATGAAAATTTGGATATGAGTAGTTTGAGAGTTTTTTTACCCATATTTCATGCCCATAGTCGATTCGAATGACATATTTCAGTCGCCACCAGTATTTTACGGATTATCGAAATAATTATGTACTGTGAGGTTTTAAATATATCGAGTGACAATAGGAGTATGCAACACATTCTGAAGTTGAGAACATTCGATTTAGTAATACTGATCATCATGTGCCGACTGCGTTGGAAAGAGACCATCTCAATCAAGTTTGTTTCAAACCTCTAGATTACTTATTGAAACGAAGACAAACGCTAAAACAAGTTTCATCTTCTCATAACGGAAATTTTCTATCTGCAAATTCATCGAGAATCTATCTGGAATTCATCTAATGAATTAATTGATTGGTCTGCGTTTTTCGATTAAGATATGCTGATAGAGTATAAATATTTTTATTCATCGTAGCAAATCACCTATTTAGGGGAATTTGCACATCATAAACTCAATCCGGTGAGGGGTGCAATGTGAATTCGATAATATTGATTTAAATCTTGTAAGCTTGGAATCGCTGAAATTTATGTATTTGGATCGCGTTATTGGTAGTAAACCTCATTTGAGAATCTCTCTCTTTTATTAGTGTATTCCTGAAGCATCGTACACGGTTCCGTTGCTCTCGCTTTTATGCAAATTTTAACATTTGGGAAACAAAGCTGAACTGCTTGAAGTCATACATATCTGGAATGCAACTTTTCTTCGTAAATGTCTAAATTTTTTTATATTTAGATTTCATTTAAGGATCATCTAAAATCATAATCAACATTATTTCAATCGCAAAAAATTTCGTATCATATTTGTTTTCTCAATCTTTTGGTGCGAAAATGTTACTATGTATATCTTTGCCTTATAATTTTCAGTGGCGCGCTAGCCAAAATATCTGCGCGCAGCAGAATTTGATTGAGAACTTTGCTAATTGCCCCTCGTTAAAATGATATTTATGACCTCGGAACAAAGCTATTAGGAAAAATTCGCAGTTTCTTATCAGTAAAAATATTTTAGCATAGGGAGCGATACAAGCCTCACCAAAAAAACCTACAAACACCGAGTGACAATAAAAATTTTGTCCAAAGAACGGGAACCAAGAATATTTGCATCCATATAATGTGAAAAAATCTTCAATTCAAACTCAATTACGGTAACGCCGTTGTACAAAGTCATCAAAGGTTCGACGACCTGTGAAACCTGTAGATTGCAGGGACGAGCTAATTTGAAATTACGCGCTTACAGAGATTTCATTCTATATCTGTGGAGATGCTGCGATAACGGTGTATCGCTAAGTTGCACTTTTCTCGTCTCAATCTCAGCGCGTGCCACTTGCATGTAAAACGTCCTTCTTCTCGTTCTCCGTATACTATCGTCTTCGTTTCCGTGATTCGATTGGATGCTACTGCATTTCTGGTTCTTGAATGAATATAGCATGCATGTATGTATTATGTTGTAAGTGTTTGCATGTTACGGTTTATTTTTACGCTCGTCTGCTGTGATGGCTGAATTTGTAATTTGGAATGAGGATATTTGATGTGAAAAGAGTTCTTATGAGATTATGAAAGAACAAGTAATAATTTTCAAGATTTATCATTTACGACGAATGACTTGTGAACATTCCATCTTCATTTTGTAAAGGGAGAATAATTTTTATTCGCAAGCATTAGTTGGTCGATGGGTTGTGGTACCGGATAATGGATCTGTAAGATAAGATTTGTCTCTTTTTAGTCTTGGTGTTATCCGTCGAGATGGACGTTTTTGGTGCTTTAAAAATGGCTTGCATTCAGTTGGAAAAGGAAAGGTGTTGAGCTAGAAGTTTTTGAATTTCAGTATTTCTGATACAATACCAAGAAGAATGGTCTAAATGAATTTTGTTTGATACAGTCATATTTTCCGTAACCTAAGAAGAAGAATTTCTTCCATGCACGATCAATAACATAAACCCACAAAAGATGGTTTCTGATCAGAATTGATGGAAGTGATTGTTATCGCGCTATGAGCTGCTAAAAACTTCAAGTCAAAAAAGTTACTTACCCCGGCCGTTTTCAAGTTGTGTGTTTCAAAAATACCTGGGTATGAGTAACTGTAATTTAGAGTCGGGTTGCGATCTTCCACAGCAAAACCGAGAGCAGGATCGTTGCTCCCATCCAATTCTATCACTACCGGTCAAAAGTTTGTGCACACCAAAAAAAAAAAAAAGAGTTCGATTTTGCTCACTCGACAGCTCGGATCTCCTTGGTCCAAAATGACTCACTTGAGCTCATTTTATAGCATTTTCCAAGCACTGCAAGAACTATTTTGTATTCTTTTCGCGCGGCTCAAAATATTCTTGCAAAATTAATCCGAAGCCTTGTAAAATTTTATGAGAATTGGATCAATACGCAAGCCTCTGCAAGTCTGGCGGAAATTGATATATTTCGATGATTCAAAAGATATTTCAAAGTAGAAGTCAAGAGCTTAAAAATTTGTTTTCAGAAGTTATTCTAGGTTATTTCTGGCGCGAGCTGTGACTCTTTTTGTAGAGGAAGATTTTTCTCAGAAAAAGGACCAGTCATTGAGAAATTATTAATGGACTCATTTTCTCACTGATGTAAGCACTGATCTTGATTTCCACCACCAGCAACACGAACAAACTTGGAAGAAATCAGAGAAATACCACCGTGACTCCGATTTCTCCACACTTCATGGTTTTTGGGGCTTTTCTCCGGGAAAAATCTTCCTTCACAAAAATAGCCACAGCTCAAATCGAAAACAAGCCCTAATAATTTTAAAAAATAGATTTTGAAGCTCTCAACTTACACCTTCAAATGCTTCCTGAATCACCTCGATCCATCAACTCATGTCTGACTTGCAGAAGTCTGAGTGCTGATCTAATTTCCATATATTCTTCCAAGAATTCGACTTGACCTAGTAAAATCCTTTCGAGCCGGGAAGAAAATCCCATAGAAAGTCCTTGAATTGCTTGAAAAAAGCTACAAAATGAGCTAAAGTAGAGTCATTTTGGACCAGAGAAATCCGAGCAGTCGAGTGATCAGAATCGAACTTTTTTTCACGTGTACTCAAACTTTTGACCGGTAGTGTATGTCACAACATTACTCTTGAGGATTATTGTTGTATTCTTTGGGAAGCTGAAAAAAACCTTAGATGTCCTAAAATTCCCCAAGCGGGGTATGTTTTATTAGATTAAAACGGTGACTGAATAGGTCAGAACTCGGGGTGGGATAAAATTTTACAAGAACAACGTAGTTTTTGGTCAGCATTGCTAGGAGCCAGAGTTGAAGAAGCAGAGCGATAAACCAAATTACACAGGATTAATATAGAAGCTGATACGGAGCCATTATACGTGTGATCTTTCGCTCGCATTCCCTTTCAGCCTTCCGGCATCGACATATGTTTTTGAAGTAAAATTTGACGTAGAATCCGATCCCACCCTCAGTTTTGATGAATCTAAATACCATTTTACCCCGCCTAGGGAATTTCAGCACATCTAAGGTTTTTTCTGTCTTCAAAGAGGGTACAAATATTCTCAAGAATTGAGTTTCTTGACGTGAAGATGGCAAAAGTGATCCTGCCCTCAATTTTGCTGTCAAGTTCTTAATTTGCCTCTTAAACGAAAAATATGACACCCAAATAAATTGTTGTAATCTATAAATAAAGGCGATAACTTGAAATTGGCGAGGGAAAGTTGTTGCTTCGAGGTCAGATTTGTGTTCAGCAGCTCAAAATCAGAGATGAATAACACCTTTTCTGGCCAAGAAACTTTTTCCTGAGAGCCTGTGGAATTTATCAGGATTGCGTCAATATCAACAAAAATTAAGATGTAATTTGGGAATAAGGCAGAGGTGGCAGTGCGTGTGGCGACTAATTACGTTGACAATATTTTGGGGCACAATTGTCTCCGCAGGAGTTGTCTCTGTTCTCTAGTGAAATTCGTTATTACGAGAGAACTCTGGCCTCGTGTCTCCAACAGCGTTGAATTAAAATGAGAGAAACTCACGATATGAATTGTGCGATGTCGTGAGAAATTTGGCAATTCGTTCACGAATACGCATATGCCTTGTTATTCATAATTTATCACGAGGGCATGCATATTCTTTGGTAACGTAGTTGTGTAATACCCATCTTGAATACAATCAAGATTCATCTTGATTTGCGATTTTGAAAAAAAAAGGAATGCGAGTATTGGGTCCGATGTCAACATCATAATCGTCGGGCTTTCACAACTTTCTGAGCTGTTTATTGAATCAATTTGATAATCCGTTACAATATTCTCAAGAAAATATCAATTCCCAGATTACATCAATGAATAAACCAAGAAGTAATCAGAACTTGGATATTGAAGAATCTTAGTTGTTTATAGAATTCGAAAGTTTGTTGCAATAGTTAAATTATCCTCCCCTCCCCCCTCCAAATAAGTGTTGACTCCCTCAAGAAAATGTTGAATTTGAACTATCTACCAAGTATTTTGGAACCAAAGCCTCCAAGCGAATCAATTGAACCTTCTTGATTCAAAATAATTTTTAGAATATCACACTCCTGAGGCTACCTTATTCAAAAACCAATGTTCTCGATTCATTCAGATGTCACACCCTTAATTAAGTATCCTAAAAAAAACTTACCTGGGAAACGAAAGTCGTAGATCAGCTTTGAGCTTATTTAACAGTTCACTGATCGAAGTAAATTGTCTCAAGGTCATCTCTCCGGCATTATTATTATTATTATTCGCAGAAGCATATCCGGAACTTGAACTTGTACAACTCGATGGTAGTGTACCGTTTTGATGTTGATGCGAATTCTGACTATGATTATGATTATGATGATGACCTGAGGCTGATACATCGCCATTATGATGCTGCTGTTGGTGCTGCTGTTGTTGTTGTTGCTGCTGTTGATTAGCTAGAGCTCGTCTACCCCATCGGCGAAGTGCAACTGCGTAATCTTCCGGATTGTATGTGGGTGGCCTTAGACGTTCCTGTAAATAACCGTAATTTTTGGATATTTGTGAATTTTGATGATATTTGAAGCATGGTATTTGGTTAGAATAATTTTTTAAATTGGCAACTAGCTGAAATTTTTTGGCAGTTTTTTCTCGCAAATTTCTAGTTCTTTCGCATCTCCGTGATGATTCCGACCCTCGCCTGCAGCTCGGGCCGGATACCCATCACTCGGACCCGAAATAATTTCCATTACTCTAACCTAAAAATGCCTCTTTCAAACGTTGTTTCAGGGTTCTTATGATGAATAAAAATCACAATTGCCCTATGCTTGCAATCTTGATTTTGGGCAGACTCGCTTCGCTCTGGAGATAGAGTGTCCTAAAGCTCGAATTGAGCGCTCGCGCGCAGGGAAACGATTCGTACATTATGGACGTATTATTTTACATGCTCGTGATAATTACGACCATAGCCTGCGATTTAGGCCTGAAACTCATCACTCGGAAGCGAAAAAAGTTCTTACACCTTGTACCGATATGCACTTACTAATAGTGAGGACAAAATGGCTGTGGAGTGACATACGAGTGACCTAAGGGTGTGTCCACAAAAGATGCATATGCTCTGCACACGTTCATCGAACTTGAGCAAAGATTGAAGAGCTCAAATCAGAAAATTTCTGATTTCAATCGGTTTGTGTCTTTACTTCGTTACCGGCTGATCCAAGGCAGAATTCGACAAGTTCCGACTGGTTTTCGCTAAAATTTGATGATCTGCATATGGGCACGGGTGCAGTGCATATGTGCAGTGTGCATTCCATATGCATATTTGTAGACGCACCCTTATACTAGTCTCAGTTCGGGCGCTATGACAGTTCATTTCCCGAGCGAAGTGATTGTGCCCGAAATCGAGCTTGCGGGCGTAGGCTAATTATGATTTTTCACCATGAGAACCCTAAAGTCGCATTTGGAAGCGACAATTTCAGGTTAGAATGATGAAAAAGGATTCATCTTTAACTAGTACTCGCAATACCATTTTGGTCATGCTTCCATAATTTGCAATGGCAATCAAGTTTCAATAGTTTTATCTATAGGAACCATTCTACAAAGTGTAGCTTTTTGGATATTCGGATTAATGACCGAGAGGAAAGAAAACAGTGGGTGACGTATTGTTATTTTGATAGGAACAGTTTCAAGGACTGAAACTAGGATGCCTTTGGAAACTTTGATCGTTAATTCACGAATGAATGATAACGTAGCGCCTCTCCCACATGTAATGGAATAATTACAGATTTCATGGATACTCACTCGCCTAACTTTCTCAACATCGCGTTGAAAACAAAAAGTTCTTTCTAAAAGCCAAATACGTGACGCACCGACTAATGATTTACGGCATCGCTCGATCGATCAATTAACCACGTATCTTTAAATCGACATCAGCGGTACAGGCTCAATTATTTTTCCCACTTTCTGACGAGTAAAATCAAAACACCGCCTCTTATCCAGCCTAATAGGTATTTTCCTATATACACTAATATTCATTGAACTCTATAAAACTTGATGGCTCGCTTTTACAGGATATCGATCTCGATTGACGGGATAGTAACGGGAAATATTGATAGGTTAAAAATTATGATCACTTGGTACGTTTTATAAAACACCAAACTGCTTATCGTGTGAATGTGAAATCTTGAGCAAGGTCTGAGGCTGTGGAAGAAGAATAATTTCAAAAAAAGGGATCAAGGAAAAAATGGAATAAGGTAGCACCCAGTAGGAGATGTATGAGAAAATACAGGTGAAGAGGAGTGTGTAAGATCAGTAGCGGCTCCCGGTTGAGTGGTGTCAGAATGTATGTAAAATACACGTTGTATTAATTTTTTGAAGAGTCGACGAGAGGCAGGTATATTATGAGGGATCGATGAATAATTCATGAGGGCGTTGTGATGAGCGTAGAGGTGCCGTTTACAGCTAAATTAGGCCGAAAATTACCTCTCTCAACCTCTGGGCCCATACCTTCTCATGATAATCAATTCATTACTTTCGTAGCCAACGGAAATATATCAAAAGTGTCTTTCAAAATTGTCTTCAATTTTTTTTTTCAAACGCGATTCATGCGTAAACAAATGATATTGTATCATTGTTTCAATTCCAACACCTGATCGATATATCGACTGTCAGCCATGATAATTTTTCAGAAATCGATCAGGCCATTTTTTCAATAGTAATTCGATCTTGATCAGATTCTCATCTCTCTGCCTTTCGAAATTGGAATTGATTCCCATCGAGTGCTAATAATTAACACAAATCAATATCGTATCATGTTTTTCACTCATACGAATCATCTCAAAGATTGTGATCTATTCAGAATTTGCAAAATTGATGGGGAATACTATATTTCGATACAAGGGTGTAAAAACTTTTTTTCGCGTCCGAGCGATGGGTTTTCGGCCGGTCAGAAATAATACGAGGTTGCGGAAAATAGATCTTACATCCGTGTATCGAACTATACTTTTCGAGAAAAATGCGAAATGGAAAATTGCGAAAAACTATTTTTCGCAATTTTCCAATGTTTGGGAGCCTGCAAAATTGCGAAAAATAACTTTCGCGTCTCCCTTATGAGCGAGTTTATGAGGTTAACCGCTTCCGAGTGATTCTCTCGACCCTCGCCTGCGGCTCTGGCCAAAAACGACTCGCTTGGAAGCAAGCTACAACCTCATAGACTCACGATCAGTGCGAAATATACTATGTAGTCTTTCATTCAGACGTCCACGAAAAATTATAGCCGATACATGAAAACTGTGAATATTGCTTATGTTGTGAGAGCAAATAGTGCAAATTGCAAGTACCGATCGGTAGCTTGGAGAAAATAAATGGAAGCCAGATACAGTTGTGTGTGTGTGTGTGTGTGTGTGTGTTCGTCTGGGGCATATTGTAGTATCCCGTTGCGCTGGTTGCGCTAGAGGATGTTTTGTGAAAAACTGTAAAGGCATCGAGATATATTTTCCTCCATACACTCCCGTATTATTAACTTGCGTGATTAGTTTGAAATTTCTATTTTAATTTTGTGTATGTGTGTGTACGTGTTCGTAAGTATTATAGTAGATAGTGCATAGTCTAGTGTACGTACAAGCTGGATAATAGATCGGATACGCCCATTTTGATTTGATGAAGAACATAGAAATCGTGCCTAGTCTATATGAGATAGTAAATATTCGATTTTGTAGTCAAGCGATATAAACATACTGGAATTGAGCAATTTTTTTTTTTATAAAAGAGGTGTGGGAGGGCGTTATTTTGTAGATGAATATTTTAAATGAGATTGAGGCATGTGAAGAGTAAAGTTTCATGAAAATTTTGTCTTTGGTATTGATGTTAAAGAATAAAGTGTATATTGGACGAGTCTGTTTTATTATGTTCGATGAATGATATAATAGAAACGGACGAGAAGTGGTGCCAATTTGATAGGCTTTTAGCCGAATACTCGGCCGAATACGTTTTTCAAAATGTTGGAAAACCGTGCTTAATTATTAGTGCCAATGGTACATTTTATTGGTCCTCTGAGATCAAACGAATACAAGAATTTATATCGACGTCGACAATAGCCCACACCCCCTCAATGCATATTTATTCTTCGTTAGTTGCCTAAAACAATTTAAGTCTAAACTGCTAACGCGAACTGAGGTTACACTTCAATTAACGGGGTAGACTTTTGACACATCATATTAAATTCATCAAATTCTCAAAAACTAGTGCAGTTACAGACATGAAATAATCATCTTCTCGAAGCTCAGCTATTTAACACGTTCGCTGCGGCGGGACCCACCGGTGGGTCCCGCCGCACACAAAGAAGGAACTGCGATTTTCGCCACCGCAGCGAACGTGTTAAGTAATAATAGTAAAGACATTTTTCAATTGGCGGAAAGCTCGTGGATGTTCCTGAATGATTCTTTATTGAAGTCAGTTTTAGAGGTTATAATGATGAGGTGTTTTATAACTGTTCAAAAAATCGTGTCGAAGGTTGCAAATTTTATTCCCAAAATGATTTTGCCATAACAAATAGACCTTGAATAAGCAATTGTAGTTCAATTTTGATGATTAATTTTCGAAATTACCTCTTTCACTTTTACCGATGATGGAGTTTTGGCATTTAACACATTCGCTGCGGAAGCTGAAATCGATGATCTTCCCCACCGGTGGGGCCCGCCGCAGCGAACGTGTTAATTTATTATTGACAACATGACAACTAAACAAAAAATTGTTCCAAAGATTCTGCAAAGGTTACATCTACACGAGCACATCAAAATGTGAATTTACATCCAAGTCCCGACTGATGGAACGGAAATTTCAACGTTTCAGACGCAAACGAAATTTTGAGTGTGCCAAAAAATTACCACGTTAGTAATTTTAAGGGCTTCAAAAAAAGTCATATTTGAGCACCCAGACCTTCAAATGAAACTTTAGCCCGTTGACTTCTAGCATTAGCAACCATATGCTGATGTTCAAAATATCGAATCCAGCAGTTTTTCTAGTTTTACCATTTTTCACGATTTTGACAGTAGTCAAACCGTAAAAAATGGCAAAACTAGAAATTCAACTTTTTTTTGATTTTTAAATTTTTTTTCAAAGATAGTTGACTATTGAGACACCGATTCCTATGCCAACGTGAATTATCAACAATGGTTTACTGATTTTTTGCAGATTTCTTCTGCTTCCATCAAGCGTCTTCACGAAATATCGAAAATAGCGGTTATCCAGTAAACTAGACATGAAAAGTCAACGGGTTAGCTGATTTTGCATCTTCTTCCCCCCTCTTTCGAATTTTTTGGGTTGAATTGATAGATTTTGATAAATTGAGGAACGAGTTTGAAAGAAAGTCCATAGGGACAAATTAGGTACAGATGATCATAGAATCGGCTAGAAATCGAATTGTGCAATTCTACAAAAAGCATGTCAGAGTTCGGATGAAAATGAGAAAATAAGCTGAGGTAAATTGCATCAATCATTTTTGGCATACCAAGCTTTTGGTAACCAGCAAAAAAAGTGCAAAGTACCAAAAACCACTTCCTTTAATATGCAAAGATCATTTAGGATCGGCCCAGTACGTTTATTTTTTCATTTTATAATGTAATAAACATGAGAGAAATGGATGGTGAATTCTGCAGGTGCATCAATTCAAGAATTAGGCACACTAGTACAAATAATTCTGCAGTGGCTCTTCTACATTGAGAAAACTCATCGAGGCTGACATCTCATCATACGATAAATATATTCAAAGATCAAAACCGTGAAAAATAGCTCAAGCGTGTCACCTCTGTAAAAGGTGGTGCAAGGACTTCTATAGGGCTGCCCCATTATAGCAAAAGGAAGATAAAAATCCTATCGTATATTCGTATCACGCGGCAAAAATGGTCGAGATATGCATATGCTAATCGGACACATCCTTCTGTGCACTTCGTGCAAAATTATCCCGACATTCAAGTGTGCCGTAAACGTAGCGAAAGATCTTCCGGTGTTGAGCTCTGTATTCATACAGAGATTACGATTTTCCTTTTTTTGGTCGTAAGGAACGTTGTTCATGTTCTGTGTTGGTGATGACGTTGTCATTATAACAGAATTGTCGATTTGAGTAGATTATTGATGGAAGGATGACATGAGGGTATGATGTATATGGGAGAAGATTAGTAAAAGTAAGAATGCAGTTTGAAGAATGAAGGATTTTCTTGTGTCGTTGTTGGGTTACGGATGATGAAGAATAGCAGGTAAAATTTGTGATGTAAGTTCTACTTCTCGTGGAAAATTTTCTCGCCTTTTTCAGGTGTTTTATAACTCTAAAGAGTCATGAAATAGACATGGAAATAAGTGTCTATTCTTTTGGATGAATCACAGATCTTGAAGTCAGATTTTGCAATCGGAGAAATTATGGATGTTCCGCGTTTGATATTGTAAAATATAAAACTGATAAAGTTCCTAAAATTCGAGAATTCAAGGAACTCTTTTTTTGACACACTGTGCGAGAAAGTAACTTTTCCGCACTGATTTCCCACTTTCTCTCACAGTTTGTCAAAAAATAGTATTCGATACACGGTCGTAAAAGTTATTTTTCGCATTCTCGTGTTGATTCCAACCTTCGCCTACGGCTCAGGCCGGAAACCCAACACTCGGACGCGAAAAAAAGTTTTTCCACCCTTGTATCGAAATGTACTATTTAACATGAGACGGTTGATGAACTAAAGAGACCGTTCTCCTTGAACCATTGTCATGAGATCGTGTAAATCTGAGATGAGTCGGCGTTTCATTTAATGGAAATTTTCATAACAGTAGTGCTGATTTAATCATCCTGTTAACTGATTCAATCCTTGTTTGGAAGGAAGAAGAGTTTAGGCAACATACATCACTATATTATTCAGTGATTTTTACAATAGAATCGATTCACTGAGCGATGTTACAGGATTCTTACATGACTCGTTTAAAATTCATTCAGCACTTTGTTTTCTTTACTAAGTAAGTGAAATTTACCGCGTCTTCCGATTAGGGATCATGCGAAAAAAAATCTAGGAGAGTGACTAACAAAAATTAATGAAAGTTGTGTGATTTTTCAAGATTCACAAGTGTCATGATACCATCAGTGAGCTCAATACAGTTTGGTGAAACATTTTCATAAATTTTACGATTTGAAAAGCTATCTACAATATAATCGATTGCAAAAGAGTTGATTGATTCGTTTCTGATTTGACTGTGTAATGAATGATTATTGATTCGGCTCGTTTCAGTGGTGCACAATGGGCTAGAAAGCTTCATTTTCGGAAAAATTTTGGAGCCGCACAAATACTAGACTGATTGGTGTGATTCAAATGCGCTTCATTTTATTTTATTACATTATTACATTATTACATTATGCTTGTGCCAGAAAATTAATTTGGGAACTTTTTGAGGTGTAAGTTGCTTCAGAGGTCGAATAAAAATAAAAAGGACGACCCACCCTTGACACTGATTCCCACGAAGTCTCAAGTCTATAGCGATTATCGAATGTATTTTAATGACACAAATAAAATCAAAAAAAGATGAGTGGTCATCTATACATCATTTCATACTCTGATTGTGAATCTCAAATCCATTGATAGTTCGATGATTTTTTAAGAAACAATTTAAGAAAGAAAAAGCTAAAATTGTCCAAATTTAAGTGTTAGTCAAAACAACTTGTAGAGATGAAAAGAACGGAGAGAACCACGTTCGAATCAGACCGATCGGTCACGTATTTACGTGGTACTGAGTTTTGCCAAAAATATGCTTTTTTGATCCAGTTTGCGGCGTTCTTAAATTACCGAAAATCGTAGACAAATTTACGTAAAAATTGGTATGTATTCAAATCGCTCCTTTACGAATCATGAAAATTGTAAATCAACAAGCATACGTATAAAAATAAAAATTGACTCACCTTGACCAAATGTGGACCAGAATTGGACAAATTAACGTTTCGAGGCATCGAAACAAGCAGATCTTCCTCTGCATTTGGCGCCATGTCCGACTCGCTGTGAACACATGAAAGAAAAAATCGTGCATTAGAATCAACAATTATCCTAAATAATTTTAATTCCTCAAAAATATGAGTTTCTTTAAAAAAAAAAAAAAAAAAAACATGCAGATCTTCGTGACTATACGTCACGAAATTCGTGAGACCTTTTTTATGATGATTTTCTATAGTTATGTACAAGGAGACGGAGTATTATGAGTCTCGGTGTATAATTTTATTGTTGTCTTGTACATTGCCCCATCTAATGTAGCAAATTAAAAATTATCAACGGGCTAATTCTTGTATTTCAGAGAAAGTACAGTGGAAGGATTCGTGATTTTCTTAAATTGCGGGTTTTGGGGTCCATACTTTTGGCAGAGGGGCTATTGACGGTAGACGTTATTTTGAGGGTTTTCTTCTACGGTACCGTTTATTAGAGGTGAAGTGGATCAGACTGGAATCAGGTAGATTAGTCTTTTCTGTTTTCACAGGAAGATTTTCAACGTGGAAAAATATATTTATCGTGCACTTTTAGTTTGACTGTGAGTATACATTATTCGATGGGACCATAACCTAATTTCATTTATATTCATTAAAAGATCGACCATCCAACAATTTGATACAATTCTACATATATCCAGAATTCCATTTTCTTGTTGCAATAAATGATCATGATTATACTTCAATATATGAATCTCTAGTACTATTTTATAAGTTCAAGTATTCCAGAATAATACACTCTCATCAGTATCTTGAAAATTATTAGTCATCTCTTGAATCTTCGAAAGACAAAACAGTGGAAAATGATCGAATAGTAAAATGCAGGGCTCATCGTTCTATCAAGACAATTCACATCTATACTTTAGTTACGAGGCCAACTCATGAAAGTACCGCTATATAACGACTTTACGAGATAATAATGATACCTGTATAGAATGCTATATTCGATGGATATATGGTGCATCCCAGTGCATCATGATGAGCATGACAATCTACAATTTTAACTTTCCAATCTATAATTTTGAAATCTCAAGTATGAGGCGGATGAAGACTATATATATAAAGATACCGGGATAACATGAATTATAGCAAATCAATTTGGCATCAATCACAATTCAAGATGTGTAGAATAATTTATGATTCAATCTTTGATGGTTTCTAGAGAGCTGCTTTTAAATGAATCGTTGTAAAAGGTAAGTCAGTTATGGCTACGGTAATTTTGTTCAATAATAATAATCTTTCGAGATGTTCGATTCGATTCGATTCGATGGAAACCATTGAGAGATCAGAAAAGAATTATTTTATAGCTGTGCTACCGTTGTGATCTCTAGTCTTGATTTTTCAATCAGGCATCACGAGAAAACCCAAATCAGTAAATATTAGCTATTGATTGACTAACAAGGGCAACTTTGAATTTTTAAATGCATAAGAGAATAAATACTACTGTGAGACATTTTTGACAAAATAGATGAGTATTGTCGAACATATTCACATTGAACAATGTTGGACGGAAAGAGGGACAGGTTTGGGTGAACGATATCGGCATTAAATTTTTAACTGATGAACTAGTTTATCTTGAAAAATAACTTTTCAATCTCTTATATTTGAGAATTTTTCAATAGACATTTGTGATCGTCTGAGCGCAAATGTGCCATTTACCGATTTTCGTATGCTCACAAAAAATCACGAAATATAGTATGATACTCGGTCACAATGGTTCTCGCACTTCGAGTGACTATTTAGACTATCGCCTTCGGCTCGGGCCCAAAAAAGTCACTCGAAGTGTAAAAAATCATCGTTTACGCACCTGTATAATGATATTGTAGTGAACAAAATTTGACTCGAGTGGGAAGATATTAAATTAGTGGGTAAGCCAAAGAAGCTCTTAATCTGCTGGGTAACTTGGAAAGAACGCCCTGTTTCCATATCTCTAGACGGACCGAATCATAATTTTTTTGATTGCGTCAAAATTTGGCATTCGCTCAAATTCACCGTAAACTTACCACTGTATAGGGTTACACACTTAATCATAATAAGAATTCAGATAAAAAAATTCAAAATGGATATCTTTTCCATGAATTGAATTTGCATAACACTCTACTATCGTGTTCGATTTAACATCCGAAGCATAATCAGCATTGTTCGCGCATGCGTAGTGAGAAAAAAAGAAATTTGTGTACATCTTATGGGTACTACGAATGTACTACGATAATTTTCTCACGTCGACAATCGAGCATTGTCATTCGAAGTGTAATACACAATAGTATACGCAGTGGAGTACATTTTGTTGTTATTATCACGATAAAATCGAGCAGATTCGAATAATAGAGTTGTTGTATGGAGAAATGGGTTTGCAGCTGTCGATTGTTGCCCAAACTTTTTTTTTTCTCACGAGATAAGAAGTGAGAAAGATGTTGGAGATTTTGGGATTTGATATTTTATCTGTATGATGTTTTAGTGTACCACGAAGAAGAGGAAACAGAAATGAGAACCGATAAATCAGATGAGTAAAATTTCTCAACGATCGATGTACCTATATATACCTGTATTTGACGTGTTGAACATTTTCGAGCCAATTTTACTTTCAAGCTAAATATGTATGTAACGGACTCGATGCAATGCTGGGCTTGTATAAAATTTTCTGATGCGTTGGATTTGATGGTTTCGGACTCGTGAATGCCAAGATGACGAGTTGTTATACATTATTTGTACTCATTTACCTGTACTTTTGATTTCATTTGTATTGAAAAGTCTCACACGGACGATTCTCTAAGATGTTACAATTTTGATACAATCGATCAGGCGACTTGGACAAATTTGAGGTAAGCTTCATCATAGCTGAAACAGTTCAAAGTTTAGAAATTCGCCCAGAAAATTCTTCGGTTACTCTTTCCTAAAATTATTTCGAGATGTTTTGCAACGGCAACAGAAATACGTGAATAAAAATCATTTCAAGAATTTTGATACATCTATAAAATAAGCTCAGTAAAAGTCTTCTACGGCTCACCAATTCCGAAAAATGATAAAAAATAGTTGTTCAATGATATTAAATTTTGTAAAATCCCCAATCGAGGACAACTTTCATTTTTCTATAAAATTGGGGCTCTGAAATAGATTTAAATGAAATGTTAACGATCGGGGTCTAATCGTGGAGGTGTTATAATTGATGAAAAAAATAGCATATGAAAGACATCATGAGAAAAAAATCGCCCGGGCCCAAGATCGGGAAGAGGATTCCCAGAGTATTATCGCAAGTGTCTTGCTAACTTATTGTAATGTAATAATTGACGGAAAATTGAACTAATCACGTTGGAGTATTATAAAATATCTGAAGAAATAAAATATTGCAAAAGTACCCATTGAGTATTTATGGATCGTCCTAAGAATAAAGTGCTGAGATGCGTCCATCAATCTGTGCGCGGTGGCGATCAAAATCTCATTAAATGAACCCCATCGATCGGGCCCATCGCATACAGGACCTGGAATAACTGGAATACCATGGAGAGATTGTCAAGATACTGCAAGATAACTCGGATATCAATGAATGTAAATAATCAACATTATACAAATACTGCTATTGTAATGATCAAGTACCGCAAAAGTACTGGCTACATACTGTCAAAATATTTATGAATTTCAACCAAAATTTATTGAAATTTTCTTTTCCAACCACGTGGTTGAAAATTCATTATAAATTTTTACAGGGTATATTCCATTCAGATACTGCCAAAATACAAATCATGTACCGCTAAATGCGTACTGACGGCAAAATGCATGAAATCTTGCTAAAAGAATCAATAAGTCTCAGAATGGTACTGATAAATTACAAAGTCAGTATCGAAACGGTTACCGTGCGCCATAACCATGTATTGTACATTACAAATTTGATAACTCGAAGTTTCAAAATGAGTTGTCGAATCCTCATTATTGGTCAAAATTTTGTTCGACAAATTGCCGTTCAGTTCAAAATCGCAAGGGTATCGGAAAAAATTGAGAATAACATTCAGCGCTTACGGTGACCAAAACGCCTCAAGATAATAATAATTTTCAATGAAGCGGTGTCAAGTTAATGGAATAAAACTGTGAAATATCTATCACATGTCTCGCTGTTGTACTGACGAAGTCCTCTGAAAGTATCGACGAGATATTACTGAGTTTCTGCGAGAATGCTCTGAAAATATTATTCTTGATTTTGGATCCAGGTGATTTTTTAATACCTTTTTTTCGATGAAGACCTACACAATCAGGTCTTGATCGTTAATGAAATAAAATTATTTTTTCACGGCTAATTTTACGAATTTCATATCACTGATTTACTAGAGAGGTCGTTTCAAGTTCGAAAAGTGTAGAAGTAATCGTTGTTAATAATAGATGTCTGGTCACTGATGAGGTTAGAGTTCAATATTTTTTGCGAAACTTCATACCGAGTATCGAGATATATCAACTTTATGTCACAAAAGACAATTTATTCAGAGTATACATGGATACATTTGATTTCCAACGAAACATGTTGGCCTATAGAGCTTTTTCAATCCAAAAAAAAGATAACCTAAAAAATAGAGGAATAAACAAAATGAATAAAGAATAATGAGGAGGAGAAGAAGAAGAAGAAGGAGGAGGAGGAGGAAGAGGAAGGAAGAATCAGCAAACGGCTTTTACGTATAGCGGTTAAGTGGTTTTAAATCTCTATGTAAGACCGTATAGCATCTGGTGTGCGTCAGCTGATATACTCGTATCTCTCTGTCTTTCTCTATTTTCTCGCGAAACAGGTGTAGTTCTTGAGTGTAAACCGATTCTGCACTTGAATTGCGTCGTGTGTTGCGTAGCTGCTGTATAAGTAATACCGGTTGCAAATCGAACCTGAGCTTCACGAGCTTCCGTAAAACGTAACTACCGTCTTTGAGACTTTATTTTCAAATCATGTTTTAATTTTGATTCCAAATTATTTGATAAAAGTGGCGACCGTTGATTTGATGAACAGTTGAAGTTACATGAATCGACATTGATTTGAAATTTAATCTGAAGCATTGGGATCCGTTACCTTTTTTACAATATTCTCAAAAATTCATAATACCGGGGCAAAAAATGTATTGAAAAATAAAGATTCTCTCGAAAAATAAGAATGAAACTCAAAAAAAATGAATGAAAGGAGGACACTTGTGTGCCATGATTCTTTGTCCAAGATGTTTGCGTCGGTCATCGATCACGCGTCTGTCATCGTATGCTCACACATTGGAAGTAAAATATGCTTCAGCAGACTAAGAGACAAGCGATGGAGAGTAGCGGGATACTAGTATATAATGACTTTCTATGTAAGTGCACTTACTCATCGCGCGTGTTCTCCAAAAGAAGGCTTTGTTGAAATACCCATATATATATATATATATATATATATATATATATATATATATATATATATATATAGTACCCTCACAAGTGTATAGGATATTGAGTGTCGAGAGAGTGACTAAGGACAACTGAAATGGAACAAAAACACACCCAATGCATTGTGTATTCATGGTGTACATCATCCTCGTAATGATATTGGCAGTACTCATCGAGTATATGTCAAATCCTATAGAGTAAGTCCAAATTGTCAATATAAAGAAGTCGAAATGTTTGTGATGCGGATAGGTGCAAATGTGATAAGCAGAAATTATTGAATTTTCAACATTTCATAGACTTGAGTGGTGATTCAACCGGTGTTTACAAAGATTAATTAATTTTGATATTGTCCTTAAGTGTTTCAAAATTCCAGCTCATTGTCGTTTGATCTCGATCACTTATCGAAAGAATCTCCTAGTAGTAATTGATTCGAGACAAATTTCGAATCTACCATATCACCGATGCCACATTTTTTATAATTTCTTCATACCATCGAAGAATTTGCAATATGAGAAATGTTTTTCAATCAGTTTTCACACTTTCAAGAATCTGTAACGGCTCATGATACGACTAAAAACATTTATACGTGATGACGTAGCCTATAAGGATTCCAATTATCTTTTTCCGACACAAGAGGCACGACGAATTGCCTGAGCGATTTCAAATTCCCTGTAAATGTTCGACGTGCTGTACAAACTTGTGAAAATAATGTCAAAATTATGCTCAAGGACGCCTGGAATAAACCACATCAGTTGATAGTTTAAAAAAGCAAAGATCGCGGTGAGGTTTGGTTATTAACCTAAACTCGATGGTTCAGTAATCTGTCCAATTAAAAGATAGGAATTCTTCCGTCGGGAAAACACAAGCCAGTCACCTGTATCTTTTGATTGAATCCTTACCACAAACGAATGATGAACGATTGAAATACTATCCCAAAAAAGTCTAAATCGAACCTAACCTCAAATACATCCATCCTGACATTCTCTCATGGTGAAATAGAATCTTCCTTTATTATAAAAACCTTACCACATTGGAATCCTTCGAAAACCACATTTTCACTCAATCCTCCTCTCAAAAAAAAAAACAACCTAACCTCAAAAATCCAAACACAAGAACACACAAAAACTACTATAAAAAAAGATAAGGATGTAATATATAGCGGTGCATCCTTAGGTTTACTACGATATATCAGCGCGTCGAAGCGTAAAATCATCGAGAAGCCAACGTTCTCAGTGAAAAGCGAGCGTTTCCGCGTGACGGCTTGAGCGCATCATTCCCTTCCTTACTTCTTCTTCTTCTTCTCTCTCTTTCTCTCTCAGCGAGAACATCGCTCAAGTCGACCAGACTAGTCAGTGTATATTCTAGAAGGTCAACGATCGCAAAGAGCTTGCAAGAACGGATAGCTGTTTATAAGGAGAGCCGCTTCTCTTATACTTGAGCGGAAGATAGGAAATTTATACTATATATCCTTCTTGTGTTGTTGCTATCTCATCAGGTCCTTCTTCTTCTTCTTCTTCTTCTTCTTCCTTGTCTATCAAGTCCTTTTTGTCGTCGTCTACTTGAATAGATCATGATATCGACAGGTGTGTGGGAATATTGAAGTCTCTAATGATGATAACGAGTATGACGAAGTTTGAATTTGGATGTAGAGGTTATGGTTTGGGTTATGAGTATTTGGTATTTGGTATGGCCTCATTATCGATGATTAAATTTGGAGGTTATGATCGATAAGAATTTGGATGGATATCCCAAATCTTCAATAAGTGGATGAATTGTAAGAAGAAAGGTACAAATTGGGGGCTGTCGGTAGTTACAATGTGTGAGAGTTTGCGATAGGGTAATCCTGTCTGACCAACTTGTCTGTTACTACTTGCTGAACGTCTAGACCAAATCAGAATTAGTTAAGCTCCAGTAAAATAGATTAGAGGTGAAGGCTACAATGGGACATTTTATAGATTCTCATCAATTGGACAAACTGCAAGAGGATGTTCAAATTTTGAGCTGTTGGTAGTTACAGTGTGATGTACGATTTTGGAGTAATCGTGTCTGACCAACTCGTCTGTTACTACTTGCTCGACTTCTGATCGAATCAGAATAAGTGAGGCTTCAATATGATAGATTAGATATGAAGGTTAAAATGGGACACTCGCGTGAATTCTCATCAATTAGACAAACTGCAAGAGGATGTACAAATTTTGAGCTGTTGGTAATTACAGTGTGATGTACGATTTTGGAGTGGCCTTGTCTGGCCAACTCGACTGTTACTACATGTTCAACTTCTGATCGAATCAAAATAAAAAATATCTCAATACGAGTGATTAGATTTGAATGTTACAACTGACGAGATTCTGGGTAGATATTCTACATTTTCATCAATTGAACAAATTGTGAACTGTCGTTGGTTACAGTGTGTGAAAATTTGGAGTTGTAATATTGTCTGACCAACTCGCCTGTTACTACTGATTATGCGTCGGATCAATAAGTGAGTATCAGTAACGGACGTTCAATCACCATGCTTTTGAAGTCAATTTGGGCACAATACATGGGACCAGAGAGAAAGAATATACTATAAACCACATTTGGTTTTGATAACGGGTATGGGATTTAGGTCCGTTTTGAAGAACTGGGCTAAGGAGGAGAGCATCGGATCTGCGGCACACGGATTTCGGTAAAACATTGGGAATCATCTTGGTTTGGTAAAAAATTAAGGTATCTCCAAGGGTTAAGTTCAATGGGCCTCCTATTCTAAGATACAGCTACGGAGATTAACATTGTCCATATACGCCTATGTTTAAAAGACACATATGTAGGGGAGAGTGGGGCGAATTAGGACAGGGGCGAATTAGGACAAGCAAGATAGCTCGGTTGTGGGTGAGTCTAGGCTTCCGCCGCTTGAAAACATTTTCAATACCATCACAGACAATGGTTTTTATCCCGGTTAGACCTCCCGAAACGATACTGGGAGTCCACACTGACATAGGGGTGCTTTTTGAGGGCTTCACGCGGTTTATTTTGAAAATGCAAGATTACACGCTGCTTCTGCATAAGTGGACGAACTTCATCGCCGTTTGGGGGTCAAAAACTACACTACAAAACAGAGATTTTGAGCCGCCGTGGGCCAAAATCGGTTCACTTGGGCCCAAATGATCACAATTCTGCGAAAAAAACGCTTGGGGGCATTTTTGGACGAATTGGTGGGGGCGAATTTGGACAATGCTAAATCCCATCTAAAATCGGTCGACCGATCGCGAGTCCGTGTTTTTCGATGATAATTACCCTTATATATATATCTTATATAGATATAATATGATGTATATTGTATAATGATACATATTATGTATATTATATATTATATAATATACATATATATGATGTATATTGGGTATATTATATATGAATGATGTATATTGGGCGTTTTTCGAGGCGCGGGAGGTTGAGAGTGAGTTAGGTGATTGAAAATGTGTAAGAAAATGAAGTTACGATGTCCAATGACGGTTTGAGGAGTCAGTTTAGAGGTCAGAAGTCGCTTTCAACGTGTTCGAGGATAGTGCTCGATTTAAGCATTGTCACTCTCGCATTCGGCGACATTGCCTTGAATGTTATACACTATCAGCGGGATCGTTGACGTAGGGGCGAGTATGAATACCTCCAATGTGAAGGAAAACGAAAAAAGTCGACTCTTAGAAGCCACCAGTCGAATGCTGATTGCAGAATAAGGTAGTGCACCAATAAAGTGTCTGATTCAATAATGCTGAAGAATGACACAAAAATGGCTCGCTTTCTGAGGCTCTAGGAGGATGTAAAGGTCGCGGGCGAGTTTCCCTCTGTATTAAGGGTCACTACTACATGTTTTGATGAGCAAACTCGACTCTAATAGTTGAGGAATATTGTAGAATACCTCAATTTTCAAAGGCTGTCCTAATTTGCCCCCAAAACTGTCCTAAAGTGCCCCCAAACGCGGGGCGAATTAGGACTGATTTTTTTTCTCAAACTTCAAAAAAAATTATGAAAGCGGTGACCTGGAGGTCTGAAAATTTTTTTACAATATATTCAATAGTTGAACTTGAAATGTCCGTAGCGCGCCTTTCCCCAAGTATCGCCAGAAAGCCCCACTGCAAAACCTATCCTAATTCGCCCCACTCTCCCCTAGATATAGTAACAATCCTAACCTCCATAGCTGTATCTCGGGACACAAGGCCCATATGTCTATGGATTTAACACTTGGAGATACCTCCATTTCCCACCGAAACAAGGTGATTTCCAGAGTTTCATCAAGATCCGTGTTCCACAGACCTGATGCTCTGCTTGTAAGTAAGAATTCTTCACGGGGGTCCAATAGAGAACGCTAGTTTCAAAATTTTCAATATCGAATAGCTTAGAATAAACTGCTCTTTCCTCTGAAAGCATCTACCCGATACAACTAGATTGAACAGGAACTTTTGCTAGAATTTTTACTCGTCAAATAATTAGTATTCAAATTATAACCTCGTTGATAACTGATCCACTGTTTCACTCGAGATTTTTCAAAATGAACTAAAACCAATTTGGCGATTGAAAATATCAGCACGGACTGGTTGATTCGAATGAGAAATCAGTGAACTCGAAAACCCTCAGAACTGTTCGAATCGAGAACAACTATTTCTCATTTAGGAAATGTTATGATTGTCTAGTGATATTTTGATGATGCCGTTAAAAACCCGATGTTGATATCAAATGAAATCTGGTCTGAATATTCCTTTGACCACTTATCTAAAATTGATAATTCAAGTATCCTAATAAGTGTAACTCGGGCCGTCATTTTAACAGCTTAAACAATCGTATATTTATATCATCTGTATTCAAGAAACCATGGACAAGAAGGTCCCTATTCTCTTTAAAGACTAAAATAACCACCATTGCAAGAATTATATACAGTATTTTAAACCTTCTCCCTCATTAAATCTCCCACGCGAAACAAGAATCAGCATAAAAGCGAACATCCATCATTCTCAACAGTCCCAAGGTTCCTCTCCAACACTTTATGTACATACAATCACTTGAAATCGAGCCTACATTCGAGCATACCCCTCCATACAATATTACACTCTGTACATCCGCCAAGTACACGACCTTGACTTTCAACTCTTTCATCACAAAACATTCCTCGTAAAACATAACTCTGTACTCATACATTCATAGATATATAGCATTCCGAAAAACTGAATTTCCTTCATGCATTAAAGTCTCCTCTCTCTTTTTAGAGGTTAGGTTAGTATCACGACTACAGCCCCAGAGCTGTATATTATTGTCTTTCTTGAGAGATTCTTTGGTATATGGTTATGTATGGGTTTGGAATGTGAAAAGGGCTTTGAGAAGGAGTTGGGTGGTTGGTAGTTTCGTTTCCCAGGACGTTATTCGAGGCCGTTGTGCAATTTGAATGTGGGATTACCACTGTGGTATGCAATTCTTACCTTTATTGAAGGCTATGAATGTGAAAACAGTCAGTTTGTTCGTACTTTTTGTGAGGATTTAGATACGTGGTATGTGTGTGAGAAGAATTTTCGTCTTTTTGAGGTTATGTTGAGAAGATCAGTGATTAATCCAGTAAATTACTTTTTAGGGGAAATTCTTAGTTTAAAAAATGCTACATAGTGATTCAGCTAGTTGAAAAATACACATTGAGGTTATGTTGTATGAAGATCCATCAAAATCAGGATAGGGCTGAAATTTGGGAATTGGCGTTGACCGTGGCTCATTTCCTGTCACAATCTGTGCACTAGAGTGATAAACTATTGCCATGTTAAAGTTTTCGTAGCCAAAGTTGCAGGGATCGCTTTATTTCCTCAATTCTGAAAAAGATCCTAGCAAAAAAATTGACTACATATTGATAATGAGTTTCCTGATATATCGCCCTCAGAAGCAGAAATAAAGTCAACATCTGTAACCACTCTAGGATGAGAATTTTAACAATTCGAAATGTACTAGTCCCTCGCTACTTGTGAAATTTCTTCCCTAATTAATAGTATTCTGGGCAAAGTTTTGCAAAATCGCAAATCATCGCGTGTTTAAAATAGAGAATAGGCAATCCTCGAAATAACCAGATTTAATATGACTTTCTGTAATGAAATAATATTTTGAGCGGTAGAAAAAGTCTATCGAAAACAGTAAAACGTTCGAAAACTCAGCGATTCTTGACACGAAGAAAACATACAAACTGACTTCTCTGAAACGCATTTTCATGAAAGTATATTTCCCCAGAACAATTTATATCTAAAATTCTCTCCTGAATATAATTCATCCAATGCTCATTTCAAATCAATTAAATCGAACAGTTCTCCAAAAAATCACTGACCATCAAAATCATCATTCAGTGCTTTGAATAATAAATTCAATCAAGAATTTTTCAATAACGATCATTTACATCAGAAAATTCTTGAAAAAAGTCTCGATAGCACTAAAATGATTATCTTGTTTTTATTAGTAAATGAATTTCTGCATGTCTACAATCAAAAAATCAAGAATGCACAAAGATAAGCAAACACTATTCTCCTTACAGGTATTCAAAACATATATTTCTAACAAAATATTATGCAATTCACAAAAATTCGATTTATGCATATATTATAATAATTCATCTAAATGCTAAGATAAGAAATCATTGGTAGATCGTCATCACGTTGTTTGGATACATTCGATATATCGGTAATGCACAATCCCGTTTGAATTCCTATACATTTACACACACCCTATACGTATGAACCTCTAATTAGATTACGCAAACGCAATTATTGAGCCATGTACATGCACGCGTAGATAATTGACGTTTTAGAGTAGTGTCAACGCTCATTATCCGCATTTTTTTATCATCTATTTCTGTTACAGTAGTATATCTGATAATAATTAAGACCAAACGCGTCTCTTGTATAATATGGTAGATTTGCTTACAGAAATTTCTCACATAACGAGATTCTGTTATCGGAAAGATAATAAAGAATGAGTCAACTGTGTAATTAATAGAATAACATCTCATTTGAAGTTATTAGTACTTGTATCTTATTTATTTTTTGTTCCGATACTTATTTTTTCAAACATGGGAGTAAATCTGTTGTAAATAGTGAGGAAATTAAACTCATGTGACACGTTTAAAATTAATGTTTATAGGTTTTTAATAATCATCTGCATTTTACATGATGTGAAATATGAATATTAATGAATTTGAATCGACGCGTGGGAGATATGTATACATCGCCGATGATGTGTGCGAGTCGCTTTGGATCAGTAGTAACAGACGGCTCAGGTCAGACGGAAGAAGCTGTACCTTACATACATCGAAAGTTGACTACACTTTTTTAGATATAAATGAATGTTGCTTCGGTCCATCAGTTAAAAAGTGTAGAAGGATATTGATCTTATATTAAGATGATGAATATTGACATAAATGCAGGTACGTTATAGTAGTCATAACTTTGTTGAAGATACAGACACAAATCAATAAAGGTGGTTTTGATACCGGGAATTCATGCGCATTGAGAAGAAGTTTATCTTTAAAATCATGTATATCTATAAGAATTGAATGAGAAGACATTTTATGCTCTCTGGATTGCACTCTCGTGAAAAATTTTCATAGGATATTGTTTGATCGATTTGTGAAGAAAACTACAAAATCCTTTGGGATTTTTTACAGAACAAATATTCTAACATTTTTTCCCAAGATTCTAATTCTCAGAACTATTTATTTTAATAACTGTAACAAAAATGACTTCTAAATACCTGAGGGACAATACGAATAAGAATAAAAATTTTCACGGCTATACCATGGTATTTGCATTCATTATTTTCCCTTGTAAACCTTATGTTCATCCGGGCATCCTATTCTTGATTCGTACCGATTGAATTTTTGATCAGTCTGTTGTTCCCTACATCAAAGAAATTTTTCAAGTAATTGTATTATCAATGCAGATTACCTGAAAAGAGCCAAGATTTGGGAAAGAGTATATACTGACGTTATTATGATCGAAAATGAAAAAAAATGAATGATTAAGGAGAGTTCACAGCCGTAGATTACAGATACCACAATGCTATTCCCATCCTTGAAATGAAATAACTTACGAGTAGATCCATCTCAATTCACCGTAAAATTGAATGAATAAACGTCATCGAAAAAAATTTTCAATACCGATTTATACTTGAATCACAAAATTTTCCATAAGCCATGAAGCAACACTATGGCATTCCACAAAAATTCAAAAATAACGTCCACATGCAAGAAGGTTCGAACACATCCCTGCGAGTGTACAACTTGTAAATATCGCATAACTGCATAGAAGACTAGTCGCAAGTATAGAAAAAAAAAAAAAACAAAATAGTCCCGTTATAAGCGTGATGTGTGCGCATCAACAATTCATCCATATAAGCCTGCCGATTTACTCTCTTCTCAGTTTGTTTTCCCCGTCACGTTCATACCACTCACTTATTACGCAAAGAAGAAATGAGTCAAAGAAGAAAACCAAGTCTTCTTTCTCGAGCTACTGTACAGTTATAAGCCATACTGCATTCTATTCATCTTTATTTCTATACTTTTTTTTCTTGTACAAACGGGTGTATAAACTATCTATGTGTGTGTAAGTGTGTGAGTGAGGTAAGGGAAATATATTCCTTCGAGGCATAATATAAGTACGAGAACCGATAATGGCAGTGTTTCCTATCGAAGGACGCGCGCGCGTCTGTCGTGGTGACGCGAAACCTGATGAACAGGTACTTGAGACTTTTAGGGTGATGACCAGACAACTCGCTACAACACGAATCTCACGACACGACACTGCCCGACACGACACCGCCCGACACGACACTTAAATTATTTCTGCAAAGCCAGTCATCGATGGATGTAATTCATTTTTATAATCCATGGTTGGTACTCTAAAAATGAGCCCAACCAATTAATAGTTGGCTTCGCAGGGATGAATTTTGTGTCATGTCGTGAGATTCGTGTCGTAGCGGGCCGTTCGTCATCACCCTTATGAAAATGAATGAAATCTACCGGTAGTTTTGGGTTCTCATTCTCAATAATGAGTTCCGTGTCGTGTCGAGCGGTATATTAATGTCGTGGCGCGTCGTAGCTCGCCACGACGCGATTCTCAAATTACGTCGTCACGACATCGTACGACATGGTCCGACATGACTCACATTCGGGTGAGCCCAACTGTCGGTGAGATTAATAGGGACAGTCATGTGTTATGAAAATGAATTTAATAATGAATCGCGAGTCGTTTCGGGCCCGTGGTCGGTCCATGTCGTGTGATGTCGTTGCGTGAGAATCGCGTCGTGGTGGATTGTTTGTCATCACCCTTATATCGGTGTGCGATGTGATGTAACGGATCGGAAGTGTAAGGTAGAGATAGAGAGAGAATCCCTTTGAGATAATGAGATGAGGTAGAGTACAGGTGCAAGGTTTTGTTTGGATATACGGGAATTTTTGACAAAATATTGATTTCGTGTAATGAACTCTCAAATTCTTGATGAGGGAAGTCGAAAATGCTCCGGTTGGGAGTTTTGTCCTGCGAATTTATTTTGAAAAAGATTGAGCATTGATCCATGGATCCGTTTTCTTCTTCTTCGAGAAAAAATTTTGAATTTATCAAGAATTCAAATTTTTTCTAATCATGACCATGATAATTTTGCAAATTTCTGCGATAATGCCCGTAAACATCAAACCTCACGTGAAATGTACACGTAAGTGAGATGATTATGAGAAGAATAGAATCTGAAACAAATTTTTATCCAAAAGGTGGTAAACGACTCGAAGTACGCACGTTCATTCCGACGAGAAGGGCGGGAAATTTTTCCGATGACCTTCTTTTTTTAACAAGTTCATAAGGGAACCATCGTAGATAATTATCCGTTCAAATTTTGATTATCACAAGATCACTAATATCCGTGATTTATGGTGAAAAATGAACGAAGGAATTTGAGATGAAGCATCAATCTTTTGTCTAACTCCCACTCGTAAAATCATATTTATTTAAAATCGAATTATGTACTGTAGTGTGATGTCCCACATTTTGGAGATAATTAATAGAATAAGAGAAAATTGTTAACATGATTATGGGTGCTCGTGCTTTTGAAGTCCAAATTTTCTTTGTGAAATAGAAAGTTCCAGTTGCATTAGTAGTTTGAATAAAATTATGATCGTCAATCATGCCGGACTGCAACATGCGATACACAAAATCGAAGATACCGAAAGTATCGATATAATTAGATTATGAAAGTTTCACCCGCGTAGATCTTTTTGCATTTCTGGTGCAAATTTTGATCTTATCAGAATTGAAATTTGTATCGTAGCTTGATCGAAATCTGATCTTACACGCAAGAAAATGAGCACGTAAGCTTCGATCATTATCTACTTCCTTACCATCATCTATCGAAATGGGAAGTACGGAAGCCATATATCCAGTTGATAAATTCAAAAACCACCATTTTCCAATAACCTTTCATAAACTGGCCAGGAACATAATTCGATTTTTTTTGCTATAAAATGTCCGGGACTTAGACTAGCTGATATCAATCTTGTCAATGATATGCGATGTAAATTAAAAATTGTCACTTCAACTGTTTTTTTTTTCGTGTAAACCAAGAATCCATGATTGGAAACTCATAAATATCAGCGTGGTATTCTGGAGATAGCTAAGAATTTTTTTTAGAGAATTTTCGCAGGATCGCAAATAAAATTTGTGATACTGTATGGTTCAGATTGAATTTCACTATTGCAAAAATGTTACTCCAGTTCAAAAAATTTCTCAAAACATAACCACCTGATGAATTAAAAATTGGAACAAATTTTGGTCAGTTATAACCAACGACAGTCTAATTATAGCTCAGTGAATCAGTACAGGAGTTGACCACTTTACAAAATCTTCACGGACTATCATATTTTCACCCAAACGATCCTGAAGAGAAATCAATCCAGGTTCCTAATATAAGATGTCTGCAAATAGCTTTCTTCCATAGCCTCATCGAGCAAGTTCAAGAAAGAGCTAGATTCTTCTCTCCGATCATTAATGTCGTTTTACCGCTTGAATAGCGTTAGACTCTATACACTTTTTGCCAATCTTGAAATGGCTCTATTTGCCAGCTTTGAAATCGAGGCGTCAATTAATAACCCTTTCTCTACCTGTTCCACTACATCTTATTATCGCTCTGAAATCTTATAAAGTGCAGAGTAAGAGAATATATACTTTGAGACACATGAACAGGTGGAACTCGTACCTCTATCACATGGTGAAGGAGTTATTTCTGTCATTTGAAGAGTGAACGGAAAATGGAATTTGAAATGTTTTTACTCTAGCAATGGGCATGCAAAACGACGACGTGTTGTACCAATAAAGATTATGGAAGATGATTCCTGAAGTGTAATATAGAATGTATTAAGTTGGAAATGAGTTTGTACAAAAGTAGAGTTTGAGTCGAGCTGCAAATATATTCGTTTCAGAGAGAACTGTTATATTGTAGGTTATGTGAAGAACTTACTCTGTAATATTATCCGAGAATGATTGTGTCTACGAGTTTACCAAGTTGAAATATGATGACAAACATTCTCTGATGACTATCTCCTAGGGATCCTAACCCACCCTAACCTCAACATTCCTGTCACAATTCTAATTCTTAATACCTTACACTATCAAATCCGAGATCAAATTGTATAAAAGCCTTCCGCCTCTACACTACTCCTCCCACTCACTCTTTTTAACTCACACACATACATGTATCAACAAGTAAGGGCAAACCCTCAACTCTCCCACGCAACCACTCTATCCTTGACTCAATCGCACCACGGAAGCAACAATCATGCATATAAGTGATAACATTACAGTATACCATAACCTCACCCGCCAATTCGTGAGAATCATTTTGTTTCATATTCTTTTCCAAATTGCCTATTATTAACGGTTTTTTTCGCATTCGGATCAAAACAACATGGCGTCACACGAAGCGATAACAAATTCAAATTAGCGCATGCGCAGTCTCATCTTCGCCATTATGCGTTATACATATAGTACTATTAACGTATACACCAATTAGCTACAGAATGAATATATAATGTCACGATTATGCTGTATATATACAGCTAAGTTGCAGATTCATAATGACTATATGTGTGTGAGGAGTAAAAGGAGTAAAGGAGTGCGAGCGGTATGCAATATATATGCAGTTGCAATCTCTGATGCCGCGAGAGGCGCATTATTCAAATTCGCGCGCCTTTATATACATGTGGGAAAATGTATATTTGACTCGACTTATGATGAGCATATGGGTGCAGTGAATATTTCTTGTGTATGTATTAATGTATAGCATGTGTGTGATGAGTGAAGTTCAGTATTCCAGTTTGACTTTCTATACTGTGTGATACACGGTATTGTGAGGCTTGGTAATTGTTTGAGGGGAGAGCTGGTACCGTTCGATGTTTTCTTTCTTGTAAGAATTTTTCATTCAAAGATTGATCTTTCGAGAGAAGATCTAGATATTGAGAAAATATAAAATAATTTTTAGAATTTGAAATGGAAACAAGAAAGGAGTGCATAATCCAAAAACTTGAATCAAATGTATGCATCCATCGATCTTTCTTGTGATTTTTCTTTCGCGGTTTATAACGGAAGCAAATTCCAGGAAAATTTGCGCTAACCGATCAATCAATTCGAAAGCTCAGAATGATTCAAACGTAACGTCTTAGCTCAATCAGAATTACTCATTTTTCATTCCAAACAGTATACGCTCATAAAATCTGCTGCAGATATTCGATTCTTGATCAATTCAACTAAAAATTCAGTAAAAATGACGAATCTGTACCTAAACGAAGTATATACACTTTCTGATGAATTGATTTTCACTTTCATTCAAGTCTCGATATCCTCTCTCAAATATGCGCAGCAACTAATTAGAGATCAAGTTTAGAGAGTTTACAAATGGGCGGCAACGGCAGCGGCGTTCCAATATTTCGAATTCTGTGTGAGCGTATATATTAGATCGTAAAGTAACAGGATCTCTTGCGATTTTCTGTTTTTGCAGTTCAAGAGACGCACCTTTTTTTTTTTTTTTGTTTAAATGGAAAGTTGGTGCCGGTTTGGAGTATATCAAACAAATACATAGCTGTCATAACATTTCACATTTTTAAAGTTTCTTGTATTCGATTTTGCTTTGCTGGATTTCGAATTGGTTCGATATTTATTTATACAGGTATGATCTAGAGATCGCATTTTGCGTTTTATCAGATATTGAACGAAGTGGAGTGAGTTTTTCTAAGAGGATTATTGGAGTGTACTGTATAGAGTGACTTGCCAGTGAAATTTTATTATAAGTTTGTAGATTGAATTCACTGGTTTCGTGGTTTTTGTTGAGATTAGATTACTACTCGATTTGAAATAGAACCTACGATCTCATTCC
Source organism: Eretmocerus hayati (assembly GCA_029851415.1). Taxonomy (NCBI): domain Eukaryota; kingdom Metazoa; phylum Arthropoda; class Insecta; order Hymenoptera; family Aphelinidae; genus Eretmocerus; species Eretmocerus hayati. The sequence goes on from CM056744.1 coordinate 7,496,632, forward strand.
TTCTAGTAGAAAACTCATAAATTACATTCAATTCAATGGTCATGAATTTCTTTACAATCTTATAGGACAAATTTTCATGTATTTGATCAGAGAAAATCCTATGTACGATAAAGAATCGATACTTGTGAATCGTCATAATTGATGAATTATTCTCTAAAACCATAAAGTCATTTTCCGCATAATTAAAAACCCCCAAAATGGAATAAAGAGTACGAATACGAAGAAAACGTGCAAATTTCACATAAAACATACGTCGATTGCTAAGACCTTCCCATGACACGTGAGAATGAGTTTGACTATTGCCGTATTGGATGACGATTATTTACGGCACTTGAAGAACGGGGAAGTGACTAATCCGTCAAATACTCATTTTGCACAAGTCGTACAGTGCCACTCTCTTCGTGCACATCTTTGTTGTATTTACGTGAGAATGAACTTCCTTTTTCCGGCAAAGAGATGGTCTTTAACGGCTTTTGCCGTGATTGAGTGAGCAACAGGTGTTTTCCGAGTGTTAGAAACTGTTGAGAGAGACAGACACACAGACAGACTTTTCCTGAACAATCTAATTGGCGATCTATATGGGTATTTCTTCATTATGATGAAAGTTTTACTAAGAAACTGTACATTCATTCTGAATTTATTGTCGTTGAAAGGTTGAATAATGTGAGTACACAAAGTGATGAAGGTTGCACTTGTTTCTGTTCCAAAACATGTGGAACAAATAGAAAGTGTAAACATTTCGGCAAATTCTACGAAAATTTGATAATACTTGAACGATCCGGTGATTTTGGATCTAGGTATAAATCGTCACTCCTTGCCAAAATTCTAAAGATTTTCGTGGAAAGACTAGACAAATTTTACAGGAATGCTGATCGAAATACCAAACTTTGATCAAAAAAACATTCCTAGAAATGAATTTTATGGCTGTTATTTTCCCGTGCATCCGGATATATTCATTGGATGCTCCGTGATATTCTATCGAAACTCGAGATTCCGCGCAGAAACAACACGAGGAAAATGTAACGAGGCTTCACGACATCACAAGAGATCTTTCTAAACATTCGTCCCGAGATGTCAGTTCAGAGCCTCGAGGATATATACTCACGACACGATCAAAACTATAGAAGTGAGAAACATGCCGTGTAAATCTGTTTCTCGAAATTCTAAATCATTTCAAATCACGATTCCGGACAAAGATGGGTGAGATAATTTTCTAGCCACTTGAAAAAGACCAATTTCATCCATTTACATTCGTGTGAAGTTCAGGTAAGCTATCCATTGAGTGAAAGAAAGGCGTATCGGGTCTAAATGAGTCAAGACACGAACCATGCCCTCATCATCCGTCATGTGTAATAATCAAGTGCGTCAATCAATGTCAGAGAAGCTCGCAGGCCTTCAACAAAATCAATCTTCTCCTCAAACTTCATCACCTTCAACCTTAATTTGATCCACCCATCAAGCTTAATCAATAAAGAGGCTAACATATTACATCTTCACTCATAAGGGTGTTTCCACAAATCAATGAAATGGAACATTCATACGACCTTGGTGTCTGAACTTTTATTTTTTTTTCATTCTTGCTATTTATATTCCTTTTTCATCGAGTTTCATCTCTAGAAGCGTATTCAAATGTGTGTGTATTCTTTATGACCTGTGCGTGAAAGTGCACTTTGCGCGCAATCAACTTTTACTCGCAGTTTACCAAAAAGTATTGTATGATGCACGGGAGTAAGACTTACTTTTGCATCCTCGCGATAATTCCGACACTCACGGTTGGCTAGGTCTGGGAAGGCGTACAAAATAGACATTTTGATACAAGGATGTGTAATCTTTTTTTGCGTTCGAGTTGTGGGTCGGAATTATCACCAGGATGAGAGGAAATAGATTTCAAAACTCGTATGTCGAACTATACTTTTTGATAAACTGTGAGTAAAATCCGTCAAACTGTGCCCGAAGTTAACTCACAAGGGTGGAAAAACTTTTTTTCGCGTCCGAGTGATGGGCTTCCGGCCTGAGCCGTAGGCGAAGGTCGGAATCAACACGAGGATGCGAAAAAAAGTTTTCATAATCCTAATCTAAAAATGACGCTTTCATACGCGATCTTGGGCTTCTTACGATAAATAATCTTATTCGCCCTGTGCTCGCAGGCCTATTTTGGGCGAGGAGGTTTTATTCATTTCGCTTCGCACGGGAAAGAAATTGTCTAAAGCTCCTTTTGGGCGTACGCGCCCAAGACAATAATGCACTATTTTACACCCTTGTGTCGAAATGTACTATTCTACTGACAAAATATAAAAAAAACATATAATAATAAAATACCATTAAGCAAACAGCTGCCAAGAGAAAATTTAATGTGATATGAAACATGTCATCAGTCCATGAACGCACCCTAATGAGACAAATATCTCAATTCCCAGATACATCTCAATGGTTCTCCAACCGAGAAACCCAATACAATGAGACAGAAAAAAATATCGCACGGCGCCCGCGTGAGAATCGCACTCTTTCCTTCGACACCGACTATAGAAATACACACTATCATCGTCATTTTAGCTTGCTTGAATCGAGGTAATTGCACAGCACATACATACATTCACATCAAAGCAATCCAAGTGAGTACGTTACACTTTGATTCGGCAAAGGCATCAGAGCCGAAGAGCGTCAATGAGCGCCTCGTTAGCAACACGAGATTCTCAATAAGACGTGAGACAAGTGAACTTTCAAATCTCACATTATGTGCAAAATTATATAGATACTTTATGATAACACTGGTCTCAATCATCGTGCAAAGTCTCGTTAAAATTGCTGGATTATAAGTGTGGTAATACACTGTTTAAATCGTTCGAAGAATTTTCTTATATAGGAAATCGGTTGTAGTTGTAATGAGTGTCAGATCAGATTTCTGAGTTCGATGAGATCATTTTCTTCATCACATATAGGTTATGTTACTCCGATAGCTATTGGTACTATTGGTAGCATGAAAAGAGGTTATGTTGAGTATGTGTATTAAATTGAGTGTGTTAGGTGATATGAAAAGGAGATGAGGATAAGGTGTTTGAATGAGTAATATTGAGATGATGAACAGAGGAATGATCATTTTCAAGGTTTCTTAGTATAAAACCATTCTAACCTAACTCTTCGAATATTATGAGAGGGAGACGCGGTTATTACTCCGATTCAAACAGATTGAGCGATTCTAATTTAGCATGAGAAAGTGAAATCCCATTGGCTGACGAATCGCAAGCTCCACGCACTTTCACGCTATTATGGCGTTATTGTTTTTATTTGAAAAGTGATAGAATTGGAGGTATTTTACTCATAGTTTGACGTGAGACTGAGTTTCAGTTTGATATTCTTTTTTGATTCAACAATATCGGGCTTTTATCTCATTCCATAGAATTTTCATGCAATTTTTGGATTTTATTCTGATTTGTTTTGAGAATTTTTCGTAACATAGTCTTTCAAGATCAAGAAGATTCTCAGGACCCCGTCGAATTTCGTGAGATCTGGCCCTGAGAAAAATTTTAATTTTGGTATCTGCAAAATTTGTCATCGAAGACGTGCAGCATACAAATTTCGACCATTCTTTATTCGTTTCAGCATACACATTTCGATCATTTTTCACGAATTTCGACAATTATTCCTCCGGTCCACAAGGTGCGTGATGCATGGGAATTCATTGTCGAAGTTCGTGAAAAAATGATCGATATGCGTATGTTTCACGTCTTCGATGGCAAATTTCGCCAATCTCAAAATTAAACATTTTTCTAGAGCCAGCTTCCACGAAAACCCATGGAGTCCAAGGGAACTATTTTCAGCAGGGTTATTTTGAAAATTTTGTCTATGAATAAGATTTACTTCGAAGTCTTCCGATTCGCCGCGAACCAAGACTAAATTTTCAAATTTTAAACAAATTGAGATAACCTTAAAACATGAACATATTTCAAGTTTTCTTCGCTTAGGCAAATTAGTCTTATCGATGGGATTCGATCGAATTAGGAGTCGAGTGTGATCTTGCAACGTCATTATTAGATCCAGTTAACGAGCTACTGTATTGAAAAGTATTCCCCGAGTGATCAGGCATAGGAACAAGTTTTAATTCTTATTATTGCTAGAAGATGTGCGCAAAATAGCACATGACACTTTACTAATATACCCTCATTTAGTCAGAGAATATAACGGTGTTTGGAATAAACGAGGCTAATCGTTACATACCAGAATCCAAAATCAGAGCGACAGATCTCATCTTAAAGTGATAAATGAAGATTATTCCAGTCTAAATCGATAATCTGTACTATATCTGGCCTCGATATGTGCAACTTATTAATTAATTGGCGGCTTTGAGTAAAGAGGAATACTGGTCAGCTAATCGGTAATCAATTTTCATATTTTACACAAAAATTGTCTCATTTTTCCACAATTTGAGCTAGTTTGTAATCAGTTTGACAGTAATTCAATCGAGAATGCGGTTATTTAGGTTTTAAAGACTGGTTTGGGGATTGAGGATATGAGGCTGTAAGTGGTGATAGGAAAAAATTTTAGAAGTGCAGCAACTATTTTTATGGAATCTATGGAGAAAAGTGGCGATGAAAATTGAAATAGTTCTCACAAATTTAACTTGATGGGGAATATGAATGTGCCAAGTTCTCATACTATGAAACTTGCGCTATTGAAACATGACATTGTTGAAGCTTCATTTTTAACGAGTGAGATCAGTGAAAGTTCGCGCTTAGTCAGAACGAATATGGTTTTCATGAGATATGTGACGTTTGATGAGGACTATTATCAATTAGAAATGTGTATATGAGTGAGTTCAATGATAGAAAGAGATTGTACCATTTTAAAAAATCAGGATCCATTTCAAATAAATTCATTGCATTAGTACGAGTTCATGATAAATTTTTCTATTGCCGTCAAATCGGGTAATTTTTCTAAGATTTCGATATTTTTCATCTTGTTTGGCTCGGCATTTCAAGATACAATGACAGAATTAACCTCAATCAGTGGTCAATCGAGAGCTTGAAGTTACGCGATAGAATTATTTACCTTGCCGAACGCAGCTCTGAAAGTCGTTTTTCAGGGGTATATCAAAGTTCCACCCCCTGTACAAAAATTACTCAATCTGAGGGTGTGATGCATCAAATGAGAATTCGTCATTCATTTATAGAAATTTTACTAATTGGTCTTCATCAACTCGTTTCAGGACATAAATCCTGAGGAATTTTGTCGAAAAATATAATTCAAAGTTCGCATGAGATCAGAACCTAATTAACAATTCAAAAATCAAATTGCCTATGCTTTTTTAACTACTGATTTCACTGATCCCAACATTCTTTTTATTTGAATAAAAAAAGATACATACTACCGCAAAATCAACATTCTGAGCTTCCTTTCACGAACCCAAATTTAAATCACACAATCTTTATCATCACAAATCCAACCATTGCTACATAAGTAATTTTTACAAAAAAAAAAGTAGATAGGGGAATCACCTCAAATTATTCACGCATCAGTTAGAAACGCACAAAATGAGTATATGATATGCTATTTCCTCCCCCAGCAAAATCCTTATAAGTATAATATACCTCATATGGGAGCAAAGAACTCACCTGCATGCAAGAAAATAAGAAATACTAATACAAGAGTCGAGCGAGAACACTTTTTTTCGCTCGGACGCCCATATATCCAGGCAAAATTTTCTATACTATAAGGTTAGCCGATGCTTCCTCTCAATTTTTTTTCTACCGCATACGCGTCTTATGTTTTCAATGCTTGGCGAGTTTAAATTTTCTTCCTGATTTTCTTCAGCTCTATGTATTTAATTTCATTTTATACATTGGTATACTTATACGGTTATTGAATAATGATGCAAAAGTGAGTGCACGCGATGATGTAGAATTAAGCATAGAATTAAGGCATGCAAGGCGCAAAATTTGAAATGCACGCGCAAATGAGAGCCTGATATGTATGCAAGAGGGTCGGATTGCGACCTTGAGAAATTTTTTTTTTTATAGTTTTGTGCTAAAAGGCAAGGTTAGTAATGGTGTGATGAATGAGAGATGGCGTGGCTTTGCAAATTTGCATGTAGTGGCGTGTTGGATTTTGAAGACGGTTTGATTTATGAGGTTTATTGGGTAGACGATTCGAAAGGGGAGATTGGAAGGATGTTGTTTCAAATGAGGCAAGGCGGTTTTCGTTTCAAACAAGGATGTTGGTCGTGTAGCAGACGTCCGTTGCGTAGTTGGGGGGAAATAATTAGTTAGATTTTTCATGTTTGTGTTTTGAATTCAGATTTTACATTATGAACCCCGAACCGAGGTTTGATGGCTGTCATAGAGTGCGCGAATTAACCGAAATTTTTGCGATGTCAATAAGGGTCTACTGACAAGGGGGACTCACGAAATGCGGGTCACCAAATCTCACCAAACTTTTTTCACAGTCTCGCACCACCTAGAATATGAAGAATCCAGAGTAACTCCGTCAAATGGGCCTTCTGTTCAGAGTTACTAGCAAAAACATTAGCATTGTCAGTAAATCTATATATACATATATATATATATATCACTTTTCGATACACTGTGCGTAAAAGTGCACTTTGCGCACAGTTTGTCGACTTTTACTCACAGTTTATCGAAAAGTATAGTTAGATACACGGCCGTAAAACCTATTATTCGCATCCTCGTGATGATTCCGACCCTCGCCTGCGGCTCGGGCCGGAAACCCATCACTCGGACGCGAATAAAACGTTTTACGCCCTTGTATCGAAATGTACTATTTTAACACGGGCCTATATAGGCAATGCTAAAATGTAATAGGCTGTAACTTCGGATAGAGGGCCCATTTGACGGAGTTACTCTGGACTCTTCATATTCTAGTCGGTACAAGACTGTGAAAAAAGTCTGGTGAGCTTTGGTGACCCGCACATCGTGGGTCCCCCTTGTGAGTAAAAAGATGGTACAATATCTTTTGGTGTCAGAGGTGTCCAAAAGTGCCTTAATTTTTCCTGTTTTGAATCGTAAAAGTGCCACCTTAGTTGCACAATGCCGAAAAAAACCCACTTTTGTTCTACTGTGCGTAAATCAGTACTTTACGATACAGGAAATCAAGAATGTCAATTTTTGCATATGTGATGGAACTATCAACCAAACTTAAATAAATGAAGACATGATAGAACAGAGTATTTGAAAGACCTTAGAATATTTGAGAGAAATCGTACCTGAGTTTCAGAATTTTGTGGTTTTTTTTCAATTCGATTAAAAATACGCACCGATTGCAATCATATCCAACGGCTCATACTAGAGAAAAGCTGATTGTAATAGGCGATCTCAACTTACAATTGCTCAATCAAAATTTATTTGAATTCAATCGGATTTGTGAGTGGGCATTCGACAGAGAAACATTATAAAAAATGGAGGACACTTTCGAAAAAGTGCTTCAATGCTCAATTTTTATGGATTTGTCATGCTCTTCGCGTTAGTTATAGGGGAATATGATGGATGGTCTCGGGCATTTGAACTTTCTTCAAATTTTCAACCGTCTCACCTACAATTCGATAAAATGCAACTCCGGTTAAGCTATTTGCAAAAACCAAATAAATGCTTTCACAATCTCGCACAGACACAATTGATATTCATACACCCATACTCATATTCATACAGGACAAATGTAGAATCTCAGAATAGACTCTTTCCAATTGTAGCAAATGATGAAAAGCAGAACACAATCATACCTTCTAGCAGAGACTTTGATCGTATGTATAAACTCTCGAATAGTTGATATCGTCAGAGTTTGTTCTGCATGTCACAAAAAACAACGACACGGACGGAATGCGGCCGCCTGCACCGAGATTCTTCAATGTTGTTTTTCCTAACTCACAAGCTTTTCCTTAATGCTCACGCTTTCCCCTTAATACATAAACTTCACCTCTTCTTTATCATAATAAATTCACTTCGATGTAACCGTCTTCCATACACTTTTAACAATTATTCCTGAAGTTCATACAATGTCTAGAATTTTAAAGTAAAATTTGAATTTCTGCAGTGGCGGGAAATTCAAATTTAGAAGCGTTCGATTTGAAGCTGTGAAGGGAACAACTTTTGTATATAGAAAGCGTGGCAGACCGGCACGACTGCATCGACAAGACTGACGGGTATAAGAGTTGTATGCAAGCGATGCAGCGGATCTTCTATACTCCTTCTTTACTTATACAAGTCGACGTCGTCGTCGCCCGCGTGATGGTCTTCTATAGTTAGTATGTACCGTAAGACGAGCATTGCATATATATTTACACATATAACTCCTGTGCCTCGTCTTCTTTGTTATGTAGGTATATATATTCTTTTATGCACCTGTGCCTGACGAATGCACCTTTTCCTATACGAGTACATATACTTGATTCATGCTTACTCATACTTGAGTATTTTGTATGGGTATTTTGTTTTAGGAGACGTATCACACCAAACTGTGGTGACAGTTTTTTTTTTTTTTTTTTTTTTTTGGAAGCTCGTTTTGAGTGATGAATAATGATGAACGGGATTAATTTCTTGGAAAGCCGAAAAATGTTTGAGAAGTCAAATTTTTGAGAGTCCCAAATTTGGAAAGACCAGAATTTGTAATGATCTTGGGAACTTTATTTCGATGAGAACTTTTGTTTTAGAATCTAGAGTGAGTGAAAATCGTACATTCCGATATACAAGGGTGTAAGATATCACGTTTTGATACGAGAACGAGAAGGTTGGTTTACGCACAATGAGTAACATTTTGCGGCTCCAGCCGAAGGCGAGGGTCGGAATTATCACGGAAATGCAGAAACGATCCCGCAGGTGCGGATCCAGGAAGGGGGTGGCGGTAGGGGGAATCGTCGCCTCTAAGGAAATAAATTGCGCATGGGAAACATGGATAAGTAAATGCGCTCGTGGCTTGACCGAAAAAATCTGTGAACCACCCCTCCTAAGACCCAATCGCCCCCCCCCCCTCCTAAGACCGATCCTTTGATCCGTCCCCGCTACCCCGTCCAAGTGTCAAATACAATTTTTCCATCAGCTATGGGGGGAATAAAATCAAAAAAACCATGCGGTAATAGTATATTTCCGTACTGAGCGCGGTAGCCCATTTTGGGCACTAGGACAGTTTGTCTGTTGAGCGAAGCGAGACAGACATGTCCTCCAGTGCCCAAAATGGGCTTGCAAGCGACGTGCGGATATATTTTTTCATCACGAGAACCCTAAAATCCTATTTAGACGCGGCATTTTTAGGTTAGAGTGATGAAATGTCAATTATCGGTCACGCGAGAAGGCCTGATATAATGTGGCTGTGTTGACGTACATACTGGCCGATAAAATAGCGTACGCGTCTCGTGCTGAAGAACAAAGATTTTCGGCACTCGACGCGTAATATACTCGTCCCACACAGAAAGTGGAAGAATAAATTTTACTCCCGTGTATCGAACTGTGTTTTTTGACACACTGAGAAGTGACAAATGAGTCTGTATTTTTTGACTAATTGTGAGAGAAAGTGGAAAATCAGTGCGAAAAAGATACTTTTTCATCATTCTAACCTAAAAAGGCCGCATGCAAATGCGGTTTTGGGGTTCTCATAATGAAAAATCATTATCGCTCTGTGCTCGCAGGCCCATTTCAGGCGCGGAAAACTTAAGTATTTCCCTCGCTTTGCTCGGGAAATAAACTCCTGGCGCCCGAACTGGGCGTACGCGCCCAGGGCAATAATATACTATTTCACACAGTACTTGAAAAAAGATACTTTCTAGTGTGTAAGAAAGAAAATTGTTAAAGTATTTTTTTAAATTTCGAATTTTACTACAGTGGTTGATGAAATACGAAGATACTCACAACAAAATGCGATCTCAACACTACATTTTTACTCTTCAGGTATCTCAAAGCTACGAGTACAAACGCACAAAATGAAATTTCAGAAATTATTGATCTTGAAAACTTGCTTGCAAAGCTGATTGTGAGTTTGAACTCGATATATGTGGAATTTATTGGGTGATTGATCGTCGACACTTAACAGGCCTTACTATGATTGAGAATCGACAAAAATGAGCAGTAAACCAATTGTAGGGAAAACAACTTGCGACTGAGAGCATTTTTTTTCTAGTAAACTGCTGTTGCAGATCGAACACGGGAAATCCATGGTTAACTGTTCGACCGGAATTAAGAGGTAAGGTCTTAATATTTGTTATTGTTTGAGTGGTATAAGAAATTCTATTTCGCAAATGTGAATATTAATAAGCAGAAAAAATCCAAAAAATATCAACTGTTTTTCATTGATCCGAAAAAAGATCCAAAGCAAATGAGAAATATTAATAGTACACTACAAAAAGGATTCCTCGAAACGAGAATCCTTTTTTCTAGTTGAGAGTGTGTGCAAATTTGAGAAATTCCGAATCTCTTGTTATAGAATTTTCTCAATTCGAGAACAAGAACATCTCTCTTTGAGAAGCCGCGAGTCTCAAGGGGTATCCTTTTTGAAAAAAATTATTCATTTTACTCGTGATCGAACTACAACCCACTTATTAAATTTTTGTTGCATTTGAATTTTAATGAACTCAGAGCTCGGCTTGCATAAATTCATCTATTGACATTCAAGATTTGCCTTGATTCATCTTTAAAAAGTTCAACTCGGCCATGGAAAATTATGGGTTGCGTAAAATCAATATAATCTAAGGAGAGTATATTTATACAGATAGTCGATGAAGCTCAAGACCAAAATGTCGTTTTTCGAAAAAACTCAATGATATGAAGTGCATTTGGCTCAATAAAAACAACGTTTCGTTTGAGGTTAGTCACATGGACAGAAGAGCCATTGAATTGCACAAAGCAGTTTCTAAAAATTAAGTAACTACGTACCCATTCTAAAATTTGATTCGAAGTCGCCGCGGCATATCTCGTTAGCTCACGAAAAGATGATTTCGAATGGTAGGAAAATTTCCAAATTTGTACGCCCCAACTCGGCAACGATCAATTTCTGTCAACGGAGATGTGCTGACTCAAAGTTGCCATTTGGTCAGAATACATATGATGTTTCACTCGGGGAATATCGCACGCGTAAGTAACGGAATTTTGCAATCAACCTCAGTGTTCGACTTATGTAAAAAAATATGCAAAATGAGCGGTGCCTTGGAACATTATAACCTATCGCCGGAGTTATGAAGATTGTAAACACAATACGGGTATAAGTTTTGAGAAAACTTTTCTTTATGTACGAGATTTTCATTTTCTCAATTCGAAAACAATTCTTCCGAGAACTTCAATTTTTTCTCAAATTGACGTCTTGAGCACATATTTTCCTCAAAATTTGAAGGAAATTTCTCATCTAGAGCAATCAGTTCTAGATTGAAGAAATCTGACGTTAATTTTATTCTCATTCCGAGAAAATTAATTTTGAGAAGTGAAATACATTTGAGAAATCCTTTTTGTAGTGTAACCGATGTGAAATTAATTAAATCCACAAATTCCTCATTTTTGGTTTGTCCTAATGCAAATACGTAATCCTGAGTCTCGAGTGCGGGAATACTCACTGGTCAATCGGTCAAGTTTTTATTGTATAGTATAATATTTATAAGACTTCACGCGCAAACAGCTTGTTTCCACGTGTCGTCCTATGAAACAACATACTCGTCTCGTGCTACAAACATTTCAGCAAAGTTTCCCTAAAAATAGTACATTCCGATACACGGGTGTAAAAACTTTTTTCCGCGTCCAAGTGATGGATTTTTCATCACAAGGATGCGAAAAATAAGTTTTACATCCGTGTATCGAATACTATTTTTCGACAAACTGCGAGAGAAAGTGGAAAATCAGCGCGAAAAAGTTACTTTCTCTCACAGTGTGTCATAAACAAAGTTTTTCGGCACTCTACACGTATACCATTCCATTTTGGGCACTAGGACAGACATGTCCTATAGTGATCTCTTTATGACTCCTGTAAGTACCCGAAATGGGTTTGCATAAGCGAAGTGCGGATGTATTTCTGTTGGTAAGAGAACCCTAAAATTGTAATTGGAAGCGAGATTCTTAGGTTAGAGTTGAGTAATGATCGTTGATTTCATCTCGATTCCATTCACATCTGAAATTTTCTTGCGGAAAATGTTACTCTTCGACAACCTCATTAGCAGAAATCAGTTAATGATTATTATTCCACTTTCTTAGAGAATGAAAAGAAAATCTTGCATCCATTATCAATAATCGCGTTTTAATCAATAACAAAATTTATCGATTCTGGAATACTATTGTCCTTATAGGTTTCCAGGAGCAGATAATTGGCCCTACAGAAAATAATCTAAGAGAGACAAATCGTGACCGTATAAAGTGGAAGCATGAAAAAGGAAAAGAAGTATTCTTTGGTATATTCATTTACTGAGGTATGTAAATAGTTATCAATAGTTTACCTTAGAGTATTGCAATCTGAACTCATCAAGAAATATGCTATTGTTTGAATGAAGCACAAGTCGATATTGACTGATGACGTATTAAATATGACATTTCTCTATCGTCTCAGAATATCGATCGTTCTTTCTGTCCAATCACTGTTTGATTGTGGTTTGTATTGGTATTCCGAGACCATGAGGGGGAAAAAAAATTGTTTCGAGAATTGCAAAGTCCAGAACAATAAAAACCGTTAATGCAAATGAGTCGATTGATATATTCTTTTCTATCTCCCTGGTAGAAATGTCAAACATTTTTTGCCCATTATTTGTCCGTTTCCAATGGAGTACCGGACATTTAATGCCCATTTGAAACGGGCTACAAACGGACTTAATGTAACGGTTTTTAAGGCATTTTTTGGACATTTCCAAGTTATTGAACATTTTTTCTACATTTTTCGGGCATTTACTGCACTACTAAAATGCTGTCTGCTTGATGTTACTGAGAATGATAAGTGATTTCTCGGCATCGAAATATCACCAAAAAAAATTATCTACCTATTGTTGATTGGTGCAAATGATTTTAATTGAATTTAACGCTATAATTGATTGGAGGAAATTCATATTTGTTAGATTTATGGATTTATAAAATTTCGCCGTGAGAGGGGATCGAACCGGAACCTTCCGCATGAGAGTCCGAGCCGTTGTCCATTGCCCTAAAACGTGTTGCTCGGAGCAGGCTCAAATCAGTGACTTGAGATGTGCCCTCGAAAGAAATGTAGCTGATGGCATTTATAGCTCGTCTTCTCTACAGTTGAAGGGATTAAGAAATTCTAATATCTTTCGATTTTCAATGATTACATACACTGTGAAAAATTTCTGCTTGAATATTCAAGAAAGTGTTCTTGAAGCTTTTTCCAAGTCGGTGCTTGAATTTTTTTCATGTACATTTAATTGAAAATCCAAGTGTTTTCTTGAATTTTCAATCGAATGTTCTTGAACATAGTTTCGATGGTATTAGCAAAATTTTCAAGAAAATATTCTTGAGTTTCAAGGCAAATATTCTTGAAATTCAAGAGTGTGTTTAGATAAGTTTGAATTCACAAGACTGCTTGAGCATTCAACTTCATCAAAACTCTAAAGATTTATCAGAACTCTAAAGATAAAAGATCATTCGAATTTGAAATTTAATCTCAGAATAATAAAATACACTATGAAAAACGATCTCGCTGATATTGTAGGTTATGAAACCACCAACATGAAAATTAATCCATCAAATGTCCATTAAATGCCCGAAAAATGTTTTGGATTGCTCACCTTCCAACGACATTTATCACGGGCATTTAATGGCTCAAATATGCCCTTGGATATTTGAGGTTAGGTCAAATATTGTCATATCTACAAACTAATGCCCGTAAAATGCCCAATTCTTGGCCGATTATCACCACAGCATTTTTACTCCATGAAAAATGTACATAAAATGCGACGGAGAACATTTCCAATGTTGAACATTTCTACCAGGGCTGTGCTCCCATTTTTGTAGACCCTAATGAATTGAGTACAATAATTATCCTTCGTACGTTACTTTTTTATAGAAATTATTTCTCAATGATGATTCAAAAATCAATTGGATTTTCTTAAATCAAAAGAATACATGAAAAACCATTCAAGAACCTAGCTGTAAATGCTTAATTCCAACAGTAAATGACTATGGTACTGGCGCTGAGAGAATTTTGAACACATTTGAAATTCATTCTTACCACATTCGATTTTTTTTTCGTGTATAGGTTTTAATAATCACCTAAAATTAAAATGGTGTGATGCACAGTTCAATGAGCAGGTCATCCAGACTTTTCTAACACTCGACATGGTATTCTTAAGGTAATAATTGAGCGAAACAACTCGATCTCACAAAGACGGGAATCAGATCAATAATAAAATTCTCGTATCTCTTCAGGTTTGCACTTTTTCATTGTGCATATTTAATTAGCATTACTTCATGTATCGAAGTATCGCCAACAGTCAAATTATCTTCGGGATACGAAATGCCCGTCATAGGATTCAATATGCGAATGGTAAAATATGTTTTCTTGCACACTCGTTAAAAATAAAAAAAAATGAATTGATAATGGATTTTCATATTTCACAGACGCATCACGACGCATCCGACTATGTATATAATGCAGTAATGGCCGCATTACTATCTGGTTACAAACATCTTGACATGACAACGGATGTAAAAATTGAAAGAACAGTTGCCCAAGTACTAAAAGCGTTTTTTCATTTTGGAGGTAAACGTGAGGATCTTTTTATCACGGCTCAGGTGAGAAATGAATATAAGTAACGTCGAAGGAATTTGTTAATTGGAGCCTCATTTCTTGGATCAGGAATTATTGGTTGTTTGCAAATCCACTCGATTTAATGAATGGTAATTAGTATTTTATTTCCAGTTACCGATGATATCAATGAAACCTTGGGAAGTTCAACATTATCTGAGAAGCTCACTTAGTCGAATGGAATTACAATATTTTGATTTATACATGATTGGAGAGCCATTTGATGTTTTGGGTTTTGATCATGGATCAAAACTTACCATCAAAGGCGATATGACCGTCATTTTTGACGATAAAATGGATCATGTTGGAATATGGAAGGTGAATGAGAAAATCTGATTCTTCGCCCAGAAACTTCGAGAAATTTGTCCATCAAAAAATTATGATTTTCGAATGAAATAATTTTGCAGGCATTAGAAGCTGAGGTGAAATCAGGACGAGTCAGATCAATTGGGTTGAACGATTTTAATCAAACTCAGATTCAAAATATTATAGACCATGCGGAAATCATGCCTGCCGTCTTACGAGTGAGTTTTACTCATTTCTTATCCACAACTTATATCGGATTCTTGATCAGTTGTCACGTGAATAATTTTAAATAGTAACCATGGTCTCACAAAAATATATGGAAAGTTGACTGTCATACTGATAGTAGGCACCGTCTTATGAAATGATTTTTAATAACTTAGTTCTTGATGAGAAAACCTTACAGTCTGAGAACCTCTTCTTTCATAGAATTGAGCTCGCGTTATTGAGTCTGAAGTTATTGCGGTAATCAGTTCCACACGATGGGAAGTTTGTACATACTTCATGAAAATCGTATTTGAGACGAAATTTACACTCAATTTTGTGAATTAGTCATGTGTCAGTGATGAATTAGCAGTGCCGTTTTAGTATAAACCTAAAGAAATCATCTAATAATTTCCAAATCAGATCGAAATCAGAAGTGTGAATTTTCACAAATTTTTCAATTTCTCTTCCCCGCTTAGTGTGCTGATATCATACATGAATAGTAATCGCTAACATGATAGAACTGAGATATAATGATCCTACGATACTATGCCAAAAGAGCCCAGAGTAGGATGAAAATATTCGAATGTATATATAAAAACTTTAAATTATTAACAGGGTGAATTTCACGCATACATGCAGCAAAAATCATTGCGGAATTTTTGCGAAAGAAACAACATATCTGTTATGGCTTACGCACCTCACGGAGGCTATATGTATCGGAAGATGTGGTATCCCAAACAGAAGACTATCCCAGATTTATTCGAACATCCGGTCATCTTGGATATGGCAAATGAAACATGTAGACCACCTTCTCAAATAATTTTACGCCACTTGCTTCAAAAAGGTATCAGTGTAATGTCGTCGAGTAGAAAACCTGATCACGTCGTCGAAAATGGCAAAGTCTTTGATTTTGAACTCTACGATGACGAGATGGAGAAAATCGATGCTCTGGAAATTGGTCCCAGTGCACGAGTTTTCACTTTTAAGGTGTACCTAGGGTGAGTTTAATTCATACCTTTTTTATCCATTTGAGAGAGCCTGATTGAGTTTTTTCCGGAAATTTTAGAATACTTGGAGTTCACCTTTTAGTATCATTGTCTTATAGCCATTTTATTATTATCGAATGTTCATCTGGATAATGGTAAACTCAGATTTAATTGGATACTTATTCGAAATTCCTTCCCAATCTTTGAATAATTTAAGAATTTTCACTTTCAATCTATAAATATCACACTGCAGTTGTGATACCTTTCATAAATTATCCATCAAAATCAATACGAAAGAAATCAGTTAGAGAAAATTTAAGGTGTATGAAAGATTTTACAATAAGATTCCATTCAAGCGCGTATAATATTTCTTGATAAATTTTCAGTATCGAAAAACACCATTATTATCCGTGGCCCGAGTCGATTTGATGGATGAGTAATCATTCGATTCCAAAATGTACTTGGATCAATATGAGGCACGATAGCGATCAGACAAAAACTGTCAATCAAACCTTCCTCGAGTCGGAGCTTGGTAAATTCGGCCATTCGGCTCAACTGTTCTGGCTTCGTCTGTCGATGAGAATTTGCTTTGGAAAGGTGATATGTTTATTCCAGGGATATCAAAATTCTGGAAATATGGGATGCACCAAGACGCTTTAGAAGATTAAGTTCCCATTGGTCAATTTAATCACGCTAAATGTTATGTTAGATTTGTAAAGGGTCGTACACTCCAATGCAAAACTCTGTCAAAAATCGAATTTTTCTTCCAACTGTCCTTATTTGAGAATTGAGAGCAATAAAAAGATATCGATGGACACCATCCACTAATTTCTTGCATCATCTTTTTGATAACAATAAACGATACCAGTGACTGCTAAATAATAAGTATAGTTCTTAATGGTTCAACCCTTAATTACGAATGTGGTACCCTTTTGGCACATTCAAAATTTCATTTCAACGCTGAAACCATCGCTTTTGGTTTTCGGTGATGGATGGACCTATATGCATGTAATATGTCGTAGGCAATATGTCTAAGTCGGGCGTTTTACGTAAAGCCCGAGCTTTATATAAAAACCCGGACAATTTGTTCAGTATGCATGGATTATCACACATAGCCTGGTTCAAAACGGGATTTTATAAAACGCCCAGGCCTTTTATAAAATGCCCGAGGCCCCTTGGGCTTTCTGTAAAATTTGTAAACACAAGATTGAATAACGACGTGGAACTGAAAATTCGCGACCGCGTCAGTTATAATTCGTCTTTCGATCATTATTATTCGATTTCTTGAATACCACAATACGGGTATTTGTAATAAGTGCAATCATGAGGATTCATCTAGATTGTGGAGCGTCAGATGTGGAAACAGGGAATTCCTCGATTTGTTCTTTGTGTGCTCGAGGGATGGCATGAATCCGAGCACAAGATGATTGTTTCCAGAGGCAAAAGATCGCAGCAGAAAAAATGTAAAATTTTTCTTCGGCCAAGTTTCCACCTTTGAATGTGAATGACTGCATCACTCTAACCGTGCCGAATGTTGATAGGGGTCCTTTGGATTTTCCCCGCATATTTGGAGTTGTGGAAGATATCCAAAATGGAGTTCATCTTATTGGGACGAGAGACGGCTTAGTGAATGGGTGGTTTCCGAGATCTGACATCCAAAAAGTTGAAGATGGATCGATCCCGATCGATGAAATTCGTACTGATACCTCCTTGAGTTTGAGGGAAGCTGCTTCGAAGCAATCAGTCGCTAGTGGCCAAGGCGTCGTAAAATGTATTATTTACACGATATTTCGACCCTTCCACAAAATAGCCCAAAAGGCCTCCGGCATGTTATAAAAAGCCTGGGCGTTTTATAAAATCCCCGGTTTGAGCCAGGCTATTTGTGATGATCCATGCATACTAAACAAATTGTCCGGCGTTTTATATAAAGCCCGGGCTTTATGTAAAACGCCCGACTTAGACAACCGATCCTAAAGCTTAGACATATTGCCTACGGCATATATACCTTCTTCTGACATGGCCGCCATTTCCCTCCTCTCTCTTGAGTAGGTCTTGACTCTTGAGACTCGATGGAGCCGATGTCTCAACACAGTGCACTATGCCAAGTCTGGTCAAGTCTGGTCTTGAGTCTTGCTATATCAAGTCTATCAAGTCTACCGAACCTCTTTTAGGATATAAGTAAGGGCTAAATAGTTGATTTGGTCAATTTTATGATCTTGATTGATCTCAACCGTGATCTTATTGTTTTGACATCGACACAAAACGCACGTGCTGTTAATTAATTATGTACAAAATAACCTAGAAAAGTGTTGAAAAAAGTGCACTGTCTATCGAGAACTTGAACAAGAGCTTGAGGAGCAAAACATACTTATTATATTTTGATTTGTATAAATTAATCGCCGCTCACAGAGCAAATTCTGAGGAGTATGCCCATCGTAAGCAAATCTCCAGATTTGTGCAAGGAGTTTTTTTCTTCCACCGGTCAGATCAATGCAGCGACCCCAAATTGCTGTTGCAAAGTAGGTAAGTACGAGATTTAGTTTGGTGTATCCAGCAGGAATTCACACACTGCTCAAAAAATCATCATTTCCCTTTTCAACACTCTACACACTCCTATATTATCCTCCATACCTTTGCTCCTTCTAGTATTGATATATTCCATCGCTCACTTGTAAATTCTCAGTATGTCTAGTGTGAGCATAGAGACAATCAACTCGTCACAATTTCTGAATTTCATCAATTCTTGTTTTATCAATTCATCACTTTCATCACAATTGATACCGATAAACTTGTGTAGAAAACATGTCTTGGAAGTGTGCACCTGGAAATGTGAGGCCTTGGCAGCAATCGTTGCTTTGGCTAAATTCGTCCTCCATCTTTCATAGTTTTATTCAAAACTACAAGTGAACTTGATAATACTCTCGGTGAAGAATCTGCTAAAAGTCTGTCATTATTATTCAATCTCATTATTTATTCATCACACCAATCCTTACTTTCAATGAATAGAAGAGTCAGGTTAGATAGTTTGCTTTGTAACTATTCGGTGATGTTTTTCAATTACTTGACTGTTGCTTTGATCTCACATTGCATTGTGTCATGTTTCCACATTCCACTTTCAGCTCACAACATCGAAACCTGTATGCCTTCTCTCTTCGATTCCTCAGAATTCTTCAAGATAGAATGTGACTCAGAATATTCACCAATAACAAAATTGGATGACGATTGTCTCGCTCAGCAATCACTGATAGATTTAATATAGAGAAAGTATGCAAGAGGTGGCGAGAAATTGTATCAGTTCTTTGGGAATGGTTCCATGTTTTTGATATCACCGAAGAGTATTTGATGATCACCAAGGGATGTTTCCATTGTGAAGTTAATCTTCCTAACTGTACAGAAATCTTGACTCGATTTGGCCATCAGTTGCAAGAAGTGAATCTCTGCAGCTTGGTGAGAGATCTCGATGCAACTCTAATGGACTGCAAGGTTAGTTTTAGGTTTGTTGAAAGTAAAAATTTTATGCAAGAATCAAAAATCTTACAAAATTTGTTGCTCAATTGCTCTAATATTGAAGTCTTGCGTTTGAGCAAAGATGTGATTGATATAGACAATCTATTTTTGATGAAGATATTGAGGGTGAATAGAAAAATTAAAGATCTGTACCTAGATGGATACCACTTAACAGAAGGCTGCTCTTTCAAACTGGATCAGGAAGATTTAGAAAGTCTGTGGGTATCAGATGGCGAGTTTGATGTTAAATTTCTCAATGCTAGAAAGCTATGTAAGTCTTCAAAAATACGGAAACTTTGTTTACGTGATGATGCTTGGTCCAAAAAAAAGTTGGGAAAACCTCGGTCAATTCTATCAATACATTTGGAGCAGTTGCGTATAGGTTTACCCGATGAGATCATATCTTATTTCAAGATCATTTCTGATTTACTAAAGCTCACAAATCTTAAAATCTTGAAAATTAATGGGTGTGATGAGTTGAATGACGATGTTTTACAAGAAGTAGCCTCACATTGTTCACAACTGATGGGCATAGACATTTCTTATAATGATAATTTGACAGATGATGGTTTACAACACTTGTCATCCTTGCAGAAGTTGACTTGTTTGGACATAGGGTGTGGGCCTCCTTTTACAGATCGAGCCCTCAATCATGTGAGCAAATTTTCCAATCTCAAAGTTTTAGAGGCTAGGAATAATAAATTTACCGATGTCAGAGCATCTGTATTGCTAAGACGATTAGAGAATTTAGAAATACTTGATTTGGACGAAAATGAGCAAATCTCAAAAACTTTTGTAATCTTGGCAATGAAGATCGTGAAGTCACGAAAGAATAGGAATGTTTGAAGCTTGGATTGTGTAAAACAAAAGTAAATCCTAAAAAAGTTTTCAAATTGTGTCCTCAGTTGGAACTCAATGTCGAGTATGAAACTTACTCAAATATCAAATATGGTGAATACATTCCTCTATGAAGATTGATGAGGCTGTCTAAAAGGTGTTTAAATTTGAATGACCCAAAAATCTGCCCATATTTATTGCGTGCAAGTCTGTTGATGAGTTTATAAAAGATGCGAGAAAGTGTCAAATACCTAATCTTGCAGCATCATTTCTTGCCCGATTTCTCTCTCTCTACTTTCATTTTTTTTTTCAATTGACTTACGTTTATCGAGAGAACGATCTCGATGAGATCAAAATTATGCATGGATTAGAGATGATCTTTCAGAATGTATGATTCGGTCGTCGATGCACATGTAATACTGCCGATATACTAAAAAAATTGCTTTTTTATTCTGCAAGCTTGCTGAGATTTCGCATAGATCGTACAGCGTTTGTATTCTATTTGTTCTTTTTTCTTTTTTAATCTAATTGACTAACAAAACAGAAATTGTATATTTTGATTTGCATTGGAATATTAAGAGATCTATTTGACTGTACCATTGTATCGAAAATGAGTCTGAATACGTGATATACTGGATACTTTAATTGTACCATAATTTCATGTATTGAGCATATACGAATTTGTAGGGCTCTACGTTGATCTCGCTCATACTTTATCTACCAAAACAAAAAATTGATATCGAAATGATACTTATTCATGTTGAAACTATAGTTTTGTGTTACAATAAATTATACTTCTACATCATTTATCGCTAGATTCTTTCACTTGTTCACTGACTCCAATCATTATTTTTTAAATTCTTTCAGTGAATGCACTAATCCTTAGTTCAAGATTTAATCATTTTTCGGTATCGGACTATTTGAGCGTACTACTGGAATCGATTGGATGAAATGTAATGAAAAATGAATTTTCAAGTTTAGCAAGTCTAAAGTGGCGTATTATCACAACTCTTGTGTACTCAAAGTTCGGTTTTCAACATACCTTCCAGATACAAGCATTCTTTAAATGAAAATATTGAATGAATGAGAGCCATTCCAACTTCGATCGACGTTAGCAATGAATATAAAGTTTAGTACGTGTTTCGGAAGGATAGATATTTGAAAAACCGAATTCGATCAAAAAAATGTCAAGACTTTAGAAGGATACGAGGTTATCAAAAAAGTAGCACTCTTTCGACGATTTATCCAGCTACTTCTCGTTTCTATGACTCCATTATTGAATTACCATACTAATTGGTTCGTATATAGGGCTTCGAAAATACAAAATGCGCCAAACAAACATATCGGTGAACAAATATATTTCCTTTCATTATACACGCACTTTTCAACGGCGCTCCCTAATATAACGGAAAGATCGTGAATCGGCGTGGCGCTCGGCATCCGCTATATAAAACCGACCGTAAAACCGCAACCGATCTCTTACCGATCGTTGCAAGCAGCTCATCGCTACAACTCCAGCCGGTAAAGAGGAAAATTTCACTCACCTGTCGAAGGTGAGCTCCTGATGATAAGCGCATCCTTTGCAACCGCTGCAAGTAGAAGATAAATCGGTTGCACAGCAGTCATCTTCTGCATCATAGGCGCCTCTTTTACTTTCTGCACCTGATGTATTTATCAGTTTCCAAGATCGTCTAATAAGCTGAAGTAGGCAGAGTGAACCACTCGATTGTTGATGTTGCGATCGGGAATTTCCCATCGTTTTTCTTTTTTTTTGGAAAGCAATTCTTGAGTTTTGACTGGTGATTTCAGGGATTCAAGCTGGGTTGTAGACTTAAGATATCCATGTCTGGAAAAAAAAAGATACATGTAAGATCGGTATCAACGATTTTTTCTGCTGAATCTTTGGGGTGATCGAAATGGACGTGTTATCTCTTCTCAATGCCAATGAATTTGAAATTAATCATCTACGCGAATGGTCGTGATTAGGAATAATGCAGAATAGATTTTCTGTGATATAGCGGTATAGGGTGATAGATCCCCCCAAAGTGAAACTGGATTGTCATGATCTTCTTGATATATGATGTATAATGTGATCTTGATATATAATGTAACATTAATCAGAAAGGTGCAGGCAATGTAAATCAAACTCAAAATTTAATACAGGATTCCCTCGTTTCACGTGGGGGACAGAATCCGAAAACGTACCGCATAGAAAAAAAACTGCATAATATGAGACCTCGCTTTTGTAGGGAAATGTGAGGTTACGTTCCTCAATTCTAAAAATTTATGAGTAGTTTGGTGAACAAGTCTTATAGGCTATTCAGATTCAATATTAAGACATTTTTGTAAAAATTAGTCGCGTTTGTACAAACGCTGGTGAGCAACCGGCTGAACTTCCAATAACCAGCTGATTCAAATTCTCCCAGCCACTGGTTGAGATTTATTGAATGAAATCTTTCATTGAGAATAATGGTCCGAAATTTTTCGCTAGCGACTAGGATTGAAGTTGATAAAAACAACTCATTTGTCGATACAGTCAGATTCGTTAGAAGGATATTGAAGCAGACGGAAACTATTCCAAAATCTCTCTTACTTGCCCTTGATTTTTTATCCAAAGTAGCCGACACTTGATCAAGATTGTTATCACTAGAATCGAGGGGATGTACAGGAAAGCTACACAAAATTAGCTGGATTATTTATATGTTGAAATTCTTCAAAATTGAAAGAAAATTTTGTCATCGAGAGGAACGAATCCGCGTAGAATGAGACTCTTACCCGTAAAACAAGGGCCTGGCGCAAACCAAACAACCGCGTAAAATGGAATCCGTGTAGCATAAATCCGCGTAAAACGAGAGATTCCTACCGTTTTATAGACTTGCCGGTAAAAGTTTGTGCCGGTAAACTTGACCGCTAACCTGTAATTTTTTCCGGCAACGTGTAATTTATCCGGTAACCGGAAAAAAATTAGAGTTTATGTTTTGCACTGTAAGAATTATTTCCGAAAAACTTGAACTAACTGATTGGATGAAAAATTCAATTTTGACAGTGTGCGTTTTGTGGATTTAGGGTCTTCCAAGTTAGAGATAAGCACTTTGGAGTAGTGATTGACAAAAATAGCTGAGCAAGTTTATATTTTTGCGAATACCGAAAATGTTATAGGTTACCGGCGAAAGTTACAGTTTAGCAGTAGAATTTACCGGAAATTTTATAATACGACCGCATTAACTGATTGAATTAAGTCTGTGATTCGTAATCTTTGTAATGCACACTACTATTGTTTCAAAAGCTATATATCGTGCAAGTCTAGATGATGCGCGTATACTCTGTAGACAAATTTTGACCGAAATCCTTAATATCATTTCTTCGCCTTTTTTTATTTAGAGTCACCCTTCCTCACTTCAGAATTCTGATACTGTATATCCTTCTAGTTTAAGGATCATACGTGAGATTTTTAGAATTTAAACTATTTTAGGTCGAATAGAGTTAATTTGCTGTCTTTGATGGCGAAACTCGTTTGACAGATGATAAAAAAATATAAAAGACGTGACAGAATGAGAAAATTCACGATTGACAAACTCCAATTCATTATTCTTCTATGAGTGCACTTGTTGCCGATTGACATTTTGTTCGTCTAGAACAGCGATATCCATCGCAAATTACTCAGAAATTTTACTCAATATTATTATCACATTTTTGGTTTCAATATTGAAATTTCAGCGATTTTTGTTATGTACTATTGTTGCATGTGACTTGTTATTAATAGTTGAATGCCTAACTGATGTTGCTCAAATTCATTACTAGTATTACATGAGAATTCATGTCACGGCATCACAATGATTATAGGTTGATTTTAACGAGAGGACAGGAGCGTTGCACTGTGAAAATTCAACCAGCCGGATGTTGAATTTGATCCAGCTACCCGTGAAAAAATGTTTGGTGCATGATCATGCATGACGGCGTACCGCTAGTAGTGCACGATCATGCATGACCGCGTACAGAAAATGGTGGTATGTAGTCATGCATGTATCATGCTTGAATTATGCATGACCATGTACCATACAATGTTGCAAATCATTTGGGATTAGGTACTAATTTCGGTGTATGGAGAAAGCTCACGATTTGGAAATTTGGAATGTGACAGAGAAAAATCTACCATTTTGCGTTTTTATCGCTATTTGGTTCCAATACTACGAATCACTCAAAAATTCTGATGATTATAAAAGGCTCCGCCATTTGAAGGCTCAAACGTTGTTAAAAAATTGACCGGTATTCCAGAGAGATAATTCATCTCGCTCACGGTGGTCTTGAACCACGTTTATATTTAGTCGACATACCAAGACCTAAAATTCCTGTGCAGTGTGTTTCTGTGCACCTAGATGATCATTTCTTGACTGGGTCGTGACGAAAAAATTAAAAGAAGGGTGGTTTTTTGGTGTCTTCCTGTAGATTCCTCTATAACTCGAAAGGAACACATGTTATCGAAAAATATGTAGGGTATAAATTTGTAGATTTTCAAACTATCTACAAAAATTATTCCCATAGTTTTTCTCGTACAACGTATCCTGTTGGAGATATTTGAGGATGATCCTCGAAAATTTTTCTCTAAAGTTATTTTAACTCCATAACTCCAATCACACATGTTTTACAAAAAATATGCACGGTAATTTTTTGTCGGTTTTCCAAAAACTAACAAAAAAGATTCAGTGACTTTTTCTCGTAAAACGCATCCTGTTTGCTTTATTTGAGGATTCTTTGTCGACATACATACTTACAACTCTAATATTGGTGAAGGAAGTACGAGTCTAGACGAAAAATCTACGAATATTACAAACAGGATACGTTTTACGAGAAAAAGGTACTGAACTTCTTTTGTTCTTTCCAAAGACCTACAAAAAATTGCTTCACACACTGTAAAAAATCGGTTGACTTTCCACCAAAATCGGCAACCAGTGGTTGGATGTCAAAATCAACCAGCTGGTTAGAATTGAACCACTGGTTGACTTTTTCCCCACAGCGAACACTGTAAAAAATTTGTTGAATTTTCAACCAACATTTCAACCAGCTGGTTGAATTTTCTACCACACTGGTTGAATTTTTCATTCAACCAACTATATTCCGTGATGGATGTATGGATGGTCGATGGAATATCCATCGACCATCTATCCACCATGCATCTGTCCATTATCCACCCATCATCCATCACTCCATCCATACATCCATCCGTCCACCCACCATCCATTTCTCGATCCATTTATCGACCTCATCCACCATCCATCCATCGACCACCGACCCATCATCCATTAATCAACCCTTTTCATCATCCTTATCTACACATATGACCATCCACCATATTCTACTCCTCTCAGGTAGACAACCTGATAGGCAGGAACCGTAAAGACAGATTGTGATAATCCACATTGGTTGAATATTCAACCAAACTGGTTGAATTTTGGTTGAAGTTTTTCGGAAAAATTATATATAAGGATGAATGCGGCGCCCACTATATTGGTCGATGGTGGTCTCCGGGTGACACTTTTGAGTAAGAAAAACAAGTTTCGTCATGTTTTTTCACAAACAAAGAGGGATAAACATTAGCACCGGTCGCGTATAGACGACAAAGCGGGTTGCCTGTCCTGCAGGAGTCGAATACACGTCGTAAGGCTGGAGGGATGGATAGATGGACTGATGGGGTCGGAGGATAGATGGGATGGATGGGTGGATGGATGGAATGGAACTGAATGGAATAGAACGGAATGGAATAGAATGGATGGAACGGATCGGAATGGAATGGAAAGGAGTGCAATAGAACGGACCGAAATGGAACGGAATGGAATGGAACGGAAAGGAATGGAACGGAGAGTAATGAAATGGAACGGAGTGCAATAGAACGGAATCGAATGGAACGGACCGGAATGGAACATAAAATTTTGCCATTCCGTTCCATCGCACTCTATTCCATTCCGCGTGTTCCATTCCGTTCCATTCCGGTCCGCTCCATTCCGTTCCATCCTATACCATTCCGTCCTATTCCACTCCATTCCACACACCGTTCCATTCCCTTCCATTCCGATCCGTTCCATTCCACACCGTTCCATTCCCATCCATTCCGTTCCATTTCCATTCCAGTCTATTCCATTCCAGTCTGTTCCATCCTATTCCATCCCATTTCAGTCAATCCCATTCCGTTCCATCCCATTCATCCATCCCATCTATCCTCCCACCCCATCCGTCCATCTTTTCATCCCTCCATCAGCCTCACGATGTGTATTCGACCGGCGCTGATGTTTATTCCTCTTTGTTTGGGGAAAAACATGACACTTGTTTTTCCGACTCAAAAATGTCACCCGGAGACCACCATCGACCAATATCGTGGGCGCCGCATTCATCCTTATATATTCGTTGTGGGAAAAAAGTCAACCAGTGGTTGACGCCAAAAATCAACCAGCTGGTTGATGCTGGTTGATTTTTGGCCCAAACCAGTGGTTGAGGGAAAAACTGCAACTACTGGTTGAAGTTTTTCCCACAAACTTTTTACAGTGCACATTCTCGATAGAACATGTTCTATTGAAGTTGAGGAGCTATTATGCATCCAGAAATAATGTGGGTATACGGTTGTCAAGATACACGTTTGTTGGCATGTGTTGAAGAACTTTTCTATAGATCTTGGAAAGATGAACGAAAAAGGTATCTACACATTTACTCATATGAGGCTTCCCCAACCAAGACATTTGCGTTCAAGATCGATATCTTTCACCATTTCGGCCCCATAACTCATGAGAACTACGTTTCATCAAAAAACGCGTAGAGCAACTTTAGGTGGATTTTTGAAAGATGAACAGAAAAGGTCTCTACACATTTTCTCGGATACGGCCACCGGTTTTTGTAACTGGGGGATTCCCGCCCAAGACCCACGATTTTCACGGTTTTGACCTCACAACTTATGGAGAATACAATTTATCCGAAAATGTGTGGAGCAAGCAGTCATAGATCTTTGATGAACGAAAGATGAACAAAAAGGTCTCAACACATTTTCTTATATAAGGCTTTCTGTTTCCGTAACCAAGAATTTTCCGTCCGAGATCCATATTTTTCACGATTTCGATCCCATAACTCCTCAAATATCTCCAACAGGATACGTTGTACGAGAAAAACTATGAGAACAATTTTTGTAGATATTTTGAAAATCTACAAATTTATACCCGACATATTTTTCGATAACATGTGTTCCTTTCGAGTTATAGAGGAATTACTACAGGAAAACACCAAAAATCCACCCTTCTTTTAATTTTTTCGTCACGACCCAGTCAAGAAATGATCATCTAGGTGCACAGAAACACACTGCACAGGAATTTTAGGTCTTGGTATGTCGACTAAATATTAACGTGGTTCAAGACCACCGTGAGCGAGATGAATTATCTCTCTGGAATACCGGTCAATTTTTTGACATCGTTTGAGCCTTCACATGGCGGAGCCTTTTTAATCATCAGAGTTTTTGAGTGATTCGTAGTATTGGAACCAAATAGCGATAAAAACGCAAAATGGTAGATTTTTCTCTGTCACATTCCAAATTTCCAAATCGTGAGCTTTCTCCATACACCGAAATTAGTACCTAATCCCAAATGATTTGCAACATTGTATGGTACATGGTCATGCATAATTCATGCATGATACATGCATGACTACATACCACCATTTTCTGTACGCGGTCATGCATGATCGTGCACTACTAGCGGTACGCCGTCATGCATGATCATGCACCAAACATTTTTTCACGGGTAGTCGAAGTTCCGCTTCAACCAGCTGCTTGAATTTTTTCTTTCAAACTACCAATCGAATGAAAACTTCACTCAGCTGATTGGTGGATTTCGGTACACACGCAGGCATGGGGGTACGTCTACAAATGAACATGCTCTCGTAACGTGTAAAATGCCATATGATATTTCAATGACATATTTTGAGATTCGGGGAGTTCACCCCGCATCTCAAGACTTTTTGGTATTTACTTTTAAAACTAGCACTTCTTGAATGAACAGACATATTGTCGCGCAAGGTCATTTGTCGCGTAATAACATTCAAAATCGTGGCCATACCCAAGCTAAATTTTGTTCCAAATATTCTCGAATTCTCTAAACGACTATAGTTGAGCCACTTTTGTTATCATCTAACTTGAATGCGAGTTGAATGTCTCAACTCGTCGTTTAGCTCAAATCGTAAAAGAATTCGAGAATACTTGGAACAAAAATGTGTGTATATTATAGGTTAGGATGTACCAGACGCCCAGTAGATCCCACTTTCCTGCAATAATCTAATGATTTGGGTTGAACCTCGGGTTGAACGTTGAGTTGTCGAGAATAAGTAAGACAATAACAATGACTAGACAACTCATCTCAAACTTCGTACAATTAATATTTTCACATGAGTGGTGAATGGAACTTTACGGCTGTGTTTTGCACGGCTACCACATGCCCTTAAATTCTACATTTTGAGCCTTGGGGTTCTGTACCGAGGATACAATCCATTGCTCCTATGTAAAAATCATCAACCTGACTCTTCGTTAGTCGCTGCGTTAAACAGGGCATTTTTAAACGGGTTCTCAAATTTGATGTACAGTTTGTTGAAATGAAGGACTTTGATGCAAAGATGGGAATATGAATAGCCCGTTGCACGTGACATATGTTTCTGTTTCATATTATCACATCGAAGTCAATCCTGCATCGAGTGTCGCTATAGGGATCTGACATCGATGTCGGGTTGCCTGCACATGGGGGTGAAATGGCTGCGTAATGGAGCAGATTTAGCGTTGGTAGCTTGCTCCATTGACGTCTCATCTCTCACAGTCCTGCACAGAACACTCATGTAAGGATCCAGGGTTCGTCGCCACTCAGCAACCCGAAAATAGGGGAATAGGGGAAAATAATGTCAGGAAATAGGGTACTAAATAGGGGAGTTTTGAAAAATTACACAGCACTTCTTTGTTCTCAATCCATTCACTTTGCAACGAGTTCGTTTGTCATAGATTCTCGATTTCGACTGCGTTTCAGTTCCCAGAGCAAATTGACTTTGTAAATGAAAGGAAAAAGCCAAGAGGACGAATTATAACACCCCCAGAATCATTCGCAGGATCATGCATTTTCATTTTAAAATCTGAGCACTCTGTGAACGGGCACAGACCTTGGTTTCTGTGCGACGACAGAAGTATCGTGTGTTGAGGGTCGTTTATGCGAAAATTTCGATATTTGGGGATCCAAAATGTGTCAACCGCAAGTCCCACTTCCAAACATTCTAATATGTACGATGTATTCCCGCAAATGACACGGTAGCAAAGCACGGACCTGACATTTTGACACTAAATTTGATTTTACCAGAATAGTGTTTCAGATCCGGATCGCGGATTCGGCTGAAACTCTGGAGATAGTTTTCTTTCAGCACCAAAAGAGGATACCCAGAATTATAGACCCTAACGCTCGAGCGTTTCCGAGCTACAGCCAAGGACATTGGCATTGCCCATGTAGGCCAACGTTAAGGATGATACATATAGGTATACCTGTAATGCTTATGTCCATGGCTGTAGCTCGGAAACGCTTGAGCGTTGGGGTCTTATAATTTCGGGTTTCATCTTTTGGTGTTGAAATGAGACTATTTCTTAAGTTTCAGCCAAATCCGTGACCCGGATCTGAAACACCCTCCTGGGTTATTTTGAAAGAAGCCGACTTCCAGATAAGCACGGGCCTTGCGATTAAAGAATCTAGCAAAAGTGAATTTTCGCAAAAAATTACTCCCCGAAGTGCCGAAGATCAACTATTTCGATACTTTGGGGCATAGAAAAGTTACACATGGACGATAAAGTCAGAGAAAAAGTTGACGCGGAAATGATTGGAACGAGGTATATTCACTTTCATCGAGGAAAACTGAGCGAGTAAAATTTTAGGCAAGAAATAATCGTCAAAACCGCATTTTAGGGTACTTTAAGGGTCTTTGGGCCGATTATAGGGGAAGAAAAGGGGAAAGTCCAGAAAAGGGTTAAAATAGGGTAAAATAGGGGAATAGGGTCTCGGCGACGAACCCTGAAGGATCTGATCTCCCTACTCATGCGTTCGATGGACATAGGACAACCCGGGAGAGTAACGGCATCTTATAATGCCGTCATTTTTCTTCTTTCTATAATTCAAATTATCATTTTATGCTTCCACTCGCTGTGAAGTGGAGTCGGTTCAAATACGTATAACCTTTTCAATAGAAATCATTTCTCAACCACCAACGAAACATAAGTCTTCTTTTGAGTATGGATGAGAGCATGCAAATCGATCGTAGTCACCCGCGAAACTCGCTTGCGTATCTCATTACACTCAAATATTTTTACGTGTATCAATATCAACCCTCCCCAGTAGCTGCATTTCAAATTTGACATCGTCATTCTCGTCATGCGAACAGTAAGCCGCACGTAGGCCATGACCTTCCGCGGAACCGGGTGTTGAGCCTCGATAATCGGGTAATCCAGAAGGTGACCGCACTGGATGGCCATACCCGAATTCTGATCACTCGAACATAAATATATGACCTGAATTGTGAACAGAGTATCAGTCCATTTGGATAGACAAAACCGGCCCTCACAAGGAAGAGGTGCAAAATTGTATTTCATCTCATGTAGATTTACAAGTCATGAAACCCAAAACGCGGCCTCACCGCGTTGCGAAGTTATCAACTCGGCTTCAGTAATGCATATTCTTAGCTTAGTGTAGTTGAAATTTATATTTCAGATGTTACCGAATCCGTTATCGTTCAACACGTAACACCGTTACTATTTTTTGTACGCGTTTTCCATATAAATATCAGATCCCGTCTGCGTACGGGGCAGTCTCTTTTTGGCCTTGTCGCACAGCGCATCAAGTCTAGGGGTTTTTAACGGCGGGAGCCGCCGGTTCTCCGCCACGTCACAAATCGTATTCCCTGTTACGCCGCTCCAACGTGGCAGAGTGCGTGGCCGTTTTTCTCGACATTAACTAGCAATTATAAAGCATCGATTCTAGATTACGGTGCGAAGGAGTGTAACGTGTGTGTGATTCGTGGATCCGATCTTGTTATTGAAAATCAGACAAATGGCTGTGTCGTCAACATATTTCACGCTGAACCTCATATCTGTCTTGCCCTTTATGATGGTGCTACACACGCACCCACCAAGAGCTAGAAACTCAATATTACCGTAGTACTACGGCCCTATTGGCTATTTGCGTGTCGGTAGGGGAGGTAAAACGGTGCGACAACCAGCGCTCCGGTGGCCAAAAAAAGCAGCCCAACTGCGGGTACGTGTTGCAGGGCTTATATGAGGGAGTTGCACAAAAAGCGCTTTATTTCGATGAATTGTGCTTCGATTATGATGAGTGAAGAATGAAATATCATCTACAAATCATGTAGATTCTTGCGCAATTTTTTTCGAGCCCGTTGATGATGTACAACTTATATAACCTAACAATAACTGTAGAAATCGGAGGGTCACTTATTAGAGATAGTCCTGTAAAACTGATTCTAATGGCTATCGACCCCTCAAATTTTACAGTGTGGTGGATAAATGTATACCAAACAACATCATAAGAGAAAAATCTAATTCCCAGATACTTCATCGCATACTTTTTTTTATTTAAAGCATGCCAAATGCACCATTGTATTTCCGGATTTTTCCAATTTTTTTGAGGAGTCTTTTAGAGTTTTTGAGTAGACATTCGGTAAGTTGAACATCTAACGAGGATTTGGATGAAATTTAAAGTGATTCCGACGATTAGTGTCCGAGATCTGATGAGTTATAATTATTAAATGCGTGAACTCTAAATCTCGGCTTTTCTCGACGCACACAAGCAGCCCGCGGACGAGTCACACCGATACACAATACGTGCGCATGGAAACGGAGGGGGGAGACTTGCAAGGAGCCAATACGCGTCCAATGTTTAAACTGCTCCCTCCGTCAGCCATCTTGGAAGGAAAATACCTGTGCGCAGGCAACCCGGCAAGCATGTAAGATCCCTATACCTTTCGTCTTCGTTAGCAAAGTAGAGTAATAAAAAATTCGTGAAAATTCCAAAGTTTGCATACAGATCGCATCAGAAAATATATCACTGGGTTCTTTTGTGTGTATCATTTCTATCGACTGGTTCTTGAAAACAGTTCAAATACTGTCGATAGTGGATTGAACAACATAAATCTTTTCATCGTAATAGAAAAGACATTTTTATCATCCTAATCTCTCCGTGTCAATCAGTGGCAAGCCACCAAATTTCAGAGTATTTCGGGTCAACTTTGACTGATGACTTCGATGTATACAGACTAAAATGATCAGTGGGAGGGCTGAAACTTTAGAAATCTTGGGGTTCAGACGCATCCTCATCATTGAAATATCAATGAGCATCCCTGGTGGATTAGTACAGCAATTTATAGAAATTTTGGCGCTCCAAAGAATCCTTGAAGACTATGTCAACTGAAGTTTTAGGCTCGAATTTATAATCGTTATCCGGAGTCCGGATAAGCTAATCCGAGGCGCCACAATCGCCAGTCTTAATAGATCCGCGAACTCGACGCACCGTTTGTGGCGCCTCGGATTCGCGTATCCGGACTCCAGATTACGACTATAAATTTGAACCTCAGTGAGCATCACTAATGTATCGGTTGGTGCTCCTCGAATTTCAGTGATGTCAACTGAAACTTGAGTGAGTATGATGGTATTCCAGGACGTAGAAGCACTGAAATCTACGGAAATCTCGTACCCCGTCTTATTGATTTATGAGTGGAACTCTTTGAAACTTCAGTGTCGGGGATCCGACCGATCCCCAAGGTCACTGAAGGTTAAAATTCCCACTGATGAGTTCAGTGTATATCTACCCTGGAGTTGACTTTGTATGTCATCAATCAACCCGTTGGATACACACGGGGTCTCCGGGGACCCCACACTTACTTTAATGTTAAATTCCATCCATGGAGTGATGAGAATTGTACTTATCGTACCATTTCTTGTTCATTGAGTTGTACCACTACGTATTGAGAACGGTGCGCGGGCTTGGAAGCCTCTCATTGTGCCACGAGCTACGGTCAAAGTTACTATGCTGGGGTCCGTTGTACCCCGTGTGTACTAACCGTCGCACGAGTTGTGATTTTTTTGTGGTTAGCAGTTGAAATAGTTTCCTCGGGTATTATATTTGAATATCCTCCTGTAAGGGGACCAGATTGATGTTTTTTAGCTCATTCCAATAGATACTGTTACCATGAAAATGTTTGGTACTGACCAGTTCTGCTTGGAACACCCGTTACCCCCTAACAGCTGAAATCCCTTCTTCCATCTGGTAAATAAATATGGTTTTGCCGATGACGTTCATCATTCATTTAATGTTTTCTCATCAGCATTGTTATAGACGAATAGAATGATGCAAGATTTTTCGGAAAATTTGGAAAATCCTTGATTTGGCAGCCATTTTCGCAAAAAAAAGCTTTTTTAACAAAAATCCGTGATTTTTCAAAATCACATTCAAAATCGATTATTCGGAATGGAAAAACTGTCAGATTACACAGTAGTGATGCCAAAGAGGACAGTCGTTCAAGACTTAGGTCAGTAACTCCACTCTACTTCGGATGAGAGCGATTTTCCGTCGTGGGGTTCCATGTACCCCTTGTGTCAAAGTCGTAACTTTCACGACGTGTGTGTCCTACATGTTAACCCTTAATTACTAAGGTGGAAAAAAGGCACATCTTGATTTCGTTGTCAAATGAAATTTCTCCAATCAAATGCCGAAAAAACAGTGCATTGCCTTTCTGTAGTTTTTACTCTAGAATACTGTGAAAGTTGACGTTCAAATCTGTTACCTCTTTTAAATGATTCAAGATTTCCGAAATCATATATCGTATGACCATTTCAAGGTGGACACACCTTGACATTTTTTCTCTCTGCGAGGTACAAATTTGATCGAAATTGATTCTTACATGGTTCGACCTTCTCCCTTGGGTGGTGAAGTGAACAAATTGAGAAAATGGAAAATTCAATGCGAACGGGAAAATTTTTTTCGAAATATTCAAGAAAAATAACTTTGCGATACGGCATCGTGTAGCTCCTCAAATTTTGAGTCCGAAATGACTTGTTCGATAATTTTTTTATTACTCAATTTTCCAGGAAAACTCATGGAAAAGAGCTGATTTTGAATTTGCCTCCACAATTGTCGCAGAGGTTAGACGCTTCACCCGTTCAGCAATGTTATTGTTTTGGTGTAATGCCACGTGCTCTTGTTATTGTTTTGGTGTTTAACCTATGATCACTTGTAGGTTATCCAATCACGGCGTTCACGATGAAAACTCGAGATCGAGTGGCAATGATGATCGGCTTTATACCGCCGCAAAATATTAGATGCATCGAGCATGTACTCTTGCCATTTCAAGTACAAGAGTCCAACAATGCGTGAAAAACTGTATAGTAGTCATGCGATCAAAACTCTCAAATGTAGATCGGAATTTGAACAATGCCGCATTCAAACCTGTTAGATAATAGTAATGCCTAGCAGATTCAGGCGGTGGCTCTCAATTTTAGAAGTTTTATCGCCCAAATTCTGACTACAAAGTTTGAGAAATAAAAAAAATCCGAAAAATCGTGGCTTTGAGTGCTTCCCCACGAGATCAGAATTCTATAAAGTGGGTGGGCTTTTTGAAAATTACAAACGCGAACCAACTAGAGAATGGTGATGCCAAGCAGGTTTGAATACAGGCGTCCCTCGTTCAACGCGGGGGTTACGTTCCGGCAGGTTACCGCGTTGAGCAAAACCGCGTTGAACAAAGCATTGCTCTTATGGAGAAGTAGGGGATGCGTACCAAGACTCATGATCGACCAACTATCACCGATTTTTCTGTGAATTTGGGATCAAATAGGAGTCTTTCTGATAATGAAATCATCGTTAGTGCTGATGAACCATAAAACTTTTTCGGATTTTCTGTTCACTTTCACGAATAGGTCTTATTGTTGATTCATTTACTTTTAATTCCCGCGCAACTCTTACACCTGTTTTCAATAGGTCCAAAATTTTCGATTTTTCTTCCAAGTTCATCACTTTTCGAGGCTTTTTAGCAGCGGGAGAGCTTTTGCTGGTTGATATTTGTTTTCGTTTTTCAGACATTATGGAAAAGATTTGATAATTTTACTATGTTTTCCAGATTTTACCTTGCTAAAAATACAGCCAAGGCTTATGTACACAAGAATTTAGATTTTTTGGTTAAGGGTTCAAACAATCAAACGCATTTGTCTAAGAAGATCAATAACTCATCATGATGAATACAGTCTTGATTCATTCACCCAAGAGAGCATTGGAAAGTAGAATTCCTCAGAACTGTTATATGTGTGATTATTCACAAGTTTTAGCACTTAACAGATTCGAAATGAATTGTTTGTTATTCTTGCGGGTGATTGCGTCTTTTTGCTGACGTCATTCGAAGCTCTTTCCAAGAATTTCATTTTCTAAACCGCGTTGTACAAGTCCCAAACCGCGTTGAACAAAAAAAAGGTGGCAATTCCAAAACAGCGTATAATCAAAACCGCGTTGAACGAGGGATGCCTGTACTGCTTTAGACTTCTGAACATTTTCTCAACCAGAATCTGAACACAAAGCCTGAACGTCCGTCAAAAGTAAGTTTGCATCATAATTAGACAGATAATAGGCACAAGTTAGGACAGTATCTCATAATACAGGCGTGAATAAATACGCGAAAAATTGTGGTTTCGACTGTTCAGTTATGATATCAAAGTTCTTGGAAGTGGGTGAGTTTCCGGGAAATTTCAAGCACGAACCTCTCAGAAATTGGTGATACCAAGCAGATTCGAGTATTGCTCTTCAAGTTTAGAAGTCCTGTCGGCTAAAATTTGACTACAAAGTTCGGAAAAGTTTGCATCAATGGTAGATCATAAACATGAATTGAACCGGGATCCAGTAGCTGAGGAGTAGGAAAATATTTGACAAAAATTGTGGATTTGACTTCCCAAACATCATATCAAAATTTTCAAAAGTAAGTGAGTTTTTCTTAAGATTTCAAACTTGAATATGGTTGATATTACGATCTCCAGTAGGTTCACGTGTGGAATTCTTCAAAAACCCTTTGAAAATCATAATCCCATAGCTAGGCGGTCAGATTCACAATTTTCAAATAATTTCCTTATACTCCCCAGTTACGGGTTAATGTTGCTACTCGAACTTACAATTCACTTTGATGCAAACTCATCTCAGTCTTTGTAGTCAGATTTTAGCTGACAAAACTTCTACAATCAAAATGCAAAAATCGAATCTGCTTGGTATCACCATTCTTTAGTAGGTTCACGTTTGCAATTTTCGAAAATTCCACCCACTTAATAGAAATCTGATATCGTGGGGAAGCACTCAAAGCCACGATTTTTCGGATTTTTTTTTACTTCTCAAACTTTGTAGTCAGAATTTGGGCGATAAAATTTCTGAAATTGAGAGCCAACACCTGAATCTGCTCGGCGTTACTATTATCTAACAGGTTTGAATGCGGCATTGTTCAAATTTCGATCTACATTTGAGAGTTTTGATCGCATGACTACTATACAGTTTTTCGCGCATTGTTGGACTCTTGTACTTAAAATGGCAAGAGTACATGTTCAATGCATCTAATTTCTTGCGGCGGTACAAAGCCGATCATCATTGCCACTCGATCTCGAGTTTTCATCGTGAACGCCGTGGTTGGATAACCTACAAGTGATCATAGGTTAAACACCAAAACAATAACAAGAGCACGTGGCATTACACCAAAACAATAACATTGCTGAACGGGTGAAGCGTCTAACCTCTGCGACAATTGTGGTGGCAAATTCAAAATCAGCTCTTTTCCATGAGTTTTCCTGGAAAATTGAGTAATAAAAAAATGATCGAACAAGTCATTTCGGACTCAAAATTTGATGAGCTACACGATGCCGTATCGCAAAGTTATTTTTCTTGAATATTTCGAAAAAAATTTTCCCGTTCGCATCGAATTTTCCATTTTCTCAATTCGTTCACTTCACCACCCAAGGCAGAAGGTCGAACCATGTAAGAATCAACTTGGATTTAATTTGTACCACGCAAAGAGAAAAAATGCCAAGGTGTGTCCACCTTAAAATGGTCATACGATATATATCACATTAGTAATTAAGGGTTAAAATTGATCGGAAATACACCGAAGTTAAGTATTTCCCATTGTTTGACACGGAGATAAAAATTTATACGGAAAAGCTACCACACACTTTTGAAAAGCCACCTCACACTTCAGACATGCTTTTAAGAGTTTTGATGTGATGAAAAATTATAATTGTCCCATGATTTTGATCGTTAAGGACTTGTTGCTCTCGCTTCCCTCAGACAACAATCTCCCTTTGTGCCCTCAAATCTGTCTACACACAAGGTCAATCAAGTTTCTATAGTTACATAGTAAAACCAAATTCTCGGGGTCATTCACAAAGATATTGTGATACTAATATCATTGCATACGACAATGTAATGGAATGCAGAGCCTGATAGATTTATAATACGGCATTCGATTAGATTATGCAATCATTAAGCTCTATCATCACTGTACAAAATGATGAGACGTATCAAAGGTAAAAGGAGGAGTTGACCTAATTTAACGAGACGCACTCGTAATTCGCTTTCCGCGAGCTCGCGCGGGAAAATTAACTGTTATTCGCATAGAATATAGTAACTGCCGTAGTTGTATGTATCGTGTGTGTGTATATATATATATCAGGTCTTTTTGCAGCAAAGCGAGTTGTACCATATATACTGGAAACACGCCTTCTTTTCTCTATACGATTACTTGGTAAGGAAAAAGCAGATGAGAATTGAGAATTTTTCCAACGGCTATCGAGGTGTTCCATCCGTCTTGCTCACCGAGCGCACATCGCTCTCGTGATACACTTTTACGTCTTTTTCTGTGTCCATCGCAGAGTTTGAGAAAGAGAAAATCGCGTTGGATAATCTGTAATACCGAGACGTTGAGCTTTGAGAATTATTTTAAATTGCGATACTCGAGGCCAATGCACTCGGACTTGAGGAACTACATGGTTGAGACGTTTTAATTACGAAGGATACAATTAATACGTTCGCTGCAAAGCCCAAAATTGCAGTTCCGTTACTGTGTGCGGCAGGACCCACCGGCGGGTCCCCCGCAATGTTCAAACTTATAAGACAAACGTCTTTAGTGCACAGAAAAGGACGAGTGGGACCCACCGGTGGGTCCCACTGCAGCGAAAGAGTTGAGGATAGTAATATTCAAGTGAAAATTTTTCTGGTTAGGAAAATCGGAATTTGCACTGGTTTTTGAATAGTCAAGATTATTACTTTTGCGTTAGCTCCTTAGAGCTTGTTTGATAAAATCTCACGGAAAATGCTGAGCTAAGTCGGTATTGGCCAATTGGGATTCAACTTTATTTTCATTCTTTTATGTTATCATCGAAAAGAACTGTGAGAAGTTCTTCAGATCGCGTTTGATGATCAAACATAGGGATATGATTGTCGTATCAACGAAAAGTTTCCTGGAAACCGAGAGTTTGAGTTTAAATATACGTAAAAGAAATCTATTCAAAGATTTCTTTTGACATTTTAAACGTGAAAGTGCCATTCCCCCTTAGATTTTCCATTTTCATTGACAGTTGGTCGAAAAATAACATGATATACGAATCTTTATTTTATTTCCTTGAGACGGTTCCGACCCTCGCCTTCGGCTCGGACTGAAAAAAGTCACTTGGAACGCAAAAAACAACTTTTGCGCCGTTGTATCGTTATTTACTCTTAGAAAATCACTGCTGAAGCCTATACGATTCTGGTGTAATCTAAGAGTCCTCAATTTCATAAATTTGATTATATCCAACGTCCTCTACATCTATTTCATTTATAATTCCGACAACAATTTGGAAATGATGGAATTGCTGGAATGGAACTGCCTATTTTTTGAAGGCATTTGTTTATAAAAAAATTGGAAGTCTAGGATAGGAAACTCAAAATAATGAATTTTTCTAGGGGAAATTGTCATCGTGCGCTCAAGTTAAGAAAAAATTGCAGGATAAGGTGCGGAAATTTTGGAGAACAATTCGAGGAATCTTCTTACAATAATTTGGAACTTGGTTTTGAGATTCAGGTCCCAACGTAAACGGCAAATTCCGTGAGAAATTCTCACGTATAAGACCATGACGTTTTGTTTAAGATATCTGTAAAAGAGTCTCATCAAAAGATAGTCTTAAACTGTGATACCGAAGGAAGGGTTTTAGAGGATGCCGGAGTGTCCCATCTCTATTGCACACTTACCGAAATTGTCGACTTTCAAATTTAATACCCTTACTGTGACGGGCCCCTTCGGTGGGGCCCATGCGTCCAACTATGTCTACGCGCTGATTAAAATCCCATTAAGTGGGTCCCACCGCACAACGGATCCGAACGTGATTTGCATCGTCTCAGTAAACGTGTTGATTGATGAATTTTTAAGATATCACAAATATTGAAGCTAACACCAATTCCAAACGTTTTAACGGATCGGCGATAAAGCTTCCGCATTAGTGATATCTCAAAAATTCGCCGATTAAACTTGAAAGTCTACAATGCCGGTATCCAACGTCAGCTCAATATATTTGCTGCGAAGCCGTGTGTTTTCATTTTGATCGTAAATCAATTGCCCGCATTTTGTCAAATATGTCTGTGTTAATAGGGTCAGATTTTTTTTTGTCTCATTGCCCATGCCCTTGGAAAAATTTGTGGACCCCGCTGGTGGGCCCCGCAATTTTTCAATCAACTCAAGAATCTGTGCGTATTCTGCAGAATGGAAGACTCTTTCATGAATGTAAGAATGTATTGTAATTTGATTTCGCAGCATCTGAATCGGTTTGCAACTTCTTTATTTCTTGGGGATACTAAGTGAAACTTAAGAGAACCTTGAATATAGATAATGAATTCTTAATTCAGTAATAATGTTCATCAATTTCCAATTCAAGGCTTACAAGGCACGCAAATGAGGAGTCGAGTATTTGCATTGACTTTCTAGGTATAGTATCATGCAAATTTCTTTTTAGTGAGTTAATGCACGAATTGCACCAGTCTCGTTTGGATATCTAAAATTTACCAAACTGAACCTCTTAATAAATCTTACAGAATTTATTACTTGAGCTAAGAGACTTTTTTGTAAAATTTGCTGAGATCGTAAGGATACAATATACCTACCACAAATGATTTTCCAATCCAATTCGTCGTAGGCTGTAATTATTACTAATTCGTCTTCAATTTTATTTACAAAAAATTGGTCATCATTGGTCTGTAAATTCACCCTTGGGTCCATTCTACAGATTGGTTCGAGAGTAAAACTCACATCGATTTCCAGTAAAACCGTGAACTCAATGAGTGAAAGAATCAATAAAAAATTATCATTCGAAAAGACGAATGGAGCAATATCGGCTTTCAAACTTTTTGTCACCGAGCTATGACTTGGAGTGAGGGGAACTTGTTTCTTCTCTAGCTTTCTGTTTGACGAAAGTAAGTAACGATCTTGCGAAGTGTTTTGTGGAAGAATACCTGATTCCATTGACTATTCATTGTCGCTGCTTTCTATTTTACATTCAAGATTCAATCATATTGAAATTCGCTAATTTCATTTATCTTTTTTTGCGTAATTTTTTTATTCTATATGACAATGAAGGAAGCTTCATGTTTGACATTGCGTAAAGTGAAAGTCAATTTTCTTCGACTGATGTCATTGGTAGACTATTTTGCATATGTTTAGATGGGTAATTCTGAAGCGAGGATGGTGAAACAGTCAGTAGAAAGATTTGTGACAAACACCCATAACAAGGCTCAGGTTGAAAATTCATTAATCGGATCCGAAATTAAGTTTTTAGCCCCTTGTATCAAAGTGAACTATATTTGTGATATACTTTGATAAACCAGAAAAGAGAATGCAACTTTTCTCATATTTTGGAGAGCTCATCTGTAAGCTTCAGGTGAGGTAGCCACTCCAATTTCATTTCAGAGTTCTTCATGGATATTTTTAAAAATTGTATCTTTAATTTAATGCAGTGCATTTGAATATACTTGTGAGC
Organism: Eretmocerus hayati; assembly: GCA_029851415.1. NCBI lineage: Eukaryota > Metazoa > Arthropoda > Insecta > Hymenoptera > Aphelinidae > Eretmocerus > Eretmocerus hayati. Next base: position 7,538,278 of record CM056744.1, read on the forward strand.
TTAAGATACTTGCATTCATTGAATGCAAGTATACACTCACGGTCAAAAGTCTCAATACACCTGGGAAATCGAACTGATGATCTTCAGAGTTGGATATCTCAGAATCTATTGATCGTAGAAAGCTCGGCGTGGCTGCATGTTGTAGCTCATTTCAAGTACTTTTGAATCTATTTTCTTCATTCCCGTCTCGCGTATTATACCAGAGACACACGAGTCAGAAAAACTAATTTTTTCGCAATTTTTCAGGCAAGGTACAAACGCCTGCAAATTTTGGAGCGATTGTTCGATCGCCATGAAACCAATGACATCTTTAAGCCCATGAGAAGACCTTCAAAATCCGTTTTTGAAAGTTTCTCAAAGTGGTTCTACTCCCGAGATCCAAGTGATTTAGTGAGGGAATTTTTCTCTCAAAAAATCCCTTGGTGATCCCAAAGTGATGAGAAACAGCCCAGTTCAAGGTTGTTAGCCTTCATTTTTGATGGCTATCCCAATATTGAGTCAAATTCTTGCAAAAATCAGGGTTAGGTGCCCCAAAGTGGGCTGTTCCTCATCATTTTTGGATCATCGTGTGATTTTTTGAGAGAAAAACTCCCTCACTAAATCACTCAGATCTTGGGACTAGAACCACTTTAAAAAATGTTAAAAAAAGAATGTTCAAGGTCTTTTCATAGGCTTGAAGATGTCATTGGTCGTATAGCGATCCAACAATCTCTCCAAAATTTGCAGGCGTTTGTACCTTGCCTGAAAAATTGCGAAAGAAGTAGTATTTCTGACTCGTGTCTGGTATAATACGCGGGACGTAAAAGACTGAAAATAGACTTGACAGTGCTAAATATAAGCTACAAAATGCGACCACGCAAAGCTCTCTACGACCAATAGGTTCTGAGATATCCAGCTCTGAAGATCATCAGTTTGATTTCCAGGTGTATTGAGACTTTTGACAGGTAGTGTATCTCAAAAAAGATTCACAAATGCTGAAAAATTATGAAGTGATCTTGAAATTCCTGACCTGATGGCGTCTTCAGAATTTTGAAGTTTGAGAAATGATTGACAATCAATCCTGTGATATCTTGGTCCAAGAAACTTCACAATTCAACTCAAGTTATTACCAAGTGACACATTCTACTACAACCGTTCCATTTGCATAATTTCCTCTGAAAAAAAACTTTTCAGAATTGGTTTACCCCAGTTCTAAAATTTCGAATGTCAAGACTTCACAATCAATATCCCAGAAAGAAACCAGTTTCTAAGATGCGATTGTAATTTATTTTAAAGCCAAATGTCCTCCACCTGTTTCGATAATCGTATCCTGATCTATTTATGTTCGAACCAAGTTTCTTGCTCTTAAAATTTTGTGGAAGGGAAGACTTGAGATATTTCTTCATTCTTTCTCACGACATTACTGATTCATAATCAAATCGTGAGAAATTCAGCAGCAATCCCATTATTTTTTACTCAATCATTCTAATTTCTGTTGGTACTGTTGAAATACTTGGATATCTCACGGTTACTATAGAAATTTTCATTATCATGTGATTGCTTGACAATATCGGGATCAGAACACTATGCTCATAATACTCATGTCAACGATTTAAACTAAGAATCAAAGTTAAATCTGCCGAGCAGTTCGGTATTCTTGTGACAATAATGCCTCAAAAATGATGTTGCAAGGTCAAAAGTGTCAATCATTGTAACACCAGAGCAAAATGCCCGATCACTCATAATCAATATACTTTCTGATCTCAAGATTAATAAATCCCCATCCAAGAGCATCGATCGATCACTCTCAAAAGAACCGCACATTCAGCATCAAAAATCATTGATCTTCAGTACACTGTTCAAGCACACATAAACTCGTAGAAGCCTACAACTATTCAATCTACAATAAGTCTACCGTATCTTCCGTCAATCATTTAATTCATCGAATCATTCACCTTCGTCGCACCCACAATCCAAACCAACACAACAACAATATGTGTAAAATACTTTTACATCGGGTATGTATATAATATCGTTGGTCGACAGACCAAAGTCGAAACAAAATATCGTGTGCTCAAGCAAGCGTAAAGCTATATGCGCGCATCATGGAATCGTGTTATAGACATCAGCCTCTCAGAAAATGCATCATGAGTGCAGTGAAATACGCTATATATATATCCATACTGTGAGTGTATATTGTAGCTTGTAATAATTATAATCGTTATATATACAGGCCGTAGCTGAATATAACCGATGCTTTTCTGAGCTATATTATAGAGATCATGATGCATGATGCGACCCGCTAACTCTGGTTCTGTTCTGTTGAGCTGCGAAAAAAAATCATATACCTAATACAGTATGTAAGATATATAGTCGAGGCCTATTTTACTTTTCGCGCTTTTGAGCAGACGGAAGTATATATCGTTTTATAGACGCTGTTACGATGATTATGATGTGAATTTTGGTGAAATGTGCAAATGCTTCCGGTATTTTTCAACTATTTTTTTGTATTGTCACTCGTATTGAGTATTTGCATGCCAAAATCTGTTTATTGATTTCTGAAGTCGGGAGGATAAAAATTGGAGACTGATATGAGTAGTTCAGAGTCATAGTGGACTAATTAAGTCTACTTTTAAATAGTGTAAGAAATTCAGCTTGGAAATCTCTCACGTTCTGGGGGATTTGAATTTATCCTTTGCAGACGATTTTCCTCATTTTTTCTATCATATTTTATGGCTTAGAGAATAATCCCCAAATGGCTTCTATTCATGGTTAAATTGTGGGAGACCACGCAGAATGAATGAGTCTTAAGAGTGGACTTACAAGTGGACTATGACTCTGAACAACTCATGTGTGTGTCTAAAATCGGATCATGTAATCATATTCAAATGATGAGTCTGTGATCATTTTAGAAACTTTCATCGGGGCACAGGGGAAAAATCTGTGAAATTTCTTGACCAGAGCCAACCTAGTCGGAGATTTAGATTTTTGTCAAAAAATTTCAGAAATATTCCCACAGTGCGGCGCCTTTCAATATATGCCGTCAAATTGGGTAACTTTGGCACAGTGGGTGCAACTTTGGTACGATCCCCGACGAAAAATGACTTCCAACCCTGCGCCCGTTCTATCGCTCTGAAACCTGTTCTCCCCACTTGACACACACATAACAATGTGTTGGGCCACCGTAGATCCGGCGTGGATGATTGTACTCGTTTATCGGAGCTCTTTCCGAAATGGCTGATTTAGCAGCGATACGCGAGTGGTCCACTTAGTGTACCTGGCAAGAAATGTTCCGGAAAGAACTGCGGGTGAATAATGCTACATTTTGACCCCATATATCAACATATTGAAGAAACCATCGTTACATTGGGGTATTTGAAGCATTTGGAATTCCGATGAATGGAAAACAGGGGAAAAAACCATGAAGAAGTGTACCAAAGTTACCCCATTCTATGTAATAAGAAGCATGATGATAGGGTAACTTCAGAACCCCTTCCTATGACAGCTTTTTTTCAACTCATCATGAGTCGAGTGATAGTCTATGAGGTTTTGAACTGTTTCAAACAGCTTAAAATAAAATGTTTGAACGGTTAAAAATAATTCACTCGCAAGGTGGTCGGTAGAGTTGAGATATTCTGTAAGTGTACCAAAATTGCCCCATCGGGGTTTAACTTTGGTACACTCCTTCAACTGCTAATAGCTCTGGCTTAGACACATCAGATTGAACTTTGTAGCCCATCAATCGAAAGCTGGAACTGTAAGCTTTAGATCGACTACTGATAGGAGTGGGTTTTGTCAATGTATGTTGAAATACCGAGCCAAGCAAAATAAAAAGTACCGAAATCGTACCAAAATTACCCAATTTGACGGTAGTGGATGCTGTACACAAGAATTTGCTGATAAATTCTTCTCTGTACATAGGTTTCAAGCTTCGAATACGATTTTATGTAAGTCACCAAATGATGCAGGACGTTTCAGTCTCGTAGCCAATGTTCATGTTATCATGAGTCTCTGAACTACGGAATGAGAATGAAACTCAAATTTTTTTTGAATGTGATTATGTAAAATCTCAACTTTACCTCTTACAAGGGGAGGTCCAACCTTGTGGAACGCGGATCTTGATGAAACTCTGGGAATCTTCTTGTTTTGGTGAGAAATGAAGGCATCTCCAAGGGTTAAGTCCAATGGACCTCCTATCCCGAAATACAGCCATGGAGGTTAGCATTGTGAGTATATCTATATATGAGTCTTTTTAACATGGGCCTATATGGACAATGTTAATCTCCATAGCTGTATCTGAGGATAGAAGGCCCATGGGACTTAACCCTTGGAGATACCTTCATTTTGCACCAAAACAATATGATTCCCAGAGTTTCATAAGGATCCGTGTTCCGCAAAGTCGGACCTCCCCTTGTTAATCGGACAGTTATCATTTCCTGATTTCGGTCGAATTTTCAGGTTAGAATTCAACGTTTCGGGTGTATGAAAAACACCTCATATCAGGCAAAACTGAGAAACTATCAGACAAAAATGTTTCTTTCAGGAACCCTGGGTAATTTTGATATATTTCGGCTGACTGTACAGGTGAAATTTTATGAGAATACAACTCGGTTGAAAGGTAGACTAAATGTGTGGGAAAGTAGCCGCGCCTGCCCCATAGTGCGGACGATTACGCATTTCCGTCCAACGATTTTCTCTGTCCCATTAGTGTATTTCTATGAACGTGTGCGTGCGTTAGTAAAATACTTGCATGAAATAAAATAGTGTACTTAAAGTGAGTACGTAAGTTGAGGATGTGGAATGATATCTCATTCTGTGTTGAGATGTTCTTAGAGTTTCTAGAAAATGATTAACGATCATTTGCACGACGGTTTCAATTTGTCTACTTTGATAATATACCGTCGGACATGGAATTATTACAGGTAGCACATGAACAAAGTGGACATATTTCTCGGGTCGATAAACTTGTGGGTCGTCGTGGTCTTGTATTTTGGGAAGAGTACATGAATTCACCCTGATAATGAACGAGTTCGTTATACGCAGCTTTGATTAGTGAGAATTTTAAGATTCTCGTGAGGTTTACCGAGTGATAATAATATGGTATTTCGAGTTCTTTTGCAATACGTTCCAGTTTTACGGAGTTAACACTGGTATCGAAGAATACTTTAAGAAAAATGTATTATTTTACGAATATTTTTTTCTGTTTACTTTATGGATGATCTGATTTTTTTTACGAGCAATCGCTACAGACATATATGTGATGTGTAATACAATTGCAAGACTGGGCAGTACATGACAAAATTCATGACAGATTCAAATGAAAGTTCATGATGTACAAAAAATACAGATTTGGACATACGTAAGGATAAAAAATTATAGTTCTATTTGAGTTTGAATCTATTTCATTCCATGAATACTTTTTTTTCAATCAGACCATTTGAGATGAGAAATCTGAAAGTTTTCTCTTTTGTAGAAAAAACGTCTTTCATCGGCATATAGTTATAGATTGTATTGTGTCAGTGGAAAATTCTATCTTATACTTCAGTAGTCTCACTTCCAGGAGAATCCAGATCTTCGCGAGATTGATATCCCATCCTGGCGGTGGGAATATTCTAATTGATTCAGAACACCAACAAGGAACTAGACTTTCATTGTACCATCAATTTAAGGTTTTAGATATGTAAGTATGCGAATTAGCTTTCTAATGTGTTAGATTAACGTCAGCACTGCTCTGTTTAAGATGAATACACTATTGAAATGTTAATTCCATTCAACTTTTCAGAACTTAAATTTTAGTCATTTCAAAATCTCAACAGCAATTTTGGAGATATCAACTTTTCAACCCCTAACCATATTGTTAGAAATTTTTCCAAACGATCAATAATGAAGAGTCTTGGTTCTTTTAAATTTTCATAGAGAATTGTGATATCAAATTGGGAGTGTGCAGTAATGATGTTTTTGAGGTACCCTGTGAAAAAAAAAGATTCAAAGAAATTTCCTAACCTATTTGCAATTCCACCACGAGTTAGTCATTCTACCGATGCCGTTTCCGGTCATTTTTCCTAAACCATTTTTCCTGGCCGAGTTTTCTTTTTGGTCAATTTCCCCAACGCCAGTTTTCGTAATTTTTTTTCCTAAGACGTTTTTCACATCCCGATTCTCCTAAAACCATTTTCCCTAATCTGATATTCCTAAAAACCAAATTTCCTAACATGATCATTATAAAGGAAAATTTCCGAACGTTTTAAAAAATTTGAATGAAGCATGCATCAAAGCTTTGGCATCGATTTTTGTTACCATGGACACAATTCGAAAAAAAAAACAGTACTTACAGCACAGTATGAAAAAAATTTAAGAGCATATATTGGCATTGCTAAACGACTGAGGCCAACTGTTATCCTCGGGAAGTCATGATAGATTTCGAAATCGCTATGATTAATGCTTGTGAGCTATAGAATTCCTCGGAGTGAGACTTTTATGTTGTTTTTTCCATGCATTTGATCCAGTCTGTTTACGGAAAAATTTGAAGTGAAGATTTTCAAGAAACCTATAACTATAACAATGCAAAACATCGCACCCTGAAGTCTCAAACATTTATGAGGATTGATTTAGCTTTTGTCCCACTCGACGATGCTTGTGCCACTTTTGAGCTTATACGTGCCGAGGTTGTGGATGATTTGTCACCCATTTTTGACTGTTTTCGGTAATTCCACACCAATGGTATCGGAGCTAAAGGAAGGCGAGCCGCAGTTGGGCCAAGATAACAGCTATCAGCAAAATGGAACGTTCACCAATCTAAGCTACCATGGATAGTGATCAAAAAACCAATAACGTATCGGAGGGTTAGCATAATCGGTTCCAGGTTCTTGTAGGGAAAAACCACCCCACCTACAACTTGATTCTGATGAAGATTCAAAAATAACAGGCTGATAGAGAGATATTAGTTACAAGAGACAATTGTCACAGAGTTGAGCCAAGGCAAAAATGTCACGGCAGCGCTACAGAAGGAGGCTGAAGTGTCTAGTTCGGTTGAGATTCATTGCTTTGGACTACGCCGAATATTACAATCAAGATCGAATTTTGGGCTATTTGCGTGCCATCGAATGTAATACTGCCATTTAATAACATTTATTCGAGCGTTCCTAATAAAATTCATTTTTTAGAAATTTTGGTTTTAGGAATATTGAATTAGGAAATTGGGAATTAGAAAAATGTGTTGAGGAAAATGTGGTTTAAGGAACATTTGATTAGGAAAATTGACCGGGAATCTGATGCATTCTATTTTTGCGTCATTGGGATCACCAAAATCGCTAACCAAAATTGTAAAATCACAAGAACGTGATTTCCTACGCTCGGAGTAGTAATTTTTTTTAAATATTTCTCTACAGTGCAATCTGATTATGAGCATAAACGGTTCTCTCAAAATGAGTTTGACCCAAAGGCGCTTGTTTTTCATAAATATAATGTAGATATTTTCCGCAAGAATGAGAATCGTAGCCGTTGCTGCACTCGAAAAAAAAAAAAAAAAAAACACAAAGAATATCTTCCATTACACTTTTCATAAGGAGAAATTTCATAATTTGGTCTCAAGTTGCGCTTTTCCCACAATGAGTTCAGCGATACAATACAATTTAGCGAAAAATGTGATGAATACTTTGACTTTGTTCTTCTAAAGATCTTCAAGATCGTAAGCTCACATTTGTCCAAGAATGAGATCGACCCCGTAGTATTATTATTAGAGTAAATTGAAGGAAATTACTGAAAGATCGGATACTTTTTACCGATTTTTCCTCATTCATCTCCGGATCTGCGAAACTTTTGGAAGAAAGTATGCGGCCCATTCTATCCCTCAGAAATCGAGAAAAAAATTTCATGTCAATTTTTTTTTCTTCTTTTTTATTAAAGCTTTGTCAGCCCTTTCTCAGGGCTATTTAGCTTGACAATAGATGGTATGTACACAAGTAAGATGATTTCATATACACAAATTCATAAACACTATATCTTGAGCTCGCATTCTCTCAAAAATTTAATCATTATGTTACATACTTTGGGACATTTCATGTCAACCTACAGACAAAAGACTCTTTTATGCATAAATATAAATCAAAATTATCGCTGAAGTTCTTCAATTTTTTGCTAACTTCCGTTATCTATCTTCCATGCTACAGAGTAGATCTCATTTTTCGACAAATATGAACATACAATCTTGGAAAAATTTGAAAGAACTAGAAAAAACTATTCATCACATTTTTTGCTAAATTCTATACCTCTGAACTTATCATGGAGAAACCGCAAAAAACCAAAACTGTGACATTCTTCTCATAGAAATTATAATAATAAATATTCTTCTGTGATTTCTTTTTCGAAATAGGGATGGTTACGATTCCCATTGTTACGGGACGAATCAACATTCTTCACGTATTTTGAAGTGAGAGAAAAAATTTTTGAAGGAAAGTTATTATTTCAGATTCTCTCGCGCAGACGATAGTGACTGCTCCTTATAAATCTGAATTCTCGAACGTGCTCGTAATATACATGTCAACCGGAGGCACTCGGGTTATCGCCTATGCGAGGGAATCTAAAAAATAATTTTTCGTTTATTGAACAAAAATTTCTCGAAGCTTCAGGTTGCATAAGCAACCGGTGCAAAATCTTCGCGGGACCACGAAAACGTTGTGGGAACCGCCGTACAATCTCAGATGGACGTAGTTGCCTGCGGACATTTATACGTTGCCGCAACATAACCCCAACGGGTCTGATGGGTGTCTCGGTTGATGGTATTCCCTGGTTCCTATACAGCAACCTCATGAGGTACGTTCCGGAAACGCATGGTCCTACATGGGTTATGGGTTAAAATCACTTCAAGAGCACCGTGTACAATTTTTGATCAGCGAAAATCACAAAAAAATCATTAACCTCCAAAAGGCCAATGTTCTAATCCGTCCACGAGAACTACAGTCGCAATCTAACCAGGTGTAATCAGATTGATTTTTGACACTAATCGCAACTATTCACGAATCTCACGCATCCGTGGAAGAAGTATCATTCTAATCTATTCAATAATACGCAAAATTCCTCACACGACCCACTCCCCAAACTCTAATAAGCAATCAAGTTTATCAGATGTACCCTAATCCAGTCAATCTGAATACGAAGAAAAAAATTCTCAGACATCCCGACAACAATATACTTCAGTCTCATTATATACCAACCTGCTCTAGATAGTCGTTGCATCGTAGTCGTAGATCGGCATACTATACAAGTATATACATCAGCCGATTCACGCGCTTTCGTCGCTTTTCATCGCATATTGCATCCAACGAAATTTTAATTTCATTCTTATACACCGTCACACATTAACACACAATTATACTATCCGATCTTTCAAAATCGGTAGTTTCGAAATATTCAAGGTCACTTCCTACACATTTTTTTCTTGCTTCTTAAAGGGGTCACTATACGAAATTTTAATTTGTAAGCTGCTTCAAATAATGTCGGTCAAGTAGAAAATATTGAACTGAACAAGTGTCAGATTGTATGCATGTATGTACACTGTCCGCACGCGACTGGATTTTTTAATATACAAGTGACACGAGATGATGAGCCTCTTTCAGGAAGCACTTGACTTGATTTTTGTTCTCAACCCACGTACTTCAGAATCCTTTTGAAAATTTTTTGACGAGTCACTCACTCATTCATAATAATGCATTGTGTCAACAGCCAACATCTATTTTAATAAGTTTTGTAAACTACTGGACCTCATTTATGTGACATCAACTTTTTAAGAGTTTCACTATAATTATCGATCGATATCGTAATATCTTTCAATCGATCATTTACTCATACGAATAATGACGATGATTCAGTCATCTTCTTTTTTTTTCTTCACTTATTACGACACTGTCGATTCTCATTCGATGTCATATTAAAAAACTATTATGACACTTTCAAAAGTTTCCAATTTCATAATTCAGGTCAATATCACAAAGGAATTAAGAATTAAGAGGAGTGGTTGCTTCCGTGTAACTGAAATTCGAAATCAGTTTGCGTATAAAGTTAGAAGATGAGCCAATTTCACTGCAAAACAGTTACGCATTGTCTCCAGTTCCAGTTGGATTTCTTCAGGATCTCAAATAGTTTCCAAACTTCTTGAGATTACACTTTGCGGTTACTCAACTCGCGCACAATTAATTCGTTTCCTCTGTTGCCGATTTGCCGTTTTTTTCTTCTACCGGTTTCATGAATATTCACATAAGCAGTGAGTACCAGCAGAAGTTCGTCCACTGCTTTCTCGCACACCAAAAGTTTCAAAATTCTATTTACGAAGTCCAAATGGTCGTTTATTTTTGCACACTTTACATTTCCAAATATCGATCTTAAACCAAACCAAACCAAACCAAACCAAACCAAAAATCACAAATTTCGTTTTTTTCACTTTTTACTTTGGTTAAAATTGTTTTTCGACACTTGCACCAGTAATGATACCAGAATTGGCAATCAGATTTGCATTAAAACGATTATTTCGCGTAAGTTCAATCGAGAGATGGTGAACGCGCAAGAGACGAGACGAGACTGATGGGCCCCCGCATGCACATGTACTATAACATACGCATTCGTTGTGGATTGGATGGGATAGCTGAGCACGTGGGAGCAGCCTTTCCCATGCGGTATACATAGAATGGGTTATAGGTTGGTATACATACACCTTTACTTCCATTCTATTTTATTTAGCCGGCTAGCCGACTTTTTGTACCTGATGTACTGCATCGACGACCGACGGCAAGATTCTGTTATCGCGATGCTCGCGAGTAGGTTCTTTTTATCGTATCTGAACTCTGAAATTATTTTGTTGTAGCTGTAGTTGTAAGAGTAAAATGGTTTATAGTTTGGTTGTTTTTTGATGTTTTTTGTTGAGAATAGGTGCAGGTATGGGAAAGTGTGTAGAGAAATTTTGAAGCCAGGTGAAGATTTTTAGAGAGAATTTTAGTTAGAGACTCTTATAAAAGACAAACGTTGATTGGAGCATTTTTTTGATTTGACATTGGGTTTGGTGAAGTTGTAAACAATATGTAATCTGTATTTGGTCCGATAAGGGCTAAGATGACTTCGGAGCGATTTATCTTTGCAAAATTGAGATACGTGTTTTGTTGATAAATATTATTGTCGTATTTTTTGGATTATTTTCGTCTCTGAAAATTTTTTAAAAAGGATTTCAATACCATTACGTGTTGGCAGCTCTTTTATGTAATAAGAAAAAGAAATAATAAAATACTATGGGAATTCAAGTGTCAACGAGAATGGATTCTGGAATAAATGCTCCACTTTTGACACGTTTCTTGCGACGCTGTTTTTTCGTAATTTCATTTCGCTCAGGAACTGGACCATCGCTATTCGGTATAGAAACGTCTATATTGAGCTAGACTGTGTTTTAGCTCATTGCTCGCACGCCCTTGGTGAAGTAAACCGCCGCACGGTGGATTTTTTTGGAGAATTTTTCGATCGAGTCTGACTCGGCAAAAGATTTAAAAATGAAAAATCGCCCCCCCCCCCCCGTGTCTGGAATTGACAAGTTCCATCTTGATCCAGACCTCCCCCCCCCCTCTCCTACACGTTTGGCAACTTTCCTAAAGAATGTACTTTTGAATAATAGCGGCACATAAATTCATTAAGCAGTGATCTTGGATGCAAAATTTCAGTCTGAACTGATGTTACATTTTCAGCCAATAATTTTAGGACTGTCGGAGTAAGTTACTTGAGTCCAGACCGAGTTTGAACTTCGGCCAATCTTTCGAAAAAAGCATTCTATATCTATAATCATGCGGAATTTCATCGGAAATGAAATTGACAGGTCTTGTCCAAGTACACATTGTCGTAAAATCAGAAATAATACATAGTCTCGGTCTCGGCTCTCGCGGATAAGATAGTGAGAGTTGATATTGCAGGAAAGTCTCTTGGTTAATTCATAATTTGAATCATTTAAATCAAGCGAGACCCTACCCAATACCGTTCACACGCAGTGGAATTTTGATGAATAATGACTTGACGTTTTGAATATATATTTTGGTCTTATATCTATTCTCCAAAATGATGTTGATCCATTATCACGAAGGAGTTACAGAAAATTTTTCAAAGCGAAATCGAAGACCATCATAAATGGTTTTAGGTGAAAAATCTCCCTAATTTTTATTACAGATTTGAAATTCCCTATTTCGGAAACTTAATTTTCAGGATAATTCACGACTTGATCTGAATTTTGCAGATGAAAAAGAATGATTTCCATCAATCAATCAATCTCTGAAACCTGTAGTTGTCTTCCTGACAACGCGATGTAATTGTAGCACTTTTTTAAAAATATGAGCGATTTTGCCCACAGGTACAGTTCTTGTAGTTCCGTGGAATTTTGAATGAAAGTAATAGCTTTGAGAAGAAAATCATGAATAGTTGACACTAATCACTTCTCAAATTCACTCGTTTTGTCAGAGATTTTCATGCTGAGCATCATATTAGAATCTGAAAACATTTTGAAGTACCTGGAAGGGTTTGGATGAAAATTACTTTTGGAACTAACGCTGTTATGATTCCGTGGATACCGTCATTTTTGTAATGCACTGCACATGCCATAATGAGGACTAAAATACAAGGCGAAAATTGAGTGCGGAAGAAAGTGGGAAATGGAATAAATGAACCATCACGAATTATAAGGAGACGCGGAAGTGGGTAACCTTACTTACTCATGAATAATGGTGCACGAGAACCGTAAATGTATGGTTCTATATTTTTTTATATATTTCGCAACACTTTAGCATCTACATAGAAAATTATATTACATCATGATTAGTTATCTGATTCATCAAAGACAGCTCCAAACCATAAGGTCTGATTCAATTCTTAGATAAAAATTTGTAGAATCGTCACGAAGTTGAGACACCATGAAATTACAAAATCATAAAATCGCAAGAATACGTACAAAAACATTAGCACAAAAAGAGTAGTACATTTCAGCGTGTTCTTGACCTCTGATTAGATTTTCCTGATTTTAAATGTTTCCGTCTCTACTCTCAAGTTCTCAGACTTTCTCGACGTACTATAGATGCTGGTTAAAAGACAGCATTCGAAACTCATGTTGATCATTTCGATGTCGAAGGAAACATGAAAATTCTTACTTGGTAATAAAATGAGTTCTTCGACAAGTGTTATGTGTGAGAATGAGCAAGAAGTATTATCGTGATGTAGGATAATTGAGTAGGTATGGGCGAATAGATGAAGAAAGTCGTCGGAATTTTTGTAACTAGAAAATCACTTTATGCTTTTTCTTGGTGGTGAAATTTTCTTACTCTCGATGGTAGTCTCGTGTTATCAGAACGACAAATCTGTCTGTACATGGATTTAAATTTTATATTCGATACTTTGAATCTGAGCGTATTCAGATTTAGATGAATTGATGCTCAAATCAAAAGATATTGACCAATTGGTTATTCTGGTCACAAGAGAAATGCACTTTGAAAGAATTATTGAGCCACTTATACTTTTCTAAACTCCCAAATTTCATGTCAAAGGTGATTAGGAAGCCCTGAAATCAGAATATAAAATTTCAAAATCCTGGAGACTGATGTGGGTAGAATATACATTATTATATTTTCTATGTATAAAAGAGACATTATTATACATGAGTTGCAATTTTAACCCGCGATTAGTTGAAAATTACAGTTGATAGTTCATGAGAATTTAGTGCCGAGTATTTGTGCCCACTCAGAGATTCAATTTTGACGGAGAGTATAAATTATACTTAGGGAAGTCTCAATGTCAGGTAAGATTATCATCTAATAGTCCATATGATCCAATCAGATATTGTCACAAAGTTTATTGAATCATTTGTCACTCAATCTAACACCCACGAATCATTCACAATGTTCCTAACTTCTGGAGAATGTTTTATACGTCCAAGGAATCACTTCTCAGCACCATTCAAAAATCTCGAGCGTCGAAATGAAAGCCGCTTAAAAAGCCACAAATCTAAATCCGATCGAAATATCATCGACGAGCAATCGTAATACCGTATAACATTCAGATGTACCACAACTACAAGCATAATATTTATGACTGTACAATCAATGGCATTTAAGTAGAAACGAAGCCGATATCATCTTAAGCCAATACAATATCTATACATTTTTTTTTAGCATTTCTTGAACGGGTAACTTCTCGCGGTCGTGACCCATATTTGCCACATTACAGTGACCTATACGAGTCCTCGTTTAACTTTTTTGCGTAGATTGGTACGCTGACCTGCGACAACCGGTTTTCGTTTTATTTGCCCTGAGGCTGTCATTTGCACCTGGAAAATTGCGGATGATACTTAAAGACTGTGAGAGTATAGTGTCGTATACACACATATACAGGTGTGGAGATATGTCAAGAATGAGAAAATAGCCTTATGTAGCCTGATGTGATGTGATGTGGTGAAGCACCGCTATTTCTTGGTTTGTATCGATGATACTTTATAAATGGGCAAATGTATTATTTATTCTCAATTTGACCACGTTTTCTGTGGGTATATGGAGGATACGAATGATTTCGGTGAGAGTGGGATTTTTAGGTTAGGAAATATTTCATGGAGTGATTTGGATAAAAAAAAATTAAGCCTTAGACGAGTTTTTCCGACTTGGCGCGAATGAGTCCGGGCAATCAGATAAAAGAGTCAAGAGGTACAATTCTTGACACTGGTGATATTTATTTGTCTTGGTACTCCGAGAAAAATTATATAGATCACCTGCCATGCATTACTTGGTAGTTTTGATTGATAGAATCAGAAACGATATTCAAAATTTCAGCCGATCCAGGGTTCGCGCAACTGCAATTTTGCGAGTTGAGCACGAATTTTGCACATATGCATCCTTGAGATGCATTTATGGGTGTCACTTTTCCCCTTCCCTGAGAACTCAAATATGGCCCCGAGCATCGAGAAACCCCGAAACGCGTGTCACCTAAAACCGAAGCGGAGCTCAAAGATGGTCTCAGATTTCACTTTGAATGTGAGCTTGGTCAAATCGATTATTATTTCTAATGAGAACCCTATTTTTGACTCTGGATTCTGAAAGAGCTCAAAATTGTACGTTCAAATGAGAATTTTTGCTAATTACGTTTGAGGGCCATTTGGGGGTCAAAAGTATCTGGACTATGGATTAAGGTACTAGAGGTTGTGCGATGGTCTAATTTGGCTACGTCTCTCTCGGAAGAGTTGCAAGACTCATTTCAATCCTTGACCTGTAACCTTGAACATAACCTTGACTCTCAAAATTCGAAAATGACTCTGGGTATCAGAAATTCCGAAATCGAGAAGAGAGCTCAAAAATGGACTCAGATTTGACCTCAGTTGTGAACATGATAGTTGTTTGGATGTTGAATCAAATTTTCGAATGGGAACCCCTGTTTTTGACTCTCGGCCATGAAAATGTGCAAAATTTTGTGCCAAGATATGACTCTCCACCAATCGCATAGTTAACCCTCAAAGATCATTCTGAGGTCACCAGTCTCTGAATAGTCGTTCAACGAGGCGATGTTCTGGATCAAGGGGTTGTTCTCAAAAGGAAATCCAGACTCCGTTTAACCCTCGACCCCTGTGAGTTTGCGCGTAATCTTGACCCTTATTAGAGGTGAAATCGAATTTTCCAGATACGAAACCCTATTTTCGACTTTGATCTCTAAAAATGTGACAAATATTGAGTCCAGAAACGAATCTCTCTCCATTGCGTGGATGGTTCTTGAAGGTTCTATTCAGAGACTTTTTACCTCAAAATGACCCTTGAGCGAGTCATCTACGCGACTAGTAAGGGCGGATTCAGTGAAGGTTTCTGGGGGCGGTTGAGGTCTGGAAGAGGGGGCGATTCAATTAAAAAATTGTGTACCCCTATGTTTCCCGTGCAAAATTTCTGGCTAGGGGGGGGGGTCGATCGCCGCCCCCCCCCCCCGTGGATTAGTAGAGAGTCGTATCTTGACTCGAAATTTGGCACATTCTGAGGGGCAGTGTCAAAAATGTAGGTTTCCATTAAAGCAATCCGATTTGACCTCCAGAAGACCATCAAGGTGATATTTAAGGTCACATTCAAGGTCAAAGCTGAATCTATTCCTGAGCTTCCCCCTCGATTGCAAAATACATGTGTTTCAAAGCTCCTGATACGCGGAGCCATTTTCGAGTTTGGAGAGTCGAGGTTATGTTCAAGGTCACAGGTCAGGGGTCGAAACAAGTCTGAGAAACTTTTCTGAGAAGAGCCTCTCCAAACTAGACTATGCACTAGCTCTGGTTCTTCAATCCACTTTCCAGATACTTTTGACCCTCAGATGACCTTTAGAGGTCATCTAAATCAGTTGGCCAAAAGTCCTATTTGAACGTAAAATTTCGTGCGCTTTCAGAATACGGAGTCAATATTAGGAATCCCCATTTGAGGGGAACCGATTCGGCCTCCAAGATACCATCAAAATCCCATCTAAGATGAAATCCGAGATCATCATCGAGCTTCCCCTAAAATTTCACGAGACACGTGTTCCGGGGGTTTTGGATACCCTGTGCAATTTTCGAGTTCTTAAAGGAAGGGGAACTGACCTTTGGGACATTGTGTATGTGGTATTTTCAGAATTTGACGTCTGTGTTTTTCTTAGTGATCCCCTTGCATCAATTTAAAGAGCGAACCATTCAGATTGTCTTGATGAGTGCGATTTCATTTCATTGATTGGGGAAATAATTATTATCATAATATTCTGAAGTCAAGCATTTCTTTGTCAATCGTATTTCACATCAATTTGCTCACTGCCATTAAACTCTAATTAGAAATTTTGTTTGAACGTCATTACTCGTATCGCTCGAAGGTTTCATTTATTCTGATCTGTTTGATCAAGCACGAATTAATGGGAAGATAACAGGCTTTTTGAAATCAATTTTGAGACTTCTCCGAAAACATATCGTGTTTGAGACATTCTCGAATATTTCTAGGGATAGTGATTGATTTCCAATTTCCTATTAAAGTCAACTGTACACAACAAAGTCACAATGCATAGTTGGTGGGAAAGTCGAAGGTTGACAGAATGCAGAATTCCCTGTCGAGTGAGATTCTAGGAATATTCGCGATCATTTCTCAACAAAAATTAAAATTCATTGACCTTCGACTTTCCCACCTTCACGACCCAGCGTCGAAAATGAAATTGATATACTGCCATCTCAATTTTCATCGAAGTACCTTTTATGTTGATAAAGCATTTAGAATTGACACTTACAATTAGTACGATGTCTCAAGTCAACATGGAAATATTGACAAGTGTGCTCATCACCTTGGCAATATATGGAGGAATCGTAATGATTTTCAACTATTTGAAAGCTAACTCATAATACGCTTAATAAGTTACTGTGATTATAGACGAATCTAGTGCACCGCTAAAAAAGTTTTCCTAGTAGTTTTGAGCCACTTGGACTCTACTTCAATTCATAAGTGCAAGGTGGGACAACTCATTCAGGTATCTACAGAGTTAAATTATTTATACCCTTCGTTATGTGTTAGCTGGGAGTCCAATAAGTCTTCATTTTATTTTATTTCATATTCATTCAACTTTCGTATTTTACGGACTATAAATCTCTGTACAGAATTGTTATCAATTCAAATAACTTATCAAGTTTGTTGCCATGTACTTAATGAATAAAGTAACGAAACCTCTCACACGATTTATTTCAAAGATGAATTTGAGTATAACGCGATGGTAACCTTTTAATCCCTCTAAAATAGTGATAGGATATGTATGATTTGGGTGTACAGTCCCATTATACTTTGAGGAAGCATAAATTTGGCACTGTGTAAGATGGCTTTGTTGAAGATTTCATAGGTCGTAGTTTGGCAAATTATGACTTGACTTCAATTTTTCTAGGATGAAAGGAATTATTTTCGTCATCGTAAGTGCATTGCTGTTGAACAGCTGTGTCGGCGAGTCCTGTTTGAAATACCTTTTACGTGATGGCGATATCCCACATTTTGTGGATTGTTTCATCAATATTGTTGCCGATGCTGTGAGCGTTACTGAAAGAGAAATACCATCAAAATATGTTCGAGATCCTTTTGCACCAAATGGTTTGACTGTGGTAAGTAAGATATGAATTCTGTCGAAGGTTGAATGGAAGAAAAACTCGGCCCGACTTGGGGATAAAAAAAAAAAAGCTGTCCGAGAGGGGAGTTTTTAATCACTTTCAATGCGAGCATATGCTGATGGTGAACGAAATCTGATAAACTCGATATTTTGAGGATGACTCAAAAGAAGAATTTTGCTCTCAAAATGACAAATTTGCCAAAATGCAGTAGTTCAGTTACTGTTCGAAATAAAATTGCAAAAAACTGCTCTCTTAACATGAATCAGCTATTTTAGCTGATTTGCAGCTAATGTGAACGGATTTTCACTGAAAATCAGCAACAATAGCTGAATATCAGCTAAAATAGCTGATTTTCAGTCGAAATCCGTTCGTGTTAGCTGATTCATGTTGAGAGAGTGGCCTCGCAGGAAAGATGTCGAAATTTGTTATCGAATTCTAAAAATCAGAATTTGATTCAATCTACTAGTGTTTCAAATACGAACTCACGACAATGATTTTTTTGTTAGGATTGTTTTCATGAAATTATTGAGACTTTCATCGCTGAAAATGAGGTTTCTTTATGCTTACGTCAACTATTCTAAAATTTCGATTGACGACACTACGAAAAGGATTTTCTGAAACGAGAAATCATATTTTTGAACACGAGTATACGTGCAAACTTGACAAATGCTGAATTCCTCGTTCAAGAATGGCACGATGAATCTTATCGAGCTCATACTTTGAATAGCATAACATTTCGTGCAAATAATCAGATTTTATACGAGTACCAGATCTGAATGATTCAATCTTCTGGTTGGCGTCAAGTAAATTAATTCAGATAGATCGTTTGCCATTTGCTATTGCAACAGTACAAGCAAGCACCTGGTATAACTCATCAATGAGACCGCGAAGTTTAGAAACACAAGAGTTAGAGGTTCGATTAATTTTGTTTTTGCGTACGAGACATTGTTGCCCTAGATTTGAGGACCATTTCTTAAAGATTTTTAATTTTTCCTCAAGTCGTCTTCCTGAGTTAAAATTTTTCTCAAATTTCGAAAGAATTTTCTCATCCAGGGAATCTAGTTCTCGATTATTGAAAAACTTACAATAATTTCATTCTCCTCGAGCAAATCAGCTTTGAGGAATAAAACTATTTTGAGAAATAAATTCATTTTGTAGTGGAGAATTCAAAAATAATCATTGCACAGTTCTAGGATAACGCTTCTTCCGAGAATAATAAAATATTTTGACAAATTCACCTTGCTCATCTCATTTCAGCCAAAAATAATAAGAAAGGAGAAGTTAAATGCAGAGGAACATCATGTAGAGACCGAAGATGGATACATATTGACAATGCATAGAATCCCAGGCAAAAAAGGCGCTCCTCCTGTTTTTTTGCAACATGGATTGATAGCTAGCTCTCTCGATTGGGTTCTTGGTGGAAGTAAATACGAGGCACTTGGTATATTTTCATCACATTTTTTGATATCAGAAGGATCGGATTGATTATGATCAATTTCCATCATCTCACTAGAAAAAAATGATTTTTTTCAGCATTCCGACTGCACGATGAAGGATATGACGTCTGGATGGGTAACGCTAGGGGTAATATATATTCCCAGGGACACAAAAATTTGACTTCGGATGATGAAAAGTACTGGGACTTTAGGTATAACTAGAACTGAAAAATCGATCACTCGAGAATATTATCATAAGTAACAATGGATATTGTTTCTCATCTCAGACTTTTTTTTTCATGATTTCAGTTGGCAAGAGATGGGAATGTACGATATTCCAGCTGAAATTGATTACATTCAGAAAAAAACTAATCAAAAAATAATATACGTTGGTTACTCTATGGGTTCAACCATGTCCTACGTCATGGCATCAGAAAGACCAGATACAGCCAAGAAACTCAAAGCCATTTACAGTTTATCTCCAGTTGTATACATGAAGAATGTTAGAACCTTAACGGCTGCATTAGCTCCTTCTTACAAAGCAATTTTGGTATGGGCCATATGATGCATTAACTGAGCAATTCACTCATTAAAAAATACATCCGTATAATTTTACATGTTTGACTCATAATTTTCTGCTTGAATAAGTAAAATTATCATAGAATCATTGGCTAAGGAGTGAGTGCAATAGATGATAACATTTTTCGATGAGACCGGTGATAATGAGATAAAAATTCCAATTTATCCAGGAAATCCTGAACTATTTGGGAATATATGGATTCCATACACTAAGTTTGACCGCCAGAACGGTTTTCCACTTTGCTTGTAATTTCTTGGGATTGGGTTTCGAAGGATGCATCAGGATGATGGATGGAGTCATTGGAATAAGTGCACATCAATTGAACTGGGTAAGTAGAATATTTTGGATACTCATTTTAATCATGTGTAGAAATGAGGAATGAGCAAAATAGTCGATGACACGTTTTGAGAGGAGTCTTTTTTGGAGACAAACAACAAATTACGATGGTGCAATTTTTTCAGGACATGTTGTGGGATATTGAAACACATGTACCATCGGGAATTGGAGCCAAAGTTTTTGCCCACTATGCTCAGAACGTAAATTGGGGTAGATTTGCCAAGTATGATTATGGGTCAGAAAAGAATTTGAAAGTTTACAAATCTGAAAGTCCTCCCGATTTCAAATTGGAAAAAATTAATGTTCCAGTTGGCCTAATTTATGCATTCAACGATGTTTTTGCAGACCCAGCGGTAAGTTCAATTAAAAAATAATGTGAATAGGAGTATAGACCTTGAGCAACTAATAAAGTTTTACCCAACTGCATGAAGTAATCTCCTCTTTACTTCATTTAATCGTCAAGGTGACATGCAATAAATGCAATAACTTCCACATCAGATGAGCCCATCATTCATCTTTTTCTCCTTGAACTTTGGTTTTTACCGTGACGCACACCAGCACTTTCTTCATTTGGTGTACAAACAATAATCATACAGAGTGTTTTGATCGAATTAAGTCCATCAGTCCGGAGGGAATCCAGATTTTTCGCTCAATAGATAGCGCGTCGACCGCATTGCGTGCGATCGGAAAATATGAGTAGCTATTTTTCCTTATTGTATCTCAATCTCTCATTTCTAGCCCAACTATGACAACGTAAGCGATGTATCATAAAATTGCCATTCGGATGAGATGTTTCACGTCAAAAAATGTGCATTATATCCGGAGAAAATCATAATTTTTCTTCTTTGGCACACTGAGCAAGGTATCCTGCTCGATGCTCACACCTCTTTCAGGTTTTTTCGAAAGGGACTTGGAATTTTTCGACATGAGAGGGCTCGTTCGATTGGAAATTCCAATACACAGGCAGGATGCTATCTCATTTCTGCCGAAAATGATTTGTTGATGAATGATAAACATGAATTGGCAAGACACCTCCGTGTTTAGATCCCATTACCAGTTCCAGGTTTTCTCGTTTCCTACTAAACAGATTGACACGAATTTTCGTGTAGCTTCGTGAACTTAAATTTGGAATATGGGATGCTATCTGGACAACTTATCGAACTTAAATTAAAGCGTGTAAATAATAATTCCGCTCTCAGAATCATTACACGTAGCCGCAACCTGAAAGTGTCTGGTTGCGGTTCTGTGGGGACTCTGGACTGTCCTTAAGCGGTTAATGAAGTGGTCCCTATTCATTAGTCTAAGGTTATGAAGTATTTTTGGAAAATCAATTCATCTCAAAAATATTTCTTTCCAGGATGTTAAATTACTTCTCGACACGATACCAAAGAATATCATCTTGAATCATACTGTAACGGATACCCGATTCAGTCATGTAGATTTTATGTACAGTAAAAGATCTTCTAGAGAAGTCACCGATCACTTGATCAGCAGTATGAAACAGTTTAAGGACAAATGAGGTGATTATATTTGAGTTATTCATTCAATTTTGTTATAAAATATCATTATATCACAACCAAGCTCCAATTTGTTCTCCGAACTGATTAATTTTTCATTTGGCTTGCTCTGAAGATATTTGAAACGACGAATCAAGAATGTATCATTCGGTATGTAAGGATTCACACCAGAACGGACTCAGTTTTGTTGCATTTTGGTTCACGATGGAGGTATACACGATGTCGTCAGAACCCAGTAATTTTGGTGGATAATGTTTTGTGCAAATTTGCAGACAGAAGCAAACAAAAGTGCATCAATCACTTTTGAATCAACGTTCGAAGCCACTGCACTTCTTCATGAGATTTAACATTCTTGACATAGATTTTTCATAATAAAAAGTCCATATTTATTTCAACATCGTCAAATTTCATTACAATATAAGTACGTAGCATAGCATGAAGATTTAAAATTTATACTTGGTCACATCTCATAATACCTACAACATAATACTGATGGAAACCTGTGAATTTTGTTAGATTTATCACGTCTCCAAGGAATTAAAAAAAAATCGATATCGCAAAGCCACTCACTCTCAGTCTCTGGGAGATGGAGCTCGTTCTATTTTATAGGTGCTATCGTTCAACCATTCATTATATCTTCCTACTAAAGTCTTTCCATGCAATCTCAGCGAAACAAAGATCCTTGTGATACCCTAGTATGTAATGGGATTGATGATTCTGTATTGGGTAACGCAAGGTCAGAAAATTTCACCTACGAAATTTGGGTCATTGATCCAATGAATTTATCATGGAAAAAGAATCGCAAAATTCACGTTTCATTTCATCAATTACTAACGTTATTGCCTTCCTCGCTACCGCTCGTTTGCCTTGTAAATTTTCTCGTTAAGACAGATACCCCTGGAATATTTTTGTGACTCAAAAATGGTATTTGTGAAATGATGGATATTCATCAATAATAAATGGTATTTGAAAGAGGTTTTCTATAAAGTTCATGAAGATGACATTTTGTCAAGCTAGCGCCGTTGACAGTTATGACCAGTCATCAGGCCGTTCAGCCACCCACTCATCATTAACCTGTCCACCTGCATCCACCCGATCATCAACCTACCCTTCCTACCAAAATTACCGCACCCTCAACCGTAATCCACAATGCCATGTATTATTTTCCAGCCAGCTCAGCCCAGCCTAGATTGGACCGTACTAGACCGTTTCAGACGGTACCCGACCATTCCGAATCGTCCCATACCGTGCCAGAGCTTCCCAGATCGTTGCAGACAATCCCAGACCGTTTCAGACCATTCTAGACCGGTTCGAAACGTCCTAGATCCTACCAGATTTTTACAGACCATTCCAGACTATGAATGAACCGTGCCAGACTGTTTCAGATCGTTGCAGACGGATACCGAATCGCTTCATATCGTTTCTGACCGCAAATGTCCCAGATCGTACCAGAAAGTTCAGCATCAACATGATCTAGATAAAGGCCCAACACGCGACTTGCTAGAACGTCCCAGATCGTTCAAGATCGTTTTAAACAATTCCCGACTACGCCAGATCGCCTCAGTCCGTTTTAGACTATTTAGGACCGTTCCAGACTGTACCAGTTCTTAGCAGATCCTTTCAGACCAGAACAGACCATATATTCACTCATCTACACCAATCCATCCACTCATCGACCCATCCATGACCTACACGGCCACCCATCATACTCTACCGGCAACCCGGTACGCGGGATTCGGACGGACGGATTTCGGCTGGGCGTTTAATTATCATATTTTGCCATTGCTACTCTTAATACCCCCCCCCCCATTTTCTAATTAGCCTTTTGGCACATTCTGCTTCTCTCTTTAGCGAGGATAGAGGAGAATTGTATGATTAGTATGAATGAAAACATTGCATAAGATGAGAGAATTTTGTCGAGAGCCGTGATTGCCCAAATCAGGAGAAATCAAACGTAAAGAGTTTCAGAATAAAAAATGGTTTTGTGTACTGACGGATTCTTTCAAAGTTCCCAAAAAACTTTTAGTGTGCACGACCAAGGACACATTGAGCATTGTAAGAATACATATTTCGTTACACCGGAACTACATGAAAATTCTTCCGTAATAGACCAATAAATCAGGCATTCATAATCTGGCTCATTGTACAACACTCTAGAGATAAACTTTACTTCTCTTTGAATTTATGATTGACAGTAAAATCGAAGTATATAATAGTGTCATGAGCATTCCCTGGCACACAGTTTTCTTTTCAAGCATTAGTCTTGAATTCAGGAATTTAGTTGCGCGTTACATATTTTGACAAGCACTGGGATAGTCACATTTCCTCTTATCAAACAGGATTGCATACGGTTGTGTCATTATTATCTATATTAACTTTTTTCACGAGATGTTGCTCCGCGCAAGTATCGTGATCATCAGTTCCTTCTTAATCAATTATTGCATCGGCGATGGTTGCTCAGATGATACATCATCTGGGAGATTTTTGTTGGGACAATTTTGGTCCTGTATGTTTGAGATCGGTGGTTACTCGATCCCGACTAACAAAACAACGGTGATTATTAATTTCGTTCATCTTTGTTCTTTGATTGAGTCGTCAAGTCCTGTAAGATCGGTGACTAACACTTGACGATATTGGACAATTCATCCATCGGAAATCATATAAGGGAGTCCCTCATTTTACGCGGTTGGCTTGTTGGTGTCACATCCTAGTTTCACGTAGAAGGAGTCTTATTTTATGCGGATTCGTTTTGCTTGCTGGCAAATTATTCTTTCAACTCCTGAAAATTTCAACATCCAGCCTAGCTGAAGACAGCACTAACAAGTGAGTGACATGAGAGCAATAATTTCTGTTCCCTTGAGTGAAAAATGTTGGATCATCAGAATTCTTCACAGTAAGAATTTTATTGCAAAAAATTTCAACAATGCTGGTTGGAATTTCAATCAATTGTTCTCAGTGGTTGCACAGACTCTACTAAAATTCATGGAAACGTCTAAATTTTGGAGTTTTATACTCATGTTCATCACTCTGCATATCATTGACTTTCAGTGTTGAAGAACGTAACCACGCATTTCTCATAAGAACTGGGTCTCATTTTACGCGGTAATTTTTTTTCGGAACCTAACCCCCGTGTGAAACGAGGGACTCCTGTATTCTCAAATATGAGAGGGTCACATGGTAATATATAGGAATACTGGGGTGCATATGACATTTCAAATTTCAAAAATTAGATTTTGTAGAAGTATGAGATCAACAGCATGCATTATATTCATGATGTTCATCTAGGCACTTGCCGATGGGTATCAAAGATTATTGTTCATAATGAATTAGTGAACAAGAAGAATGAACTAGTTTTCACAAGTTCTATACCTTTTTTAAATTTAGTTAAGTTACATAAAAAGCGAAGGATACGCAGCTGAAGAACACATTGTGGAGACTTCTGATGGATACAAATTGAAATTGCACCGGATCAAGGGAAATACCAATTCAACGCCAATTTTTTTACAACACGGACTGCTGAGCAGCTCTTTTGATTGGGTTGTTGGAGGAAAGAAACATGGTGCGCTAGGTAAATCCTCTCGTATTTTAGAGAGAGTGTAGTCTTGGATGATCAAAGATATCCAAAGAGGGGACTGACTCTAAGGAGTTCAAGAATTTAATTTGACTAAAACTTTGAGAATATTCTCCTTCTATTAGTACTTTTGCAATTTTACCGATAGCGAATTGATTTTATGCTGGGCTACAGTTTGTAGATCCCAGGTCCAATGTAATCGAGGAAGTCCATTATTACTCTTGTAACATCGTCCAGCATACCTTGTACGAATTTTGCTCCAAAAACTTTAACTCACTGGTTGAATGATAGATTCAACCATTTGGTTGAAAATTCGACTAATTTGGTTAAAAGTTCAACCAGTTCCTTCAACCAATTTGTTCAGTTTCCAACCCAATGGTGGGATCTTTCATTCAACCACTTGGTGGGAGTTGTTCGAAAAAAATTTCACAGTGTAGTTATTGTAACATACTGCGAATCTAAGTACTCATAAATGATTCATTCAGAGTTCGAATGGACCGAGTCCTTATGTCACTAATACCTTCAACTTTTGAGGCATGTCAGAAAAATGTCAAAACTATTTCATTGCATGGAAACCACAAAGATACGGGACAAATTTTTGTAGAAGCATTTCTGCCTCATTGGAAGACGCAGGATGAATTCTGAAGACAGAGAAACATACTCTTGAAAGGTGGACCTTTTCCACTCTATGGACTTCTCAAGGACCAGTAGATATGACATCAATATCGATAATACTGCGATATCTCGTAATATACTGTCGATTGATAATCATTGTTGGTAAAGTGATATCGTCATTGTCAGAATAGGATATTTCTGTCATCTAAATCGTTTTCAAAGTTATGAATACTGTGATACAATAAGAGCGTTATTGATTCCATTAGGGTGATGACAGATAAAGCGCTACGCCACGACGCGCTATCGCACGACACGACCCAAAAATTCATTCCAGCGAACCCGACCATCGATGGACTGTATTCATTGTTACAGTATCAGTCGTTGATTACGAGAATGAATCAAATCTATCGATGGTCGGATTCGCTGGAGCGTGGCGTGCGATAGCGCGTCGTGGCGTAACGTGGCGCAAAATCGTGGCGTAGCGCTTTATCTATCGTCACCCTTAGTCGACGGATTTTTGAGGAAAACAACGTAGAAACCAAATCTGCGTCCCGATTTGCGCTTGCACGCCAGGATTTTTTGCTAGAAGAAAAAAACTTGTAATTTCAAAAGATTTCTTGACCTAGTCAAAAGTCACGACATGGTATCTCAAGATAGAGCACGGGATCGGGTTTAGACAATCATTTCTCATTGAAACATAGCACATCCGAATACATTGCCTAAGTGAGAATTTTCTTCCTCAAAATTTTCGAGCACCAAAGTTTATCATACAACAGGAGTTTTTAAACTGAGAAAAGAAAACAGAAGGCAAGGCTTCCCGGTTCTGCCTACTGTTTTCTTTTCTCAGTGTACATATTCTTGGCTGAAACACCTGCTTTTGCAATATTCTTTGCTGTTTAAAAGTCATGGGGAACAAATGTCTCCCTTGCGCGGAGTATCCAAACATGTCCAACATGTTTCACCGACGCGAAACAACCGTTTAAACACGATCTCGTACTTTTGTTTGAGCTACCACGTTGTGATTTTCGTCTCGGTCAAGATAAAACCAGAAGAAGAGGTTTTTTGCGCGTAGTACAAAATCCTCACGGGCAGTTGAAAAACGGGCTGCGGATTTGTCTTCTACTTGCAAAAATACACAAGGACAACATTGTTAGATTCTTGTACACTTACGACCCAAAAATTTTATCGAACCAACTTTTTCTAGCATTCTTACTTGCTGACGAAGGCTATGATGTTTGGATGGGGAATTCGAGAGGCAACGTCTATTCTTCAAATCACAAGAGTAGAAATCCGAATCAACGAACATTTTGGAA
Organism: Eretmocerus hayati; assembly: GCA_029851415.1. NCBI lineage: Eukaryota > Metazoa > Arthropoda > Insecta > Hymenoptera > Aphelinidae > Eretmocerus > Eretmocerus hayati. The sequence continues at coordinate 7,565,752 of CM056744.1, forward strand.
TTTTAGGTTCGTTTATTCAATGATTTAATGAGACAATAGAATTCATGATCTAGATATTTTAAAATATTCACCGAATTTTCAGCTGGCAAGAGATGGGACTTTATGACCTACCCGCGGAAATTAATTACGTCAAAAATCATACAAAGTCGAACATGATCTATATTGGTCATTCCATGGGTACAACCATGTTTTATGTCATGGCATCAGCAAAACAAGATATTGCTAAGAAAATCAGCGTTATGTACAGCCTGTCTCCAGTAGCTTTCATGTCTAATTCGGAATCCCCTCTCAGGATGTTGGCTCCTTTCGTCGACGAAATACAGGTATTTCTTTATTTACGCGCAAGAATTTTTTTTCGGGGTTTGAGTATAAGAATGAGGGTTTTAATGTTCCGACTGCCGTATGAGCGGTTCTCGATCATCCATAATAACGTCAAATCTTCTTTGATGTTGTTCCACAGAAGCATAAGAAACTGATTCTCGTGGTCATTGAACTAAGAATTTCCTAAAAAACTGAATATATTCGATATAATATAATATATTTATTTAAGAGACTGGTTATGTATATATTCGTGTTCGGGAGGGTATTTGTGAACGGAAAGATGCTCAGTAATGATTTGGAGTATACCCCACGCACACCTGAGTAATCATCGCCAAATTTTTCCTCAAAATACAGATTTTAACCTACCAACTGATACACGTAACAGTAGGTCAAGCTCATCCAATTTCCTTTGAATCATTCTGATCATTATCCAGAATATAGGGATTAGACACAGAGGTCGGGTTGCCGTGATACAGGCGTTGTTTCCTCTAAGGGCGTGTCTCCAATTCAAGCGCATGCCATCCCACGGCGCACGACACGGCGCACCGCAGGCACACAGGCTCACGCGCCGATGTTTGTTTTTGTTTACAAAGCACTAAAAACTCATTGTCTCACATGCTGCCGCGAGCTTTGGATGTAAAAATGCTCTCTCAACATCCAAGAGTTAAAAAATGTTAACAGGAGCGCTTTGTACACAAAAACAAACATCAGAGCGTGAGCCTGTGTACCTGCGGTGTGCCGTGTCGTGCGCCGTGAGATGGCATGCGCTTGAATTGGAGACACGCCCTAAAGTGGTCGCCTTGGAGGATAGACTTGGTATTGTTTGCACAGGACCATATTCGTGATATTGAGTTCCAAGCTCTTTCCGGTCATCAAATGTCTATCGAATGCACCAGTGAGTAGACCAGGCTCAAACATGAATATTTCGTGTTAGACTAAGTGAGCTTGCCGGTGAAATGTGCGGAAATCCTAACCACACCAATGCTAAATTCGTCTTCAGTGGTAGCCATATTACGCCAGTGCCCAGGCAACCCGATAACCATGTCCAATTCCTATAGTCACCCTGATTCTCGTGAAGATAGATGAAGATAGATCGTAAGTCTGTGGTGTGATGTCCGGGTTCCAGTCGTTATAAATCCCTTGACGATCTTGAATTTTTGATGAATTTCAGAAGTTTTCGAACGTATTGTGTGACATTGACAAGACTATTACTCCTCAGGAAGCTTTCAATTGGTCGGAAATGTACGGATTCGTATCTGGAAAGCCCATCATCAAACAGTTGCTGGACGCCATTTGTAGCACAGAATGCATAAGTTTCATGCTAAGAATCGTAGGATATAATGAGAATCATCTCGACTTGGTGAGTTTTTATGTGAAATGGATAAACCTCAAACGATTAGCAGCCAATAGATTAGAATTATCGAGTATCTTTGAATTTGAAACTGGCTGTATAGGGAAAATCTGAGAAGGAATATCTTTACAGAAATTGTACGATGACATAAGGTCCCACATACCCACAGGGGTCTCGTTGAAAATGCTCACTCATTATGCCCAGCTGATGAATAGTGGTAGATTTGCTTATTATGATTACGGCTCAAGTAAAAATAAGGAAAAATATTCAATGCCGAATCCACCTGACGTCAATATTTCAAAAATTTTGGTTCCTATCAAACTTATTTCTGCACGAAATGATCTACTGACACATTCTTTGGTAAGTGCGAACTTATGAATATCTGGATCAAAATTGATTTGATTGCGAATGCTTGTCAAGAGACTCATTCTTGGTGTATAAATCCTTTTGTTTTTTTTTTAGGGCGGTAAAATGCGTTAGGCACCATGATAGCTCCTGCTCTCCCCTGTGTAGGACTCCTAGAGACTTTGGTATACCCACTGGAGATCCTTCCGATACACCGACCAGTCGGGTACCGTGTAGGGATTACTTCCAACTGGCCGCCACATTTGGCGCTAGTACGTGCATCTTCCGTTTCTCCTTCACGTCTTCTTCTTCACGATGTTGTTGGTGGCTGTAACGATGCTCGGGTGAGCATCAGCAGTATCCTCTTCACCTGCAGACACGCTCTTGACGTTGTAGCTCTCGCTCTTTTTCTTCCTCATTGGAGATTGTGAGTTTCACGTACTCTGCATGTAGGTGCTCCGTAGACCATCACGGAGTAACTTACTGTGTTGAGGAGCTCTCTCCATCACGGTAATAGACCTCCTATATTGGGCATCAATCCCTGCAGAGCAGCCCTGGTCCTGTCTCCCTCCTGAGATGCTTCTTGAAGGTTCCACTTGTATGACCACTCGTCATCGAGCCATATCCCGAGGTATTTCACGTCTCTCTTCTGCTTTAACACTTATCCTTGGATGAAAAAAACCGGTGGTTTGTAATCACGGTATCCGCGCCATTATGTGACGACGACTGCTTCACACTCTGAAATCGCAAGTTCAAGGTGCTTGCTATCTATCCGTTCCACAAGATCTAAGCCCTGATTTGCCGTGTCCTGTGGGTCTAGCGGATTCGAAGCGACGGCTGCCAAGATAACGTCATCTGCAAACCCAACCAGTTCCGCACCTTCGGGAAGTTCAATGTCCAAGAGATTGTCATACTGAACATTCTAATCGAATGGACCCTTCACAGACCCCTGTGGGACTCCTGCGGACAGCGCTACTTTGATGCTACCGTCATGTGTTCCAACCACGACGGATCCACCTCTAAAGTAGTCGCTCACGAGTGTGAGGAGGTAGTTGGGTACTCTTTCTCCTGGCCACGACAAATACCCTCCCAGCTCGCCAAGTTGAACGCATTCTTCACGTCCATCAAGATGACCGCGCAGTACCCGGTGAGTTTGAGAACGAGGTTGAACGTCCTTCCGTTGGCATCCTGTATCATTTGCACAGCGCAGAAAGTGCTGTGGCTCTTTCGAAACCCGATCTGCTTCGAGGACACCTGTTTGCGTGTGGGTTTTTCCGAGACGGTCGAGCACCATTCTTTCATAGAGAAACTCTCCAAGTTCTCTAGCATCCCCAAGGGCCTCTGTGACGATGCTGCCAGGGGGCCCCATTCCTCACCTTTGGATATCAGGACGAGTTTCTGGCCGTTCCATCGCCTGGGAATGATGCCAGCCTCCAGGCATTTGTTGAACAGCTCCAGTATCGGCAAAGTTCTCGTTTTCCCAGCGAGCTTAGCGCCTCTTAGGAGATCCCACCGAGATCTGGTGCCTCACAATTTTGTGAGTCTCTTCGCTGCAATTCGAAGTTCGCTCCCTTCGAACGGAGAGATTGGCTCAGTTACTGGTGGTGGGAAGGTCAACCTTTCCAACCCTTTAGGAAACAACACCTCTACTATGCTCAATAGCATTGGCCTGTCAATCGGTGCTGAACAGCACAGCTGTGAGCGAAGCTTGCTCAACACGACTCTATGCCCCACAGATCGTCATTCACCATGTTACAGAGCGCCCGCCAGCATCTTTGCTTACTCTTCCGTATGGCGGAGCGAAGCTTGCTCCTCGCCTGCTTATAAAACGTGGCATGCGCCCGTCTGCTCTTGGGATTCGAGTCCTTCCAGAGTTGTGCGATCTGTGGTGTCCGCCAGTAAGCCTGTTAGCGCCACTCCCGGATACGTTTCTGGCGAGGTATGGAGGCATCGCAGACCGCTGCTATCATCTTTGTCACCGTCTCAGCGACCTCATCAGGGCAAACGTTCCGTGCTTGCTCGGGTGCTTGCGTGATCGCCTCATTGAATTTGTCTCTGCCGAGCCCTTTCACTTTCCAGCCCACAGGAGGTGATATACGCTCATATGTGCGTATGCCTCCAATCGTGGACTAGATAGGGCAGTGATTGCTAAGGATATTGCTGTCGAGGCCAGCCAACGTAGCAACCCGCCAAACTATTGAGGAGTTTACCAAGGCCTGGTCGAGGACTAACGAAGCGCTTAACCGATGAAACGTCTCGCGGACGATTCGTTCATGACGATGAGCCCAAGCGTCGTCATCAGGTCGTACAGGAGCGAGCCTCTACGACCTTGGGGTCCTTCCCTCCAAGCTGGTGCTTTGGAATTGAAATCCCCAGCAACTATCGAGGGTTGAGAACATAGCCTGACACTGCGCTCAAGGGAATCAAGCTTACGGTTGAAGAACTCTATCGGATCATTGGATGAGTAATGGCAGCTATGTATCGCAACACCAACCACCACTTTTTTTGCGAAACTGGGACCACTTTCGGGCCTAGCGCTCTCCCGGAGATCTTAATTGAGGATCTGGATGACCGCTCTCTGGCTTGTATCTAGAGTAGCTTTATTGAAACTCGCCCTTGCTTGCGGCTCAGAGATCAGTAGAATGTCGATCCCTTTTTCGGTTACGTCACTGGCTAATAGGTCATATGCCCGCCGACTTCTGTTTAGATTAGCTTGCAGAAAGCTAGCACTTGCTTCTTCGGTTCTTCTGGGAACCGGGTCCCGGACCACCTCACGCTTGCCGGAACGCGGCGCACGTTGTGACCCCTGAAATGTGGTTGCCTTCAACTGTTGTTACATGAATCCGGAAAGAGGCCTAGTCTGATCGCATTGGGCTATTTTCTAGACTTTTCACAGTCGGGTATTGATTATCCGAATCCCAAATGAACCTCACAATGTTCTATGTGTCTGATTTTTGGACTCGATTTCCGAAACCCATCCAAAGATGATTAGAATTTATAATTCAATACTCGATGGTGAGATTCACCCAAAAAATACCACCAAAATATCGTCCATCCTCAGTCTTACGCGTGCGTCAACAAATATGTATAAGCACTGCACACGTGCACATGTGCAGCTCATCAAATTTCTGCAGAAACCCGACGAAACTCGTCGAGTTCTGCTATGGATCAGCCGATAACGGAGGAAAGACATCAACCCGATTCAAATGAAAAATTTTCTGAAGTAAGCCCTTAAATCTTCGCTCAAGTTCGATGAGCTGCATATGTGCACGTGAGCAGTGCATATGCGCAGAGTTCAGCTAATTGAATTCATCACACATGCATAGCTTGTGGACACACCCTTCCGATTCCTTTAATTTCGGGTGCGTTCTATCGAATATCGTTCCTCTATCCAGATTTTGAGAATTTTACTTCAAGTAAAATGAAAGGGGACCCGAAATAACTGACTGAAAGAAAATCCTTTCTTTTTAAGGATATTCTCAAGTTGAAGCAGAAGTTGCCAAAGGTCATGCTGGATTTCAAAGTCAAAGATCCAGAATTCAACCATATCGACTTTTTATATGCCAAAAATGCACGGAGAGAAGTGTACGACCATTTGATACACAACATGAAAAACTTTAAATGAATCACGGAACAAGGCATGAATTTCTGATCCTCACAGATTTGTAAGACTTGTTCAATCAAGAACTTGAATGTCCAATTCCTCCTCCAACACTCCCAGAAAAAGTGGTTCCATGTGAATAAGGAAGAACCTATGATAATTTAATAATTTTATTCCATGACCGTACACGCATGTTGAATGTCATCTCATTCAAGAATGTCATGCTCCAATTCATCGAAGTTGATTCTATCTTGGCTTATTTTGGATTCCTTTGTTGATGGATCTTAAAATGGTGATAAGATACACTCCCTAATGTCTGAATTGTACGCACACTCCTATGGAAACTAAACAGTACTATCCATGACGGTCAATAACCATTCATGATCTTTCATCATACTTGAACTCACCTCGCATTCGTACCTATTACAACCCCATCTAACCTATGGATGCGAGCGAGGCAAAAGATCTCGAATGGACTCTCTCGCACCCAAGCGTCGGAAGATTGCAAAAATATCGTAATTATGTACAACACCGTAACACAGAGCCACATGGGCATATTTTTCGGAGGATAATGTCAAGACTATTGATATATCCTTGAATCATATATCATCGAACGAGATCGTGGTTACTCAAAACCACCGGGATCATCTTCAATGAATGAAAATACCTTGAAGATCGTAGGGGTAAGATTACCGAAACGATCCGAAACTACCAAAATCTGTCTTCGCTTTCTGAACGATATCATTTTATTAGGATCAAATCTCGTTGGGGTGAGCATACTCAACTAGCCTTCATATATGCTGAAAACAGGAATGGGTCTTGGCTGATTCTTCTGCAAATTGTTTATTCCCCCAGGAAATTTGAAATGAGCCTTTCGATGTTGGGTCGGCACAGCTGAAAAATTGCCCACAGTGAAACCAATACCAATGTTTGGTCCAACAAATCTGTACTTGAATGCAATCAATGTGCTGTTTTATGCAATCCCTTTCTGAAGTCGCAAAACTCGGACCTAGAGCGATTCCATCAGCATCCTGCGTATCGGGTTGCTTATGTGGAGGGGGTGAAGTTCGATGGACGAACGTATGGGTTATGGGTGGGTCGATGGTTGGGTGGATCGGTGGGTGGGTGAATGAGTTAGTTGTCAGGTGGCTGGATGGATGAGTGGACCGATGGATGAATGAGTGAATGAGATTTGAGAGATGAGGTGTGAGGAACAAGTTACTACCGACTTCAGGGTCCGCCGCAAGCACATAGCTTAACACGTCCCTGGTGGCGGGGGGGGGGGGGCTTGTTGACTCATTTGAGTAGCTATGCTGGAACTGAACTCAGTGAGTCCTGGGTTTCCCATATTCCGTTTTTCACTAACATCATTCCCACGTCGCATGAAGACCTGCGCTCGGTCTGCTTACAAGCAACGAACCACACGGTTACGTGGTCATTGACAGGTGCATGAATGGTGTTCATGCTAATACTTGATGACGCTCTTGCCACAAGCTGGATTCTGTCAGTTTTGTCGGTTATTCGCCAATAAAAACCTCAGCCTGTGACGAGATAATCTCAATCCCATCACACAATATGCCTTTCAGTGATGGAAATTTTTCGTTAAAATGATAATGAATGAGGGTCAACTTGGTATTCAAAAGTACTGATCATTTGATTAACTTTCTATGTAGGATTACATAGATATTATATTATAAGACTCGACAATGTATGCCAAGCCATGGTTCTGTCAAAGATAGGGAAATAAAGCATTGATGACGTCATAATAGAAGTTCATTATCACTAAAATCATTGTGTGTCGCAGTGTCAGCGTACAGAAAAGTCTACTCGATGGTAGAGCAAACATGTTTCAATATTGAGCATACGCATGAACCGGAAAATGATAAGCTTGTGTAAGATCCCCAAATCGTCAGTCAGTGGTGTAGTTAAAGTTGATATCTGAAGATGTCACTATCATTATTATTACCCTCCATGCTCATTTTAACCAAGTCAATTTCCATCAATGCTCAAGGTGAGAGTTTCTTTAGGGTCCATATTCGGATTAGTACGATTTGTTGTCAGCATGTGTCTGTAATATCCTTTATGAAAAAGATTGCAGCGTTATTATGATGTAACTATACAAACTCTTTTTTGAACTCGAAGTTCGCATGGTCTGTCTCACTTCTTCTTATCTTGAAAAAATCTGCCAATTCTTGCACTCAAATCAGTGCAAGCGACCAAGATAGACTGATCTTTCTGGCGTACTATGAGCTATTTTTGCCAAATACGTACTGTGGATCATGTAGGAAAGAGTCAGTTTCCTATGCATGCGAGGGAATTTGATTTTTTAAAGAAAACTGTTTTATTGGAGAGACAAACAGTTCTTCTTTCCAATGACACCTTGCTCGAGTATACTCCATGGACAGGAACCAGAGTTACAACATTTCAAAAATCAACGAATCTTGATAACAACCTACACGTGGGTTAAAGGTTGTGCATGTAAAATTTGGCGCTGACTTTTCATTCGCACATTCCGCACTCCAAACGAGGTTTCATCTTTGAAACGTTGTAACGCTGGGACTGATGGAAAAGAACTAACTCGGGCAAATAGTCGTTTGAGAAGAGATTTTTTTGGCTTACAATGTGGAATTGGTTTCAAAATCCAAATTCTTGCTCAAAAAACAAATTCTCGATATACTATCACTTGATTTTGCCACAACTATTTCAGAGGATACAACGTATGAAACTGAACATGATCGGCTTGACTGTGACATCAAACCTGATGAATATGTCAAACGTTTCGAAGTCAAAATTTATCTTTGCACGAGAATTCATGAAGGTTGGACTCTTGTGTCCGATCCATCGACGAATCAAGAAAATCTAGAATTAGGTGGGTTTGATCCACGCCGAAGGATAACAATCTTAGTCCATGGCTTTTCAGAAAATCTAAAGACAAAATGGTTAAATAAGATGAAAAATCGATTGCTGAAACGTGTAAGTTGATACTTACTTTTTCACGCTTTCTTATCGGTTGCTTATGATAAAAAACTTGAATATTCATTTTTCTATTCTACGATGAACAGGAATCAATGAATGTTTTGCTGATCGACTGGTCTGCACTCTGGGCACCAAAATCATCAAAAGAATATTTGAAAGCAATTCTGCATTCATTGAATTATCGAGGAGCAGTCATATCGACGTCACATGTAGCTTTAGGAATCACCAGGTAAAAATACCTGTTCGATTGCAATCTGTACGAAAAATAGCTAATGGAATAGGGATAGATTCGTACTATTACTATCAACTTGGCAATTTTATCAATGAACCTTCATGATGTCATGGTTATCATACACCACGTGTAGAGATGAAAAATGATGTCTGTTACATCGATGAATTTTGTTCCTCTGTACGTAGCTTCTACAATATGTAGCAGCTGTAATAATCCAATTCACAGGGGACCACGAAGCATATGAGTTGTTTTGTGGAAACTTTGAGATGATGTGTGCCAGTTTGTACAAACCCTTAAAATGCATAGGAAAAAAATTATACATGCCATTTAACGTATTTTTTGGTGCTTTTACGGCGCAATCGGTAGTTTACTAATCCAGGGTTGCCCAAAGAAACTATCATCGAAAAGTGGGTCAAAATGTCAGTTCCGTGCCCTGTCGCTTTTCTTTTTTCCGGCATTTACGAGTGTGAAGCGTTGCAGTGGGGCTCGTTTGGGATTCGGGCGGGCAAATTCGTCAAATTTGACGGTATCAGGCCCCAAATTCCAATGCTATAAAAGCTTAACACGTTCACTGCGACGACGAAAATCGCGTTCGGGTCCTATGTGCGATGGGCCCCACCGGTGGGGCCCATTTAATGGGATTTTGATCAATGCCGCACACAGAGTTGGACGCGTGGGCCCCACCGGTGGGGCCAATCGCAGTGAAGGTGTTAAAGACCACTTTTTGTGTGCATGGCAAGCACGAACATTTTGTCACCCAATTCCGACTAAAATTTTACTCTCTTAGTTTTCTTCGATAAAAGTGAATTTGCCTCATTCCAGGCCTTATCCTTCCAATTTTCCTTGAAGTAAATCATCAGGCGCAAATTTTCCATGCCCCCAGAGCATCAAGAACATTGATTTTAACACTTTGGCGAGTACTTTACCGCGAAAATCCAATTTGCTACATATTTTGGTCAGTTCCGTGATCTAATAGTGCTAACTTCAAACGCGAGACTACGGAGGTCCTATAGTCAGCTTTTTGCAAAGTATCTGGCCAAATGAAAACGCAAAAACCTCAAGACTGTAGCTCAAACTGTTTGACCGTGGGATCAATTATAGTGCTAAATGTCAGGTTCCGTTCCCGCTACCGTATTATCTGTGTTAGTCCTATGGTACCAAGGAGTGGGTGCGAGGCAATTCTTACTTTATATGTTTCGAAAGACGAAAAATGCATCTTAGAGTCCTGGCAAGTGAGATTTGGGGTTGGTTCATTTCCGATCCTCAAATATTAAAGTTTCCGCGGAACTACTCATATTGTATTTTCTCAACTATTGCATGTCCTAAACAATGTGAATTCTTGTTTTCGAAAATTGCATAATCCACAATTTTACAAAATCGAGAAAAAAACGATGATGAGTAAGGAGGTTGCTTATTGGGAAGAAGGGGGGGGGGTATTTGACGAACTTGACATTTTTCCACAAATCCCTCACAGTCTTAATTATGAATAATATGAAATGCTCATGTATGGATAAAAATCGGTTTCTTCTGTACCTTAGGTTTTTGCGCAATGCCTCAGAAATTTACAAGGTTCCATTGTCAAAATGGAACAAGATACATTTCATTGGCAACAGTTTGGGCGCTCACATAGCTGGACAAGCGTCAAGAAAACTTAAGGAAGACGTGCAAGTTCATAGAATCACAGGACTGGATCCTGCGAATCCTTGTTTTGAATCAAAAAAATCTCAGCTCAGACTTACCCCCTCCGATGCCAAGATTGTAGATGTCATACATACAAACAGTGAACCTGACAATAATGTCAATTTTGGTGTTTATCATCCATTAGGTGAGTGTCTTTCACCTATTTATCTGAACCCATTTATCGTAATAAATAAATTTGAGTTTTTATTTGAAGGAAGTAAATATCAATGAACCAGATAAGTAGTTCCACTTCTATTGAAAAATTTTGGCTGTATCAATGAGCGACTCGAGCTCACCACTCCTGGTGTTTACATCACAATATTCGTAGAGCCATTGAATTGAGAAAAAATTCATGCAGCATCTTAGATTACATACTCTACATCATTTTTGAATGATAATTTTTCACAAAATTAACAAAACTGATAATATTGCTCAATATCATCAATTTCTAACAGAATACTCAAAACTACATAAAATGCTGTCAGTAGGAAAGATTTCATTTGACAGACTGTTGGAAATTATATTAATCTTCATTGAATCAGGTACCATAGATTTTTACCCAAACGGTGGCAACAATCAACCAGGTTGTCCTGTAATGAGGAAAGCAAAAAAAGTCAGCACAAAGAATCAGAAAAGAGATGTACACCAAATCTCAGCCAAGTTCCTCAATGAATTTCAGAAACATTTATTCAAAAGCTCAGTCAATTTTCAGGATGTCATCCATAAAATACGTAAGTCATGGAAATTTATACACTCTACCGTTTATTATATTGATTTATTTTATATCTCAAACCAAATTAAACTCAAATTGTTTCCATCATGGTACCATTCAGTGGTCGAAGGTTCCAGTATCAGCTGTAATCATGGAAAAGCTGTCGATTATTTTATGAAATCCTTGATGAAAAATTCAGGGAAGAAAATGCTTGCAACACCAATTGATTTGAACAATTTCTCAGTGGATGGAAAAATTCGGTGTCAAAATCGTAACTGCACTCGTGAAGATAATTGTGTTGCCATGGGTATGGATGCAGAATTTTACGAGGATGCTCGAGGCACTTATTATATAGATATGACTAATCACCGATTGGATTGCAAAACAATACTATAGTTTTGAATTGGAGGTCAGTTCAAGATTATAACAGAAACCATACAGTATTACGTAGGTATCTAACTGCATCGGATTTTTTTATACTCGTTCCTTCTTCCATACCCATCGGAGCGGCAAAAATGATAAAATTTTTAAAAATCGTTTCGATTTTTTTCCTTGGAACTTCGTTGAGTTTTTTGCGAGGACTGACTTATCGATTTCCCTCCAACAGTCCTTTCTATGAACTTATGTTATAAAAAACTCGACTGACTTCATTCTAACGTTCGACTATAAAAAACGCATTGTTTCCAAAGCTAAACAAGAATTGATCGAAAATTATCTTCAAAATCAATGCCATTGAATAATTCTAATATGAAATGATATCAATATTTTTCATCTGACAATATAATCGTCCCTGAATTGTTGACTACAATTTCGTACGAATATTTTGTTCGATTGTACTGTTCATGAGATTTTTATCTACCTAATAATAACTCCACTCCATTTTTATCAAAACATCGAGTAAAATTTATTTACATTCAGTACGCACACATAGAAAAATATTTTGATACATACATAATAATCTTCGTTGATGATCAATATTTGAACTCAGTGGATAAAATGCTATGCAAAAAATTACAATATTTCACGGTTAAAATTAATTAATACATAATAATATTCTATGGCTATAATCTGTATAGCTTTCTTCGTCCCGTTCACCCCTTAAATACCTAGTCGATTATGTTCATTAACGAGCAACATGAAGTATGAGGAACGGTAATGTTTCTTGGACTGATGGAGATTCAATTACACTCACAGCTGTCAAATCTTTCAACACAAAAAATTCTTCGATTAATTACTTGACCATGAATTTTTTCGCAGATGAGATAATTCCAACTATACATATTTACTAACCGTATAACATAGTATTATGCACATTTATTCAATACATCAATGAAGACACACAAAATTGGAATCGATCAAACACATATCAAGATTCTATGTATAATTTTTGTCCTATAACATTCTTTAGATGTGAAAAAATTTCCGAAACGATATCTTGGATCAGACCGTGACACAGATTTTGAGTTCTGTGATTAATTCGATCACATTTACATAAAAATCACAGACCCCTACTCTATCGACTCATGACTCAATTTATTTCATATGAAATTTCTGTTATGGTTCTACGTTCTAATAGAACATCATTTCGGAATGCTCTAATGGCTATTGTAACCATCTTGAAAGATAACATTGGGCCGCATGTATGATTAGGAATTATCTATGTATTAAAATCTATCATAAAATCATGTTTTTACACATACACGTTATGAACTATACGTTTTTATAATATTTTTCTAAAATTTAATTCGTTACACAGATATGTACAACTTGCCTAAGATACTTCTGAAAAGTTTAAAGAGACGTATCTATTGGAAATGTCTCAGTTCAAAACTTAAATCCTTCAACACGTTTGCTGGGTTGGGACCCACCAGTGGGTCCCACTTCATCCATCTTAATGTGCTGAAGATTTTTGTTTGATGGAATCTAATACAATACGGAACCCATCGATAGGCGCCGCCACAATGAACGTTTAAAATTGGAATACGATGATTTAGTGTTTGAATTAACACTTCGTATTATCGAAAAATTTCTTTTAGCTCCAAATAACAATTCATTGATTCAATTATCGAACATGTTAACATACACTATACAAAATAAAATTCAGAATCAAGAGCTCTAGACAAATCTTTTTGCCAACAATCCAATTCTGCGGCAATGCAGTGGCATATCATATGATAAAGTTGCAATAAAATTAACAACTATGGATTTGTCATCATCGATGCAGGAAAAAATCATTGACTTAAATTGATATAAGATTCGCAATGTGAGTAAATATTAAAAAAAAAATCTTCAATTTTGCTAATGGGTCATACAGCACTTGAGGTAGCTAAACTTTTTTTTTCATGGCATAATCTATCGGCAATTCAAATTGTTGCAAATAGTAACATTACAACCTAACACCTTTTTTCCTCAAACTTGTCACAAAATGCTGCCTGAATCACAAAAATTGTTGCAACAGTCACCGTGGAATAAATCTTGTGAAAAATAGGCCTAAATAAAGATTAAATTAGGGTAAGGGCCAGGGTAGTCCAGAAAAATCTACTGGACCACCTAAACCAGCATCGGCTTCAAGTAGACTCATTATTACTGCCATTGCAGCCTCGTCATTGCCATCACTTGGAGGTACAGGATTACTGGGCGATTGATGATCACTCATAGCAACTGTTGTAGGCCCTCCAATCGTATCGATTACGCCGTCTTCAGAAGTGCGAGCCGATCCAGCTAAAAGAAGTAAATGAATAAAGTAAAAAAATTGTAATTGATAAGCTTTAAGAAAGTCATTTGAAACACGGACAACTGAAACGCTAAGTACATCTCTTGTTAAAAGTGGCCCGCCTTTTCCGCGATGAAAAACCGTTGACTCGATCAAAACTGCCCTGATCAGATGAAATACTACATTATTTCGATCGAGATTTCGATATAAGTATGTGAAAGCGTTTTTTCGCGTCCAAGTGTTGGGTTTTCGGCCTGAGCCTAAGGCGAGGGTCGGAATCATCACGCATGAGGATGCGAAAAATGAGTTTTACACCTTTTATAAATTTTGCCCCTGAGATTTTTTATGATATTTTCACCGTAGTTTTTCACATGGTTCTGATGGAAGAGATGGATATTTTGTGGAGCGTCAAAGATCAAAGAAATAAACACGTTCTCTCATATATGAAGTCTCGATATGGTTTCATTTTAGGAAAAAATGGGAAAATCAAAATTTTTCAATCTTGTAATTTTGACGTTTTTCGTCATATTTCGACTTGTTGATATTTTTCGCGTCACAAAATTTTTCCGAGCTTGAAAAGTGAGGTATAAAGTGAGCGGGTTAATACCCAACACATCTCGGAAATTCGCGGAAATTAATAACGCTCTACAGAGTTATCGATCCCTGTATCAGCTAATGTAAGGTAAGTGTACTCAACTTGATACCATATGCCGATCTCAGAAATGAGTACTCGTTAACCTTTCCGCGTGTTTTTCTCACGTTTGCGATGTTAAAATATTGTTTTCATCGACCCCGGATCATTTCTGCGTTCTCCAGAAAATTTGAGGTGAGTTTTCCATTTTTCGTGGTTGCACGGCTAAGAAATCACCGAGGAAATCGCGTTCACTAAAACCGGTGCCAATTTATTTTTGTTTGACCAATCTTGACGTACCTTAGCGCATTCGATTTGTTGTCTCAAGACCTTCAAAATCCGCTCTCCAGAGTTGCAGAACTCTGATTTGGAGCGATTTTATGTACAAAACACGAAGAAGGTTTGGGAATCAAGAAGGCCGACATCGGAGTGTACCCAACATGCCCTCATATGCTTATCTCGGAAAGGCGTGCAGTATGGCTTTTTTTACCACTCAGAATGTGTTTATCACGTCAAAATAGGTCGGAAACGATGTCTTGGGCCAGCTCGAAGCTACAAATGTCGCTGCACGGTGATAAAAACGGATCAAGGCGATTTTACGAACTTTATCGCCGATTTACATTGTTTCAAATGATGGGGGCAAGTTGGGTACACACTTTTGTAAACTCTCAAAAAATCACCTTTTGGGAGAATTCAAACAGTTCGGCTCCATTTCATCCAAATTGGACGTATCTTAGCTCATTTTAAAGGTCTTGAGACAAGCTTCAAAATGAGTTGAAGTACGTTGGAAAATATTGAGGGGTCCAGAGTTATTGAGAAAATGGCTTAATGGGGGCAAGTTGGGTACACTGACCTCATTTTGAAAGTACATTCAAACATTTGGAATATTATCGCAATTTTTCTAAACTATGTAATTCAACATACAGATACGCGGCACTATACAGTCGGTAGTGAGTTCAAAATCTTTGCATTACCTTGATCATTTGCAATTATGTTGATCTGGGCTTGGTTACTTAGATGATTAAATGTAGGTGTGGGATTACTGCTACTATTATCACTGCTTGCAGCTTGTCGAACTGCCTTTGTTGTTTGCTCTGGAGAAGCTGTGACGATACCCTGGGAAATACGGAAAAAATGAGAGTTTCAAAGTAAACTGTAGTCATAATTTCAAGTAATCAAACAATGACAGATAGAGTCCAAAAAGTATTGCGAATTTTAAACAACCAATTGTCCGTTTCCTTGAAAGATTGGTTATATTCTTGTTCTCCTGTTAGTGGTTGGAAATCGAACGAAAATTAAAGGCTATGGTAGATGTGAAGAAAGTAAAGTGATGAATCTTCAAAATAATCTTGAAATTTTTTAGAAGAACGGCGATAAGTGGATAATGAGAGGCGCAAAAATTATCGATATGAATGAAAAGTCAAACAAATTATCCTGATTTTTGCACTTACGAGTACGAAAACAAATCAATGAGTTGGTGTAGCTATGGTTTCACAAATTCTATCCTCTACTTGCTGATGTAAATGACGAAAGTTCATAAATGATTTTAAAAAAATTAAAAACAAGGAGCGATTTTGTGTCCTAAGATTTTACAATTGATAGTCCAGTTTTATTGATAATGAGTCTGACAGATATTTCACAAGCATGCATTTCAAAAGATTACTAAACGATAAAATGTAGACACAGACATCTAAAATTATTTTGTGAGAATCAACCAGAAGTGGAAAATCGCACCATGCAATATTTTACGAAAACGGACATGTTGTTGAAAAAATATTTTTAAACACTCGCCTATAAATGATTGCACAAATGTATGTAACAAATGAGGATATCCAATTTATCGGTGATTGATATAGTATTTAACATCAAAACTAACATAATCAAAATTGGAAATATGCAAGACTGGCAAATGAATATTATTCTGTCTGTTGATGAACTTTCGTCTAATATATTGAGAGAAAAATTGATACATTACGATCCAAATAGTTTTAAGTACCACAAATTTTGAGATTTCAATATTCATGTTACGATCCCCACTCGTGGTGAATCCTAGTTATTACAAGAGAAGGAAGCTGTAATCAGTGCTTTTTGACGAGATCTCCATAAAAATCCGGATTTGGTTCAGAACAATTTTTTTTTGAAAAAAATTGACAGCATTCCATAGCTAATGCGCGCATTGAAAACGGTAATTTTTTCTTCTTTCCAAGAGAATGATTATGCGATCTCGAAATTTTGAACGTCTATTATTTGGGTACACTCACCTTAGAAGGAAAGACACCAATTTTCCAAGGAAACACTTTCTACGAGCTGAAAAAGGAGGAGCTTGAGGACTCTACTTACGCTCGGACTTTTTTTCTTCATTTTTCACGAGATTCATGAGTCAAATCTACTGAATATATAAGGTTTACACAGTGAAAATTTAATCGTTTTCGAAAAATTGGAGGATAAATGTAGTAGTATAAATATTCAATCAATGCATTCTCCATGGTAAATTCAAACAGCACAACAGATATAAGATAATTCTAGCTGATAATGGTAGTACCTTCACTGTCACGAAAAATGTAACTTACGAGGGGAGCACCAACCTTGCGGGTCCTGGATCTTGACGAAAATTTGGGAATCTTCTTTTTTGGTGAGAAATGAAGGTACCCAAAGGGGTTTTGTCCAATGGGCCTCCTATTACGAGATACAGCTATGGAGATTAGCATTGTTCTTATAGGACTATGTTGAAATGACACATATATAGATATACTGGCAATGCTAACCTCCATGGCTGTATCTCGGGATAGGATCCCCATTGGATGAAACCCTTTTGGGTACCCTCATTTCTCACCAAAACAAGAAGATTCCCAAAGTTTCGTCAAGATCCAGGACCTGCGAAGTTGGTGCTCCCCTTGTTATTTAAGTTTTCTCAAAGTTCTTTTGTTAAAATTAGGAAATAATATGTTCATTGAAAGACCTGTCCTATTTTGAATAATACTTTTATCAAATATGCGGCGATACACGTGGCATCTTCACTGTGTAGACACAATAACTGTTATCAGTTATTATGGAGATATTATTTTTTTTTTTTCGGTCGATGACTCCCCAGTAGGGCTCGAGCGATCAAAAATTTGCTCAGAAATACTTAGTAATTCTGGTGGGGTTTTCGTTGGAATTGAATTCTCACATCCAAAATTGATAGTGAAATATGGTCATCAACTTGAATATCAAGAAAGAACCAAAATGATACGTAGTTCACGTCGATCAGATGTCTTTTATGGAATGGCTTGAATGGATATAAACGAGTTCCATTTTTTTAGATGAGCGCTACTCCTTTCTTATCAATCTTAGTTTACGAATGATGTTATTACTTTGAGCGAATCGTAGCGATTGGAAATTTCAGGTCAATACTCGGCGATAAATTCTATGGATTATTGATTTTTCAACTTTTCGTTTTGCAATTTTCTCAATCATATTGATGCTGAAGTCCTGATAGATCAAGAAAAGTAAGATGAATATCGTAATTGAATAAAAAACTGACATCGAATAACCTCGAGAAAAGCTAACGCAATCTTTCAATTGTATAATTCCAAATTACGAATTATTTTCGTGTTCATGTGAGTTAACTAAGTCAATCGTGAGATTTGCATACTTAATAATACGCACCACATATCACTTTTCATTCTTTTTATTCATTATTTCAATTAATTATCACTGAAAATTTGCAACTATCTACAGGCTTGTATATCAACATGATCCACCTTTGTAATTCAAGTAGGGGGTCGAATAATTTGCTGAGCCGCGCTAATCGTATTCCTTCTACTCATCTTCGTCGTTCCCGCGCCGCTCATTTTCAGCGGCCGATACCTACCCGCTCGAAATATAGCAGTGGAAGTAATCGGTGCAAGTCCTACGAAGATGAGTAGAAGGAATGCGATTGGCGCGGCTAAGCAAGTTATTCGAGTGAATTTTTCTTAAAAATTCAAACTACACCGAATCTCCAATTTCAGATAAGATCAGAAATAATTTTTTTATACTTCTGGGTATCATGAAGATAACAAACTTATAGACTCCTTGGATGAGAAAATTCAATTCTCAAGTAATGATACGTATGATTACCTCAGGATTAATCAAGGCAGTTTCCGGCCCCGTAGTCGGACTACTGCCCGATGATGAATCTTGATCGCTACGCCTTTGAAGATCCAGAACTTCTTCCGCTATTTGGCGGCCTATTTTACTTACCTCTACATGGCTTGTTATTAGCCTTTCTAATCCTCCGTTGCCTGAAAAACCATAAATGTATTAGTGATCAATGACTTCAAAATTCAATCATGCATTTATATTTTGACCTGAGCTAGCCCAAAAAAAGTCATATTCTGATCTGTGACCAAGAGTATGACAAGCTATGGCTGACTCCTAATCTGACGGCAAGAATGACTATTTCATGGAAAATTCTTGTACCACTATAAGAATTTTTTCATGAGTGTATCTTTCTCATTTTCGTGTATCAGAGGCTCATTTTGATTCGAGGATGTAGCAAACATGTTTAGAGCTTAATTTTGTGGTTGAGGATGACTTTTCTATTTATAAAAAAATTTTAAAAAAAATTCTATTTTCTATAGTTTTTTGCAAGAGTCAAAAAATGAGATTTCCTTACTTTGTTCAAAGTAGTCATAGTTTTCTTGAACGCTGCCTCCGTCGGATCGATTTGCACTACTATCTGCCTGCCTCGTGTCAGAGCTGTGGGAAAAAATATGTCGGTCATGAACGTTCATTGAGTCACGGAAAATCCTCCACAAATGACATGAAACCGTCTAGTATCTCAACACCAATTAGTAAAATCAATCTATGGGTGAAATGGAGTCCATCATATTGATTTCTGGTTGAGATCAACATCGACCAATACACAAATAGAAAATGAGGCAAATTTACTCACAAGACAACTGAATTCTTAGCTATGAGGTATTCAATGTCCTTGGTCCATGGATTTTTAAAAGATTTCCATTCGGAACACAGCCTGACGAAACTCGCAGCTTTACTACGAAACCTGTACACCTGCAAATTTTTTTTTTTTTTTTTTTTAGTCAAACGAGTTTATATTTGTAAGTACTCAGATGGTGAAAATATCAATTCTGATATGAGTTTTACTGATATATCATGCTATTGGTTGAAACGAGAAGAGCAGTGAGATGACTGTAAATTATGAAAGAGAAAAAAAGTCAGAACCTGAGTTGTGATGCGCTCCGAAGATTGAAGAGCTGCTTTGTGCGATTCAGCGAGATGAGGAATGTCATCGGGATGATAATACTCGTACATACTAGTTCCTAATAACTCTTGAGGTAAAAATCCTAGCACCAAAGTTGCTCTGAGGATGAGAATAAGAATTCAAGTAAGTATTAGAATATCTTACGAATACCTACGATCTGGATTAGAGTATGAAAGGAATCGTGAAAATTTTAACTTTGAAATTGTGTGCATCAAAAAATTGTATTTTTAGAAGAGACTCAAAGCAACATGTGAGCATCTACTCCCTGATGTGGATACTTTGACTCATCAGACTAGTTATGGAAAGTGTTTAGTAGCATAACTTCAATAATTATGTACAGGATCATTGAGAATCTGTACATCATTGATCAGATTTGAGGCATTCTCTAAGACTTTTTTTCATCAACTGCCACGCCTAATTTTATGCAAAAATGATGAGTAAATTTGTTACAAAGAAGTGTAAAATCATTCACAAACTAACCTTTGGTCAACGAAAAGGAACTTGCCGTCGATGGCATGTCTTGAGACAAATTCGATGGTCCTGAGCCTAATTCTACGTGAACTTGATGCAGGTGGTGCGACAAGTGCTGGTTGAACTCTGCCAACCGCAACCAGACACGATAGATTACATGCCTCGCCATCTGCATCCGACTCCTGTTCTTCGAGGCCAATTTTTGCCGGTGCCCACGATTTTAAGTAGCCCGTGCACTGGATTACGCAGTACTTCCACTCTGCAAAGTTAATGAAATAATGAGATTTTCAATCATTTACACGTTCGCTGTGTGACGGTATTTTTCCGTAATGTTATACCGGTCATGAAGTGGGTCATCGCAATTCGGTAGAAACGCCCATATGGAGCTAGACTCGTTTTTGGCTTATTGTTCACAATCTTGGTGAAGTAAATCACGATGATAGATTTTTTGGAGAGTTTGCCGAGCAAGTCTGGGTCGGCAAACATTGAAAAATGAAAAATCGCGGGCCCCACCAGTGGGACCCGTCGCAGCAAACGTGTTAACTGTAAAATTGAGGTTTGAATGTTGATCATGGATCTTTTTCTGGGTGATTGACGATCAGAAAGGAACTGCTATTGATGCAAGCGCATCATTATTTTCGCTCACTCAAGATTTCCATAGAATTCTGGAGAAAGATCACGCGCTATGCGTCGAAACTTATTGAGCAGATATTTTTTTAGATTCGATAACGGCTTCTAATAAGCATCTATGTCAAGAATAACGAGTACTAGTTGAATATACGTCGAGAAAAATGGGTGTTTCCTCGGTCTTTCTTGGCTTTTCCCATTTTTTTTTCTTTTTAGGAAACGAAATTACTCAGCTTAAAATAACAAAGTGAGATGAACTATTCCAGAGGATTTCGATTCCTTGAGCTCATCGGTGGAGTAGCCGCACTGTTTATCAAAATGACCGAATTTTCCATAGTTTTCCATATTTCATTGAAAATTTTTCCCATCGCCTTTCAAGATTTTCGTGGGGCGAAATAATGGAATTTTCAACCAATTTTGAACATGAAAATTCCATGGAAAAGTTCAAGATGAATTTCAGCCACGATGACCGATCCTTACTAAGAGCTTCGACAGCAAATGCGCTCTTCCATGTCGGGGCTTTAACCGTCGCGCTTATGGGCTATTTAGGGTAGGGTCCCTAGAAGGGGGTCGAGACACGGTGTTTTCAGTCCGCCATGTTTTGCCCAAGTCCCGTGTTATTTACTATACCTATATCGACGGAGTCAAAATGTAGGTATAGTAAATAACACGGGCTGGGCAAAGTTTGGCGGATCATTTGTCTCGACCCCCTTCTAGGGACCCTGATTTAGGGAATTGTCTTGAAGAAATTGAAATCATTCAGCCAACTTTCTCGGGCAAATCCAATTATGTGTTTGAATCTCTCTAGAAAAATCTATGATACAGAAAATTATTGTCATCATTCCATGACTATCATTGGAGTTTCAATGCGATAAATTTTTTTTTTAAAACTGAGTGAATAGACACTCTGTGGTCATTGATAACAATTGACATTTGTACTAGATTAAACATGATCGAAGACACAAAACCGGATACTATCGGATCTAATCAAGTGTTCAACTAAATAATCATAGCATCGGAATCTATGCTGCTGAAGATAAGAGACAATACAAAATAAATGAGAGCAGAACAGGATTTTTATATCATGATTGATAAGCTATAATTGCAATAACGTAATCAGACTGTTACATAACTAGAAATATGTAGTAACACTTGGTAGACTCTATAAAAGAGCAAAACTCGTGTTATCAGTCGAGCGAAATATTAACCATATCGACTTTATCCATCAAAATCTTATTCGCGTGAGCGAACATATTGCAAACATTCAAAACTAATGGACAATATTCAATAGCAATATCTATTTATATCATACTACATATGAATTAATAAAATTGAACTTCTATGTATTCTATACATTTCTATTCTATTCTATTTTATTCTATTCGTTTAGATCGTTTTCAGACTAATTTAAATTTGACGCCAGTACATATGTACCCACAAAAAGTACATAATTAATCTCAAGATATCATCTGTAAAAAAATGGAAACGTCATGAATACGGATTAACCGGTCTAGTAAAATTTGTTCTCACACGTCCAAGTTATAGAAAATTGAGTAGTATCACACGTGTGCGATGAAAAGCAATCGCCGGTTTGTAATTTTTATGCGCTCACAGTTGATTAGGTATTGCGCAATCAAGCCTATCGCTCTGATGCATCTAATGTCTTACATATATGCATGTATGAACGTGTGAGCTTGTTTTTATTGAGTATTTAGATATGTCTGAGGTGTACAGGTATATATTCACATGAGCTCAAAATCATCGCGTGACTTAAGAAGTCGATGGTTTTCCCTATTGCATCGAACTTGACTCTTCATCACGGTTAACTATATGGTAATGAGACGGATCTTGTGATATCTGAATCAGATCTACGATTTATCAACGATAGAATGACTTTTTTGATCTGATGACGATGTATTATTGGGATGATTTCTTGTTTGGTTGATGTTTCTTAGTGTTTCATGAGGAAAATTTGAGGTGGAAGATGAATTTTTCCCTTTTTCATTATTCGTCAATTGGTCTCATGATTTTTTAGGATGGATTTTTGGAATGGGACCAAAATACGATGTGAAAAAAGTCATTATTGAGCTTTGTGGGTATTAGAACTTTGTGTTATACACTGTACAGAATTTTGTGGAAAAAATTTCAATTCATTTGTTGAACGTTTTCATCGTCACTCATAATCAGTGATCGAAGACCGGAATGTAACATTCGACCGCAGGCTGTATTCAACTCTTATGTTCTTTAGTGGTTGTACTCAACTCATCATTGAATCTGCTTCTTAAATATTGATTTTTTGAAAATTTCAATGCGTTCGCTGCAACTGCAAAACTCGAAATTTCTTAACTGTGTGCGTCGGGGCTCACCCGTGGGCCCCGCACAGTACTAAACTCCCACGAGACAAAAATTTTCAGCACGTGGAGAAGGACGGAGTGGGACCCATTAATGGGCCTCGTTGTACAGTGGAGCCAAAACTGTAAAATTGCGCATAAATCGTCTTTACGCGCATTCTTAACCAATCAACATGATTCATGAGGAAATTTTTTTGTTCTCCCCTGCTGTTTAAGCTGTGTCTGCGCTAATTTTGAATTGAGCTGAATGGCGCCTCAGAATCAGAATCATTAAATGTAATATAACGTGATGATATTAAAATTTTTATTTGAGAGAAATTCTGAAGCTTACCATGATTCTGCTGCTTCTTTCGCCTGTGACAACACGTGTTGAAGTCTGTTTCTTCCTTTATTTGCATCTCCGTACTGTGTGGGTCTACTTTCCGCTTCATTCTGCAGAAAAAAGAACGTCTTGCACCGGGACATAACCTCGAAACACCTTGTGGAACATCTGTCTTGACCGGTAGCATCGCTGAAGATAATAATATAATTAGAGATGTAACTATACAGAATAACACTCCGAAGTAGTTAAAAATTCCTCAGTATCGCCCACCCTAGATGAAACTTTATTTACACTACCGGTTCATAGTTGGTATAAGGTAAGTGTACCCAACTCGCGCCCATATGCCGATCTCAGGAATGGCCGCTCGTTGACCTTCCCGCAATTTTTTTTTACGTTTGTTATGTTAAAATATGAGAAAATACGTAGTTTTCAACGACCCCGGATCATTTCTGCGTTCTCCAGAAAATATAAAGTGAGTTTTCCATTTTTCGTGTTTGCACGGCTAAAAAATCACCGAGGAAATCGCGTTCACTAAAACCGGTGCCAATTTATTTTTATTTGACCAATCTTGACGTACCTTAGCGCATTCGATTCCTTGTGCGTGCAGTATGGCTTTTTTACCACTCAGAACGTGTTTATCGCGTCAAAATAGGTCGGAACGATGTTTTGGGCCAGCTCAAAGCTACAAATGTCGCTGCACGGTGATCAAAACGGATCAAAGCGATTTTATTCACTTCATCGCCGATTTGCATTGTTTTAAATGATGGGGGCAAGTTGGGTACACACTTTCGTAAACTCTCAAAAATCACCTATTGGGAGAATTCAAACAGTTCGGCTCCACTTCATCCAAATTGGACGTATCTTAGCTCATTTTAAAGGTCTTGAGACAAGCTTTAGAATGAGCTGAGATACGTTGGAAAATATGGAGATGGGCCAAAGTTATTAAGAAAATGGCTTAATGGAGGCAAGTTGGGTATACTTACCTTATATCAAAAACAGAAGAATGTAAATTGAATAACTCGCCCCCCCCTCCCCGACTTTGCTGGTCCAAAATGACTTTAGCTCAGCTGATTTTCTAGCTTTTTCCGAGGATCCTTTGTGGGGCTATTTTCCTGTAGAACAACAGGATCTCGGTAGGTTGGGTCAAACTCTTAGAAGAACTCATGAAAATTGGATCAAAACTCAGAGCTCTGCAAGCCAAGGATGAGTTAATGGATCAAAATTATTCAAGAAGCAATCCGAAGTAGAAGTCAAGAATCTCAAAATTTATTTTTGACGTTTGATTTGTGCCGTTTCTGGCCCAAGCTGTAACTATTTTTGAAGAAAGATTTTCTCGACAGAGTCCAAAAATTCACAAGCGGTGAGAAAATTAGACTTCCGGTGATAATACTTCGATTTTTCCCAAAGTTTTCCTCATTGTTGGTGGGAAAAAAACCAGGAGTGGTGCTCATTTGTTCTATGTTTTGGGAGAAATCTCTTGTCAAAAGAATCGTCATCTCTTGGACTAGGAGACGGCTTAGAACAACTTTCGTGACGGATTTTCAATCTTGATGATTTCTAGTTTCAAATGCTCTTGGAATCATTTTGTTTCATCAACTCATACCAGACTTGCAAAGGTTTGAGCGTTGGTACAATTTCTTTGGATTTTCTCAAGGATTTGATTCGACCCACCGAAATCCTCTTGTGTCGCAGGAAAGACCCACAAGGAGTCCTTGGGATACTTGAAAAAAGCAGCAAAATGATCTAGACTCAAGTCATTTTCGACCAATGACGATATAACCATTCATCTCTTAGGTATATACAAACTTCTGACCGATGGTGCAAAATTTAGAAAAAAAATTGACATAACATAGTTTGATTGATATTGTATCATCATCATCATTCACGATGACCCTCATATCCGACATTTAATCCTTAAACAGTGAACGCAGAATTAACCCATACAACTCGGGTGAAAACTGAATAGGTTAGAATACACAATCATTTTTGTATACATTTCGTAGAAATTATGAAATCATGGTTGTCGTAAAATCGAATCAAGGCAACTGTGCATCCATTAATGCTCGCAATGAAGGATCAAAGTCAAGTTCATTATTTCAAGCTCAATGCGACCGTATTGCAATCATTGACTCATTAGCGATGTTTGACGCCGACGACGACACAGGGGCTGGTAAAGATCACCAGTCTTGCGTGGAAATGTGTTCCGCCCAAGCAAGGTTTCCGTCTCCTCTTCTTTTTTTGCACTCTTAATTAGACGCTTATTTATCTGTCAAAACTTTTTTTGCAACGTTGCGAGTGAAATCTCACATTTCATCCCGAAATCTCACATTCTCATACAATTTTTATAGTGCATTTTCTGTTTTCCTGCTTGGGCTACTTTTCGAGCTACTTTTCAATGGATTCAATATGATGAATTCCACGCCAAAGCGACCTACGAAAAGGGGTCATCTCTCAGATTCTTTTTTAACCTTTTTCATTCGATTCTATGGCCCAAAATAGGAACTTCGGACCACCTATGGGGCCCAAAAAAAATTTCTCCTCTCCATTGCACGCACATCCGTCAACAGACCGAAAATTTATCGTGTAAAAATCGATGCTCTTTTATTCACGAAAATGGGAATATTTCGAGTTTTTGAATATCTATCGATTTGCGGGTTGCGGCATCTCAAAAGGCATCAAAAAACCTATCGAAACCGTTGTCAGAAATTCCTTCTCTGTGATTTGAGGGCCTCCTGTAGGCAAAAGAGTGTTTTTCACTAAAATGTTGATTTCTCAAAAAGCCATTTTTTTTATTTTTTTAAAATCATATATTTGACGTAAAATTTTGCATTCTTCCGAAAAAAATGGGTTTCAGAGAAGTTTGGGGCGATCCAAGTGACTTATGAGCCATTTTTTGGAAATTCGATTTTTTCGGTTTTAGAAAAAGGCGATTTTTTGCGCATGCGCACAAACGAAGACTTTCGGCGCCACTTCCAATAGAAAGCTGACAAAATTTCCTATAAAATGACTACCCGCAGAGTTGAAATTCATGCACTGAAACGCGATCTGCAAGGATTAATTATGTCGAATCAAAATCACATGAAAATTCAGCCCATCAACGCCTTCGTGGCGCCTGCTGAGATGACACATTCACGAGATCTCCTCGGGACTCAATTTTGAGTACGAAATTGACCTGAAAAAAATTCGGACCACATGGTTTCAACGTAAAATTGTATGAACTTTCAAAATATGCGATAAAAAATCCCGTTTGAGGCGAACCCGAGGTGCTACATTCAATTTTTCGCCAGAAAATACGATATTCCACATTCAAAATTGCAAAAAATTGAATGTAGCACCTCGGGTTCGCCTCAAACGGGGTTTTCCATCGCATATTTTGAAAGTTTATACAATTTTACGTTGAAACCATGTGGTCCGAATTTTTCTCAGGTCAAATTCGTACTCCAAATTGAGTCCCGAGAAGATCTTGTGGATGTGTACTCTCAGCAGGCGCCACAAAGGCGTTGATGGGCTGAATTTTCATGTGATTTTGATTCGACATAATTGATCCTTGCAGATCGCGTTTCAGTGCATGAATTTCAACTCTGCGGGTAGTCATTTTATAAGAAATTTTGTCACCTTCACATTGAAAGTGGCGCCGAAAGTCTACGTTTGTGCGCATGCGCAGAAAATCGCCTTCTTCTAAAACCGAAAAAATCGAATTTCCAAAAAATGGCTCATAAGTCACTTGGATCGCCCCAAACGTCTCTGAAACCCATTTTTTTTCAAAAGAACGCAAAATTTTACGTCAAATATATGATTTTAAAAAAATAAAAAAAATGGCTTTTTGAGAAATAAACATTTTAGTGAAAAACACTCTTTTGCCTACAGGAGGCCCTCAAATCACAGAGAAGGAATTTCTGACAACGGTTTCGATAGGTTTTTTGATGCCTTTTGAGATGCCGCAACCCGCAAATCGATAGATATTCAAAAACTCGAAATATTCCCATTTTCGTGAATAAAAGAGCATCGATTCTTACACGATAAATTTTCGGTCTGTTTACGGATGTGCGTGCAATGGAGAGGAGAAATTTTTTTTGGGCCCCATAGGTGGTCCGAAGTTCCTATTTTGGGCCATAGAATCGAATGAAAAAGGTTAAAAAAGAATCTGAGAGATGACCCCTTTCCGTAGGTCGCTTTGGCGTGGAATCCATCATATATCAATTTGTTTTCCTAATCTGTCTACTCAGACAGATCGAGAAGTCTTTGTTTGGTTGAGCAATATAGAAGATGAATTTTGTGACTTTTATTGGAACGGTTTCTAATCAGAATTGATCTAACTCGACTCAGGCTGTCAAAATAATCGACTCGGTGTTATGCAATCATTATAAAAATACAGAAAAACTGATCAACTTGTGTGACTCTGAAGGGATTATCACTTGAAATAGTCTAGATTAGATATTTTGAGTGATAACACGTCGCAAAGTGCATCAATCGATGTTTATTTTTCCGATGAATTCATAATTTGCCAACATGAATGTTTGAAGCAACATTTTTTTGAAACTCTAGGCAGATTATACTATCCACATTTTCATATATAGAGAAATTTACAGTTGTTCTCTCCAAAAATTTATGAGTTGATATGGAGACAAATTTCGTACACCCATCTGTTTTTTCTGGGATGACTCTATCCGAGAGCAGTTTTGCATGAAGAATTCACAGTCAGGATATATTTTTGCTATGACTGAACCCAACAACAAGCTGATTAGTCTCAAAAAATTTTAAATTTTTCACTGTTATAATATCTATGCTAAACTACTCATGAAGAAGAGACACACAGTCAATGGGTAATTTACTGTCAGGGCAAGGAAAACGCAGTGACGAATATAATTGCCCCGGCTATGCGTCTCGTGCGATCTGCCCCTCTTATAATATACAAGTCAATAACAGAAGCAACAGCAGCAGCAGCAGCTAGTCTTACGTAAGCAAAATAGCCAATGATGTAAGTGGCTTGACAACAGCCAAGACCTTTATAGCAGTCATCGACGTCTTCCGTTAAGTGGGTAATGCAAGCAAACATACAGGTATGACACGGAAATACGGATTATAGGATAGACGAATCGATTGAAGTGCTTTATCAATTTGTTAAAAGATTTGATGCGATTGTTTGAGGGTAAAAAAATAGTCGAGACTGTTAGTAAAAATTCATAAAAATTCCCTGGATTTGGTGAAGATAGGCGTTCAAGTTTAATATGTATTCTCTATCATTTAGTCGATCTGAGATATTGACATGACACGATGACCTGGTGGAATACTGCCAAGCAAATGAAATCCAGAGAAAATTTTTCGAGATACTTTCAATCGAGCATTTGATTCCAGATTTCCATTGATGGAATTGAAACTTTACAAGAATGTCAACGAGTTTATCCATAGCCACGATTAGAGTCACAGAACTCTCAATAGTATAAGAAATCATACAGGGATTAAATCATGAGATTTTTCTTATAAATTCCAAAATTTCAGTGTTTCTGCGGAGGTCCATCGAAATATCTTTTCCTGCTCAACCAAAACAAAATACTGACCCGGTTAAATGTATGAATGAAATCAGTTTGAAATCTTGGATGCCATTCGCATTTGTTAAAGGAAAGGATTCCGATATTCGTGTTAAAATGAGCAGTCAGATGAGACTTGAAATCCCAAAATATGTGCGATTAATAAAAAATTTAAGACTTCATCCTAGAAGTATGACGATAGAAACTTACTTTTTGCATCGATGAGTCGTTCACGAGGGCTCAGGTCGGATGATGACAACTGCTCTTTAACTTTGGCCACGTCTTTTGGATGAAGAATGTCGAACCAACTCTGCCCTAGTAGATCGCCCTGTTCAGATGAATGACGAAAAACAGAGAAAAATGGATCAAAAGACAAAGAGTACTTTCAGTTATTGTTTTTAAAATTTGAGCTATGTATCGAATTGTGTAATCAAGATTTTTGGAAGATAATTTGGGAATTTCAAATTATACAAAATCATTGCAAAATCTACCCAGCAAATCCTTTGAGAACTGGTTGTTTGTATAAAATTCGAAATTTATTCATTTGTTGCAAGCAACCCCTACAAATTAGTCAGTGATCTGTTGAATGATATCAAGTTCGTTGTTCAAACAAATGAGGTGATTATTGCCATTAGAGTGAATCAAACTGCTTATCCGAGAATTCAATGAAGTACATAAGAGTGTATTCGTATCGATGGGTCTCTAAGAGATACTTTCAGTGGTTGTATTAGGTCTGTTTCAGTATTCCATCACTCGACTGACTCTGATGGATTTCGAGATTAAAAAGTTATACAATTATCCAACAGGAACAAGAATTCTCCACAAAATAGGAATCGCAAGTTTTATATGGGTATGAATTAAATACCAGCGTTATCGCCTCTTTTGTTACCCCTCGTTCGGCGTATGAATATTCTTGAGAATAAAAAGGCTTCGGAAATGTTTTTGCAATCCAAAACTGATATTTGTGGAGCGTTGGAGTTTGATCGATTGATAATATTCCAGAGCTTTTTCTCATGAAGTTTAGGAAGATGGCATGTTGTTAATCAGTGAATTAATTAGTCAGTCTCACCAATAACCCACAAGGTCACGTAACATACTTTAGCCGGACCAGACCACATTGGACCGAACCAGACCAATATAGATCAAATTAGACCTGACTAGACTGAACTAGACCGAGGTAGACCAAACTAGATCGAACCACACTGAAAACAAGACTGAATTCGATCGAATGGAACCAAACTTGACCGAGGTAAACCGAACTAGACCGTACTTAGACCATACTGAAGTGGCGATTCTAGTACGGTTCTAGTGCGGTACTAGCACGGTACTGATGCGAGGCTTGAGCCGTACTAGTACCGTACTACTGCGGTACTAGGGTTGCT
Source organism: Eretmocerus hayati (assembly GCA_029851415.1). Lineage (NCBI taxonomy): Eukaryota > Metazoa > Arthropoda > Insecta > Hymenoptera > Aphelinidae > Eretmocerus > Eretmocerus hayati. The sequence continues at coordinate 7,596,243 of CM056744.1, forward strand.
CTTGCAGTCCGAATGGTTTTAGCGATCCTAACGGCACTAGTGCGGTCTTAGCGTGGTCCTAGTGGTCTTCGTACTATATAGTGCAGTTCCAGTGGTCCTGGCGGTCCTAGTAGCACTAGTGCAGTTCCAGTGGTCCTACCGGTGCTGATACGGTCCTAGTGTGGTCCTGGCGGTTCTAACGGTACCATTGCATTTCTAGCGTGATCTTAGCGGTTTTAGCGATACTGGTGAGACCGCTAGTCGGCCTAGCAGTATAATAGTATCGTATTAGAACCGTACTCATACCGAGCTCTACCGTATTAGACCGAAATAGACCGTATTAGTCAAAGTTAGACCAGACCAGACCAGACCAGACCATCCACCCGACCACCTAAGTACTCACCCACTCACCAACCAATCCACCCATCGAATACCACTCATAACCTAAACGGCCACACATCATACTTCACCCCTTCCACATGTGCAACCCGATACACGGTATCCGTATGGACAGATTTTTGTCTCGCGTTCAATTATTATGATAATGATGTCAGTTACCGATACGGTTTTGTGAGGAACTGGCCAATTGGAATTGAAGAAAACGAGTCAAACACAAGAATGAAAATTCAAATTGTCAAGTGTTGGACTAGAACTTTGTAGTTCGTAGTGTTGCAACCCGTGAGATAGTTATAAATATCCGATATATCCGATTTTTTGATTTGTTTATTTTTTTCAGTATATAAAGCAGGCTGCCCTCAAAAATGAGGAAAATTTTTCAATATCTATGATCAGAAATGTCTAATATTCTCTGGGAATAGAATCTACCATGGAAAATATTTACGAAAACTATGATTTATGATCATCATTTTATCCGATTTTGAGCTTAGGTAGCCTCATTTCCCACGAGGTAGAATGAAAATCGGTCAGCCGCAATGGGACAAAATTATGTTCCGAATGGAGTTTCTGATAATCTAAACGTAAAAAACGCAATAACGGAAAAAAAAACTTGGACCTCGAGCACTACCTATCCGCTGTGTCAAAATTTCTTCATCTCCACTATACATCCACCTAACCTATCCACAAACAGAATCCAAGCCAAACTTTAATGTTGACCGACAGGAATGCAAAGGAACGCATATTGTATTTGCAATGAAATAAGATTCATTTCGAGTAAAGCGATTTTGGATAGGCGTGGCCCGCGCGGTGGCTTATTATAAGATCGTCGGTGAGTTAGTTAGTGGATCATTTATTCAAATGTCTACGCTCGAGCTAGAAATTTTTCATGTAAAGTGATTAACTACTTCAGAAATTGCCCGTGAGTATTTCTCGCCTGAGCTAATTTCATCGAATGTTGCGAAAGGTGCGGTAGTGAAAAATTTCTTCGAGAAAACGTGCTACGATTCGGCACTAAGTACATACGATTAACTGTAAGCCTAGTGAGCGATTTAGCGATCTGTTTTGATTATGAGATGAATGACGACGTCCGTGGTTGATTTATTCATTTAATACATGCTTAGCTTCGGATTTGGAGCATTTTTCATGCGGATCGGACTGTTCTAATAACTTTGTTGATCCCTCATGTTGTTATTTTTTTTAAATTCTGATCTTTCTGCGTACCAAAGTTATGCCATGAGACGATTCTAACAATTTGAACAATCCCCTATTGGAGCACATAATTATGAATAAAAAATATCAATAAATTTTTCTTTACATCCAATAATATTCGGGATATATAAAAAATTACTGTCTGACAGTTTGAGTTAAAAAATTATGATTTGATTCTGGTGTGATAAAATTTCGGTTGATGCGTGGCTGGACTTGGCAAAAATTTGTGCAAGGTGACTATCGCAAAATTTTTTAGCACAGCCCTCAAGACTTTTCTTCTTTCTTGAACTCGTTCAACGCATACTGTGATTTTGAGGAAACTTTTTATTCGAGTTTTTCATTAAAAATCTTCTCTTAAGAGAGCACAAAATGTGGAATGCATATTTTGTCATTCAAGTGAAAATTTTAACTTCGTCGATAACATACAAATAATAAATACATAATGCAAGGAGTTTGAATTTAGACAAGATTTATTCGGAGCAACTCTCAGTCTACGTTCAAGATAGAATTTCATAGTTTATTTTTGAAGAAAATCTTCGGTCAATATTTTGAGTAGGGAACGTACGAATTCGACATGACAGAATACATTCCAATGGTAAAATACTCCGACAAAAAATATGTTTATGGATCCCAAAAGTAATTCTTTGTTATGTGAATTATTTTCTGATCCGTTTTTCAACGAAATATCAAAATGATTTTCTACTGGAAGTTGATGTTTGAAGAGATTATCGATAATATTTTATCCATCACAAGCATCGAACTTTTGACCATCGGTTTTATTCCTTCTAAAACCATGATCATTTTTATAAAAATTGAATGAACATGGAAATACTCTTTGCTATTTGCCTTGAAAATTCTACCACTGTTATTAATTAATGTGACCGAAATATGCAGTTTTAATTGAGGTAAACTATCTGTTTAACGAAAATGTAAACCTCTCACACTAATCTCCCTTACATGCAGAACATTCTGTTAGATCTGATACATAAAATCTTCTAAAATTGGAATGGGGTCTAGAGGCAAGCCTGTCTCTAAAAGAGATTCTTGAAAATTTGAGAAAACCAAACATTTTGAAAAGACGATAAAAGATACTCGGGGGAAAAAATCAAGGAGAGATCCTGGAGTAGAATAAATTTGTTGTAGATGCTTACCTGAGAATAATTTAGAGTCTGCGAGACCGATTTTGAGACGTAAAGAATTCTTCCACGATCGCAACCAACAACAAAGACGAAACCTTCCGCTGCCTGCAACAAGAGAATATGATCTTGAATGGAATATCCTTGCAATATCGAGAGAAGAAAAATACATTTTTCTAATTCTTTTTTCAACTCTTGCATGTACGTATGTGCCATACAGACATATTGTGCTACGTAATCTTTTAGGGCTGCTCTGAAGTCGGTTATAGAAAATCGTGAGTGTATTATACAGGACTAATGCGGGTATAGGTACTCTGTTCGTCGAATGTGATATTTGAAATGTGTCGTTGATTCTTTCTTCTTCTTTTTTCTCGATATACGAAGACAAAAGATTTGGAGGAAATCGATATTGGATCGGCATTTAGAGGTTTCATTTGTTGACGTAATATGAGTTGAAAGGCCCGTGTTGTGATGGAATGATGTGTGGACAAAGTTGATGCGACTTCAGAATTTTTTAGAAATTTTGGGTCATGTATAAAAGTGACCTTCACTTCCCAATTGAGCATTTTAGTTTTTTTTTCAGCCTGTAAATAAACTTGAAGTGATAGAGGTGCAGTGTACCCATAGTGTTTGTAAATTCTGATGGCAAGAACAACGAGCTGTAGCTCAAATTGATCTTCAAATTACGCGAGACAGCACTGAGCAGCAGTCTAGAGCAATCAACGAATTGATTCGAGATTTAATATTTCCTCTAAACAACATCGTCACAATATAATGTTTCTTTCATGGTTATAGGTGATAAGTCCATTGGGTGAGCCTCACAACTCAATACTTCGGCAATGAGAAAATAATCATCGACTTTCTTGTTGTGTGGAGAATAGTTTCATAGTACTCTGGCATTGTCATTATTTTTAAAATACACGAAAAGTATCATGTTATCAGCTGTAATTACCCCTGCCTTTTGAAAATCTTAATTGGAGTAAATACATAGATTTTTAGTTAATAGTTATGAAGTCTAGTCAATTTACAATGAAAATTGCTTTGGAGATCGATGAGTTGAAAATTATTAGAACTAAAATTAGACCTTGCCAATTTTTCTCTGTACGGAATCAATAATTATCTCGTGTACGCGAAGATCTGGATGAGATCAAGGACCTCGCCATAAATGATAGAATTTTGGGTTTCAGCTAACTTTGCTGAACCGGGGACCAAATGATAGAGCTCGACGAGCTGATCAAAAGTTTCTATTATCGTTAAGCCTGAAAAATTCTTATTCGTGAGTTATTCGATGTGAAAGTTGTCGATTTTACCAAGTAAGAATAGGGTTATGGCATCGATCGAACAATAACATACGTTCGAGTTTTCCCCAGCATAGTGAATCTGATGGGGTGAGAATATGAGTTTATCGCGCAATCCACGGATAATCCCAAGAGAACCTTTGGCCCTGCAACTTTCGCTGAACATTTTTTTAAAGGGGAAAACGCGCAGGAAAATCTCATCAGCTCGGCCGGTCTATGGCATATAGTAATCCGAATATGCAAGTGCGGATAACGTGTTTCGTAAGAAACTATCAATATTTTGAAGTTTGAAATGCGCCCTCGCCAAGAGAAATAATTCGATGCGTCACACCCTCTTGTCAGAAAAACTGACTTGTCCATTTTCAACTTTCTTTCGAGCAAGGCGCGTATCTTCTTGAGAATCAATCAACATTCGTTCAAAAACGTTGGCATATTGATCTCAATCATTCATTTAAGCTCCGGAGGAGAAAATATTACTGGCTAATTAGTTCTAACCACGACCGAAGATTCATTCATATCGAATTTTCTGCTCTAAACCCCATATAAATTCATCGATGGACACAATTAATATGACGACAATCCCGTTTGAATACTATCAGAACCAGACGCCGAATGATATTGCATCATCTCTTGTTCTCATTATGCTTGACTTCTTTCCATTTTCCCGATGCGAGAGAGACAGCATAAGTATGTTGCAGACAGGCCAAACGTTATGTCACATAGAATGAATGACATTCATGAGCTGTGAATGTTATCCGTACTTTCAGATCGTTTAACTGGTATACAGATATTGAAATTATATTGTCGAATGGTAAGTTAATGTATAGGATTGTTGTATTATGAGGCATGCATGAGTGAGATGAGAGATCTGTTGGGAGATTTTTTTTTTTCTATAAGGTCTGGAAATAGATAGTTCATATTCAGTTTTGAGTCCTGAAACTATGCAAAATCTGTTGCAGAATGTGCATGTGATTTTATAGCACTCTAACCTAAAAACTGCAACTTTGAACATGATTGTTGGATTCTCGGGCTAACTAGACCAATTTAGACCGAGTTAGAACTCATTAGATCAGATTACACCAGGCTAGACCGGATTTGACCGAATTAGATCAAACTAGACCGCGTAGCACAGTACTAGTACGATAATTCTATCATGCGGTTATAATCTGCGGTACTTGTACGGGACTAGTGTGGTATTAGTGCGGTAAAGGTCATAGTAGTTCTAGCGGTGCCAGTACGGCCCCACCCTTCATCATGATACTTGTCCAGCCTTAGCGGTTCCAACGGCGCGGCGCTAGTACAGTCTTAGTAGTCCTAGTGGTACTAGCACCGTACTAGAATCGTACTAGAACCATATTAGTACCAAACTAAATCGTGCCAGACCAAAGTAGACCGAATGAGACATGACTATGACTCATTTTATACCGGTTAACCCTTAGCTGGCATACCTCCGCCAAATAACATAGCTGGCCAACCTGGGTCGATTCGACCCACGCCGAAAAATTGATGCTGTAGCTATGATATTGAATCTTTTGACTTGAAAATTTTTTTGTAGCTTTTTTGATATGTTTTTGATCGGCCAATGTATCCAGATATCCTCCAAGGTCGAATAAAAAATTCCAAAAAATACTAATGTCCAGAAAAATGCAAAAAATCACCTTTTTTACTAAAAAAAAATTGTAGATGGCGCAATTTTAATCCAAATGAGCTGAAAATTCAACTAAGTCATCTCGAGATGAGGTCAATTCGAGAAAAAAATAGCGCAAGAGTAGATCTTGGGAAAAAGGTATTTATTCTGACATATTTCGACCGATGAATTGAGAATTTTCATTCTCACCGAATATGCCGGAATGAAGACCTCCATTGAAATATCGACCACTGGACTACTTTTTTCTCATATCTACTTGATCTTGAGATAGCTCACAAGGAGCACCCAGGGGTTGTGGGCCACGTATTTGACTGGAATTCTGAGGATAGTCTCCTTCTACCACCAAAAACTGAAACCCAGAGCCGCACTTGCAAATGCCCAACCGTTTTTAAGCTATAGCCTATGACATCAGCATTGGCCATATGGGCCCATGTTCAAAAAAGGTATATATAGATGTACTCGTAATGCTAATGTTATGAGCTGCAGCTCGGGAACGGTTAGGCATTTGCGAGCGCAGCTCTGGGTTTCATCTTTTGGCGGTAAAAGGAGACTATCCCGAGAGTTTCAGCAAAATTCGTGTTCCACAACCCCTGGGTGTTCCTCGTCAGTTAAATTTTCAGCTCATTCCATTGAAAATTGCGTCCTCTAGAATATTTTCAGTGGAAAGGCCTTTTTTGCAATTTTTTGCAATAATTTATTATTGCAATAATGAAATGCAATGAAAAATAGCGCGCATAGCTGGGACACCTGGGTACTTTAGACTCAGCGGCAATTTCACTTGGCTGTGGTGGGAAGACGCGCGCGCCAGACCTGTTGCTATATGCACCGTCGGAAAGTGGCACATCTTGACTGCCAACAAATGTCACCCTGAGCCCAGGAAACTTCGAATCACGAGCGTGGCGATCTCATAATAAAGGCCTTGGGTCGAATAGACCCACGTGTGCCAACCGAGGGTTAAGACCGGACTAGACTGAATTTTAACGGAATTAAATTGGACTAGACCGAACTAATCGTAACTAGACCGCACTTAGATCTTACCAGTGCGGAAACTCTAATACAGTGCTAGCATGGTACTAGTGCGGTACTAATGTGGTCGTAGTAGTCCCAGTGGTACCAGTACGGTCCTCGCGATCCTTATGGTATTACTGCGGTCCTAGCGGATGTCGCAGCACTAGTACGGTCTTAGTGGTCTTAAAGGTACTAGTACCGTACTCGAACCGTGCTATTACTGAACTGGACCGTGCTAGACCAAACTAAATCGACTTAGACCGAACTACAACTCGTTAAACCGGATTAGACCGGACTAGACTGAATTTGACCGAGTTAGATGGGATTCGATCAAACTAATTCAAACTAGACCGCACTTGGACTTCACTGGTGCAGAACTTCGAGCACAGTATTAGCACGGTACTTGTGCGGTACTTGTGCGGTAGTGCAGTACTAGTGTGGTCGTAATAGTCCTAAGGGTTGATACAAGTAGCGGTCTTAGCTGTTCTAGCGGTATTGGTACGGTCTTAGTATTTCTAACGTTACTAAGACCGTAGTAGAACCTGATTAGTACTGAATTATACCGAACTATCTATCCATCCACCCATTCACCCTACCGATTCACCCATCCACCAACCCATCCCCCCATTGATGCACCCATACGACCACCTATTATACTTGACCCCTTCCACGTCGGCAACCCGATACGCGTGATCCGGACGGACAAAAGTCGGACTGGCAATTTATCGTTGTAATTTCCCGGGTAGGTTGAAAATGATAATCAGATTAGAACGCCCTTCTGCTTTCTCAAAGAAAAAGGGTTGTATTCGTGACAAGACATTTTTGCTCAATTTTTTCACTCAAATTAATTTTTCATTCTAAAAATCTTCACTCATAGCGAATCGGCTTCGTACATTTTGTTCCTCTCGCCGATATCTATCTATTGTAAGTCACGGTTTTTCCTCCAGGCTTCTCCCTGGTCCTCCACGAATTTAACTTTCTCTGTCGTTGTCTGTGTCCGTCTGTGTGTGTGTCTGTGCAACTTCATTTTTCGTCAACGGTTTCTCCTCAGCGTTTCGACTGATCTTCCTCAAATTTATGTGAGTGGTAGAGCACCATGTGAAGATGTGCTGAAAGGATACATAGCCCAATCTATTGAACAGTTCTCGATTAATGAGTATCCGAAAATAAAAATGTCAAAATTTTCCAAAAATCGATTATTTTATATTCAAATATCTTTTCTCAAAATCAACAAATCAAATTTTGGGTCACTTAAACAACCATTTTTTCATCATTTTCCGTCAATTGGTTAATGTGGAATTTTCATTCATATCTATCTCTACCAATTAAATCATGAATCTTCTATCAATGAAAAAAAAATCATGTACATTTCTTTTCCCATACAGTTTAACGTAATTCCGTATTAACCAATCGATCAAGGATGGCCAGATTAACATTTTATTAGGTCACCTCAACTTCCCTTATAAAGTTCTTCTAGACATAAATTCTAAAAACTCCTAATAATTTCTTGAAAATTTTAACATTTTTATTTTCGGATACTCATTAATCGAGAACTGTTTAATAGATTGGGCTATGTATCCTTTCAGCACATCTTCACATGGTGCTCTACCACTCACATAAATTTGAGAAAGATCGGTTGAAACGCTGAGGAGAAACCGTTGACGAAAAATGAAGTTGCACAGACACACACACGGACGGACACAGACAACGACAGAGAAAGTTAAATTCGTGGAGGACCAGGGATAAGACTGGAGGAAAAACCGTGACTTACAATAGATAGATATCGGCGAGAGGAACAAAATGTACGAAGCCGATTCTCTATCCTTCAAGATTTTTAGAACAAACAAATCATCTCAATTGTAAAATATGTTTGAAATCTGTTGTCTAAGCACATTTCGACGTGAGAAAGCATTCTGTTAATATCATTCAGCAGCGTATTTTGGCTAACTAAGAGGATCTGATTCTGAGACCATAAATTAGGAAAATGTAAAGACGAACTCAAGGATGCCGTTCTTTTGCCAAAAATAGTGAGTTCTCACAGGGGAAGTACTCTATTGAGTACTTAGGTCAAATATTAATCCTGATATCGGATGCCACGATGAGGAGTACATGAAAAATTGAGTTCTCTATATATGAATACTTATTGTATTCTTACTTCTGAGTTGCACTAGGAGTATTTGAATAAATTTTCAAAAAACATTTGTCAAGGTATGTAATGGAACTGAAGAATTGGGAGCTGAATACAACGCAAAACTTTGAATAAACTACCACTTTTCAATTGAGTTTCGATTCGTAAGAAAGATAATTTGGAGTCATTCATACATTTCCGATCGCATGGAATGTTCAGTGAGTCACAATAAAGAATACATAGATTAAAATAAAATTTTATTTCGCAAAATAATCGAAAATCTGACCGCAAATCTGCACGCTTGCATACCAGGTACACTTAGCTAGAACCTGTATAGATTATTCAAATCCTTTTGCATTATATTTTGGCTATTACGTATCATATGAGTGGGGAAATTAATCTTCGGCCACGAGTTTGACTCACATACTCGCTTTGTTCAAAAATAACGAACCTCGACCCAAGATAAGCTTTCCCGTGAGTCTATACTACAACCATATAAAAATATTCTTATACAAGATTGTGCATAATGCGCTCATACGCATTGATAAGGACTATCGTCGATGCCGGTTTTGTATCCTTTCGCTGGTCAAGTGTAAAGGATCGGGTAATTGGCTGATCGCGCCTCGTTAATGGGATATGTATATCGAATGAAATGATCGCGTGAGCTCCACTGTGGTTGTGCGTTAGCACTATACTGGAGATATAGTGTGAAATGTCTAGTGCCAGATATATATGGGTGATTCTGCCGTAAGTGTGTTTTTTTGGGGCCAAAATCGTTGAAGGAGTGACTTGGGTTAAAAAATTATTTCAGCCCCAGACGACTTCCGGTGTCTCATAGCAATTAATTTACACTTCTTTGGTCACAAAAAGGAAGTATCTAGAGGTGCGTATCTCAGAAGTAAAGTCAAATGAAGATATGTGTAGTTGAAGGAGTCGTAGAGGGGACGGTATTGACATTTCGCCGTAGAAACATTCACGCGGCTCGCCAACTGATTATTGACTCTTTTCCGCATAGATTTGATCCAATGCAACCAAATATTTCAAGAAAATGTGTTCCACAAAGCCATATAGCGCGTTGGGGCGGAGCACAACATGGGGACGGAAAGGACAGAAAATTTTGTACGCCATTTGGAAAACACGTTTATGTGGTGCACTCGGCCGCGGATTCGAGTTTTCGGTTACTGTTGCACATGGATGAGGTGTATTTGGGTATCTAGAAATCAACTTCATTGGTTAGAAAGGCTCAATAGACGATCGGGGACTTTGCCGACCTTACAAGTGGGCGGCTCCGGATCAGAACGGTATAAGTCCATTTTTTCCATTTCTGGAAAATGCGCCTCAAAGTTTTTGTGATATGGAAAATTCGAGTTATCATCTGAAGTAAATATTCTTATTCTACCGTGTAGTGAGTGTGTTTTCATGCCATTTTTCGCGTGGGGCGTATTGATTTTCAATTGTTTACACTTTTTACATCTCATTTTGCAATAAAAAATGGACTTATACCGTTCTGATCCGGAAAATTTCTCGACTTTTTCTCCGGATCAGAACGGTATAAGTCCACCATTTCTGAAAAAAATTCACATTTAATATTTTAGATTGGGAGAAGTAGTTGATATGATGAATTTTTACCGTTTGAAGTAGGAAAATGTCGAGAAACTATGAGTTTCCACCTTTGAGATCAAAAAACGTTAAAAAAACCACGGACTTATGCCGATTTGAGCGAAAAAAAAGGTGGAAAAATTTTCCAGATCAGAAGGGTATAAATTGAGAATTCTTTGGATTTTTAATGACTGTCCTCGACTTTTTCTCACAGTAAACAAAATTCCTCTCTAATTTAGGATGACTTTTATAAAATCTCATTGATAGCCGAGACTGTTCTTTGCAAATAGATCTCATTCAGGATATCGTGACTAAGGATATATTTCCAACATTGAGGTCAACAAGCGCCTATTTGGAAATCCAGTCAAGAAGAGTTTACTCAAGCGGCCTGGTGCGAAGTATAGTTTTTGGGGATCACATAGCACGCAGCTTTACGTCATGTATTCAGAGGCAATTTAAGGTTGTATAGGAAAAATAGCAATGCAGAGACTTTAATCGACCAGGGAATCCAAACGATGAATTGGGACTGATCCCCACTCAACAAACAGAATTGTTGATCAACCGTAGAATGAGGTTAAGATTAGTTGCAGCTATCTCAATTCAGGAAGGCGAGCAGGAAGGCTATCTTCATCTACAAGATTTGCCCAAATGAGGTTCACTTGTACCGAGTGGCGGGGAGATCGAACCGAAGGCCGGATGACTGTTGATGAAAAAAACCCCAGTTGATAGATCACAACCATTCATAGTGAAATTGTAACCGAAATTCTGTAATGAAACTATAGGCTTTCTCTACCATTGGCATTGTTCCAGGAGGAAGTGCATAGCTTAGTTGAGTTCGGCGTATCACGGACGCAGTTGATTTTTCTTTAGAGAAGATGCCTGAAAACATGATGCAAAATCAAATTTCTTTGCAAGTTCAGTGCCAATCGCTCTTATAACTACGCTTTTGGAACCATCACTAAGAAATTCGGCTCTTTCAATGACGATAAGAGATAAGAAAATGAGACACCAGGGCTTCTAGAGAAAGATCCCAGGCCCATGGGATTACTGACCGGTGGTTGTTCATCTTCATAGGACTCCCCTGTGTCCAAACGCGTGAAATAGAAGTGAGCGGTTTTCGGCCCACCTTTTTCAAAACCACGGGATGCAATCATTTGGACAACATAACAAACCCTACTTGTAGTTTCTGAGAGTAGCTACCGACTCTAACTACTTGTACAAGCACGACAGCTAAACGTGGATGACCCAAAAGCGATATTATTAAGCGAGAACATGGACTTATACCGTTCTGATCCGGAAAAAAAGTCGAAACTTTTTTCGGGACAAAAACGGTCGTGTCGCTTGTGATGCCTCAAAATGCATTTCTACTTCCGGAGTTGTGCATACATGTTTTCACATGTATTTTCTATCGTTTCCCGTCAAAAACTCAATTTTCACCAAAATGGACTTATACCGTTCTGATCCGGAGCCGCCCAAGTGCTGTGCAAGCAGTTTCGGTGCAAATCCGTCTTCAAAATGTCGGATGGCCGTGCTCGAGCTGAGGGTTTAATTTGGATTCGCAAATGGGTAGATTCTGTTATTTGAAAAATCACGAATTGAAGTGCATAGCTACATATGAGGATTTTCGACTCTGAATATGCGTTGCAGTGAATGCAAGAGTCGAAGGTGAGTTTTCTACAGGGGACGGAATTGACATTTCGGCCCTTTATGAGGCACTACAAATTACGGGGACATCAGAATCAACTCAAAAACTATCAACACAGTTGCGCACTAATAGAATACACCCCAGAAAATCGCCACAATGCACATTTAAACCCTCAGAAACTTGGAAGAACTTGGAACACAGAAAATCACACTTTCAACGGAATCACTGTTATATGTCACCTAGCTCCTACCACACTGTCACTATGTAAGGTATTCGGTTATGTCCAAATTCTGGAACTTCTATAATATACAAACGAGGTTAGATTTGACCGCTCGCGAGAAAGACTGAACACGTCGTTTACGAATTTTCCTGAATATAGATGTGTTTTCCTTTGATGTACTAACATGCGTTATCGCTCAATTTATCATTCTAACGTGAAAAGGGAATTCTAACATGTTCATTGAACTCGAAATTTGATTCGAAAGAGCTGTTATTGAGTCTCAGAACGAGCCGAGAGCGCTTCGGATCCATCTGGTGGCGTTAATGACAAATGGTGCCCTCTGTTTGCTACGTTTGAGTGGTTGTAGCGGCCGACACTAAATTTTAGTTCTTGAGCACTAATTTTTGCTTCCCACGCGCCAATTTTTAGTGTCTGTGTAACGGGAGAGGAATTTTTTGCGGGATCACTAAAATTTGATGTGTTGCATCTTTAAATTTTGCTGCGGATACTACACTTTCTGATGAAAGTCAATCCTGTCGAACAAAAGCAGATTGAGCAGACGACTAGTTTAAGAAGTCTATTTACTTATGTGATGAACCTATGAGTATATCCATAACTGAATGTGTAATGAAATATATAAAAGTTGCACTGTTTACAAATTCATGTAATTGTCATACAATTAAAGAGGGGGCAGTAATAGTATCAAATCTCGATTCCGTAAGGAATTCGTCAAATTCAAAAAAAAAAAATTAGGAACGACTTGTCTGCAATGATTTTTAAATCGATTATAGATAAGTAGAAAATTCCTTCATTTCATTCGAATACTTCCATAATTCGAACTAAATCTTAAGTTGATAGATGAGAATCAATCATAATCGCGATTGGCCATCGCGTTTTTCAAATCATTGACTTAAATAATAGAGCTTTGGAGTGAGATCGGAACCAATAACCAGATTTATATAATCCCAACCCTTAACCCAGACGCGCACTTGCGCACGGAAATACATCGTGGTAACAAGTGATTTCATATAGAATCGAAACGTAGATGACTCGCACGTAGATCAATATCACTGATTTGGCCTGATTTTTTAGGAAAAGGCCAAGAATGCTGGTAAACAGACGGTTACGGAACTCGAAAACGGATTGCTAAGAATCTTAGGAAGAGGTAAGAGCATCGATGATTTTCTAGAGCTAGGTCTTTTTTTATATCACACAACGTTAGAATCACGATCTGTAACATCCTGTTCCATATCAATTTTGGGTCTTATATAATGGTTGAGAATGTGCTATTTCGTTGAAATCTTCTACTGAAAATTTATATGAACAAATCTGCGACTGAATCCACAAGGACATTTTCGAATAGAAATATTCCCTTCATGCTCAATATACGTTTCTGGAACTAAATTTTGGATCTTATCTGATTTTGTAACATTCTTTTATCGGCTCATTTTTTATGAATTGTGAAAATTTGTTATCGTCAAATACCCTCAACATTTTTCCCATCACAAATGGATTGGGAAAACTTTCGTCATCATGCTTTTGGTCCATCGGGTCTTAAATCTATTTAGTAAGTTGCAAACAAAAATTTGAGAGGTGTAGCTTTCAGAATCAAAATTCTCATTCTTTCCTCAATATTTCTGAATCTTAGACAATTCGACGATGAATCGGACCTCATTCAATGTGATACCCATAGTCCATGTACCACGAAACTGAACGTTGTATTTATAGCCATTTCTTGATTTGCAGACGGATTTGACCAATCCAAGAAAAAGCATTATACAGGAGCTCTAGCAACGGGCGCCCATTATAACGGAGAAGCAGTAAATGAGACCATAAAAAGGCTTGTAAGTTTCTATTTACTGTTCAATTAATGGAAAATTCTTCCGCAGCAGGAAATTTCCATGGATTGAAAAGTATTTTATGTTAGGTTTGAACTCATAAGTCAGAAATGACAAATAATTTGGAAAATCAGAATCGTCGGTTTGTTCGTCTTGCTTGCGTTTGTTCTATATTATTAAATTTCATGGAGATCGCTTGTTCACGGTGAAAAATGCAAGATGTCAGAGAATGATATGCACTTATTCCCAACGGATTTTCCGGACAAACTCATTCCGTTGATGCTGTGTTCGAGGCGGCTCGAACATTTGGAACTCTTCCAATCTCTAGGATATAATCCACTCCTTATCAGTATAGGGTGGTGGCACTAGTAGCCGCCCACCCCCCAGTAGCCGCCCACTTTGACGTTGTTACTGCAATACCTAAGTATTTTCAGTTAGTATAAGTGTTGTAAGTGTATGGGATCAAAGTTGGGCATGCCATGTATGGAATCAATGCAAAAAAATGTATGAAAAACGACGCAGTGAGTTTTGAGAATTTTTTTTGAGAGTCACTGTGGAAATCAGCACCGTTTTGCCATATCAGCCTATACCCTTGTCAGTAAAACTACTTTCAAAATAAATACTCATAAGAGAAATTGGGAGTATTTATCGTTCCGGAACTTTCTGTATACGATAGATAAATGTTCAAAGAACAGCTTCCAACCACGAGGAAAGACAAAAAATATTCTCTCAAAAAATAAATGGGTGGGCGGCTACTAGCGCTTAGATGAGCGATTACTAGATAGGTGTCCGGCTACTAGCGATTTTACAATTATTTTTTTAATTGCTCATCAATAATTGTTACTTCAATTCGACGCTCCAAAAAAAATTCGACTGCATTCTTGAGCACCCAAAGTATATATGAGTTGAGGTTTGGAAGGCATAGAGTCATACCTGGATCTCCAGTAAAATTATAAACGTGGAATTTTCCTTAAGAGTGCGGCTACTAGTGCCTCCACCCTATGTATGGCATCATGATTCACTACCCTGTCGTAGGATTTGTACTCTAGTTTCAAGGTACAAAGGCTTCTTCACGGCGTGTCAGAAAGTCAAAAAGTGATAGGTCCATGAACAGGGAATTTTCTCGCGGCACATGTTTTGGAATAATTTCCAGAACATTTCCTAACAAGAATTAAAATCGTCCGCCAGGAGTTTTTCGAATAAAAACAATTTTTGTCTTTTTCGTATCGTTTTTGAAAAAAAATCGGTTTCTATCTCCCTCAGCTTTTATTATTTGGTTTCAAAATGACTCTCAAAAATATCAAGGCACTCCATTTTGAAGAGAAAAAGTCTGATTTCACGAAATACGGTGTGAAGACTTGAGTTCAATGTAATTTTCAACGATTGAAAGTCATTTCATGGAAAAAAATTCACTGGATTCGAGAATTCTTGCGAAACATGCTTATGATGTTTCTCTATCTTTGGTATCACTTGAATAGTTTTATGTAGTCTTCAAAAATTAATTCCTCGACCCCTCTATACATTATTTAACCCATAAATTTTTGGATACCTTAATATACTATATACCTTCTGTTAGATGATGATACACATTTCGGTTGTTATATACAAAGTGGTTCAAGGATTATTTTATTATCATCCCCCATAAATGCTTACTGGAAAAGATCTTTGAGGCGAAGCTTTTTGTATGAGCAGATTTCAGTTGAACGTGTCGTTGGACGCTTTTTTGTGTGTGTTATTCGTATGATACATCGTTTGGATAAGGATAAGGCACAACTTTTTTCATAAATTTCATGAATAGATTAAGATTCATAACACCAAGACACATATGATTCAATTTTCCGTAAAACTTGGATCCATTGAGTTTTCCTCCATAAAATGACTTTCAGTCATTGCAAATTGCATTGGACTCAAGTTTTCACCAGGTTTTTGATTGATCAGACTTTTTCGTATCAAAATGATGTGCCTCGAAATTTTTAGAGTCATTTTTCAACCGAATAATAAGAGCAGAGGAAGATGGAAGCCGATTGCTTTTCAGAACGGACATAAACCCCGGCCGATGATTTTAATTCTTGTTGGAGAATGTTCTCAAAATAATCCAAAAACCCATCCGATAAGAAAATTCCATGTTCACGGACCTTTCGCTTTTTTGCCTTTCCGACACGCCACCGTGTCTTCAAGCCATCCTGATAGATAGTATGCTGATACAGTTCGAGCCAATTTGTTGAACTCTTACCAAATTTTACTCCCAATTCGTTTCGTTCTCCGTATCAAGGGACCAATTGGATATATTATGATCGTCTTACAAGATAGTATCCCGCATTTTGGATGTGATCAATCAGGGAATTTCTAGCTGAAATTATGATTAAAGTGCTACCCATGTAAAAATGGGAACCCTATGATCATATATGAACATAGGGTCCAAGGACCCTATGACCATATATGAACATCTATGAAACAATTTTCAAAATTTTTTAAAATCCGAAAAGTTGTTATGGTTGCATTTTCAGGGAATATTACATCAAAAAGTCACGATACTGATCTTGCATAACGGGGAAAATCTCCAAGAGTTCATTAAGTAATTGAATCAAAATGATCTGTGAGTGATATCATTCTCCTACTAGAAAAAAAAGTTTTCATTTCCAAGATTTAAAACGTTTGGCAAATTGGTGACCAATCTGCATATTTTGTTATATCTTGAGATCATCATTTTGAGAAATATCACATTTATGCAGGTTCGTCACCAATTTGCCAAACGTTTTTGATCTTGGAAATTCAAATTTTTTTCTATTGAGATATATAATGATATTACTTACAGATTGTTTTAATTCAATCATCTAATGAACTCTTGGAGATTTTCTCGGTTATGCAAGATCAGCATCGTGACTTTTTGATGTAATATTCCCTGAAAATGCAAACATTTCATAGATGTTCATATATGGTCATAGGGTCCTTGGACCCCCTGTTCATATATGATCATAGGGTTCCCATTTTTACATGGGTAAATGTAAGAGTATGGCGGTATTTTGTATAAACTTCCCGAACATATGCGAAATAATAGAAAATTCCTATATCGTGATCTCAGATAGTCATCAGATTCATTCAGATATATCAAATATCTTTCACAGGCCGACATTTTGTATGAGGTCTCGGAACCTGTTTTTGCATTTTTGCCCGGAAATGATCTGGAAGTCTGTCTCAAGGAATTAAAGGAATCAGGTGAAGACAGCCACTCTGCTCAAAGTTATAGATTTTTTAGGGAAAAATATACCATAATGTAATCGATTAATATATGTTCTAGGATGGCCCTACCATGCTGAAAAGAGTGTATCCTCGAAACTACAATGCAAGTCACTCTATACCATTGATATATTATCAATTCTTGCGATAATCATATAAACCTCTCGGGAAGTCCTCGAGTCTCTCTGATTGAAATCGCTTCATCTAAGGTCACATGGCCAGTGTTGGTCTTCGCGTTTGAAACGATCAATTCTCACAGGTTCTCTGTATGTCCTATCATATTTATACACCTTGAGGATGATTTAATAAATTTGATCAAAAAATCCTTTGAGGAAAAGTTAGAGATAACCCTCCTTACCCAAGTTATGAATTTAGATGTGTATTTCATTTCATTTGTTCAAAAATAGGGTGACGTCCTGTGGGAAAGTTCTTGGGGTTCCTGGAAGTAATACAGCTGTATTTTACAGCTTATCTATGTGAGTCGATTGTGACCAAAGTACAGAGCTTAGGAGTGCTTACAGTTGTAAGTCTATATACTGTAACTCACTGACAGTTAGAGTCATATGGCCTTAACCCCTAACCTTATTGTACATGAAAAAGTGGATCAAAAGCTTAAAAGACGATGACTCGACAGGAATTATCAACAAATGAGATCTGGAAAATTCATACTCTTGATCCACATAACCTCAATGTCACCTTCCACCGGAGGGCCGCAATTGTATTATTAATTGATGAGCAAGAAATCCCTCCAACATTGAACAATGAGAAATATAGAACTTTTTATTCTACCTTCAACGCTCCATGAAATTGGAGAGTTTTCATGAATTTTCATCTGGCTTGATGAGCATATTGAAAAATCAGTCTTGTGAATATGAAAACTTGGAAAGACAAAAATCTTTTCACTAACAGCAAAAGAGTCGTAAAAATTGGAATTTTGCCATTCATTGTCCCACTTTTGTCAGACTAATATAATTTAAATGGCAGAAATGCGTCGGATAATTATATGCAGGCAATTTTATTTTAAAATTTTTTTTTTCGATTCGGATTTACTTTTGCTTTTCAGTAAATACACCATCTACAATAGTTACTAATAAGGCTGTAGATATATTCGCCGTTCGAATGTAAATTGGATTGGTCCCAGGAAATTTTCACAAAAATCAACAAATTGAACATTTGTAGACTCACCTGAAGAATAAGGGTCTTGAGTTCCTGATCACTGAGAAAAGCAGTTTTGTAATGACCCTCGGTATACGATGTTACTGCTCCTAAGATAGTTTTGAGATGTTGCACAGCCATTCTAAGCACGGTTAGCTTGTCCAATTTTCTTGACATTGCATGGCACATTGGTACCATTGCTGAAAGTTCCGTTATGTAAGTGTTCATCTTATCCCTTCGACGCTTTTCGATTTCACTGTGGTTCTGCCTGAAAATATAAGGCAACGAATTCGTGTTCATGGATGATCTATTTCAGAACTATTTTTGAAGTTGTGATTCCCAGATGTTGATATCATTTTTGATATTATTGATAGTATTTTGATAATATTTGATAGTGGAAAAAATTTGCAGTCACATAAATCGTAAATCACTGTTTACTCAAAGAACTTCCGTTATGATACGACATTTGATGATTCTGAAAGTGATGAGAGCAGCAAAAGATAGGAAAACTATATCTGGAGTGAAGATTATTGACAACAAAAATTTAAAAAATTTTCCCCGGAAGCATGGTAATATTTGAAGAGAGTAGTCTTATGACTTACTTTTTACTGTCATCGTTTGATCGAACAGATTTGGCGTCGTCTTCTGGGTCGTCCATAAGATCGCTCCCATCGCTGCACAGAAATTTTTTTATCCATCTTTAAAGTTTATTCAATAAAATATTATTAAAGTCTCATAAGTACTCCTATTGCTCCATATCGAGATCAAAAAATGGTCATACAAAAGCATGAGATATATGTATACTAGATCAGCTATTGAGCTAACCCATTGCGTTATCACTTCTCGATCCGTGGCGCGAAATTCAAATGAATAATGCGAGCAGCAAGAAAGTAAAGCATTTGTACACTTTGGTCTGTATAGATACTATACACAAAAGTTTATGCGAGAGGCTTTCGTTGCGCAATGTCTTTCGCACCGAACAGAAGTTTTGTTGGATGCTTCTGTAGTATATAGCACTCAGACGTTCAATTTTTTTTATTCACAGAGGTGAGTCTGGTCGCGTCTTTCATGGCTATATGCCGATATTACTTATTCGAGAGAGTAATGTATTGTGAGGTAATAGATCGTTGACGTCTGGAAAATTTTTATACAAAGTTTACGAGAAATTTTCTGTTGTACTGTTGGTTTTCTTGATGGAGGGATCAGAATTTATGAATGAAAAATATTCTCTAGATGGAGTACAATCAGAAGTTGAGTTGAACCATTATGAAGTTGCTCGTAATTCGTGTTTTGAATTTTGAAAATGGGCTCTATCTTGTGGATTGATTGAACGGTAGGTTGCAATGCTTGTTCATCTTCAACATATTTGACGAGAATTCCTTTCAAAATAGGGGAAAAATATTTCTGAATCTCAGATAGATTAGATGGACAAATTTATCAAAATTTCGACGATAGCCGTAACATTTCTACTTTATAAAGATGGTCCAGGATGGTTGAAACTAGAATTTTCGAATCATTTAAAGATCTTCAATGGTCTAAAAAATTCGAGACACTTTTTTCTCATTCTGAGTATATTTTGAGCTAACTTCTTCTTCTCTTTCAAAAGATTTAGGCATGCGTTGAGACTGTTCCCGCACGAGTCAGACTCCTGGAAAGGAATATCGACGGAACATTTTGGTTATCCAAAGTCAGATCATTTGACCTCCTCTCGAATGAATATATTTTGATCTCACATAGCTGTCTCGCAGTGATAGAGAGACTGATGTTTTAGTTGATTCGCCAATACAAAATTTGAATTTCGTCTCGTGCGGGGTGCAATTCAAATTTCTTACGCGGAAGCATGAGCCATTTTATTCAAAATCGTTTTTTTGAAGATGTAAGTTTGTCGTCAGGATATTGTCAGGCTTCTTGTCTCGATTTTATTCAAATTTTCTTGCACTGTGTCGTTTTTTGTTACTTGTTTTCTTTTGGAAAATTGAGTAATTACTGTTGTCATCAGACCGAAATATTATCATGATTCAACCAATAAAATAGATGGCTTAGAGAAGAACGATCGGAAAATTGTTCATTATTTTTTCAAATCTTATTGGTATTTGCATTCGTGAGTGAAAATTGTTTCAATGAGTAAGAATTTTTTTGCCTCTAGCATGTCACTAACTAATCGGTTAGAACTAGAGGAGAATATCGGACCAGATGAATTTGTTCTCAATATTTATTGGTACGAACATTGGGACAAATACAGAAGAAGAGAAAAAACTATCGGCATCCAGACATCGAAATGAGATTCTAATGTAATACGGAGGGTTTTATTCTCAAATCTAATAATTATAGGATTTCCAAAAAGTTGATGATAGCTAAAAAGTCACGCCTCTTCATTAAATTCCTCAAGATACTTAATATTTATAAGTCACAAGAATAGGAAAATCCATGAATATAGCTCAAAAAAGTGATCAACCGAACAAACCTCTTAGCTAACATTAATGCGAGAATTTCATAAAAAAATCAAGCCCCATTGAAACCCGAAAAAATGTCGCAATCTTGTGAACTCTCGTGAGCACGAAATTCTACAAATAAAAGCGTCAAAACTTTGAACTTGTCAGAGAACCACGGATCAAAGGGTTGACGTAGGGTCGCGACTTCGGAAGTTCAACCAAGGCTTCCCACGATATCACAAGAGTATTTTGTCTCGCGAAAGCTAGAGCTTGCGGGGCTTCAATTTGCGCGGGTACGAAATTCTCAAGCTTTTCGCGCTTTATACATCAACGTTTTGTATTTTAAGTGAGTGAGAGGAAAATAGTGAGACTGACTCTGAGACGATGATGAATTTCTCGTATGTCGAATTATGATAATGTGGCCTCTTTTCGACGTTGCTTATTGTGTGTATATAATTATCGATACGAATCTTGGCGGGAATATGAGTATTTTTAGAATGAGGTAAGGATGCCGTTGGAGGACTTGCATTTTGAAATTGTATGCGAGATGGCCTTGTAAAGTTTTTCGTTCGTACGAAATGTTGTTTTACACACGAGGAAATTGGGGTACGCGGGAAATTTTGCTTATTCTGAGTGATGCAGTGAAGTTTGGGCGTTGAGGGTTTCAGTGAGACTTTGGTTTTGGGAAACTCATTAGCTTTTATCGATGGAAATGGTTACTTTCGTCGAGTTGAAGATACAGATTCCATCAATCACCTCTGAGAGTATCAAAATTTTCAAATCGAAATTGATGGAACGCTGAGTGCTCAGAGTTTTCACATCGATTCTAGAAAATTCTGGGAATCGAAGTTTCATATCATACCTGCAGCCAGGCATGAATCACTCTTCAATCACTTTCAAGCACTCTTGGACCATAGTCACCAGTAACCCAGAATTTTCACATAACTTTTGCAAAATTTCTAGTTGTGTCACCAAGAAATGTCGGACTACTCGTGAAAAGCATGTCGGGAGCAACAAAAGAGTTCTCTATCATGATTGTAGGAAATATCTATATCAAACTAATATTTGTACTCGATCGATACGATCAAGCACTGTATTTATCACTGGCGGGAATTACGAATGATTTAATTTCAATTGATTGGATTTTGCCAGTAGCATTGTGTCAACAAATTTCGCTGACTCATGCCATAGATCGAATTGAATTACTTCAACTCGAATTATGCACCTCCAAGCCTCGTATGGTTGCGAGGTTAACTTGGTGGATTTTGATGGAAAGTGTAAGGGTAAGAAGAGACATATGGAAAAAAATTTTGACTCTACGCTAATTACAGTGCGTTTCACCATTCCTCGTCAGATCTGGCTTGTCAAAGGGACAGACGATCTGCCGAGGGTTAGTCCCCGACGCACTTGGCCTAAGTGGCCGAATGTCGAGCTCTTGAACGGCTTTATATATGAAAGTCTTACATGCGCAAACGCTTGCAAGAAAGATGATTTTAACCCGCTATTTCCATATCAAATCGACTCGGTAGATTTTCAGCCTACTGTCGGATATATATCAAACTAATATTTGTACTCGATTGATACGATCAAGCACTGTATTTAATGACTGGGACCAGAAAGTGCGTCTATTGTCTTGGTAGTGACTTGTTTCCAGGTTAAACAGGGGATCTTTTTTGCAGTCCACTAATTGGAATGTTGCAATTTATAATGGTGATCATGTCTTTTTCTTTCAAGTAATCTGTAGAAATATGAAGTAACAAATCACGCTCCACCTGGTGGCGGGCATCAGAATCAAACTATTGGGGGCCGATAGAAATGTAATAGACAATGCCGTGTCTTCCGTAGCATACGCTACTGTTAGACAAAAATTGATGGGATATCAACTACTTCAAACCTGACCGATCATCCTTTTCCCCGATCATTTGATCAAGAAAAATTCTGGTTGGAAGTCATCAGTACAGTCTGATAACGCAAAAAAGTCTAAGTCAGTTCAAATCATGATCAAAATCCAGGCGAAGGAGTGCCTACAAAATTGTGCAAGATAGGCCCAGTGTGAGACATATGGGAATTATTTGCGGGTTCCACTCTCGGTGATGTTGGTTGATGAGAAGAATATAAGTACCGCCAGCTAGAGTGAAATATGTACACTTTAGAGCTGTCTGAATTGTCCAAGCTTCGAGATCTACTGTCTCATTCACACCCATAGATTGTAATGCCCTAACCTATGGGTGCAAGTAAGACAGTGGATCTCGAAGGGTTGGACAGTTCAAACTGTTCCCAAGTATACTTCTGAAAAAAATTTCCAGGAATTTTTGAAGGACAACTTCGACAGACTATTGATGGGAACCTAATTGCAACGTACATTCGAGTGAATAAAGAAAATATGTGGTTGTTCGAAATAAATTTCGCTCTTCCCTGATTCGCGTGAAAATTCCCTGCAAACTGCCCAGGGTGACCGAACAGATGACCTTTGCCAGCTTCTTTGGCAGCTTATGTACGAACTTTTCAAAAAATCTCTGCGATGTTCGCAAAAATCTTTGAGGTTGCCCATCAAGAGCTTTTATGAAATTTGTCGTTAATCGGAGTAGATTCGACTCGAATCATGAATAATAGTTACTTTAGAACTCAAACTTCCTTTCAATAAACGAAATGATGAATAAATACAGAATAAAATAAAATTTTTACTTACTGGCAGAATATTTTTCTCTTCTTGGAGTGGTGCTGGACGTCGTCCATCGATTCCTGATCTGTACCCACTGTCGGCTTCGTCTCCTGCTGCGATGAGGACGAATGCCTGCGATGATGATGGTGATGGTAATGGTGGTGGTGGTGATGGTGGAAGTGCCTCCCCGGAGTTCCTCTGTGAGATGTCACGTTGGGAAATGTATTGGGGTTCCACGTGTATTCGTGAGTGTGCGTTACCCTATTTGTGTTTTTTTTTCAACACTGAGGGTGTGTGTGAGTGTGTGTGGGTGTGTGGGTGGTGGGCGAGGATGTGCGCGTGGGCGTGATGGGTATGTTTGTGTCTTGATATATTGGTAAGTGGATACATTGATGCAAGTACAATTATGAGCGACGCGCATTCGTAGGTTTCTGTGTGAACGTGAATGTGAGTGCATACTTGGGTTTTAGGGTGTGTGTGTGTTTGTTTGTGTGGTTGTGTGTGAGGGTGGAGCGGCGGCGGGGGCGGGGTGCGTGGATATACATGATGAGGGTATGCATGTACGAAAGGGTGTGTGCGTGAGGGTGGGTATGGGTATGCTTGTGTGCGTTTGTATATGTGTATGTGTGTGTGGGTGGAAGGGTGGGGGGTGTGTGGATGTACATGAGGGTATGTATGTACGTAAGACTGTGTGCGGGGGCGTGGGTATGTGTATGCTTGTGTGTGTGTGGGTTGGTGGGTGGGTGGGCGTGGGTGTGTGTGTGTGTGTGTGTGTGTGTGTGTGATCGCGCGTATGTTTAGGTAGGTAGGTATGGGCATCAGTGGGTGGATGTGGGTGAGGGTTTGTGAATGAATATAGATATTCTCGCGTATGAGGTTTAAGGGTGGATATAGATATGAGTACGACTGTGAGTGTGCCTGGAATCGTGACTGCATGAAGTGTGAATATGAATATGAGTGCGTGCGTGAGATATACGTGCACTTGAGGGCGTGGGTGTGATCGTGCGCCCGCTTGTATGATCACTAATGATGAACTTGAGTTTGACAGTGGAAAAACGTTTTTGAATGCATGTGTGTGGGGTGTGTGCTGTGTGGGTGGTGTCTTCGTGTTAACATTCACAATTTGTCCACGTATGCAAGGTGAATGTTTTGCGTTTGTATGTCTCCGAGTAGGGGTTTGGATGGGTGAGAAAAAAATGTAAAACGTTCGAAAAAAAACAGAAACGAGCAGGCACTCCACCATCGTATTAATATAAATACATGCATATCGAGGTGTTGAGATTTGAGTGTTTGAAATGTTTCCAGTTTTTTTCATAAGTTTTAGATTTTTCACTATTTGGATAAAATTTGTTGAGCATCGCAGAGTCAGAGGAATAATTCATATCAAATTTGAGAGTGACTCTGAATTACTATTCCAAAATCCACGCAGATTCCTTTACGATGACGAATTGAAATTCACATACCTACTATTCTTGAGAGATTCACGTTTGTGCCAGCCAGACTAAGAATAGCGTCAGTCTATATCGAGTGAAATTTGAGAAATTAAGCTCCAATACTGTACTATGAGGAATTCATGAGGATTCCTTCATACCGCGAGTGACATATGGACGGCTCCAGACCACAACGGTATAATTCCATTTTAGATTTTCGAAAAATTGTTCTGACATCTTCAATGTTGTTACTACCGGTGATTACTTTTGGGGAGAATTGATTTTGCATTGAATAAATGGGCTTCTGATCCAAATGATGTTATTGGGAGTTTTTCAGACAGCGATGACTGATGGCAAAAGTTTTCAAAAAATCAAAGTAATGTTTTGAAAATCTTAAACGGGCTTATTATGTTCTGTTCCGGAGCCGTTCATATGTAATTCATGAATTTTTTGGTGGGAGACACGACCCGAAAAATTTCCAATACAGGCTTAGAGGGTCGTGTAAAGTAGGCACAAGTTTATGATATCAGAATAGATGTTAACGCCCTTTAGGCTGACCGCCTCAGAAGTGTTAAGCTTGCGGCTCATTTTGTCGAGCATAATTTCAAGTTTAATCAACATTCCATGGTTTTGTGTGAATTCATGTAAGACTTCACGATGAAGTTATAAAAGAAAGATAGCTGATCCCATTTCCTACGACTTTGTTTCGACAAATTTTTCGAATTGCAACAAGCCTCATGGTCTCCTCCGTTGAAAATTACATGACTTCCCTCAGAAAATCTCAGCTCCCATGACTTTTTAAATTTTTTTCTCAAAGTCTTGCTCATCACATTGATTCACAAAATGTCTAGAAGACACAAATTAAGGTGAACCCCAAGCATTCTCATTCGTCACGAGACCGAAAAAATTACATCCAATGCGAATAAAATGCAACTCCATAAATCATTACATTTCCAAAAAGTTAAAAATTTCGCCAAAACCGGAAAATCTAAGCAATATTCGAAACTCAATACGATCGTATTTGCAAAAAGTATTACGCACAAGTTCATTGCCGGCTAATTTGCAATATGCTCAGCACATAATAAAACTTGATGCAATAAACGCATCACAAACGAGGAAATACTTTTCGCGACGTTTCAAAGTGGGGAAACAGCATTTAGCCACACAGAAAAGAGGGGAATGAAAAAAAAAACAACGTAATGTCATAGATACGTCAAGGTCACGTGAGCTTATCTACTCGCGCGAGTTGCATAGCTGCTGCTGTTAGAATCATTTTGCACGAAGAGAGTCTCACGCGACTTTTTCGACTTGGTCATCATCGTACACTACACACACTCACACACCGATTGCAAAAAATGCATTATAAGTGCAATATGTACCTATATCTATCTTTAGGTGGAATATCTACGTCAGCAATGAAGTTATATGTGCATAATATGCTAGAGCTATATATGTAAAACGTGTCAATGCGTGGACTTTTTTTCCGCGAGTTACACATCACGACATGAGAACCGCGGCGGTGATGTAACATGAAACGTGCAAAGTGTTAGACTATTATTGTATATAGTATCGTGGCTTTCGAGTGTGTAATAAAAGTAGATTGAAAGCTTTGTATCATAACTATATGAAGCACGAGACGTTAGAGGTAAGTCACGAGTGTGAAGGCCAAGAGTCGCGAGACCGAGACCGAGACTTTGACTTTTACCGGTTATCCGGTGTCTCTGATTCCGAGTTGTAGAACGGTAGCTAGAACGGAAGTTGAGCTTTAGGGTTCCTCAGAGTGAGGATGGAAAAATTTTGCTTGACAAATTTCAGTGAATAATGATGATTTAGGGCTAATTTATCCGGGCTGAGACCCGGAAGTTCATGGAATATTTTATTCGATTCAATCATTGCGAAAAGAACTTTTTGAAATTCTCAAAACTAATGGTATTTTTCGATAAGCATTTCTAATGATACATTTCACGGTGAAAATTCATCGAAGCTCAAAGAGTTTGTGAAATAGTTCTGGGTGACTTTGGATCTGTGCTTTCTCATAACCCTGTTCAATTTGACATCATCCTTAGGTAAATCGAACCCTCCGTGACCATCATCATCACCATTGAACTATCCATGATAAATTGACCTTCACACTGCAAATCACTTCTGTTGAGCTTGGCGACTCACCTACAATCTTATATTAGAGTTTACGCTGGACTTTACATCTACCTCACATTTACTTCACATGAAAATTCATTTCAGACCTAAATTCGCGAGCCGAGTTTTTCCCAACGAAGCTGTCAATATTAATGACTACAGCTATGATCTTCGGCGTCTGAGGTCAACCGGTGTGATCATATGCTTAACCTAAAATGCTCTCTGCCCTAAAGAGCTGACGATTCCCATCCTAACCTAACCTTCAGACAAACCAAAGACTTCCGTTATAATCTTTCCATGTTCGTCTCTAACCTCCAAAACTGATTCTCAAACCAATACTTTAACCTCGCCGTTTGAAATCCACAAGCTACATAACCTTACAATCACTCTATCAATATTCCTATCTCGCACAACGATGCTTACTCTTGTTGATGACCACTAGTGGCGCTGTTATCGTAACTGCTAACACTGCTACCGCCACTTCTTGGCCTATAATTTTGTTCCTGTTGATTCGCCGATGAAGTCGAAGCACCGCCTGTGATGTTAACCTCTGACGAACTACACTGAATTTGTTGTTGATGACTTTCGTCGACGACGTTTGACGAATTTCCGGTGACGATTGTAGTATTGGTAATTGTCGGTTCGTCGAATGGGAAAAGTTCGTGTAATTCTGGACCAGAGCCTCCGGTATGTTGACGAAGTAATTCAGCGTAGCCGTCGCTTTCACCCGGGGCAAAATCCGTCGTGGCTGGCGCCGCGGCTGCCAATATACCTTGCTTGTTTTCATCACTGCTGTCGCTTTTTACGGTGGCTGCACCCTCGTAGCAGCCTACCAAATTGCTGCCACCGTCCAGCCAGATTCCACTTTCATCTGTTGATATTTTTTTTTTTTAAAGGACAGAGAAAGTAGCTTAGTTTTTGGTCGTTCGGCGAGAGCTTAAAGGTTAAACTTTAGGTTATGTTCTTGCGTGGGATTGATAGAGCCAGTGGTGGGGACGAGGGAAGAAGAAAAGGAAGTGAAATTTTTTTGCACGTGGAAGATGATTATCTGAAGAGAGCCTGCAGTATGAGACTCAGTTTTTTTAAGAAAAATCTGGGTTTTAAAAGACTTGGGCTACATGTTGGCACAGTTTTTAAAACATGTGTGCCTTGCTCAGAAAGAGTATCGAGATATTTTAGCTTAGAAATATAAGAACACGCTTGATACTGAGTAAATACTCACCAGGAGGGTGTTTCAGATCCGGATCACGGATTCGGCTGAAAGTCTGGGAATAGTCCTCTTTTAGTGCCAAAAAATGAAACCGAGAATTATAGACCTTAAGGCTCAAGCGTTTCCAAGCTACAGCCAAGGACATTAGCATTGTAGTTATACCTATATTTATGATTTTTAACATGTCAATGATTTAATCATCAAATTTTCGCAAAATTCCAAGGCACATCTTAGCGAACTTCTTGATCGAGTCATAGTTATTTAGTGCTCTGTAATAGACAGATTTATTCTCCCGCGTAGAAATCGAAAATATTGGCGACATGTCACCGACGCAAATTCCTGTCGCCGATACATTTGCGATAGCTCGGCGATAGGTCGGCGATATGTATTTGCGACATGTCGCAAATTATTTCCATTTTTTTTTGGAAAATGAAATGTTATCGATTGATCATTCTGATTCTTATCGTAAATATATTGTTTGGATAAGAGCACAGAATTGATCATTCGAATTTTTGTCTCTATTTATTCACTAGAAAATTTTGATTCTCTTGATACATTGATTCAGTACATATTTGGCATCACTGCCATTCAAGTTTTGTAAGATTCATAAGGACATTCACATTTGAACAATTTAAAATCGTCATGATCAACGGCTAAGCGTCAACGCATCGAATAAAATCTCGAACTTGTACATTGTGAGAAAATACGCAACGGACCGATGTTGCTTTGATATTGAATATATGCCTCAGGATGAAAAATTTACAGAGATCTTGGAACAATTTACACATAAGCTGCCGTGTCTGATAACTCAGCACCTCGGGCTGGGCGTCGCGTCAGTTCAACGTTTTTCGAGATCATTCGATCACCCAAGCAAATCCTCAAATTGGTGACGAGACAGCCTGAAACTTGAAGGATAAATAAGATTTATCGAAATTTGTCTTCTGTTGACATCTAGCAGAAAGGTAATCCTGAGATGAATGTTTTTCTTGATAGATTTCACTTTAACTCGTGAGTTGGTAAACTTTGATTCATCGCAAGACTGACACGGACCAACAAATACGACTTATTATCGACCAGACAAGGAGTGTGGATGCAGTGCGTGCGATTGGAATGAACTCGAGAGTGCTCTCGACTATTCAGATGAGTATTTTTCGTATTTTGAATTTTAGCTCAGAATCCTAACGGGTGTCGTAATCATCATAACCTCGGCAATCATGCGTCTTGTTTATGGCTAGCGGTAATCTATGATGCTCGAAAATTTCTCCCTCAGCCTCTTGTTTTCGTGGTTCATTACCTCATCAATTATGAAAAAAGGGTCTTTCGATTGATAAAGATGAAATATTGTTCGCAGGAGAAAATACTCGTTTGGCAAGAGCGAGAGAGATTGGCCACTTCTAAAATGTGGATATAAAGGGATCACCACGTGCTCTTCGATTTATATGTTTACCCTCCAAGTTTCGGGCTGTCTCGTCACCAATTTGAGGATTTGCCTGGGTGATCGAATGATCTCGAAAAACGTTGAACTGACGCGACGCCCAGCCCGAGGTGCTGAGTTATCAGACACGGCAGCTTATGTGTAAATTGTTCTAAGATCTCTGTAAATTTTTCATCCTGAGGCATATATTCAATATCAAAGCAACATCGGCCCGTTGCGTATTTTCTCACAATGTACAAGTTCGAGATTTTATTTGATGCGTTGACGCTTAGCCGTTGATCATGACGATTTTAAATTGTTCAAATGTGAATGCCCTTATGAATCTTACAAAACTTGAATGGCAGTGATGCCAAATATGTATTGAATTAATGTATCAAGAGAATCAAAATTTTCTAGTGAATAAATAGAGACAAAAATTCGAATGATCAATTCTGCGCTCTTATCCAAACAACATATTTACGATAAGAATCAGTACGATCGATCGATAACATTTCATTTTCCAAAGAAATGACGAAAATTTGCGACATGTCGCCGAGCTTCAATTCAAATTTGATATGATTCATTTATGAGCACGGAATAATACATTATCAACCATAAGTTTTTTCACATTCCTGAAACAATCGCTTTAACATAAAATTGTGTCCTCCACACGAAGAAAATAGTTCACCCCTGCGGTTTGATTCTCTTTGATTTACCTAAGATAATTGAAAGATGAAGTTATTCCGAGTGAACTAACTCTTGGTAATTGAAAAATAATTTCGTTAAAGTAGTCTTTATGGATGCAAATTTGGAAAATTTTTGAAGGGAGGCGCTAGATCCTTTATCGTTTTACAAAGTTCAAAGATGAATGAAGCCGAGAAAAATACATTTTCATGATGTGAACGCTTGGGGTATTCTACAATCGAAAATCAAGAAATATGACTCTGGCGCAACTCTTTGTACTTTTCATGAAAATTGATCTCTCGCTCTCTTTTCTTTTTCATTCATGCATTTTCAACATCTTTTCGAGGTTATTCTGCGGGACCTACAGTTTAAGGTCAATTCCAAACCACCGAAGCCACCGAAAGGCACTTATAAAAATTCACATTTTGACGGGCCGAGATTCGAACCAAAATGACAATGTTCACTGGAATAAACTGTTATCTCAACATAAAATCGCACATAACACGCTTTCTCACTAATATGTTACACTAATAACAAAGTCTCATTAGCGTCAGATCATCGGCGTGTCCGCACAAACATTGAATCACTTCACATGAGAGTAAACCGGTTATAATACTCAATATTTATGCATGCTCAAACTTTGAGTTTTCAACGGATAATCACGATTTCTGATCAAGTATTACAAATCTTACGTACATCAGCGTGCACGTATGTTGTATCACAATAATTACGACTTTACCATTCAAGAAAAAGTATGCACGTGTGCTCAATAACTTATTTTGCAATGTGATACAGCGATTATCAAATAACCGAGTCTATATCAAGTTCGATAAATTGACCTGGAAATATTGATGGTCAATGCGAGAAGGAACATCTCAACAAATCTTCTATTACAGGTAAAAAAAGTGATGATTACAGATACTGAAGAACCTCAGGGCTCAGAGTCACTTGTCTGATCAAATACGTTTCGTTCTACTTGCTTCTCGCGATTACGAGTTTCTGGTTCTAATATCTTTATCCCATAAAAATAAAGCCCATCACTCAACGAATTTCGCCGATCAACCATGGCTCAATTGTCGGATTAGAATCTTCATATGGTGGGACCCACCGGTGGGACCGACAACTTTTCATTTTTGAATTTTTCCCTATTTAAATTTCCTCAAAAGATATTCCGTTCAGCAAATTTTTTTTGTCATTTAGTCAACCAAGATTATAAATAGTGAGTTAGGATGGAACTTACTCCCATTTATTTGAATCGATCCAAGAGTGAAGATCGATATGACCACGAATCAAAAATTACGAAAAAGTGCCTTTGCAGTGAACGTATTATAAGACGACTAAAACTTGCTCTTGCGACTATTGATGAAAAAATTTTTAATTTTCAGAATATCCAAGCTCAAACTGCAACTCTCTTCAGTCACCACCGTAGCATGAAAAATTTCCATCTCATAGGCTTCTTTAAAAAAAAATTTATAAAAATAAATTTTCAAAAATCGGATAAATTATAGATGAGGAGGCGCTTACCGAACAGCCCGTACATCCAATTGGTAGCCGACGCGACAGTGGCGGAGGCCTCAAAGGGCCCCGAGCCTTTTTCGCACTCTCTCACGGGGGGCTTCGTAACTGAGCTGCACTTTGTCACTTTTAGGATGAAAAATCTTCTTTTTACACCACCGGCCACTGCACTTTACCAATTTATTAAAATTCACCTTTCGATCGGTATCGATTGGCGTAATTCACAGTTGCTCTTCATAACTTACTACGATCACTTTGTCACTTTAGAAATCCAAATATATTCGTGAATTCTTTTTTCATTCGTCCATCACTACAGCGTAAAATTTTCCAGCACTAATATCACTTGTTACTAGAATCGTCATTCCTCAAGTCAGTCAGAATTATTTCTCACAAAAATTGGTATCCAATATATAATTTTTTTAGTCCCTCTATCACACCGGACTGTTTTGAGTTAATTTCACCAGAACCGAGAGGCTTTTAATCTTTAGCAAAGCTTGAACTTGCGAACTTTCACAATCTTATAAAAATCCTGAAAAAAAACCCTCAAAATCGAAATCACAAAAATAGTTATAATAAACAATAGCTCGTTTTTGAAAATGTATTTTATCACTTTTACAGGGTAGTGGGCAACAGGTGTCGGGGAGTGTGCAAACTCGTGTGATATATAACACGGAAAGAGAGTAAAGTGAACCGGTATGCGCGGTATCACGAGAGCGACTGGTTATAGCAGCACGTGGTTGTTCTAACGCTTGCTTCGATATTGGCTACATCGATATACTCACACATACATTCGTATTAGTTTGTGTATTTTGAAGAGGGAGCTGCAGCATCAGGTGGGAGGGGAGCCAGCCACAAAGTTGAGTTGGAGTAGGAGAAGGAAGGAGGAGGATTCTCATCGTTGTAGAACAGAATTGGCCCACCCTCTCGGTGTACAAATAAGCTATATGCAGTCGCTATATGTTGAAGTATTCGAAGGGGGCTGGACACGCACGCGCTTTGATAAGAATTGAGCAATTGCGTTAGAACAATAACGTTGTATTTTATACTTCATGTGAGGTTGATTTACGAGAAATGATAGCAATAATTTGGGATTTTGTTCAATTTGATTGTTCATGGGTTGGTAAATAGGGTGTGGATTGTGAAAAAAATTTCGAGAGCTTTCAAAAGTAATCATCAGGATGCTGGATTCCAAAAATTTCAGATCGAAAGTATTCTCTTTTGGTCAAGTCTAGATTTCTGAGGGGATTTCGATAAAATTTCAGAAATTTTTGCAGTCACATGTGGATAAAAAGACTTTCCAGAAAGGTGCAGAATGACCCCCCGTGATATGGGTTCTGCAAATATTGGAATGAAAGATTCTCCGACGTTATTGTGTGTCCCTCGACCACTCATCTAGAATTTCCTGGAAATCTTGAAAACTGTCGATGCATGTGTAAATAAGAAAACGTATGAAAAAAGTTTTAGCTTGGATATAAAGATTCATATGTGAATACTGTTAGTCCTTTTCCACGTGCACTTGTCGAACTCTGTCTGTGTTTATTCCGTGAGCGATTCACTGAGAGCAGGAGTCGCTTGATCAGGACGTGGATTTACTAATTTTGAGATTCGTCTTTATAACTCAGATGAGACTATATTCAAAGTTTTTTGGGAAACATAGTACATAGCA
Source organism: Eretmocerus hayati (assembly GCA_029851415.1). Taxonomy (NCBI): domain Eukaryota; kingdom Metazoa; phylum Arthropoda; class Insecta; order Hymenoptera; family Aphelinidae; genus Eretmocerus; species Eretmocerus hayati. Next base: position 7,629,888 of record CM056744.1, read on the forward strand.
TGGATTACCCTCCAAAATATAATTATCCTCGTCATTTTAAGTCACTACTGACCAGATGTTTCAGAATTTGATGAAAATCTCTTAAATTTGAGCAAATTTTGACACATCCGTGCGGAATTTTGAGTTTTTTTACGATTCTGTGTCTCAAAATTTTGAAACTCATGCAGGTACTTAAGTCAACTTACTTACAGCGATCGAGTAACCGGTGAACAAATGTGTAGGTGCCGTGATGGTAACCGAATTTCAGAAAATCCAACTGATACACTCCAAAAATGAGTGAAATTACCCAAATTTGAGCAAAATTGGCTATTATTTTGACATTTTTTATCCACCTATGGATTTGAAAAATGCTTATAGCGATGAAACAGGCTACAACTAGATTTGTGGAGGCTCTAACAATCAGATGTCTTGAGAAACACGCTCAAAAATACGCCTGAAAATGAGCAAATGTTTCTCAATTTATCCAATTTCGACATTTCCTATCATTTTGAGACTATTTGCGAGCGTTTGAGATTCCCACTTGCTCACGATGATGACAAAAAAGAAGAACAAAGTTGCTGGTATCTATATAATTACATGGAAATTCGGGTAACATTTCTCAAAAAACGGCACCTTTCTACAAATTCTACCAAGGTTGTTCGCCCTTCTTTGACTTTGAGATTTTTTGCGAGGGCGAGGGACCAAAATTCACAAACAGCGATTGAAAAAAAACAACAAACAAATCCGTGAGAACCGGCTTGTCGACCACATCTTTCAGAAATTGAGGAACACCCTTTAAAAATGGGAAAATTTTTGCAAGTTTGTGAAACATCAGATACTTTCCTATGTTTCTCGAAACGTGTCGTGGGCATGTGTAAATTAAATTTACGCATAGCGAATAAACAAGCGAGAAAATAATTTGTAGAGGACGCTGTTTCGACTAGCCCGCTCAGAATCGGTTTGAATACACCTCATAAATGAGCAAATTTTCCCGAATTTGTCCAAATTTTACCTTTTTTCGATAGTGAAAATCGAGTTTCTAACTTATTCTCTATACGAAAAATCACGAAGTGATTCGACTTTCTAAAACAAGTACAACTTTTTCAAGATTCTTCTATAATACCCCACGAAGGCGACATCCATTCTCGTATATTCCGGTTTCCCTTCACGACCAGAACAAAATGTTACAGCCATAACACTCAAAGTCAAAATCTCTCCAAAGTCTATAGGATTTGTCATCAATCTCGCAGTTTGCATTGGGTAACGTGTATACCAACATCCAGCTCATCAAATCAGTTTCTACGGTGCATCGCGATGATCGTTAAGTCGAGCTTATACCTTTGCACTATATATCTATATAACACATACAGTATCAGCCCTCGTGTTAATTACTGATGCTTCGATGCACCCGTTTGAAGTGACCCTACAACCTTGGCTCTCGGTCTGAACCTCCCCCCTCCCTTTTCTACCATTTTCTACCTCTCGTCACATTAATTAGCAAGATATCCGGAATCGTTGATCGCCTTTTGTTTGATTTGTACCTTCTCTAACGATATCGTTTGTTTATCACAGTCGTCGTCATTGCCTTGTCGTTTTTGCTGATCCAGTGAGTCTCTGACTTTTTTTGTTTTCGAATTTTTCAGTTATTGCACTGCACGATATAAACCGAGAGGATCGATTTTCTCACTGATTTTATTCATTTTTTCTTTTTTTATAGGAAAAGGGATGGTTTTTTTTTGGTGACCATTGAAGTTGAGATTTGGGTATGTTATAGTTATAATAAGTACTCTGGCTACATTTTTACTACGTATGAAGCAGAACTTGGGGTTTGATGGTCTCATAATTTGCAAGGATATCTTTCCAAATTTGTCTTTTCTCTTCAAATTTCTATCCAAAAGAGTTTTCTTGTTGATGCAACCAAAATGCCTTTGGGTATTATTTTCTATGCCAAAAAATAAGAAATTGTTCCTGACAGATGATGGTGATAGTTGTTGTACTTCGAAATTCTTATTGTATTATAAATGGTTCTCCACATATTTTCGAGTACTTACAACGGGTGAAAATAATAGACCGATAAATCCCCCCAAAAGTTGTAGTCTAGCACTTTTTCAGAATATCCCACACTATTCCACGGAGGCGACAAGTTCAATTTGGCACAGGATCGAATTACCACTCTCATAGCGCAAAGAGAGAACCGCAAGAGATATTGTCTCATCAAGTGTCGCGGTGATCTCCTAGTTCATCTTCGGACTTACTCATTTCGCGCGTCTCGTTGATTGGTAAAATGATATACCAAGCAAAAGCTTGATCATTCGATTTTAGAGGGAAGATATGGTTAATTCCGTCGTGTTGGACTTATTTCTACGAAGTCGGAGTTTATCAGAGTGTCACGTTGTTACGGAGTAAAATTGATATTCCGGTAAGGTGGATAAAAAGTGTAATTATTATTCATGCAAATTTATGGCCAATATGTCTGTACATGCTAAAGTTGGTCACATTTTTTCAATCGATCGAGACTGAATTGGATGCCTATTGATGTTTTAGCACGCCTGCGATTGAAAATTTACATTTTATACTTTCGAGATTTTTTTAGAGAAAGTTACAAATGATTAGTACGAGTCGAATTCTTTCGATCAAAAAACTTCAAGATATCTCTAACCACGAGGAACATTTTGTCAGATGTTGAAATCAAGTCCGGCGTTTGTCCTGAATATCTCATCAGGTTTGTTTTGAAACTAGGGTTTCGAATTCAAGGGCAAATGTTACATAACCTCTTGAGATGTATGACTCCTAGATTACAATTTCGAGGGTCTATTGCGGCAAATTGTGTAGTTCTACTGATTGAAAAACGAAAATCATTCAATAAGCGGTTTATAGATACATTGTTGAAATTTTCTCCAGAATTTCTTCTCCTCAAACCAAATTTTGCCTCACTTCCATGAATCTTCGTTGGCAAAGATAACCACCAACATAGCGAGCTCGAAATGAGTGAAATGGAATTGAATTGCGAACGCCAAAATTCATCAATGGTGCAGCTTTCGTCTTCCCATATTCAGCGAAATTACTAAGTGGAATCCAAAAAAAAACACGATTCATCAAATAACGTCCATATCAAGTAAAATTTCAAACACGTGCCATTCACGCGATCTATCTTCAAACGCGCACACGATTTCAAACTCTCTTCGAGAAGTATTATTCAAAGAGCTGACTCGTTGTATTTTATTGTCCGGATTGCAAAGAATCTCGAGTGTAATGTTCGACCGAATCGCACGACGGCTCCGATATCATTGACGCAGTACATACAATTATAAACTGTCTTTTTGCAGATTTGTATTGTATCAGTGTGTATAAATGTATGCAATAGAGATGCACAACACACAAGATATGAAAAGAGACGATTGACTAAGCGACGATACTTGGCTTGACCCCATTGTGAGATTCTGAGCGAAGTATTTACGACAATTGAAATTTTTCTAAATTCCTTCATTTTGCTGAAAAAATTACTCAAATTTGTGAGGATGATTTCGTGATTATTTTCATGATTTCTATTTTTGTCATTTCTTCCTTTTTTTTTTTTCAATCTTTGATCTGTTCGTCAGTTCAATTTTTGAGATCCAAACATTTAGCTTCTAAAATGAGTGAGCTTGTAAGCTCATGATTCGATTGAGAACTTGGAGGAATTATGTATCACCGTTTCCGGAAATTTACACTTGTTGTTTCGATAAAATAGAATTTGGACGTTCTTATTCATCGTGAACATTTCCTAATACTGATCTTAGTAGTAGTACATTCTTCTGTACCACATTCTAAATAAAATCCACAAGTTATGAGTAAACTTTGAATTCTATGACCCAAAAATGAATTCTCAGACTAATAATACGCTTGTTTCCGAGGCAAAAATGTCTATATCGATCTATTTCACGTCAAGTAACAGATGTCACCCTCATAAATCAGCGAAAATTAACATCAGAAATGGGATAAAACTTGGATTTAGACAACTCTAATGCTCCTCATCTATCACATACTTCAAGAACCTTTCAATCCATTTTTCCCCGATTGCATGTGTATTTGTTAGGAAAATCTAGTTCTATTAGAAATTCAAGGTGCCAAACATAAGAATTTCAATTCGTCATCGCCGCTCAGCATATCGATTAAATGCGATTTATGAAAAATATTTTAAAACGTTCATTTTTAGTAAATTTTCAAGCAAATTTTCAAGCAAACCTTATAATTGTGGTCAGGATACCAGCGCCTCCCCTTCATTGGACGGCCTCTTCTTTTTCTATGACCTGAAACGAATGAAAAAGTGCTTACATTATGTACGAATCAATGCAAAAACTTAAAATTTTCAGGATGTACATTAATTATTATGTAATATTACATTAACACGTTCACTGCGAAGGCGATTTTCTGCAGTTTTCGAATGTTTATGATTTCGACCCTCAATCTCTAACTGGTGAAACTTGTTGGTGGTAAATTTTTTTCTGACTCATTAGTTTGGGCCGTAGCAAACTGAACCGCCAAAGAAAATTGCCGACAAAGATATTTTTTGAGCAAAAATGAATTAATTGAAATTGGATTGTGGAAAATCGTGGGCCCCACCGGTGGGGCCCATCGCAGTGCACGTGTTAAAAACCAGGATTACTCAATAGAGAATTAATGTTAGTGGCAAATATCATTTTTGCAAGGGTACATGATACTGCATAATGTGACAATATCAGATCACCTTTATGATACCGATGACTGGTAAGGGATACATGTGTTTGGACTGATTCGTACTCCATATGTTCAAAAAAACTAAAATGATCCATGGTTTTGAAAAAATATCAAAATTTCCGCGGAAGTATAGCAATAACGAATTCTGATGGGATTTTTCAATATACTCGATGCTAATGATCAAGGAAGTACTAAACAACAGGAAATTGGAGTCTGATTTTACATAACATGAGCAGCGTTGAGAATTTTGCAAAATTCTCTTATCAGCATCACTTTTGCATTGCAGAGTACAACAATAACTTTCAGATAACTTTGTATTTCTAGTCATTTGTGTTGATAAGTGTGCAAAATTTTACAATCGGCTGATATTGAAAAGGATCAATAGTTTAATCATAAGAACAAGAAGTTTTTTCTTCTACCAACTAATAACTATGAGAAATCTAAGAACTGGAGAATGGCTTGCTCATACTAATAATTTATTATAATAACTATCTTTGAAAGTAAAGAAATTATTCACTCTGCAACGTGGAGGGGGAACCTCTCAATGATACAATATTCGCTTATTGAGCATTTTGTTTGCCTAATTGGTAAAAACGGCGGGCACCCAAGTTTCACTAATTATTTTTTCTCGCAAGCATCGCGCTTCTGCTATCGAGGCAAATAATTCACGCGACAAATTGATGAGATCGATGTATATAATTGCCTCTAAATTCATCACTACGAATTCCCAATATTTCTGAATGACAAAACTTGGACTCAATCGCAATCTTATTATGAATGTGATGTTCGAACTTTTTTCATAGCAAGCTATACGTTGATGTATCGGTCACTATGTGCTCAATTAATGCGCTGTGTTGACAGTTTCGATCATTCATGTACTCAATCATTTCAAATTATCACTCTCGTATAAAACAGTTACACTCTCTATAATCTAGGTTAGGGAAAAATTCATTTCAGATCTATCGGCATTTTGAACTTGGGATTTATGTGATACAGATTATCCAGAAATTTAATTCATTACAAACTAAATTATTAATTGAGGTTCATGAGAATCGCTGTATTAGAGGTTGGCTAAGATTTTTTGTCATTGTGAAATTTTGATTGCTTGACGTGGCGGACGATCCTGTCGCTGCCACAACATTTCTTATGAAAATTATTTTAGAATCCCAAAGAATCAGGTTGATCGTATTTATGAAGGTCCACAGTAAGAATTATTGTTATTTTATTTTATTCTATTAGAATAATTAAACGCGAAGCCAAAGATTGCCCGTGCGGATCTCCCGATCAGGTTGCCCATTCAGCAGCGGCCAAGAATAACAATCTACTGTATGCGTAGATGGATGAATGGATGACGGGGTTGGGATGGGATGGGGTGAGATGGAATGGGGCGGGACGGGACAGGATGGATGGGAGGATGGGATAGGCGGGTCGGGACGGGACAGGACGAGACGGGGTAAATGAAACTGGATGGAACACGACGGGACGAGATGGATGGATGGATGGGTGGGTGGATCGTATGGGATGAGATAGAATGAGATGGGGGAGTGGGATGAGACGGAACGGGATGGCACGAGGCTGGATAGGATGGGATGGCATGAGGCGGGATGGGGCGGGATGGATGGGATGATATGGGTTGGGACGAGATGGGATGGCACGAGACGGGATGGGACGGGATGGATAGAGGGGATGAGGTGAGTTGGCAGGGGAGGGTCAGGACGGAATGCAACGGAACGGGATGGATGATAGATGGATTGATGGATGGAGTGTGAGCGGGAGCGGGAGTGGGACCTGTTTGCTATTGTTTGGGTTGGAAGAACTAACGATGGATAACTATTTGTATTACATACGATGTATAACTATTTGTAATCATTCTATAAGACTTCCTTGGCACTTTCTAAATTGCGATAGAAACTCCTCTTTTGTATCATTACCCTATCATAATTCAAACTCTCCATGAACATTTCTCAAATTGGAGAGGCATTCTAGGAACCTATAAGTTATCACAAACATCTACAACCCGAACGAGCGATAGCGAGAGAGGCAATAGCCGCTAGTAACGATTAAACGCTAGTCCGAAATGTGTCCGTCTGGATCACATGTATCGGGTTGCCTATGTGGGAGGGGTAGAGTATAATGATGAATAGCAGATAAAGGGGTGGGTTGATGGGTAGTTGGTCGGGTGAATGGTCTGGTCTGGTTCGGTCTAGTTCAGTCTGGTACCGTATGGTACGGTCTAAAATGGTTTGCGACGGGCTGATACGGTTTCACGGTGCTGTTGAACCATCTTTTATCGAAAGGTCTTCGCTCCTCCAAAATTTTTGTAGGGTAGTTTTCAGCATGATTTTTGGATCATTTTCCAACAAGTACCAAAATATTTCGTCGACCCCTTTTTTTCACATTCAATTTTTTCAATTTTTGATCAATTTACTTATCTAAATCACATTCATTGGACGAGTTTCTCAGGGTTCAACGTTGCAAATAAAAGATGAATCATAAATCACATCTAATCCACATGAATTTAACCAAATGCCCTACAGTTACTGTTGAAATTACTCCCAAATGCAGTATTAATGATTAGGTGGCTAACCGAGACGAAATTCTTGTGTTTGACTTTGTGATAACCGAAAACTTGACGTTAGAAGCTTTTCTGTTGTTTCGGTAATGAACTAGATCCATTGTTTGAGCATAACATATCTGCACTCCGTGAAAAATATTTTGACTTGGGAGTGAAAATCATCCCGAAAGTGCATGGTGTGATGTTTCACGTAGCAGAGTTCTGAAAAATAACCAAGAAAGGGCGTGGATTTTTCAGCGAACAAGCAATAGAATCTGTTCATCACGATTTGAGTGCCACTTGGGAGCAATATAAAGTATCGGCCGATCATCCCAACTATGGTGCTCAGCTATTGAACGCTATTTATGCGCAAAATTCTCTCGCCACATGTGAGATATATTCGTATCCACAAAATCACGAATTGTGTGATAAACTATATTCAATTCCTTTCCGTTTTACTTGGGATCCCTTGACTTAATTGCTCTGTTTGAAAAAGATAATCATGACTATGCGTGAATCATAGAAGAATATGAGAAAACCATGATAAATAAAATGAAATGAATAACACTGTGATTTCTTTGCCCTAACAGTATATTATTGACAGGGACTTCCACATATAAAATTGTTATCGTGGAAAACAAGAACCGCAAGTTGTCAAAACTCTTAAAAGGTTTTTATAGTCATAACTCAGCCATGTAGCTCACCATTCACTTGAGCAGTTATTGTAGAATTGCAACGTTGAACCCTGAGAAACTCGTCTGATTTATGCGATTTAGATAAGTGAATTAATCAAAAATAAAAAAAATTGAATTTAAAAAAACGGGTCGACAGAATATTTTGATTCTTGTCGGAGAATGATCCAGAAATCATGCTGAAAAAGATCCCACAAGAACCTCGGAGGAGCAAAGACCTTTCAATAAAAGTCGGTTCGAGAACACCGTGAGTGGAATGGTCTAGGCCAATCTGGAATGGTCTGAGACAGTCTGGAATGGTCTGGGAACTTTTGGTATGGTCTGAAACGGTCTGGTACGATTTGGAACATTCTAGTACAGTCTGGATCGAGCTGGAATGGTGTGATACGATCTAAGACGCCGTGGTATGGTCTAAGACGGTCTGGAATCATGGTCTGGTACGGTCTGGTTTGGGATGACCTGGGTTGGACTGGCTAAAACATGAGGCTGCTACTGAATGGAGCAAAACATATTCGGCAGAAATGCCGATAAATCATTTTTGCAAAAAAATGCACCACTCTAACCTCCTTTTCGCACTTACTGCCAATCTATGTTTCCCCGTGAAATTTCTTGTTCGTGTACCCGCACCCTAATGAGTGGCCATGTGGGTGATGGGTAGGAGCCTGGGAAATCCGGTAGGGGTGTATAGATTGATGTTTGGGCGGGAGAGTGGACAGTTGATGAGTGGGAGGCCATATACAGATTGGTGCGTGGTTATGACGGCTAGCCGTACCAGTTAAACAAAATGTCATATTCCTGAACTTCATGAGGAACCGCTCTTTAATATCATCAATTGATCATTCCCCATCATTCAAAAAATATCATTCTTGAGCCACAAAAAAATTTCATGAGCCTCTTACTTATCAACAACATTTACAAGCCGAGTGGTAGCGAGAGAGGCAATAATGCTAGTAATCATGAAATTTATTCCATTGAGATCCTTTCTACGATCATCTCGACGCGTTCTTTCTTAAATTCTCATGAGAATCGATAGAAACCATCCAGATTTCAAGAATTTGTGTACCAAGTACAAAAGTGGGCTTATTTCATACCCAAACGTCGAACCCATCAGCTCATTCTAAAACTTGTAAAGTGGGATCCGACGATCATCTCGAAACTCCAAAACTAATAACACCATACACGTCAAATAAAAAATCGGAAATGTATGTATGTATGTATGTATGTATCATACAGTACATATGCATATGTACCATAGAGAACTCCCCTCGATCTCAAACTCTAACCGCACCTTCATCTAACCCTACTTATTTGTTCAACGCATCGAGTTAGGGGGTGACTTCCTACAACTTTTTACCCCAGCCATCATTCTATCCACTTTTCATTCAAAAAAGCAAATATATATAGTAGTCAAGACACAACAACGACGACGACGGCAACGTCACAATTGTATACAGAGTTTGATGCTGCAGTCTCGATTACACAATCGAGTTGCGTCCGACAAAATAATGCTTTGCTTGTAGTATAGATATTATACAGGGATGCGTAACGATCTCGATACCTCCAGAGAATCATTACGTAATACAAAATCTGCATATTTACTGTGTATTATTATGTATATGTATTATATTGGCTAATAGGTTAGGTATAATATAATACATCTGTGATGGATCTGCGGTTGATATGCTTCATGAACCATCGTCATACTATTGTATACTGTTACTGACACGTTCTTGTGTTATTATATTCACGATTATTAGCTTCCATTGATTTTGTTAAAGAGAAGCTGATCGGATGTGTATTATGTTATTTCACTTTGAAAATGAGATTCTGTTTGTATTATGATTCGGGGTTGAATTAAATTTTGCGCGGGCTTTGTGATGTAAGCTCATTTAAGCTTTGGACAGTTGGTGATGGCGTTTTGTTGGGACTGCAGAGGGGTTACTTGTGTAACAGTGAGCTTGAATTGTGGAATATTTGGGTCACTAATGTGGCGATGATATATATATATACACACATGTATATATTTTCACTATTCTAACCTCAAAAGCTAGAATATCGGTTCTCAAAATTTGAATCACCCAATATATTATTGTTTGAACTTCTTGGCTCGATTTCTTGGAATTAAGTGGCCAGAGTGAAATTTTTCTTAGCTCATTCTCAAGCTCCTTTCATTCATTTTGAAAAGTGTTGTGGGAATTTATGACCCAAATCTGCAGCTTTGAGCTGTATTGAGTAGAAAAAGTCTGTATTTTCACAATTTTACACAAATCATCACCTGCCTGCATATTTAAAGAAAGTTCATGGATTTTTTAATGAAACTTATGACATATCCTAAAGTGCCACTCAAATCCGCTTTTAGAAATTGTTCTTGGTCGACCCTAAATCAAGGAATGACTGTTATTTTGAAGGATGATTGGTTTTGAAACATGGTTTCATGATCAGAAAATGATGTAAGACTTTATAGCCAGAGTGTTTTAAGGACTGTCCTCAGTTTCTTTCATTGAGTAAAATCAAGTAAATGATAGAAATCAAGGAAATATCGACACAAATATGATTTTTGCAACGTTCCTCAATGATGGTCTATCGACTCATGAGAAATCTTACTTCAGAAAAATAGTCATTTCTCAGACTAGGAACAACGTAGAACGACTTTCATATCCGAATTTTGCAGCTCATGAGTAGTATTTTTAAATGCTGTGGATTCTCGTCAATGCGAACCTTCTCAATGTGCTCTATCAATATTGTTGAATATTTCAATCAGAAATAACTTGTTTCCTGATCTTCTCTCAGACATTATATAAACAGAGTGGAATTCATTGAGTTTTTGTTATTTGTCAAACAAAACACCCTCGAAGATTTGTCTTGATCCAGGAGGAGCTGTATATTTTTGCAAATAATCCGGGTTGACAAGATACAAATGAGATTTTTATTCTTCACTCTGAAACCTCAAAGACCAGAAAATCTAGTTTCGAAATATGTTTGAGCCAGCATGGCCTCATAGCATGGGCTCTTGGAATGGTTCATTAAAATATCCCATATGACCACCCACGGATGTGTCTTCAGGAAAGGTTAGAAAATACTTCATCGCAGCACATCAATTTACATTATCGAGTACAGTGGACAATTGTTTTCATTAATTTCCAACAACTGATGATTATTTTCCTCATAAACAACAGTCCCTGTTGATACAAGAGATGATTTGAATCACGAACAGAGGTTATAGTATCTACATTACGCACCTGCGTCCGCGAGAGGCTGAGGGTAGGGTTTCAGCGTTTACGAATTTACGAATTTACAGATTTACAGATTTACGAATTTACAGATTTAGCAGAGCGCATGCCCAGTGCGTTGCAGTCAGCAAGCTTCATTCACACGATTGGGCCCGCCGGATCGGGCCGCTGATTTGTATACGAATTTAGACCAATTTTGATTTAATTTTTCTTGTGCTCATACATTTTTGATTTTTTGCTCCACTCCAATATTCTAAACTAGGAAACATTGGATCAAATTGATTTGTGTGAATTCGTTTACAAATCAGCGGCCCGATCCGACGGGCCCAATGGTGTGAATGAAGCTTGTTGGTTGCAACGCACTGGGCATGCGCCTCGCTGAATCTGTAAATTCGTAAATTCGTAAATCCGTAAATTCGTGAACTCGTAAACGCTGAAACCCGACCAGTCTGAGCTTATCACTGCGATTTCCGTAAAAATCGACATTTTGAATGAATTGAAGTTGAATAACTCGGAGAGTTTCCCGAATATTTTCACAAACCTTGTTGCATATGTTCGAGTATGGAATAAAGTATGGAAAATCGTCGGGATTAGCCAGGATTAGGTCGCATAGTGGTAAAAAAAAAAAAAAAACAGGCAGAAGAACACATTCACGCACGTATACGGTATGCGTATTCTTTTTTCCAGTACACTTTTATCGAAATTCTGTGGTTTCCGACACTATGTCAGGGCAAAATCCAGCACCACCGTACATTGCCGCACATAGGTTAGGAAACGTCGGAGTATGCATTGTAGCAGATCGAGGATAGTGTAGCCCGAGGTCTGATGCGCATATACTCAGTCGTTTCCTTCCCTGAACGGCATTGCGCGAATTCCTACCTCACGGCACCGGCTTGCAACCGGGGTTGAGCCGAAAGGCAGGGACCCGGTATTGGCTATGGTCACGAATGTGCTGTATAAAAAAAAGTAGACTGTAGCGCCGCTGGTGTTAGAAAATAACCCCAAACTGTGGTGGTCTAGGCGAGTTGCGTGGTCGCAGCGGGGGGAGAGCGGAGAGGCCTAAATCACACGGATATCGAAATGTTGCCGGTCTGCGTGAGGACCACCACGGCGTAACGCGCGAGCTAGCCGCTAGATGTCTCGCGCAAGCAATTTGACTAAAAGACAATATTCCTCACGGCATCGGCTCGGAAACCATAGATTTTTTTATGCAAGTGTACTGGAAAATATCATATTGTACAGGAGAAAAAAACGAAGATGGAAAAATATTCAACTTATCAAGCTGATATTTCCCGTTTCACCAATTTACAATACGAATGTCAGAAATACGTCTTTCGACTTGTCCAGAGCTTGAGTCCAGAGTTTACGGTAGTGAGTTGGTCAACTCAATTTGCAAAAATCAAGTGGATCTGTGACCCTAAGACTCCACGAACGAAATAATAGAATAGTATTTGGAGAAAATGTCTCTGAAGACAAGAATGATGATTACGTAATCAAAACAGATTAAGCTGGGATTGATTTTTACTTGGCATGAATAGTCGACTACGCTCTATCAAGATTTGAATCTCAAACATTTTTTCACCTACTTTACTACGACTCTCATCGTCTTTAGTCATGCATACGATCCTGATACATTTTGAATTTTGTGAATTCATTGACTTCACACAATTTGATAAGGAAACTTGGGTTTAGCCATTCTATTTCTGGGATTCAATCTCGTCAATTTCTGATTTTTTTTTGAAAGCATGGAGTGGCAAGGGCTCGGGAGAAAAGTAGAAAATTTTTCAAAAAATTCCTCGAAGTTCCACGTCATGTAACAATTCCACAATTTTAAAGAATTGCTGGACTCTTCAAAGATTTTTGCATGGTCATGCGTGATTTTTATTCAATTTTTTGTATAAAAGTCCCAGCCCTGTGGCAATCAAAACTGAGAGCCTGATTACTCTCAGATTTTCTGCTCATCAATATCAAATTACCATCTTTTCCAAACAGTCTTCATGAACTTATGGATGTCTGTCACTATTCTTGAGCATTAATCGCAATCTCAAAAATGTTCGTAAAGGTGCCGCACAGTGGGAGAGACTAAAATTTTTCAGCTCAAAAGTAACACGCTGAAGCCATTTGACTTCTGAGCCAGAGAATTTTGGTCTTCGTGTCGGTACCATCTCTACTATAGTGAATCTTTATCTTAATTGAATTTTCCACGCTCAAGTTTACAAACATCATGTTCAATAATTCATGATGTTCATGAGATTATTGAATCCTCATTAGCCGCATTACCAAAAAATTTAATTTCTCAATGATCACTCATTTCGTATCAAAGTTCTCGCCACAAAGTGCATCGTGAATGAGGATGAAAACGCTCGTTGCTATATAATTTATCTAGACCTTCAGTATCAGTATTATGTGCATCATCTACGCAAGTTGTCGGCGACGATTAGCTCACAGTTATGTCATGGCTCAATCTGTGTACGCGCGATTTTTCAATTCAACTTATCGCACACAGAGTTTCTGCTACTGCTTCTTCTTTTTCTTTTGCTTCTGCTGCTGCACGAGTAGCTCACGTGATTATTTGTGCAGCAAAAGTGCATCGTCGTCGTACTTATAAACGATGATGGAAAACAACCTCCGAGACTCCGAGATGAGCGCCAATTGATGCCACAGTGCGCCGGTCGGTCGCTTCGTTTGACCCGCAGAGATATGCATCGCTATTATTAAAATTGTGGTTATTTTTGTCAAAATTGTTTTCTCATCTTCCGTTTTCATTTTTATGAGATCTCACTCTTTTAAGATTTCGATAAGCGTGAGAATGAAAAGAGAGTGAGGCTAATTGAAAATATTGGTTGTTGATGCCAAGGTTCATCTGTGGGATCAACACCCAATCTTTTTTTTTTGATTAATTAATTCAAAACATGAGAAGTTTTGAAGTCAAATCAAATTGTGTGGATTAAAATTAGTCGTCGAAAGCAGTTCTGACAGGGATCAATGTGGGAGCCCGCCATTGAATAATTCGAGAATTTTTTATCAGAAATGAAACCATTAACCGTTCAACTCACTCATCGAAAAATAATGCGCAGATTGCAGGGGGTCTCTTGGACCCCACGCAGAAAGATTAGATCATCATTTAATATCCTCAAAGAGCAGTAAACAGTTTTTATCTGATTTTTTGGAGATTATTGTTCTGGAAATTAATGCATGGGACTAAAAAAGAATGACTCAGGAATCACATGGGGTCCTGAGGACCCCAACTAGCTTTTTCTTGGGACTCAAAAGGAGAGAAGCAGGTTTGCGAAACATGGATCTTGATGGAACTTTGAAAATGATCTTGTTTCGGTGAGAAATGAAGGTATCCCTCAAAAGTTGAATCTAATAAGCCTTTCATTCCGAAATTCAGCTATGGAGATTAGCATTGCATTACACTATATGCCCATGTCAGAAAGTCGTAAATATATATAGATATAGTGACAATGGTAAACTCTATAGTTGATTCTTGTGAAAGGAGGCCAACTGGATCAAATCCTTGGAGATAACTTCATCCTTCACCAAAACAAGATGATTCCTAGAGTTTTACCGAAATCCGTATTCCGCAGATTTGGTGCTGCCTGTGTCAGCCAATTTTTTCCACTGACCAAAATAACATTGACCCAACTCATCGTGACAAAAATAAAATTGTGCATATTTTCCATGGAACGACAACTGCCACTGTAAATGTCCTGTAATAAGTATTTCAAAGCTCATCACTTGAGATTGAATAATTAATGTGGTCTCCTTGGCCCCTCATGGAATAAATGGTGAATTCCCACAGAGCAACGCGCATAGTTAAGGACTGACCAAAGTATAGTGTTATCTCAAAACTCCCTCTGTCATTAGATATCTGAGTGATCAAGAATTGGAATCCGACGATATAGGTAATTAGAGTCGAATGTATCATTTGGTTCCCGAGTTCGAGAAAATATTTGATTCTTTACCCACTATTCAGTTAGACAGGTGAGTGCGAGGGAGGCGTTCATTTCATCGTTTCACATCTTGACTGTATAAGTATTTAGATATTGTACAAAAAACAGAGAAAAACGAAAGATTAAACATCATAATCGCACCCTGATTTTGAGATCAGATAAAATTGAGAAAGTTGATTTTCAAGATCCTCGGATATGAGGAAATGAACAACAGTTACAAATGTTTGGGATCCCCTACTTTGAATCTGCGATTTTAATGACCTTTACAGTATTTTGCTTATAATCTGGGTTGAAATATAAATGGTTCTGTATTCTTTTTTTTTCGTAATCGGCAATTTAATTTGATGATTACTTCCTGTAAGAACCGGGTAGTGAGTCGATAACGACAAACTTATCATTCCCAATAATGATTATGGATATTGAGAAACAAGTTATAATTGCACCTGTCACAAATAGTCACGATGATAAGAAATTATTGCTACACCATGATCTACGATCAATAACACGAGCAATTCAGAATTATGAATTAAATACACTTTTCTCTAAAAATTTGTGAAGCACGTCATTTTGTTGTATTTCTCCTTCTTATTTTGACTGATCGTTTTTAGCTTTCAAGGATCTTTTGATATTAATGTAGAATCTGTTCTGTAGATTCAAAACTCGCGCCCCTTTAGGGAGCACTTCATTTATATCATGACAGCATATTCAGGTAGGCTACATATAAAGCAAAATATTTGGCGTGAACGCCGGTAAGCCATGAGTGCGACAAGGAGGTTAAAGTGGCACGAACAGTCGCATCCTTTTTGCACTCATGGCTAGAATGGGTACAACAGTCAACATGGGGTTCCCGCCAATTCTTTTGCTTCATGTGGCCGCCACGGTGGCAGCGCCACCCATCACAAGCAAATCCAGAAGTAGATGGAAAGAAAGAGAAGAGAAAGATGCCACCTGCATCTTCCGGGCCCTATACCTCTCCAACCATCTCCAACGCCATTACTCTCCACCACTCTCCACTACTCTGCTTCCTTCCACTAGCCAGTAGCCATCAGACGTGACGCGACGCCATATTGGATCCGAACTGCACCGAGCGACCTTCGAGTGTGCAGCTTCACCTCGGCATTTTTGCTACAGTGTAATTAGCCAAAGTAAAAACAGACAGTGGTGGAATTTTGCGAGAATTTTGTGCTCACCTCTGTGACGCAAAACTTCAACAATTAAACGTCGCCCGCTAAGGGAGTTAGGCTAATCTTAGAAACTAGTTGTTACTCTCCGGGTGCGATCGCATCTAGTGCTGCAGTATTTTTGTTGTTTTGTGAGTTTTATGTGGCCACAGTGTATTCGCTCTAAGTGCAGTTTTTGTCAATCTTGCTGAATAGTCAGGCGTGTTTAGGCATGATACTCAACTGGAGCATCTTTGTCTAGCAGTGTAATTGTCTGTTATTTCGACCTCTCGTGTGTGCTCCGCATAAAGTGAGCTCTCTTCGTGCGCGTGGAAGAGACACATATGCTAAGGGTGCATGATCACCAGCTTTTTTCAAGCAAATTTCTGATCAAAACTACAAGCACCATTCTACAATTCTACAGCAGTGCACGGCAGTGCACAGAGTTTGGCAGTACTACATCGTCGTCACTATAGCAGTTTACCCTGACACTAGACCAGGTGAACTTGGTCTGGAGCAGCGATTCTAGCTAAATACCAATTTCACCAATAAAGTTAACACCAGTATCAGCTTTGATTAAGGTTATAGTGGTGCTATCATCAGAATCACACCAATGAGCACCAGTCAACTATAGTACACTGCATCAGCATCGGGATGACCTCGGGGATATCCGTAGCACCGGGTTTCTTAGAAGCAAAGTATTCTGCTACTCAGCAGTGATAGGACATCTGGTACTCCAGGACCACAACTCAACGTCGGCTACAGGGGTTTGCTGTACTCCGCCTTCTCTGTGCTCCAGTGCACCACGGATCTAGAGCTCAAAAAATTGATCCTCCAAATCCTACAGAAGAGCCACAATTTCGGAGCATTGAACTAAGCTTTAATGCTGATGTAGTGTTAATAGTGCCGGTCGGAGCTTCCTGCCGTACGTAAGCAAGTCTGGGAAGTGGCTGCGCCAGGCTCATCTTCAGGGTGGTGGGATTCTCCTTTGCAGACGATCTTGACCTACCGTGTGGCTGTCGAACACTTTCAAGAAGATTTGCCAAGTTCTTTGTTTGGGTTCCGCTAGCAGCCCGGATCTCAACTAATCGAATATAAAGTAAGATTTGTTTGTATTTTTGGATATCAATTTTTCCAATTTAGAATTTTGAATCTTTTCTTTGTCTTTTTTTCTGAGTTTTATTCGTGGAACTGAAAAATTTGTGCATTTTCGAGACTTGACTTTCTTTGAATCTTATTTGTACAGCTTAGTAACTTTCGATTACTTTCTGCACTCGTCGTTTTCGAGAATTTCATAAGCGTAACTTGGACGGATTTTGATCACTCGAGATAAGCCGATTTCCCCATTCCTTTCATGGGAATTAGAATTCCGACAATATTGGGGCATATAATAATCTAGCTCGACTGGAAGGTTGAAACTTGTTTACAACCTGGTAAACAGCCTTGTAGAAGACCTCGTGAAGAGTCTTGTGAACCACCTTGTAAACTACTCTCTAAAACTGTTGGAGTGAAATTTTGACTCAAAGCTTGGAGTGATTCTCAGAATGACTCATATGGAGTGAGAATTTGACTCATAGGGAGTGAAAACACAGAAATATTACATTCGCTCCAAGCTTGAGTCAATTTTCACTCCAAGATGAGTGAAAATTGACTCCTCACATTGAGTGAAATAGATTTTTATGGGTTAGGGTATAAACCCAGAATGATTTGCGGGACTTTGATCAAGAAACAAGGTAATCTACCCAACTTGCCCCCATTAAGCCATTTTCTTAAGAGGATGTCGGAGCTCTATCAATATTGTACAGTTACCGACATGGTCGAGTTTTCGGATTTCTCGATGAATTTTTGAGATATCAACAATCTAACAAGTAACGCCGTTTCTATGAGCCATACAGAATCGGCGTTACTTAGTAGAATCCCGATATCTCGAAAATTCATCGAGAAATTCGAAAACTCGACAATGTCGGTATCCGACGTCCTCTTAATAACTTTGGCCCGTCTCCATATTTTCCAACGTACCTTAGCTCATTTCAAAGCTTGTCTCATGGCCTTCAAAATGATCTAAAGTATGCCCAATTTGAACCAACTAGAGCCAAACCGTGTTGATTCTCCCAAAAGGTGATTTTTGAGAGTTTACAAAAGTGTGTACCCAACTTGCCCCCATCATTCAAAACAATGTAAATCGGCGATGAAGTGAATAGAATCGCTTTGATCCGTTTCGATCACCGTGCAGCGACATTTGTAGCTTTGAGCTGGCCCAAGACATCGTTTTCGACCTACTTTGACGTGATAAACACGTTCTGAGTGGTAAAAAAAGCCATACTGCACGCCTTTCCGAGATAACCATATGGGGGCATGTTGGGTACACTCCGATGTCGGCCTTCTTGATTCTCAAACCATCTTCGTGTTATGTACATAAAATCGCTCCAAATCAGAGTTCTGCAACCCTGAAGAGCGGATTTTGAAGGTCTTGAAACAAGGAATCGAATGCGCTAAGGTACGTCAAGATTGGTCGAATAAAAATAAATTGGCACCGGTTTTAGTGAACGCGATTTCCTCGGTCATTTCTTAGCTGTGCAAACACGAAAAATGGAAATCTCACTTTATATTTTCTGGAGAACGCAGAAATGATCCGGGGTCGTTGAAAACTACGTATTTTCTCATATTTTAACATAACAAACGTAAAAAAAAATTGCGGGAAGGTCAACGAACGCCCATTCCTGAGATCAGCATATGGGGGCAAGTTGGGTGCACTTACCTTATGAAAGCTTTTGAAGTGTTGAATCATGCTGCTGTGTTCCGAGCTTCCTTTCGAAACACCACTTGGGTATATTTAAAAACTCGTATCGACCGTTCACAACCGTCCATAGGCTTTCTCAACTATAAAATGTCAGAGTCACATTTGGTCAAATGCTCAAGACTCTTGCCTGACAATCAAGAGGGCGCGCGTTCAAATCTCCATCGATTCGAACACAACTCCCAAAATTCTCATTGAGTTCATTTTTCATACAATATTAATAATTAGAATTACCAGGAAATCAATTGAAATATGCGTGCACGTCGTGAATTAATTTTATTATTGCAATATCTAGAATGTTAAAAGTTTGGTTTTGAATCATTTGACGACTCAATCCTAAGAGTGATAATTGACTCACGTTGGAGTAAAATTTGACTCCAGGTTGGAGTGATGAATTACTCCAGTTCAGTACGCACGAAACTGACTCATAGCTTTGAGTCCAATTTCACTCCAAGGGAATGAAATTTCACTCCAACGGTTTTCAGAGAGTACCTAGTAGACTACCTCGTAAATAGGGTTGTCTCAGAGGTTTTTCACGAGGTCTTTTACAAGGTTGTTCACCAGGTTGTAAAAAAGGTTCTCAAAAAGGTTCAATCTTCCAGTGGGGAGGATTTGCTTTATCTAGATATGGTCCGTGGAACTTATTGGCTACTTTGCAAGTCTTCGGACATGTTTTTGATGATTTTTGGACTTGGGAAAGTATTCAGCCTTTTTGGGATTTAGCCGGTTCCCGATTTTTATTCACCGAGCCTTGAATGATCTTGACCATCTCGACTCAGAAAAATTTTAAGTGATATTTGGTTTGGAGAATTCTTGCTTCATACTCGGATTTGAGTTTTATTCACGGCATTTGGGAAATTCTCACTTATTTTCGGAATCAAAGATACCTCATCATTTTTCGACTTGGCCATTTTCCAAGCTCCAAATGTGACACTTGAGAGAGTTTTCATCTTTCAGGCATGATAATGTTTTGGGTTCCGTCCTTTTTTTTTTTTGTTTTTTTTTTTTTTTTTAAGAGATTTCCAGTCGTTCTAAGACTTGCCGAGGTTTTAACTGACTCTGCCAACTCCGAAAATTTTTCAATTTCCATCTTTCATAGACTCAACCATTTTCCGAGTTTTAAGCGTAGAGTTCAGAGTGGCTCTGACCATTCTTGGAATGGGACAATTTCAAACTAATTTTGGACTTCGGAATATTTCTTATTGATCTATGTATAAAGATTTCATCTCTATCCGGGCTTCATCGTACAAATTCACTAACTGGTGAGTTATTTTTACGCATTATACACAACTGTGGTGAAATATAACTGTGAATTGTCTTCCCTCCTCCTTTTCATTTCCCCTTCAGAAAATGCTGGAATGTTCCAATAATTTATAAGAACTTGAAAAAATTCCTTCAACATTTTCTTTCAGTGGCTGGGAAAAAGAAAGGAAAGAAGCAGCGAGATAATATGAAACGTCGGCGAGCTCGCCTGCAAGCCTGGCTTTCTTCACGAGTGACACAGCCAGTGAACTTAACGTATCGTTTTCTTGGACTCAACTCGGACAAAGAGATCCTTGAGATTCTTCAGAATCAATTGTCAGTGAATCTGCTAGATACTCCGGACGGACCTGCAACCTTTAATGATAATGGGTACTTTTTTAATACAGAAGTCATCCAATCACCAGTTCCGGATCTCGATATTGAAGACCGCTTGGAATATCTAAACTACTTTCTCAAACGTCGACACTTACGTCAACTATCAGCAAATGATATTCAAAATTGTAACGATCGCGAGGTCTTAGAAAAAGTTAATCGATCTCTTTTACAAAATCCTTCAGATCGGATTAGGTTTTCTGAAGAAGGAAACCTTATTTGTTTTGGTCCAGCACCGACCAGATTTGAAACTCATTCCTCAAGGCCCATTGTATTTGGCTATCACCGACTTCCGGTTTCTCAAGCCTCTGCTAACCTGTTTGGACGCCAAGCCACTGTTCATTTGGTCAGACCTCAAACCGCAACATCCGCATCTCATCTCTAAAGAAAACCCGCATGGGCCCTTTTTCCAGCTTGGTCGGGCGGATCCTTGAATTATGTCCTGAGGCTGATCGATAGCTGTCAAATCTCATATTCAAAATTCATAAACAGTTTGTATCCCGATGTACCAAATAAAGAATAATAATATTGGTTTCTGTCATTTTGATCTTTGGATCCTCAATTTCTATCCATGGTTTTTGACCTCGTTTTGTCTCTCTTCATTTTTTTGATTAATCGTGAATGCCTGGTTATTAAACGCTTTTATTGCACTTCACCGAGTTGCTAGTTCGGCAGCTGCCCGACTAGTGAATTTTTTAAAATAGGGACACTATACAATTTCGTCATTTCTGTCCAATCATGATGCACAATTTTTTGTTAGCTCCTCCCACAAGATATACGTCGTTTGCTCGTACGCGTTAGGGCCAAACAATATTGCTGAAACGAGTGTGTAAAGTAAACGTAAGTGTGTGGTTTAATACTTTGTGCTTGTGTCCCGGTGTATTTTTTTTCTCAGCGTATAAGTTGCCTAATATTCTATCTTTGTCGTAGATGACATGGTTGGCAGTGTGTGATCGTAAACATTTCCAAGAATAGTAACGTGAGAGGGAGAGGGATGGCATAATTTTGGTGCCTCTCTCACACATTGAGAAGGTGCTAGCGCCATCTGCTTTGGGAAGATCGTATTTTGTCGATAGGAAGTATGTTTACGCGGATACGCGGTATGCGTTAAGAAATAAATACGTCAAACGTCAATGATCGAAGAGCGCGAGTATTTGAATCCTATGCAGACACGCGAGCGCGGCCGTGTACTTCATTGCCCATATGAGAACATGGAGCACGCATGCATCAACCCAATTTTTGTTTTTTTTTTGGTGGTTCATGACCCGAGAAACAAAGTTGCAAATCGGTTTTTTCTTACAAGTTCGGAGAGTACTTGCTTTCAATCATTCAAAATCAGTACGTCCGACGACTGAATCGGAGTGCACGGACAGTAAGTATCGCGCGGAAATCTGAATTTCAGAATAATTCGAACTATTTGAATGTCTGGCGCATATACGAGCAAACGCTTTTTGTCCAACTTTCTGTATTCAGGCCAGTTTTGATTTGTTGCCTCGGATCGAGTAAAATCACGTATTTCTGATCACTCGTAGCTCGTAATAATTAGGCCTGGGGGGTTGATTTTGACAAAAAAATGATTAAATAAACGAACAACCAACTATGCAAGATATAACTGAGCACATCAAATAGTTAACTATGTTTCTAAAGTATGATGACAGTTAACTATATGATACATTTTAATGGTGAAAATGAAAAATGGTTGACACAACTTTTGATTTCGGTGTTCGATTGCTAAAAATAGCTTCTACACCTTGTCACGAGAAGTGAAAGCGTGGGGCGCAAAAATATCCAAACAAACCATTACGAGACCAAGTGTTTCATTTCATTAGTTCGTTGAAACCTTCACATATAGCTCACTATTTTCGAGGTATACACATGAGGTATCATATTTGTCGAGAAAATGAAGATGCTTGATAACTTGTGTGCCTGGACCAGAATATATTACCAAGTTTCTCAACAACCTTATTACAACAATTATATAATCTCAACTGCTTGGGATAAAGATGCCCCACGCCTTTAGTTTTTGTGATAAGAAGTGGAAGTCAATTTTTAGCAAGCGAACACCGAAATCGCAAGTTGTGTCAACCATTTTTCATTTTCACCATTGAAATATATCATACTTATAGTTAAGTGCCATCATACTTTCGAACATAGTTAACCATTCGATGTGCCAAGTTATATCTTGCATAGTCAGGTTTTGTTCGTTGTCAAGTGAATAAAAGCGTTTTTTAAAAGTTTTCTTTTACCAATTTTATTATTTCTTGAGTTTCACCCGTGACACTTGGGAATTCTCATCATTTTCGAGCCAGGTTATTTTTTTTCAAAATCTGTACGTAGACTTGTCATTTCTGGATGTCATACGTAAAATTTGACAAAAGTTGGTCCCTTTGATTTTACTCAGAAAATCGTATGATCCTAATTTTACACTTTTCGTCTGATCCTTAACCCAAAAATCTTGACATAAATCTTGAACTGGGTCATTTTTCGGGTTTCTCTCTTGGTCCTTTTGAAAATGTCTGATCAATCTGCTGCGGTGGCAGCGAGGTTAGAGCTCTGGCCTTCTAATCAAAAGGTCGTGGGTTCGATTCCCGGTGTTGGCACCACATAGAATTTTTCAAGTGCCTTTACCGTGGTTTCAGTGGTTCGTATTACGCCATGCACACTTCGCTTCAACAATGAAGAAGAAGTGTCGGTGATGGATTTCTCGTCCTCTATAGATAATCCAGCCTGCTCAAAAAAAAGCTATAAGCACCTGTGGAGTACCTGGTGCGCATTAAGGTGCACCCACAAATATGCATATGCAGTGAGCTCATCGAATTTTAGTTAAAATCAGACGGATTTCGTCGAATCTGATTCGGATCAGCCGGTAACGGAGCAAAGACCCGAACCGATTCAAATTACTAATTCTCTGATGTGAGTCCTTAAATTTTTGCTCAAGCTCGATGAGCTGCACATGTGCACGTGTGCCGTGCATATGTACAGTGTGCACTGCATACGCATGCATATGCATCATTTGTAGACGCACCCTTACACACCAGGTGATTGTTGATGTAAAAAATCAACCTGGTATTGAAATCAAATCAAATCAAATCAAATCTTGGATCTGGTAAATCTCCAACTGATTTTGAACTTGAAAGTGTGAATGAATCCTTAGAACCCTGTGGCAATTGGAGTATCTATTTTTAGAGTACAAAATTTACCAGATAATATGCACCAACGACCTGAATATAATGGGCGGTTCTTGAAAAAAGTATAGGTATGTCAATGACCACATGCCAGCTCTGCGAATTTGGTTGTGGCGCAGATGTTACGCTCGACAAACTGTCTATACTAAGGTCAGTGTACCCAACTTGCCCCCATTAAGCCATTTTCTTGATAATTCTGGCTGATCTCAATATTTTCCAACGTACTTTAACTCATTTTGAAGCTTGTCTCAAGACCTTTAAAATGAGCTAAAATACGTCCAATTTGGATGGAGTGGAGCCGAACTGTTTGAATTCTCCCGGAAGGTGATTTTTTAGAGTTTACAAAAGTGTGTACCCAACTTGCCCCCATCATTTAAAACAATGTAAATCGGCGATGAAGTGAATAAAATCGCTTTGATCCGTTTTGATCACCGTGCAGCGACATTTGTAGCTTTTAGCTGGACTAAGACATCGTTTCCGACCCATTTTGACGTGATAAACACGATCAGAGTGGTAAAAAAAGCCATACTGCACGCCTTTCTGAGATAACCATACGGGGGCATGTTGGGTACACTCCGATGTCGGCCTTCTTGATTCTCAAACCATCTTCGTGTTTTGTACATAAAATCGCATAAATCAGAGTTCTGCAACCCTGAAGAGCGGATTTTGAAGGTCTTGAGACAAGGAATCGAATGCGCTAAGGTACGTCAAAATTGGTTGAATTCAAAAAATTTGGCACCGATTTTACTGAACGCGATTCCCTCGGTGCTTTCTTAGCTAAGCAATCACGAAAAATAGAAAAATCACTCTAGATTTTCTGGAGAACGCAGGAATGATCCGGGGTCGTTAAAAACGACGTGTTTTCTCATATTTTAACATAACAAACGTAAAAAAAATCGCGGGAAGGTCAACGAGCGCTCATTCCTGAGATCGGCATATGGGGGCAAGTTGGGTACAGAGGCAAGTTGGGTACACTTACCTTATTTACCGTACTCGAGTGAAACATCGTTAATCACTTCAAACTTATTTGAAAGTGTTCAAAGGACAACCCCTCACGCTTATGATGGGGTACCATATTTGCGAATCCTTACGGACTTGCTGTATAGATCACTAATTTCATGCTTAAGTTGCGTCTTTCTAAAACCTTCAAAAGTTAGAATACAATCCTGAAAATTCTCATGAAGAATTATATACTCTCGAATGGAACCGAGATATCACGAAGTGAAAATTTCATTTACAATCGTCAAAAAATTGAAGAATATCGATACTTATGCTCATTATGCTCAAAAATTTGAAATCACAGAGATATTACCAAAAACATGAAACTCAGAAAAAATTCTATGCACGAGACTGAGATTATCTACGATTGAAAAATGGGACGAAGCTTACGCGAAAATGCACGAGTGAATACAAGAGACAATTTTAACGAGCGATAAGTATCTCGGACAACGTGGAGACTGACTGACGGATTGTGAGGTGTATAATGACTTGTTACCGAACATCTGACACGATATTTATCGATATTTCATTCATTCAAACAGACGTTCAGTGGTTGGATAACATTGAGATACAAAATATTGGTACAAAAATTAGAGCAACAAAGTGAAAGCTGATTAATACTGTTTCGGTGCTAGATTTGAAGGGGATGAGTCTTGTTCCTAGAATTGGGAGTAGACCTATCTTAAAACGCCGTCATCTTGGCTCCGTATATTTCTCATGAAAATGTTTTGAGATTCGGCCATATTGGATTTTTCTGCCATTCAAAATATCAATCAAGTTTACTCCCAATTGACATTCGGATATTTTGGGGAGAGATGCAGTTTAATGATATTAATCTGATTTTACTGTTAGCAAAGGAGATACTTAAGACGAATGACATGAAGCTTGGAGCTTCAGTGATATATATTTTTGGGGTTTTGAATTGAGTTAGAGTCAAGATAAAAGTGGAGTTGCCGACCGCCCTTTTTTGTCAAAAATTGATGTCAAATGAGCATTCCCCCTAACCCATGTAGAACATAAGATTCCATGAACATATATGATCATGGAATCCATGGATTTCATGCTCATATATGATCATAAATCAAATCGGTTTCAAAATTTGTCATTCTCATTACGGAAAGATGTGATATACTAATTTACAACATCAATACTTTACAGTGATGATCGAATATTACTCAGAAAATTTTTTCCCGAAGTCAATCTCAGGTTTTGAATATTTGAAGTACTGAAGAGAAAAAATTCACATCAAATATCATTTTTTGTCGAAAATGTCAGTTTTCGGGAACTTTAGATCGACTCCTCGAAAGATTTTTTTCAGTAGTATATGATCAGTATCGTGACGTATTGATATTAGAATAGGTTTGAATCAATATATCACAACTTTCTGGAATAAAAATAGGATGTTTAAAGCGGTTTTACGTATGATCATACATGACCATGGAATCCTCGGATTCCATGGTCACATATGTTCATGGAATCGTATGTTTTATATGGGAAGTTTCCATGATTTGCAAAAAAGATAAGATCATTCAATTTTCTAGATACCCGAATAACTTTTATGTGGGCCCAAGAGCGGTGAAGTGCTCATATTTCGTATTATAGAGTGGAATTGAAAAGCTGAGAAAATGAGACACGAGCCGTTACGTGAGTATGTCATTGTGGAATTATTAATAGTAAAAGCAGATCCAAAAAGTGACCACAAATTTTGAAAATTCACAACTCCGAAGTCTTTCTCCAATTTCTATACCCTTACGGTGAATTCTACTGCCTCAAAACATATTTTTTTTAGAATTCGGCGTTATTTGCACCGATAACCGATACTGGTCATATAACTCCAGAACGTAGAGACACTAAAATTGCGTCGGGGACTATAATCTTGATCCTGATCGCACGCGCGCTTTTTAGCTGCATGCATATCTACATATTATGTGCATAAATGTATCGATGGAATGGAAAATTGTCATTCGACGCCACACAGAATAGATTGACGAAAGATAAGTTACCAAGGCGAGCGATTACATGCATTTGGGTCCGAGAGCATGTAAAAATATGGGTTGAAAGCAAGCTTGTCTCCTTCTTGTACGGCTTTTTTCTTACACTGTCTCGATTTTGCTTTGGCTCGAACTCTTCTGAACTCTGGTTTTGAAGAATATTTTTAGTGTTGTATGTCTTTTTATGGTCTGTGTCAAATGAATTGCAATCCGTTGAAAATTCTACTTGGGCCAAAATCATTGATGTGATTCATGAAACAATATTACTCACTGGTATTCTGATGAGAAAATCGAGGTATTTCAATTCAAAAATATACTTCTAGACTCACAAGGGGGACCCACGACGCGCGGCACACCAAATCTTGCCAGACTTTTTTTACAGCCCCGTACCACCTAGAATATGAAGAATCCAGAGTAACTTCGTCAAATGGGCCCTCTGTCCAAAGTTACAGCCTATGACATTAGCATTGCCCATATACGCACATGTTAAAAAGTGATATATATGAGTCATTCTGGAGCAAGCTGGACAAAACCGTCACCAGGGGGGTCTGGGAAAAATCCGCAAAATTTTTTTTCCATTAGTACTATGTTAAAATAGTACGAAGAAAATTTTTTCAGATTTTTTCGGCCCCCCCCCCCCTGTGGGCCCCAGGGCCCATGAAAGGGCCATTTTAGGCCCTTTTTTAGCCTATTCTAGAAAAATCATAGTCCCAACGCAATTCAATATTTTTCAACGTACTTGGGCGCATTTTCCTCGTCAAGACTAGTACTTTTGAAAAAAAAATTGTCCAAGGCCACTTAGTGAGCCTGACCACTTCTGCAAGCTAATTACTGAGAGCAAATTTTAGCGATTTTTGGGCCTACTTCAAAGCGATCTAGCTCCTACTAGACATATGATAATCGACTTTTGCAGGTGGTCATTTTGAAGGTCTTGAAAAAACCTACAATTTGACTACCTGCAGAAGGCGATTATCGTACTTTTTATAGGAGCTATAGCCGATACAAGTTGAGCTATTTGCGAAAAAGTCGAAAATTCAGGACTTGATTCCAAAAATATATCTTAATTTTTTTCCACCAAACTTGTGCGAAAATATTCTTTCAGACATCTACTTTCAGTAAAATAAAATTTGGCGGAGGTTATTTTTTTTGATTTTTTTTGCCAAGCGTTACAAAATGCCGCATTTCGTGGTTTTAGCAAAAACGGCATCATCGACCACGGTCACATATGCTCCCATCTGGACTGATGTGCACCAATCTGTGTGAAAGTACTCCCCAAAGTACCCCTAAGTACGTGTAAGAAGTTGCGGGGACGAGCCTCCAGCCAGGAGCGAGCTGTAGGTTCTATTTACCGTGTCAAAAATAGGCATTATTTTGGCTATTCGACCTCGGAAGTATGTTCAGATGGTCATTTCGAGTCGGAAAAGTATGTTTGGATCCTCACTCTAGCCCATTATCTCATTTGTGAGCCAGAACAAGTAAAATCATGCTCTCGGTCGCTTACGCTCGAATAGCCTAAATAATGCCTATTTTTGACACGGTAAATAGAACCTACAGCTCGCTCCTGGCTGGAGGCTCGTCCCCGCAACTTCTTACACGTACTTGGGGGTACTTTGGGGAGTACTTTCACACAGATTGGTGCACATCAGTCTAGATGGGAGCATATGTGACCGTGGTCGATGATGCCGTTTTTGCTAAAACCACGAAATGCGGCATTTTGTAACGCTTGGCAAAAAAAAATCAAAAAAAATAACCTCCGCCAAATTTTTTTTACTGAAAGTAGATGTCTGAAAGAATATTTTCGCACAAGTTTGGTGGAAAAAAATTAAGATATATTTTTGGAATCGAGTCCTGAATTTTCGACTTTTTCGTAAATAGCTCAACTTGTATCGGCTATAGCTCCTATAAAAAGTACGATAATCGACTTCTGCAGGTGGTCAAATTGTAGGTTCTTTCAAGACCTTCAAAATGACCACCTGCAGAAGTCGATTATCATATGCCTAGTAGGAGCTAGATCGCTTTGAAGTAGGCCCAAAAATCGCTAAAATTTGCTCTCAGTAATTAGCTTGCAGAAGTGGTCAGGCTCACTAAGTGGCCTTGGACAATTTTTTTTTCAAAAGTACTAGTCTTGACGAGGAAAATGCGCCCAAGTACGTTGAAAAATATTGAATTGCGTTGGAACTATGATTTTTCTAGAATAGGCTAAAAAAGGGCCTAAAATGGCCCTTTCATGGGCCCTGGGGCCCACAGGGGGGGCCGAAAAAATCTGAACAAAAATTTTTCGTACTATTTTAACATAGTACTAATGGAAAAAAAATTTTGCGGATTTTTCCCAGACCCCCCTGGTGACGATTTTGTCCAGCTTCCTCCAGAATGACTCATATAGATATACTGACAATGCTAACATTTTCACTTGTAGCTCTGAACAGGATGCCCATTTGACGGAGTTACTCCGGATTCTTCATATTCTAGGTGGCCCGAGACTGTGGAGAAAGTTTGGTGAGATTTGGTGACCCGCACTTCGTGGATCCCCCTTGTCAGACGTCTGAGATTGCACTCGTGAAGGTGGAAATGCAAGAAGATCTTTGATATGGAATATGTAATCCATGAAATAGCGATTAATGACTGAAACCATATTCAATAAATGTTTGAGAGAGATCATGGTGCGCTTGATCCACCAGAATGTGACACTGAAATGAGTCAAGATAAGCATTGATTGTAAAATTGTATGCCTCTATAACGGAATATCGTTTGAAAAAACGAACTCATTCGCAAAAATCCCATCTGAGAGACGTGAACATTTCTCCAAGATCACCTTGGCAAGATGTATAGACCGCCAAAAAAGGCACATGAAAAAAAATGTCAACAGTGCCATCCGGGATTTGAACTCTGGTCTCGATATTTCATCCACTTGTGATAAAAATGTTCAAAAAAGTCACCATACCGTGAAAATTGAATCCGGCTCATTAATGAAAACAAGAATTGCTCAAGATCCAACACTATTTCTTTCATTTCGAATCCCGCAATTGTATCGCACAAAGATACATTCATCAGAATATTACTATAGAAAAATTTCATTCTATGAATTTTTCTGATATGTAGTCTCACTGCATAACTGCCGTACACCTGAAGATGCCATACAAAATTTAGACGCGTGCAAACGGAGCATACGCGAATCTAAAACTTTTTCCAATAGACATATTCCATTCAAATGACATCAGCAATAGCATCAGGAGAAAGAAGCCGCACACGATAATATGAATAGTTTAGTTATGAGTAATTTTGCGACAGCACAATATCATTACGGTTAGAAAAAACGTAATGTTGGGCGTCATGCATTACGAGGATATTTTAACAATAGAAATTGTGCGTCTTCCTGAACCTGATGTGCGAGCAAAATATTTATTTCAAAGGATCATCGAGCAATGTGCTAACTCATGTGAGAAAAACGATATCATGTATGAAGATGCACTTCGATCGACATTAATCTTGTATTGATTTGATTGCATCTTGAAAATGACGTTCATTGAAACACTTTGAAGTTATTAATTGTTGATACTGTTGATAGAAGAAAAATAATTCATTTAGGCGTTGTAATCGCCCAAAAATATTTTGTTTCGAAAATGAAGATAACACATCAGTGGCCCTCTCATATCTCTCAGAGATTTCAACGATCGCATACGCGTACGATATCATCTGTTATTGCCAAAATTGGCAAAGCTCGCGAGATATACGGATCCGACGTCGATGTCGGGTTGCCTGCATACCGGAGTGAAGTGAAATTATGGTAATA
This sequence comes from Eretmocerus hayati, assembly GCA_029851415.1. Lineage (NCBI taxonomy): Eukaryota > Metazoa > Arthropoda > Insecta > Hymenoptera > Aphelinidae > Eretmocerus > Eretmocerus hayati. The sequence goes on from CM056744.1 coordinate 7,660,572, forward strand.
GGATGGGGGTTTTGCTTTGTTGACGTATTCTTACTCATAGTTTTAGAGAATTAGAACCTGACTGTCTTACTCTTACGTTCAATGGACATATTATTATCAATGAAAGCGAAATACTCAAAAACCTGCATGCACGAACACCATATGAATGCTGAATCTACTCCATTCGTCGGCCATCTTGGAAGAAAAAACGCCTGTGTGGGGGCAACCCCTATATCCGGCAACATCCGTTGGGTGTTTCCATAATTATTATGGAACAACCAAACACGGCTAATAATCGCTTGTTGATTCAGGATTCGGTAAAATCTTCCTGAATAGAATCATGTTTGTGTAAGTATGTGAATGATGATCATGTCTAAGAACATTGCTAAAAATTTACTGGACACGAATCAGTTGTAAGGTATCCCATCGACTTCATTGCCTCTTTTGGAATGATGATAAGTCCAAAATGAAATATTTTAATTTACAAGTCAGAATATATCGTTTTGAACAATGTACTCTATTTAGTGATTGAAGATTAGAGTAAGCAGTGTCATCCTCTGAATCAAGAGATCGCACATTCACAAGGGGAGTCCGGAAAAATGAGGCACCAAATTTCACCAAACTTTTTGTAGTCTCGTAACACCCAGAAGATGAAGACTCCAGAGTAACTCTGTCAAATAGGCCTTGTATCCAGGATTACAGACAAAAACGTTAGCATAATCAGTATATCTGTTTACTCGCAATCAAGATGAATCCCATGAAATAAATTTTCATTGGGTACTCTCTCACATAGATATTGGTGATGATAGAGACGTTGACAATCTTGCTAAGGAAGCTGTGAAAGGATGGATCATGGTTATCAGCGCAATCCCATTCCCAAATTGGTTTAAACTCGAAAGAAAGTCAATTCTTAACTTTCGGATATTTTTATAATGAAAAGTTTGATGACGGGGTTATTACCACGCCAATGTCATTCCTAGGGATATTCTGATCCAAGTATCCCATCTATTGAAAATTCTGTTCCAACAAATCAGGGGTTTCAAGGAATCACATAGGTTTGGTAGTGACCGTAAAATAAGACTTATGATTGGAAAAAAAGACGTGTAATCAATCATATTTTTCGTAAAAAAACCATTATTGTAGCCTTATAATCGCAATTCTTGCCTTCAAAGTTGAAAGCCAGGGTTTGAATCTCGTCTAGAACAAAATGTGGATTTATCTATTAGGCAGCTTTGCAAAACAATCTTTTCTTGGAATTATTATGAGATTAGGAAAAAAGTCCATGCTTTGAAGGGAAAAAATTAAAATGCGAGCTAATAGTCACTCAGTCAACAGAATATAAACAAACAATTGCATGCATATATTATCGAGAATCCGACACAAAAATGTGACAACATTGATCGATCAATGACTTTTTTGTAATTCACAAAGACTAAATTTATTTCGAATTTGAGAAAAATCAGCCTTTACTTCACATTTTGAAAAATAAATGCTTCACAACTAGTCAAATTTCGTGGAAAGTGAGTCCATTGTACTATCTATACGATTCATATCATATAATTCTTTCATACTAGCTCTTGTGAAATGAACAAAACAATTCAAAATGAATGTCTCTGGCGTTCCAAAAAACATGCTACACGTGATAAGAGGGGGAAAAAAAACAAAAGTATCAAGAAGTGTGTGAAAAATCGCCCTGCAGGCAATGTATGTACATGGGCCATTTCGGAGCATTTCGACGAATGCCTGCACCAGGGGGGTCTGGAAAAAATCCATAAACATTTTTTTCCTTTAGTACTATATCAATATAGTACAAATTTTTTTTTTGATTTTTTCTAAGGCCGCCCGGGCGTATGAAAGGTCCTTTTTGCTTTCTCCAAAGAGAAAGCTTTGTTTTCGACACAGCAAATTTTTGATCAATTTTTCCATTCAACTCAATATTTTCTTCAACATAATTCATCTTATCACAAAAGTGCTTCAACCATCTTATTCCTCTCGCCAAAATCTAACGATTGTAAGTAACACTTTTCTCCTTATATTCCTCAAAAACCCCCCAGTGACTCATCTCTCCGGCCCTTTGTCTGTGTCTGTGTGTGTGTATGTGTGTTGTTTTTTTGCGCCACGGTTTCTCTTCTACACTCCACTTTATCGATTTTTGCTTTTCTACGAGTTGTAGAGAATCACTCAGAGATGAGACCAGTGATTTGTCTGGTCTCCTCTCCAAATCGAATCTGATTTAAACGTTTTTTGAGGTAAAATCGCTGAAATTGTGTACTTTCATACTAAAATATCTCTTTCTAACTTCCCCTTTCCCCAATTGTGATTACCTAGGCTATGGTTTTTTTGGCTCAATCTATCTTTTGGTTAATACCGAAATTCCATTCAAACTCCATCAACGTAAATTTTTATAAAAAAACCAAAATTTCCAACAAAACAGCAATTTGAGCATGTTTAGACCTATTCTATCGAAATTCTGTTTTAACCAAATTACACGTTTTGCTAAAAAAACCTCACTTTAGGTAGCCCAAATCCCGATAACTATTTTCCTCAAGAAAATAACTCAAAATATACAAAAATATTTTTTTCAATATTCATACTTTCCTCGTATCTCTCCTCTAAATTACTTTATTCAAATTTTACTCAACTAACCAGGAGAGGTTACCACCTCCGGATCACGGATTCGGATGAAACTTTGGAAATAGTCTTCTTTTAGTGACAAAAGATGGAACCCAAAATTATAGACCCTAGCGCTCAAGCATTTCCGAGTTACAGCCAAGGACATTAGCATTGCAGGTATACCTATATGTATAATTTTTAACATGGGCCTATATGGACAATGCTATTGCCTGAAGATATAGCTCGGTAACGCTTGAGCGTTAGGGTCTATAATTTTGGGTTACATCTTTTGGCACTAAAAGAGGACTATTCCCAGAGTTTCAGCCAAATCCGTGATCCGGATGTGATGACCTCTCCTGGTAAGTTGATACTTTTTCATCGTTCTAAATCGATTGGTTGATACCGAATTTTCTCAAAATCCGTTTTAATACATTCAAAATCCGATTTATTCCCGAAAAATCCAAATTTTTTCAAAATACTCCATTTTTATAATCCTTACACCAACTATATTAAAATTTGCCCTCAACCATACTACATATATTCCATGGAAAACCCTAGTTTAGGTCATTTGAATTCCCCTAAAAGGCAATCTCCTTATAATAACTCAAAATATTAGAGGGAAATCGCATCTAAAATTCATTTTCCGCTATTACCCATCCCCTAAACTAATATATACAAATTTTACTCAACTAAGTTCATACTTTTTCATCGTTCTAAATCGATTAGTTGATACCGAATTTTTCAAAATCCTTTTAAATACATTCAAAATCCAATTTATGCCCGAAAAATCCAATTTTTTTTTAAAATCTCCATTTTTATGATCTTCTCACTAACTGTATCAAAATTTTCCCTCAACCAAACTATTTATCTTCCATGAAAAACCCCAGTTTAGGTCATCTTAATTCCCCTAAAAGTGAATCTCGTAATAATAACCCAAAATATTAGAAGAAAATTGCAGCTAAAATTCATTTTATCCTCATATCTCCCTCTACAACTAATCTATCCACCTTTTAATGGACTAGAGAGATACTTTTCCCTCATTCTACATCGATTGGTTGGATCCAATCATTGGATTGTGAGTGTGATATGAAATGCAATTAAATTAGATTAAAAAATAAAACTATTTTGTAGGAATCCCAATCATCATTTTGGAATTTGATCAGTTTTGCAAATTACTCATTAGTTTCAGTGAACCTCTCAAACTATTTCGCTAAGAGAAAGCATTCTGCTAATCTCATTTAGCAGCGTATTTAGGCCCCTTTTCAGCCTATTTCTGGAAAATCATAACTCCGACTAGAATCAACACTTTTGGACGGACTTCGGCGCATTTTCTTCCTTAGGGCTAGTAATTTTGAGAAAAAAATTGTCCATGGTCGATACTTGAGCCTAGCAATTTTAGGAGCTATTTGCTGAGAGCAAATTTTAGCGGTTTTTGGGCTTGCTTCAAAACGACGTAGCTCCCACTAGACATGTAATAATCGACTTTTACAAGTGGTCATTCTGAAGGTCTTGAGAAAACCTACAATTTGACCACTGGTCAAAGTCGATTACTGTACTTTCTATAGGAGTTACAGTCATTACAAGCTGAGCAAATTCGTAAAATTGCCAAACTTTGAGCTCAATTAAAAAAATCAATTTCCTTTATTCGACCACAAACCTGTGCGACTATGTTTTTCGATACAAATACAACCAATTAGAACAATAATCTGGGTGGGATATTGAATCCTTGATTTTATTCAGCCAATTTAAAACACCGTTTTTTGACTTTTTGCTCAAAATGACCTCAAAGGATCGGCTCGCATATGCTTCCATCTGGACTAATGTGCACCAATCTGTGTGGGATTACTCCCCGATGTACCCCCAAATATGTGTGAAAACTTCCGGAGGCGAGCCTCGATCTCGATGCGAGCAGGCGGTTCTATTTCACGAGTTGAAAATTGGCATTATTTCTTTTATTTGGACGCAGGCGAGTGCGAATGGGATTTCACTCATTTTAGCTCACAAATGAGATAAGCGGCTAAAATAGGGATACGAACATGGTTTTTTGACTCAAAATGATCATCTAAACACGATTTCAGGGTCAGTTTGGCTCCAAAATATTGGTACTTGCTCTCACAAGGAGGGCCCACGGAGTGTGGGTCACGGATTGGACTGAAACTCTGGGAATCATCCCCTTTTAGCACCCAAAAATGATACCCAGAACCACAGAGTCTAACGCTCAAGCGTTTCCGAGCTACATGCTACAACCCATGCATTACAGTATACCTATATATGTGGGAAAATGGTATATATAGATGTACTGTAATGCATGGGTTGTAGCATGTAGCTCGGAAACGCTTGAGCGTTAGACTCTGTGGTTCTGGGTATCATTTTTGGGTGCTAAAAGGGGATGATTCCCAGAGTTTCAGTCGAATCCGTGACCCACACTCCGTGGCCTCTCCTTGCAGACTACAGAACACTTTAGTTACATGTTTTTCGATGGAGTGGCTTCAGACGTTGAATAAAAGCCAAATTGACCATGAGAACGTGTTTAGATGATCATTTTGAGTCGAAAAACCATGTTCGTATCCCTATTTTAGCCGCTTATCTCATTTGTGAGCTAGAATGAGTCGTCTGCGCCCAAATAGACGAAATAATGCCCATTTTCAACTCGTGGAATAGAACCGCCCGCTCGCATCGAGCTCGAGGCTCGCCTCCGGAAGTTTTCACACATATTTGGGGGTACATTGGGGAGTAATCCCACACAGATTGGTGCACATTAGTTCAGATGGAAGCATATGCGAGCCATACCTTTGAGGTCATTTTGAGCAAAAAGTCAAAAAACGGTGTTTTGAATTGGCTGAATAAAATCGAGGATTCAATTTTCCACACAGATTATTGTTCTAATTGGTAGTATTTGTATCGAAAAACATAGTCGCACAGGTTTGTGGTCGAATAAAGGAAATTGATTTTTTTAATTGAGCTCAAAGTTTGGCAATTTTACGAATTTGCTCAGCTTGTAATGACTGTAACTCCTATAGAAAGTACAGTAATCGACTTTGACCAGTGGTCAAATTGTAGGTTTTCTCAAGACCTTCAAAATGACCACTTGTAAAAGTCGATTATCACATGTCTAGTGGGAGCTACGTCGTTTTGAAGCAAGCCCAAAAACCGCTAAAATTTGCTCTCAGCAAATATAGCTCCTAAAAGTTGCTAGGCTCAAGTATCGACCATGGACAATTTTTTTCTCAAAATTACTAGTCCTAAGGAAGGAAATGCGCCGAAGTACGTGCAAAAATGTTGATTCTAGTCGGAGTAATGATTTTCCAGAAACAGGCTGAAAAGGGGCCTAAAAAGGACCTTTCATACGCCCCAGGGCCCACGGGGGCCGTAGAGAAAATCCAGAAAAAATTTTTTGTACTATGTCAATATAGTACTAACGGAAAAAAATTTCTACGGATTTTTCCAGACCCCCCTGGTGCAGGCATTCCTCGAAATGCTCCGAAATGGACCACATACACATGCTCATCATAACAAATGTGGTTCTACAGATAGCAATATAAGCTAGTCTTTCGCGATCTTCGATTTTTCCGTCGTACGGATTCCCGTCGACCTTATACTACTACACTCGCCTTGTATACAACTATCGGATGCATCCAATTTCCACTGAGTGCAAACGATTACCCACTGTGAAATGATATTGTTCCGCAGAATACAAACAAAATTTGTGTGTCACAATGATTTTTTCGAATTTTTTGGTGTGCCAATTTTCACTTCCGGGTGCTTTAAAACCTCACTTTGATGCTAATTTTCATCTGCTCTTTAATTTTGCAAGCACGTATTGTTGAAATTTCAACTGGAAAAAATTCTTCTCATTGTACATTTACGATAAGAAAAAATTGTTTCTCATGTGTAGTCTCGTGAGTCTCGGGCAAAAAATTTTCACATTTTTTTCTCTGTGTATAGTGCAAGCTTTTCAAATGAGCCATACAATGTCTGTGGCATGATTTTTAATCATCAATCAAATTCAACCGCATAAGTAAGAATATCATGTAGTGCAATTTATATATACTTGGTGCACTGTATATCATCAACAGCAGATAGCCACGTGGTATTCTCGTACAAACAAGAATTTATCTATTATCTCACCAACGTCCGATTTATCCGTTTCTTTTTCAAAGTGCATCGCATACTCATTGTATTCTCCTTCAATGAATTTAATGATGAATCAACGACATTCCCAAACACTATTCCAAAATTAAATGTTGAAATATTTCACAATTTCCTTGATAGAAGTTTATTCCAATGTAACACATTGATGGACATAAAATCGCCAGTTTTCAGTCAAGTGGTTGAAAACCAGCCATTTTATGACCTGTTAATGTGTCAAACTGGGGTGAATTTTTATCAGAGATATTCCGATTACTATTATTACAGACCGTCCGTATTTCAATTGCAATTTCCTCACTTGAAAATTTCCCCTACCCTGTTATGTGATACCTGATAAGAATATTTTTCTCAATTTTCGATTAATATTTAAATTAAAATTGTAATCAACATATTATTTGCTATTCCACAAAACAAGACTCCAGACTCGTCAGATACAAGTAATAATAATCTATGAGCTAGGATAAGTCTACGGCCTCGGGGCGTCTTCCAATAAGGAAAAATGTAGTGAAAAATTATTTCTTTGCATCCACAGATACATTTATACAAACACATCTAATAGCCATACGTATGAATACATACACAAAGATGTTCTCGTGGTTGCATTATCTAATCGTTTATAAGTCTCGTTTTCACGCAATATGCAGCCTCGCATGTATATAATATGTATAGAGTCTAGATCTTTGAATCTTGGACTCATCTGTCCATTGTAATATCTTATACTACATAGAGTAATTGACAATTAGTTTTCGAGATGGAACTTTGATTGTATGTAAAAACTTCGCCAGCGTATGCAGCGCCACATTTGGTCAAAAAATTGCAGTTCAGCGCCTGTTGTTCGATAGGACCCACCGGTGGGTCCAGCGTAATGTTAAATTCCACTAGATACAAATCTTCAGCAATCAGAGAAGATAATAGGTGAGACCCACCGGTGGATCCATCTGCAGTGGACGTATTAAACAAAATAATTCACTTTTTGTTTTCACACGGGCTTCAGATTATTATTCACTACACTCATACGAATTTTCAAATTATCACTATTGACACGATGGAAAAAAAAAATGAGCATCGCACTACGATTTGAGAGACTCACGTGCAAGGTGGCAGCATCAGCCGATACCCGCCTTTGAAATTACAACAGGTGTTGACGATTTTCAAGGAACACCATTAGTAATTGCCTTTTGATCTTGCACATAATTTTTATGAATTACACTATCATTACAGGTTATCTTTGACACATTTTTATAATGAAAAAATCTAAAAAAATTTGAGAAAAATAGAATAAATAATCGGTAGCACACTCGAACGACGATGAAACACGCGCAGATACTAAGTATCATAAAGTTATTACACGGTGAGCGCGCGCACGCGATCGGTGCATCGTGTGTCGTGTAATATGCACATACACACACATAAATATGAGTGCAATTTTGTATGTTATGTATGTATGTGTATGTGAAGGAGGCAGCACTTTACAGACGATGTGCGATGCACCGACGGATTTCATCATCGATGCGCAAATGCGGAAACCGTCATATATAGCTGCAGTTGATAATGATTGAGTTTGATGAATACAGTATGTACTGGGTTAAATTTTGAATTTTCCCGCGCTACGGGAAGTGTTGCGCTTTTTTTTCGTAGAAAAAGATGTACCAAGGTTTTACGAAGAGCATTTTGAGTTTGAAAGTAGGTGGCTTTTGTGATTTGGCATGTGCAAGCTGACGAGATCGTCAGATCTGCTCATTTTACATGAATTGATATTAAACTAATCTAATTTGAACTATTTACTTTCACATGGTGGACAGGGAGAGTCAAATTATGAGAAAAAGTGTCAATCAAAACGGTGCATCGGGTGATTTTGAGGACGCTAAGATGAGAAGAATACTGTAATCGAAATAAAAACTACTAGGATTCAAAAATGCGAGCAAAATTGCGATTTTCAATCGCTTACTCTCTTAACTTTTCCGAGTGAGGTCTCACTCGGAAAGAGTGAGTTTTCACTCGGAGTTCGGAGTGAAATCGTGGCTTGGTACCCGAGTGAGTTTCGTTCAGAAAAAAGAGTGAAATTTTTCACTCTGGGTATCCGAGTGAATTCAAATGTTATTTGGCTGAAACTGAATATTTTCATCCAATTAATTGAATCAATACGTGGCGGGCTATAAAATTAATAAATTATTATTGATCATCCGAAGGTTGGAAAAAAAGAATAAATCCCGTAGTGGCATGATTTCTTCGATAATTCTGTGATTTGAGAAGTGCGGGGAATCGTCTTGCTTGTAATTCGGGCTGCTTCTCCACTGGGCTACTGCTGCTTGTGACATTGATGTTCCATAGCAACCCTCTTATATAAGAGTTATGACCAAAAAAACGGTTTTGGCACCCATTTTTTCAACAACAAGCATGAAAACTAAATTCAAGTCCATCTAAATAAAGTTAATATTTTCGTGGACTTTGCCTCTATTGAGAAGAAGAAAGATTACGTTCACTGCAGATTGAGTAAAAATGAAACATTGATTCATACGCACTTGAAAGCATTTGATGAAAATCATAGTGCAAGTACATATGCGGCAAGTGTGCGACTTTTTGGAGTCTTCGGCATTGAGGCGGCAAATATTCGGCAGATGCTTGCCGAACATTTGCCGCGCGTGGCCCGTATGCGGCAGAGCGTTAGAGAGCAGAACGGATGCCTATTCGGTATTAGCCGAACGTTTGCCGGCATACGGCCCGTACAAAGTTTGCTGGCTATAGCCGAATACTTTTTCTACTCGGGAGGACGGGAGGGGCCGCGGGCAGCACGGCGACGAGTATCGTAGCCAGCTGATCGTAGCATAGAATATCACTATATATAATATCACTTTCTCTTTGCCGTTCCGCCTATATATGCGAGTCGCTTGAGAATCGCGCGGTTCCACGCGGTTCTGTGCGTGCAGAAGGAGTCGTTGACCATCACGGACTCCTGGACACTATCCTGCCAGGGCACGAGGCCAAGAAATTGAAAATTGTATAAAGGACGGAAGCCGAGACTTGCGCGATTTCGTGTGGCTGGTAGCTGCAGCCGTGCGGAAGGAGTCGTTGACCATCTCTGACTCCTGGACACCATCCTGCCAGGGGAACTCCAAGTGCTCTGTTCAGCTCGAGCAATTAATAGATTCAAGCAGCACCCAGGTGAATAAAACAACATCGAATACGTGGTATACTTATGAGTGGTGAATTAGAACCGTAAAATTATCGGGCCATCGACATAACCTCCATGCACTTCTCGTGTGTTGCAGGTAGTGGTTTTCCGTCTCGGTTTGTGGTTCAGTTCTGGCTAACCTCGGCCCCGTTGGGCAAAATAAAGAGGAAATTATTGTGTACGACCCTGATGTGTGCATTAACACAAATTTTCAGTGTTTTGTGGAGAGAAGATTGATGTGGAGAATTGGACTTCATTCTTATTTCTCTCAAGATTTCTCTGCAGTTTTGGTTCATGAAAGGTAAGAAAAGTTTTGATTGTATGAATTTATGCTGCTTAGCTGATGTGCATCTCTTTGATCTTCCACGAGCCATAATCACTTGTGAGCATGCACTTTTCTTCTCGTCTTCTATTGTACCCTGCGTCAATCTCTTCAATCAATGGGATTTCAAGTATCCTCGAATAACGTTGCTTGATAAAATAGATTGTCAAATATGGCATGATTAGTCAAGGATTGGTTCTCCAATTTCGTTTATTCGTTAGTTGGAGTACCGAGCAAGCAGTATTTCTGATTTTAGATGAGCGATTCCAGACATTGTTAGTTTGGACTTGTTATACTTGCAAGTAGATTGTAGACTCAATAGACATTAGCAGCAATGCAGACATGAATATGATGTGGGTATCAAGTTGCCCACTGCTTGCTGGTGAGATTCCACGAATCGTTAGACTCAATCCAACAACAAACTTATTTCATTCAACTCCGCTTTTAGGGTCATAGGCCTAGTTGAAACTGTTAATTATACAATTTTGTGCTGCTTGCCTTTCATCTCCTGTGATTTGTTGTCTGTGACAGATGAACAATTTTTAGTATGATTTTACTGAATGTGAGTTTATCGCAGGATGGTTGTTTCATTTGGAATGAAAAGTCTATCGGTTTTTCCTGCAATCTCAACTGCTTGGAAGATAAACCGACAGAGTATTTATTCTAGATGAAACATTTAGTATGCTCTATCTTCCTTTGTCTCTTGCATTTCCCTGCTATATTGTGGTGTAATAGCAAAGTAAAATTAGTTACTTGAAAAGTATGTTGAATAGAGCAGACCAATAATTGTGTGAACATTTCTCAAAATGTTGGGCAGTAGCATACTGGGTCAGTGTTGCCTATTTTCGCTAAGTAATGCTAGGAATTTCAGATAATTTAGATGCAAGTTCTATCATTTGCAAGTAGCCTTTCATGTTTTTGAACTCAGTAGGAGGTGCCATATCTTCTAGTATGGGTATAATGTAAGACGCCATATGTTCCCCACTCATAATTGAATTGATCCATCACCTCGCAAAAACTGCTCATTTCATTCAATTGTAAAACTGATGGCAGCAATACACTTTTTACTCATAGTTTATTTAGTGGGCCATGATCCCTCTAAAACCTATAAATATGACTCAGGAAGGAGCTTTCAATGCTGTACAATGCTGTACCAGAAAATTGAGCCAACACTTTGTCTTGTTTGGTTTGTGCTGATTTGGGAAAACACATTATTTGACAGTAACTTGTGACTCAGTACCAGATCATTGGTTATGGTTTGTACTAGACTAGACATATTTTGAGATTAGCCTTGGTTAATGGATTAGATAACATTCGAGTGCAGAACAAACAACCAGCCACGGCTAGCAGCACTTTTCATACCAAAAGTTGAGCGAAAGCAGAAACCGTGCTTCTTTCATGGAATTAATGTGATATTTGGTGTTTGAATATCATAATCCAAGTCTATTCTCTATTTCATTTTTTATGACATGTGCTGGAGTCAGTGGGAAATTTTCAGTGGTTGTTATACTGGGGCAGCATGTCAGATTGGATTTTGTGCCATAAAGCAGGTGAAGGATCATGCATGCGCAACTTTTTTATTGCTTCAGAACCAATTCATTATCCTGATTGAGGTGAAACTGTCTACAGCCCGATCCAGCATCCAGTCAGAATTTCATTTTATGCTAGAATTTCTTGAATTCATCATTATTTCTCAGAGTTTGAGAAATCAGTAGGCTTGAATATCAGTATGCACAGTCTCTCATGAGTTCCAACACAAATGTGAGGCAGATACAGAATGATGGTAAATCCTTGGTCGTTTTTCAAATTTGGATTTTGTATGATTCTGACATGGAAATGTTCATTTGAAAACGCAAAAAAGTGATCCAAGCTGCGAAATCCCGTACTCTTGAGTTTGAACTCTCCGCGAAGGAGAAATCTATCCCGAATACCTGGATTTCATATAATCCTGCAAAACTCTATATGCATAAATCTTCATAGATCTTGCCATGCAAAATTTTTGAAAGATCGCTGGAAGCTCTTTGGAAGGCTCCTAAAAGCTCCTTCAGAAGTTACTGAAAGACTTTCGAGACGATTCTGAGAGACATTCCTGGAATGTTACTTGAATGATTCAGAGAAATATGTGATTATATGATTCAGAGTAAATGATTCAGAGAGCTGCCTCGAAGATTTTCTCAGAGCGATATCCCAAACTATGACTCTTGAAATTTCCGATCAAGATTCCCTTCACAATTTCCCATCAACCTTATGATTAAAAATTCTTGGAGGTTTCTTGAAATTTCCAGATAAGTTACGTTGTCACATAAGGTAAGTGTACCCAACTAGCCCCCATTAAGCCATTTTCTTAATAACTTTGATCTACCTCAACAATTTCCAACGTGCTTGAGCTCATTTTGAAGCTTGTGTCAAGACCTTTTGAATGAATCGAAGTACGTTTAAATTCGATCAACCGAAGCCAAGCTGTCTTTATTTTTACAGAAAGTAATTTTTTACAGTTTACAAAATGGTGTTCTCAACTTGCGCCCATTAAGCCATTTCCCCAACAATTCTGGTCTACCTCAATATTTTCCAACGTATTTGAGCTCATTTTGAAGCTTGTTATGGGACCTTCAAAATGCACTGAGCTACGTCTAATTTTGATGAATTGGGAACGGATTGTCTCAATTCTTCCAAAATAAATGATGGAAATCGGCGATAGAGTGTTTTTATCGGCGTGCACGCACATTTGGAGCTTTTCGCTGGTCCAAAACACTCTTTCCGACCCATTTTGACGTGATAAACACGTTCTGAGTGGTGAAAAAAGTCGTACTGCACTCCCTTTCGAGATAAACATATGGGGGCATGTTAAGTACACTCCGATGTTGGGATCCCTGTTTACAAATCGTCTCGGTGTTTTGCACATAAATTAGCTCTGGATCCGAATTTTGCATTTTTGAAGAACGGATTTTGAAGGTTTTGAAACAAGGAATGCGCTAAGGTACGTTGAGATTGGTTGAACTCAGAAAATTTGGCACTAATTTTACTGAAAGCAATTCCCTCGATGTTTTCTTAGCTAAGCAATCACGAAGAATGAAAGAATCACTTTAAATTTTTTGGAGTACGCAGGAATGATTCGGGGTCGACGCAAAGTACTTATTTTTTCATATTTTAACATAACAAACGTAAGAAAAATTACCGGGGAGCCAAGAAGTGCCCATTCTCGAGATCGGCATATGGGGGCAAGTTGGGTACGGAGGCAAGTTGGGTACATTTACCTTATCAAAGGAACCATTCTCAAATATTCCTGCAATATCCTGCAGATTTAACTCTTCATCAATCCTTCTTTGGAAGATTCTTGAAAGGTTTCTGGAAGATTTCTGAAATGATTCTGAGACGTTTTTGAAACGTTACTGAAAGGTTCCCGAAATGTTTCTGGAATATTTCTGAGAGTTTCGTGGAAGTTTTTTTGAAGTTTTTCAGGAATTTCAATCTCATTCTCAACTATTTCGGCAATATTTTACAGGCGATCCGTCAGTAATCTTGATCCGGAGGTGATTTTTTACAATAATCATCTCATTCTCACATCACAAACACTTGCGTATGGCCAAATAGACGTTTTAGGACATAGAGTGTACTCTCTTAACTTCTCCTGGTGAGATTTTTCACTCGGATTCCGAGTGAAAGTCCATCTCACTCGGACAAGAGTCAGATATCAGAAAAATCAAAATTACATTTTTCGATAGTTTCGTGAACAACGTCGCAGCTCCGTAACCCGAAGGACCCGGGTACGAACTCTACCAGCGCGCGGCGACACTCATGGAAAGTATTATCATATGAACATCGATGATTACACCATTATCAATTTTCCAACAAACAAAACCAATATTGTAATACACTCAGGAACAAGATGAACTGCAATGGGATGACAGTCAGCGGCCATTCGAGATCTCCCATCTCACTTGCACCTAATAGGTTCTCCCATGAGTGCGAGGAAGACGACAGATCTCAAACGGTCACTGACCGTCATCCCATGGCAGTTCACCTTGTTCCCGAGTGTCCCGAGTGTACTTTCAATACGAGAAAAACGTTTTTTTCTGGCTCAGTCGTCGGAATATTCATAATCTTGAATACACGCAAATATTTCCATGAGAGCTTTCACAAACATTTCCAGCCGCGGAATCATGTCTCTAGAATATTATGAATTTTTCATGAAATGATTCTGAAACGTTTCTAAAATGATTCTGTGCTGTGTGGTCAGCTACAGTACTGTTCTTCTCTACACGGATTTTTCGATTTGTTGAGTTCACTACCTCGAGCGTGGAAAACTTATATGATGAATTCCACGCCAAAGCGACCTACGAAAAGGGGTCATCTCTCAGATTCTTTTTTAACCTTTTTCATTCGATTCTATGGCTCAAAATAGGAACTTCTGACCACCTATGGGGCCCAAAAAAAATTTCTGCACTTTATTGCACGCACATCCGTCAACAGACCGAAAATTTATCGTATAAAAATCGATGCTCTTTTATTCACGAAAATGGGAATATTTCGAGTTTTTGAATAGCTATCGATTCGCGGGTTGTGGCATCTGAAAGGGCATCAAAAAACCTATCGGAAACGTTGTCGGAAATTCCTTCTCTGTGGTTTCGGGGCCTCCTGGAGGCAAAAGATTGTTTTTCACTAAAATGTTGATTTCTCAAAAAGCCTTTTTTTTTTATTTCTTTAAAATCATATATTTGACGTAAAATTTTGCGTTTTTTTGAAAAAAATGGGTTTCAGAGAAGTTTGGAGCGATCCAAGTGACTTAAAAGCCATTTTTTGAAAATTCGATTTTTTCGGTTTCAGAAAAAGGCGATTTTCTGCGCATGCGCACAAACGTAGACTTTCGGGGCCACTTTCGATAGAAAGCTGACAAAATTTCCTATAAAATGACTACCCGCAAAGTTGAAATTCATGCACTGAGACGCGATCTGCAAGGATTAATTATGTCGAATCAAAATCACATGAAAATTCAGCCCATTAACGCCTTCGTGGCACCTGCTGAGATGACACATTCACGAGATCTTCTCGGGACTCAATTTTGAGTACGAAATTGACCTGAAAAAAATTCGGACCACATGGTTTTAACGTAAAATTGTATGAACTTTCAAAATATGCGGTGAAAAACCCCGTTTGAGGCGAACCCGAGGTGCTACATTCAATTTTTCGCAATTTTGAATGTGAAATATCGTATTTTCTGGCAAAAAATTGAATGTAGCACCTCTGGTTCGCCGCAAACGGGGTTTTTCATCGCATATTTTGAAAGTTCATACAATTTTACGTTGGAATCATGTGGTCCGAATTTTTTTCAGGTGAATTTCGTACTCAAAATTGAGTCCCGAGAAGATCTTGTGAATGTGTCATCTCAGCAGGCGCCACGAAGGCGTTAATAAGCTGAATTTTCATGTGATTTTGATTCGACATAATTAATCCTTGCAGATCGCGTTTCAGTGCATGAATTTCAACTTTGCGGGTAGTCATTTCATAGGAAATTTTGTCAGCTTTCCATTGAAAGTGGCGCCGAAAGTCTACGTTTGTGCGCATGCGCAGAAAATCGCCTTTTTCTGAAACCGAAAAAATCGAATTTTCAAAAAATGGCTCATGAGTCACTTGGATCGCCCCAAACTTCTCTGAAACCCATTTTTTTCAAAAGAACGCAAAATTTTACGTCAAATATATGATTTTAAAGAAATAAAAAGAATGGCTTTTTGAGAAATCAACATTTTAGTGAAAAACACTCTTTTGCCTCCAGGAGGCCCCGAAATCACAGAGAAGGAATTCCCAACAACGTTTTCGATAGGTTTTTCGATGCCCTTTCAGATGCCGCAACCCGCGAATCGATAGCTATCCGAAAACTCGAAATATTCCCATTCTCGTGAATAAAAGAGCATCGATTTTTATACGATGAATTTTCGGTCTGTTGACGGATGTGCGTGCAATGGAGAGGAGAAATTTTTTTTGGGCCCCATAGGTGGTCAGAAGTTCCTATTTTGGGCCATAGAATCGAATGAAAAAGGTTAAAAAAGAATCTGAGAGATGGCCCCTTTTCGTAGGTCGCTTTGGCGTGGAATTCATCATATCTATTTTCAATTCCAAATATTCCATCCACAGACAATGTCTCATATTCTTGCTAATTCTTAATCATGGAGTCAGCTCTCTTCATGATTGAATTTTTTCAAGACTATATTCAAAAAGGACCCAAGTATGGAATATATCACTAAAACTTCAATCCCATTTTTTCGTGAATTCAACTATGAGCATTGAGACTTGAAAGGAATCCCAAGAGCATGGGGACAACTTATATCATGTTAAACTCTGATTCGTGATTTATGCTATAAATCGTGTATTTGATATCATACAAACAATGATATTGTACCAGATTCTCCATCGATATCATTTATTTTATTTTTTCGAATCACAAGTCTCTTCCGGAACAGATATCAGGTCTAGAACATGTTAATGATTTGATTTTAAGAATCCAGAACATAAATATGAGATTACGTTTCACTAAAACATTCTTTTATCAAATACACCTCAACGAGGTACAACTTTGAAAGTATGGCGATGAGTCAATCACAATTTTTCGGAAAAAGCTCGTTATAAGTACAGTCAGAGGAGTTACCAGACCACGAAAAAAAATTCAATCGCTCTAAACCTGGCCCAACTTGAATGAATTTTATTTTAGAATAGACGAAAATAACATTTCTTTCAGTTGTTAATTGAATGTTTGAAAAACCCGTGAAGAAAATAATGATATCGAAAAAAGGAATTAAAACTCAATCTCATTTTCCGTGAATTCAACTACGAGCATTGAGACTTTGAAGGAATCCCAAGAGCATGGGGGCCACTCATATTATGTTAAACTCTGATTCGTGATTTATGATACAAATCGTGTATTTGATCACCAATCACAAGACTATCACTAATGAACGAAAATAACTTGCCCGCGGTTAATTTCTAACCTACAAATAGGCACATTTTCGTTCTTAACAATCTCGACATCTTTTCCAATTTTGGCTCAACGAAGAGTTATCCAGGCTATGTTAGACGCTGAGAAAGCCTGGGTGACTCGTTGTTTAACCCAAATCGGAAAATATTTTGCAAGGTTTGGGAACAAATATCATCGTTCACGGCGACCGCATCGCCAGAAGGTATATCGAAGAATTTTTGTTTTTTGGATACATCTCAGCGGGGTATAACTTTGAAAGTATGGCAAGGTGACCCTACATTTATCAAGCACAACCTCCAAAGAGAGATTTCGATTATGAAAAATTTCCTAAATATATTCAGGCACAACTTCGAGACATTGAAGTGACAATTTAATATTTATATCAATATAAATCGGTGTTACCCAACAATTGATGCACGACAGCTCGATACAAGGTTTACATCTTTACCAGCCTTACACTCGTGCTATAAAGATAGACATCGGCCTCAAGCAGGACGCGTTTCCATCGAATACACCTCACCGATGTATTTTTGGAAAGATGGCAAGGCATCACCACGAAAATTTTTCAACAAATCCTTGAGAATTAAGCGATATGTTGATTAATTACGCAACGTTCCATCAAAATTCAACTAACATTCCAAACACACAGCAAGGAAAGAAATGAAATCCGACAACAGGTCTCAAGTCTGGGGCGTCGTTCCAATACAATATTGTGCTCACAGTTATTTAATTTATTCAGATAAAACGATTTTCCAAAATAATCACACAATGTTCGACCAGAAATCAACTAACCGTACAAACGGGCAGCAAGGAAAGGAATCAAATCCAATAACAGGTCTCAAGTCTGGGGCGTCGTTCCAATTCAATGTTGTGTTCACAGTTATTAAATTCATTTGCAAAAAATGGATTTCACAGTAATTACGCAATGTTCCATCAAAAATCAACTAACCGTCCAAACGAGCAACAAGGAAACAAATGAAATCCAACAACAGGTCTCAAGTCTGGGGCGCCGCCCCCAATACAAAATTGTTCTTAAAGTTATTAAATTTATTTGGATGAAACAGATAACGAGGGAGTTATCGATATACTTCGAATTTCAAATATCATGCATTGTATGTGCATCCACTCTTGGACCCAATAGTGAAGATTTTTTAGAAGTCGTTACCGAGTGTATTAGTGTTAATACTCCAGGCTCATTAATGTTATACATTATACTATGTAGGCTCACTAATGCATATATGCTATACTGTTTCAGAAGTCCAGCTAAGGCGCTCTTCCATTCCACAATAATCGCCGCCCGCACCTTCTTTAAAACAGCAGACTCTATCAATCGATAAACCAGCTGTAGGTTGGAGTTATTGTTGTTGTCGTCTGTCATCCAGTTGCATCCAGTTGTCATCTCGCCCGTTAGCTCCACATTACCTCCATGAAAATATTTGAAATAATATGACAAGGCACGCAAGAAATTGTACAGCTGGAGCGGTTTACACTTACAACGAGAAGAGAAAAGATGCTGCAGCATCTGGTTATGGAACAAACAGCCAGCGATTAGGCAAAGATTCTCTGAGAGATTTTGATTGTTGCTGTCTATCATTACAACCCTGCAGGAATCCAGTCATCACGTAAGTGCTAGAATATCTATGACTTTATTGCTTCTTACGCATCGTCTATTTTTGTATCATTTACATATTTTCTATTATTACTTCTGGAAAAGTTTCAGTGCACACTTGATCAAAACAACCTCACAATTTGTGTTCAAAATTGAAATTGGCACTGTATATTTCAATGAGTCTTCCACATGCAGACTCTTAATTTTACTCCTGGAACAATAATCCTAAAGAGAGCAACTAAATACACTTGAAAATTGTGAGTAGTTCTCAAAAACATATTCTGTAAGGAGCACAGACTGCATGTGATCATTTCGTGAGGTGCATGATGAATCAGGTGATTCCGGTGTCCCTTTGGATCGGCTTTTCATTTCTGACGCTCATTCGTATCTTTCATTAGAGAGTTTTCTGAAGCTATCTTGTATACGATCAGACTGAGCAAATGCATAGTTTTTGGTTGCAATTGGTTTCATGACCCAAGTGAACACATCTCTTTTTATTGAAAATACAATGATACGCATTAGGATTTGAGAACTATCTCAAGCTTGCTTTAAATAGGTATCTTCGCATAATCTGCATTCCATTCTCCTAATTCTTACTTATTGGTATAAACTTTTATCCACACAGGAAAGATGGCTACCTTTATGACAAAGAGTCTATTCTTGAATACATTCTTTCAAAGAAGAAAGAATATACCAGGCAGTTGAAGGAGTACGAAAAGCAGAAGAAGAGACTAGAGGTAAATTGTTAAATTAATACTAATTGCAAGAAAACTCTAAGCCCTAATTAACAATCTATGCATCTTAACTCAGGAGGAATCGCAAGAAAAAACTGCTAATGAAGAGTTGAAGAAGCTCCAAAAATTCTTGAAGTCAGAGATAACAATTGTGTCCAAGGAAGATGATGAAAAAGACGGAGAGGCTTCTTCGTCTGTATCCAACATGAGCAATGGGAAGGACAAACATCTGCCAAGTTTCTGGATACCATCCAAAACCCCAGAAGCTAGAGAGACGATTCTTGAGAAGCCAGACAAAAATATATACTGCCCCATGAGTGGCAGGATACTCAAGTTGAAAGATCTTTTACCTATCAAATTTACTGAAGTAAATGATCCAGACGACAAAAAATCTCTCATTGTCAAAACGGCTCGTTATATGTGCCCGATTACCCGCGACGTGTTGAGTAACAGTACGCCTTGTGCCGTTATCAGAACAACGTGAGTCCTAAATTTGAAATGAATTCTAGTAGTATGGTCAGTACGAACAAGCATTGGTGCACTGAAACTCATTTCATACCTTATGTGTGTGACAACTTGATATCAAAGATATAGTTGAGCCTCAGTCCACTTCCAGCAAACAAAAATAATATTAATTATATGATTCACACAAATGACTTGATCTCAAATGAAAATTCTCTGATTTGATTACAGCGGAGATGTCATCACCATGGAGTGCGTCGAAAAAATAATCAAAAAAGACTGGATAAATCCTTTGGATAGTACAAAGCTCACAGAGGGAGATATCATCCCGCTTCAACGGGTAATTTCTATTCCTAACTAGTTCATATTGATTACAGTTATTATAATTATTCTCACTGATTTGATATCGAAATATTCTCAGGGTGGCACTGGCTACTCAGCAGCAAACACAGATCTGGAAGGGAAACATGAGAGACCAGTTTTACAAGCGTAATCTTGTTCTGTTGACTCAATTTATTATAGTGAAATTTAAAATTACGCATCTATTAGTCATAAATCTTGGAATTATTGTTGTCATGATTATTCTAATGGCCACGCTATTTGTACATGAAAATTACGTTTCGGGCGAGAAGTTCCGAGTGTCTCAGATGATGATATTTCGGTAAGGCCTTACAGAATCAATATTGAAACTTATTATCATTTACATGATGATTTTCATCAAAAACAATCAGAATGTCGTTCGTATCCATGCAACACATCAGTTATTGATAATTTTCTGTACTTTGTAACATTGTTACCGTGTTCTTAAAAGATCTGCCAGGCATACGTCGAAAATACCCGATGGCAACTCCTGATGTGTAATGACGAAATTAGTTGATATTTGATCCTTATTGTGGAGCTTCTACATTTTCTGTTACTGGATCGAGCGAAAGATTTATATCCTCTTGTATCCCTCTTTTCATAGAGACTTACAGTTTGCAATTCGAAGATTCAGATCTTGTGCCTTGAGCAAACGAGTCTTTTATACTTAGAATGCGAATATTGTCAAATTACCTCTTGACGATTTTTTTCACTGTGATAGTCATAATTCCTCGTTTCAAACGCTCATCCACAGAATCATGAATACGGCTATGGGCTTCACTCATACAGATTTGTGTAAAAAAAACGAATTAAAAAATCGCAGGTTTTGTAATGTAATTCTACACTTTGCAATTTCATGAAATCCAACACAAAAAACATTATAATACCACCTTGCTATTCTGACTATCTCCATATTGTTACTAAACAGATATACTTTGAGATGAATACGAGCTCCTTCAATATCCAGGAAAATGATTCTATTGTGTCTTTTGTCCGAAAAAATATGAACTCAGAGGAAATATCTATGATCAAAATTTTCAATTTCATGTCAGAAAATGACTAGTTTGAATTTTTTGAAAAGAAACTCAGGCGACATATATCCATAAATGTCGAGATCTACAAGGCTTCGACAATAAGAGCGGCATCTCACATGAAGTTTCGATGAGTATTCAAAATCTTTTCATCTTCATGAGTTCGACAGCAATGTTTATTTTCACAGCCGACAGGTACGGAAGATCCTTGCAAAACTTGAACCGTATACCTATTTTTGAGCAAAAGCGATTGCTGGTAGGGAGATACCAGCATCGCAAACAATCATTAGCTGGAGAACAGGCACCTGAATTCCTATGCCAGTTAAAATTTTGGGTAGTACCGCAAAATTGGGTAACTTTGGTACAGTGGGGATATACCGGGTTTAGACGCTGAATAGCGCATTAGTGCTCAAAAGCGTCATTAAATAACCAAATAAAAAAAAAATATATATATATACCGGGTCTCTGATTTTCTTCTCTACCCCAGTTTCCCCCATGAGAGTGGAACAGGGATACGCCTTCCCAGCGCATCGGTTTGAGGGACGGCCACCACCACACCACAAGTGATTCGGCAATGACCTCCCCCCCCCCCCGCCCGATTACCGAATTCCGGGACCGGCCCCGAGCACAAGGCTGAACAAAACGCTCCATGGGGGGGGGGGGGGGGGGGGGGTTTGGGCCTCTTTTAGGCTTCCTTGAAGCCCAAGGAACCCCTCGGGTTGATGGATAAGTTGTCCAGGCTTGCATTGTTATCGCCCGAAGACGATTCCAATGCGAGTCCTTAGACTCGCCCATTCCCGGGTTGCCGGATGGAGATGTGCGGTCTCCACGCTCCAGCGGGCCCTGACTGGGGCCGGGATTTCGTCGGACTCCAGGGCTAAGACACCGAGGTGCCTCAACCCCCCTTGCGAGTCGGGAGAGGACAAAGCACGCCGAGCCCCAGTCCCGGGGCCAGGCTCCTCCCTACCGGATTTAGGCCTGAGCCCGGGTACGGTGTCGCGTTAACTGGGGCCAGAGGGTCTTCACACCTCAGGACTTATTGTCCCCCTTGCGGTTAAGGCGTTGGACTTCATGACTCTTTCGTATCGTGTCGCACGTGGTAAGGCTGCTTGTACATACCCGAGCCATAAAAAACCAATTGAAACCGAAAATTGTCCGACCGATCGACGATGCATTTGGCTGCTGCACGTGTTCAGAAATACGAAGGTCACCCTGTTTGTGAGATAGTTTTGGTAGATCACGCCTCTCGATTAAACCCCAGCATAGTCAAAATTGAGCATCTGGGTGGGACTATTGAGCTCGTGTTATATTTCATGAGGAATTTACCAATCAATAATATGATCAACTGATTGGTGGAAATTTTTTCAGTATTTTTCCAAGATCTCCTAGAGATCAATCGATTCACAGTTACGAGTTTTCAAATTCAAATTAGGGGTCTCTATAACTATCGAGACTAGACTTTTTCACTTCATCCAAGCGTTGTAGTTCTAACAGATCCAGCTTTCCAAGAGGGTTGAAGGAATCTGTCAGATTAGTTCCCAATATTATCTCACAGATAATTAGATCACAGAGGCATACTTCCAAATTTCACGTGATTTGAAATCCCCGCGACGAAAGAAAACTCGATTATTCATATCGATCGAGTACTAAATTCATCTGGATGAAGTTTTTACTAGAGATGTACACCAATTTATTTTGTTCGTATCAGCTATGGATGTGAGGAACAATTGCGATTTTTGTAAGGATTCAGTGTGATGATAATTTGATTATCAGTGTTTTTGAAAATTAATTTAGTCATTCAAAAATTAAGTTGGATTTCTTAGGCCAGGAATAATAATTTCCTATCAGCTTAAAAATGCTTACACTACCGTAAAAAAAGGTTCAGGATCACAATAGATATCCTGGACACTTACACAGAATTACTGAGATTCTCATTGAAGAAATAATCTATATTTGGGAGAAAAATTTTGAACCCATTGATTTTCCAAAAAAAAAAAAAAAAATCGCAAAAATTCCAATTTTTGATATTTTTGAAATGCTTTAGCGTGGCTATCCAATACCCGAAAGACGCAGAAGTTAATGTACAAATTATGTTTCGAAGCCGATCTTTGAAAAAAGAATATCTAATTTTTGTGATCTGGGGTAATAAAATCCTAAGAAAAAGAAGGGAGGCAGTTGACACTACTGTTTATCCTATTATGTAATTACTATAATTATCGAAAATAATTGAAAAAATGTTTGAATGTCACCATCAGATATCACAAATCATGTTTAGACCAACCCCACAGGGCAATAATAGAACATCTTCAAACTTTCGCAAATCAATCAATTGAGTATAAATACTTCAACATCACTCTGAAAACTTTTCTCGTTCAAACAGGAACTTTTTTATCCTAAATTTCGTTGATTCCCGATGTTGTTATTGTCGTTCTCGTCGTTGATGACGCCTCAATGGGAGCTCGAGTCGGCACATCGTAACAAATGCAATCACGATCTACACACAGTCCCATTTTCGGTGTACCAAGCCGTGTACCGAGTCGTATACAATATAAGTCACAGTCGCTCTCTGGTAAAGTTACTCCTTGTGGTCCTGGTGTTTTACAAACTGGCTCGTATTCTACATTAAAAGAAAAGTTAAAAATTATATAGTCACATTGCTGAAAAATGTTTTATAAGAACTTTTCTTAGAACTGGAATTGTTATTACGATGATGAATTTAAAATGTAAATTTAATCCTTATTTTGAGATTGGTTTGAGGTCATTTTTCAGATTGACTACAATGAAGGCAGATCTAAATGAAGGAGTTGGAGTGAGGACCTATCAGGAATCGAGATTGATATAAGTTCATTCAAAGAGATTTCACCATCGGAACAATCAATTTGAATTCAAAAACCCTCTAACCAGAATTTTTTTGTGGAAATATTTCTCTCTAAGTTTTTTGGAGTGTGAAAACAATATTTGTGAGAGCTCAAAAAAAGTGATATTCACTATCATTACTGACGAGGGGAGGACCTGACCTTTGGATCACCAATCCTTTCCAAAATTTTTTCACAGTTTTGTGTCACCTAGAGTATGAAGAATCCAGAGTAACTCCGTCAAATGGGCCTTCTGTCCAGAGCTACAAGAAAGAATGTTAGCGTTGCCAATATATCTATATATATCACTTTTTAACATGGGCCTTTATGGGCAATGTTAAGGTCACGGGCTGTAACTTTGAACAGGAGGCCCATTTGACGGAGTTACTCTGGATTCTTCATATTCTAGGTAATACAAAACTGTAAAATAATTTTGAACAAGATTGATGATCCAAAGGTCTGGTCCTTCCCTTGTGAGTTGAAATTGCACTCGTGGTCCAGTAAATTTTGTTCTTTCCGGGTTATCACTAAAGTATTAAAATTCAAAAAGTGTGCGAAATTTCTCACTCATTCGAGATACAAAATAAAATACAGGAAATTCGAGATGAGCATTGAAGAATGGATTCCGAACCATCTAATAAGGCTTATCGACTGAAATTGGATTTACCATCGCCCAAATTGAGAATGCTATTTCCAAATCATCGTCCGATTGAAAGAGAATCTGTAGTGACACCGTCATGTTTAGTATTTCAATAGAGATATGGGCATTTCTCTGGAAATTTTACATTCTATTGAAAAATAAAACAGCTCAACGCACATCTGTAGCCTTTTGCCCGTGTGTCTGTATAGTATTACGGGCTGCAAATCAACTTCTATAAACCATACACGGACGATGACATCGCCAAAATCACGTTAACGATTCCAACTCGTAGTGATTTTACGCCGATTCTTCAGAATTCCTTAAGGCTTGAATGATGATATTTTCACTTCGATTAGGCTCGAAACATTAGATTGTTCTCTTATATCATCATATATATGGCAATATTCCAGCAGGGTGAAAAGTTCCAGAGAAACACCCATATTTGTCGTTACTGTATAGTACTGGATTGGAGAAGGCTCATCGTGAGAATGCATTCGAAGTACAAATTGAACAATCCCGAAACGTGATTTGATTGATCGTCCGACTATTATGTCTCAAAATGAGACGATATAGGAATTTTTGAAGGCTACCGTAATGCCAGACGATATTGGAAATTTCAGGGGGATTTTCCCGTGAACACGGACAGTGCATTGATATAGAGATTCGGCGTATATTGAAGCTCAATATCATCGTATCTATGCGGAAGTAATAGTCACAAGGTCTCCATGCAAATGACTGATTGTACAAATTACCACTATTTCAACCTCAATTCTGACTGAATTCTTTATGTTCTGCACACAGATTGAACCATTGATTAATACCTACGAAAGAAAATGGATTATGATATCGAAATAGTACTTACCATCATATTCGCTACCCTCATCCGAGTAATCATTCTCTGTTTCTATCGAATTTTCATTGTCATTGGGTATTTCAAATTCAGTACTCATCAGTTTCACTCTTTTGGCAGGCAAATCTGGAATAATATTCTACTTATAAGAATAGCATGAACGACATCTTGACGACTGAGTTTGCTTTTGGGGGTGGCTCTTACAATAGGTTGGACTTGAAGGTAATTCAAGACGTTCCCTACGGTGGGGCCTACCGGTGGGTCCCGCATGTCTTTCCCCCGGTGCTGAGCATTTTGGCTGTTTGGGAAATAACATTGAGCAGGGCCCACCGGTGGGCCCCGCCGCACCTGGGGAAAGATCATCGATTTTAGCCTTCGCAGCGAACGTGTTAAAAATGGAGACGAGTAGGTCCTCATCCGATGAAAAATGTCCAACTCTTTCAAAATTCGCGGTAAAATATAGGGGTCATCATGGAGCTGCAGTCTACACATCTGCAGTAAATGGGCCATCAAGGAATGAGTCATGGGAAAAACAACTCTTAGGTCGAGAAATTCCACTAAACGGGTTTTACTCGTTCACGACAGAGTCCTGGGTATAGAATGCAATCTTTCTTACTTGAGTCTGCACTTTTTTCATTCAAATGGAATAATTTTGTATTGATATGATTCAATGCTAACTCAGCAAAAGATGCTGATCGCAAAAGAAGTATTGCACAATTGGTTACAAAAATCGGCCCGAGAAATATCCGAGATTTACTTCTTGACATAGCAAGAGATCTCGTATATTTTTCAAATATCAACCGTTTTTACTAATATTCTATGAGTGTATTCTGAAACCTCATGATAGGTCAAAAATGCGTTTGAAGAATAGTTTGATAATGGGAGATATTATAAAACAAAAATATTCTAGACACGCGAATAAAACGAATTATTTTTACCTGTAGCTCCAACAGAAATTATCAAAACTGCTAAGAGACACGGAATCGTTGAGACCAAATAATTCCTCATAATGATTTGAGTAGTGAAGATAAAAACTGCCCGACTAGATGTATTAATCTTATATAGGCTAATACAAGTGTTGATTTAGGTGAATAAAATTGATTAGAATATTTTTTGAGGAATAGAGCCATTTCTCGGGTGTTGGAATCAGACATTCAATTCTATAGACTTGGTAAAGAATCCGATAGATAGATAACAAAATTTATCATCCAGATCAACATCCAAGTGAGTAGATAAAAGAATACGAATAATGAAGTATTTGGAGTGTTAAATTTTCTTGAATTTCCTTGTTATGCGTATTGTTAAAAAAAAGTAAAATGAGCCTTGTCATAGGATGAATGCGTGCTGAAACTGAATTGAATATGTTTCATT
This sequence comes from Eretmocerus hayati, assembly GCA_029851415.1. NCBI lineage: Eukaryota > Metazoa > Arthropoda > Insecta > Hymenoptera > Aphelinidae > Eretmocerus > Eretmocerus hayati. Next base: position 7,687,686 of record CM056744.1, read on the forward strand.
CATTAGTGGCACTGAGATACATGTATAACAACTTCACAAAGTATCCAAGTTTCCAAATATGCATAGGTAGAAGTCTACTTCCGTATTATCATCAAATTTTACACAAAGTTTTTTCTTATGTTCACAGGATGCACTTGTCTAAACAGTGTAAGGTCCACACTGAAGTGTATCAAAATTGAATGTCAACTTTGTCAACAAATTTGTCAAGGAATTTGTCAACGGATTTGTGAATATTAATTACATTATGATATAGATAAGATGCATTCATTAATTTTTATTCGAAAAATCCAGAATCATGCAACTAAAATATCATCCAAATAATTAGACATAAAAAATCCAGTTGAGACTGTGATGGTTACAATGAACATCTCAGCGATTCCTTGCGAACGCTGTTATTTATACTAGCTACATGGATTCTGAAAACTGCAACTCGTTAGTCATCACTTGCTATTCACAATCCAAATATGAGAAAGAATGATGCAGTGTTGCGGTTGTATTTTTTGAAGTCTGCTTCTGCTTCAAATAAACAGTTCAGATAGCCGCAATAGTCTGAATCTGAAAAGAATGCGCAGCATTGAAAATTAGTGTCGAGAGGTCTCCGTTAAAGATGAAAATATAGGAAAGAATATTTACCTCCTGTTTTGCATTTAATAGTATTTTTGTACTCTTCGGATATATCAGAGATCGTTTTGTCCTATGAATGAAAGGAAAAGGTTTTCTTTAATCGAAAAATTTAGAATAACGGTGGAAACTTTTGATCAAAATGAGACTCATTATTTCGATCACTCAGACAATTGTACGATTTATTGTATTTCATCTTGAAGCAAAATTAGATTACAATATTTAATATTTTTGGGCTCTGTAGTTAAAAATGGAGATCGGGATGAAGAGATCTTACAAATTTACGATTGTATATTTATGCTACATCTGATTAGTTGTAAAACAAAGCTAACCAGATTCTGTCAACTGCGAACGTTATGAGCATGCAAAGGTTATGAAATGATAGTTTTTGATCCTTATGACGTGAAGAAACCTAGCATTTGGAGTCTGAACGATTTTACACGGCCTAGAAATGGCAACTAGAAGGTTCATCATACGGAAGCACAAATCAGACGATCGAGTCGGACGATTTTTGAAAAAATGGTCGACAAGCTGCAGAGGGAGAATTCTATCAAGATTTATCCTTAATAGTTAGCCTCGAATTTCAGCGTGGCTCATAATTTAGAACCACCTTAGAGCCGTATCAAACCCAGCCCTTCCCAACTTTACAAGAAAACAAGAAAAATGAGTTCTTGAGAAAAAACATAAGGAGACATCGCAAATAGTGTCTGCAAAATATTGGAGATAATTATTCGTTCTGCTGTTTGAAGAAAGAAAGAAGTCGATTGAGTTGGAAATTTCGGGAAATCGTGGATATGGCAATGCAGTCCTCACGATTTTAGGAAAATGATACATGTAATTCACTTCCTTCTTCTTCCTAGAGGTAGAATTTGAGTATAGACTACAACTTATTGCAGAAAGAAAGAAGGCATACTGCATCGCCCTTTCGAGATAACAGGACGGGGGCATGTTGGGTACAGCCTATAATATTCGCCTTCTTGTTGCCCAAATAGTCAAATCGGAGTTTCGTGACTCTGAACAGCAGATTTTGGAAATTTTGAGACAAGGTATAGTATGCGTTGAAGTACGTTAGAATTAATGGAACCTAAAAAGTAGTGGAGCTATGGCGGTACTGGGTCATCGCCGGTACTGAGCCAACCTCCCTCCCCCCCCCCCCACCCACATTCATGGAATTTTTTTTCCGTGTGTGTGTTTGTGTGTCAGCCGAAATAACTCAGTGGGAGAACGTCATGACAGCTATCCCGCGCGATATCCGTGCGGTATACAGCCCCCTTCATCTGTCGCTAGTCTGATCAAAGAATTAGGGCTTCACTCGAGATCGAGAAATTTTCGAATCTCGTCGAGCGAGATCGAGTCCGGGGGTCCTAGAAAACTCGAGATCGCGAGAATGAAACGAGACGAGTACAGCCAAAATGATTCTCGAGTCGAGACGACATGTAATGTTCGTTCTCGGCCATTCTCGCGAGATCACAGTGGAATGGAAAATTCATGACCCAATACGTTAGATTAACTAAATTTTCTGAACTCTGAAGTAAAGTAGTACTGATAAAGGAGTAATACACTCAGGATAATTCAGGAAGATGATCACATTTCTTTGAATTGTTCTATTTCCATAACGACATCCGAATTCAAATGGGAATACACACTCCAAGACTCATGAGATCTTTTTAAAATGAGACATGACCAAGCTGACGTCGCAATATGATCAACTTCAATGCTATCATCTTGATCATCAGATGCTGCAACCTTACTGACAGTATCGATGAAACACTTACAAGGGGAGGACCTGACCTTTGGATCACCAATCCTTTCCAAAATTTTCTTACAGTCTCTTGTCACCTAAAATATGAAGAATCTAGAGTAACTCCGTCAAATGGGCCTTCTGTTCAGAGTGACAAGCAAAAATGTTAGCGTTGCCAGTATATCCTTATATATCACTTTTTGACATAGGCCTATATGGGCAATGTTAATGTCATGGGCTGTAACTTTGAACAGGAGGCCCATTTGACGGAGTTACTCTGGATTCTTCATATTCTAGGTAATACGAAACTGTAAAAAAATTTTGGACAAGATTGGTGATCCAAAGGTCTGGTCCTCCCCTTGTTAGTGCGAAAGAGATCTTTGAATTTTTTTAGAGAATCTCTCTTCACTCGGAACCCTAGCTCTTAGCATCAAACGGGTCTGCTTTGTGACTTGGGTCTAGAATCGAAGATAGACAATGAATCTAGTTGAATTTTCTGTAGTGCTCTAGGAGTTTGTCTCTTGCGGCTCCGAGTGCGAGGATGAAACGTTCATCGACGGCATTCCTGTCAACTCTCTTATCCGATTTCAAAGTAGTTTTTTCCACTTTATCCAGGAGCATGTTGAAAGCAATTACAGCGGTCGGCACCACAACCTTTTCCTCACTTGAAATTATGTTCATCACTTGATCGAATCATTCGAAATAGTTCAGAACCTGTTAGATAAGAGACCATTGTGCATCACTTATCTTAAACTGCTCAATATTAGGGTTTCCACACAACATAGTGAGCGGGATCTTCAATTTGTACGATATCTCGAGCATGTTGTAGGAGAAAGATCAAGAATCGACAGTTTCCGTTCTTACCAGCGTCAAATAATTCAAATTCACTCATTGAATCAATGCAATTCATTTTTTTCAAAATTTCCCCGAGAAATTCTCGAATCTCATTGAGCGAGATCGAGTTCAACTGATTCTGATCTCGGATCGAGATCGAGCTCAGTACTCGGAACGAGACGAGAGCGCTCATATTTCTCGGGATTCTCGCTCGAATGAAGCCCTACAAAGAATGGATGGCAGAATGGCTAATGATCGAGGTACGCACTCATTCGGAGAATCGCATCCATTCTGTGGCTGATATTCAGTCCAGTAGTATCTCCCGTCATATTTTCATTTCTTTATACCCTGCACATATTCGATACTCTTGGGCCGAGTCTCGTGAGATGGTAAATTCAATCGTTTGAAAAATTGACGTGCAACCTTATCCCATAGATCTCTAGTATCTTCCTTCGAATCTCTCCCATCCGTATAATTACTCAGGCCCACAAGAAGAAAAAAGTACCCGTACCCAGCTACCGGACCTATGTATTCCTACGTAAAATTGTGCGCTGAATTCGAAAATGGCATCAGTTTTCACCGAAAACCCCCAAAATTCCGAGAGAATTGTGGAAAAAACTTTTAAAGCAAGATATCAGATTTTTGATTTCGGATTCTGAAAGGAGAGGAAATTTTACGTCCAAATATGTAATTTCAGAATTTTTCATTTTTGGTGGTATTCCTGATCCAGTATCCAGAGTGGTACTCGCGATTAGGAACTCAATGTGATTCTCGTGATCTAGAACTCAATGTGGTACTCGTGATCGAGAACTCAATGTGGTACTCGTGATCGAGAACTTAATGTGGTACTCGTGATCGAGAACTCAATGTGGTATCCGTGATCACGAACTCAATGTGGTAGTCGTGATCGAGAACTCAATGTGGTACTCGTGATCGAGTCCTCAATGTGGTACTCGTGGTCTAGAACTCAATGTGGTACTCGTGATCTAGAACTCAATGTGGTACTCGTGATAGAGAACTCAATGTGGTATCCGTGATCGAAAACTAAATATGGTACTCGTGATCGAGAACTCAATATGGTATTCGTGATCGAGAACTCAATTTGGTTATTCGTGATCGAGAACTCAATGTGGTACTCGTGATCGAGAACTCAATGTGGTGTTCGTGATCGAGAACTCAATGTGGTAGTCGTGATCGAGAGCTCAATGTGGTACTCGTGATCGAGTCCTCAATGTGGTACTCGTGATCGAGAACTCAATGTGGTATACGTGATGTAGAACTCAATGTGGTACTCGTGATAGAGAACTCAGTGTCGTATCCGTGATCGAGAACTCAATGTGGTACTCGTGATCGAGAACTCAATGTGGTATCCGTGATCGAGAACTCAATGTGGTATCCGTGATCGAGAACTCAATGTGGTACTCGTGATCGAGAACTCGATGTGGTACTCGTGACCGAGAACTCAATGTGGTATCCGTGATCGAGACCCCGATGTGGTATCCGTGACGAGAACTCAATGTGGTACTCGTGATCGAGAACTCAATGTGGTGTTCGTGATCGAGAACTCAATGTGGTAGTCGTGATCGAGAACTCAATGTGGTACTCGTGATCGAGTCCTCAATGTGGTACTCGTGGTCTAGAACTCAATGTGGTACTCGTGATCTAGAACTCAATGTGGTATCCGTGATCGAAAACTAAATATGGTACTCGTGATCGAGAACTCAATATGGTATTCGTGATCGAGAACTCAATTTGGTTATTCGTGATCGAGTACTCAATGTGTTACTCGTGATCGAGTACTTAATGTGTTACTCGTGATCGAGAACTCAATGTGGTACTCGTGATCGAGAACTCAATGTGGTACTCGTGATCGAGTCCTCAATGTGGTACTCGTGATCGAGAACTCAATGTGATTCTCGTTATCGAGAACTCAATGTGGTACTCGTGATCGAGAACTCAATGTGGTACTCGTGATCGAGAACTCAATGTGGTGTTCGTGATCGAGAACTCAATGTGGTAGTCGTGATCGAGAACTCAATGTGGTACTCGTGATCGAGTCCTCAATGTGGTACTCGTGATCGAGAACTCAATGTGGTATACGTGATGTAGAACTCAATGTGGTACTCGTGATAGAGAACTCAGTGTCGTATCCGTGATCGAGAACTCAATGTGGTACTCGTGATCGAGAACTCAATGTGGTATCCGTGATCGAGAACTCAATGTGGTATCCGTGATCGAGAACTCAATGTGGTACTCGTGATCGAGAACTCGATGTGGTACTCGTGATCGAGAACTCAATGTGGTATCCGTGATCGAGACCCCGATGTGGTATCCGTGACGAGAACTCAATGTGGTATACGTGATCTAGAACTCAATGTGGTACTCGTGATAGAGAACTCAATGTGGTATCCGTGATCGAGAACTCAATGTGGTACTGGTGATCGAGAACTCAATGTGATATCCGTGATCGAGAACTCAATGTGGTACTCGTGATCGAGAACTCAATGTGGTACTCGATCACGAATACCGCATTGAGTTCTCGATCACGGATACCACATTGAGTTCTCGATCACGAGTACCACATTGAGTTCTCGATCACGGATATCACATTGAGTTCTCGATCACCAGTACCACATTGAGTTCTCGATCACGGATACCACATTGAGTTCTCTATCACGAGTACCACATTGAGTTCTCGATCACGGATACGACATTGAGTTCTCTATCACGAGTACCACATTGAGTTCTACATCACGTATACCACATTGAGCTCTCGATCACGAGTACCACATTGAGTTTTCGATCAAGAATACCACATTGAATTCTCGATCACGGACACCACATCGAAGTCTCGATCACGGATACCACATTGAGTTCTTGATCTCGTATACCACATTGAGTTCTCGATCACGAGTACCACATTGAGTTCTCGTCACGGATACCACATCGAGGTCTCGATCACGGATACCACATCGAGTTCTCGATCTCGGATACCACATTGAGTTCTCGATCACGAGTACCACATTGAGTTCTCGATCACGAGTACCAGATTGAGTTCTCGATCACTAGTACCACATTGAGTTCTCGACCACAGATACCACATTGAGTTCTCGATCACTAGTACCACATTGACTTCTAGATCACGAGAACCACATTGAGTTTCCAATCGCGAGTACCACTCTGGATACTGGATCAGGAATACCACCAAGAATGAAAAATTTTGAAAGTACATATTTTGACGTGAAATTTCCTCCCTCTTCAGAATCCGAGGTCAAAAATCTGATATCTGGCTTTAAAAAATTCTTCCCCCAATTTTCTCAAAGTTTTGGGGGGGGGGGGTGTTCGGTGAAAACTGATGCCATTTTCGAATTCAGCGCACGATTTTATAGGAATACATAGGTCCGGTCGCTGGGTACGGGTACTATTACTTTTTGTGGGCCTGTGTTATTAAGCCGAGTGTCCCACGAGTATGCCTCCGGCAAACGGAAACTCAGAAGCGTAGAAGGAAATTGCAAGCGTCCACATTCCCTCAACTCGTATCCCGTGGACGAGCATCTGTCAGAGCCCAGTCTTTTATCATCACTGACCTGTTCTACCCATTCCTAACCAGAATCATCATGATCCAACCTCCGTTTGCTCGAGCTGCTTCCACACAGTTACGAGTTTTCATTCGAATCGAATGATTCGGATGAACACTCGAATACCGCGCGGGGTAAAGCTGTATACCACACGAATACCGCGCGGGGTACGGGGCTGTATCCCGCGCGGGGTAGCTATCATGACGCTCTTCCACTGAGATATTCCGGCTGACACACACACACACACACACACACACACACACACACACACACTGACAGAGGAGAAAAATTGCATGAGCGGAGGGGGGGGTGTCAAGTACCGACCACGGCCCAGTACCGCCATAGCTCCACTACTCTAAAATTTCAGGTACTGGTTTTACTAACTGCATTTCCTCGCTGTGCAAATACGAAAAATGATGCAAATCCGACTATGAATTTTATGAGTCCCGCCAGAAATGTTTCGGGGTCGGTCCAAACCATCAATTTCCTCATACTTTAACACAACAAAAATGAAAAAAAGTAATGAAAGGTCATCGAGTGCTCATTTCTGAGATCGCGATGTAGGGGCAGGTTGGATACACTTACCTTATTATAATCTCATGGGAACAAACCACCCACATACCTGGCGCTGAATACAGCACTTTCGTCAAACATATTCATTACGTTAAATCTACTAGAACTACGATTAGCTTCTATTTAAATGAATTTGCTGATAGGAAAAAAATAGCATACAACAAGAGTCAATGTGTTTGCTGTAAAGGCGGCGAAAATCATTCAATACTCTTTGAATTCACATATTCTTTCATAAATAGTGTGTGTTAAGTTTGGCCGTAAGTACACCCACGATGCCGTGTAGGGGTAAATTAGGCAAATTAATCCGTATCTCATCATATCACTAGAATAAAAAAATATCTCGTCGTGATGAAAAATGCAAGTTGCAAGACCCATCGTGAGAATGAGATAATTTCTGATAATTCGAGAAAAATGCATGTCAGGTTTGAAGAAGAATAGTCTCAAATTCTTACCACTTGATACTTCATGGCACAAGCAACCGAGCAGACATCGTTTGCATCGTTCAAATCAAGCTTAGAGATTTTTGACAGATTTTTTTGAATGAAGTAATTCAGTATGGTCCCTGAAAATGAAGATATATCCACTCAAGATCATATTATAATGACTTCAGAATCCTCCGAGGTACATAGATAACAAATAGTGTGAACTGTTTCACTGCAGAAAAAATTTGGGAAAAATATTTTGAAAGTTGTCATGAGATTGATCAAGTCACGGTTCACGAAAAATTTTTCAGTACTTTTTTCCGACTCTTATCTAGAAAAGGGGGGAGTATTTATGGGAAGAGACAATGGAGAATGAGTACTCACTATCCTTGAGACCATTATCCTTGAAGCATTTCTCTGAAGCATTGACATCTATAACATCCCAATTGCCAATTCGAACCTTGCATAAAAAAGCCTATTATTCTTAATTCAAATATGAGTATCTGATTTTTCGTCCCCGATGATTGACAAGTGAATTAGGTTTTTCTTGATCTTGGAAGTCTAGTTTCAAAGAGTGTTTTTACCCTTTGAAAGTAGTCCTCCAAGATCAAGAGAAACCTAATTCATTTATCCTCAATCCACTTGCTTTTGGTTACTTTCTCATGAAAATACGAAAGATTATGATATACGGTCTTATTGTTTAGAAATGCGTCTACCGAATACTACTTCAAAGAATCGCCACTAAAGAACTATTTCTTATCTCTCTATCAATAATATGAAATCATCGGTCGAGATTTGACCCAGAACCCAGCTCGACCCAGATATCTCTCAAATGAAAATTTCCACTGTAAGAAGAAATTCTCAAAGTCAGTAAAAAAATCCCCACCAAGAATATGTTTCTAGATTAATCCTAGATTTGGGTGGTTTTGACCTGGACGTTGGTCGAAAGCACTATTGAGTGACTTGAAATGGCGACGGTCAAGCTCCAATCGATAATTTCTCATCAAATCGATCTCAAATCCGAGATTGATACGGAGAAATAAGAATCAGTCCTCGAATGCCGATTGATGAAATCAAAATCATTCATTCACGTAAAGGAATAGTTTTTCAAAAAGTGTAGCTACTTTGAATTATCAAAATTCATGAAAAATTAGAGGTTGTTGCAGTAGCTCAGCAGAGAAGAATGCAAGTTTCATACTCATATTCACATAGTACGTCGATGATGTAAGTCATAACCAGATTTCATGACCTCGTCAAATATTGAATACAATATTTTACCGAATATCCACTGACGTGGAGGAGTCTTGATAGATATGATTTTCATGGGTCCGAGGGAGGACAACTTGAGAAAACGACTGACTCAGAGTTTGGATTGGAGTACAGAGCTTTGTACAAAATTATATAGACATATGATACGAAACTTGTATTCCTTCCAAAAATTTGGGAGGAAGTATATTGGTCATATCAATCCCTGAGTTTTTCTTTGGAAGAAATTCTGGTGAAAAATCTAGAGAGAATGCCAAGTCCGCATGTTTTATACAGTTCGATTTCAAGACATAGTCAGAATACAATTTGCCCTCGGGCGATGACATTTTTGTGTCTTGGAACTTCGTGGAGATCTAACATTACGATGTAAAAGTGTTATGTTTCAAAATATGAATGCTAAGGTCGTCTGAAATAAAGAGATGATTTTTAGAAATATTTTGTATCTCACATTTGTGGGTCCTCCAAGAACTGCTGCAAAGCAAGTCGTGAATATCAGGATGCCTTTCATCTTTTACAATTTTTATTCACAAAAGTGAATCGAAACCAGGACTTGACTAATCCTGTTGGCTTTAATGAGATGTTCGTATTCACGGTTGACGAAATTTATGGCCCGTTTTTTATTTGAGCAAGCCATCGATAAAGTCATTCATCTTATCAATTTTTCAATTTGATGATGAATAAATGTTAGGAATTATAAGACGGCAAACAGCTTGTTCAATTATTCATCATAATTTTGATCTCACTTGTCTGTATCTTCAAGACATATTGGGTTTTTGTAGGATACAATCAAAATTGCAAGCGATGGACAATATGTTTAATGTGAACAAGGTCGTAGCTATCTGATTGTACCGCACGTGGCAAGTCCATTGACGAAGTCATACATCTTGCAATATTTTTAGTTTGATGATGAATCCTTATTAACGCAGTTACCTCGATAGAAGATCTACCGATCAGATTTTGATCAAACTTGGCAAAGTTGTTTTTAGATGTAAACTGAACACAGTAAAAATTTTACGAGCTTCGATCCCTGAGTCAAACTATCAGCATTAACACTTTTAGAGGTTAAGCACGGTATCTCACGGGGTATCGCGTTGATTGTTGAGCTATAAAATACTGACCAATCAGTTTCTGTGCTCATCATGCTCACTTGTAGACAACCACACAAAGAAGGTGTTTGAAATTTCTTGTCGAGCTCTAGTTGGTTTAGATAGTAGTCCTGGTCAATTTTCGACGTGAAATCACGAATAAGTCACAAATAAGGCGGTAATTGATGATGATTAAGGATCGATATTTGATAAAATATGCATCCAGCGCGAATCCGTGATCTGATTGACACACAAGGTAACTTGTAGGCAAATTCACAATGTTTGGAAAATTCGATAATTTTGACTCGGACTGTAGCGAGGTCACTCCCTTAAGAATCATGATTTGTCTAGCAGCTTGTTCGATTATTCATCATAATTTTGACCTTACTTGACCTGCACCTTGAGGACATGTTGGGTTTCTGTAGGACTCAATCAAAATTCACACGACGAACAAAATGTTTATTGTGAACAAAGTCGTAGTTATTTGATCATACATCACGTGACAAATCCATTGACGATTAATCATGCTAGTCAATAATTGTTGAATGAGAAAAGTAAAGTTTACGAGAAAAAATATTCCACGGAAAATGATGTCTCGTATAAATGACCTGTGCACGAAGGTTATGTCTATATGGTTTATCTGGTGGATTTTTTGATGGAGTCGAATATTTGTTAGTCATTTACTAAATAGAGAATGCCACGTGAGAATCGCTTTGATCCATCGCTTTATTGTAATTTTGGAAAAAATACAACGATGACATCTTCATATCTCACATTTTCACCATTCTGTGAATGTTTTTAAAAGTTCTAATTATCTGGTATTTGTCAATTGTATTATTGAATTATTCCGTGATTGTTTTTTGTGTGAACTGGTTACATTCGGTAGAAACATTTTCAAATAGACCAAAACGTATTATACATGTTCGATTGGTTTCCTTCAATTTTGGAATTATATTCTACCATTATTTTATGGTTTAGATCACGACAATGAACGGCTACGAACAATATACGGAAGAACAGCACGGCCTCACATTTTTCACAAGTTGTGTCGCAAATCGAGGACGCATGATTTTCCCAGGGGAATTTTTGGCTCTCTGGGCACCCTTTCAATTCAAGCATTGATACCAATCAGGATTATCATGGTGCTTTCAGGTTTTCCCACATTATCAGTATGATAAAGGACGATGCACTCAGATTCTATACACACCCATCAGGAGATTCGCATGTGGCGGATGGTGTTTCTGGGTAAAGTATTTCATTCATTATTTATGAAATACCAAAGGCACTGCGATCATTGAAATTGATATCAATTCTTGAATTGAAAAGTCATCCAGAGAGCCAAAGATTTTTCATGAAGAATCGTGCGTGCTCTAATTGCGACAGAACTTGTGAAGAAAAATGTGAGTCCGTGCCGTTCTCTCGTATATTGTTTGTAGATGGTTGAAGGCACCGCAATAATTCAACATCGGTTTGTTTCTCCAACTCACGAGAAATCTGAACTACGAAGAATCATCCGTGGGAAATCATGCGGTGTCGCGATTAGCACGGCAATTTGCACGAACGAATACGTTTTTGTGTTGACATTCATGAGTGGTGCACGAACAATCATGCTACGATGAAATATGAATGAAGTAGAGCCTTTTAGAATCGATTTCTAGGTTTGTGCAAACTTTCTGTCAAAAAAATCACGTAAAACGGATGGCACCGGCTCGAATGGAGTTTCAGTAGTTTGAGCAAATCGAAACCTGCTTGCAACTGGAAGCTCGTCCTGAGAAAAACATGCTGGAAGCTCCCGAGTGTAAATTCCAAATGGGTAGGCGAGCGCATGTCTTCACCAGCGCTGCTGATTTGAACATTATTCATACTGCTTGTCTAACAGAGACTCGCCGTCAGTTGTGACGTTCACATCATCTCTCTGAGGCAGATGTCCATACTCCGGTACTCGTCGACGACAAACCAGCGACAGCAGCTTCTACGCCATGACATAATACGCTTGGTGGGCTTTCGGAGTTAAAGGAAGATAACCTGAGGTCGGGATTCTTCAATATTACTTCTTTGTCCGGTCATATTGAGGAACTCTGCTTTCGCATATTTAATGAACCTTCATATCATCTATTTGGTGTTGCCGAGACATGGTTGGAAGCAAAAGTCGATGACAGTCTCATACAGAACCGAGGTTTTTCAGTTATCAGATATATTGGACCAGGGTTGGTGGAAGTGTCGCCCTTCATGTACGGAATGACTTCAAAGTCAAGAAATTAGCTCGCTTGGATACGACTTGTAAAGGTAAACTTCTGAAACCAGATAATCTATTTTGTAGCGTACAAAAGGGCCACTCTCCACCCATCCCCCGTGGTAGTTATCTATCCACCACCTGATATCTCAATCGAGATCTCAATGGAAGAAGATTCTGAAGTGTTTGATGAACTCCGAAAGTCTCGTGACCTCAGTCACAAAATTATTATGGGGAATCTGAATGCTAATCTTCCAACAACTCCCACTGACGCAACCAGCATCAGACGACTGATATACGAATTGTCCTTGCAACTAGTCCAGCATGGCTCTACACACCATACTCACACCTCTCACACTATACCAGTCGACGACAACGACACTGTCACCGATGCACAGAACAACCATCTTCCGTGTTTTGGCGATCATGTACTCATTGAAGTAATGATCAACATCTTCGTCCCTAAAACGGTGAAGAAACCTTTCTCGTTTCAGAAATATAAAGACATGGATCCTGGACACTTGAATGACGAGCTACAACAGGTGGACTGGATACTTGTACACGGTGCTGACACCGACCTGGAGGGGGCGGTAAGATGTTTAAATGAGAACTTCCGTGTAGCTACAGATTTATTAGCTCCACTGGAAATAGTACAACCCAAAGACAATAATGCTCCATGGATGGGTCCTGAGCTGAAGCTGCTCATTGCGAGATGCCGCGCGGCAAAAAGGCGTTATTGGCGCACCGGTCGCGTGTTTCTCTCGATGAGTTTCTTTGCCTGAGTCAGGAGGCGCGCTTAGCTCAAGAGCGGATCACTTTCCTTCATAATCATCTTGCAGAGGCTTTTGGTACGAATAAGAACATATAGAGGGAAATGCGTAACCTTGGTCTCCTACCTGAGCTGAGAGCAAGGGAGAACGATTCCACGGTTTCGCGACGAACGAGCTGAACTCTCACTTTGCAGGGGTTTCTTTTTCGCCTCACGAGACCACTGAAGAAGCAGAGAAAATTGTCACGTCAGCTGATGACACAGGCTTTACTTTCAAGCCCTTTAATCAGGTTGATGTCATCTTGGCAGTGAAGCATTTCTCATCACAAGCTCGTGGGGTAGATAGGATTTCTCGGGTTGTGATTGCGAAGGCTCTACCGGCCATAAGCGATATTATCGTCGAAATTTCCATCTCCTCCTGTGCTCCAGGTAATTTCCAAGAGGCTTGGAGAAAGGTACAGATTATCTCATTAAAGGAAACAATAGTGCCTTCTGCTCTTCCAGACTTTGGTCCAATAGCTCTGCATTGCGTTTTGTTCAAGATTCTGGAGAAGATAGCTAACGACCAACTAGGAATATCCATGGAGTATCCCGAAGAGAAAAGTCTGCTCGATTTCCTCCAGGCCGGTTTTGAGCAATACAGCAGTACTCAGACAGCCTTGCAAAAATTAATTGACGACATCCGGATCGTTAAAGACAGGGAAATGGTTACGCTCCTGTTACCATTTGACTTCAGCAAGGCATTTGACACTATTCTACCATCCTAACTGCTACAGAAACCTCGTTTGCTGGGGTTCTCGAAAACGGCATTTATGTGGATAAAAACATATTTCAAAGGGCGCTCCCAAATGGTGATATTACAAAACAGTGGTGACTCAGATTGGCTCACAACCAACCCGGGAGTTCCACAGGGTTCCGTCCTCAGACCTCTATTGTTCACCCTATACGTTAATGACCTCCCAGATATACTCCGCGGGAACGACGTCAAATATCTATTCTATATGGATGACCTCCAGATTTATCTTCATAACCGAGAAAGATAAAATATTGGAGGGCATTGCTCTACTAGGCCAGTAATTCTAGACTTCGAACTGTGCATGAATGCCAAAGGACGGATCTATTTTTTTTCGATGCGGGATACCCTATAGAACACCCCCCCCCCCCCCATAAAATGGAACAACCCCAGGGGTGCGCAAAAAATTACAACAACAAAATAGTGCGAAATTTTGTACTTTTTTGCGTTATTTCGCATCCCGGGGAGCTCTTTTAATATTTGGATCGTTCCTCATGGTACTATGTTGTAGGTGATGAGATTCTCTGAATTTTAAAGAAAAAACCATAATAAAATTCTTTCCGTAACTCGAGATAACTAGCAACAAAGCTGGAAAATGCCAAAAAATTCCTTTACTTTTCATTTTGAGGGAAGCCAATGGATCGATGTGTACTAGCTGGAAAATGTAGCCCTCATAGACTACTATATGTGAAAAAAATCAGAACAATCCGTCAATAAACATTGACGTTATTCTAATTGTTTATCCCAAATTGTTGTTTTTTGCAATAGCCGTAAAAATTTTCCAAGTGCACTAAAGTCGTCGCAAAAAATCAGAGAGCTTCCTGGGAACCCTCAACTATAAGATGTGATCATAAAACCGGTCACTTTGTTACAAAAAATCGTCTCTGAAGCCAATTGTTTATAAAAATCGGAAATTCCCGATTTTATTTTGCACACAATTCCGCGAGTAATGGATATTTGGAAAAATTCGTTCTTGGACCTTGTAGTACTAATTCTGTTCTAAATTTTGAAAAAAAGTACATAACTCCACGACCTTTTGGACCGGAGATACCGATTTTTTTTTTAATCGATATTTAATAAACAATTGAATATTAAGGACCGAAATTTGCGGGAAATGGTAGAAAAATGTTCAAAGTTTCATATACAGAATGTTAGGTTCACATACCTTGACTTGCGTCCTTGTCCCAGCAGGTGAAAGTTAATGTTTCCTTTATCTCGCTTGAAAAAAGCTGCAGGGGTGAGGAGTGGGGGTACTCCCGCGGCAGCGTGGCGGGCCGACCAGAAACTGAGCCGCGCTCTTCAAATCTGAGCGCTCGGAATTTTTGACGATATCTCGGGTCCTACTGGACCGTTTGTGATGATTTATTTTCTAATTTGGGGTAGCTTTCAGAAAAAAACACAATGGCGTATTAATTATAAGAATCTGAACGGCCATTTTGGGTGTATAAGGGGTACCGTCAAAATAAGAGGTTTTGGTCCAATTTTTCCCGTGTATCAACTAATGTTTCTCACAGAAACATTCTGAATCTGTTGAACGTGGATAATCAATAAGGGAAAGCTCCTCGGAAAATTTGAAAATTGTGCAAACTTCTCAAAAAAAAAGAAAAATCTATTGATAAGCGCATAATTACCAAAAAAATAAGCATAGGGAACACCTTATCATTTTTCATTCTGGAAATCCGGAAATCGGGAAAAATTTCTAAATGTGACCCCAACAAATTTCATCGATTGGAAAGTGCCTAATCACTAGAAAAAGAATGAAGTATAGCATATCAATTGTCAAATATTTATTGATGGAGTTAGATCATTTCCACAAAATAGTCTCATTACATCGAATTACATCAAACATAAAAAACTTCATACACACTGTGAATCTCCGGTTGACGTTGATTCGTCTTGTTGACGATATTCAGTCAACGTGGTTTGGTCAGCTTGCTCGATTTCTTTCTCAGTGGACTGATCGGCGACCCGAAAATCATTCAAAATTTCAATCTTCGCAACATCAATACGCGGCAGGCTGTGGGCCTTTTCATTCCAACATCTAATGCTAACACGCAATGAAAAGTATATGCTATGGACTTCGATTCTTCATTACAAAATTTCTGTTTTTCTTTATCACAGCTCATCATAGTGTAGTACGAATAAAAATCTCTCTTGGAAGAATTGGCATCTTATGAATTGTTGTGGTGAAACTTAGAAATATTTCCCGAATTCCGGATTTTCCAGAATGAAAACTGATATGGTGTTCCCTATGCTTATTTTTTGGTGATTATGCGCTTATCAATAGATTTTTTTTTTTTTTTTTTTTGAGAAGTTTGCACAATTTTCAAATTTTCCGAGGAGCTTTCCCTTATTGATTATCCACGTTCAACAGATTCAGAATGTTTCTGTGAGAAACATTAGTTGATACACGGGAAAAATTGGACCAAAACCTCTTATTTTGACGGTACCCCTTATACACCCAAAATGGCCGTTCAGATTCTTATAATTGATGAGCCATTGTGTTTTTTTCTGAAAGCTACCCCAAATTAGAAAATAAATGATCGAAAACGGTCCAGTAGGACCCGAGATATCGTCAAAAATTCCGAGCGCTCGGATTTGAAGAGCGCGGCTCAGTTTCTGGTCGGCCCGCCACGCTGCCGCGGGAGTACCCCCACTCCTCACCCCTGCAGCTTTTTTCAAGCGAGATAAAGGAAACATTAACTTTCACCTGCTGGGACAAGGACGCAAGTCAAGGTATGTGAACCAAACATTCTGTATATGAAACTTTGAACATTTTTCTACCATTTCCCGCAAATTTCGGCCCTTAATATTCAATTGTTTATAAAATATCGATTTTAAAAAAAAAATCGGTATCTCCGGTCCAAAAGGTCGTGGAGTGATGTTTTTTTTTAAAAAATTTAGAGCAGAATTAGTACTACAACGTCCAAAAACAAATTTTTCCATATATCCATTACTCGCGGAATTGTGTGCAAAATAAAATCGGCAATTTCCGATTTTTATAAACAATTGGCTCCAGAGACAATTTTTTGTAACAAAGTGACCGGTTTTATGATCGCATCTTATAGTTGAGGGTCCAGGAAGCTCTCTGATTTTTTGCGACAACTTTAGTGCACTTGGAAAATTTTCAGGGCTATTGCAAAAAACAACAATTTGGGATAAACAATTAGAATAGCGTCAATGTTTATTGACGGATTGTTCTCATTTTTTTCACATATAGTAGTCTATGAGGGCTACATTTTCCAGCAAGTACACATCGATCCATTGGCTTCCCTCAAAATGAAAAGTAAAGGAATTTTTTGGCATTTTCCAGCTTTGTTGCTAGTTATCTCGAGTTACGGAAAAGATTTTATTATGGTTTTTTCTTTAAAATTTAGAGAATCTCATCACCTACAACATAGTACCATGAGGAACGATCCAAATATTAAAAGAGCTCCCCGGGATGCGAAATAACGCAAAAAAGTACAAAATTTCGCACTATTTTGTTGTTGTAATTTTTTGCGCACCCCTGGGGTTGTTCCATTTTATGGGGGGGTGTTCTATAGGGTATCCCGCATCGAAATAAAATAGAACCGTCCTTTGGCACTCATGTCGAAAACTGACGAATTCAGAGCTAGAATTACTGGCGTATACTAGAAGAGACAGCACGACTGGTTGCTGAGTGGGCTGAGTCTTCCGGCCTGCGTCTCAACGCCGGCAAGACCAAGTCCATTTTCTTCGATTCAGCATGCTATGACAATGAGATGAGGTAAATGGGTCTTGCTGGCGTTGGGATGTCGGGCGGAGTTACGATGCCCTTCAGCAATACCGTGAAGAGTCTCGGTGTGACGCTTGACAGTAATTTTGGGTAGGAACCGCAGATCGACCAACGATCGAAGAAAGTCAATACAGCCCCTCTCTAAAATGGTCATAGCACGAGGATGTGAGAATTAGCACGGATTACTTTCGAATTGGTTATTAAGAATAGTTATTAGTATTTAGAGATCAGATAGGGATGCGAACATGTACTATGTACTTCTGCATATGTACCCTTTATTTGAATAAATTGAATATAAAGGCCTCCACCGGACAAGACTCTCCTCACTAAATCTGACCGAAAATTCTGTAATACAACCCCAGGGGCTTGGCTCCAGAATGGGACGCGTAGGTCATGGACCACGTCAGCAACCGGATTCTTCATAGAGATATAGTGGGAAATGGGTTCGGGAGGGGGGGGGGGGGGAGGGTAGGTGAACGAAGAACCGAAATGGTTTACAGTAAACTACGTGACTTGAAAACCGGAGTGCTCAAGACAAACACCACACAGGCGTAATCACTTATGATTCGAATAAAAATCGATACTCGCGAAGGTCGTGGCACGATTTGATGGGAAGATGGAACTGGTCATTAGGCCCCGAGATGTCATTGAGTTAGCTTCGAGGTGATAGTAGTGGCGTGGTGGTGTTGTGGGGTACTTAATAACTCACATGCGCAATACATGGACGTAAGTCCAAGTTCCTTACCTGCAGGGGTTGGCAAGAGACCCCAATTACCATTTAAGAGCGCACAAGCACTTCATCGCCAAGCGTCCAGGGCACCACCTGTAACTACAGCCCTGCTGATGAGTCCGGTTACGATGAACCAGAGCCAATACCGTGGCAGCGTAATCGTCGAGCTCACGGAGCGTACGACTCGACACCGAGCTCGCCACTCACCACCAAGTGATTTTGATCTTTAAAATATAACTGTCCAGACCTACTAGTTGCGTTCCCGGAATCAAATTTCGTTGATTTCATCAATGCTTAATGCACTGCAATGGCACTTATATTTTGGAAATCGCGAACGCGCTCCGGGCGCTTGACGACTCGCCACTTACCGCCGACGGGTTTTTGATCTCCGAAATATAACTAATGCTAGTGCATTATGCATTGATGAAATCAACAAAATTTGAAACTGGTATCGCAGGCACGGTCAGTGCATATGCACCAGTAAGGTATGAACAATTATATCTTGGCGATCGAAATCACACTGCGATGAGTGGCGAGCTCGGTGGCGAGTCGTACGCTCCATGAGTTCGACGATTACGCTGCCACGGTACAGACCCAGTCTCAGGTTGGAAGTGGGGGACGAAAAGCATAAAAGCCTTCTGCTCAAAGCGTGTATTAGAGTCATCCTTCAGTATGGATGAGCTTAGAGCCATTCCTATAGTGTAACTTGGGATGAATCTGGCGAGAGAAACTGTCGGGATGCGTCCACGTTAGTGCCGTGGAAACGACTAATCCTGAGAGCAAAACTTCGCATGTTTCAATAGAAAAAATAAACATTGGTGTAACAATGATCGGAGTCGTTTGATGCAATTACCTCAAAACGGGGTCACTTTTGGAGCAATTGAAGTATCAATTCACAAGCTCGTTCCTGGAATTTGCGGGATTTAGATCTTCACCATGACATGGGAAGTGATACAAAGTCGGGTTACGCCGGATGCAATTACTTAGTACATCGTTTACGATGTGATATGAGATTCGGTTGCGGCGAGTGTAATGAACAGAGCGATCTATGAGTATGTTTTTCGTGGAACTGCGTGAATTCATGTCATCCGATGACGAGTGATCCGAAAAATGGTCACGAGTGATCATATAGTTTCTATCACATCCTCTGAAATGTGATTAGAGGCATGACCATTTCGGTGAGTGATTTAGTTTGGAAACGTAGTAATGATATGAATCGGTTGGAATTATTAATACGTAGCGTATGTGCACGTCAATTTACTAATTTGACTGAAATAATGGGTTGGCGAATGTGAACGACCTATAGTCTGTAGAAGAAAATCTGGAATGACTATTTGATGTACATAATTTACAAATAATTGCCT
The DNA here is from genome assembly GCA_029851415.1 of Eretmocerus hayati. Taxonomy (NCBI): domain Eukaryota; kingdom Metazoa; phylum Arthropoda; class Insecta; order Hymenoptera; family Aphelinidae; genus Eretmocerus; species Eretmocerus hayati. The sequence goes on from CM056744.1 coordinate 7,707,452, forward strand.
TCGCCTACATATATCTGATTTCTCTTTATCCTCAACAAAGGAATATGAGTACAACGGACCTCAATATCTTATCATTGAGTTCACACTATTTGTGGCCCAATGGTGCAGAACTTTTGACGTATCCGAGGATCATCGTTAAAAACACATGTCTGCATTGAGCATTTAGGAATTAGTGGCTCAATAAAAATATTTTTAGGCAATGCGAGTCTAGAGTAATATGGCCAAGTTAAAAATTTTCCAACGTTAGTTTTGATCATTCACGTATTATGGCTTCTTCAAGGTCCCTCTATCCCAAAATTCTAAGATATGCTGAACCTTTTGGGAATAATATAGATTTCATTTTCGACATAATTAAATTGCGTGAAGGTTACGATGATATACCTACGATGAATTTGAACGGCTTAGAACGCCCGGAAATAATATTTTTCACGGTGAGAACTGTAGGATTCGTTGGATTTCTAAGATTCAACCCATCAACTACGTACAAAATGCAAACTACTTGATGAGATTTGAAGAATTGCACGTCTTGTCCAAATCAATCTACCTGGATGACGAGGCCAATACTACAAAAGACGAGTTAAAGACTACAATGGGCAGTTTTTTACGTTGTGCTATCGCTGCCTTCTTTCCCCATTCTGCTGCATGGCCAATACTTCCAGTACATCAGCTTCTCTTGAAATCGCAAGCACTCGTTTAATTATACCAATAACAATGAAGAAATGTTCGTGAGAATTCGAACCTGTAACTTAATTGTTCTCAGGGGCCAAAGTCTTATCGCTTGTGATACATCATCTGCAAATATGAAAGAGAGTATTCAATTTAAATGATTTAAAGTGTCAGCTAATTAAGAGCATTGAATTATATTCATGAATGATTTGTAAACTCTGTATAAACAGTATCATGAATGAGTATATACATATGGGTCGCAAGAAAAATAGCAAAAAGCAGAATATGCCGAGGAAATTTGATTTCAATGTTCTAGAAAATCAGTCAATTGATTGAAAGATCACTAAATAATTTAATATCGTGCCTTTGTCTTTGATCAGTAACTGTGCTCTCGTAGTATAAAAGACCTAATGATATTTTTCGACAGTGAGTAACTTTTTGAATTCCAAACTGATTCTTAAACTCATGGATACCAAGATGTTTTCCTCTTCGATGGTCATATTTTTGACTTTTTTTGTGGTTGCCAATGCCCAGGGCTCAACTAATGGTATGTGATGTTTCGTATTTTCATTGGAACTCTTCTGTACTTGAAGATGTACACTATTGTGATATTATTGAGATAAATTCTTCGGATGAGGAGTGCATCCGCTTTTACAATGGAAGCAATGGATGATAATCCTCATTTTTCTGAATGTAGGACTCGGATCAGAATTTCACGGCTGATTAGTTTACATTATGTAGAATCGAATTTAACATAACACTATACGATCTAATTTCTTTCTCAGCACTCTTTGATTTACGAAATCCAGTAAGAATATTGGAAGTTTATTACTTATCCCTAATAAGCAGCTTCTTTGTCGAGATTTGAAGTATTCAAAAACAATTACTCAGCCTATTAAGCCTTGAAAATAATATTGTACTCCCTCTGATACGACATCCATTTAGAGTTGTGGCTCGAAGGTATCTTGAAATACGGTAATAATTTCCTTCATTCAAGATGTTGAAGTCACCACCACTGATTCCGAGGAAGTGACCTTGGCCGACCACACTTCTTTACCCTTGGAAAATAAGACCACGAATTGGTGAGTGGTATGAATGTGACTGCGTAATCTAAGCATTGACGAAATATTGTATCAACGCATTAAGGCCAGTCCGTAGTGCTTACACTTGCTCACTACTCCATAGATGGCGCCACGGTGATTTGCATAGCGTAATTCCAACAATATTTAATTTCTAAATAGTTGCAAACACTTTTTGGACCAAATCATTGAGTCAGCGCGCTTCCCAATAAAATTTCCAATCATTTGAGCTTGGTCGCGTCTCAAAACTCGCGGTATATTTTGCGAGATTTGGAAAATGGCAAAGTGCATAACAGCGTGGTTCCTACGATGCGGCAGCGACAGCTCAAGATTGTGGTTTTCCAAATCCTGTGAAATATACCACGAATTTTGAGACGGAACAAAGCTCAAATGATTGGAAATTTCATTGGGAAGCGCGCTGACTCAATGATTTGGTCCAAAAAGTGTTTGCAACTGTTTAGAAATTAAATATTGTTTGAAAACCTGCATGTACTCCGGTGCGTGTCTGGTTGCAGTATTGCGGGGACTACGGACTGGCCTTCATGATTATTCATAGATCGGATTCATCCAACTCGACTTCTTTCCGTGATTGATAATTGCAAGATAATCATTCTCCCTAAGATTATGTCTCTTCACTCGAATATATCAATCTCTCTCGCGCAATAGTACTCTAATGACCATGGATGTAAAAATTATTTGACAAAGTCCATCAGTCGACGCCATATCAAACAGAAAATAGTCGTAATGCTCGAGCATAAGCGTCGCCAAGATTTCTACTTATGACAGAGGAGCACTGGGACATACTTACTTCCTGTAATCTTTCCATGCGCGAAAAATTCCTTATTCGATGTCGGTCTGTTAAAATTTTGTTTCTACAGTAATTTACAATAAGCACAGGTTAACTTATCTTCTGCATGACTGAGATCAAATCTATTATGATGCATGTTCCTGACCCAAACAATGTGATAGAACTCTTCACAGAAAATTACACTTCCTATCGAATAATCTCGCAAACTATATTATCAGAAAATCCTCATATCAATAAAAAATTAACTCTCGATGAGATTTGAACTTTTCTATCTCACTACGGAGAATTGCAATAGGTGTACCATTTGTGGATACTTAATGAAGACGAATCACACTTTTATTGTAATATATTAAGAAAGTTCTTGTTCTCTCAACAAGTGGCATTTCTATGACTATTTCCAGATCTATGAAATCATGCTTGAGTATTTCAGGTTCGACAACGAAGATGTTCCACTGAAAAGGTCATCACGTGGCTTGTTAGAATTCAAAGATATGTTTGGATGTGTTGGTACCTGTTCCGCATGGAATTACAATAATTATGGTTGTTGGTGTGGTAAAGGAGGCTCGGGACCAGTCGTCGACAAGATTGACCAGTGAGAAAATATTTTTCTTCAAAATAACTCTAAGGCTGGAATTCAAAGTCGTTAATCCAAGATTGGAGTCAGCGGATTTAGGGCGCTGCGATCGCCATGGCGAGGCATTTTACATCTGGGCACGGCGATCGAGGCGCTCCTAATCCACCGATCCTGATCTCGGATTAACGACTATGAATTCCAGCCTAAATAGTCTTGCAAACTTCAGTTCTCAACGCGAAAATATTGATGGCATTTCCCTTGCTTTACGCGGAACACACTTCTACCATTGATCTACCGCGAATTCACGAAGGAATAATTTATTCGTTCATTCATTCTGAGTATATGTGTTACCTTGAAAGCCCAAAATCCGTGATTGTCAGCATTCACTGGGCATCGACCAGTGGATGTCGGGGATCGGAAGTGTTGGGAAATGGAAGTCGGAGAAAACGTCAGACGAGACATTTTACCGAATATGAAAAAATCGAATCATAGTGTTCAATGTACGGCTTGTGTATTCATTATCCATCCAAATGGAAAGTTGTGAGTGAGAGATATCGTAGTAGATATCGGAGTATCAGACAGGCGATTCCATTGAGGTTAGAGCCTAGCAAGCAAAGTGAACTAGAATGTATTAGTTTTATACAGCTCCCCTGGCAAAGTTCTATATAATCCTACATTTTACACACTGTCTGAAAATCTCAATTCTTGCGATAATGTCGAACCTGTTAACCTTGCCATTAATCAGATTCCATTCAATTAGGCACAAATTCTTGTGATCTCATGTAGAGATCTCATTGTGATCATATTGAAATTGCTCGATGTCAGAGAATAATCATGGTTATCGAAAGACATTTGTCGCAGTTTTTCAAGATAATCCACATGTAAATCTGCCATCTACCGCTTCTTCTCTATTGATATGTAATTACTCATGTAGTGACCAGATCACCGATCCATGAGTTAGCTAAGTGATGACTAAGGTTTTGATGAGATATACTAGAGGTTGTGAACGTTTGAAATTAATAGCTTGTCGACAAGTTGATCGAATCATTCTCATAGCTTTAGGAATAGTATGGTCCAATTAAGTGACTGATAAATGACACGTAGTCCATTGCACACGCTTAATAATTAAGTACTTTTTGTTCTATGTTATTCAAAGATGTTGCAAGGATCATGACCTTTGCTACGAGAGGACAGGTTGCATAGGTATTTTCAATTACGTTGTATCTCCTTTGTGGCATTGTACTCCTGACGGCGTTGAATGTGGTGAGTTCAGACCCTTTTGACCAGTTTGATTTTACCGAGGTTGTGAAAATAAGCTATAGTTATCGGGATTGAGGAGAAAATTACCTCATAATTCTGAAAGAGGGAGATTATTTTTTTACCTGCACAAGTGGAGGAGGTATTTGGAATTATACTTAAAGGGAGTCCCGATTGTTGGGTCATCAATTTTTTTCATAAAGACAGGCCAATAATAAATTCTGATACTTAGAGGGAAGTGAAACAAATTTTACGGTCTCAGTTTTGAATCAAATTGAGCACGTCTCTTGATAATACAGCAGACCCATCTTTAGTATTTTGTTTTATGGGGAAATTTCAAATCCTTGCTAAAGCTTGACAGTATTTCTGAGCTCTACACCAATTCCAAAACGTCCTAGAAGTAGAAAATACTCACGTCCCGAGGAAGTCCTCATCTCTGTTGAATTTATTCTAAAATATATCGTTCCCATCGTTTACAGCTCTTGACAAAAGTCCTTGCTACCGAAAACAATGCGAATGTGATGCTGCGATGGTCAATTGCGTGGGAAGATACAAATGCCCAATGAAGAAAGAGTCGTGTCCATCAAAGAAAGGCTGGTTTGGCAGCTTGTTTGGAAAATGAATTGCGTTTCATATTAACACGCTACAGTCATTTGAATTATGTAGAGTCATAGTGGGCTGAGACCATTATGATCATTTCCGATTGATCTAGTAAATTGACATCAAAATAATCTTGAGTTATTTAATTCTAGTAACTAGTTATGGTTAATGTGAATATTATATCATAATGATTACCCCAACTCTTTCCATAATTCCGGAACATTTTGCGATTACTTCCTGGTGATGAGAGGCTAATTGAGGCAAAAATATTGACTTAGCCGAAATTTCAGTCCCAATTCGGACGTTTGGGTCGCCAATCACCCCCAAAATTTTTTTACAGTTTGGTACTACGTAGAATATGAGGAATCCAGAGTAACTCCGTTAAATGGCTCCCTGTTTAGAGCTACAATCAAACACGTTAGCATTGCGAGTATATCTACATATCACTTCCCTACCAGGGTTTCTACTCAAATTTCCAGGTCAATTTCAAGGATTTTCAAGGAATCAAATGACCTGATTTCAAGGATTTTCGTGCGAGGTTTCCCGCAATTTTTGTACTGCCTCAACATACAAAGGAGCTTAGTTTCTTCTTTTTGTTCTAAACAACAGCAAGCAATGATCGGTGTGATAAATGTTACCAATGGTTGGTGATTTGAGTCTTAAAAATTCTTCATTTCCCTGAAATTTTATTTAATCGTTGGAAAAAAGCGTTCCAAACTTCAACACCATTGGACAAGTAACTGGTCAACTGGAGCCGGTGTGGACAACGGTGGTGCGCCCTGCGCGCGGGTTTTCAAATCGGATGGACATCAATTTTTCGGATCGAGCCTATGAACGTGGAGATTCTTTCGTGAGTCGGATAGAATTTCAAGGATAATCAAAAATATGACAGGGAATTTAAGGATTTTCCATGATTTCAAGGATGAAAAAAGGATTTCAATGATATTTCAAGTTTTTCAAGGTTTTTAAGGCAAGTAGAAACCCTGTCTACACGGGCCTATATGAGCAATGCTAATCTCAGTGGCTGTATCTTCGGACAGGACGCTCATTTGACGAAGCTACTCTGGAATCTTCATACTCTAGGTAGTGCCAAACTGAAAAAAAATTTTGGGAGTGATTAGCAACCCGAACGTCGTGGGCCCCCCTTGTTAGTTCAAAAGTGCTCATCCGCGTGACTTGAACGGGATCAGGCATAAATCTCAGGGTGAACACTTTGCATTTGGTTTTTTTTGTGGGATGTACTATCATATTGTAGAATAATGTGCACCAGAACACGAGGCGTTGTGAGGAGACTACCTGATCACAAGTCAGTAGAACATGTTGGGATCAAACGCATCGATTCATGATACGATTCTATACATATTTTTATACTAGAATATACGACGTTGATCTCTCGGATCCAGGTTTGAAGGTTCTGGGACGAGGAAGAATATGTCTCAATATTGTTATTGAATTTCGGGATGAGCCATTCTTGTAGGAACACGAGCTTCTAATATACTCTTCCCACGTGCTCTCTCCGAAAGTACATTCGTAATGATGTTGTGGGTTCAAAGTTCGTTGTTCTAGCCGAAAGTCAGAGTCGTGGCTTTGGAGATGATCTGAAATTCAACATAGGCTTGAGAATGATGATATCCGTTGCAAAAAGAGGAACATTTTCACTTCCTTGTGCTGAAAGAGTGCCAACCATCTATAATTGACAGATCATTCTGATGCCACTAATACTTACGTGAAATCCTCGTCCTCTTTCTGATTGACATCGGTTGCTCCATGACTATTGAGGAACAAGCCTCTCTATGACACACACTTCTTGATTCGAGTTTCACAATATACGAAGGAGTTTCTTCTCTATTGAATACGTAGAATCCAAGTTATGAAGAGAGCTTTCCACGATGGTTCTCGTAAAGATAGCAAATTCACCAATGAGTGGCCGGGATTTTCGTCTATATTCTTCGCTAGTTCCTTACGAATCATCCACGAATCCTAATTCTGCATTCACATAGCTGATCACCGCATCTTGGCTCAGAGGTTTGCATACATTAACACACCCCCCCCCCTCCCCACAAGTCTCAGAGACAGAAAAACACAAACCAAACGGGTTTTGTAATGCCCAGTTTGCTTACAAACTCACAGTGAAGAGGACTCGACAATCTAATTGTCAATACATCAGCAGGCATTTCTTTGAACTGCATACAATCAAATTCAACAAGCCCCATTCTGAACACTCAGCGGATGAAGTTGTAACCGAGGTATTTTCTGCCCAAGAAATGGTGGGAACAGATAACGGGACTATGGATGATTCTAGAGCCACGGGGAAGCTACCTCCGGGCAAAACGCGAGGGAGTAGCCAGCCGGTGAGTAAGGTTCGACTCCTGGAATTCTTAAGAAGCTGATGTGTGTATGTCCGAATGACGGTGTCGTGGTCGCGTACTAGTGTTACTTTTGGCGCTTTCAAGAAATCGTGGACGAAACGGTTCCATCAGTTTTAGAGCTCTTGAGCATAGAGAGGAGTTGCCAGTTGCAAGACTCTATAGAGCCATATCCTGAACCAGGGCTCCTAGTGCCAAGAGAGGCGTGTGAGTCCACTTCTCGGTGCAAACAGATTCGTGCCAAGTGGTTGTCCGGTAGATATCAACGCTGGCACCTGTTTTTCTTATGAACAGTGTATTAGAGACAGCTATCTGGTGGCGAGAGTTCGGATCACGCAGGCTGCTTGATGAATTGCGCGGGTACCGAAGCTGGTTTGGGATCTGATTCCGAACACGATACGATGTCGCGTGAGGTTTAGTTCGATCACGTGCCATCATGCATAAGAGAGGGGCATTGCGACCTCCAACATTAGCCCCCCCCCCCCCTCGCTTACACATGGTGGTCCAAAATTGAATCAACCTCACGTGGTACCGTGTCGCGTTTGGAATTAGGTACCTGATACAGTCGCGAGTTGGCCCATCTCGAACCCTCCTCTTCTTTTGGAGAGTAGAGTTCCACTCACTCTTCCAAGCACCTGAGATTCTGGTGAGTTGAAGCTAGTACTAGCATTCTTGTTGGTGGTGACGACTGATGGACTACAAATTCGGTCGGCTAGTAACTGGCACGTACGTGTGGTGGGAAATAGAGCTCTCTGGTCTGGTACTTGTACTGGTCGCGCATTCGGTGCGGCATACTGGAGGACTGGTATGCTGAATCGGATGTGGATCGGTATAGGTTTTCTGGAGCCTCTGAATCAATGAGAACGTGTGTCTCGTGATAAACCCTCCGCTTAATCAGATGCTGAGCCTCACGGAGCCTTCCTCGTATGTGACGAGTTGATAGGCGAATATCCAATTGTTCTAGTCATCTGGCAAGTATACTGGTATTCCGGCAGTATCCGATGGCCGGATGGCAAGTGTCCCGAATAATCCGTAATCAGTCTGATCAATGCTTCGAATATCTTCAGCCACGGAAGAGCTCCCTTCGGGCAAAATGCGGGGGCGTAGCCGGTGAGCATAGTTAGACTCCTGGAGCCTTCAGGAAGCCGACGTGTGTATGTCCGAATGACGTCTTCTTTTCGTCCCATTTGAGATGTCTCGTGGGACGATGATTGAGACGTCCCTACGTGGACATAATTTAATGAGATGTCTTGAAAAGTTATATCATCGTCTCCGTGAGAGATACTATCAAATCCACCATGGGATCGTCCAAATGACATCAATGTCGGGGACGCCACCACAAAACACGTCCGTGAGCTCCGTGCACTGGGCGTCCGTTTTTCGATAATGTATATGGAAAAATACTAGCTGATTGTGCTTCACAAACGTGTTCAGAACCCGGTTGTATCATACCTGTGCTTGTTTTGGTTTTTGCAAGACAATGAGCAAAGTCCTCAGGTGCTGGAAAATTTTTTTCAATCAATCTAAAAAAAAACCGTGCATCATGGTGAATGTGCACTTGCTGCGTTCAATTGCGCGTGGTTCTCGCTATCTATGAGTATTTTTATTTACCGGTATAATTGTCATTATCGCGAATCACTGGTGAAAACATCTCTTTAGTGCCCGCGTAACAGACGAACCTGCGAGAGGTGAACCCGCGCAAACTGCACCCCTGCTTTCCCCGCCACCACTCCATCTGCTACTTCCCCGCCGTCGAGAATCGGCAACGACATCGCCAAAAACTTGTCTGCTGTGCCTTATTATGATCTTACTAGTGGACCATGCCGGTACCTAGGTCGACGAGCACCTCCGGGAACCGGTTGTTCCCGGTGTTTCTCGCATGCATGCGTTTGTTTCAGGAAAGTTTCGCGGCAGCTCTCAAGGTGATGTCGACGTAGTGCTCTGGTATCGCACGGGGTTGACTAGGATCCGAAGCCAGCGCACCACGTATCGGTGCCTTACTATCCGGTACACCCAGGGTAGGCTTCTTTCTTCGCCCAACTTCTCCCTGCACTGTGTCTAAGTACAAATCTACTGCACTAACGATAAGTTGATAGAAATCTCACACATGCTGCCTTGTCGTGTTCCAACTCATGGGATGACCCCTTTGTCCTGCACTTGTAGATGCAAAATCTTTTTTGATTATTTTTTCAAGGGCAGTACTGCCCACATTTCAGTGTTACACAAATTAGTACAATATAGAAAAGATTTAGATTTAGAATGATTTAGAAGCTTTATTTCTTCTTCCCTAGATCATCCGCGCTGATGATGTGTAGAATATACTTTTTCTGCACAAATAAGAAAACATCAATCTCCAAGTTGATCTTTTGATCATTTTGGACAATCAGACATGAAAAAGTTGGCTTTCTAATCCAAAAGGAATTGTTGTGATTTGAAATTCTCAAACTAAAATCCCGACTTGAGTTTTTACAAGCAACGCACTTGAGAATCAGCTTTTGATTCATCTTCAAAGATAGGGCTCCCATTTCATTAATCAATTTGAGTATATGAGAACAGTACTTTAAGACCATTCTTTGTGAAAAAATTGATTGTTCATGTGTCTCACATGTGATGATAACTTGACTGTAAGATGTACACATAGGAGCCAACCGATTCAAGTTGGTTTCCCAGATCATGCAAGACCCGATGATGTTTATTTGACATTTTCAAAGAGAGGACCAATAGTGTTTGGATCACCAATCCTTTCCAAAATTTTTTTACAGTTTTGGGTCACCTAGAATATGAAGAATCCAAAGTAACTCCGTCAAATGGGCCCTCTGTTCGAAGCTACAAACAAAACCGTTAGCAATGCCAGTATATCCATATACATCACTCTTCAACATGAGTGTATATGGGTAATGCTAATGTCATAGGCTGTAGCTCTGAACCCCGGGGCCTATTTGACGAAGATACTCTGGATTCTTCATATTCTAGGAAATACAAAACTGTACAAATATTTTGGTCAAGATAGAGGTGATCCAAACACCTGGTCCTCCCCTTGTCAGTGGTAAGAATTTTGCATATGTCTTCGGAATATACCACGTAAGTAGCGAGTTTCTCCTCGCTGAATCCTAGGTAATTTCTGAATTGCTATGAAGATAGTCAATTATTGAAGATGCACCAAACACAAAATTTCAATATGTATGTGCATACATCAAACAATACTTGGAATTCTCTCTAATAGCATGATGTGACTATTGATGAGTCTTATATCTTACAAAACTGACATTCACATATAAGTAAGTTTCGCATATGATAGGGTGGAATAAGTTGTGAATCCTATGCGCCCATAATCGTGCAATGCGGAGAATCTATGGATAAGAAACCATCGCCCATAAAATTTAACTTACATGAAGGGAATGTAATACAAAACGGGGCCATTCTTGGTGCAATTGAAGTATCAATTCACAAGCTCGTTCCTGGAATTTGCGGGATTTAGATCTTCACCATGACATGGGAAGTGATACAAAGTCGAGTTACGCGGGATGCAATTACTTATTACATCGCTTGCGATGTGATATGAAATTCGGTTGCGGCGAGTGTAATAAACAGAGCGATGTATGGGTCTGTTTTTCGTGGAACTGCGTGAATTTATGTCATACGACGATTAGTGATCCACAAGACGGTCACGAGTGATCATATAGTTTCTATCACATCCTCTGAAATGTGATTTGAGGCATGACCACTTCGATGAGTGATTTAGTTTGGAAACGTAGTAATGATATGAATCGGTTGGAATTATTAATCCGTAGCGTATGCGCACGTCAATTTACTAATATGACTGAAATAATGGGTTGGCGAATGTGAACGAACTATAGTCTGTAGAAGAAGATCTGGAATGACTATTTGATGTACACACTTCACAAATGATTGCCTTCGCCCACATCTGATTTCTCTTCATCCTCAACAAGAGGATGAGTACAACGGACCTCAATATCTTATCATTGAGTTCACACTATTTGTGGCCCAATGGGGCAGAACTTTTAACATATCCGAGGATCATTGTTAGAAACACATGTCTGCATTGAGCATTTAGGAATTAGTGGCTCAATAAAAATATTTTTAGGCAATGCGAGTCTAGAGTAATATAGCCAAGTTAAAAATTTTCCAACATTAGTTTTGATCATTCACGTATTATGGCTTCTTCAAGGTCCCTCTATCCCAAAATTCTAAGATATAATGAACCTTCTGGGAATAATATAGATTTCATTTTCGACATAATTAACTTGCGTGAAGGTTACGATCACATACCTACGATGAATTTGAACGACTTGGAACGTCGGGAAAGAATATTTTCCATGGTGAGACCTGTAGGATTCGTTAAATTTCTAAGATTCAACCCATCAACTAGGTACAAAATGCAAACTACTTGATGAGATTTGAAGAATTGCACGTCTTGTCCAAATCAATCTACCTGGATAACGAGGCCAACACTACAAAAGACGAGTTGAAGACTACAAAGGGTAGTTTTTTACGTTGTGCCATCGCTGCCTTCTTTCCCCATTCTGCTGCATGACCAATAATACTTCCAGTACATCAGCTCCTCTTAAAATCGCAAGCACTCGTTTACTTACACCAATAACAATGAAGAATTGTTCGTGAGAATTCGAACCTGTAACTTAATTGTTCTCAGTGGCCAAAGTCTTATCGCTTGTGATACATTATCTGCAAATATGAAAGAGAGTATTCAATTTACATGCTTTAAAGTGTCAGCTAATTAAGGGCATGTGAAAGCTCTACCCTTACCGACCGGAGGCGCCACAGTAAACTACTCCGACATATATATAGTCACTAATAGAAGTCGGTCTGGGAAAACGCGTGGCTGCAATAACGCACTTACACTATTCCATTAAATCAAATGAAAATAGCGCGCCATAATAAACTGCACTCTACAAAAATTCCATTTATCTTACTTTCATTGTTCCACTTCACTTCACTAAAATAACACATTTCTCACTTCACTCACACATAAACCGACTATCGCTGGCTTCAAATTCCCAACTGGCAAAGTGGTGACTCAGAAATTCTTATTGCAGAATCTGCTTGAATTTCTGTTGTCGACACTCACTTCACGTTGTAGCTGGGGAATTCTGAGCATATAAAACTGCTTGCTTGAATATCTGATCTGGAATTCAACTCCCCATTCTTGACTCAGGAATTCTTATTGCAGAAATTTGCTTGGATTTCTGTTATTGTCACTTGCGACAAGGGAGTTCTCAAAGTATCAAAATTTCCATGTATAGAAAAAATGACAATCTTACTATAAATTCCTTCTGAACCTATACCTGGAAAAGAGGAAATACAATACCAATATGATAAACAGTAATAAATTACCATTAGTCATGTAAATATAGAAGAAATGAATTAGCAAGTTACCTGGACTGCAATTGAGAAACAACAAAGTACTTTCCTTGTGGCATTTCAGTATCTCGCTGGCTCTTAAAATCAAATACAGTATCGAGTGTATGCCACATGCCCCTCATTAGATTTCAATGAATGTGTTAAGACTAAAACCACCAATTTTTTTGAAGTTTCACCTGTGGAATTAAGTACAATTAGTTCTCAATCATTAACCGATAATCCATCACATCCAATAGAGTAACTTCTATAATTTAGGAGAATAACGCAAACATGAATTCCTAAACTTTTTCTGAGCAATAGCAGAAAACCATAGCTTACCACCATGACAATCAGGAAAATCTCACCAAACAGAAGCAGTTTGAATCAATGATAGTCCAGTCTACTCACTCTCCTTTATCCAAGTTTACAGTCAGAGATCCGCACTTGGTCCAACTATATAGACCCCCACACCATAAATACCTGGACATCCTTCCGATATGTTAATTAGCTACCCAAAAGTGGTTGCTAGGAGTCTGCAGAAGTTTCCGGAGTAAGTAATCGGCCCTTGAGACAGTCTGGGTATGTTTCGTACCAGAACTTACACCTTTATTTCAAAGTGCGAGGTTCTGGAAATAGGATAAAATTAAGAAAATTCTTCAATTCCCATCTCATATTCATTGTAATAGGGAGATCATAATTTTTGGAATCAATTGAATATAAAAACTCTGAGTCAAGAGACACCTTATAACCTCGCGGATAATAGAACTATATTGCATGGCGAATTGACTTCAAGCATCGTCGATTGCTACTGAATTTAAGTACCTCCGACATTCATTAATTTTTACGGAAAACTTAAGGTAGTTGTACACCAAAATTATTCATCAACAGAATTTCTCGAGATTCTGCAGAGAGATAGTTCCAATATCGAAGAACACGTGTGCAAAATTCCAGAACGGCTGACCATCCCGTTTTAGAGTATCGATCGTCACAATTTGGCCAGTTTTGCACATTTTTAACATTGCGCTTATGGGAGCGGGCCCCAAAAACAGCACAAAAATGGGTCCAGCGCAAAACCTGATCAACAAAAAATGGTGGGACTGCGAGAGATCCGAGTTTATGTATCAATGAATCATATGGCCAAGCCTGAAAATGATGGACCACCTCGTTTTTTAGTAATTGTTCATACAAAGCGTAGAATGCAAAAAATGCGACACGTGATTTTGATTTTAGGGTAGATAACTTTGGAGACCAAGCCTGATTCTGTTCAGGAAGGCTTAGATGACCGTTTTTGTTTGTTAATTGATGGAAAAAGTGCAGTTATTAACAATAATAATAATTTCGAATATTTTGATGTGGGCAAAAAGTGAGGTTAAGTCTCTTTGACTCACGTAGCTGGTGTACAACTACCTTGATTTTCTTCCTATCCTCACGTACAAAGACTCGGATTGAAAGCAGTCGACAAGTTGTTGTTGCTAATGTTGCTGCGAAGAGATGCAAGACTGTTGCCAGATGCAAGCACCCACTTTCCACTCTCCACTTTTTCACCAGCACTACAATATCACCGACAACCGGGGCACTCGCGTCTACTCGAGCACTCGAGAATGACAAATCGGGCACCCGCGACCGCACCGGGAAGCCCCAAACCGGTGACAAGGTGATGGGCTACCAGAGCGAGGCCGTAAAGGGTATGTGTATGTGTGCGTCGTCGTTGTAGTCATTGCAGAGGTGGCTGCAGCAGACGATGGATTATGCGCCGCGGACGCCGTGATTATGTCGGTATATGAGTAGGGTCACTTTTTCCACTTGGTTCCTGTCTTTTTCGGAAAAATTATGGGACCGTGTATAGTTTAGGTTGTACTTCAAGATCAAATCTATCATTTGCTGAAAGTCTGAAGTTGATTGAAATTGTTGTTTTGACAGTATTCTGAGGACTGTAATTCATGTTTACCGGCGTAATTACAGTCCTCAGACTACTGTCAAAACAACAATTCCAATTAACTTCAAACTTTTACCAAATGGTAGATCTGATCACAAAGTACAACCTAAACTATATAGCGTTTTGAGATATTTAGCCAATTTTTTGGGAAAATTAATTTTAGTTGTGATCGGCTCATTTGGTAAGGTAGAGCTTTCACATGCCCTTGAGAGCATTGAATTATATTCATGAATGATTTGTAAACTCTGTATAAACAGTATCATGAATGTCATGAGTAATTTTATAGATTTTTCGTCCTTGATGTTTAATATATGAGTTGATTATTTGGTCTCATCGATCTTGAAGGACGGTTTTTTTCTTTCTTTCTTTCGAATTTCTTCATATGTGTAAAATCACATTTTTTACGTAATTTGATAGATTTTTCATTTGTGAAATTTTGGAATTGGCTCAAAGTGTTTGGATCAATATTCTCGTTTGTTAATGATTGTGATGTTACTGATAAATTCTTTTGAAGTCGAAAAATTTTATTATGGACGTCCCTAATTTCATTATTCAACAGTCTTCGAATGTAAATAGAGTTTTGACGATGAAAATTTTTTGAACATGACTCACTCGAGAAACTGATGCTTTGTAGGCGCTTGTTGATGTTTTGGATGTGTGGTCCTTCCTTTGGATGTCCGTCCTTCAAGATCGATGAGACCAAATAATCAACTCATATAGTATCATGAATGAGTATATACATATAGGTCGCAAGAAAAATAGCGAAAAGCAGAATATACCGAGGAAATTTGATTTCAATGTACTAGAAAATCAATGATTGATCAAATGATCACTAAATCATGGTATATGCGCCATTATCTTCGATCAATAATCAAAGTTTTGTACTATAAAAGACCTAATGATATTTTTCGACAGTGAGTTACTTTTTGAATTCCAAACAGACTCTCAAACTCATCGATACCAAGATGTTTTCCTCTTCGATGGTCATATTTTTGACTTTTTTTGTGGTTGGCAATGCCCAGGGCTCAACTGATGGTATGTGATGTTTCGTTTTTTCATTGGAACTCTTCTGTACTTGAAGATGTACACTATTGTGATATTATTGAGATAAATTCTTCGGATGAGGAGTGCATCCGCTTTTACAATGGAAGCAATGGACGATAATCCTAATTTTTCTGAATGTAGGACTCGGATCACAATTTTACGGCTGATTAGTTTACATTATCTAGAATCAAATTTAACATAACACTGTACGATTTAATTTTTTTCTTAGCACTCTTTGGTTTTCGAAACCCAGTAAGAATATTAGAAGTTGATTACTTATCCCTGATATTCCGTCCGAGCAGCTTCTTTGTCGAGATTTGAAGTATTCAAAAACAATTACTCAGCCTATTAAGCCTTGAAAATAATATTGTACTCTCTCTGATACGACATTCATTTATAATTGTGGCTCGAGGGTATCATAAAATATGGTAATTTTCTTCGTTCAAGATGTTGAAGTCACCACCCCTGATTCCGAGGAAGTGACCTTGGCTGACCACACTTCTTTACCCTTGGAAAATAAGACCACGAATTGGTGAGTGGTATAAATAAGATTGCATAATCTAAGCATTGGAGAGATATTGTATCAACTAATGATTATTTATAGATCGGATTCATCCAACTCGACTTTTTTTCGTGATTGATAATTGCAAGATAATCATTCTGTCTAAGATTACGTCTTTCACTCGAATATTGTCAATTTCTTCCGCGCAATAGTACTCTAATGACCATGGATGTGAAAATTATTTGACAAAGTCCATCAGTCGACGCCATATCAAACAGAAAACAGTCGTAATGCTCAAGCATAAGCGTAGCCAAGATTTCTACTTATAACAGAGAAGCACTGGGACAAATATACTTCCTGTAATCTTTCCATGCGCGAAAAATTCCTTATTCGATGTCGGTCTGTTAAAATTTCGTTTCTACAGTAATTTACAATAAGTACAGGTTAACTTATCTTCTGCATGACTGAGATCAAATCTATTATGATGCACGTTCCTGACCCAAACAATGTGATAGAACTCTTTACAGAAAATCACATTTCCTATCGAATAATCTCGCAAACTATGCTATCAGAATATCCTCATATCGATAAAAAATTAGCTCTCGATGAGATTTGAACTTTTCTATCTCACTACGGAGAATTGCAATAGGTGTACCATTTGTGGATACTCAATGAAGACGAATCACACTTTTATTGTAATATATTAAGAAAGTTCTTGTTCTCTCAACAAGTGGCGTTTCTATGACTATTTCCAGCTCTATAAAATCATGTTTGAATATTTCAGGTTCGACAAGGAAGAAGATGTTCCACTGAATAGATCATCACGTGGCTTGATAGATTTCAAAGGAATGTTTGGATGTGTTGGTACCTGTTCCGCATGGAATTACAATAATTATGGATGTTGGTGTGGTAAAGGAGGCTCGGGACCAGTCGTCGATAAGATTGACCAGTGAGAAAATATTTTTCTTCAAAATAACTCTAAATAGTCTTGGAAAATTCAGATCTTAACGCAAAAATATTGATGGCATTTCCCTTGTTTTACGCGGAACACACTTCTACCATTGATCTACCGCGAATTCACGAAGGAATAATTTATTCGTTCATTCATTCTGAGTGTATGTTTACCGTGAAAGCCCAAAATCCGTGATTGTTAGCATTCACTGGGCATCGACCAGTGGATGTCGGGGATCGGAAGTGTTGGGGAATGGAAGTCGGAGAAAACGTCAGACGAGACATTTTACCGAATATGAAAAAATCGAATCATAGTGTTCAATGTACGGCTTGTGTATTAATTATTCATCAAATGAAAAGTTGTGAGTGAGAGATATCGTAGTAGATATCGGAGTATCAGACAGGCGATTCCATTGAGGTCAGAGCCTAGCAAGCAGAGTGAACTAGAATGTATTATAGTTTTATACAGCTCCCCTGGCAAAGTTCTATATAATCCTACATTTTACACACTGTCTAAAAATCTCAATTCTTGCGATAATGTCAAACCTGTCAACTTTGCCATTAATCAGATTCCATCCAATTAGGCACAAATTCTTGTGATCTCATGTAGAGATCTCATTGTGATCATGTTGAAATTGCTCGATATGGTTATCGAAAGACATTTGTCGCAGTTTTTCAAGATAATCCACGTGAAAATCTCATAGAGTATTACCTCTATGGAAAATCTACCATCTACCGCTTCTTCTCTATTGATATGTAATTACTCATGTAGTGGCCAGATCACCGATCCATGAGTTAGCTAAGTGATGACTAAGGTTTTGATAAGATATACTAGAGATTGTGAACGTTTGAAATTAATAGCTTGTCGACAAGTTGATCGAATCATTCTCATAGCTTTAGGAATAGTATGGTCCAATTAAGTGACTGATAAATGACATGTAGTCCGTTGCACACGCTTAATAATTACGTACTTTTTGTTCTATGTTATTCAAAGATGTTGCAAGGATCATGACCTTTGCTACGAGAGGACAGGTTGCATAGGTATTTTCAATTACTTTGTATCTCCTTTGTGGCGTTGTACTCCTGACGGCGTTGAATGTGGTGAGTTCAGACCCTTTTGACCAGTTTGATTTTACCGAGGTTGTGAAAATAAGCTATAGTTATCGGGATTGAGGAGAAAAATACGTCATAATTCTGAAAGAGGGAGATTATTTTTTTACCTGCACAAGAGGAGGAGGTATTTGGAATTATACTTAAAGGGAGTCCCGATTGTTGGGTCATCAATTTTTTTCATAAAGACAGGCCAATAATAAATTCTGATACTTAGAGGGAAGTGAAACAAATTTTACGGTCTCAGTTTTGAATCAAATTGAGCACGTTTCTTGACAATACAGCAGACCGATCTTTAGTATTTTGTTTCATGGGGAAATTCCAAATCCTTGCTAAAGCTTGACAGTATTTCTGAGCTCCACACCAATTCCAAAACGTCCTAGAAGTAGAAAATACTCACGTCCCGAGGAAGTCCTCATCTCTGTTGAATTTAATCTAAAATATATCGTTCCCATCGTTTACAGCTCTTGACAAAAGTCCTTGCTACCAAAAACAATGCGAATGTGATGCTGCGATGGTCAATTGCGTGGTAAAATACAAATGCCCAATGAAGAAAGAGTCGTGTCCACCGAAGAAAGGCAACTGGTTGAGCAACTGGTTTGGGAAATAAATTGCGTTTCATATTAACACGCTACAGTCATTTGAATTATGTAGTGTCATAGTGGGCTGAGACCATTATGATCATTCCCGATTGATGTAGTAAATTGACATCAAAATAATCTTGAGTTATTTAATTCTAGTAACTAGTTACGGTCAATCCCAATATTCTATCATAACGATTACCCCAACTCTTTCCATAATTGCGGAACATTTCGCGATTACTGCCTGGTAATGAGATGCTAATTGAGGCAAAAAGATTGATGTTACCAACAGGTTCGAGAAATAGCATGCTTTCGGGCTCATGTTTGAGCATCGAAAAAGAGGCCCATTCTAGGTAGTAAGATGCGGATTAGCATGCTTAGGTACGCGAAAGAGAGAAATAGTTATATAGATATAAGGCCTTCATTCGTCCGAATACAGGAGAGAGAGAGAGAGAGAGAGAGAGAGAGAGAGAGAGAGAGAGAGAGAGAGAGAGAGAGAGAGAGAGAGAGAGCCCTGTTCACCGGAGAGCGGCCCTGAGAAGTATCCGTGCCTACCGCACCGTGTCAGGAGATGCGGCTTACGTATTGGCGAGTACACCGCCCATTCACTTGCTCGTCGCGGAGCGAGTGAGGATCTGGGACCGCCAGAAAGTGATCGGAGCCGAACGAGTACTCACTCCGACGATGAAGGAGATCATCCGCGACAACGAGAAGGAGACCACCCTCGAACAGTGGCAAACTGAGTGGGATTCGCCATTTGCGAATGGCAGATGGACGCACCGGCTGATACGTGACGTAGCCAAATGGACGGAACGCACCCACGGAGAGATAGATTACTGGACGACGCAAGCACTGAGTGACCACGGTTGCTTCGGTGCCTATCTGACCCGGTTCAAGAAGAGGACATCCCCAGCATGCCAGTCATGCGGGGACAACTGGGATGACGCTGAACACGCCCTGTTCACGTGCAACGACACCCAAAGTGAGCGCGCCGAGTTGGATGGATGGCTGGGTGCTCAACTAACACCCGAGAACCTCGTCCCGTACTTACTTCGCAACCAGGAAACATGGGATAGAGTCACCGGATACATCAAGCTGGTGATGACCCGTAAGGAGGAGAAAGAGAGGGAAGTGAGGCGCCTCGAAGCAGGCGAATCACAGTGAGTCTGCCGACTCAATCAGAAGAGGTCCAAATTATTCCAGGAGGAATATGATGAACTGAAGAGGGAAGAAAGAAGAAAGAAGAGAGAAGGAAGAAG
Organism: Eretmocerus hayati; assembly: GCA_029851415.1. NCBI lineage: Eukaryota > Metazoa > Arthropoda > Insecta > Hymenoptera > Aphelinidae > Eretmocerus > Eretmocerus hayati. Next base: position 7,727,564 of record CM056744.1, read on the forward strand.
AGAGAAGATCGAAGAAAGAAGAGTAGGAAAAGATCGAAGAAGGAGCAACAACACCTGCAAGTCGTGAGAGAAGAGAGTCGCTTGATCCCGAGCGCGATACGCCTCCCACCCTGAAGTAATGCTAACGCGGTTCCGGGGTGGGTTGGTTAGATAGTGGTTAGCTGCCCCCAGTTCTGCAGTGATGGCTTGCCAACACTGTGGGGTTGAGAGCAGAAGGTTTTAGCCCACAGGGCACACGGGCGCTGGATTCATGCTCATCCGGTTCACCGGGTGGGCAAAATGAAAGCGCTCATGGTCTGCCGGTGGGACATCCAATAGGGATGTCCTGTCATCAGATTTTTCCTTATATTCCACTTAAAAAAAAAAAAAAAAAAAAAAGAGAGAGAGAGAGAGAGAGAGAGAGAGAGAGAGAGAGAGAGAGAGAGAGAGAGAGAGAGAGAGAGAGAGAGAGAGAGAGCGACCCCGTAGGGGGCTTTGGGTGTGACCTTAGGGTTGCACTTGGAGCTTGAGGGAGTGACGCCCCTCCGGACCCGAGTCCTACACTTACACTAACACACACACTACACTCTACACGCACCATACTTACGCTTGCTCAAGCATTACACAGACATACCTACATTATACAGAACACGCATCACACAACACACCACACCCGTGCTGGTCTGGTCCGGGGTCGGCCAGCATGCGATTCCAGGCCCTGGAAGAAGAAAGAAGATGATGTCCAGCATTGACGGCAAGAATTCCCCAAGTAAAGCGGGGCCCCATTCGGATCTTGGGGGGGGGGGGGGGGCCCCCAACGATGCAAAACGCGCCACCAGTGGCACACTTGGCTGGTGGAATAACGCGTACAGCTACAAGCGATGGAAATACGCTGCAGGTGGAGGGTGCGGGAGAAAAAAACCTACGCCATGGAGAAGCTGAGCTCACCCCTAGCAGGAAGAGAAAGGGCCCGAGTGACGGAGCAGAGAAGCGAGTGCTCAAACAATCAAAGCTCACATTTCCGAGCCAACGAGGGATGAACGCGAAAGTTGCAGCAGAAGCACGAGAGGCGGCAGAGAAGCTGCTGAAGATCAACCCCGCTATCAGGATCCAGATCACGCAACCCAGCAACGAGGTTGATGACGCCGTCAACTTGAGCTCAGACTCGAGCGAGTCTGACTCCACTATAGGGTCCCAGGGGAACGGAACAATCCTGACTCCTGAAAACGGTTTGCTCGAGAGGGGAGTGCACGATGAGGTGCCTGATAGGGTGGAGATTGACCACATCCCCTCAACCAGAGATGCGGCACGACAGAGGAGTGGAAACGAGGCAGGCGATCTCATGGGGAAATGGGAAGACCTGAAAACGTGCCGGGAAGAGACGGAGGAGAAGACATATCTCCTCCTCGAGCACTTCAACTTGGTTATAGAGATAGCCGAGTCTGTTTCCAGCAATCCAGAAGGGACCAAGGGTGACATCGAAGAGCTCAAGAAGATAGGCCACGCGCTCGAAGGCCTACTCGCGACAGACAAGGCGAAGCGGGCTGCTTTCGAGACAACGCTCCTCGAAACGGAAAAGACCCTGAAAGCGAGGGGGAATATGCAGCCTCCGGTCACAAGAAAACCGGCCGCGTCGGGTAGTGGCTTCCAGGGAAGGGGGGCAGGGAAACCGGAATCGCGACCGGGAAAACAACGCGGTTCGAAGGCGACGCGATACGGTCCTCCAGCGGGAGGTCTCGGAACACCGCGCTGGACATCAACGCCCAATCGGCCCGAGCAGAATGGGCCTTGGAAGGAAGTGGTGTCAAAGAAACAAGCGAGAAATGCAAAGAAGAGCGGTAGATCGGACGATGCCGCCGGGAAGAAAGCGAAAATGAAGCCAAGAAGGGTGAAGCCCGAAGCCGTCCTCGTTACGGCCAAACAAGGTGGGCTAACCTACGCAGACATGCTGCGCAGGATAAAAACGGATGACCTCGATGAAGAAGTGGGCTCCAAGGTCACGGGCATCCGCAAGACCCAAGAAGGCCAAGTCCTTCTTGAACTCAAGAAGGGCACCGATGTCGCCGCCGTCAAGGCAGCCTTGGCACCAGTCGTCGGGCAAGAAGGAGCTGTCCACTGTCTAGCAAACAGCACGACCCTCGAGGTTCTCGGAGTCGACTACGATGTCGACATAATCAAGGTGCGGGATGCCCTCGCGAAGGCCCTACCAGAAAACGAGAAGGGTTCCGTTGTAGTCAAGTCCATCCGGAGTGGCTACCGCGGCACCCAAACCGCTGTTGTCTCGATCGCAACGAGACTGGCCCACCATCTCCTCGACTGGAAGGAGCCAAAGGTTGGATGGGGCAGAGTCAGGATCCGCGAGAAGGGTGGCATCCCACGGTGCTATAACTGCTTAGAGTACGGGCACAAGGCCTCGGGGTGCAAAAAAGAGAAGGCAGAGGAACGGAAACCAAAACTCTGCTTCCAATGCGGCGAACCAGGGCACCTTGCTGCGATTTGCAAGGAAAAACCAAAATGCCTAAGCTGTGTGGCGATCGGGTCCAAATCTGACCACAGATCTGGGGCCAGCAACTGCACTGCGTACCAGAAGGCAAGAACCACATATAGACGCAGGAAGGGAAGAAATGGCTAGCTTCATCCAAGCCAACCTCAGGAAGAGCGGGGACGCAGACGATCTCCTACACGCTGTAGCCAAAGAAGGAGGGATCGATGTTCTGATTATCTCCGAACCGCCTCGGAAGCGCGAATTCTCTCGATCCACATTCGATCACTGGAGGACAGCCGTAATCCAGATCATGAATCCTGCGATCCGTGAGACTGGACCAGCTGTTAGTGGCCGCGGTTTCGCTCGAAAGACCATAGAGGGCACAGCAGTCTACAGCTGCTACTATTCGCCGTCGCTCAAGATGCACGAATTCGAAGACGAGCTCCATGACCTAGAAGAGGATGTGAGGCAATGGGGGGGCCCAGTTATTATCGCGGGGGATTTCAACTCCAAGGAACCGACTTGGAGCGGGGGGCCGCGTGATAGACGGGGGGTAATACTCGCTGATGCCATGGAGGCATTGGGATTAGTGCTCGCGAACGAGACGGGGGTTATCACCTACCACCGACACGACACTCGGTCCAGGGAGGGAGGTTCGTCTTCGGTCCTCGACCTGACGTTCATGAGCCCGTCGCTCATGGGACGTATGACATCGTGGGAGGTTCTGGACACGGAAACATTGAGTGACCATCGACATATTCGGTTTCGGCTTAGGACTGACAGACAGAGACAGACGACACACAGACCGCGACCGACGGGGTGGCAGGTACGTAAGCTGGATGAGGGGAAATTCCGGGAATCGATAGGAACAGCCGAAGATCTCCCGATGAACATCACCGCGGACGAGGCTGTGGATATGGTGACGACCACCATCACAAGAGCTTGTGACGCATCGATGCCTCGCAAGACAACATCATGCTTTTGGAGGAAACCAGAGTACTGGATCACCGACGAGATAAAAGCCCTACGAAGAACGAGCAATAAGAAAAGGAGAACCGCGTGGCGATCAAGGAAACTAAAACGACCATCACTGGGGGAAGATGATAGGGGGTACAGAGAAGCAAAGAAGGCTCTCGTTCTAGCCATCCGGAGAAGCAAAGAGAAGTGCTGGGGTGAATTGTGCGACATGGTCAATGGAGACCCGTGGGGTACGCCATACCGCGTGGTCATGTCCAAGGTCCGACCCCGGAGGGGCAACCCAGCACCGACTGATGCAGCTACCTTGCGCAGCATCGTGGAAGACCTCTTTCCAGCAGGAGAACCCAGAGTGACATTCCCTCCCGAGAGCGAAGATCCCATCCCGCTCTTTACTATGCAAGAGCTACTCATAGCGGCGAAGAGGCTGCCAAACGGCAAGGCCCCTGGCCTGGACGGCATTCCAAACGAGGCTCTGAAACTGGTCTTCAAATACAACCCAGATTTACTCCTCGACCTCTTCAACATCTGTCTGAGCGCGGGAAATTTCCCGGATAAGTGGAAACGCCAGAAGCTGGTCCTGATACCTAAAGGTCAAGGAGGTCAACGCCCTCTCAGCATGCTCGACAATATCGGGAAAATGTACGAGAGGATGGTGCTCAACAGGGTAGAAAAAGCCTACGAAGGGAGCGGCGGGCTATCACCAATGCAGTTTGGGTTCAGGAAGGGACGAAGCACTGTGCACGCGATCGAGGAGGTCCAAGAGCGGGTTCAAGCGTCGGTAGGGAACCCATACCAAGGAAGAGGAGGATTCTGTGCCATTATTGCGTTGGACATAAAGAACGCGTTCAACTGCGCGAGCTGGGAGCGAGTCTATCAATCCCAAGCAGGTAAAGTGCCGCCCTATCTACTAGCCATCACGAGTGACTATCTGCGGAACAGGACACTCGTGTACGACACCGACGAGGGACAAGAGATCCGGGAACTGTCCGCCGGAATTGGACAGGGGTCGGTTTCCGGGCCGTTCAACTGGAACACCCAGTACGACAGCTTACTGTCTATTGAACTGCCCGAAGGAGTCATAATAGTGGCTTTCGCGGACGACGCGGGGCTCATAGTCTGGTCCGACAACGAGGAACTCTTGGGTAGACGCGCAAACGAGGCGCTGGCCCGAGTCTACGAGTGGATGATCAGCAGGCTCCTAGAGCTTGCTGTCAAGAAGTGCGAAGCAATCGTGGTCACAAGACGCAGGAAGTTTGACTTGCCCCACTTTTACATCAACGGGCAAGAGATCCCACGCAAGACAGAGCTGAAATACCTCGGCGTATGGCTTGACGACAAGTGGTCGTTCAAGAAGCACATCCAGGAGGCCGCTCAAAAAGCGAGCAGGGTTGGTGCGGCGCTTCAACGGCTGATGCCGAATATCGGAGGACCCAAGGAAAAGAGGCGCGCACTTCTCAACACCGTCAGCACCTCTATCATGCTCTACGGTGCACCCGAGTGGGGAAAGAGAGTAGAGAAGACCATCATCGAGAAGAAGATGGGGCCTGTCCACCGGAGAGCGGCCCTGAGAAGTATCCGTGCCTACCGCACCGTGTCAGGAGATGCGGCTTACGTATTGGCGAGTACACCGCCCATCCACTTGCTCGTCGCGGAGCGAGTGAGGATCTGGGACCGCCAGAAAGTGATCGGAGCCGAACGAGTACTCACCCCGACGATGAAGGAGATTATCCGCGACAACGAGAAGGAAACCACCCTTGAGCATTGGCAAACTGAGTGGGATTCGCCATTTGCGAACGGCAGATGGACGCACCGGCTGATCCGTGACGTAGCCAAGTGGGCGGAACGCACCCACGGAGAGATGGACTACTGGACGACGCAGGCACTGAGCGATCATGGTTGCTTCGGTTCCTATCTAACCAGGTTCAAGAAGAGGAGGACCCCAGCATGTCAGTCATGCGGGGATGAATGGGATGACGCCGAACATGCCCTGTTCAAGTGCAGCGACACCCGGAGAGAGCGCGCCGAGCTGGCTGAATGGCTGGGTGCTCAACTAACACCTGAGAATCTCGTCCCGTACTTGCTCCGCAACCAGGAGACATGGAATAGACTCACCGGATACATCAAGCTGGTGATGACCCGCAAAGAGGAGAAAGAGAGGGAAGTAAGGCGCCTCGAAGCAGGCGAATTACAGTGACTCTGCCGATTGAAACAGAAGAGGCCCAAATGATTCCAGGAGGAATCTGATGCACTGAAGAGGGAAGAAAGAAGAAAGAAGAGGGAAGAAAGAAGAGAGAGAGGGAACAATGAAGAATGAAGATAGAAGATGCCGACAAGTGGCCGAAGAGAGAAGATGGAGAAGAGGAACGCTCGCAATCGAGCGCGAGACATGCCGCTCATCCTGAAGTAATGCTCACGCGGTTCCGGGATGAGATGGTAGATGCAGGTGGATCTACTTCTTGATTGCCCGATGCCCTAGGTATCGGACATCGAGGGGAGAGGGATATTACACGGCCGGGCCCACCTCTCGGTGGGCCCCACCCAAACCCGTGTCCCGCCTGGTATGGCCTGCGTGGGCTATGCGTAGTCCGCGTAAGCTGAACCAGTCCGGTGTCTGGGGACGGATCCGAGGGATCCTGAGGCAGATTTTGCCCTCTAACCACCTTAAAAAAAAAAAAAAAAAAAAAAAAAGAGAGAGAGAGAGAGAGAGAGAGGTGCGGCGCTTCAACGGGTGCGGCGCTTCAACGGCTGATGCCGAATATCGGAGGACCCAAGGAAAAGAGGCGCGCACTTCTCAACACCGTCACTACCTCCATCATGCTGTACGGTGCACCCGTGTGGGGAAAGAGAGTAGAGAAGACCATCATCGAGAAGAAGATGGGGCCTGTCCACCGGAGAGCGGCCCTGAGAAGTATCCGTGCCTACCGCACCGTGTCAGGAGATGCGGCTTACGTATTGGCGAGTACACCGCCCATCCACTTGCTCGTCGCGGAGCGAGTGAGGATCTGGGACCGCCAGAAAGTGATCGGAGCCGAACGAGTACTCACCCCGACGATGAAGGAGATTATCCGTGACAACGAGAAGGAAACCACCCTCGAGCATTGGCAAACTGAGTGGGATTCGCCATTTGCGAACGGCAGATGGACGCACCGGCTGATCCGTGACGTAGCCAAGTGGGCGGAACGCACCCACGGAGAGATGGACTACTGGACGACGCAGGCACTGAGCGATCATGGTTGCTTCGGTTCCTATCTAACCAGGTTCAAGAAGAGGAGGACCCCAGCATGTCAGTCATGCGGGGATGAATGGGATGACGCCGAACATGCCCTGTTCAAGTGCAGCGACACCCGGAGAGAGCGCGCCGAGCTGGATGAATGGCTGGGTGCTCAACTAACACCCGAGAATCTCGTCCCGTACTTGCTCCGCAACCAGGAGACATGGGATAGACTCACCGGATACATCAAGCTGGCGATGACCCGCAAAAAGGAGAAAGAGAGGGAAGTAAGGCGCCTCGAAGCAGGCGAATCACAGTGACTCTGCCGATTGAAACAGAAGAGGCCCAAATGATTCCAGGAGGAATCTGATGCACTGAGGAGGGAAGAAAGAAGAAAGAAGAAAGAGAGGGAACAATGAAGAATGAAGACAGAAGATGCCGACAAGTGGCCGAAGAGAGAAGATGGAGAAGAGGAACGCTCGCAACCGAGCGCGAGACATGCCGCTCATCCTGAAGTAATGCTCACGCGGTTCCGGGATGAGATGGTAGATGCAGGTGAATCTCCTTCTTGATTGCCCGATGCCCTAGGTATCGGACATCGAGGGGAGAGGGATATTACACGGCCGGGCCCACCTCTCGGTGGGCCCCACCCAAACCCGTGTCCCGCCTGGTATGGCCTGCGTGGGCTATGCGTAGTCCGCGTAAGCTGAACCAGTCCGGTGTCTGGGGACGGATCCGAGGGATCCTGAGGCAGATTTTGCCCTCTAACCACCTTAAAAAAAAAAAAAAAGAGCGTGCGTGCGATTCACGCACACTACTACAAGCCGCCGCGTCGCGAGAGTGAAAGTCGAGCGCTGGCAAGAGGAGGCGGCTCCTCTCGCCAACACGCTTCCACTACATAGAGACGGCGTAGAATATCGGGCGCTGGCGAGAGCAGGCGGCTGCTCTTGCTAGATCGTGGCTCGCCGCACCGAATTTTGGGAAGAGTACGGGTGTCCTCGAGGCAGTTTTGATATTTTTGTGCTCTCTGTATCTGTAGATGAATTTCTTTAACCGTTAAGTGGAAATGAAAATCTATAACATCCAGCCGAGTCGAAATTTAACGTGATGCGCGGTGTTCTTGAGAGAAAATACGAAGAGAAGTATCCCAAAGTACTTAGTTGCCGGATGCAGCGTATTGAGACCTCTCCCGGTTCCAAGCACATGCAAGCGATAAACTTCTTTATTTATCATGCAGAGGGTCGGCCGTACCATCATCTGGCCTTTTCCGGTGGAAAACCTTCGCCTTTTTTCTATCACATGTTGTAAATCTGATGCTCCCTGTCTATTCCAAGAACCTTCGGAAACATCGCGCGCGACGTGACGTACTAGAATCAGATGCGCACATCTGCTAACACTCAAATTCGATAGGATGTTTTTCGGAGTAAGCGTGCGAACAAGCGGCACGGAAAAGTAGCGTGAATGGGTAAAAGTGTGTGTATGCATTTCTATACTGTATTGTGTATGTACAATCAAATTAATCATAGAGAATAGACGTAATGTTCATATTTGTATGCCTATACCTTGAATATTGCTAAATTATCTGTTTTGTTCAAATCATTGTACCACATGGAAAATCTAAAAATCAACAAAAAAATATTGTCTTTCTCGTGATGTTGAATATTATGACATGTATAATCAAATAATTGTATGTAAAGCTCAAAATAGTTGTATCGAAAATGATCATGAAATTATCGAATATTGTACGACGTAATCGAAAATATCATACTTAAGATCTTCGAAACTAGCATCATTAAAATCGAGAATTCAGCGGTGAGTCAACTCGGAATTTGGTCAAATGAAATTTATGAGAATCTTGTGAAATCAGATAAATCGACCCATCGTTTTGTGGAGTACATTGAAAACTCTAAGCATCAAGCATGAATCATCTATCATTTATCAATCGGCACTTTGCAAGCGAGAGCTAGAGACGAAAAGAAGTCAAGGTTTTCGCATGTGCAAATTGTTCGATTCCAAAACGTTTGCCTTTTGCGTACGGGGGATAGCATCGATTTCCGAGTCGAAATCGGTGCTATATTTCTGAGCAAATATCGGATAGTTTTGGATGCCACGACACGCATTGGTACTTGTGCATCTCGATGGTAAAATCCCTCAAACAGCTGTCCCTGTAAGAGCTTGTACCGAGCCGCCGAGCAAAGCTTGACGCTGAATTCTCGAGAACACCGGCAGTGGTGGGGACGAAGCTACCCCGAGTCTATAAAAATGCGCCCTTGCGTCGGCGGCGCGGATTTGACTCTCTTGACTCGGTCACTTCACTTGAGCGGCCTTTTTTCTATTCTGTATTTGTATTGCATGTATTGCATATCTACTGTACTCAATCAATTCAGTTTATTCATTACATTGAAACTTAATCTCAAAATTGGTTTCGAAGTTATTCAACACACCCAGCCTGGACCCATAATCCTTTTTAAAGCTACAATTTTCTCATAAATTTCATTTGACCAAATTCCGAGTTGACTCACCGCTGAATTCTCGATTTTAATGATGCTAGTTTCGAAGATCTTAAGTATGATATTTTCGAATACGTCGTACAATATTCGATAATTTCATGATCATTTTCGATACAACTATTTTGAGCTTTACATACAATTATTTGATTATACATGTCATAATATTCAACATTACGAGAAAGACAATATTTTTTGATTTTTAGATTCTTCATGTGGTACAATGATTTGAACAAAACAGATAATTTAGCAATATTCAAGGTATAGGTATAGGCATAGGCATAATGAAATTTCGGCTTTGCCGAAATTTCAGTTCCAGTTCGGACTAACAAGGGAGACCCACGACGTTTGGGTCGCCAATCACCCCCAACATTTTTTTACAGTTTGGTACTACCTAGAATATGAAGAATCTAGAGTAACTCCGTCAAATGGGCTTCCTATTCAGATCCCGTGTGAAAAAAATTACGTTTGGGTAAAGTTTGGGAGAAGTTTTCTTTGGATCAAGTTTGGGCCAAACTTCACCCATGAGACTGAGCCAAACTTGTGCCATCAGCCTCCAAAGAGGTTTTCATGTTTGGGAGAAGTTTGGCATGAAGTTTAGCCAAACTTAGCACAGCTCTGGGCGAAGTTTCGGAAAACTATGGGATCTGATTAGGAAATTTGGGAAGCTTGTGGCTCAAATTTGGGACAAGTTTGGGAGACCTCTATCCAAACTTTGCCTTAGGGTTGGGAGGAGAAATGCCAAGCTTCTCCCAAACAAACGCCTCGCAGCATATACTCCGCGCGCGGGTTTTCGACAACCCTTGAAAACAGCTCTCACGATGTGACGCAATTCGTGCCTGCAAAAATCGGGTCGAAAATAGGGGAAAGCCTGGGTCTAACGACGTGCAACTTATCACCACGGCTGCTCATCGACGCGAGCTTCATTCATGCAGAGTTGAGCCGAAGATACTCTCTGCTTTTTGCCTGCAACAAACAAAATTCACCACAAAGTATCGCGTCGAGGGTGAATGAGGAGAGGTATTTCTAAGAAACAGAAACAGACTCGAAAATTTCAATACGAGGAAACGGTTTAGGTTAAGAGGACACTGCGGTGTATATTTTTGAGATATTTCTGGATGAAAAAACCTGGGGTACTCATCTGAACAGGAGCAGTTGTAGTCATGCCATCACCGAACTTCTGTCCGCGCCGGGGTTGCTCTCTTTACCTGAAAATTCATTGAAATTTTGTCATGAATTTCTGGTGCAAAAAACTTTGCACGAGACGACGCCATCAGCCACTGTTGACTAATGTCACAGGTTACACCTTGACAACGTTGTTGGTTACCAACAGAAAAATCGATATCAACGGTCGTTGCCACCCGACAATATTATCGGCGTAACCTCTTCAACAGTGGCTGATGCCGACTCGTGCAAGTTTTTCTCACCAGAAACTCGTGGCAAAATTTCAATGAATTTTCAGGTAATCAGAGCAACCTCTGCGCGAACAAAAGTTTGGTGATGGCATGACTACAGCTGCTCTTGTTCAGATGAGTACCCCAGGTTTTTTCATTCAGAAATATCTCAAAAATATACACCGCAGTGTCCTCTTAACCTAAACCGTTTCCTCGTATTGAAATTTTCGAGTCTGTTTCTGTTTCTTAGAAATACCTCTCCTCATTCACCCTCGACGCGATACTTTGTGGTGAATTTTGTTTGTTGCAGGCAAAAAGCAGAGAGTATCTTCGGCTCAACTCTGCATGAATGAAGCTCGCGTCGATGAGCAGCCGTGGTGATGAGTTGCACGTCGTTAGACCCAGGCTTTCCCCTATTTTCGACCCGATTTTTGCAGGCACGAATTGCGTCACATCGTGAGAGCTGTTTTCAAGGGTTGTCGAAAACCCACGCGTGGAGTATATGCTGCGAGGCGTTTGTTCGGGAGAAGCTTGGCATTTCTCCTCCCAACTCTAAGGCAAAGTTTGGATAGAGGTCTCCCAAACTTGTCCCAAACTTGAGCCACAAGCTTCCCAAATTTCCTAATCAGACCCCACAGTTTTCCGAAACTTTGCCCAAAGCTGTGCTAAAATTGGCTAAACTTCATGCCAAACTTCTCCCAAACATGAAAACCTCTTTGGGGGCTGATGGCACAAGTTTGGCTCAGTCTCATGGGTGAAGTTTGGCCCAAACTTGATCCAAAGAAAACTTCTCCCAAACTTTACCCAAACGTAATTTTTTTACACGGTGAGCTATGAGCAAACATGTTAGCATTGCAAGTATATCTATACATATCACTTCTCTACATGTGCCTATATGAGCGATGCTAATCTCAGTGGCTGTATCTTCGGAAAGGACGCCCATTTGACGAAGCTACTCTGGATTCTTCATATTCTAGGTAGTGCCAAACTGTAAAGAAATTTTGGGGTTGATTGGCGACCCGAACGTCGTGGGTCCCCCTTGTTAGTCCAAAAGTGCTCATCCTCGCGACTTGAATGGGATCAGGCATAAATCTCAGGATGAACACTTTGCATTTGGTTTTTTTCTGTGGGATATACTCTCATCTTGTAGAATAATGTGCACCAGAACACGAGACGTTGTGAGAAGACTTCCTGATCACAAGCCAATAGAATACGCTGGGATTAAACGCATCGATTCATGATACGATTCTATACATATTTTTATACTAGAATATACGACGTTGATCTCTCAAATCCAGGTTTGAAGGTTCTGGGACGGGGAAAAATATGTCTCAATATTGTTATTGAATTTCGGAATGAGCCATTCTTGTAGGAACACGAGCTTCTAATATGCTCTTCCCACGTGCTCTCTCCGAAAGTACATTCGTAATGATGTTGTGGGTTCAAATTTCGTTGTTCTAGCCAAAAGTCAGAGTCGTGGCTTTGGAGATGATCTGAAATTCAACATAGGCTTGAGAATGATGATATCCGTTGCAAAAAGAGGAACATTTTAACTTCCTTGTGCTGAAAGAGTGCCAACCATCTATAATTGACAGATCATTCTGATGCCACTAATACTTACGTGAAATCCTCGTCCTCTTTCTGATTGACATCGGTTGCTCCATGACTATTGAGGAACAAGCCTCTCTATGACACACACTTCTTGATTCGAGTTTCACAATATACGAAGGAGTTTCTTCTCTATTGAATACGTAGAATCCAAGTTATGAAGAGAGCTTTCCACGATGGTTCTCGTAAAGATAGCAAATTCACCAATGAGTGACCGGGATTTTCGTCTATATTCTTCGCTAGTTCCTTACGAATCATCCACGAATCCTAATTCTGCACTCACATAGCTGATCACCGCATCTTGGCTCAGAGGTTTGCAGACATTAACACCACCCCCCCCCCCTCACAAGTCTCGGAGACAGAAAAACACAAACCAAACGCGTTTCGTAATACCCAGTTTGCTTACAAACTCACAGTGAAGAGGACTCGACAATCTAATTGTCAATACATCAGCAGGCATACGTCGGTGCAAAAGACGTGCCTCTCGTATCTCGGCACGTCTTATGCACCGATCCGGGAGCTTTGGACTCCCGGACTTGTTAGCCGATTGAGCCCCCATAGCAACGGTGGTCACAGCCCCCAATCTTCTTTCAGTGTTGTATCCTTGCGGGAAATTTCTATTAATATGTTTCAGTGCTCTGGTAGAGATGTAACAATTGTTTCTGGAGACCTTGAGCCAGTGATAATGCGACTTGGTCGGTTATTGGCCGCAAAATGATTGCCATATCTACCACGGTAAAATGACAATAACGTGATTCGGTTGGGAGTATCAATACCTAGCGTATACGTACGTCATATAGTTCCTTCGAAATAACATATTGGCGCATGTGAACGAACTACATATGATCTTTAGAGTTAATTGAGAATGGCTATTTGATGTACATCATTCACGAACGATGGACTTCGCCTACATCTGATAACTTTTCATTAGATTAAATTCGACTCAATAAAGGAATAAGAACAACGGACTTTGATATCATATCATTAAGTTCACACCATTTGCGGTCCAATGGGGCAGAACTTTTAGCGTATCCAAGCATAATCGCTAAAAAAATATGACTGAATTGGCCATTTGGGAATTAATGTCTCAATAAAAACATTTTGAGGGAATGCAAATCTAGAATGATATATCCAAGTTACAATCTTTCCAAAATTGTTTTGATCATTCACGTGCTATGATCCTTTTGAGGTTCTCCTCCTATACTGATACTGTCAGTGATGCGTAAATCTCTGGAGAAGAGTATACAGTCTGTCCGAAAAGTAAATACCCAACCTTGTTTTCTCGGGTATGACTATGATTTCGCAAAAAACCGCGGAATAAACGTCCCCTTAATAGAGGGGGATATCTGACGATGACCTTAGTTTTGACTTTGAAGGTCATTTCTAAGGTCATTTGGAGGTCAAATCGATTTCCGTGAACTGAAACACCTACTTTTGACCTCGGGTTCTGAAATGACGTAAAGAATGATGTTTTTTAATCCGACTTCATCTTGGCGAGGTAAATGAAGATCAATGTGGGTAGGCGGTGTAACCACCGTAGCTTGGAAGAGAAGCGTTTTATCGAAAAGTGTTTGGGGTAGAAGTTGTCCATCATCACAGCAAAAATAATCTAGTGACCCCGGTCTTGATCCCGAAAGTCATTTTCAAGGTGATCTGGAGGTCAATTCAATATTTCCCGAATAGAAACAGTTGCTCTTAACTTTCATCGAGAAAAACTGAGCGAGTAAAATTTCGAGTAAAACTGCGCCACAAAATGTACGTACTCGCCATGTACACAAAAAGGGGTCTTTGGGCTCTAACAGCAGTGGCATTTGGTGCTTGATAGCATAATATTTGATGTATCTGCTCGCCCGAATCTTAAACAAGCCCCACCGTGACGCTTCACACTCACAAAAGTTCCTCGAAAAAATGAATAACCACAGCGCACGGAACTGACATTTTGACCCTTTTTTTCGATGATAATTTTTTTTAACGACCCTGGATCGCCAAACTGAAGGTTGCGCCAAGAAGGCACCATAAAATACGTCGAAAACAACCATTTACGAATTTTTTCCTAAGCGTTTTAAGGGCTCGTGCAAGCAGGCATACATTATTTCAAAGTTTCCACGGAATTACTCGTATACAGGAGTAGTTCCACGAGGAATCGATGAAAGATAGGAACAGTTTGGCTTCAGATTTTTTTTCTAAGTAAATTTCTTCGATTCTATAGGTCAAAATATGAACATCTGTCACCGTAATAAAATTGAAAAGAATTTTTCCGAATCCTGATACACTGATCAAGATCATTCACAGTTCAGAATTTCTTTTTCTCGCGAAATTTTCTTAACTTTTATCACTAGAATCGCCATAGCTCTGAAACAATGTTAGGTAAAGCAGCGCGGCTTAGCGCATCTGAAAGGTAAGCAAAAAGCATATCAAAAACGTTTTTGATGCTCCGGTTTCAATCTCATCTCGGTCATGTATGGGCGATTCCGTGAATATTACTCTCCCATTTTTTAACGATAGGTAGTTTCGGAATTTTTTCTAAAATACATTCTTCAATGAAAAAAGTTGTGTTATTAACGAAGACAATTATTTTCAATCTGTTTTTTGGGTTTTAAGCTGTTTTCGGGTAATTTTTAAATTTAAATGACAGAAAACCCCGGGATTCTGCGCATGCGGGGGAGTTTGGGATTCAAACCATTTCTCCCAAAAAACTGAGAGAATTTCCATCAAAATGACCACTTGCTGAGTCCAATTCCATCAACTAGAATTCGAGTTGCAGCGATAGCGAGAACTTGATGACTACCCGGCAACCGCTGAAGTGAATGCAGAACCCCGCATCGAGCTGTTGCTTGTACTGGCTGTTGAAAGTCACTCGACTATATTGACCTATAGAATCGAGAAAATTTACTTGAAAAGAAATCAGAGACCAGACTTCCTCTCAGAAACGCAAAATATGCTGAGGTAATTTGATTTCAATGTACTGGAAAACCAATCATGATTAAATGATCACTAAATCATAGTATATTACGCCATTATCTTCGATCAATAATCGAAGTCTTGTATTATAAAAGACCTAATGATAATTTCGACGGTGAGTAACTCTTCGAATTCCAAACAAACTAATTCCAGAACAACTCATGGATACCAGGATGTTTTCCTCTTTGATGGTCATGATTTTGACTTTTTTTGTGGTTGGCAATGCCCAGGACTCAACTGATGGTATGTGATGTTTCGTATTTTCATTGGAACTGTACTTGAAGATCTGCGTTCTTCTCATATCATTAAGATGATTTCTTCGGATGATGAGTGCATTCACTTCATAATAAAAGCAATAGATGATAATTCTAATTCCTTGAATTTAGGACTCGGATTAAAATTTTACGAGTGATTAGTTAACATTATGGAGGATCGAATCTGACATAACACTGTACTGACTAATTTCTTTCTCAGCATTCTTTGATTTTTCACTCTTTGAATACCCTGTAAAAGTATTGGAACATGATTACTCCCTCTTAGTATGTAGTACTAGAGCAGCTCACACATCGAGATTTGAAGTACCGTAAACCGGCGTGACTCTGGTCACTTTTCCGGAAAAAGATTGTAAAAGTCGTAGCTCCGACCCCATGCTACCTGAGGGGACTTTCTAAAGTGCATTTCAAAGCTTAGAATCTCTACTTTCAGAATATACCACCTGATTTGTGGTAAAACGAGTTCCACTGGCCTTTTTTTCGTTGGGATAAAGTGAAAATTTTCAAGTAAAATATTTATGTCGCAAAAATGTACCTGAGCAACCCACTAGATCGATTTTTACGTCTATCCAATCATTTTTCCTTAGTCCGCCGTGACGTCCTCTACATTTTGTACTTTTGCCGATTGAATCTAGATGCAACAGTCACTCAGAATGACCGTTTGAATGAAAAATTGTGAATTCTCGAATTCTCCGGGGTGACTTTGACCACTTTGTTCTTCACAACTCTCGAGAAAGCAAATGAGTAGAAAAGAATTCTAAGCACAGTATAATCAAGGTAACGTCAAGGCGCGTCGAATGAGTACAAATACATATAGATTTGGTCGGAAAATCGCAACGAAAACTCGATCAGAAGCTCCAAAGTGGCCAAAGTCACCCCGGTGTACCGTATTCAAAAACAATCACTCAGCCTAAGCCTTGAAAATAATACTGTACTCTCTCTGATACGACATGCGACATTCATTTGTAATTATGGCTCGAAGGTATCTTAAAATACGGTAATTTTTTATTCAAGATGTTGAAATCACCACCCCTGATTTTGAAGAAGTGACTTTGGCCGACCACACTTCTTTACCCTTCGAAAATAAAACTACAAATTGGTAAGTAGTATAAATAAGATTGGGTAATCTGAGCATTGAAAAAATATTGTATCACTAATCAATGATTTCATAAAGATTAAATTCATCTGACTCAACTTCCTTTAATTGATAACCGCAAAATGATTATTTTGTCTAAGTTTGTCAATTTCTCTCGCGCAATCGTACTCCGAAGACCATAGACATACAAGTTATATGACAAAGTCCATCAGTCGACGTCGAACGAAACAGAAAATAGTCGTAGCGCTGGAGCTCAATTTCAGCCAAAACCTTTACCGATAAAGGATACACGCTAAGACAAATTTACTATCTGTAATCTTTCCATGCGCGGAAAATTTCTGATTTGATGGCGGTCCGTTGAATCTTCACTTTGGTGAAAATAATCTGTGCGAGTTGACTCATCTTTTGCATTACTCAGGATGATAATTATATGATGCATGTTCTACAGTCAAAATGAAGCGATGAAACTTTTCATGAAAAATTGCGCAAAAAATTGCGCTTCCTATCAAATAATCTCGTAGATTATGCTATCCAACAATTCTTGTAATATCAACAGAAAATGGACTCTTGGTGAGATTCGTATCATTCTATCTCATCACTACAGAAGATAGCAATGGGTTTATCATTTAGGAGTACAAGGGACGAATCACAGTTTCAATGTAGTATATTAGGAACATTTTAAGTCCCTCAACAAGTGATGTTTCTGTAATTATTTTCAACTCTATTGAATCATGCTTGGATATTTCAGGTTCGATGATGAAGGAGATAGTCCGGCTAGATCACGCAGGGTGTCCATATTTGACTACAAAAAGATGTTTGGATGTGTTGGTACCTGTTCCGGATGGAATTACAATGGATATGGTTGTTGGTGTGGTTTAGGAGGCTCGGGAGCACCCGTTGATGCGATTGACCAGTGAGAAAATGTTTCCCTTTATAATAAATCTTAATAGCTCTCGACGCGAATAAATCGATGCCACTATTCCCTTCGTTTACCTCTCGAATTCGTATGTCGTGAGATTATTGGTCTCTTTTTTCTGACAAAATTCAAATCTAGTCTTGTGTGAATGAAATTCTCTACCTCTCAGATGTTATTACATCATCAACCGAACTTTTCCAAGTAAATGGTTATTGATCCACCGCAAATTCTAAAAGGTATCATTTTTTCATTCATTGATAACAATTTCTATTTTTTGACAAAAATGCTCGAAACTTCGGCTCAGATGTACCTAAAACGACTCCCAGGAATGATTTTCAAAGGTCTCGGCATGAAAATTGTGATGGAATTCGCGTTATTATGCCATCATCATTTCCGTGAAACTTGCATAAGCATGTATGTACAGACCCAATCACTGAATTTTTCGAGTTTTCCGAGAGACGTAGCGAAAAATCAGTAGGCCCAACGAAAAAACCATGAACATATAAATCAAAGTCCTCTAATAGAGGTAAAAAATGAGCTAAGATGAAGTCCATTTGAGTCAACGGGCTCCGAGATATTCAACTTTTGCGATTACACAATTTTCTTCTGGGTTTATTCAAACTTCAGACCGGTAGTGAGGTTTTGGTAACTACCAAATGACATGTAGTACATTGCGCACTCAATAATTGCATACTCTTTGTTCCATGTTTATCAAAGATGTTGCAAGGAGCATGACCTTTGCTACCAGAGGACAAGTTGTCCAAGTATAGCCAATTACGCCATATCTTCTACATGGAGTTGTACTCCTGACGGAGTTCAATGTGGTGAGTTTAGACCCTTTGGATTACTTCAATTTTGGATAAGGCGCAAAAGGAGATTTTATATCTACAAGTTGAACATTTGGTCTCGTCGATCTTGAAGGACGGTGGGGAACTAAATAAATTCCCAAAATTTCATGATGGAAATTTTATTGCAACGTTTCGTGCACTAGGTTTGGTGGACCTCATCAGGCTTCAGGTTTGTTATTCTTTATATCGTCATGATATTTTGGACGATCTTGTAATAGAGCACAGACATAACGTCTAGCTCCTTTCAATACAAGTAAACAGAGTGAGTCCACTCTGATGAGGTCCACAAAACCTAGTGGACGAAACGTTGCAATAAAATTTCCATCATGAAATTTTGGGAATTTATTTAGTTCCCCACCGTCCTTCAAGATCGACGAGACCAAATGTTCAACTTGTATATTAACCATCAAGGACAAAAAAATCTACCAAAATCACTTATGAGATCTTATATCATTAAAACAAGCGATGGTTGTTGGGGTTGGAAAAATACGTCATGGTTCTCAAAAAGGGAGATGATTTTTTTTCATCTGCACATGTGGAAGGGGTCTTCGGAATTCTACTTGGAGAGAACTGCAATAGTTGTCAAGTAACCAGTACTTTCATGAAGACAGATCAACAATGAACATTGATATTTAAAGCGAGCTCAAAGATTCTTTACAGTCTCAGCCATGAATAGAATCGAGCATGACTTTTTACAAATCAGCAGTCCGAAATTCTTCACCTTTAGTTTTATTTGTTCAATGATGAAAACTTGAATTTTTGCTGAAGCTGTACTTCAGTTTGATAGTATCTCTGAGCTCTATTTTATCATTTTAATATTACATTGGCCTAAAAGTGAAGAACACTCATGTCTCGTGAAAATCACTGGTGCAATCGATCTAATCTCCATTTTTTTCATAATTCACAGGTTATGATAGCACTCGGTGCTACCGCGAAAAATGCGAATGTGACGCTGCAATGGTGAATTGCGTGGGAAGATACAAATGCCCAATGCAGAAAAAGTCGTGTCCAACGAGTAAGAATAGCTGGTGGGGAAAATAAGTTGAGTTTCACATAGACACGCTCCAGTCTCATCTAGAGAAAAGCGGTACTTAGACGGTTTCCGCTTGCAAATTGGTTTTTTTTTCATATGCAGAGCATTATGCAGTAATTATATGAAATTTTTGTCGAATCACGTTGGAATGCGAGTAAATGTACATGTTACGTTCAACTAATGAGTGTGTGAAATTTTAAGACTATAAGATAATCATCAATCTCAACATTCTGAATAAATTGTTTTTGGTGTGGCAAATATCAGTTTTGGGAGATATAATAAGTCCAAGAAAATACTCTTTCGATCTACTGTGCGTATTAACCCACTCACCTTGAACCTCACTTCCAGGGCTCAGAAAAAATTTACATTACGAGAATAGTATATTACGCAACAAGTGCGAGAAGGTCAATTTCCGCACAAGTTGTCAAACGAGTGCGAGGAGTTAATATTCACGCACACTTTGGAACTTCTCGCACAGCCAGAAGAACACATTTGCGAGCGTGCGTAAATATGTACTTCTGGGTGTGCGAGAAGTTTCGAAGTGTGCGTGAATGTTACTTCTCGCGCGAGTTGGCAACGTGTGTGGAAACTTCTCGCACGTGTTGCGTATACTATTTTTTGCAATTGTGCGCGAAGTTGTAATTAAATGCACCACTGTCCGAGCAAGATTATCTTGGAAACGAAGTTTCGAAGAGAGGCCGAAGTCAGAGGGATGACGTGACATCATATTTTGGAACTGTGCGTGAATGAAAATGCATTAGAGCGAGAAGTTACATTCACGCACACTTCACCAGTGCGTAAATGTAAAACTGTACGAGAAGTCATTCACGCATTACTTCTCGCACTGTAAATAATGAAGAGAAGTCTCATTTTTTTACAACTTTGCGCACACAGTTGCAAAAATATCGTTAACACGTTCGCTGCGGAGGCTAAAATCGATGATCTTTCCCCAGGTGCGGCGGCGGGGCCCACCGTGGGCCCCGCTCAATGTTATTTCCCATAAGGCCAAAATGCTCAGCGCTGGGAAAAGACACGCGGGGCCCACCGGTGGGACCCGCCGCAGTGAACGTGTTAACCTGTCGAAAAATGACGGGAAACGTCGAAATTACGAAATTGAAAATTTTGGTTATTTCCAATTTTTTACAAAATAAAATTATGTCGAGACTTTATTCTCAAAGGAATGTGTGCCTAGGACTGACACAGATTTTTTAGAACTTTTCAGATTTTTACGATGCTTTAAATAGTAGTTATTATGAATATCGATTTTTGCCTCACTGCAGTTACCCAATTTTGCGGTACTACCCAAAATTTTAACTGGCATAGGAATTCAGGTGCCTGTCCTCCAGCTAATGATTGTTTGCAATGCTGGTATCTCCCTACCAGCAACCGCTCTTGCTCAAAAATAGGTATACATTTCAAGTTTTGCAAGGATCTTCCGTCCCTGTCGGCTGTGAAAATAAACATTGCTGTCGAACTCATGAAGGTAAGAAGATTTTGAATACTCATTGAAACCGGGTCCATGTGAGATGCCGCTCTTATTGTCAAAGCCTCGTAGATCTCGACATTTATGAATATATGTCGTCCGGGTTTCTTTTCAAAAAATTCAAACTAGTCATTTTCTGACATGAAATCGAAAAATTTGATCATAGATATTTTCTCTGAATTCATATTTTTTCGGACAAAAGACACAATAGAATCATTTTCCTGGATATTGAAGGAGCTCGTTTAACGCAAAATGATTTGATCGAGAAATGAGAACGGCTTGCAACGTGAATTCAAATTCATCTCAAAGTATCTGTTTAGTAACAATATGGAGATAGTCAGAATAGCAAGGTGGTATTTTAATGTTTTTTGTGTTGGATTTCATGAAATTGCAAAGTCTAGAATTACATTACAAAACCTGAGATTTTTCAATTCGTTTTTTTTTTACACAAAACTATTAGTATGAGTGAAGCCCATAGCCGTATTCATGATTCTGTGGATGAGCGTTTGAACCGAGGAAGTCTGGAAGTCGAGGAATTATGACTATCACAGTGAAAAAAATCGTCAACAGGTAATTTGACAATATTCGCATTCTAAGTATAAAAGACTCGTTTGCTCAAGGCACAGGATCTGAATCTTCGAATTGCAAACTGTAAGTCTCTATGAAAAGAGGGATACAAGAGGATATAAATCTTTCGCTCGATCCAGTAACAGAAAATGTAGAAGCTCCACAATAAGGATCAAATATCAACTAATTTCGTCATTACACATCAGGAGTTGCCATCGGGTATTTTCGACGTATGCCTGGCAGATTTTTTAGGAACACGGTAACAATGTTACAAAGTACAGGAAATTATCAATAACTGATGTGTTGCATGAATACGAACGACATTCTGATTGTATTTGATGAAAATCATGATGTAAATCATAATAAGTTTCAATATTGATTCTGTAAGGCCTTACCGAAATATCATCATCTTGACGTGGGTATACACCCGCATTTATTTTTCTTTTGATCGTCGCGAATATGTAATTTTCCCACATGATTCTAACTCGTTAATGCAGCACGCATTCCGTACGCCGCCGGAACGTACACTAGACATATGAATTTGTTCAATCATTTTTGTACGCCTCCCAAGCGTACACGCTAACACCGTTCCAGGCTATAAATCAAGTAACGAACCCTATGTCCGCCGCTCGGGCGTACATTCGGGTATATTTCAAATCTTTAAGGCAATTTCCGTACGCTCCTCCAGCGTACAAACTCCGCGTTATGCCGGCCATAAATCTCTCAGTATACTTTCGTACGCTCCCCGAGCGTACAACCCAATGAGTCATAAATCATTAGATCCATTCTGTACGCTTCTTGGGCGTACACCTTCCGCGTAGGTTTGATACCAGTGTACGTCTCCGCGACGTACACTTTGCATTACTCATCCGACATCGAAAGAATTGTACGCTTCCGCAGCGTACACTCGGCATGTGTTACAGAATATTGTACGTCTCCGAGACGTACAAGAAGGTGCTCGCATATGTGGATGTACGCTCACACGACGTACACATCTTATGGAGCATAAGGATTGTACGCTTCCGGAACGTACAAACATAGGCAGACCACGGGTATACAAGACCGCGCTCGCGAAGTCCGTCATCATCAGTCTCCTCCAGCTCGCCGTCGCGACGCTGTCTCCACGACACTCGGCCCAGCCGTGGCCTCGACGAACCCGACTCAACGTGCCCCGCCGCGACCGTACCAAGTTGCCCCGGTGGCATGAGTGACCAAGTGTGCATAGTGTTTGTGTTTCGCACCTCGAGTACCGAGTCGCAATTGTATCTTGAAACTGTGAGAATTATTCGAGTGCCTAACCCCGTCCCTAATCCAACGACGTCGTGAGGACGCCCACGCACCTTGACCGGACGGATGGACCGTCCTAGTCAACGACAGAGACGTTCCAAAACCTACGTACCCCGCTCCGAAGAGGAGCACCGACGAGACCTCTACGGACTTCAACAGGCCAAACGCTTGGCGCTGCTCGGAGCGTTGAAAGCCGAGGCCTCCACTCAACAAAACAAGACTGCTCAACCCTCAACTATCTCGTCTCCGCCCAGCGAGACGCGGGAGTGAATTTATTTTCATTCTCATTGACGAGGTTTCCCGCAAGCGGAATTCCGAGCCCCGTCAATCTGAGACACTCGGAACTTCTCGCCCGGAACGTAATTTTCATGTACAAATAGCGTGGCTATTGGAATAATCATGACCACAATAATTCCAAGATTTATGACTAATAGATGCGTAATTTTAAATTTCACTATAATAAATTGAGTCAACAGAACAAGATTACGCTTGTAAAACTGGTCTCTCATGTTTCCCTTCCAGATCTGTGTTTGCTGCTGAGTAGCCAGTGCCACCCTGAGAATATTTTGATATGAAATCGATGAGAATAATCATAATAACTAATCAATATGAACTAGTTAGGAATAGAAATTACCCGTTGAAGCGGGATGATATCTCCCTCTGTGAGCTTTGTACTATCCAAAGGATTTATCCAATCTTTTTTGATTATTTTTTCGACGCACTCCATGGTGATGACATCTCCTCTGTAATCAAATAAGAAAATTTTCATTTGAGATCAAGTCATTTGTGTGAATCATATAATTAATATTATTTTTGTTTGCTGGAAGTGGACTGAGGCTCAACTATATCTTTGATATCAAGTTGTCACACACATAAGGTATTTCATAAAATGAGTTTGAGTGCACCAATGCTTGTTCGTACTGACCATACTACTAGAATTCATTTCAAATTTAGGACTCACGTTGTTCTGATAACCGCACAAGGCGTACTGTTACTCAACACGTCGCGGGTAATCGGGCACATATAACGAGCCGTTTTGACAATGAGAGATTTTTTGTCGTCTGGATCATTTACTTCAGTGAACTTGATAGGTAAAAGATCTTTCAACTTGAGTATCCTGCCACTCATGGGGCAGTATATATTTTTGTCTGGCTTCTCAAGAATCGTCTCTCTAGCTTCTGGGGTTTTGGATGGTATCCAGAAACTTGGCAGATGTTTGTCCTTCCCATTGCTCATGTTGGATACAGACAAAGAAGCCTCTCCGTCTTTTTCATCATCTTCCTTGGACACAATTGTTATCTCTGACTTCAAGAATTTTTGGAGCTTCTTCAACTCTTCATTAGCAGTTTTTTCTTGCGATTCCTCCTGAGTTAAGATGCATAGATTGTTAATTAGGGCTTAGAGTTTCCTTGCAATTAGTATTAATTTAACAATTTACCTCTAGTCTCTTCTTCTGCTTTTCGTACTCCTTCAACTGCCTGGTATATTCTTTCTTCTTTGAAAGAATGTATTCAAGAATGGGCTCTTAGTCATAAAGGTAGCCATCTTTCCTGTGTGGATAAAAGTTTACGCCGATGAATAAGAATTATGAGAATGAAACGCAGGTTATGCAAAGATACCTATTTCAAGCAAGCTTGAGATGGTTCTTTAGTTCTATGGCGTATTATTGTACTTTTAATAAATGGAGATGTGTTCACTTGGGTCATGAAACCAATTGCAACCAAAAACAAGGGGGAAATAGCTAATAGTCCATACTGTAGATACTTGGCTTATAACTGTACGTACTTGCTCGTATCTGTCAATACTCGCAATAGTGATTCCTGCTACCTACACAGTACGGAATGGGTATGTGATGGATTTTGGAGAGACGCTCCAAATGCACGCAACAGTAGTTGCCAGTATGTGACGGGTACTGAAAAAGTACGTGACGGATTCTGGAGCCCTTGCTCAGCGAGCCGCATGGCAGTAAATTCGTGTATGTGCCAAGTACGGATCGAGTACGTGACGGACTCTAAGAGCGGGTCACGGGGTACCATGAGGCAGTAGTTGCCAGCACGTAATAGGAACGGGACAAGTATGTGACGGACTCCGTGAGCGCAGCTGGTCTGATTCAACCTACCTTGAATGACGGTGTCTCCTGCTACTTAATTATCACGCAGAGGATTAACTAATTTATTAATTAACTGACTAATTAATGAATCAGCCTGCTCGAATCTCACACGAGCCTCACCGCGATGCTCTACACTCACGAAGGTCGAAAAAATGAAGAAACACAGCGCACGGAAATGAAATTTTGACCCCTTTTTCGATAATAATTTTTTTTGCGACTCTGGATCGCCAAACTAATGATTGCGCCAATAATACGTCGAAAGTGACCCTTTGTGGAAGTATTCGAGGGAAATTTCACTTGGATCGAGTTGTTTTTATACTCGATTCTCGAGTTGCTTACAATTTTCAGTATAAAAAAACTAAATATTTATATATTGTGGAACGATATTGAAACTAAAATGCTAAATGAAAACAATGGAACTGCATAAAAAATGAAAAAAACACTTTCAACAAAGTTGAGTATGAATTCATGATTGGTTGTCGCTGGGGTTTGAACCTGGTTCCCTTGCTTTATCTTTTCTGTTCGTTATTTATTACGCCAACCATCCAACCAACTGAGCCATCGGGGATATTGACGAGAGAGACTGAGAAAACAGTGATGAGGGCCGTTATGACAACCAATCGTAAATTTTTCGACAAGAGTGGTTTACTGTAAGTCTGAGTGAGACTATTTTTCACTGCTCTACGTAAAATAGCCTGATTCACTATTTTTCGTGTAATATGGCTATAGAAACCCGTATGAAATCCAAATCTCATGATTACAATGAATGATTCGATATGAATAATTGCTATCTACGAATTGAACCTCAATGTTTGGGATGAAACGCACGGTAGAATTGAAACACAAGTCCTGTTTGCATCAAGTTGCACATCTTAATTCGTATCAAGAACGTGATAGTGAGAGTGTCAAGATAATGATGTTGACTTAGGAGTAATTCCACGAGAAAACGATATATGGTCGACAGTTGGATCTCAGATTTCTTTCTAAGTGAACATTCTCGATTTTATAGGTTGAAAAATGAGCTTCCTTCACCATAAAAGAGATCACAAAATTCTTTTTCGGACCCTGGTACACAAATCAAAATCATGTTTTCAACTTTTTTTAGCAAAATTTCCGTAACTCTTTCACACACAAATCGTTACAGCTCAAAAATGACGGCAGATAGAGGGACGCGGTTCGGCGCATCTGAAAGGTGAGCAAAAAACCTATCAAAAACCACTTTGGAGTTCTGGTTCTCAGAGAACCTCGATTATATATGGATGATTCCGTGAAAATCATCTTCCATTTTTTTCTCCAGAAGCTATTCTTTTAGAGGATTCAAAAGTACATTCTTTCATGTGAAAAGTTGTGTTCTCCGCGAATAAATCATTTTCACTCTGCATTTTTGGATTTTAAGCTATTTTCTGGGCATTCTTTCGATTCCAATGACAGAAGACCTCAATTTCCTGCGCATGCGCGAGATTTTAGAATTCCAGAACTCATTTTTTTGAGAAGCTGAGGAAATTTCCTTCAAAATGACTTTTTGGTGAGCTTGAATCCGTCGATTTATACCAAAGTTACAGTGACTTTAGACAGCCACTACAAAAAGCAGCTTGGTGCAAGGCCCCATGTTCGCTCCAGTCATTGGCTGGAAGCCTTCATGTTTTCGCTCGAATCGTTCTTCATCATTCGGGCGCTGTAACTCCGCTTCTAGTTGATGAAATTGAACTTAACAAGGGGTCATTTCAAAAGAAATTTTCTCAGCTTCTCAAAAAAATTGATTTGGAATCCTAAAATCTCGCGCATGCGCAAAGAATTGAGGTTTTCTGTCATTGGAATCGAAAAAATGCCCAGAAAATAGCTTAAAACCAAAAAATGCAGAGTGAAAATAATTTATTCGTGGAGAACACAACTTTTTACATGGGAGAATGTACTTTTAATTCCTCTAGAGAAATAGCTTCTTGAGAAAAAAAATGGAAGATGGTTTTCACGGAATCATCCATATATAATCGAGGTTCTCTGAGAACCAGAACTCCAAAGTGGTTTTTGATAGGTTTTTTGCTCACCTTTCAGATGCGCTGAACCGCGTCCCTCTATCTGCCGTCATTTTTGAGCTGTAACGATTTGTGTGTGAAAGAGTTACGGAAATTTTGCTAAAAAAAGTTGAAAACATGATTTTGATTTGTGTACCAGGGTCCGAAAAAGAATTTTGTGATCTCTTTTATGGTGAAGGAAGCTCATTTTTCAACCTATAAAATCGAGAATGTTCACTTAGAAAGAAATCTGAGATCCAACTGTCGACCATATATCGTTTTCTCGTGGAATTACTCCTAAGTCAACATCATTATCTTGACACTCTCACTATCACGTTCTTGATACGAATTAAGATGTGCAACTTGATGCAAACAGGACTTGTGTTTCAATTCTACCGTGCGTTTCATCCCAAACATTGAGGTTCAATTCGTAGATAGCAATTATTCATATCGAATCATTCATTGTAATCATGAGATTTGGATTTCATACGGGTTTCTATAGCCATATTACACGAAAAATAGTGAATCAGGCTATTTTACGTAGAGCAGTGAAAAATAGTCTCACTCAGACTTACAGTAAACCACTCTTGTCGAAAAATTTACGATTGGTTGTCATAACGGCCCTCATCACTGTTTTCTCAGTCTCTCTCGTCAATATCCCCGATGGCTCAGTTGGTTGGATGGTTGGCGTAATAAATAACGAACAGAAAAGATAAAGCAAGGGAACCAGGTTCAAACCCCAGCGACAACCAATCATGAATTCATACTCAACTTTGTTGAAAGTGTTTTTTTCATTTTTTATGCAGTTCCATTGTTTTCATTTAGCATTTTAGTTTCAATATCGTTCCACAATATATAAATATTTAGTTTTTTTATACTGAAAATTGTAAGCAACTCGAGAATCGAGTATAAAAACAACTCGATCCAAGTGAAATTTCCCTCGAATACTTCCACAAAGGGTCACTTTCGACGTATTATTGGCGCAATCATTAGTTTGGCGATCCAGAGTCGCAAAAAAAATTATTATCGAAAAAGGGGTCAAAATTTCATTTCCGTGCGCTGTGTTTCTTCATTTTTTCGACCTTCGTGAGTGTAGAGCATCGCGGTGAGGCTCGTGTGAGATTCGAGCAGGCTGATTCATTAATTAGTCAGTTAATTAATAAATTAGTTAATCCTCTGCGTGATAATTAAGTAGCAGGAGACACCGTCATTCAAGGTAGGTTGAATCAGACCAGCTGCGCTCACGGAGTCCGTCACATACTTGTCCCGTTCCTATTACGTGCTGGCAACTACTGCCTCATGGTACCCCGTGACCCGCTCTTAGAGTCCGTCACGTACTCGATCCGTACTTGGCACATACACGAATTTACTGCCATGCGGCTCGCTGAGCAAGGGCTCCAGAATCCGTCACGTACTTGTTCAGTACCCGTCACGTACTTGTTCAGTACCCGTCACATACTGGCAACTACTGTTGCGTGCATTTGGAGCGTCTCTTCAAAATCCATCACATACCCATTCCGTACTGTGTAGGTAGCAGGAATTACTATTGCGAGTATTGACAGATACGAGCAAGTACGTACAGTTATAAGCCAAGTATCTACAGTATGGAATATTAGCTATTTCCCCCTTGACCAAAAAATATGCATTTGCTCAGTCTGCTTGTTCACAAGATAGCTCCACAAAACTCTCTAATGAAAGACACGAATGAGGGTCAGAAAGGAAAAGCCACTCTAAAGGGACTCCTGATTCATGATGCACCTCACGAAATACCCCACTGAAAATGGGTGGCCGCCCGAGCGGGCGCCGGGGCGGCCGCCCGGGCGGGCGCCGAGGCGGGCGCCGGGGCGGGCGCCCGGACGGTAGCACGAAATCGACGATAAAGTCGCCCGCCCGGGCGGCCGCCCGGGCGGCCACCGCGAAAATTTTTTTTTGTCCAAAAATTCAATTTTTATATTTTTGTTTTCCCGAAAACCCGAAAAAATTTTTGGGAAAAATTTTATATACATCCCACTTACTTCCTTCTTCTTCCAATTGATGGAAATTTTTTGGAGGAAACTAGAGAATATCAAGGATCAATGCGAGTGGTGTGAACAAAAATATTTAGAAGAAGTTTCAAACGTCGAATCTCCACTTCGTGCGAGTCTGAAACACCAATTCGCCAAATCAAAGTTTCATGAGCCAGTTTCTCATCGATATTCTCTCTTCATTTGAAGCAGGAAAAATGATCTGGCGTACTGTCTCTAGTATCTCTATTACCATTCCCCATACGGAGCGTACAGGACATGGTAATCCAACCTCCATTTGTTTATTCAAATTAGATGTAATACTCGATCCGAAGATAGCTAAAATATAATGATGAGACACTCATCAACGGTGAATAATATAATGAGAAGATTCTTGCGACTACTCGATTCATCACCGCGGGAGAATTGGGGGTTAGAATGAAAGAGAAACACGAGATCAATGAATAATCACCTGTCATATATTTTTCTATCAATATAGTCAATGGGAGGATGATAATTCTTCCAACGAAATCCGAATAGACTTTCTGGAAACAAACATCTTTGAGCATAACTCATCAGAAGAAGACATACTTCCAACCTCGTATACGACATACAATCTTCGTCGAAGAGGTGCTTTTGAGATACTATATAACAAAACATGTGTCTTTATCGTTATCAAAATGCTATACCAATATACTTCTACACCACATAATCACCAAATAATACAAATTGAAGAAGATCAGTCAGATCAAAAGTAAGTATCCAATCATCTGATCGATGATAAATGTGATAATTTCACTATTCGCAGATTGCTACGTACGAAAATGTTTCGTCAATGCATAAATATTCACACCAGATAATCGTCTGGAAACGAACAGGTGACGAGGGTCACTCAAGTTATGAAGACATTTTTCCATTCCAGTCATACTCACGTTACATGAGAATGATGATGCCTGTATTTCTAGTATTTCACACACTCAAAGATTGAAAATATTGCTATCGATCAAAAAAAAAAAAACAATACCACATAGATCATGAGGAATTCTGCCAATATCATTGGTACTCTATAATATACGCTTGATGATGATTCGACGAGTATAAGATTAAGATCACTATATACCCAAATATCTTTTGGCCCAAGGTATCTAAATTCACTTCTAATTCGAAGCTGCTTTCCGCATTATAAACCTCTGCCCTCTCATCCAACGGCTAATGTCTTTGGTTGCTTTCTTCATATAATGCACCCGTTGGAAGTCATGATCATCATCAAATCTCTGCATCAAGTAGTCATAATAGATACCTGCGAAAGGAGAAATAAGATTTTTATCACATGCCAAAAGAATTCTTCAGGAGCCGAATAGTGTTCTACGAAACAATAAAGAGAGACAACGTTCATGCACGAGTTCGAAACTTCACACACGAGGACCTACATGCTGTCACCGTGTTGCGTACGATATCCTTACGCAATTCCCTCATATTTGTGTGTCTACAAAATTGCACAAAAAATACCTTCTGCGCCTTTAGGCATATAGTCGTGAGTGAAGACTATTTCGCGCACGGTTTTTTACGAGTTCGTACGCAAATAGTATCGCTGAGTTTATAAGGTTGTAGCCGGCTCTTGAGCAAGCCATTTTTTGAATAATCGCTCAGAAGCGGGGGACCTTATGAACGAGGCGCAAGACGTATTCTTGCCATTTTGTAAGCGCCTAAATGTCGAAACATGGCGAAAAAGAGTTCCACGCACCGGGTAGATTCCTTGCACACTTAGTTCATGCATATGATCGCGGAAATCATTTTGAGTAATAGTGATTGAGAGGTTCTACTTACTTAATATCAAATCAAGTTTTTTCTTCTCAAACTGATGAGGCGGTGATCTTCCTGGTATCCAAAACTTCTCCTCGACCTGCTCGGGTTCAAACGAGAGATTGCCCAGGATTGACAAGGGATAAAAATGTAGCACTACTGCTTTCAAATATTTCTCGGGGTTCTTCTCACTCTTGAGTACGCTTATTGCGACAGGGTGCGCTTTCACTCCTTGTCCCAAATGCGCCTGAAAGATGCATGCACATTCGGATGTTATTCAAAGTACCGTCAAAGGGGGTCCTTTTGAACATTTCTTGGAAAATTGAGGTAGCATTCAAATATGCCAGTGTAACGACTTATTCTTCAACATTTCCATATAGATGAACCGAATCCAGCGCTACTGACCGCGATTCGCCCTGAAAGTGTTCGAACGGAGGAAATTTTTCGGACCAACTTCTCTTCATTTCAGAATAGAGCCCTTCAAAAAGTGCTCTTAACTCACACAGGATTGATAGGGATTCCCATATTGGTGCAAAATGTTGCCCAGCGTATGCCACTATCAAGCGAATTACTTTCAGATGCTTTGCGCATACCTACTTTGCCGATTTCGAGGATTCAAAACTTGTACTTAGAGTGTTCAAAGTTATCCCATCTCTTCAAAGTAACCCCGATTGACGCCATTTTTCTGAGTTCATCAGTCAAAATCGAAGCAGACTACGTGGCATTGAATACAGAGTCAAGCTTACCATTCCACTAGACATTTTATATCTTTTCTTTGCCTCTGCGTACTCTGGACGAGATTTATCCTTATACATGGTGATGGCATTGACAATTAGAGCCGCTTTTCTCTTCAAAGGTCGCCTCGCTTCCACTGCACAGGAACAAACAAAATTTGAAGAATGGAAGTAACTGGGGAGTTTGGTGCACATACCTGAAGTAGCTGGATCAAATTCATAACCTCTCATTTGTCTCTGCAGCATTTTCATGTAATCATTTGGCTCATTAGACATTCCATTTGGACGAGGGGAATTTTGATTTTCTCGGGCATCTTCTGGGTCATCATTGTCCAGCTCACCACTGGAAGCCTCTTGAAGAAGGGTTGATGATGTACCTGAGATTATATTATTATTTACAAGGTTCAAGTCTCAATTGAGAGAACAAGTATTATCTACATACCTCTTTCATTCCCAACAGTGTGGTATTCATAATTTGACGTAGACGGTATTACAAGATTTCTACTTGCATCCATCCTCAAGGTGCAATCATCATCTTTTTGAGGATCAATTACATCAATTTTTCTGATAGCTACACTAGAGTTCTTCTCAGTAGATGATTTTGGCCTCATCACGCCCTTTCCTTGTTTGTTCACACTCAGAGTAGTTTCAGTACAATCAAAACTTCCGGAGGATGTATAATGCAAATTAGATTCCGTTTCTGGCACAACCTTTTTGGTTTTCGACTTCGACTTTTTTTGATCATTTTCTTGTTCCTCAATCATTTTATTCAGAGCAGCCATCCCATCATCATCCAAGGCATCAGTGTTGGAAGCATTTATACTAGTATTCGTGGAAGTTACAGTCTGTCCAGAGACTAAAATGGGATATCAGAGGAATTGTGTCATACAGTACAATTGAGAGAAGTTAGAATTAATTGCTTGCCATACCTCCAGATGTACTATAGAATCTTGAGCCTGAGCTATCAATGGAATTGATATGAGGACATGTTTGAAGAGGAGATACTGCTGTAGACTTCCTCTGTAAACTCTGAGTCACGCTGAGTGAAGTGTGATGGTTTGTACCAAAGCGTTTATCCCAAATTTCAAGCTGTTTTTGAGACTGCTGTTGTTTGGCTGCCAGTCGAGCATCATGTACTTCTTTCTTAACCTACATTCATGATATATACAATTATTCAACCTGATATTGTTAAAGGAAGCGATTCTACAGGGCTGCATGCAATATTTTCACCTTGACCAAGTCTTTGCATTTTTCTTCAGTTTTATCAGCTAGCACATCAGATCCAGAAGTGCTGCTTTTCAATTTTTCAGGCTTGAACCTGATACGTCTCAAGTCTTTAGCATACCTCTTTACGGCCATTGGAGTTTCTGGAAATATTTTCAAAACATCAGACCATAAATCACAGATATCTATCAAGATTTATAAAAGATTCATATAAGATTTATATAAGGTATGCACCCTAAGGCAGCAGAGTGTTGCCTACAACCAAGAGGCGAGGAGGGTCTCATAGACGGGTAAAACATGAACATTTATCATGGTCACTTTCTTGCGTCAACATTCCTTCCTAAGCGTACTCTCAAAGTATCTCTCCAAGATTCCTTCTAAGAGGCTCAATACTACGGTTTCGAAACACCAGAGAGTCTTCATTGTGTGAGTGTCGTGCTGCTCGAATGATATACAATTTGTAAATCACTTACCCCCTAATACATGAAGTTTTGCTGACCACTCTGAAAATTGATGCTTGCATTTTGGATCATCACACTTTATACCCCTAGAATTGCATTCAAACCACTTCACTCTATACTTGTGATTGGGTTCAAAATCTAATTTGTGTTTGGGCTGGATACAGTCCGTTGAGCTCTTATCATATTTGATGTAACTCATAGGGACAATTGAGATGTAGTTATCTCGTTCAAAAATGCACTGCGCGAACAGAATTAGTCTGACTTCTTCTACGCTGTAATTTATCTTCTTTTTATCCATTGCTTTTATGTCGAGTTCAACTCTAGATTTATAAAGGCCTCGATTGCTGAACAGTACAGAGAGTAAAGAGATCAGTATGGACTGAGGAGGATCAATGAGAATACCATGGGTGCGGTACCCCTGTAGACGATCGCTGATGCAAACTATTCCCAACCTACATACGTTAGTAGGTCAGTCACCTTCAAGAGTGATGATGTTATGATAAGACAAACTGGGGAAGAAAGTGCTCAGATAAATTTGGAAAGAATTCACCTCCAATGAGTCGTAACTTGCCGACCTGTTGCCGTTTTTTGTGTTATTTGCTCATCACTCTACTTTTGGTAAAGAAACAATCAAATTATATCCCCTCATATTAGTCATTTCTCAACGTGGAAGACCGATACCGTGATGAAATCAATTGCTCTTTACTGCTTATGCCCACTTTGTAATTGCTCAGCCCTTGCAAATGAATAAATATGATCAATTTCCTGTCTAATAATGAAAATAGCTATTCCCACTATCCTATTCAGAGCACTCTTCAATACACGATGCGCATGCGCCGTCTGGGTAGAGAATCCATTAAATGCCTCTGAGTCCCAATCCTTGCTGTGTCGTAAACGCCTGATGGGTAAAATCACAATTGTGTATATATGATCATATATCTGATTGTCGATGGGTACACTCGTCTAGATGGTAATAGCCCATAGATACAGATTCTCACGGAACCCTAAGCTTCCTTCTCAGAAATCCCGCGCGTGCGCTGACAGACGTGCGCAAAATTTTTTCATTCACGAACTCACCGGTGAACCTCGTACTTTGGCTAGCTGAAGTTAATCTAAAATGACCCTGCTATTTTGCAAACCTCACTATCACACAGTGAGAACAAGATGTGGTATGAGTTGGGAATGAAACACTTGTTCGACTAGTCCTTTGTTTGCGTCTATGTTTCTAAGATACATGAAACAAATTTCATCGTGAATAAGTATCAGTATGGCACCAATAATCGAATCTCCTTAATTGTCGACATACTTGACAGCATGTTGCCATCACTAGCATGAAAACTTCGTGCTGAATTTTTAATTAACTGACCAAAGGCACATTCTGGATCCATAATGGAAAGAAAAAAGTATATCCATGACCCAACAGTCCCTCCAACTGAATACGCAAGAAAAAAATGGAAGAATATGATTAAGGAAGGAAAGGTATATCAAATTTCTATATGTATATGTTGTTCCAAGATGATTCAAATCACTTAAGCCAATCCTTGATGAACCTCACTCATGCGGATGCTGCTTTACAGATGGTTGTAGATCATAGACTGGAGGAAATGGAAATATCTACAGATGATGAATCTGGTGAAGACACTGACCATGATAGTGATAGAGAATCTGATGTATCCAAAGACGATGAAATTCCATCTAAAAGGAGCGATGAGTGTAGTACTGCACTCAATGAGGTTACGAGTATTTTCCACTATTTCTGGCCAAAAACTGATTTCAATTGAACATGTTCAACAAAAAGTGAAATCAAATAATACACATCTTTCATGATAATCATCAGTTGATTATTATGCTAGAAATGAGAAGCTTTGATTACTTCATGTGTGGAAGAGGCAAAACTCAAAACTCAACTTTGTTAACCGATAGCAATTGATTCAAGGTTTGGTGATCACATGAGATTTTTACTGTATACCTGTATTATCCTTCTTTCCCCTCTGTGGGCTCTTGTGAAGGTTTAGTGTAGTAGAATTATTCTAAAGAGTTACTGTGCAGCTCAGATGCAGCATTCTAGATGTAGCATTCAGGCTGTCATTATCGGGTACTCTCTCCGAAACCATCAGTGAGAACTCACTGAATTTTGGTTGATCTGAGATCAACTCTGACTGGAGACTTCAGGGAGTAGTTTCAGTGAGTATCCACTAGTAACCTTGGGTGGTTGGGTGTGTTCTCATCATTGAAATTCCAGCGAGTACCACTGAGGTTTCAGTGAGACCAATCACTGAAACTCCAGTGGCCTTTGGATTCGAATATGACACCAAGACTGAAGTTTCAGTGAGACCATTCGCTGGAATTTTAATGACCCTTGGAGTCAGACGGGCCATTGTCACTGAAGTTTCAGTGAGCATGACTGGAGTTCCAGTATGCATCACTGGAGATTCAGCGAACATAACGCAAGTATCAGTGGTAACTGAAGTTTCTGTGATTGATCTCACTGGAACCTCAGTGATGCTTATTGAAATTCCAGTGATGAGGACTCGCCCAACCACCCAAGGCTACTACAGTTTCAGTGCGACTTCAGTAGATACTCACTGAAACTACTCACTGAAGTCATCAGTCGGAGTTGATTCCAGATTAACTGAAAATCGGTGCCTTCTCACTGATGGTTTCGGAGAGAGTACCTCTTTAATGACATGCATCATTTTGCAGTGACAAGGCATATTATATTTTATAAATCTAGTCAATACAGTGCAAAAATTTGCATTTACCTCATTCAATGTCGAATCGAATGTGAGTCAATGAAATACCAATGGGATGCTCTTGTCTTCCAATGGATAGTCTTTTGCTTTTCATTCCACACCACTGTCATGGCATTGTCCTAGTAATAGCTGAATCAATCAGAACACCCATAAAATGAATAGTATACATTATTAAACAATGACAATCATTTTATTATGTAATGGTTCATAGAGTATTGCTCTTTGTAGAAATTCTCTTGTCTTCTCAATCATATTTTCCCATTCACTGATATTGAAAGAGCTGGGTGGAGTTGGGGCTTTTCTTTTCCTCGATATTCCGAAGCATGAACTTGAATATCTCCATCGTACATCTAATATGTGCCTACACTGTGAAAAAATTTTTCGAAAAACTTTAACCAACTGGTTGAATAGAAAATTCAACCAATTGGTTGAAGAAACTGGTTGAAGTTTTTCGAAATTTTCTTCACAGTGTGTTGGAAATTCCTTCCGCAATCACTGATGATTGACATTTCATGTTCACATCATATTCCATCCTAATTGCAGAGTTGCTCTGAGAACTCAAATACCAGTGATAACCCTAGCATCCCAATGGATATCTCAGAGGACACAGGCACAGTTGACAATACATTGGAATGTTTTTCCGATGAATCCCAAGATGGCTACTGCAATAGTGACTCAGATGAATCTGGTGATTCCAATTATAATGGACGAGTACAGAACAGTCGTAGAGATTCCTCAGGAAGCGATACAGACGGCTTTGATCGTCCTTACGGCGTGAACGATGCCCAAGAAGATGGCTTGTATAGCAGTGATGATGAAGTTGATTACGGTGCAGAACTGCGGAGATTTGGCTTTATTGACGCCGCAAGTGGAAGAAAAGCTGCAGAGGAGAAATTGTTCCAATTAATCCAAATCAATAACATCATTTCACCGGCAACTATTCTCAGATTGGTACTGCAATTCTCATTCCATACCAATATCTGCTTTTCCGATGTGGTTAATCTATCACGTTTGTTGAATGTGGTTGCCGGTCAGCCGATGTTGCCAGATACTCGATACATGTTCGATAGATTGTGTGGCGCCCATCCACCTCACACTATGCACGCGGTATGTCCACAGTGCTCTGCGTACGTTGCAGAATTCGAACAAGAAATCGTGGTTACTTGCTCAGGATGCAATTTCAGAATGGACCTATCAAACCGGTCAAACTCGTGTTTTTTCGCAATAATTGATCCTTCTGAAGCTGTCAGAGATTATCTCCAGACTCACGAAGAATATTACGATTACGTTGTGAAAGAAAGAATCTCTGATCCTAGGCGCATCAAAGACATCTATGA
This sequence comes from Eretmocerus hayati, assembly GCA_029851415.1. NCBI lineage: Eukaryota > Metazoa > Arthropoda > Insecta > Hymenoptera > Aphelinidae > Eretmocerus > Eretmocerus hayati. The sequence continues at coordinate 7,764,626 of CM056744.1, forward strand.
CTCTCAGCTCTACATGGGGTTTGTAGAGCAGTTGCCTCTTGACTACCGACACTCTTTCGCGACAGCAGCTTTCAACGCAGACGGAATCGCTGTATTCGAGTGCTCCGACTACTCGATCTGGGTGATATACATCATGATTAATGAAATTCCACCTCAGGCACGGTTGAAATCTCCGATAATAGTAGGACTTTGGGTAGGTAAAGAAAAACCAGCTATGCAAGTATTTCTGGACAAATTCGTAGAATTTCACAACGAGCTGACCGAACGTGGCATCGAGTGTGTCATTAAGGGCGAAACACGGATGATACGGCTATATTTGCTGATTGCTCCTGTTGATACGATGGCTAGGTTTGTCATGAACGCAACGGTGCAGTTCAGTTCTGAATTTGGCTGTGACTGGTGTTTTCAAAAGGGAGTACAGTACCTTGGCAGTAATCGTTATCCGTACGAGGCCAACGCATCAATGAAACGAGATGAAGCGAAGCATGTAGTATGTGCAAGAAAAGCTCTCATCACGGGATTGCCTTGTCTTGGGGTTAGATACCTTTCTCCTTTGATAAATCTCAATTCTTTCAGAATAGTAGATGGCTTTTGTCCAGAATACATGCATCAATATGATGGAGGCAGTGCGAAAACTATAACCAAGTGCATTTTGCGGACTCTCACACCAGCACAACGATTGTTAGTTGACGAGTATATCAAAAAAATCAGAGTCCCGACCCAAGTGGGTCGTCTAACTCGACCTTTAAGTCGCAAGGCCCTTTATAAGTGCAAAGAGTGGGAGAACTGGGTACTTCACTTTAGCATCCCCGTTTTATCACAAGTCGTCGACAATGATAGGATACTCAAACATTGGGGTTTGTTAGTTGATTCCTTGCATATAATACTGAGATCAGACATCCTCATGGATGACTTGTTGCTTGCAAAAGAAAAGTTGCAGACATTCGTAAGCCAAGTCGAGGACCTGTATTCACTAAAAGAGTTGACCTATAATATCCATCAGTTGCTGCACATGATAGAAAGCATTTGAAATTGGGGCCCTGCATGGGCGCACTCAGCCTTTCCATTTGAGTCAGAAAACGCGAAACTCTTGAAGTACATCCACAGCGAGAAAGGCGTCATTTTACAAATATTGCGCTTCATCCAACTCCACAGATTTGAGCAAATGCTCGAACACAAAAGTGACCCTTACAGCTCAGCAATTGTAGATGCATACCTGGAAGGATTGGTAGGATCCTCCAAAGTCAACAAAGTCTTAAGAGTCGGTTCCATAACGTATCTGGGCGCTCAACACCCGATATCTGGCAAGCTTGTAGAGAAGTTCGGAATCCAACTTTCTGCCCTGTCATTTCACAGATGTATAATCAATGGCTGTCTCTTTATGACAGACAAACGAGACAATTTACGTACTTGTAACTATTATGCCCAGTTGGAAGATCAGTCATTCATTCGAATTTCTGAATTCATTGTGGATCTTCAAGGCAATTCAGAGCAAACATTTTGTCGACCTCTCGTTGTTCGATCAAATCAGTATTCGAGTGTCGTGAAGGAAATTATTGGGTACAGTGATGGAAAACTAGTACCAACCAACCACATCACTTCAATTTGTGTTCAGGTTGATGTAGAAGATAAAAAGTACATCACGCCGTTGCCCAATTTATTGCATTATTGATGTGTCAAAACCGAGAGTGGAAGAGAACTATGGATAGAATTATTTGCTGAGCTAGAGGGATAGGAGTGTGAATACATTAAACCCATGATCGAATAAGATGACAGCTCTCAACTCCTGCATTCTGGACACTGTCCGTGCCGTTGGGTGAGTTCTATTATAACGGCGTTACGAAAATCTAACTTTACAAGCATTTATTGGTGATGTGTAATATTTCTATGTTCCAGGTATACTCCGATGAAAAAATAGTGCTATAGCGTAACAATTCATTGCCCAGATGTCACTCACGCCAGCAAATCGGATTTTCACTGTCAGTTTTCTGCTCCATCTTGCTGTCTGCTCTACTGTTTATCTTATCAAGATCTCGTTGATTTTTATACGGAATGATTCTGCAATCGTATCTATTCAATCAGATGAATATCAGGTAAGAGATACTCTTTTTAGTTCGCCAATCTATTCTTCTCTGGATTTGAGATCCGAGAATCGCCTCTATATATTGATATTGTGCACAGAGCATTCCTACCATCAGATATTGTTCGGAGTGAGGAAATTGTAATTGCGTCCCGAGTTGATGATTAAATGAACTATTTCCAGGTAATAAATCGTTCGTGAACCCATGGGTGATTCACCTTACCTTGAAATTTCCACCATAAATGTGGAGAAATTCAGATCAATCTTGGACTTTGATGAGAAAGCATCAAATTCCATATGCATTCTGGATGCAAGCGGACCATCAATTGACTCATTCGAATGCATCTACTGTGAATAGTCTATGACTTTGAGTAAGTTCTGTTGTGATGGCTTTACGAGAGTCTCACCATACAAATATTTATGGACGATACGTGATCCTTATGTATTCCAGGTGTATTTTGATGGAAATAACAGCTAAGATGCGATAATTCATTGCATAGAAGTTACTCCAGTGGATAAAAGTCAATAGGGTGCGCATATCCAGTTCTCTGCTTCATCTTGCTGTCTCCTACTGATAGTCTATTTCTTCAGAGGTTCATCTATCTTGACTGTGGAAGGATTCTGCAACAGTATTCATTGAATCCAATTGATATGAATCAAGTGCTACTTATTCTTGCTTTGTTCATTAGTATGTACATCATGAATCACGTTGAATTGGATGGGATTCATGAATTCCCAGCCGCTGAGGTATCGGCAAACTTGAATAAACGAGCGATGATCTGAGTTACAGGAGAAGTGATTAGTTCATGGGCACATCTTTGATGTGAGATTTTTTCTAAATGGTGCACATATTGATCCCTAAGGATCTGTTTGAGCTTGAATCCCAGCGGATAATAAATTTTCTCTGATTAATCGTCAGCGAAGTAGTGGAAATTCTGACCAGAACCCTAATAAGATTCTCTCTGGGAGATCTTTCTAAGCAAAATCTCACGCGGAGAGTAGAATTTGGAGCAAAAACTTTGCGACTACGGAAACATTTTGTCAGTGATGATCATCTTCTGGAGTGGCTCCTTCAGAGTTCTCTCCGGTAATTTTTCATGGATTGGAGGGAACAAAATTAAATAGAATAATTTTGGGTTTTCGGGAAAACAAAAATATAAAAATTGAATTTTTGGGCAAAATTTCCATCAATTGGAAGAAGAAGGAAGTAAGTGGGATGTATATAAAATTTTTCCCAAAAATTTTTTCGGGTTTTCGGGAAAACAAAAATATAAAAATTGAATTTTTGGACAAAAAAAAATTTTCGCGGTGGCCGCCCGGGCGGCCGCCCGGGCGGGCGACTTTATCGTCGATTTCGTGCTACCGTCCGGGCGCCCGCCCCGGCGCCCGCCTCGGCGCCCGCCCGGGCGGCCGCCCCGGCGCCCGCTCGGGCGGCCACCCATTTTCAGTGGGGTAATCACATGCAGTCTGTGCTCCTTACAGAATATGTTTTTAAGAACTACTCACAATTTTCAAGTGTATTTAGTTGCTCTCTTTAGGGTTATTGTTTCAGGAGTCTGCATATGAAAGACTCATTGAAATATACAGTGCCAATTTCAATCTTGAACACAATTTGTGAGGTTGTTTTGTTTTAGTGTGCACTGAAACTTTTCCAGAAGTAAAAATAGAAAATATGTAAATGATACAAAAATAGACGATGCGTAAGAAGCAATAAAGTCATAGATATTCTAGCACTTACGTGATGACTGGATTCCTGCAGGGTTGTAATGATAGACAGCAACAATCAAAATCTCTCAGAGAATATTTGCCTAATCGCTGGCTGTTTGTTCCATAACCAGATGCTGCAGCATCTTTTCTCTTCTCGTTGTAAGTGTAAACCGCTCCAGCTGTACAATTTCTTGCGTGCCTTGTCATATTATTTCAAATATTTTCTCGGAGATAATGTGGAGCTAAAGGGCGAGATGACAACTGGATGCAACTGGATGACAGACGACAACAACAATAACTCCAACCAACAGCTGGTTTACCGATTGATAGAGTCTGCTGTTTTAAAGAAGGTGCGGGCGGCCATTATTGTGGAATGGAAGAACGCCTTAGCGGGACTTTTGAAACAGTATAGCATATATGCATTAGTGAGCCTAAATAGTATAATGTATACATTAGTGAGCCTGGAGTATTAACACTAATACACTGGATGGGGAAACTTGCTGAGTTTTTTCATAATTTCATAGTAGAGATTGGGTATAGTAACTGTATTGCAAGGACTTAATTGAGATTGTTCGAGAACAATCTCAATTAAGTCCTGCTGCAGAAAATCATAGTTTTTTAGTATGGGAAAATTCGTCATTTTGAGTGTCCCTAATCATGTATTATGGTTCATGAGTATTTCTATTATGAAATCATCAAAGGATCATTGCTGTATCATTTCAATCTTACGCTAAATTGAATCATTTCGCCTTTGCGAAAATTCGGCAAAATTTCTTTTGTCTTCTCTTAATACAGAGTCTGCGGTTCGTTCAAGGCGCTAAAAAGAGAAGCTTTGATGTATGTACATGTTTATGAGCTTGACAGGCATAGTTCGCACATTTTACAAAATAGCTTGAAGTAGTTTGAGAATCTTCCGAAAGTTTGTTCCTTCTGTAGCCTCGCGATAACGGACTACGCAAATACACATAATAAAACAAGCGTTCCGCGCTGTATACGAGAGCACATATGTCAAATTGAAATTGACCGTCTAAACACAAATTTAACGTCCATTTTTGTTATCCTAAAAAACTCATGTTTCACTTAGAAAAATGAGCACAGTTAATCAGGTTTACATCTGAGTGGCGTTGATTCTACTGGAGATTTCTCCGCTGATGTCGTTATTTTTGTTGATTATTGCCCCGAGATAATTGAAGTTTGGTACGGCAAAAAATAGGTCACGACCTGCGCAAGTGCGATGTATGTTTGGGTTCCTTTCTGATCCGATATATTTAGTTTCGTCTTCGCTAATTTTTCGCCCGACTCCTCTTGCTTCCTCGATGAGTATCTCAGCATTTTATGTGTCACGGCTTTTTTTGCTAGCCTCGAGAACATCCAGGTCGTGTGCGTATTCTAGGACCTGGATGAGGGGGGTGAAATTCGGTCAGTGGTAGGCCTTTTGTACTGTGTGCTAATGTTCTGATTACATATTCTATGACAAAGTTGTACAGTGGGAGTGAAATCGCGTATCCATGTTTTAGACCGTTCTCAATGATGAAGGTTTCAGTGCAGCTCTTGTGCGACCTTTATTCTTCTTTTTGTATCCTCGAGTGTTGTTTCTACTATCCTGATGACTAGTTTTTTCTCTGTCACTCTTTCTCTTGGATTCGCTGGATTATGAGAATTTGGTATGTTGACGATCGGTCCTACCGGAACCTACTCTGGTAACTCTCCCTCTATTCCGCACTATCGAATGACGTATCGTGCGAGCTTTTTTGAGGATATTTGACAAAATCTCACGACAAGTGGTTAGGATTGAGATGCCACGGTAATCATTACAATTTCTTTTATTGCTTTTTTGGGATATCGAAATTATGTTTAGATTTTTTTCGCACGACCGTGCGTACAGCACGTACTTTACGCTCGGCAGATCTCGTTTTTTGACCCTCGGGCGTGAACTATCTTGTTTCACTCGTGAAAATTTCGACTCTCGCCAAGGCTTGGGCCGAAAACACTCACTCATCAAACGTCCTACCCTCGTATCGAAATGTACTATTTTGATCGACTGTACGTATAGCAATGCTTTACGCGCTGCAGTTATCGTTCCCTTCACTCACAGTCGGTCAAAATAGTACATTTCGATACAAAGGCGTATATGTTTTACACCCGTGTATCGAATTCTATTTGTTGACGAACTGTGAAAGAAAGTGGAAAATCAGCGCAAAAAAGTTACTTTCTCGCACAGTGTGTCAAAAAAACTTTTATTCGCATTGTTCCTCACACCTCATCCCTCAAATCTCATTCACTCATTCATCCATCGGTTCATTCATCCACCCAGCTACCTGACTACTAACCCGTTCACCCACCCACCAACCCACCCACCCATCGACCTACCCATAACCCATACGTCCGTCCATCAAACTTCACCCCCTCCACATAAGCAACCCGATACGCAGGATGCTGACGGACAAATTTCGGCTGGGCCTTTAATCATTTTAATTTACTTCGATCAATGGTCTTACCGAAACTATAGCGATTTCTACTGGAATTTCAGAGTAACGTTTCACGGAAACTTTCTTCACTCTCTTTAGCAATGAATAACATGTATACCCGTATCCAATGTGATTTGCGAGACTGAAGGATTTTCTGATATATTGGCGAAATAGACCCGGTGCTGGCCTCTTGCCGTGACTGCGAATTCGTCGTGCTGAGGTCATAGGACCCCGTGATGGTGGGTCTTCTATCGCTAAATTCTCGGAGTGCTATGAATGGCTTTCCACACCACCCGAGAGGTGCCGTTCTGGGCGCGTTTCTTTTATTTTTTGGTAACGGTTGAGGAGATCACCCCTGTCCGCGGCAGGAGTCCTATATACCTCACCCGTGCTCGAGAGGATCACCAGCCTCCTACCTCCTTAGGCTCACCTCCGAGCGGAGAATCCGGCGAGCTCCAGGTGGGTTCTCCCTTGGCCTTGGGTTGGACTGGAGATCACGAACCTGCGAAGACATGGTGAGATCCGCCGCTCCGAACCAACTACCCCGAGCCGTCGCCGTTCGATCGGAGTCAAGACAAGCCCTGTAGACGTATTACAACGCGAACGCAACGCCTGGAACCGACCTTGACTGAATTCCTCACGTTTAGATGCGACCCGTGATCGAGGATCCGACTCGACGGACCGCGCCACCCCTCCGCAGGAACGTGAGATCCAGACCACCCCGCCACCAAGAGAGCCTTTCCCCTGGAGTCGCCGAAGTCCCCCGGTGGGTTTCCTGACCACGCCACCAGTCCAGCCACGGACTGGACTGATGACGTACCACCGTCGGCGCGCTTCTTTTCTTTTTAATGTGGAAGGAAAAGATCGCCTGGGGCCATATGAAAAACCTCCCTCGGGACTCACCCGTTACTCAGCGTTTTCCCTATACGCACCCATCCGTCCACCCACGCACCCATCCATCCACCCACGCACCCACCTACCCTCATATCCATCAACCGTCTCACCCACGCACATAACCAATAACCAACACGTACCTTCGTCCCTCTCATCGGCACCATAGGGTTGACGACCTCGCTGGTCGGCCGCTCGGCGCAGACTGACTGCCGCCCGGCTCGCGCTCTCCCTTATATAGCCTCCACCTTACCCCCACTCCTCGACCAAAATTCACTAAATTCGAGCCAGAAAGTCGGAGAAAAGTCATTGACTGACCGTGGCGAGCGGAGCTGTTTGTGGAACTCTTCTCCACCTCCTCGACCCAAAAAGGGCTGACCAGACCCTAAACCGCCTGACGAGGACCGAAAATCCAGCATCTTTCAAAAAATTTCACTCTGTTCATTCCGAATAACTCCGAATCGTGGTTAGATATGAAATTTGGCTATCACTCACCACTAACAATTTTTACTCTCTGACAAAACGGTTATAAACTCCAATATATGAGTGAATTCTACCACCGTTTGGTGCGATTGAACGATTGTCGATATCGATTCTTCTTCGATAAAAACCCCCTGATCGACGTTTGCTTCATTCCCTTCCCCGTATATGCATCCCGAGACTCTATCAAGATCTCAGGAACTTTCACCTTTTTTCTTAGTCGAAGATGTAATTGAAATACATTGCGCGACAAATGTCATGAACTCATGGGCGCCTGGTGGGTCCTGCAGGACCCATGGACAGTATGTTGAATTTTGTATGGCTGAATTATTATCTCATGCCTCTCAAGGTCCATAATTTCGATTTAGGCCAAACTTTAGTGTTTGGTATGGTTATTGATGTCTATCAACAGTTTCCGACGTTCTCGACCACTTTCAAATCCTCGTCATAGGACAGATTTTTAAATTGGTGGAAATTACTCGTCAGTGCACGAACAGTACTTCACGTTTCCTGCGCTTTTGATCGGGTAGAGACTACGAGATTTTGCAGTGGTGTGAATACTACCCTTTTGTCCAAAAATGCACCCCATAGGATATTCATAGATAACCACTACTGTGAGGAATCTCATTATGATGCCCTGGATAACCCAGTCTATAAGTGACGTTCATGAATACTTCATGAGATTCTACGCACATTGTGCCTAATTGGAGAGCCCTGAGAAGTGAACCAAGTCAAAAAACCAAATATCTACTTGTTTTTAGATGGTTTGGGTTGCTATGGGATCGAGTAGTTCAACGAGAAAACGATATATGATCAAAGGTAGGGTCTCAGATTTCTTTCCGAGTAAACTTTTTCAATTTTGCGGGTTGGAATGAGACCATCTGTTCTCATAAAAAACATTGCAAAATTTTTTCGGACCCTGATATACGAATCAAAGTTATGTTTTCAATTTTTATTAGCAAAATATTCGTAACTTTTCTTCACTTAAATCGTTATTGCTTCAAAATAACGTTAGATAGAAGGAAGCTGTTCAGTGCATCTGGAAGGTGAGCAAAAAACCTAAGAAAAACGATTTCGTTGTTCTGATTCTCATATAATCTCGATTATATATGGTTGATTCCGTGAATATCATGTTTTATTCTTTTCTTTACAAGAAGCTATCCTTTTGGAACATTCGAAAGTACATTTTCCCATGTGAAAAGTTGTACTCGAAAGTTTCAGCTCTTATCAAATATGACACATCAACTAGTAAAAATAATTATTTCAAGAATCGAAAAAAAAGTTTTTATAGAGCGTGCGGAAATCGATTCTCGTGATCCACATCATTCGCGCTATAATTTGAGCACCCTTCTAGATATTATCAAATCTAGCACAAAAAAGTTCACCAACTGCCGTAACTAAGTGATGGGTTTCCCGTCCGAGTCGTAGGCGAGGGTCGGAATCACCACGAGGGCGCAAAAACTAAGTTCTACACCCGTGTATCAAACTGTGTTTTTTGACAAACTGTGAGAGAAAGGGGAAACCCGTGGAAAAGTTAGTTCCTCCCCACAGACTGTCAAAAAACGTATTTCAATATTCAGGCGTGGATTTTTCTGCTTTACTCATGATAATTTCGACCCTCGCCTGGGGCTTGGACCTAATACCCAAAACAATCACTCGATTAGCAGAACCATACTTCTCACCCTCGAATCTAGATCTGGACTTAGACAAAACGAACCTCATGCGAGATAACTAGTTTGTGAGCGTGTAAAAAATTTGATGGGTACTTAGAAAAAATTTCGCGGATCTATATAACTGTCAATTTTTTGTGCGAAAGAGTCATTCGCGAGGTCAAAATTCATGAAATCAACGGAAAATATATAGCTTGTCCAGACGAACACTTTTCAAAATGATTTGCATCCGAGTTGGAAAATTGATACATACTGCACTGTAATGAATATATCAAGAAAAATTCGACCAGCTAGTTGGATCATAACTTCAACCAAAGTGGTTGAAGATGTAACGAAGTGGTTGAATATCTCATCCTGCATTCGATTCTTGTCAACGTACCCTTTCAATACCTGCGTTTACTGTGGGAATTCCTTCAAACGATACTCATTTCGAGCTTACACTGTCGGTCAAAAAGTTCCAGTCACCCGATATTTTTTCTCCAATTTTGTGAGAACTACTAGGCTCTACTTGACCCAAAAAAAAATTTTATCAGAGTTCATTTTGAAAGTCTTTTCACGTTCTTTGAGACGGCATTATTTATTTTCATGCAATTTTCCGATGTTGAGTGCTTACAAATTGCATAAAATAGCATTCGCGCCTCGATCATGAAGTTCCCCGCCTCCGAGCGATTATTTCGACCCTTGCCTGCGGCTCGGGACGAAAACCAATCGCTCAGAAGCGAGCTACAACCTCATAATCTCGGTGCAAAATCTACTATTATCTCCGCGGATTGGGATCTTCCCAATTTGAGCTTGAAAAAGTGCCAATTTCGATGATTTTGGGAAGAATCTCCTGGCTCCGGTAGCTCAAAGGTACAGGGATATGCTGGAATGAATCTCAACAAACTTGGAAGTACAAGTCTGGAGCTCCAAATTCCGTTCTTGAACGTTCCTCTACGTTACTTCTACTCCGAGCTATGACATTTTCTGTGAAGGAAGATTTTTCGGGAAAACTAACGCCTAGATTCGAAAAAGATAGAAAAATCCGTTTCAGAGGAAATATAATCTCTGATCCTGGTATCTGTCTTCTATATTCTGATCAAGAAAACTAGAAACCTTTGGAGCATGCCCCAAGAAGTGAATTCCTTCTTCATTTTTTAATGAGTGCGCTACTTTTTTCGGAAAAACTCTCCTCAGAAAAAATGTTATAGCTCGGGGTAGGAGTAACGTGGAAGGATGTTGGGAAACGGATTTTCAAAGCTCTAGACTTGTACTTTCAGGTTTTTTCAGATACGTTTCAGAATATTCCTGTACCTTTGAGATACCGGAGCCAGGAGATCCTTCCAAAAATCATCGAAATTGGCACTTATTCGAGCTGAAATTGGGGAAATCCAGATCCGTGCTGATAGAAGTGAATAATTCCATCTCAAAGTGCGTGAAAAGACCTTCAAAACAAGCTTTGATAAAGTTCTTTTGGGCCAAGTAGAGCCTCACTAGTAGTTCCACTTACAAAATTGGAAACAAAATTTCGGGCGTCCTGTAACTTTTGACCGGTAGTGTACATCTTGAGCGTTACTTGTCAATATAATATAAGAGATGCGGAAATGACCCTTATTGGCTTGTAATGAATAAATAAAATGATTCGAAAAAATGATGAATGTACAGAATGAGAAATTACAGAAAATAGTTACACCCATTGCAAATAAAATCAAACCTGGATAAAACACGCGTAAGCGATAGCTCAGCTCTTATCCGTCGTCGTTAAAGTCATGGCCTTTGTTACCAACCTCGAGTCAACTAAGTTCTGCGAAAATACGGTCGGTGGCTCGTGAAGGATCTTTCGTTGGATAGATGTTTGTTATAGGAAAAGTTATTCGATTAGGATTTTTGTGCCATCGCCTTCTAGAGAAAAATTACTCTTTGGGGATTTCCTCGAAGCCTACCAGATCTCCTTAGAAGGCAATTTTCTCCAATAAGTTTTTGAGATAGTCATACGGTTTGTAACTCCAGACAATTTTTGGAATATGTTCGGAAGTTATTAGCAAAAATTAGAATTATGATCAAGACATTAAAATCATGATTTGTCGAACTCATCAAACACTCAATTTACTTTTGTCATGATCTTGTAGGAAAAAAATTGCTACAACCAGATCCTGCACTGAGTTGATATGTAATTGGGATCGTTCAAAGTATGAGTTGGTGATTAGGTTCTGAATTATTCTCTATGACTTGGATATCACAGTCTCTGATATCCAAAATTTTATCTACATGTATACTACTGGATGGATACTTCATGTTGAAACGATCCTGAAGCCCAACCAAAAAAGTAACAATAGGTCATTAGATGTGTTCGAGTGCAGGACATTTTTCGCAGGGATCAGTGAAAAAAAAGTGCAGGAAAACGGAATTTTGTGACGTACTTTCAAACCGAGCTTTCAATCCTATTCACGAGCTCGATTTCACAGCCTTATAAAATCCAGAAAAACGTATTTCTATCGAATGGTTCGAAACGAATGCAGCAAACTCTTCTTTTTTTTTGTTTGCGAGCCAGCTGACACAGTGCAACCCATTCTGATTGGGGCATTGGGAAAATTATCCCACGTATAATTGTTTTCCAAAATATTACGAAAGAATCAAGTGACAAATTTATCAATTCATCTGTATAACACTACCCAGATTTTTGTGTACATCTTCCGAAAATTTCTGAAAAGCCATCTCATACTCTTCTCGAAAATGAATCAGTCTTGAGATGGATTCCATGGAAGCGGTAAGAACTTTTTTCGCAGAAGAAAGATTAGTGTAGACAAATGTGCAAATATGAAGGGCTTTGATCCTCAAGTTTTCACTTACAATATTCATATTTTATGGCCTCACACAGAGGATCATCATTTATATCTACACGGTATTACAACTATTAGCCATCGACAAATGAACTTGAATTTCTATGAGTAAAATTTTTTTTGACCCGACAATCGAGGTTATATAGTTAGATTTCTCATGACTTTTTGAAATATTTGAGACTAGGGGTTATTGCTTTGCTCGACTTTCAGGGCATAGTTCATAGTTATGGAAAAGTGCACTTTTAAGTATGGAATAATTCAATCTTGGGGTAGTAATACCATACTTTTTTCGTCAATGCTTCGCTATTGCTTTCTCAAAAGAGAAAGCATTCATTCGGTGCCAGCAGAATTTTCGTCAAATTTTTTCTAAAAAAATTTTTTTCTCCTCCAGTGAACCTCTTGAATACATGAAATTGGTACAGTCCTCTTCCTTTCGCCAAGATCTATCGAATGTAGGTCACAGTTTTTCGTTATAACCCCTCACAAAATTACTACAACCCCGTCTTTCGAGCCCTCTGTCCGTGTCTGTGTGTGTGTATGTATGTATGTTGTTTTCTATCGCTCAGCAAAACTCCTCACTGGTTTGATCGATCGTCCTGAAATTTTTATGCCATGTTTGGAGGCGTCTCTAGATGGGAATGCTAGATTTTGAGTGCCCCCCGATGATTACTTTTATACTTATGAATTTTTTTTCATTTATGTATAATTTTTTTTTCATCTTAAAAACTAAAAATATTCTCTCCTTCCTCCTCAAAAAATCTGAGGCTGTTGATTTACGCGTTTCTCGACGTGCTTAATCGATTGGTTAATACGGAATTTCGATTGAAGCTCATTTTATTATATCTTTTACACACCTCTCTTTCGTTGGGCTATAAAACCTTTCTAATCACAATTTAACAAAATTCCGTATCAGCCAATCGATTCAGCACGTCGAAAAACTTCTAAATTACTTCCTTTACATTTTTTTATGTAGTAAAATGGAATACAAATCATTTATAAGATTTGCTTCTTTCCGAAAAATTCCAAATTTCTCATTAAAAAATTCACAAGTCAAAAAATATTCATGCGATCATGCTCAAAATTCACTGGCATCATCATCACAGTCTTTCAAATACACCTACAAAGTCTCAAAAGATTTTGTCAAATCGGTCTCGAAATTTTGCGTTCCAAATGATACATTTTTATTCCAATTTTCACGTACACCGACAGTTAATTGCTTCCTTTCCTAACATAATCACCTGTTTACCAAAATTCTGTATCAACGAATCGATCCAGCACGCCGAAAAATATCTAAAGTACTTCCTTGACATTTTTTTCATATAGTCAAATGAAGTACAAATCATTCATAAGATTTGTTTCTTTCCGAAAAATTTCGAATTTCTCATTAAAAAATTCAACAGTCAAAAAATATTCATGCGATCATGCTCAAAATTCACTGGCATTATCGGCACAGTCTTTAAAATACACCTACAAAGTCTCAAAAGATTTTGTCAAATCGATCTCGAAATTTTGCGTTCCAAATGATACATTTTTATTCCAATTTTCACGTTCACCGACAGTTAATTGCTTTCTTTCCTAACATAATCACCTGTTTACCAAAATTCTGTATCAATCAATCAATCCCTCGCGTTAGTGAAAATCAATAAAGACCTTCACGTTATTATCACTCTGTTCCACCTACTGCAAATTGAAATTTACACTCCATAATTTATTCTTCAAATAACTAATTTGTAGAAAAATACTCAATTTTACTTGATTTTCTTCAAACCGATTCATTCCCTTTTCAATGTATACGAGTCATATTCATCAGACCATAAACCTGTTTACATAGTAAAATGTCAAACACAGGATGATGAATTAGAGCAAGATAGTAAAGAACAAAACATTGAGGAGGATATTGTGGATTTGACTGATGTTGAAGATGAAGATCAAAGATAAATGAAGGATCATGGATGTTTACCAATTGATATTACAGAAAGTCAGTATAAAGAAATTCGAAAAAATATCTCATGTTCTGGATCATGGTTAGGAGACGTTTTGATATTTTGGATGAATAAATATTTTAATAAAAATTTCATGAGGAGAATTGATTAATGTAACATATTAATGTATTTGAATTTTCGAGTGAATAATATGAGATTAGTTGACTTCTTCTATGGCAATGAGAAAGCATTCTGCTAAATTCTTTTAGCAGCGTATTTTTATTTATTTATGTTTTCTTTATTCAATTTTCTATATTGATCATCAAGCTCGTGAGAGGTAACTATATCCCACATCATACATCACACATGATATATTACTAAAAATACAAAAAATTGAAAAAGATAAGAATATATGGTATATTCGTTATCTATGTATCATAATGGCAGGTATTACGAAGGTAAACTCTCTACTTTTCAAATATTTAAATTCCAATATTTAAAAAATGAATGCAAAACACGGTCGGGCAAAGCCATATAGACTGAGGTAGTGAAGTCTGTCCAGAAATTCAATTAATAAGAGAGAGAAAGTCTGGTGGCAGCTGAAATTTTCTGCTTAGATACTGCAAAAAGGTTCAAAAATATTTCTGAAATTTTCATACGTTTAACATGTTCAAGAGATTTTCCATGTTCTCAAAAGAAAAATTTAGGGATTTTGTATTTCTAAATAAGCTTAGAGCTTTTGATCGATCGCGTAAAAAGATTAACTCGAGAATTTGCACTAGTATTGTGATTGTATGGACTTTAGTCAATTGAGCTACACACCAAACACAAGCATTCGTCCCCAAAGCGATGGAAAATTCGAAATCGTGTTTATTCAGACAGTCGCTTCGGGCAGCTCGTACGACAGAGAAAAGTAAAACAAAAGAAAATATACCTATACAGTATACCCTAAAAGTACTACCACTAGATAAATCTATAGATGGTTTCCATCGGTCGCTTGTCCCTCTGTACAGAGTTGTTATATACAGAGTGTATGAAACACTCTCGGGTCGTATTACGTAGTCGTTATCCTCTCGTTGGAAAACCGCTCGAACGCGAAAGATAAAAAGTGTGTAGCCGGATTTATTATCTTGTACGTATAGTGTGGGTTGTGTAATTTCGGAATTTCGGCTTGGTTCGCCGATTTATCCACGTGGAACCAAGCGTGGAGCAAATCGTGTGATTTTTTCGTGGATGGAGATTTTGATGGACTGTTATTTTTTTTGCAGGGATAGAATTTTATTTTATTATTTGTTGTTTTTAGTGAGACTTTTTTGAATGATATCAGTTCTGTTTGTGATTTGAGGTTGTGTTGGTTTGAAATTGTGAAAAAGTGCGCAGGTGAAGCTAGATGAGAGATTTAATCGTTAAGCAAATTAAAGCTTTCAAGAATGTCATCGAAATTATCTTCAAGATTGTTCGAGTGTCAAGAATAAAAACGACTATGAGGATGCTTATGAAGATCATATTTTTGAGCATTATCAAGATTTTTATCAAAATTTTCAAACTTTAGTGTGATTAAGTGTTTGATAGGTGTATATTCCAGAGCTCACAAATGTATGTGAGGCTGAAGTTGTAGAAATGTAAACATCAGCGTTAGAGATCGGCATGTAATTCAAGTGTGTCTGAAAAACTATGTGTTTGGAGTCAACAAACTCACAAATATGCTGTTTATATTAATTTTCTAAAGAAAAAGACGTGCGCTGGATGGAAAGATGAGTGAGTACCAGAAAAACGATTATTACAATTTTTATTTTGTGATACGATAGTTAGGAATCTTTGTCGTGAATTTTTAGTTGTCAAAACTTTATCCATTAAGAATATGATGAATAATCAATATTTTGCTGATCGCCTAGGACTTTGGATAAACTGTCTGTCAATAGTATATTTCCGTACTGAGCGCGGTAGCTCATTTTGGGCACTATAGGACAGTTTGTCTGTCGAACGAAGCGAGACAGACATGTCCTCCAGTGCCCAAAATGGGCTTGCAAGCGAAGTGCGGATATATTTTTTCATTACGAGAACCCTAAAATCCTATTTAGACGCGGCATTTTTAGGTTAGAGTAATGAAAATATATTTTTTGATCGTCTGTGCGCAAATGAGTCATTTGCACATCACTGTTTTTCGCTTTTCATTTGCTCACAGAAGATCAAAAAACATAGTATGATACTCGGGCGCAATGGCTTGCGCCCTTGTATCATAATATACTATTTTTACATTGGACTGAACCGTCAAGTTCTATTGACTCTTTCGTGAATTTTCTCAATAACTACAAATGAAATGTGAGAGATTCTAATCTTATATTGATCAGAGATTAAAAATTCTATTCAGAACTATTTGAACTATTGCTTTCTCTAAAGAGAAAGCTTTGTTTTCACCCCAACGAAAATTTGATCAAATTTTTCATTAAAACCAACATATTATTCAACAAAATTCCTTTTATCTAAAAAAGCCAAAGACCATTCTCTTCCTCTCGCCAAAATCTATCAAATGTAGGTAACACTTTTCCTCCTAATTCCCTTCCAAACCCGTCAGAGACTCATCTTTGCACCCCTTTTTCCGTGTATGTGTGTGTGTGTGTGTTGTTTTCTATCGGACACGCTTTCTCTCTTTCTGTTCACCATATCAACTTTTGGCTTTCTACAAGTTGTGAAGAATCCAATTTCTGAGAGCCCAGTGATTTGGCAGCTTTCGGCTCCCAGTCAAATTTGATCCATGGGCTTTTTGAACAAAAAGTGCTCAAATTTCAACTTTTGATACATAAATATCTTTTTCCCACACACTCTCACAACAAATTGAGTCACCTAAACTATGATTTTTTCTGCGAGATCCATCGATTGGTTAATACCGAAATTTCATTTGATCTCTACAGATCTCAAATTTTCAAAAAAAAACAAAATTTTCACCAAAAATTTTTTTTTGAGCCTTTTTAAACCTACCGCATCCAAATTCTGTCTCAACCAACTAATAGATATCATCGAAAAAACCTAAGACTAGAAGGCTCAAATCCTTCTAAAAAGCTCCCTCCAAAAAATAATTCAAAAAATAAAGGGAAATTTCCCTTAATATTCAATTTTTCCTCCTACCACCCTTCATGACTCATTTATCTCAATCTTGATGACCTAAACTATAATTTTTTCTGCGAGATCTATCGATTGGTTAATACCGAAATTTCATTTAATCTCTACAGATCTCAAATTTTCAAAAAAGTCAAAATTTTCACCAAAAATTTTGTTTTGAGCCTTTTTAAACCTACCGCTTCCAAATTCTGTCTCAACCAACTAATAGATATCATCGAAAAAACCTAAGACTAGATGGCTCAAATCCTTCTCAAAAGCTCCCTCCAAAAAATAATTCAAAAAATAAAGGAAAATCTCCCTTAATATTCAATTTTTGCTCCTACTTTCCTTCATGACTCATTTATCTCAATCTTGATGACCTAAACTATGATTTTTTCTGCGAGATCTATCGATTGGTTAATACCGAAATTTCATTTAATCTCTACAGATCTCAAATTTTCAAAAAAATCAAAATTTTCACCAAAATTTTTTTCTGAGCCTTTTTAAACCTACCGCATCCAAATTCTGTCTCAACCAACTAATAGATATCATCGAAAAAATCTAAGACTAGATGGCTCAAATCCTTCTAAAAAGCTCCCTCCAAAAAATAATTCAAAAAATAAAGGAAAACGTCCCTTAATATTCAATTTTTGCTCCTACCTTCCTTCATGACTCATTTATCTCAAGCTTAATGACCCAAACTATGATTTTTTCTGCGAGATCTATCGAATGATGATGGTCTGGTTATTCTAATTATCATCATATGACGCTTGGAGAAAGCTTTCTGCTAATCACTTTTAGCAGCGTATTTTTTAACAAGAATAGAACTACGAAGGATGCAGAATTAGCGATGATCAAATTCATAAAAATGTATATGCTTTCATACCAATATGAAAACAATTCGTGACAGACTTACAATCAGTTGGAAGTAGGGCTTGTTTCAAAAATCAGCATGCCTTATAACTGTCATGAAAATTTCTATGCAATAATTCTGACATCATCAACCATGGGGATTTTTAATGGAAGAGAATAATATTTTTAGACCTTGTGAAATTCTTCTCTTCAAAAATTATGGGTTTGATTGGAAAATTGAACACGAAATAAATTACTTTGAAAAGCAATTATTCTTTGTACAGAGAACCATTGGCTCGGATAGTTGAGACACGGTCATAAAAATAAGGCACATGTCCGGGATCAAAAAAAAGAAAAAAAAAACGACAAAAATGCATTTTGATAGCAAAACATGGTGTAAAAAATGCCCAATATATTTTGATTTTTCTTTACGATTACCACAAACCATGACATTGTCGTCGTGTATGTTCAGGGTAAAATCAAACAATTGACATTGGTGGAATGTTTGTCACGTTTGCTGATCTATTCATTTGAGGCTGGTTTGTTGGTATATAGAAACACTGATTTCTGATTCAACTGGCTGATTGCGAAGGTGGTTCGTGATCGAGTTTATCGGGCAGCAGCCTCGAATCTGGACATTACTTGCACTGAATTTCAATTGGCTTATTTGGGCTATATGTTCGATTCCGCGATCCTTCGAATTTGTATTCGAATTTATCGCGTCTAGTCGCAAATAATCCAAATTCACGTAGATTTGGCCATATATTTGATGATTTTTTTGGGAGTGGGTTGTGAAGGTACGTGGTTTTGTGTGTCATTAATCCAAACTTTAATGATGGTGATTTGAACGTATAATCAGTTGATGAGATTCGTCAATTTGAGTACTGTTAAAGGTTGATTTGCGGGATAGTTTTGGCAATAAGTAAACCAATTCGACACAGAGTCAAAGGCTAAAGTGAATGAATGCCTCTGTGCTTAATGCAGATGACACTATGTTAACGCAATTTTCAGTATTTTGAGGTTGTTTTCTTGACCAAAATCAGATATAATATAATGGTCTCCGCGAATATTGAATTCAATAACAGAATTTCAATGACCCCCACTAGACTTTATAGGAAAAGAAAATTCACAAGCACGTCAAAATTAATTCGAGTAGAAAGAATGCTACCTACGAAGTTTTGATCTATTGAAACTGTCATTCGAGCCTGATTTTTGATATGGACTATCCATGTTTGCACAGAATGTTTTAATTCGGTACGATATTTTGATTCTCAACACGAGTCTTCTTCACACAAATTTACATATTAGTCATCTGAGAATGGTGACCACATTAATATTCTCGAGTTGATGCGATGTTTCAGAAGATGTAAGTTCGATCTCAATTAAGTTAGAAAAAAGATTAAGCATAAAAATGCCTTCAGCATCTTTATTGTTACAGTTAAAATCGCGTTCGAGTCCTATAAAGACTCAAACGCGACGATGGTCTCCACCGGTGGGGCGTACCACAGTGGAAGTGTTAATTTTAATTTTTTTTCTCTGGAAGGTATTATGGATTACCAAAATTTACTAATATTGAAATTAGAGATGAGTACATTCTCGAAATAAAGAGTTAAATTTGGATTAATCAACGTAACCTTCTAATGATACACTTGATAGTAACGGAGATATCCTCAAATTGGTGTAAATTCTTTCAACATCAGAGAAGTAAATTCTTCATTCCTGAATTCATGAATGAATTTTTTCGAAATCTCGCATGTCAGTACTGCCACGAAAGCATACCGTACATCTTACAGAACACACGAGAAAACGATAAACAATGAAATATAAAAAAAATTGCTTCGTCACGTTCTCTTTGACTATTCATCCACACTTTTCTTCAACTGTTCCAGTACATATAGATCGACTCGTCCCTCGTCATTTTTCATAGTAATAACGTATTAGTATAGACTTCATCGTGTAGACAGTTGTCTCGTAGCATCAGAGAGCCTCAATTCACTTACATACAGGATTATAACAACGAGCCGTTGTCGATGTGGCACATTATTACCATACCACTCAGCAATTACACCAAGCGATATTATACCTATATAATTCAGCCAGGAACACATTATACAGCTCAGAATCTCCAGTGCAGCTATAAGATGGACAGGAAAGTTAATTTTGAGCTAGCAAATATGTTGGTTTCTTATGTTGATATTGCTGCTCAATATGATGGTTGCAAAAAAATTTCAAATTTTCTGTTGACTTTTAGCAAAGATTTTTTTCGTAGTTTTTGGCATTTGTGGCGATGATGATGTTTTGTTGATGGACCAAAGATGCATGGTGGAGCTTAGATTGATTTAATGTCATTCAATGAACCCCCCACAACCCTAGTAAAAATAAGTGCCTCATGATCATATATGAACATGTTCCCAGCCGAACTGTGGTCATACATGACCATCTATGATTTCAGAAAATATTATGTCTCCATGGTTAG
Organism: Eretmocerus hayati; assembly: GCA_029851415.1. Classification (NCBI taxonomy): domain Eukaryota; kingdom Metazoa; phylum Arthropoda; class Insecta; order Hymenoptera; family Aphelinidae; genus Eretmocerus; species Eretmocerus hayati. Next base: position 7,785,090 of record CM056744.1, read on the forward strand.
ACATAGGTACACAAAGCCAACTCGTACATGGCCGTAAGGTATTGTAATTAAGTGGTAGTACATGACATTTTCAATATCTGATGGAGGCTTAGCAGTTGGAGTCCCAAGCGCGGTTATTTCGAAGCTTCGGATTGAGAAATATTCCGAGTTGGCAATAAAGTGCTTCATTTCCAACATGAATTCCTAGGATCAAGTATGGAGACCAATGACGACCTATGACTCCGGCCTCATGGTCATGGGTGGTCATGTATGACCACAGTCCGGTCGCGAAAATGTTCGCATATGATCACGAGGCACTTATTTTTACTAGGGAAAGTATATTGTTGGTGGCCCCGGATGAATTTTGACGAGATTTGGGGGACTGATGGATCGAAATACGCTCATCAAAAGTGTAAATGGGAGCGAGAAGAACAAATGCACAGATTTTGAGATAATTATCAAATAATGAGCTAGCCAGCTTTGAGGTTAAGGGTGCATGTTTTGGTCAGCGAATTTGAACGCACGTAGCGAGATGCCGTCTCGAAGACTTGAGTATTTTTGTGAGTTTGACTGTGAGTTTCAATGGATGACTGCTTACTTCAATGATGCATGTGGATAATTAATTATTACTGCGTGCAGATACGAAAATGGATCGGTGTATTCAACGGCACTAGCAAGCAATTTACATATCTCGCGATCTATATTCTTCTATCTTTCGGAGCCGAGCACATTACAAAAAATTATTGGATAGGTCTTGACATAAACTCTTCCCAATGATGAGCATTCAGGAAATAGTTTGGATAAGACAGGCTTAAAAATTATGAAGAAAACCATCAAATCGTATCATTCTGAGCTCGTTATTCGCCCGATTCCTCAAATCGGCCGATGATAATGAAGCCGTAATAAAAATGCGCGGTGATCAGGGAATAATGTATTTTGATTATGAAACCATCACAACTACAACTTCGCCATTTGAGTAGCTTTGAATTCAAGCCGTACTGGAAGAAAACGTTATTGCCACGAGCTCTTGCTGTACAGATTGAGAATTGCCGTGAAGTTCATATTTTACATTTGGTTGTATCTGTATCTAAATGATATGAGCTTCTCTGATCATTGATGCACTTTAAGAATAAGGACATATGAAAATCTCTCCGAGAATTGCTTTTTACAACCTGTTCAACTTCGAAAAACAGAAATATGGATTGCTTGCAGTGTTGTTGAGTACTCCGATTCATTTGCGTATCTACATACGATAATTATTATCCACATTCGCAAGCCTAATATAACTTAATCAGTCATCCGTTGAGACCCGCAATCAAACTCGCAAAAATACTCAAGTCTTTTAGACGGCATCTCGCTACGTGCGTTCAAATTCGCTGACCAAAACATGCACCCTTAACCTCAAAGGCTAGCTCATTATTTGATGATTATCTCAAAATCTGTCCATTTGTTCTTCTCGCTCCCATTTACACTTTTGATGAGCGTATTTTGAACTATCAATCCCCCAAATCTCGTCAAAATTCACCCGGAGCCATCACCAACAATATATTTTGTGCGGGGTTCTTCAACGAATATCGTTTACGAAATGATAATTTTGGATAGTGATTCTGACTGATACAAAAATAACTCATTGTATCCAACTTTTTAATCTATTTTCCTGAGAATTTGGGTCAATTTTGGTATGATAGCACATTTTGAGCCATCTCAAGATCTTTACAATTAGATAAGATATTTCCAGTTTCGTCTGGATATTTCAGAGGCAGATTGTCGCAAATAGAACGCCTCTATCCCTAAAATTATGAAAGTTGGCAATAGAATGCAAAAAATCATTTTTGTATCAGCAATCTAACTTGAAGCTCTTTCATCGATTCAAATCGCCATTTCCATCACAATTTGACGTGATCAACATTGACTGAGTCATGAAAAACGCCATTCAGCATATTTTTTTATTTACCACACGGGGGTGAGTTGGGTAAACTTTAACTTATGTTCTACAAGTAATTTTCGTATTTTTGTTCATGAAATTAACCTAGATTTGAGATTTGCAACTTTGAGAAACGTATTTTTGAGTTTTTCATGGCCTCAATAGGTATATTATGTAACCGCATCAATAGCCACTGAAATGTTGTATCTTCACCAGCAAATTTTATCGAATCGTCTCAAAACATGAACTAAAATTATAGCCAAAGTATCTAAGCGTATCGAGTAAGCATTCCCTATGTTCTCAGTACAAAGTCCTTTTCATTCATGAGGCGTATCATTGCAAATTTGAAGACGGTATCTCGGTGCTCACCGAACGAGAAAATTAATTCGTGATCGATTTTGACAAACCATGGCCTACTTGCGTTACACTACGCACGCGCAAGAGCTCCAATATTGTATATATTGGATTAACCCGAGATTACAAAGTACCAGCTGATTTCACGCGCAATTCGAATGGGTAAATAGTGAGACAAAATTGTTTTTGGCCTTTACCGTGTAAATTATGTGTCGAACAATGTGCACACGGGACTTGTGATGTGCGTGAGGATTTTTATAAATTCACGTGAGAAATTGATGGCCATATTTTGACATTGACCATGAATTTCTGCAAGTGTTTTTTATGTCAGTTGTATCGGATATCAGTGACGATGACTATCCTTGGAGCCCCTATGGAATTTTTTTAGTCACTTGGTATTGAGGTTGTATAGCTTAAATTCATCTGAACAAAAATTTGAGCTTTTTTGTAATAAATCAAGAAGACAATCTCAGAGAGTGACAATTACTTAAAAATTATAATAATTAAGGAGCCAGGCAAAATTTGTCCGTCCACATACTGCGTATCGGATCGCCTATGCGGAAGGGGTGAAGTGTGATGGGTGGGTGGATGGGTCATGGTGGGGTCGTGGACGGGTGGGTTGGTGGGTGAGTGGGGGTCAGTGGTCAGGTGGGTGGGTTGGTGGATGGATGGAGTGGAAATCACTAAAGTTCAAGTGATACATTTCACTGAATTCCAGTGGAAATTTCACTAAAAGTCCAGTGAAAATTTTGCTGAAAAATCAGTGAAAATTTCACTAAAAAATCAGTGAAAATTTCACTAAAAATCAGTGGAAATTTCACTAAAAATTTAGTGGAAATTTCACAAAAATTTCAGTAAAAATTTCACTAAAAATTCAGTGAAAATTTCACTAAAAAATTAGTGAAAATTTCACTAAAATTTCAGTGAAAATTTCACTGAAAAATCAGTGAAGATTCCGCTAAAAAATCAGTGAAAATTTCACTAGAATTTCAGTGAAAATTTCACTAAAAATCAGTGGAAATTTCACTAAAAATTTAGTGAAAATTTCACTAAAAATCAGTGAAAATTTCACTAAAATTTCAGTGAAAATTTCACTTAAATTTCAGTGAAAATTTCATTGAAAAATCAGTGGAAATTCCACTAAAGATTCGGTGAAAATTTCACTAAAATTTCAGTGGAAATCGCTGGAGTTTCAGTGAAACTTTCATTGAAATTCCAGTAAAAATCGCAAAAGTTTCAGTGAAACTTTCACTGGAATTTCTGTGAACATTCCTAGAGTTTCAGTGAAAGTCACTCAAGTTTTCACTGTCTATTAGATTCTGATGGTTGTCTGTTTGAGTAGAATTACATTTTTGGATATAAATAACCATTCTGAAATTAGTGTATTGATTGAGTCAAACGAGATGGGTAATAAAGGTATAGATATTGTTCATTGCTGGAGAGAGAAATATCCTTAGTGATCATTTTTTCATATCTAGATGGAGATGGTATAGTCCGGTCTGGTTTGGTCCAGATTGGCGTTATTGAGTCGAATTCGGTCTAACCTATTCTCATGCGGTCTATTCCTTTTCTGATTAGGTTAGGTTTAGTCTAGTTCGGTCGACTTCGGTCTAAGTGAGTCTAGCTCGGTCTGGTTCGGGGTAATTAGGTCTCGTTCGGTCTAGTTCTGTTAAATTAGGTCTAGTTCGAATTATGGAAGTATATTTGATCGGTCTTTGCGAGTTAAAGTCAGCTGGTACTGCTGAAATTTTTGGCATCAATCGAGAATGGATTTTTCGCCACTCTCGATCAATTTCAGGAATACCATCTGACTTTAACTCGCAAAGACCGATCAAATATACTTCCATAATTTGAAATTCCCGCGAGTGATAAATACGATATCCGATCATATCGATCGAGTGTCATGATTAACTATATATATCTCCGGCAGAAGGCCGAAGACCTGCCAAAAGTAAAAATGGTGAGAAATCAAATAGAAATAGCGGGTTAAAATCACCTTTCTCGCAAGCGCTTAACGAAGATGAACTTTCGTATATAAGGACGTTCTAACCATCGAACATTCGGCCACTCGAGCCGCGTGTCAGTGGTAAACTCTCATTGCTCTTCCACCACTTTGAAAAGCTCGAGCAATGAGAGAAGGTCTAATTCGGTCTATTTCAGTCTAGTATTGTCAAATTCGGCGTAGTTCCGTCCAATTCGGTCTACTTTTATCTAGGTCGGTCTAATTTGGTCCTTTTCGATCTAGCTCGGTGTAGTTGGGTCTAGATTGGGCCAATTCGATCTACATCGGTTCAGTTCGGTCTAATTAAGTCTAGCTCGATCTAGTTTGGGGTGATTAGGTCTCTGCCGGTCTACTTCGGTCTAATTCGGTCTAGTTCAGTCTAGTATGGTCTAATACGATCTAGTTCGGTCCAATTAGGTCTAGTACAATCTAGGTCGGTCTGATTCGGTTTGGTTTGTTCCAATCAGGTCTCTAGTTCGGTCTAGTTTGGCCTAATTTGGTCTAGTTTGTAGTTGCTCTTATATGCACCAAGTCCGGAGATCAACGGTCAACTTATGCACACTGCACAATGAATTGAATTCACATCGCTTTGATTAACCCTTTACATTCACGCCATGTAACGGAAGTTTTTCAGCCTAATCGATTCATCAAAGATATACCAGCTCAGCTAATTGAAAAGTGTCAGAGTTTAATACTTATACAAAAAGTGTATTCGAATGTTATGAAGTTACCCGCATGTCGACACGATTCTTTTGTTGGCAACGCAGAGCTGTTGATGACAACGACCGCCGGCCGTTGTCTTATTCCGTGACGAGCCCTTGCAGCGATCACATCTCTACGCATATTCTCATTCGATATATTGTGTTACATAAAATACGAATCTAGTGAGTCTCGAATCTCTGAATAAACGTTCACTTAATTAAGTGCTGTGTTGGTGATTTCGTGAACAAATAAGCCTGCTCAACGGTTAAAAGCTCATAGGTTATGGGCCCCAGCACGCTTCCACTGCGCTGAAGAAAATCCAGATCCTAGGCCTCATCGTCGCTGAGCAGAGCTTCAACAGCAAAAAAAAAAAGATAAAAATCGTCGATTCAAGGTAAGTGATTGTGCGCGGTCGCATGTGAAATTAGACTCGCGATTCATAGAATCAAAGTTGTTTCGATTCAAATATGAATCTGGTCCGCCGGGACATATAGACAACACGACAGTGCGGTAAGTCGTGTCAGAGTAAGATTTACTGAATATCGACGAATTGTACGTGAAAATTTGTCGGCGCGGGTCATCAACATCTCGGTAGGCATCATGTTTGAGGCTGGGTTTATACGAGGTGATTTGGAGTCGCCGTCGAGTGAAGGGCATTGGTGCGCGCACGTGTATTGCATCGCGCGGGCAGCATGAGCCGGTACGGACGTGTTTTCGCGTTATCTCTCTCGCGCGTTCTTTCTCTCGTTCTTTCTCGCTCGCTCCTCCTCGCGTGTTCTTTCTTCGTTGCGGGCGTGCTCGGACGTGAGTTAAGGTTAGATATCAAACGAAGAGAGTTTTACTGTTGATCGCCGGGCACTGAATTACTTGTATGGGAATCATAGATGGCATCGATTCGTGATGTAGTATGCCTCATTTTTGTGATGCTCTCTTACACACACGTAGTGTACATGTTTATGCTTGCTTTCAAGATGAGTGTTGCTTGCGGATAGTCCAGCCCGGGGCGCACGGATGTGTATACGCGTTGTGTAGAGATGTTGCTGCGTACGAAATTTTCACTATACTTTTATGTGATTTCTCGGTAGAATTTATAAACGCTCAATGTCTATACTGTTAAATACGAAAAGCATCGATGTTCGTGCTACGTATTTCCGGTTACATGAATCTGAGAATCTGCGAATCGTTAAACCTAAATCGAATCCGTCTTATGTTTTTCGAATTTAACTGAGCGGATTTCGTTGCCGGGGATTGTTTACAAACTGAAGCTTGCGTTCGGTGGACGTTCGTGATCAATCTGGGGGTTTTCGAAGATTTTGTACGCGTTCCTCGTGTATGCTCGATCGGCCCAAATCTGAATTTTATCACAGCTGTGCTTGGTACTATTACAGAGAGTGGTGTATACATGAGTGCTTAATGCTGCAAATGAAGCGAAAATTCCTGCTTCTTGTTTTACTAGAGAATCGCAGTGCGTTTTCTGTAGGCTAGAAGTATGAAACAAAAATTGAATGATCTGGTTATTGAAACTGAATTGAATATAGAACTTTGAAAGTATACTCATGAAGAATTTCAATTATGTTTCATATCCCGGCTCAGATGGCAGATGCGAATGGTCAACAAAATGGTGATGGTCAAAAAGAACCTGATCAAAATCTGATTGATCTTCATGTTGATCCTGATGATATAGACTTGATGGATACTGAAGATCCAGAGAAGAATCAAAAGACATGTAAGAATATATATGAATATTTCTTGATTGCCATTTTTTTAGTGATTGACATGTATTTATTGACTGCTTTAAGCATTTGATTCGAAATTGAAGCCATCTAAAATTCTTGAATGCTGTAAAATTTACGATTTTCTGAGTTCCTTAATTTCATCGAATGTAAACTCATGAATTATGACTCAAGAATATATCGGATGGAATTCTTGTAATATTCATCTTTTGATATGGAGAATGTCAGGCCTGACTCAAAAATCCAGATCATGATTATTGAATATTTTACAGCTACCCCAAAGGACCAAACATCAAGGAATCAAGATTCTATAATTGATGAGACTTTTAATGATTCAAGACCGAATGGCCAATCAACACCTGTTCAATGTGCTCCAGTTTTAATACCAACTCCATCGACTTCAAATGCTACTGGCGTTACTTACGTGCCTGGAAAACCTATCTCAGTCTCAACGGATTTTGTATACATGTTCTCCGAAGCTGTGAGAACGTTTGAAAATACTATGAAACTCCATAAGCAAACCGCTGATTCTTCCAAAGAAGGGAGCGACAAAATTTTCCTGAGTCTACAGATGAATTTAGAAACTGAAAAATTGAAGTTGAGGAGAGCCGAGATTGAAAAACAAACTGAAGAATTGAAACGACTAAACAACCAACGAGGTATTCTTCAACCACAAGAGTCTAATGAGTCTGGAATCAATCAAATTGACCAAGTTATAAACACGAATCAAGATTCTCAAGTGACTCCACCAAATCAGGTAAATAATAATCAACAAAATTCGACTCAGACTCATAATACTTTGAATTTGGAAGAAACTTTAGCGACGATTCTGAGAGAAAAATATGCTAATGAATCTATAACGTCCAAAATTCACATCGATCGAAAATATAAGCTATCAGAAAAATCTAATTATGTTTTATGGTTAGATTATTTAAAATCTGAATTACGTAGTTGCAATTTGATTGATATCATTGATGAACATTCTCCACCACCGAAAGAATTCACTGAGCTCCAAACGATTCAAAGAAAGGGTCAGGTGAGAGATATTATCATAAATAGAATCGAACAAAGATATCATAATAGACTCAGCCATATTCAAGAACCTAATGAATATTTGACTAAGCTACGTGATCTTAGAAGAAAAGAATCAAATCTAGATCCTACGACTATAAAATGTCAACTCTATGAGATTCGAATGAAGAGTAACGAACGAGTTTTCGATTTTTGTGAGCGATTCGATTCTTTAGTGAAAGAATACGATTTATCTGATGATGTGGCACCACTAAAACCGGAAGAAATCAACGCAGCATTTTATCATGCTGTATCTGATGTAAATCCAGACTTGAGACAAGCGAATCGTATCAAGAAACAAGATAACATTTTAGGAATGAATATAGATCAAATGAAATCATATTTGTTCCAGTGTGAGTCAGAACGTAGACAGAGGAACGATCCAACACGAGTACGTCGAGCTGAGACTGATCAAGCTCAAAACAATGATTATGACGATGAATCCACGCCTCCATCTTGTCATAGGTGTGGCGAGAGGGGACATAGGGCTGATGATTCTAATTGCCCTTTGAAAAATACGGGCATGTGGCTCCATTATAGATGTCGTACTGTCCACAAACGCAATGGCCCATGTCCTCCATCTCAACAAGGTAAGAGTCAATCCTCATCTAAATTGCATGAAAAAGACTCAGCTCCAAAGACTCAGAAGAATAAGAATAAGAAAAGGCATAACAAATTTGGAGTCAATAATCGAGGGAAAGTTAGTAAGAAGGAACATCCGAAAAAACACAAGAAATTTTTCAAACGAGCTGCTCAAGCTATTGTAGAAACTGATGAAGAAAGTGACTCAAGTAACAATCTAAGTGAGAGTGGAGGTAAGAGCGAAATATATTCAAAATCTTATCGAGCACGTAACTTCATCAATTTCATTGCTGATTCTGGGGCAACCGATCATATAATCAATCAATCGTTGATTCTTTCCAATTTTAAGAAACTTGAAAACGGTATTATCAAAAGTGCAAATAAGAACGAATTTGCTAATCTAGTTATTGATGGTAAAGGTGAACTCATTTTGAAACATGAAACTTCAGATCAAAAATTGATCAATTTCACAGATGTTATTGTTGCTAAAGATGTATCAGAAAATTTACTTTCATTGAGGAAATTAGCTGACTCGGGTTTCTCAATATACATGGACAATAAAATTTTCAGAGTCTATAATAAATTAACAGATAAAACTCTTTTCAAAGGTTCATATGAAAAACCAAATTGGATTATTCGATTTGAGGTGAAAAACGAATCAAAGAATCAAAATACGTCCGTCCTTAAGAATTACTCTTGTGATGCTCGAATAGTTTCTCATTCTAATTTCTCAGAACAATCAAAGACGACTCTTGATGATGGAGAGTTATCAGTTTCGGAGGGAGCTTCTGATGAATCTCCGAATAACGATTCTTTGATTGGGAGGGAGAATAATAGAAACTGTGTGGAGGACAATCAACAGAATCAGTTAGAATCAAAAGATGACTCATTGATTGTGAATTCGTTGGAAAATTTCATTATCGGTCCTGATGATTTGATATCCTTCATAGATGAAAATGAACATTCTAAAAGTATTCCGGTGAATCACAAAGAAAAAGAGTATAGGGAGTTGAATCAAGGTCAGTTGTGGCATGCAAGGTTAGGCCATGCTTCTCTCGGGTATCTTAAAATGCTTCAGAAGAAAATTGATTTACTCAAAGATGTAGTGTTTGATGATTCTATTCTGAATTGCGAAGTGTGTATTATGTCAAAAATGGAAAAGTTACCGTTCAAAGAAGTGAGAAGCAAGGCTCAAAGACCTCTCGAAGTAATTCATACAGATATCATGGGGCCTATTAGCCCATCGTCATTTCCTGGACAATGTCGATTCATTATAGTCTTCATAGATGACTTTAGTAGATTTGCCAAGAGTTATTCCATCAAATCTAAAGATCAAGCTGGCAAAGCACTGGAATCGTTCCTAAAATCTTCTCGAAACCTGTTAGGTAAAGATGAGAAAGTTTGCTATGTAAAATCAGATCAAGCTAAAGAATATATGGGAGGAGATTTTGTAGAAGTCTTGGAAAAAAAGCATATAGAATCTGTATTCTCTCCTCCGTATACACCTGAGCACAATGGTACAGCTGAACGATTCAACAAAACGATTCAAAGGAAAATTATAGCTCTATTGATTGATTCTGGTTTACCCATGTCAATGTGGGAACTAGCGACAGAAGCAGCTGTTAATTGTTACAATAAGACTCCACACAAAACTATAAATTTTGAGATCCCAATCATGAAATTTGCTCCAAATGCGAGCTATCACTTCGATCAGATTAAACGATTTGGATGTGTAAGTTATATTAAAATCACCAAGCCAAACTCAAAATTTGGAGCTAAAGCTATCAAAGCTTATTTGGTAGGATACAAGAACACGAGTTATATATTTTGGCATCCTCAATCTCATAAATTCTTGGAATCAAGACATGTGAGATTCAATGAGAAGGTAGTCTACGGAGATGTTTATCAAAATAATAAGCCTGGTGAAAATCGAGCACCAAATGATTCATTGATAGAGGATTCAGATTCGATTCGATTCGATGACAATGACAGTAACCTAGAGGTCAATAATATAATAGAGTCAAAGGTCCTAAAGAAACGAGGTAGGCCTCGGAAAATTGAGAAAATTCAAAATGGTCACGAAAAAGTTCAAATTCCCAAAGATTCCGAAGGACCAATGACTAGGAGTAGACTCAAAAGGAAAAGTCAAGATTCTATACAAGCTCGAATGGTGACGTCTGAGAAACCAGTACAAGACATTAGTTATGCTAACTATTCTGATCTAAATAATGCTGAGTCTGATAAACAATGTCAAGATGACATTTGTGTTTATATTCTACTTGCATCTATACATAAAGATCCAACTTCGTTCGAAGAAGCTATGGCTTCAACTGAAAGAGCGTTTTGGATCAAAGCAATACAGGAAGAATTAGAATCAATGAATACGAATCAAGTTTGGACTCTTATCGATCGACCCAAAGCTCAGAGCAATGGTACTCGAGCTAATATAATCGATTCTAAATGGATTTTCAAAAGAAAAATAGAATCAGATGATAGTATCAGATATAAAGCCAGATTAGTAATCAGAGGGTTCAAAGATAAGAATAACTATGATCTGAAAGAAACCTACGCACCTGTTGCAAGGTTATCTTTGGTTAGAGCAATTTTGGTAATTATCAATAAACTCAACCTTCAAGCATGTCAGCTGGATGTTAAAACAGCCTTCCTGAATGGAAATCTAGATGAAGAAATTTACATGGAAATTCCAAAAGGTTTACGAGTCGATAAAGATTCTTTAGAGACTAAAGTTTGCAAACTCCAAAAATCACTCTATGGCTTGAAAATAAGTCCAAAGAAATGGAATAAACGATTCAAAGAAGAAATGAAGAAACTAGGGCTTGAAAATGATTTGCATGAACCTTGTCTATTTACCTGGAGGAAAAATGGTAAAATCTTGATCGTGTTACTCTATGTAGATGATATGATTATTGCAAGTAATGATCGAGAAAAATTGACAGAGGTTAAATCACATTTACATCAAGTATTTGAAATGAAAGATTTAGGTGAACCAAAATTATTCCTAGGAATGAATATTGAAAGAAACATTCAAGATCAAACGATTCGAATCCATCAGTCACAGTACACTAAATCTGTTCTAGAAAAATTTAACATGCAAGATTCAAATCCTCAGAATACCCCTATGATAACAAGACAAGTCAGTAACAAAAATAAGAGATGCAAAGTCGATTCAATTGAATTAGATAATACGATTCAAAATAAAGATCTCAAAAAGGTTCCATATAGAGAGGCTATTGGAAGCTTAATGTATCTGGCAGTAGCAACCAGACCAGATATAGCATTTGCTGTGAACTACCTGGCAAGAAAACAAAGTAACCCAACTGAAGATGACTGGAAAAACGTCAAAAGAGTCTTGCGATATTTGAAAGGAACTATAAATATTGGATTGCATTTTACATCAACTGGTGAGAATCTTGATGCATATACAGATGCCAGTTTCCGAGATTGTGATGACTCAACCTCAACTGGTGGTTATGTTGTGAAATTATTCAATGACGTGATTGCATGGAGAAGTTACAAACAAAAGTATGTAACTCTCTCTACTTGTGAAGCTGAATATCTAGCTATGAGTGAAGCTTGTAGAGAGTTGATTTCAATCGATAAGTCGATTCGATATACATTAGGAAAGACTCTGTATCCAGTAACTATCTGGTGTGACAATCAGTCTGCAGGAAACTGTACTAAAATGGATGGGAGTCATAAATTAAAATCTTTCGATGAAGAGATTAATGAAATAATGAGTAATCTGAATCTTAGAGAAAAATCTGGAAATAGAGTCCATATGGCTGAGACACATGGAGATTTCATAAAACAATGTGTAGAATCAGGCAAAGTTATAGTCAAATGGGTTGCAACGAAAGAGAATATTGCTGACATTATGACTAAACCTTTATCATTCGAATCACATGATTACCTGACGAATAAAATCACAAAAAATTCCAAGAATCTATTGAAATTGAATCGATGAATATTATGACTAAGGAATCAATAATATATGAATCATCTACGTATTTTGTTCTTTTTATATGTTCACAGGTAGCGAGCAAGAATAATAAGAAAGCTGAAGTTGATTCAAGTTATTCAAGATTTCAATATATTAAGATTGAAAATTTCAAATTTTAACGTTGCACTAGATTTAGTCAATTTTATAAATCCTTTTTGCATTTCTTACCAATGAATCAAAACTACTCCAATTGTGATTAAGTATTTCGAATTGAAACCATGTTCAATTTATATACATTCAAATTTTGTATAAGGGAGGGAGTGTCAGAGTTTAATACTTATACAAAAAGTGTATTCGAATGTTATGAAGTTACCCGCATGTCGACACGATTCTTTTGTTGGCAACGCAGAGCTGTTGATGACAACGACCGCCGGCCGTTGTCTTATTCCGTGACGAGCCCTTGCAGCGATCACATCTCTACGCATATTCTCATTCGATATATTGTGTTACATAAAATACGAATCTAGTGAGTCTCGAATCTCTGAATAAACGTTCACTTAATTAAGTGCTGTGTTGGTGATTTCGTGAACAAATAAGCCTGCTCAACGGTTAAAAGCTCATAAAAAGAAACTATGCAATTCCGCAATATTCATTGTTGCTCACTTGAAGTTATATCTCCACCATTAGCCAGTATAATTTGACATAATACCAATTTTGCGAACTATTTTAAAACTTTTTTTAGACACCTTGAATTGATCAGCAATCATTATTTTACAACTATTCTTATTGAACTATAGAAGCATTTCTGGTGCCTATGGCTTATCAAGAACATTTACAAGCCGAACGAGCGGTAGCGAGTAAGGCAAAAACGCTAGTATTTTAGTAAGGAGAATCATCCAGAATTATTTGGAATTTATAAAACAATCCAGAATCATCTGGTTAGTGAAGAGCAGTATCTGAGGCGAGGTTTGAGATGACCAGCTTAAAATAAATAAAGAAGAATTCACAGAGATGCTGTAGAATTAGACTCCGAGTGATGGGTCTCATATGTCCATAACTGTTTTTTTTTTCAATGGTAGGATCATCAACACTGATCGAAATGATCTCAACAACAGAATTGAACCGTTTTTGCAGAATCTGGCAATATTTTCTTAGAAATTACAAAGTCTCAATGGTGATTGACTTTTTCTGAGTTTTTTGATATCCAGTTGGTTATTCACAATATTTACCCTCTTGAAATCTTTCTTCAGATTTGGAAGCCTAAAAATGAACAATAACGTTATACTCAGGGGGAACCTAATACAACCTGCCTGATGGATAGTAGATCCAGACCTTAAATTTTTTGGGAGACTGGTATTGCGTTTTCTTTGATTGGCGAGCGTTTAAAATTAGCTTCCGAAAAAGTGCGATATTTCCCAAATATTTGTCCACAGATTGAATTTTCATCGTCTAATACTGATCTGCAATAGCTCACATGATAACCTGAACATATTTCCAGAAAAATTCATGACTCAAAAGAATCAGCGATCTTTTCTCTGACCCGGGATACGGTTTGAACCGAGGAGTCTATCATTCTGTTCCCTATAAGAATATTACAATACCGATCAGATGAGATCTCAAGAGTATGAAAAATCATATTTGAGAGGCTGAATTTCGTTTCTAGACTATCGCTGACAATTTTTCAATCATTCCTTCTCACCGAATCTTTTTTCGATGTCAATCAAAGATTCACCTCGCTTTTTCCCCAAAAAATTTGGAACATTTGAGTTTCAGCAGGTATTTGTTTATGTGGCTCTATATCGTTCCATGCAGTTTTGAATATTTTTACATCAGCAAAAATTGTAGGTAGTCTCTCACCCTCACCCAGATAATTTGATTCAATTGAATGATCATTCGAGTTCTAATATCATAGTTATAGTGTAAAAATAATAGAACCAGATCGGTCGAGTCTCTGCATTTTTTCAAACTGTAAAATAATGATGAGAAGGAATCAAATCTTCATTTTTTTCTATAAAAGGAAGGCCGAATGAATTGCGACTCGAAAAAGAAGTGATTGGATAGCAGAAGCTTGCCCAGCACATTGTGGATTTGTTCAATGAATTAATTGCTTTTCTATCGCTTTTCCTTGCTGAATAGGATACTATTTACGAGTATACTCAATCCCTTAACCTTTTTCCAACATCGATTGTCGATGTGAGAGTTCAATTAACGATGAGATTGAGTTTCATTCAACCTTATATCGTATAGCAATTCAAAAGGTTTCGAATCGAAAAAAAATCAGCGTAGACGAAATTAGACCTTTATCGCTTCATCCCATACTACCCTCGTCGTCGCCTTCGCTATCGACACAGCAAACTTGTCATTCTCTTCTTTTTTCTTTAAAAATAACAAAACCTATTCCAAGGATGTGTATAGGGGTTGCAAAAACCAATGAGCGGTCAGATAAAGCCGCTTACTCACTCTTTTACAACTCTGAGATCTTACGAAATGCGAAACGACCCTTTACCTATACATAGGTATAGGTATTTTATACGTGTAGATATCCTGTTTGTTTTGTGGTAGTGATTCACCAAGGAACGACTGTTTGATACGCAAATCGAGCTATATTTGCGTCGTCGAATGATCCTTTAGGATTTACTTGGATGGTCTTTGTTTGGTGGATTTTTGGGCTTGTAGATAATATTGTTGAGTCGAAAGATAAAACAATTTAATATTTGACTCAAATAATTTGAAGGAGGGTATAAACGATTCTGGATCCTCATGAAGTCTCATGAATCTTATCCGATTAATAGATACAAAGATTCACGAGTATAGAATGCCGTAGAGTTTTGAAAGACTGTATGTACCACAATACGGAGGAGACATTGCGAATCGTCAAAATCTTTTGTAACAGATTTTGAACATTCGTGCCAATTTTAAAGACGACGATCGATCAGTTAAAACAATTATCAGAAGAAATTCGACATATCAGTACCGTCAATCGTGGTTACTTTGAGCAATTTTTCAACATTTTCCCTTGTAATTCCCTTGTAACTTGTGCGTCTCACACCAGAAGTGCATTGTGTTTATAGTCAATCGAAAGTTTACAGTCCCAATTTTTGATTGGTGGTCATTAAATTCTATTCAGACGTGCCTTGTCAAAACTATAGATCTTCAAAGCAGCCTTCTTCTAAAACTGGAATGTAATGGGGTAACTTTGACATTGATTTGCTGTACGGTCCTCCATTTATTTCTCAACATTGGAAATTCGATTAACTACCCTTCTACTGCCAACAAAACTCTCATAAATCATTGTTGATCTCGTGGAAAAGATTTTCGAACATTATTTTTCGCTTCCTGAAACTCAATTATCAAGTGTTCCACAATTATCCCGATTTCCGAAAAAAGCCTGATCCTATTGGGTCCTAAAATGTTCCAGAATTACCCCATTCCTTGGAAATCATGAATTTTCTCATGTGAATTCCCCAAAGTTACCTCTTTTTCCAAGAAAAATACCAGTTTTTCAGTTTTCACACTAATTGATTGGGTCAATGTGAAAACTCACCAATGTGATGATGGACGCGTCTAGCTATTGGTATGGTATAGTGAAATTGAATGCCATGAGCTCAGATCTGGCCCGGAAGTATTCGAACAAGAATGATTAATTGGAGCAGTTTTATCTCGCTTCAAAATCATCGCTTCGGAAAAATTTGCCA
Source organism: Eretmocerus hayati (assembly GCA_029851415.1). Lineage (NCBI taxonomy): Eukaryota > Metazoa > Arthropoda > Insecta > Hymenoptera > Aphelinidae > Eretmocerus > Eretmocerus hayati. The sequence continues at coordinate 7,801,093 of CM056744.1, forward strand.
CAAACAGCTGATTGGGGCCTCCACATCGATGCAAAAGTTTGTCCACCTCTGCCACTAACGAGCAAAATTAGCTTTAAGAATGTGGAATAACCGGCTTTTCTGATTGCAAGAGTATACAAAGTTTTACATAGGTGTTCCAAAGTTATTACCTCGACTATTCAAAGTTACCCCGATCCACGGTAACCAAATCAAAATGTATGAGGTGCAATCCGGTTTACCAGAATTAAATCAATTAATCGCGTGTCCAATTCTATCCGTCCGGATGCCTCATATCGTGGTGGCGTCGCTGGGGCTGTTGATGGGTCGGTGGGTCCGGTGGGTCAGTGAGTCTTGGTCCATTTTGGTGTTGCTGGTGTTGCACAGTGGAAAAAATTGCAAGTTGGCACAATTATGCTTTCCCACTAAACAGGCGATATCGAGACTTTGCAAGTGGTCAAATGGTGGGTTTTTTTTTCATGCAGAAGATGACTCCGTTTTCCTCGAGGGTCGCCCAGGACTCGTATGGTGGTGACATTCACCAAACCGCGAAAATCAGCTCAAAAACACAGTATTAGTGGTTTAACTTGAAGGGGAAGCAATTTGAGACATTTTTTATAGGCAACAAAGTTGTTGCATTTTTCAAGACACATCTTTTGGTTGCCTGGGTTTTTCAAAAAACAACATTTTTCGAGGTTTTTGTGGTTTTTGGGGCCTTTTTTTGGGAGAATATTGAAATTCTAACCTCGGCAATCGAAAGAGCACAAAATTTTACGTCGAGATATGTGGTTTGGGAATTTTGAATGAATTGATGCTATAAGCTTCACAACTGTTAAACAGAAAGGGATTGCACGGGAGCGTCGAAAACCCCCCTGAAAATCGAAGAGAAAGCAATCTGAGGCATTGTCCAGGGGCCTTATTCTAATACATTTTTCCCGCGACGGGGTGGAAGAAAATCCAGCATTTCTAATTTCCGCCTAGTTTACATTTAGTAAACAAACTAGTTTGTAGCATTCATTGCTACGAAAATATCATCAGGATATACTTGATGGCGTATCCTTCCGAACCCTCAAACATTTTTTAACATCACACAATCCTAAAATTGGGCCAAAAGTCATCTCGACAAGAAATTGGATCACTTTTCGATCACCATCAAAGTGACAGGTTAGTAAGCGGAAATGTTGTGGTCTAAAAATGATTCAATCTCATGTTAAGATGATTTTTGGCCCAATTTTAGGATTGTGTGATGTTAAAAAATGTTTGAGGGTTCGGAAGGATACGCTATCAAGTATATCCTGATGCTATTTTCGTGACAATGAATGCTACAAACTAGTTTGTTTACTAAATGTCAACTAGGCGGAAATATGGAAGTGCTGGGTTTTCTCCCACCCCGTCGCGGGAAAAATGTATTAGAATAAGGCCCCAGGAGGGACAAAGTTGTTGCATTCCTCAAGGCAATTTTTCTCGTCACCTGGGTTTCTCAAAAAACTACATTTTTCGAGGGTTTTGTGGTTTTTGGGGCTTTCCTTGGGAGGATACTGGGATTCTGACCTCGGGAATCGGAAGAATACAAAATTTTACGTCAAAGTCTGCATTGATATGAAGGTCCAAGAGATGTTAGAGCAGTCAATTTATTCATAGATACGATTTCTCTCCTAGTCCAAGTTCCTCGTTAACTACTATGTACAACCCATTACTCCCAATACTTGATTTACGGGTGAAATATCTGTTATTCAATAATACCATCAGATCCTCGAGATCATGTATCAGAATAATAATCCAAAACATGTATGTTGATAGTCTTCAAAAGATCGAATCTTAGAGCTGGACAACAGATACCAATTATTGTCTTGAAAAATGCAACAACTGTATTCCTCATAAAATTTGCCTCAAATTGCTCCTCCTGCGGTTTTCAAGGGCTTTTCCAACGCTCCTGTGCAATTTTCGGACTATCTCTCGATTTGACTATTGTACAGCTTAAAGCATCAATTTATTTAGAATTTCCAAACAGCATATTTCGACGTAAAATATTGTGCTCTTTCGAAAGCCGAGGTCAGAATTTCTAAATTTTTCCAGAAAGTTACCCAAAAACCCCTCAGAAACCTCAAAGAATGTGGTTTTTTGAGGAACCCAGGCAACCGAGGAATGTGTCTTGAAAAATGCAACAACTTTGTCCCCCATGAAAAATGCCTCAAACTGCTTCCCCTTCAAGTTTCAGGGGGGTTTTCAACGCTCCTGTGCAATTTTTCGGCTACCTCTCTGTTTGACTGTTGTAGAGCTCATAGCATCAATTCATTTTGAATTCCCAAACCACATATTTCGACGAAAAATTTTGTGCTCTTTTGGTTGCCGCGATCGGAATTTCAAAACTCTCCCAGGAAAGCCTCCAAAAACCACAAAAACCTCGAAAAATATGGTTTTTGAGAAACCTAGGCAATCATGATGTGTTCAAAAAAATGCAACGACTTTGTTCCCCATGAAAAATGCTTTGAATTAATACTGAGTTTTTTTGCTAATTTTCGCGTTTTGATGAATGCCACCACCATACGAGCTATGGGCGACCCTTGGGGGAAACGGATTCATCTTCTGCATGAAACAACCTACAATTTGACCATTTGCAAAGTCTCGATATCGCCTGTTTAGTGGGGAAGCATAATCGTGCCAACTTGGAATTTTTTCCCTTTGTGCGTTGCTAGTGTTGTCGATGTCGCTGGTGTTGCTGGTGATAGCTTTTGACATTTCCGTACGGATTGGGCCACTCAGTTGATTTGATGGGCAAACCAGTTGTTCCAAAATACAATCAGTCAAAACTCTCCTTTTGAATGTATGGGGTGTGGCTGGGGCTGAGGCTGGGCCTGTGGCTAGGGATAAGGCTGAGCCTGTCGCTTGGGGTGAAGCTGGGCTGCGGCTGGGGCTGGGTTTTGGGCTAAGGCTGGGACCGAGGCTGAGACTGGGGCTGTGGCTAAGGCTGAGGTTGGGGCTGTCGCCAAGGCTGAGTCTGGGCCTGAGACTGGCGCTATGGCTGAGGCTGAGGCGTGTCCTGTGGCTAGGGATGAGGCTGGACTGCGGCTGGGGCTGGGGCTATGGCTGGGGCTGAGGCTGAGGCTGGGTTTGTAGTTAAGGCTGAGGTTGTGACTGGGACTGAGGCTGAAGCTGTGGCTGGAACTGGAGCTGTGGCTGGGACTGGAGCTGGAGCCGTGAATAGGGCTTAGCTGAGTCAGGGGCTGGGATTGGGGCTGAGGCCGACGCTGGGGCTGGCCAACTGGGCGAAATTTCCAGATATTCACTGGAGATTCAGGAACCTCACTATGCGCAACATCACACCAACTCAATAGTTCTCAATCACAGTCACTAGGTTACATCAAGGAAATTTTTCTCCGAATTCACGGTATTATGAAATCTCAATAATCCATTGTTGAACTACAGAAGCATTTCAAGGGCTCATACTATATCACAGACACTCCCAAGCCGGACGAGCATTAGCGAGGTATGCAATAACGCTAGTCTAGAATTAATGCTGTGTCGTCTTTTCTTTTAATAGACAGGTTTTCAAGAACAAAACTGAACTGTGTGATAATATAGCGAATTCTCAGAAATCTGATCCGTAGTCTAGAAATATTTCTCAAGATAATTATCCCTGAAAAATTTATTTGAGTTTGGAGTACGAAAATTTGGAATAACCAGTAGAATTTTTCGAAAGTACAGTCATTCAAAATTCAAATTCTCATGAATTTAAGTTTACAGGATGCTTCCTTTCATTTTATATACTGTAGACTTCATTTAAAAAGTCTTGTACAAAATTTTCTCTTAAACATCTAAGAGATTTTATAAAGCAAATGAAGGATTTCTACTTCAATTCTTGAAACTGTTCATGTTTATTGATAAGAATATGATTATTATGCACAAAACGTATGAATACTCAAGCAGAGAGTAAATGTGTTTTTACGTGAGATTCAGTAAAAGGAAATTTTTTGTGTCAAATAATCTTATACCTTGTAAAATAATGTTATCAAATAACCTACACATGGATTACGTACCATCTCTCGGAAGTTTCAAGTGATATTGACAAATCCATGCAGAAGATGAGCCGATGGATAATATGTTAAAACCATCCAAGATTCACTCAGTAAAAGTAATCTCTGTCCTGTTTAAGATGTCATATAAATGCAAAAGAATCGAGAGAACCAACTTTTCCCCTCTTGTTTATATTTACTCGGTGAAATTCATCATATATTTGCCACCCCATGTATACTCTCGTTTCCCCCTTAAACTTTTTCGATTTCCCGTTTCGTCGTACGTAGCCGTTGCACAATAAGGTTGCACTGTTTGCATCTCAAGCTTTGCTATGTAGACACGATTGCTTATGTTTATTTCTCATTTAAACTTTGTAAAACATCAAAGCTAATGGCTGATTTCAACTTTCGGATTGAATTTTTAGGACTTACTCTTATACTTCAGAAACCACCTTGTTTAGTGTTGTTCTCACCTTTATACTTTTCCATAAGAGTTTCATGAACAATCCAAACTTTTTGACTCATTTTATGGTAATGAAGGAATGAGGATGAGGCAGTTGGACGGTTTTACAACTTGGATCAACTGTTTGAAATGAATTATTTATTATTTTCTCAACCATTTGCTTAGCTTTGTTCTTAAGCTCTTTGTCGCGCGATGAGTATGAATTTTATTCCATTCGTCTATTTCAGAGATTTGTTATCAAAATTTTTCAAATTATACATTTTCATCCAGAGAAATTGAATACAACCACATTTTATTGATACGGCGATGAGAAAGACGGATAACTTCATTCAGTAAATAATTGTGAATTTATTCTCAAAATGTTGAGTTTGGGATATTCATTTGAAATCAAAATGAGATTCAGAAACCTGTGAGTCCAATCAACTTGTCGATTCGTTTTTATCGAAAGAGCCCAAAATATATACATCTAACTCACTTTCTTCTGTTGCATCTTCCACATACACAAAAATATCCAATATCCCATGAAAATTCAATGGGATAAATTCTGATATAAAATTACGCAACAATCCATGAGGTGGACTTGTAGCTCAAGTGTCTGCCAAAATTTTGCATTATCAAGAATTCTCAGAAGAAAAATGCCATGGACAGATTATTATTATAAGTCTTGACTTTCGAGAGTCAAGGAACATTTTCAATGAGCTTCAAGTACACTCGCCGGATATCAATACTGAGTAAATCTGGAGAAGCTTTTTTGTTCCTGGGTTGTTGTTTCAATTCAAATCAGACCGTTTGAGATGTATTTACGATCATAATTTCATTTTCATAACCCCAGGATTGGAATCTGGTCACAGGATTCCGAGCTGCAACTCAGATAAAAAACGATTCTCCAGGGTTGATCAGAGTTCATGTCCGGTGAGTGTACATGTGTTTCTTGAAAAATTTTTGATAATAAATCTAGCAGAAATCAACCACGCTAGTGGATACCAGGGAGTGAAGATTACTCTTCAAATATTCATAAAAAGAGCCTGGTTGAGCCCGGTGAACTAAGTCAATTTGACACAAAACTGTCAGAAATGAGCAATTTGGCTTATACGAGTAAAGAAATTCAAATACATAATTTGATAACATTTCAAGCTAACTTTAGTTCGAAGGTTACAGGACTATTCTATACTGAGAAGAGAGTACCAAAATTCAAGTTCATCCCGCATGCATAGAAACAGCCACCTCTTTTCGGTGTTAAAAGTATAAGATATCTATCAATTTTAAGTCTTTCTTTGATTTGGACAAGTCTCAGCAAATTTAAAATAAACTATGATGATGAGCTATTATTGTGAGCCATGTCTTACCGAAACAGGCAAAATACGCCGTACCTGACCATAACGTTTTTTCTTTATTTTTAATTATTATCAGCTCCTCAAAGATCATTTGAACCAGACAGCATATTACAAGGAATTAACTATCGAAGAATAACTGCATTGCAATAGAATAAATCAAACTTAATTCACACGCATACTTTTTGGCACATCTCGATAAAGACTTTGACCGTGTATAGGGCGATATATAACAGAGTCAAAATCCCGGGGATTCAAACCTCTTATCATCTCAAAAATCCACGCGTAAGCCCCCAATAATTCATCTAAAAATCCGCACACGCACGTATCATCCCCCAATACACACAAAATATCGACAGAATCCGTTATCGATGTATGTGTATTTGTGCCTTGGTCGAAATTTCTACAGCTGCGTATACAGAATCATTTCTATTACTATCTCAACTTGCACAAGGGCTTATCCTGATGACTAATCGTTTCCCAATTCACCGTAACCATTTACATTTCTCTCGATACTTCAAACTCTCACCCTCTGTAGTCATATTGTTTCAAACCGCTTGCGTCAAAATGTTCGATTTTCGCGAATTCGGCAGAAAATTTGCTCCCGATTCATCAATTTCGCGTGGAAACGGTTTGTTTTGAAAGGTGCTACAACGAGCGGGAGTGAGATGTGATCGATGAGCTCGTGATGAGACAGCAACAATTGCTGATGTGGAAAATTAATCGTAGCCCGCCGCTTAGCAACATTGCTTTTGTAACGATGTGATTGAATTTGAAGTGATGGAGTGGGTGATAGGTGGTGTTTTATTGTCTGGAATGATGATTTTAGAATGGTTGGGGATGATTGTTTTTGGTTGAATAAGAGACTTTTTATATAGTGCTAGAGTGGGATCAAATCAATGAATTTCAATGGTATTCTTTATGGACAGGATCATGGATGATTGCTCGAAAAGTGATTGGAAAGAGGAGGATGCTCATCACTAAGAAGAAAAATACGACATAGTTCAGAGGATCTCCGTGGAAACATAATTTATTTCTCGAAAACTCAGATTTGAATCTTGAAAAAATGTCGTCAACTGATGAATTTGAGGCCTTGCGTGAAGATGATTTTTGATACCCTGTGCATAAAAGCGTGCTTCTCGCACAGTTTTTTTTTAGTTTTACTCACAGTTTAACCAAATAGTATATTATAATACAAGGGCGCAAACGATGGTTTTCGCACTTCGAGTGACTTTTTTAGGCCCGAGCCGCAGGTGAGGGTCTAAATAGTCATGAGAAAGCGAAAACCGTTATTGCGCTTTCGATACACTGTGCGTAAAAGTGCACTTTGCGCACAGTTTGTCGACTTTTACTCACAGTTTATCGAAAAGTATAGTTAGATACACGGCCGTAAAACCTATTATTCGCATCCTCGTGATGATTCTGACCCTCGCCTGCGGCTCGGGCCGGAAACCCATCACTCGGACGCGAATAAAACGTTTTACGCCCTTCTATCGAAATGTACTATTTTGATCTTCTGTGAGCAAATGAAAAGCGACAAACAGTGTGAAAATGACTCATTTGGACACAGACGATCAAAATAGTATGTTTTGCACCAAGTTCATGAGGTTGTAGCTCGCAACTGGGGAACCTCAAGAACGAGGTGCAAATACTATTCTATGCAATTTTACGAGCACCCAAACATCGGAGAATTGCATAAAGTATAATTTGATATCGGGAGGGAGAGGGGGATCGCGAAATGGGACGAAATTCAAAATCAATTTCGTGTCAAACCCTGATAAACTGTGTATTTTGCAAGGAGTTTATTAGGTTGAAGCTAGCTTTTGAGAAATTCATTGTCGGCCCGAGCAGCAGGCGAGGGTCGAAATAATTGCCCGGATGCGGGTTACCTCATGAACGAGGTGCGAATACTATACTTTTTGAGAATTTGTAAGCACCACTTTCTGGATCCTCAGGGCGATTCCGACCCACGCCACGCCTGCAGAGCGGGCCAAGAAAACTGCCACCCGGGTGCGTAAAACAGTATTTACGCCCTCGTATCGAAATATAATATTCCTATGATTTGTTAATCATGGATATTGGGGAAATAGAGTTTTCGATATAGAAAATTATTCAATATTTGTAGCCCAATTCTTCATAATTCCAAGTTCATGAATCTTTGAATTCATCGTCACCTGAAATCACACATTTTTTTGAATCATGAATGTATGTGTTACGTGGGTTCTCTTTGTGGGCGAGTTGGTAGTTTTACATTCATCGCTTTTCAGTTTTGCCGATGAAAAGTTGGATGAAAATTTGCCTGAATAATGAGACTGAGATACGTTACATTGGTAGTTTTGCAATGCATCTTCATTCAAATTTTGTTCGATGGCACTGCTTCAGTTGTAGGAGTCCCTGTAGTAAATGGAAATGGGAAAATTTGTCACTATTTGAATCGCTAGAGCCTCCAGAGACTTCGATAAATTTCCCTTAGGACAAAGTCTGTTGCATGCAGATTCCAATCTGGGTCAAATCTGAATCAACCCAGAGATTGGGTATTTCTCAAAGTAGTATGTTACAATCACGTGTGTAACCACGATTTATGGGTTTATTGATCTGAATTCAGTTCTTTGAAGTTAAATTTGCATATTCAATGTCTTTATATACTTCAACAAGACACATATTTATTTCATCCTGATTTTCTCCGAATAATAGTTTATCACGTATAAGATACGATAACTGAGTTCAAACTATCCGTTACCATGATTTCACACAAAAAACACTTATGGATTCCCTGAAAAATCTCAATTTGATCTCGAGTTTGCGTTTTCTATCAGAATACGGATCATATTTTCATCAGAATGTGTGATTTTGATAAATTTCAAGTGGAAACATATGAAATATGGGAATATATTCTTATTTGGAGCTCAAGAGAGAGGGGGGGGGGGGAGAAATATATCCGAGACCCAACTCTCTGTCACATACGCGTGCCAAAATTGTCAAATTTTGGAATTTTTCTTTGAATTCTTGTGATATAATAAATATCAGAAACATGACTATGTCGTTTCCTGTGTTTCAATGAATCGCTGATCTCCTAAATATTGACGAAACAGCTCAAGAACTTACTCAGAGAATTTTGAAAACCGGATAATACTGGCACCATGTTTCGCAATCAATAAGCCATGTCTTTGAGCTTTTTTGTCCTCTCTGAGGTGTCTCATATTGGGAGGGGAGCTTATTTCTGGATAATATTTTACCACTCTGATGCCCAAAGAGACGACCGATTGGATGAATGATCAACAAGAATTCAATCACAGTGATAAATATTCCTTTGAGTCAAGAAATTTGATGAAATGGATAGAGTTATGTCGATGATTGCATCTGTATAGATGGATTAATACGAAGGATAGAGTCAATCTTATATTACGCTTACATGTTTGAGGGAGAGGGGGGAGGCTTACTCTAGGAGGAATTTCCGGTGTCTTTTATTTGGAGGAGGGTTTATAACTTGTCTGATCCCTGATCATGGTATTTCAATTTTGGGGTGTCTATTGGCAGCAAATCGCCCATGTGAAAACAAATCGCAACCGCAACTCGCAACTCGCAAATCGCGTAGCTGTGCGCGCGGACTGAGGAATTAAATTTAATCAAAAAATTAATAAATCTTATTCAGAAAATGGCAAACGGATGAAATATTTCGATTTTTGGTGTGGGGGTCATCATTTAGAAGCTTGCATTGAATTAGATATGGAACCACTTCAATCATCAATTTGTCTCGATTTTGACATCAAAAAGGTCCGATTTCTTCCATTCAAGTTTATGAATGATGATCCTCACGTCGTCCTCACGCCACGAACCGAAATGTGAAATAAAAGTTGTCCTTTTATGGCGGTAAATTAATGTCGGTGGAGATTTACAAGTTGCGAGCTGCGATTTGTTTTCATATGGGAGATTTGCTGTCAATATGAACACGCTCTTATTCTCGGTAGTGTCTTATTTTTGTCGAAACACGGTATGCAGCATCCCCCGAGTAATAACTCAGACAATAAAATTCTATTGGTCTGTTTACTATCTGGTTTTTCATTCATCACATTGTATCACTTCTCAACATTTTCCAAGGGTTCATATTTTATCTGGACTCCTCAAAAATATCTAGTTGATTCTTTTCGTCGACTTATGGAAAGTTTGAATGTTGAATTGTGCAAAAGAAGAAGATGTAAAAAACATAATAAGATAAGTGACCCGCCCATATGCCAATCTCAGCACTGGGCACTCGTTGACCTTCGTGCAATTTTTTTCGATTGTTATGTTGAAATATGAGAAAATTGATCATTTGTACCGGCTCCGGATTATTTCTACGTCTCTCAGAAAATATAAAGTGAGTTTTTGCATTTTTCTTATGTGCACACTTGATAAATCGCAAATGAAATGTTTGTCGGGTTGCCGTCAAACAGGCGTTTATTCCTCGAAGATGGCCGCCATTCGATCTGATATTTAGCATTAGGGGCATGGAACTATGCTCATAATATTGCGAGCAATATTGTGTCTCTGATTCTTCCCGGTCACTAGTCGGCCATTAAACGCAAGAGCTCGAAGACCAGGTTCAAGCATAAATGTTTCGTACCAGACTGAGTGAATAATGATGTGAATAATACAAAAGCCTTACTAATGCTGAATCTAGATTCAACGGCAGCCATTTGACGCCTATTTGCAGGCAACCCGGCAAATATGTCCAACCCCTAAAGCGTTTAGTAAAACCAATGCCGAAAGATATTGGTTCGACCAATCTTGACGAACTTTAGCGCACTCGATTCCCTTTTGCTTTCTCTAAAGAGAAAGCTTTGTTTTCATACCAGCAAAATTTTGATCAAATTTTCTACTAAATCCAATATTTTCTCCAACAAAATTCCGTTTATCTAAAAAAGGCTTAGACCATTCTCTTCCTCTCGCCAAAATCTATCAATTGTAGGTAACACTTTTCCTCCTAATGGCCTTCCAAATCCGTCAGAGACTCATCTTTGCACCCCTTTGTCCGTGTGTGTGTGTGTTGTTTTCTATCGGACACGCTTTCTCTTTTACTGTTCACCTTATCAACTTTTGGCTTTCTACAAGTTGTACAGAATCCAATTTCTGAGAGCCCAGTGATTTGGCAGCTTTCAGCTCTCAGTCAAATTTGATCCATGGGGTTTTTAGAGCAAAACAGCTTAAATTTCGACTCTTAATACATAAATATCTTTTTCTCACACGGTCTCACCACAAATTGAGTCACCTAAACTATGGTTTTTTCTGCAAGATCTATCAATTGGTTAATACCGAAATTTCATAAAATCTTCACAGATCTCAAATTTTCAAAAAAATCGAAATTTCCACCAAGAATTTCATTTTGACCCTTTTTAAACCCACTGCATCGAAATTCCGTCTCAACCAAACGATGGATATTGTTAAAAAACCCTCAGACTAGAAGGCTCAAATCTCTCTAAAAAGCTTCCTCTAAAGAATAACTGAAAAAATAATGGGAAATTTTTCTCAATATTCATTTTTTCCTCGTACCTTCTTTTATTACTCATTTATCTCAATTCCAATGACCTAAACTATGGTTTTTTCTGCATTATCTATCGATTGGTTAATACCGAAATTTAATTGAGTCTTCACAAATCTCATATTTCCGAAAAAATCAAAATTTTCACCAAAAATTTCATTTTAACCCTTTTCAAACCCACTGCATCGTAATTCCGTCTCAACCAAACGATGGATATTGTTAAAAAAACCTCAGACTAGAAGGCTCAAATCTCTCTAAAAAGCTTCCTCTAAAGAATAACTGAAAAAATAATGGGAAATTTTTCTTAATATTCATTTTTTCCTCGTACCTTTTTTTATGACTCATTTATCTCAATTTCAATGACCTAAACTATGGTTTTTTCTGCATTATCTATCGATTGGTTAATACCGAAATTCAATTGAGTCTCCACAAATCTCAAATTTCTGAAAAAATCAAAGTTTCCACCAAAAATTTCATTTTAACCCTTTTCAAACCCATTGCATCGTAATTCCGTCTCAACCAAACGATGGATATTGTTAAAAAAAACCTCAGTCTAGATGGCCTGAATCTCTATAAAAAGCTTCCTCAAAAGAATAACTCAAAAAAATAGTAGAAAATTAGGATTAATATTCATTTTTCTCTCGTATCATCCTTTACGACTAATTTATCTCAATTCTAATGACCTAAAGACCTACTTATGCGCCATTCTGAATCGATTGGCTCATACGAAATTTTTATAAAATCCGTAAAACATTATCCAAATGAAGATTCTTTCGGGGGAAGGGAATTTTCACGAAGGACTCCAGTTTAATCATCTTTAAACCGACTATATCAAAATTTTCTCTCAATCAAACAATAGATATTGTTGGAAAAATCTCCTTTCTGATGGCCCAAATCTCTCTGAAGTGCTTCCTCGAAAGAAAAACTGAAAATATAGGGTACTTTCTTTTTTCGTTAAAATTATCATCATATAACGCCGTGAGAAAGCATTCTGTTCATCACTTTTAGCAGCGTATCTTTTAGACCTTTAGAATCCGTTTTCCAAGAATTGCAAAACTTTGATTTGGAGCAATTTTAATAGCAAAAATCGGAGATTATTCGCAAAACATCAAGGGCAAAGTGGTGTGAACCCAACATGCCCCCATACTTTTATCTCGAAAGGGTGTGCAGCATAGTTTTTTTCACCACTCGGAACATGTTTACCGCGTCAAAATGGGCCGGGAATCGTGTTTTGGACCGCCGAAAAGCTCCAAATGTGGTTGCTTGCCTGAAAACGATTTTACGCACTTTATAGCCGATTTACATTGGTTTCTTTGGGAAAGCCATGACAGCTTGACTCGAGTTGGTCAAAATTGAACGTACTTTAACTTATTTTGAAAGTCTCGAATCAAGCTTTAAAATGAGCTGAGGTACATTAAAAATCTTAAGGTAGACCAGAGTTGTTGAGAAATAGGGTAATGGAGACATGCTGGGTTCACACTTCCGAGAACTCGCACAAAATCACTTTTTGGGAATTTTGTGATAGCTCGGCTTTAGTTGATTGAAATAAAAACTATCTTAGCTCGTGTTGAAGGTCTTGAAACCAGCTTCAAAATGCGATGAAGTATGTTGAAAAATATTGAAAAGGGCCAAAACTATTGGCAAAACGGTTTCATGGAAGGGAGTGGGGCATGTTGGGTACACTTACGGTGCATATAGATGTGAAAGTGTAATATCGGTCGGAAAAAATGACGACTAATACAACAAGATATTCGAACAAAATTTTCATCGTAAAGCCAGCTTCCATAGTTCAACTTTATTTTACCAATTCAAGGTAATGGATTCCTACAATTACATGAAAATCAAATATCTTATCATCATAGCCCCATAAATAACAAATACTCTCGCTGAAACAAGGATTCATTGAAATCCATCAAATCCAAACTATTTTTCAACTCATTAATCGAATGCAATATCCAACTCTCAATAACATGGTTCATAAATAGTGTCCATCTCATCTTCCCCAGAAAAAACAACGAGAAACAAAGAAATATCAAATATCATTGTAAAAGGCTACTTCGAAGAGTTAATACCCAACATTTGCAAAGATTAAACTCAAGCTTCTCAAACCTTCTTCGCTAGGATTAATTAGAAATATTCTCATCAAGGCAAAATTGCTGCTTTCATTGTCACTCGAGCTTTATTTCCACAACAGAGATTCAGCCAATAAGATATCTGCTCTGAAATGATACGACAATCTATATAGATACATACATAACCCCGTAATGACAAAGAAATGAGACAGTAAGATACGAGTAAGAGCTTCAAAGCTTCATCGTCCAGTCCTTCATTTTCCACCCTCATACCGATATCAAACACATAGTTTCTTGCTTCGTTCAATGGAATTTCTCGCATTGTCTTCCGTCTGTTTTTTTTTCTTTTCATCTTCACTCTTCATTCCAACTCGATAGTCAAGCTCTTTACCCAATGACAAGAGATATTACGAGGATTCTTCTGATGTGAAAAAGAGATATTTGATGAGTTTTCCTCTGCTCTATGTGTATGTCTATCTGAAGAGTAATTAAAAAACTCCGGCTCTGTCGGCGAATCCGATTCTAGGGAATCGAACACAATTGATGATATCCATCTCTCACTCATTCGATATCTTTCTTTTCTTTATTAATATCCTTCTTTCTAGCATCGAGTCGTTCTGATGGAATTGATAGGATGATATGCTGAGGGGGACAATATTTTAATCAACGATGCTGTGAATGAGTTGTTTTACTTTATTGTAATCGAAGTCCGATGTGATTAAAATTCTTCGATGAAGAGATTTTACATTTTTGAACCTTTTTATACCTAGAAATTTTTTCCAGGACGATGTGTATATTCAAATGTACTCTGGATTTGTGATTGGTTTGATAGGACTTGTGGATGAGGATCCTGGATTTGTGTGATGTACGTGAGGAATTTCTTAGGACGGGATAAGGAAAATAGAGAATCAAGCAATTTTGAGAATGATGACTAAATTTTTTTCCTCATTCTCGTTCGTAGCGTCGAGTTTGGGTGATTCACGAGTAGATGCGTGTCACGTATATCGGTATTTTTTCAGCAATCTTAAATTGAAAAGAAATCAAGATTTCTTTGGGTCAGGGTCGAAGTTGCTAAAGAATTGTGTCACACTGAATGAGGAGGAAGGTCTTGATCGAGAGGTTGGTCAGGAATAAAAACAGAAACATATATACATTTGTACCTTCAAAAGCTGCAAAATAGCCGTTCTAATCATAGGATTATTCTTGGGTTCCATAGATCGTAGCCTCGTGAATTAAAAAAAAAAAATTTAGGCCAGATCTGGTAGAAAATTGGTGTATATGATGTCTATATGTCTATTTTCATGATAAATCGACTCACTGACTATGGGATGCCCCTTTTTAGTTACCTATAATTTTTCCACTATAGAAATGCCTCAATGTGTGATAGAAGAACGGTGGAAAAGATGACAGCTTAGGGAGTTAGGAAATCTTGAATTAGGCCTCTCTATGAAATTTCTGATTCATAGATTATGTATTTTTTTTAAATGTCCCAGCTATCAACTTGAGCGTTCACTACATTCGAAATGATTCTGGGTGAAGTCGGCACTAAACGTCCTATTCGTATCCACATTCAATTACGTATAAGAGGAAAGGATAGTCGAAACCTTGATTGAATGGAATTCATCATCTCTTACATGGATAAAATCAAATATTATGATACTTTTGAACGAATCAAAATTTTTTTCCTTTCTTTTAAAAATGAATCTGAATGTATTCAAGTTATTTCCCATTTTTTCATCAACCATCTTTTAGCCATAACTTCATCATAATTGGTGCAATCGATTGCTTGAATAGATTCAGTCTTCTTACTCAAAATCTTCCCCACAATTGGTTCTCAGATTAGTCCAACAACAATATTTCTCCCAAAAATTTCAAGCATTCAGAAAAACAAGCATATTCAAAAATTCAATACATTCTCGCGAAATGTTTTCCTATTCAAGTACTATGAAAATGAATGGGTGACAGAATTATGAACACGATGATTTGAAATAATGCAAAGGACTCTCAAGATTGACTGAAGAGCGATGACTTACTTTGTCTGTGCTCATGTATCCGGCCATGCGTTTTACTTACGTGCGGACATTTGTCGTCTGTTGTACGAAACTAGATGGATTCTCAAGGCTTCTCAGTTTCAATAGAATTCTTCGGAACTCAGAATGACACAGCTTTCAACAGGCTTGAAAGAGTTATTTGATTCTCACGGAGATTTTTATATGTAATCCTAGTATCACAAATTTGGTTTCATTTCAAGACGAACGTTTTCGTTTATTTTGCGAATTTAAGTAAGGGAAAAAATTACCAATGAAAATGACACCAAAAATTACCTATGGTGTCTTGTTCTGTGAGTTGAACTGATCTAAATCCCGTATTGCAGTAAATTCTAGCTGCTCATTTGTACGATTGGTGTGATAATGAATATTTCAAAGGGAAATCCTGTGTATTTTACAAGAGAGAACTTATCTCACAATCAATGTTTCCCTGGATCAAGACCCTGTATCAACATATTTCATTCTTTTTCAACGTATTTAAGCTCATTTTGTAGATATTGACAGAAGCTCAAAAATGAGCTAGATTACGTTTGGTCTTAGTCGAAGTAAGCCGAGATAGATGGATAAATAGATAACTTTTATTAGCCCAAGGGCAAAATTAAAAAATACAGTTGCATTTAAAACATATGTCACACACTTATATAAAATATATTAAACATTTCCCAAGATTTGTCGTTTTGGTCAAGGATACCAATATTATCACAGGACGTGACTAGTCATTTCGAGCATTGCGGGATGCATGACAGTCATATAAAATTATTTGTCATATGAGGAAGCAATCATGACAAATGAGCTAGGAAAGGAACATTCATACATACCTATAAAAAGAGATATGGGTCCGCAAAAATATCACAGATAATTCATATCTATGGCACAAAAGCCATGCTTAACTCATTTAAAATGAATGAACACTAGTTGAAGAGGACCCAAGTCTATCAACGATGAAAGATTGAAGTAATGCTTCTTCTCTGCGTCAATTTCCTGTGAAGACTGCGTCAGTAGAAAATCTTTTAAGGCCTCTGTAAATGAGGATGTTTTCCTCAGCTGCCGGAAGCCCGGAGGGAGAAAGTTCCACTTATGAGTACATTGAGCCTGGAATGATCTTCTTCCATACTCAAATCCCATATTGGGAACTTTGAGTACCCGCTTTTCGAGCTTTCCCGTGCGGGACGTTCAGATTGGTACCTGGTGAACATCGCAGCTAGGTAACCAGGTTCTCCTAAGTGCATGATCTTATGCATCAAAAGAGCTGCGAAGAACATTCTGCGCGAATCAGTACGTAACCAACGCAAACGCTCCCTAAACGGAGTGATGTGCTCGTCTTCCTTAAAATCAAAAATATATCTCTCGCATGAATTGCTTAGTCTCTGTATCCGTTGCCACTGTCCGTTTGTAGCGTCAAGGTACACGACCATGCAATAGTCTAGGTGCGGTTGAACCAATGACTCGACTAGGCGAATTCGGAGAGGTCTGGTGATACATGCCCTAAAAAACCGCAGACCGTATAGGGCTCTGTTGACTTTCTTAGTTACTTGGTCAATGTGTGGTTTCCACGTGAATTCACTGTCAAGTGTAGCATCACCTGTATCTCAACCCCTGGCAAGTCCATTCTCTTCAGATCTTTGATGTTTCTCTCCGAGCTGAAGTAGATTGCCTTGGTCTTGCCAGCGTTGAGACACAGGCCGGAACTCTTGGCCCACTCAGCAACTAGTCGTCCTATTTCATCTAGGCGAGCGATGCCCTCCCTGATCTTAGTTTTCTCGATTTGGAGATAAATCTGGAGGTCATCCGCGTAAAATAAGTGGTTAACCGACTTTCCGTTCAATAGCCCAGGCAAGTCATTCACATACAGACTAAAGAGGAGCGGTCCGAGAACGGACCCCTGTGGAACACCCAGATTGGTTTCTAGCCAATCAGATTTACCTGCTTTCGAAGTGATTTGTTGGGTGCGACCCTGTAAATATGATTTTATCCACAGGAGTGCCGATCTTGAGAAGCCAAGATGTCGTAGCTTCCTCAACAGCTTGGATGGTGCAATTGTGTCAAAAGCTTTACTAAAATCGAATAGTAGGAGCAGAGTGATCTTCTTCCTGTCAATACCTACTCCGATGTCATCGGTCAGTTCTAGTGGAGCTGCCTGGGGGCTGTGGTGTTGCCTGAAACCAGTCTGGAAGCGATCAAGTAGCTTCTTGATCTTCAAATACTCCGTGATTGGGTCATGTGCGATTTTTTGCAGAACCTTGGAGAGGAAGCACAGCAGCACTGTAGGACAGAAGTCCGAGTTAGTTGATAGAGCGGCAGTCTTCTTTAAGTTGATCAGCTGCGCTTGCTTCCAAGCCTCAGGAAAAATGCCATGAGTGATAGAAGAGTCGAGAATATGTACAATAAGATCATCAATAGCCGGAAGAGCCTTTGCGATCACGCTTCGGGGTAGTCCGTCTGACCCACGGGCTTGCGAGGGAAAATGTTTGATAGCAAGGACTACGTCATTGAAGTTTGCGGGCTTTAATTTAAAACCCTCTTCTGAAGTCGAATTTAAATCGTCCATTGCTTCACCTATATTTTCGTGAGGCGAAACGGAAACTCCCGCAAAGTGAGCGTTCAACTCATCCAGTGTGAATCCATGCAGTTCCTCCCCTTTGTTTTCAGGCAAGAGGCCGAGATTACGCATCTCTTTCCAAATGTTCTTCTTCTGTTCAAGAGCGTCTGACAAATGAGTTTGAATGAAGGAGTTATGCTCTTGTTCAATGCGCAAGTCGACCTCTTCGCTGAGCCGAAAGTGTCCATTTTGAAGCTCAGGACACTTGCGCTGGTTACGTTGAGTCCGTTCCCAGCGCCTGCACGTCGCGTCCCGCTCATTCATGAGTACCCTCAGCTCATGAGTACCTTCAGCGAGATGCTCAAGAGGCAGAGATTTTATTTTTCCAAAAAGGCAGGATTTTCCCTCCCAAAAGATCGTGACTTCTCGAGATTCCAACTCTCACAGATCTCAATATTTTTCGACTTACCTTGGCTCATTATCAAGTTCATCATAAGGACTATGGAACAAGTTGGAGTCCGTTGCGCCTCCGAGAATATGCTTTATTTACAAGGGGAAATTCTCCGTTTTTAAAAGTACCGGGTCTCATTTTTCGAGAACAAATCAAGGCTTTTCGAGCTTCTAGCTCCGGTGCAACTCCATATTCCACCTCTCAGCTGAGCATATTTGACAGTAATCTGGTGATAATCTTCAGAATAGGCTAAGCTGTGCCATGGAGTATACAGATAGACCTGAATTAGAAACTTGAGAAGCCTCGATTTAGTCTCGAAGAAATAGACCCGGCCCTTGTAAAAACAGGAAATTTCCTCTCATACAGCATATCCATAAAAATACACTACACTTCAACCTGTTTCATAGTTCTCGTGATGAACCTCACAATGAGCTAAGGTACGTCGAAAATAATTGGAATTTGTCAGAGTTAGAGGACCGAAGAGTCACGACCTTTTGGGAGAGAAAATCCTGCCTTCTCGAAAGAATGACACATCTCTGCCTCGTGAGCATCTCGGCTCACTGTGACCATCATAACCAAACGTAATCTAGATAATATTCAATTCCTTGTCAGTACCCGATTGGAAAGTTAATCCAGGCCCTGGACTAACATATCCAACCTGGATCCACTTTGAGTCCAGATTCCGGGCTAGCAAGTCAAGGTTAGGTCCACTTTGGAACCCAGATTGGATCCAGCTTGGATCCAGGCGCCCGGTTTAAAATTTTTAGATTTGAGATGTGGATCCGAAATTGATTGAAGCTTGAATAAGTTGCGCTACAATAAAATAACCCGTCAAACTGTTAGCAATAGCGTAGGCGAGGCATAGCAATAAGCGTCATATTTATTGTGATATGTGATTGCAGTTTATGTAAATAATAACACATTATGAATTATCTTTAATTGAACGACAAGTTGAATAAATTTATGCGCGTGCAAATGAAGAAGTGAACTAGGGATAACCTCTTTTGGAGATGATCATTTTGTGACGTAAACATTGTTCATAAAAAATCAATTATGTTGCGGGCTCAGCAAAGTCCCAGATTAAAGAAGAAGAATTATGACGAGAAAGTGAAAATATTGAGAAACCGTGGAGAAGGAGAGCTCCAAGATAGTAATAACTTCCTTGATCGTCTACAGCATTTGGTCAATACAATAAGTTCAACCTTCAATGAGCAAGACAGTTCTCAGCATTCGCACACAGATGATTGTTCTAATGCAAATAAGTCTTCATTTGAAGAGCCTTCATCGACAAATTTTCAGTCAAGCAATAGCTTTCTTTCCTAATCATCTCATTCAGCTGATAATATTGGATCTACACATGTGTCACAGATGCAGTTATCAGATTCTGATAGTGGTGATAGTGAAGCAGTTGATACTTCTGATGAAGAAGAAGATCCGGATGATGGACCCTTAGATATTCTGCGTGACATCACAGACTGGGCGTTAAAGCATCCAATTGCCAAAAGTGAACTCGAAAGTTTGCTGAAAGTGCTCAATCGTTACCACAAAAATATACCCAAATCAGCAAAGACTCTACTCAAACAGCCTGACAATAAGAAGTATACAATTGAAAAAGCGAGTTCTGTTTCCAAAGAAGTTGAAGTTGAAGCAGAGTTTGTCTATTTTGGCATATTGGAGTATTTGCTGAGAACTGTTAATCCTGATCTACAATTCTCCATTTTCTCAGAGGAATGAACAAATGTTGACTAATATCTTGTTTAGAAAAATTTTCACAATCTTGTGTCCATTTGCCTATTTACATTTGTCACTCTGTTGTAAGTTCCTACCTTAATTGTAAATCTGCATTAGTAAATCACTAGACTAACAACTCAGAGTGGCCAAAGACATAAGGAGTATTATTACTCAAACGCAAAATGCGTTTTAAGTGTTGGGATGATAATATTTTTATACTAAAACTGACTAATGTAAACCGACTCATGTAAATTTGTGCCATTTTAGGAAATTGAAACGAAGAAAATATGGATTCTTTGTTTTTATGCTCTCGTAGAACAGAGTTATGCAGGATTATTGCTCTGCAAAATAAACATTTTACCTCAATCTGGCTCTTTATTTATTATGCGAGTCAGTTGGGTGGCATTATCATTTGAAATGCATAAGCAATCTTGGCCCATACTTTTCACTCAAAATAGAATATGGTCCACCTGATCGCTGGAAGACTTTTAGCAAAATTTCTAAAAATTCCAGCGAGCGCACATTGTTTTCCTTCCTTACATGGATCTGCAGAATGAACATTTTACCTCAATCTGGTTCTTCACTTATTACATATTGGTTGGATTTTCTTATAAAATGCATGAGCAGTTTTGTCCCATGCTTTTCACTCAATATTAAAAATAGTTCAGCTGACCACTGGAAGATTCAAAGCACATTCTTTAAAATTTCAGTCAGCGCTCATAGTTTTGCTTCCTTGCACTGAAAAATTGTTTTTGCAGAAATATTGTCCAAACTACAGAAATAATTAACCATCCAGGATACCAGTACAAATAACTCATGTTTTCTGAATGAATTATTCGCTTATTGGTCATCAGTTCATCTTTTTAATACTCATTTTGGTTAATCCGAAACCTTAGCCAGAACTTGATCAGAACTGGACTAGCGCCGTCTTAATGCAGCCGCTGGATCCAAACTGGGTTCCAAAATTTACTAAATCTGGATCCAGATTTAGTCCACTATTCCAGCAGTTTGATCAAAGCTGGACCCAAGCTTGACTTGGTTTTCCAATGCGGGTATATATCTACAATATAAGCTATACGTTGAAATAAATTAAGTATTTCTCTCCAAAAGATTCAAAATTACACCAACCAAACAAATAAGCAGCTAGGATTCACTGCAACATGGGATTTTGATTGTTTCAACTCATAGAAGAAGAACACATCAATAGTTTTTGGTGTGATTTTCATCGGTTATTTTTTCCCTTCCGGCAACCTGTGAGACACAGTAAACTTCTGACGTAAAATGTACGATTCTCCGGAGAACTACGATAAAAAAGTGTTCAAAAGTGCTCGAAATGGTGACGTTACTCATATTTCAAATTTGTTCTCGAGATTTTTAATGATCATGTTATTTCGATGACTTTATGCGGTTTACTTTTAGTACCCTGGGTGAAACCAAAATTTCCAAAATATGATCTCATCATCATATTTATGATTTGAGAGCTGAGATTTCTTGCATTGGCAGACTGAAAATGGGTGTGTTACTTTTTGCTTTCTTCAGTGTCTTAAAATCCAATATCTGTACTATCATAGATTCTATAAAAGAGTATCTTGTTAGACTAGACGAGTCTTCAGGTCCAACATGACTTTTTTGACAAGACTTGTCTACATTCAAGCCAATACAATAAAATAATTTGCCAATTCTAGCCTCAATCCCCTTCCTCCTCTAACCTCCAACAGAATCAGAAACGAATGAATCTCAAATTCATCGTAGTTCCGGTATTCCGGTCACGATTGGTCACTGTCAAGTCATAAAACACCCGTAGTAAGTCTACAAATGAAACTCGTGCTAGGCCTGTACTTTGTTGTTTACCCCATGTACATACGCGTGTAATCATCACTGTATATATGTATTCATGTGTACAAAATACGACGTGAATACCATTCACGACGAGGAAGAGATGCGAGCAGTCAGGATTGAATCAGCAGTATTGCAAGAGTGCATGTGTGTGCGATGGCATCTTTTACGATCGCGATAAAAGTAGTCAATTTCGTTAAGAGCTCCCCAGACGACTTAGATACGATGCATTTCTGGGTGAAGGAGACATCGAAGAAAAAAAGAAAGAGGAAAAAAAGAGGGTCGCATCAGGGTGAAGGTATTTAGATGCATTTTTATGGATGTCTAGCACGATTCTTGGATACCAGTTGTGTAAAAGGCTTTAAAATTGCTTCATCGTATATTTTGGAAAGTTCCTAGTGTCTTGAACTAGGTTTTATATGTTTTGATGGTGGGGTAAGGATTCGCGATGCATTCGAATGAGTTTGTTGATAATGATGATTTTTCTGTAGGTACACTATAACTTTGGGTCTGATGACATTTTTGAATTTTTGTTATGAGAGTATCCTCTAAAATTGAAGGAGCTGGAGAGAATCATGATTTGAATGAGACAGACAGGAAGGATTGCGCATGCCACTGATAAGAAATTTTTTAAAAGAAAAATCAGTTCAACCGGCCAGTAATGCCCGATCACTTGAAACCTCACTTCCCAGTCTCCAAAAAATGTTCTGTCACGAAAGGTATTAACAAAGAGTTAGATAAATTGCGGCCTACAAAATTACAATATTGAATTATTTCGGTTGTTTTCATTTTTCCCAAAATAAGCGTGTGGAAACTTGATCGTTACGAGGATGTGTTCGTAGGCTTGCCAGAGATTAAACAGGATTTTTTCAGATTTTCAGTATACGCTGATTAGAAGTTATCACAATCATTGGTTATTCGTCACGTCTACTGTAGTGAACAAAATAAGTGAGGGGGTAAAGCAGTTGCGAGATTTGGAAAACTCGTCTCCTCACATTCCTTTAATGAAAGTTAATTATTGAACCATTGGTAACACATTTGGAGGTGTCGCGTCAGACGGATTTGGGATGTTCTCTTTTTTTGATTGCTAGATAACTCGAATATTTGATTGCAAAAGTCTTGCCATGATCAAAGATTCTCTACTCGTGAAGTTATAGATTTCCAAAAATTGATCCCATCCATAATATATATGATAGTGTTTTCATGTTTTGTTCATTCCTTCCGATAAAAATTCTCATCATAATTTGTCATTGCAATTCAATTTGACTGGATTCATTGTGATTTATATGGTCCATGTCATCATGGAGTTATGGCAGTGATCTAATTTTCAATTTTTTGAAAAAAACCCATCCTCACAGTCAATAAACCAGATCTTAGCTCATCATCACTCGATTATCCTACACAAATATCTTCCCAATTTTTCCTCCAATTTTTCATCTATGCACGAAAATTTCACTAATAGAAATGCCATTCAATCTCGAATAGGAACAATTCAAACACCGATTGGAAAGATCACGCCAAAGTTCACAAAAAGTTCCATCAAATCAGTTCTCATAACACCAGATTCAAATTCTCAATATTTGATACCGAGGAAAAAACTACAACTCTTTTCTAATCTTCTTCCTCCTCGTTTGTTTGTTTTGGCGCCAATTGCAAATTGTTACGAGCCAAGAACGCGCGAATGATGGGTGTATCGAGCTACGATAGCAGATTACAATCTCAAGGTCTCGTCGAGGTTTTATGGCGGACGACCCGCGTTGTATATGAGGCATGCCACGCTGCGCCGCGTGTATAGAACAAAACTTGCCGTGTGGCTTTTTTACCTTTAAAACAGTATTCCACCTCCGAAGGTTAAGAATACAGAAAAAAAAATTCTTCTTCGTGAGAAACACGTGTCTACAATTCTATTACCCTGTTTTGATAAATTTCACCAGGTATTATTATACGTAGTGGTATCATTCCCTGATATTTAGATATGATTGCTCAGTTAATTGGGAGCTATTAATTTTGATGTCGAATCTTTCCTAGTTACACGGGAATTCCAAAGTTGATACGATAACGAGACGTTCACTTGTATCTATATTCTTAGAAGATTCTTATGGTTTGAGTGAGTCATTGTTCTGAGTTTTCGGGAAATACTTTTACTGGAAAATTTTCTGAACTGTTGATTTCATCGCTTCTATTTAAGGTTTTGAAACAAATGTGCTCGGTAATTATTGTTCATAAGAAATCCAGAGTATTGGTGTGAATTGCAATCTTAGTTTGTGATGATATCATTGGCAAATGACTCTAGTTTCACTTTTTTTCCTTATTGTTGAACTCATAAATATCGTTCAAGAAGGGATCGAAATGTGAAAAATTGCTTGGATTTAGATTAAACTTGATTGAGAAGCTGTTGTATGTCCACATTATCATGACAATTCTGAGTATTTGTTAATCCTAATTTCTATGGATACATCCTTCATAAAATTACAGATTATTTGAACTCATCCAAGAATCTCACTCCGGTTGATATCGGACTTTTTGAAAATCTACTTGTATATTCTGGAGTTGATGGAAATTTCAGGTCATTCAGAAGTGAATCACTGCCTCACTGTGGAAACACATTCACGCACGTGACGGTATGAATCGTCTCTCTTTGTGCTCTGCGGATCATTAAGATTTTGCAGGAAACTACTAATACGCCAATCTTAATTATGGCAGGAAGTTTCAGACAGTTTTGTCGGAGAGCTCTTTCCTCTCGAATTTCCTCGACGATGAACTTACCTAAGTATATATATGGATGATTCCATCCAACGTGACTTGTACATTCTTCATGAAAAACTCTGCGAGCTTCAAAAATATTAAGAATTATACTTATTAATCTAAGCAATTTTGTGAGATTGATGTTATTAGGATACCCATGATGAGTAAGGTGATGCCATTTTTCATTTAATGATGATGAAGGGAATTCATTTTCTTCCTCATGCATGATCAAGAGTAATGTTTGATCCCAGGTATGGTTCCATTGGATCACTGAACGGAACCACCCGATCTGAGCGAAAAATTATCTTATTAGAAATCTCACATAAATGAGATCTGCCACCCAGAATTGAATTGGAAATTCTATGTTCACCTCCGCGAGTGCAAGTTTATGAACTTTTTTTTTTTACTCACGTAGACTAAAAACCATCTCGTGTACGTACTAAAGCGATTTCTGTATGAAGTGAGATTTTCTCTGAGCTAAGAATAGCCAAATTTTGAGTACATATCAGCATGCTAAAATTTGATGAATCATAAATCCTTGAGAATTAGTGGACCCCACCAACTCAGGTTGAAATAGTTCAGACCAATCTCGAATGAACAGCAGATTTTATGAATCACGAAGATGAAGCCTGTGAAACATCGCATATCGAACAATGAGTCTTGCGAAAAGAGTTACAACAGTACACAGGCACACTATTCAGAAAATATTATACAATTTTTGCATACATCCCATTCACAAAGATGATCGTTACTTGTTCGCGAATGAGGTAGTAATCGGCTTACGCAATGGCGGAAGCTTACCGGATGCGATTCCGATCGGATCATCTCTCTACCGAGGGAAATCCTGGAATAATAAACTAGTGCTCGCGTTCACGCGAAATTACGACTATGAATCTATTGTGTTGTTCCGTCGTATGCAAGAGCTTATGAGAAATGCGATTTTTTGTGATTTGTACTAAACGGATGTATATTGGCATGACCGAGTACGGGATGGATTTTGTACTGCCCCGCCTTGTGCAAATCATAATTCTTCTGGATACATTCCCGTTTCTGAAAGTTGTGAATATTGATGAAAAGGTTCTACGAAACTGATTCACGAAAATATATCTGTCATAATTCTAATCGACTTATGCGAGTGTATTGGCAAGATGTCACAGAAATTCTACGAGTGACAACTAAAGTATGGTATTAGAGAATGTAAAAAAAATGAGTAATGTTCCATAACTATGAAAATTACTTCAGCCGATGAGCTCATCAGAGCTTGATCAGTGCTTCTGCGATGCCATAGTGGAATCTAGTCAGTACTTTCAGTGCACTTGATCGGAATCCCGGGTGAGTCTGTATGTCTCGTCATCTCCACAGTAAATTTCTGGGGTCCTTGATTAGTATCTGATTAGTATTTTACCGATTCCTCAGCGTCATTTAGTTAGAGCTTTCACCGGACGTCGTTAGTACCATGTAGGATTCTGTGTTTTCAAAGTGAGTTGTTGAGACATTCGACCAGTACTTCTAGGTCGGTATTTCAGCGGTACTTACGCTATCTGGTCATTACTTTCACCGGTCTTCATTTCTGTCATGGATGTATCCGTATCTCAACAGTAGGTTGCTGGAATACTTACTCAGTATCTGATTGGTACTTTGACAATACTTCCAGGGCATCTAGCCGATACTATCATCTGCCTTCAATTGTGACATGGATGACAATAAACCGCTAAAATACTTCAGCAACATCTGATTAGTACTTCAGCGGTACTTTAGCGGTACTTCATTGTCAGGAGTGGATAGTTTCGTATGATATTTTAAGGACATCTAGACTGTGCTATTATCCGTCATCAAATGTGTCATGGATGGATCTGCATCTCCCCAAAATAAATCTCTACGATATTTGACCAACATCTGATCGGTACTTTGACGGTATCTGGTCAGTACTTTCAGCGTTCTTCATTCTTGTCATGAATAAAACCATTTCTCAACTGTAGGTTGCTTCAATACTCCACCAATATCGGATCGTTACTTTTACGATACTTCAAGGATATCTAGCCGGTACTATTATCTGCTTTTCCCTCCTCCCGGCACCAAAGCTCGACTTTTGCTGCCAGCACGAGTCAACTCGCGCTCTGATTGGCTGTCGATTTTCGCTGCATCTTCCCGCTGCCTGCGCTGCTTTGCGGTGCAGAGAGCGCATGAGACATGCATGCGAAACATAAATCGAGGTTATGTTCATCAATGTGTTCATTTATCATGTATGCATATACTTGACAGGTGGTATATTTTTACGAATATCGCTGCTCAAACAGAAAACTCTCAGCAGATGATTGTAAAACAGGATTTCTATATAATGCCCCATGACATAAATCGATAAGGTACACAAAAAACTCATCGTCGGTGACAAGAGCTTAGGGCCATGATGGCTTGGTGCGGACACAACTTCGTATGAGGACCCAAATTGAATCATGCGAGCATTTAGCGTTCACTCACAACACAGTTCACTTCATTATTTTTATTTTTTTGCTTACGTCCGCTCCGACCAGCAAAAGCCGGGCGGACGAGTACATCACACCACAAGTATTATGCAGCAAAAGCAGTAAGTAAAAGCTGCGAGGTCATCTGCTTGAACACCCCACCGGCCACTGCCCAGTCAGAATTGTGAACAAATACAGAAGTGAGATTAAACGCGTATGATTGATAAACCTGATTAATGAAATTTTGACGTACTTTCGGGTCGAGAGGGGGAAAAATAGTATAAAACACTCGGCAGAGAAGTGGGATGCCCATGACAGTGTGATATCAATGCCTCGGCTTCACCTCGGCATTATCATCACACAGTCACGGGAATGCAACTTCCCTGCTAGTACAGTAATATACTATTAACTGTATCATGGATAACATCTGTATCCCTACAATAAATCGCTAAGATACTTCATCAACACCTGATCGGTAAATTAGCGGCACTTGAACGGTATTTGGCCAGTACTTTGGCTGGTCTTCTGTCTCGCCAGAATGAATCCGTATCTCAACAGCAGGATGCTTTAAACACTTGATCAGTATCTGGTTGATACTTTTGTGATACTTCAAGGGCATCTAGTCGGGACTATCATCTTCCTTTAATTGTATGATGGAGAAATTTGAATCGCTTTATTGAATCGCTACGATACTTTTCCAACATCTGATCAGTACTTCAGCAATACTTCAGCCGTACTTCATCGTCATGACTGGATACTTGTACGATATTCCAAAGGCATCTAGCTGGTGCCATGATCTGCTTTCCGTTGTGTCGTGGATGAATCTATATCCCCACACGCTATAATACTCGATCAACATCTGATCGGTACTTCAACAATACTTGAACGGTATCTGGCCAGTATTTTGTCTGGTCTTCATTCTTGTCTCGGATGATTCCGTATCTCAACAATAGGTTACTCAAATGATCGGTACTCCTAAGACACTTTAAGGACATTTGGACTACAACAAAAATTGACACAATAATCTACCTTCAACTGAGTCATAGATAAATCTGTATGTCCACAATGAATCGCTAGTATATCTGACCAACAACTGATCGGTACTTAAGCGGTACTTTAGCGGTATCTAATCACTGATGATCCTGGTCACCAACTGTATCATGGATACATCAGGTTCTGTATCTCCTTACTAAGCATGGTCAGTACTCTTACCGGACTTCATATTTCTGTAATGAAGTGCTGGCATATCATCAATAACTGATCGATATTTGATGGCTGAGATGTCTCATCAATATCTGATCAGTACTTTGGCGGTACTTCGGTGGTTTTTGGTCTGTTATTTCTCTTATCTTCACCAGTGGCGTAGATTGACCTATATCTTCGTAATGAATTGCCAAGGTATTTCATGTATTGATCTGATATTTCTGGTCAGGACTTCAGCGTTATCTAGTCGGTACTTTTACGATATCTATTGGGGATGTCAGCGGTATCTTAGTCGGTACTTCCACCGGACTTTATCAGTGTCATGAGTCAGTTTCTTGAACTTTATTTACTGAGATACTCGATCAATACTTGATCCGTACTGAAGCGGTACTTCAGCCGCATGTGGTTGGAACTTTTTCCTGCCTTCAACGGTATCAAATGTGGATTTGTATCACCAGAGTAAATCATTTGGATGGCTTCAACAGTATTTGAATAGTACATCAGATTTTATCGGACTCTATAAGCGTTATGGACAAATCTATGTACATACCATCTTGATTAATTCCTAGTCAAAATGTCTGCTTCAGGGGTACGCTAGTCGCCGCAATATTTGGTATAAGCACCGAGCTCCAAGATGGCTGCTGAATACTAGGAATTCACTTTGATTTCCCGTAGTGCGGCACCTAGTCAGTATGCCCCCCCCCCACGCCCAGTTCTTCCATACCACGAATAAATTGAAACTTCACAGTAATTTATCGCTAGTACAGGATCCGACATGATTGTCGGGTTGCCTGCGTACAGGCGGGGGATGGCTGCAGATAGGAGCAGATCCAGCATTGGCAGGGTTGCGAGACTTTAGCTGGAATGGTGTCTCTGTGAACATAATGTGGCACAGGACACTTTAACATGAATCTAGTATTCTCACTGATGCTTTCGCTGGACATTCGACGACCGGTGAGATGTAGGAGCTGGATATTACGAGCACGGATATACAACCAACACTTTGAGGCTGCTCCCTTGTAGGAATAAGCTGATGGCATACCCATACAAATGGATGATTCTACCCGCTTGAGCAGAAAGCTCTTATGCGTTTCGTCCCGCATTTACAACCTGGTTCATCGTAACCGGACTCATCGGCAGGGCTGGAGTTGCAGGTGGTGCCCTGGACGCTTGGCAATGAAGCACTTATGCGCTCTTATATACTAATCGTGGTATTCTGCCATCGATTGCGGGAAAGGAGCTGGATCTGTCATCTATCTATTGCGCACGTGAGGTTTTATGTACCCCACAGCCACTCCCCCCGCTTCAGAGCCAGAGCGTTCAAGGGATGATTCTAATTGATATTTGAATTGCACTTTCATCTCTTACGTGACCCCGCATTATAGCTGCGAATGCCGAGAGCAAATTCATCGTGACATCGACCCGACAAACACTGGGACGTTTTTAGGACATCTTCAAGATGTCTCGGAGACATTCGGAGACATCTTACGGGGACATCTTTTTTTCATCCCTAGAACGATTTTAAATACATCTTCAAGACGTCTTTTTACCATCCCCAAGGATATCTCCGCAAGAGATATCCTCAAGACATCCCCCAAAATATGAAATAGGGATGTGTCTACCCCAGCTATAAAAATCCTGAATTTCAAGGTTATATTTGGGATGAAAACAATGTTCAACACCAAATCAACTCAAAGCACTGGTAAACACCGATGAGGTAACTTTTGTTCCATTTATAACCTCGTAAGTGATTACCGGTGACCTGAACTTGATTTGATTTGGACGTTGCTTTCACTTTTCAGTGAAAACAATGTGTTCATGGTCCAAAAAAAACATGAGATGTTTATTTAGAAACAAAATTGTGAAAGTTTGAGTACAATGACAGAGTTTGATTGGCCCACACGAGCTATGATAACATACATTGACTCGAAAGAAGTATACTGGTCGATTACAAATCTTTTGAATCACCTACATTGGATTACATTAAATGAATAATTCAACTTATTCCAGTCAAGAACCACAATTGAATACACTGTAAATGCCATTTCTTCTGAGAAATTATTGATAGAGATAATAAAAACTTCAACAAAATGATGAGAATCTGTAATATCGAGTGTCAAACCAACTCCTGAAGACTAGTGATGTTTGCTGATGAGTTTTGCTGAAGGTGTAGACTATCATATAGCTGATCATTGTAGTGAAAAGATCAAGATTCCATCTCACTGTGTAGATATATCCAACCTGAAAATTAGAAGAATTCCATCTGAAAATGTTATAGGACAATGCGCTGGAGAACTTTACAAAATAGAACATGTTGGATACTTACAGAAGTTACTGAGGCGTGCATAGAGATCCTACCAAACAGAAGCACCGCTGGAGTTCTCGATGAGTATCTCTTGGAGTTGAAGATGTCATCTCCTGAATTGCACAAAAAAATATTGAGTTTTGTCATTGTGTTTATAATTAGAAGGAAGAAACGGGTTGATATTATCTGCTGATCAATTAAAAATGTTTTGAAGATTTCTCACATAAAGTGGAATTTGTTTACCTCCAATAATCAGTTTCTTGACAATAACGATTCTTGCCAATGAATCTTTGAGATCAACTGACAATTTTATCATCAGCAGAGTTCATACTGAAAATCATGAAATAGATCCTTTGTCAAGTTGGTTGAAATATTGTAGTAACGCACCAGAGTATATCAGACTAATGGATTAAAACTTACCATCACTTATATTATTCATCCAGGTTAATCCAAAATAGAATCTGCAGTACATCGGTGAATGCACTGTTCACTCATTCAATTCTTCAATCTGTGGAGAACTCTGCGATGGGCTAATTGTAGATGTAACGATTCTCTCCCTAGAAAGTGAGAAATTGGTGCTCGTACAAACATTATACTCTTTTGAGGTGAACAACCACATTATCACTCTGGTTTGAAGCATCTTTAGCCTAAACTTTTCAATAACTTTTGGGATATTTTTGAGGTTATAGGTTAAACAAATTTTTGAGAATATCATTCTCATCCTTGGAAAATCTGATGATGAGGATAAATTACATGGGAAGCATAATGAGGGGGTTCTTTTCACAATAAAATTCCTTCGCATCTCCAAAAGGTCGCACGTGGGAGAAGTCTTTTAAACGTCTCCCAAACAACCCTCTCAGACTGTCTCACGCGGAGACATTTTAGAATCTTAGAAACATCTTTTGGAGACATCCCAACGATAGATGTCTCCTAACGTCGGGGGACATCTCCGCTGTGGTTTGTTGGGGAACTACCGTGTCTCACACCGCAGTGCAGAGTCGGATGTTTCGGGGCTATCTGCGTGTCGTGGACAACGGCGCTTAGCTAAAGGTCGAATGTGGAGAGAGGGAAAGGTTTTTACTGAGCGTACTCGCAATGAGTATATGCTTCAGACTGATCTGACTCCATGAAAGTTGCGTTTCAATCACGTCGGGGTCACCAATGTAGGAAAACCAACCCTTCCCCAAGGTAATCTTGGTGTTCATAGAATGAGGCTCCAGTGACTTTTACCTGGTTAATTTATTCACTCTATTATTTACAATGGTTATTTACAAGTTGAACGATTGAGCTAATAATTGCTCAACGCTCGTTGCGAGACTGATTCGTCTCAACGCTCGCCCGCGACTCATCCCCCTTCTCCGCAGAGACACAGACGCGCATCTATCATTGTGTGTGTGGCAGTGCCCCACACCCTTCCGCAGCCATCTTGGAAGGAAAAATGACTGTACGCAGGCAACCCGACAACCATATCAGATCCCCATACTTTATCAGTGACACTTGAGTGGCATGTACTCTACTTTTATGGTCCTTAGTCAGTACCATGACTAGACTTGTATAGCTCTTCTGTAGTGCATCTCTTTCAGAATAGCTCAATACAATGTCTAACATTCTGATGTGAAGAGTGACTCACTATCACGTGAGATCTCTTTTTCAAAATAATTCTCTGAAAATGCACTTGTATATTTTGGCTCTATATTAACATTCCCAAAGGTTATAAAGGCCAACGAAGTATGTTGACGAAACGTCGCAAGGGTAGAATAATTTTTTGGAACAATGGTGTGAGTGATTTACATCATTTCAGTCCTCCTCGGTCGATTTAGAAAAATTCATATTATTGTCTTGAGCACGTAAACTCAGTGTCCTCATCGTACTCTTTAGCAATACTCACGATGGGATTTGTGCAGTTCTTCCCATCAATATCTCCTCTCTTCAAGCTTATTTGCAAATCCATTATCTCTCATAAGCAAACTAAGGAATCGGCAAAACAAAGGAATTTTGGATCCAATGGCCTCCAATTCACAATTCAGAATATCATTATTCATTAGCATAGCTACTTGTTGCTTGAGTCACACCTGGACTATTTTTATATAATTCCGATGTTGATTGTCAAGTTGACGGGCTAGAGTGGTCCAGTTTTGATGAGATATTGACATACAAAGAAGAAACAAACCTAGATACTCAATTGTAAACCTTTATCCTATCAGAAATCCCAATTTAACAAATTGTAAAGTTCAGAAACAAAATCGATACACTAGCAGCAGCCTCATCAAATATTTGCCCGCTGATCGAGCTAACAATTAGGAACGAACGAGCGATTGCAGAGCCTGAGTGCTTGAGAATCAACATGCAGCAAGCTCTCTGAGAGAATTGCACTCGCGAACGTCGAGTGTTGCTCAAACAGAAGCGGCTCTTACTCATGATGGCGCATGTATATATCAAGTTGTTTGGGTAGCGAAAGCTTTTTGTTTGCTGTCCTCTCTGATGCATCAGCCAAAATGTAAGCATAGCTTCCGAGATTATACTTTGGTAAACATCATATTCATGCGTTTAGCCGCCGGCATTTTCTATTTTCTTCTTCTCAATTTTGGAAGAGTGAGGTTTAAATTTTATTTTGCTGAATTCGTTGTAGGGATGTTGATTTTCTTCAACACGGAAGCTTTTGATGTATTTTGTATTTTGTGGGGATGGTAAAAGAGAAATAGTCGAGTATTTTGTGGGCAAGGGTGGTATTGTTGAAGTGTAAACTCATTGATTTGTTTGACTTTGTGTATTTAGAGTGAATTCGAACAAATTGGATTTGCGGTACAAAGGCTCCTGAATGAGTGTTTCACTCACCCCTCTATATGTTTCCATCGATAGACCCGTTAGGAGAATCGAGGAAAATTCTCGTAAAGGACAACGTGACCACGATAATTCGGACAAAACATACATGCGCAGATGCAGGACATGGGAATAACCTCCAAAATTTGACCAAAATATCGTGATCACATGGTATAGATTGGAAAATTATTCAAGTAAAGAAGATCGATCTCATGTACAAACTATCGAATCATCAGATTCTCGTCCACATTCTACTACCGCGATTACGTGCAGCGTGGATCGAGTTGAATTTACTCGTAGAATAGAGCACGGTAAATTGTTATCTCTGACGAATTATGGATTGCTTTGTGTCGTTTAATTGAATCAATTTTGCACATCATCGTATTGTGTGTGTTTTGCACGATGTCGCTCTATTGAGATTGCGTGGTCGAAACTTCAATCTAAACTTGCACAATGCCACATTATTGTGCATCAATTCAAAGCTATTCGATTAATTTGACTAAATTTGAAGCTCTATCCATGATTCTATCATCGTAGTACGGATTGGAAATTGAAATTGATGATCTACGTGATGTTCGTTATGGTTATTACAGGATAGATAACATTTTGTTTAACCACCGTTTCACACTGTTGGAGATTCTACTCTCCCCACTGACATCAGTGGTAAGTCACTGAATTTCAGTTGATCTCGTAGCCATTTTTACTGATGATCTCAGTGCATCTATACACTGTAGTTTCAGTGAGTATACACTAGAGTCGTATTGGAACTTCAGTGACCTTGGTTGTCGGACGGGTCCTCGTCAGTGAAAAGTCAGGGAGCATCACTGATGAATCAGTGAGATGATTTACTGAAATTTCAGTGCCTCGGAATTCTCGGCAGATTGTAGAGAGTTTGTATTGGAAAGATCGAGACTAGAATACATTTTACCTTGTAGGGCTCGAATGAGTGGTCAGACTTTCTTAAAGTCAGCAGTCGAAAAGAACTGATTTTGATGAAAATATAATGAGGTTCGAGTTAGTTAGAGCTAGCTCAATTCGAGAGGTTCAGTTGTATTTATACAGGTACAGTCTGTATTTTTACAATCAGTATCCATCACAATGAGATTCACTCGTAATTAGCAGAAAAATCGAACCGACAGCCGGGTGACTTCGGATATTGACAGTGCATGTTTATAATATTCATAATGATTTTTCGGAATAATTGTAAAGGAGATACATTCGGGAACCAAGGTGAACTGCAATGCATGTAACGGTCAGTGAACATTCGAGATCTGTCATCTCACTCGCAGTCGTGGGATAACCCATCAGTTGTGAGCGAGATGGAAGATCTCGAATGGCCCCTGACCGTCATCCTATTGCAGTTCACATTGTTCACGGATGTATGTGTATTCGGCAATGAGGCTAGGTATTTTCCGCCATTCACATTACTCTTACAAGAAGAAACTATGTATATAGATTATTTAACTTGACTGCATCCCAGATGCAGTTATTTGGTCTGTTGAAGAGATTCCATTCCTGAAGAAATGATGAATAACGAGAACCATAGCAAATTTGAGATCAATCGCTCTATCGACTCAATTTCTTCGACAAGCCCTGTGAATCCGGTCTCATTACTGACGTTGTGAGTAAAAAAAGTTCAATTCAGAGTCCCCAAACAAGGTGATAATATTCTTAGGGTGCGGCTACATGCAGTCGTTTTTGCGATTCTGAGACAGCGGGACAGCGCCTCTATCGGAGGCTGCGGTGGTGTTTGCTTCAAATTACATGGGCGAAATAGTGCAAAACGGCTCAATTGCCGCTAGAGGCGCTGTTCCGCTGTCTCAGAATCGCCAAAAATATCTGCATGTAGCCGCTGCCTTACGGACGCTCAAGAAATGCTGTTCAACGATTCTCCATGTAGATGAGGCTCTTCCGTATGTAAGAGCGTGGAGGAAAAAGACTAATGAACTTGGGCTTGCAAACATCTCAACGACTTGTAGGTAGTTAAATTACCTTCGAAATTCGATCACTAAGTCGCTGAACTCGTTACAACACGACAATTTTGGGCTCAAACGATAGGTTTCACATTCAATAATCGAGAGTAACAAGAATTATTGTTCAAAAGCTGGGGCATGGCATGAATAAACAACGAAAACATGCAATTTTTCATGTCTCTTTCGATTTTTCCGCCATAAGTCGGAAAATATCAAATATTCGGGAAAATGTGTGCAGAACTAGTTTGTAGATCTTTAAGAGATCTACAAAATTGATCTGAACATTTTTCCTCGCAAATTGCAACCCTTTGGAGTTATTCCCCATCGAAACCAAAATCGAATTTGTTTGCACAAATTTGCTGGAATTGTTTATAACGCGCTCAAACTATTTTTCTAAGATAATCCAGTGAATTTGGAACAGAAAAGATCTCTTGGTATTTTTCCCTAAGTTTGATCGTTTTTGAATAATGAAAATGGTCAATTTCGCGACTTTTGATCCTGAATGCATTCATGGAAGCGCTGCATTGAGGGTTACAAGTTGTCTGAACAAATTCGATTTTGGCTTTGACGGGGAATAACTCCAAAGGGTTGAAATTTGCAAGGAAACGTGTTCAGACCAATTTTGTAGATCTCTTGAAGATCTACAAATTATTTCTCCACACATTTTCCCGAATATTTGATATTTATCGACTTATGGCGGAAAAATCGAAAAAGACGTGAAATTTTGCATAATTTTATTGTTTACTCGAGCTACGTCCCAACTTTTAAGCAATAATTCTTGTTACTATCGATTATTGGATGCAGAACTTATCATTTAAGCCCGAAATCGTCCTGTTGTACCGAGTTTAGCCAGTTTCTCTCCCCAGAAGCGTCTTTTCGGGAGAAATTTAACTACCTATTGATGCAGCCACCCCCACAACGGAAATCCGCCTAAATCCTAGTTTTTGGAGTGTACTACAACTTCACAAATCCTAGAAAAGTGCAATAATTGAGGATAGAAAGCACGAGAGCAGTATTTTGATGCTCGAGCATGGACTTCAACCGTTCTGGTCCCCCAAAAAAATTCGAAACTTTTTTCCCACATAAAACGGTCATGTCGCTTGTAATGCTTCAGAACGCATTTTTACTCCCGAAGTTGCACGTTCACGTTTTTACATATATTCCCCATCGTTTCTCGTCAAGAACTCAATTTTCACGAAAATGGACTTATACCATCCTGGTCCATATTTCAATTCCAAAGTGATTCATAATAACTCATTTTTGACAATCGAACGAATTTTCTTTATCAAATCTCATTTTTGGCCTATTTTCAGTTATGCAAAAGCCACGGTGACCATCAGGGCAGAAAGTCCCCCCATCCTGTGCCTTTATTGGGAAAATATTTCAAGAACTACAAAGAATCAATCAGATAACTTGATTCAATTCTCATATTTTCAGTACACCTGTTTCAAGACAAAAGAATATCCAACAGACTATTTTTACACAATTTCATCGCAATAATTCATTCAGCTTAAATTTCCCAGCTCAAAAAGTGCGCAGATCATCTAAAAAAGGATTCAAATCCCGTTGAAGTAGAATCTCTTCAAAGTAAGACTCATCCACAGTGATAGCTTGCAAATCCAACTACGCGATGAAAAAAAGCTTCCCCAACGCTCACAGGAAAAAAAGCAAGATTTCCGTAGAGAGCCTCATTAGTCTTGCGGAAAAGAGGATTGCTTAGGGCTCACCATCACCATTACCAAACCAATCTTGTCAGCAGACCTGCTTTTGTGGGGTTACGTACAAAGATACGTCTCAGAGCTGACTTTATACAGCCACAAGATGAATTACGATCAAGCAAGGAAAACCCTCAGCATCTCATACTTAAGCGTACATGGTACTTTTGGTAATTTTGAATTGCTGATGTTAAATGACGATTAGTTGGGTGGAGTGTGCGATTTTTTTCCTAGGTTAGGTGGAGCTCTGTGTTTATTTATTTAGCCTTGAGACGGTTTGAGATGATATACGATGAGACTCAAATCATGGAGATTTTTAGCAAGAACAGCAAGGTTTCTCGAGATCTCTTAAGCTTGTAGAAATATGAAATGTTTTATTGGACTTTCAGCTGGGATTATGATGAGACTTATTTCATTCTTGTAGTATCAGATACTGCTCTCTTTGTGAACGGAAAAGGAAGTCGCTAGTGTGTGTAAGGTTGAAAATTTGTCAGGATGAGAATTGACGAGAGACTGGGAAAGAGGGGTGCAGTTTCATATAAAATGAAAGTCTGCATCAGCTGGAAGACTCTCAAGAGCGTCTATAACGATGAATTGATGGCTGTTCGTTACCTGCCTTATAATGAGATCTTCAACGGTTTGTAACCATCTTCTGAAATCTTTAAGAGGATGGAAGAGATTGGAGAAAATCTGAATAATTAGGAGAGAATTTGTTATGGAGCTGTATTGTAGCATGTTGGACTTCTACTACCAATAGTATTCACGAAACTTCGAAAGAGTCCACAAATCATTATCTTTGCTATCATATATGGATGGTCCCGTCGAAAGTAGAATCTTTTGGGGCCAAAATTGTCACTGGGAGTGATTAGAGTCAAAAAATTATTTTAGCCCCAGACGAGTTTTGGTAGGTATTGGAAGTCAATGCTCACTTATCTGGGCACAGATAAAAATTATCTGTGCTACATATCTCACAATTCAAACCAGAGGAAGATATGCTAAGTTTAAGGAGTCACGCAGGAGTACGGAACTGACAGGGACGCGGAATTGAGATTTTCCTCAAAAAATATTCCCACGGATCACCAATTAATCGCAGACTCTTGCCCGTATGAATTTGTTTTAAAGCAACAAAATACAACAAAAAATGTATTATACGAAGCGATATAGCACGTTGGGGAGAAGCACAACGTGTACTTGCGTATTATGGAAGAAACACAACCGAGGAAATTGATCAATCGTCTTATGTAGCAATCTCTCAAAACTTAATCCTTCACAAAATACTGTTAAAGCTTTCATCAGATATGATGCACATGCATCAGAAATTTTTTCGGACTTACATTAATTTGAAAAGGCGAGGCAGGTTTCCGCACTCAGGACAAAAAATAGTATACGCAATAAAGGTGGGAAGTGCGTTTTCCGCACTCGTGCCGTGACGCGTGCGGAAAAGTAATTTTTCCGCACTGGTCAATATTTAATCGTGCGAAAAACGTTTTTCGATCGACTGGGCGTAAAGTAAACGAAAACTACCGTGCGTAAAGCAGTGCTTCACGTACAGTCGATCGAAAAAGTACTATTTTCATCGTCTGGGCGAGAAAGAGACGGTTTTTTTATTCTCTTTCCCACGCCGACGATGAAAATAGTACATTTTGATACAAGGGTGGAAAAACTTTTTTTCGCGTCCGAGTGCTGGGTTTCCGGCCTGAGCCGTCGGTGAAGGTCGGAATCAACAAGAGGATGCGAAAAATAAGTTGTACACCCGTGTATCGAATACTATCTTTTGACAAACTGTGAGAGAAAATGGGAAATCAGTGCGGAAATAGTATATTTCCGTACTGAGCGCGGTAGCCCATTTTGGGCACTAGGACAGTTTGTCGAACGAAGCGAGACAGGCATGTCCTCCAGTGCCCAAAATGGGCTTGCAAGCGAGGTGTGGATATATTTTTTCATTACGAGAACCCTAAAATCCTGTTTAAACGCGGCATTTTTAGGTTAGAGTAATGAAAAGTTACTTTTTCGCATAGTGTGTCGAAATAGTACATTTCGATACAAGGGCGTAAAACGTTTTATTCGCGTCCGAGTGATGGGTTTCCGCCCCTAGCCGCAGGCGAGGGTCGGAATCATCACGAGGATGCGAATAATAGGTTTTACGTCCGTGTATCTAACTATACTTTTCGATAAACTGTGAGTAAAAGTCGACAAACTGTACGCAAAGTGCACTTTTACGAACAGTGTATCGAAAAATAGTATTTGACACTCGGGTGGGGTGGTTTCCGCTTCCGAGCGATGATTCCGACCCTCGCTAAGGCTCGAGCCACGGAAACCAACATCCCCGCCCTTGTATCGAAATCTTCTATTTCCACCCCTGTATCGAAATGTACTATTTCCATGCTCAAATTTTAATAGATCCAAGATGGAGAAAAAAGATACCGATATCACTTGATGAAAGAAATGAGAAAAAGTGATAGAAGTCAGTGTACGATTCGCTATAAACACCTGATGGATTCCCTCTTGCAACTTGTGTGAAGAGTATTAGTCGGGCCGTATATACCATCAAAGTGCTCACGTATTATACTCCTGATTTATGTAATGCAAAATGTTACGCAAGCACTTTGCGCTCTGCTTCTGAGGATCTCATATACTTACTTTGTATGTTTCAGCACTTGCATTTACACGCCTTACAGGAGATATCTTCCACAATGAGAGTAGGTAATTGTTTTAGAATGATTTGAAGAAGTTGCAGGTCTCTGATGATTCTTGAATTAGGTTTGAGATTTTCTGCATGCTTGTTCACTATACACTTCGATTATTTAATAATAATCCTGGCGGACTGTGGTACGAGGTAAAACTTTCGTGCTATATTCTTTGAGTGATGTGCATTAGTACAAATTGAAAATTCAAAATCCTTTGTGCAAAAAATCATCAGTATTTTCTCAATTTTTTGAGCAACAGTAAAATAGTTCGTTATAATTTTCTTTTGGAAAGCATACAAAATCTGAGCCAGTAATTCAATGTTCCCAGAAGCTCGTGTAAATGAGAACGCATCAAATTGTCAAATTCAATAAGTTAAGTTATCATTCCAGAACTCGAAAATCTTCATTTATCACAAAAAACCGTGACTCTTCTACTTTTGTTCGATTCTTAGGAAACTAATATGGTTCCAGAATATATGATATTTGGAAAACTCGTGATGAAATAGACAAAAGCAAGTAAAATTGGAATTTTTCGACGCTCCTTGGACAGGTGTGACTCTTGAATTTGTCACCTTCGAATATATATGGCGGCGGCTGCACACGAATCACGTGTTCCAAAAACTGATCTGTAATGATTTTCTATCAAATAATATAATCTCACAAATGCACCCAATTTTGTATTTTTCAGAATAATTGACATCCACGATCAAAAAAGATCGCAAATCTGCTCCAAAAGTGGTTCGGTGATAAATTGCCATCCAAAACTTTCTACGGACAAATTCCGAAACAATCCTTGATCTAGAATATCCATCAAAATATGTGCCACCATGAATCAACTGAGCAGTAACTCATCTTTCAATAATTTCAACGAAATAGTAGAACCTCGAGTAGAACACGCAAACTTACAAAGCATTCTCACTCAACTCTCAATAAAAAAATGGTAAAAACTTGAAATTCAAATCAATCATGATCAATATTACCCGGTCAATCCAATCAAAAATTCAAAAAAAAAATTTATCGTCATTCAACATACACCCTCTTATATCAAAACTTTCGTACCAAATCCGATATATATCTTTGATAATCATGTAATATACGCATGGAAACTTCATAACAGAATCATAATACTCGACATTGATGTGGACAACGTTGCATTATATTAGTGGTAAAGCACATTTGAGTCTGATACAGGCTTTTGACGTTGAGATGAGACTTTGTGACATAGCAGTAGTAACAGCCACATACTGGTGGTTCCACTCCGAACGTGACACGTGACATGTGGGCATATTATCGGAAAATAACCTCTATGTTCCGCTTGATATTTGAACGCAGCTGTTGTCAACCTGCCTGTTGCAATTTAACAAACTGAACGATATATATGTGTATATATATGATGGCAATGTGCACTTGTGGGCTTTTGTAGTGTCAAAGTTGTGACGTTGTTTGATACGAAATTGTAATGACGAGATCTTTCTGTCTTTTTTCCACCTGTAATTCAGAATTCTTCGCTACAGTTCTCTAGTTTTTACTTTTAATTGTATGGGGACTTTGTAGATGAATCTTAGTTTATCAAATTCAAAATTTCCATAATCCGATCTGTGATATTTGAAGTAATCTTATCGAGAAATACTTGAGAATCCGTTGACACCTAGTGGCAGTGTACGGACCATGATGTCTTTGACGATTTTTGGTCTACTTTTTGTCACGAGCTTTAATCTTTCTGATGGTTGTCTAGGAATGTAAATCTTTCTGTTTTTGATGGTGGATTGTAAAGTATCAATGGACAAAAACCAAATATCTCAAGCGTGGTTCTTTGGAATTGACTTTTTATCAAGTTCTGATGCGTTCACGCTGAAATTCATAGAAAGAATAGACCATCTCAACACGGAGTTTTTTGAAGATTATATTTTTCATTTGAGATGAGGTTTTACTCAAACTTTGAGAGTCGTATAGAAAGAACACACGTCAATGTTCCCTTTGCTATTAGAGATATGGATCGAAGCATTTCTTGTGTGGGGTTTTAGGAGAAATTTCAATCAAAGAAACATGTCTGGTATTCATCATATAGTGAATTCATCATAATTTCTGTGAATTTTCCCTTCGAATATAAACGCGTGCAATGCCTACTCATAACTCCTCAAAATGCTGATATTCACGAAGGAAAGCACGAAAATGACATTTTAATTTGGTGACGATCAGAAAAATATAAACTCACCTGTCAGATTATTGCATCCATCCCAACCAAATCGTTCACTAATTTTTCAAAATCATCGAGATTACAAAAATTATCACAGTTCGGAAGTTTCTGGATTGT
Source organism: Eretmocerus hayati (assembly GCA_029851415.1). NCBI lineage: Eukaryota > Metazoa > Arthropoda > Insecta > Hymenoptera > Aphelinidae > Eretmocerus > Eretmocerus hayati. The sequence continues at coordinate 7,843,295 of CM056744.1, forward strand.
GAAATCTCTTGTCACGCCTTCATAGTAGTAACCCTATTGACAATTTTTGTGAGGTTTAGGAATAATTTTTATGTGTAAAATGAATTCAGCTTTGGAAACAATAATTACTTTCACAAAGTGTCGGCCTTGTAACTCATGCAGCTCAAAAATAATACCACTAGAATAGCTTGGCATGATATTTGTTTCATGTATTCTCAAATTTTCCAATAGAGCAAGGAGGGTTGCATCGTGAGCAGAGTAGAAGACTACTTTTTCATGCTTTTTCATTGAGTTTTTTTCTGCTTTCCTCATTTTTTGTACGATTTGCTCCAGTAGTTGACCTGTTTGATTATATTTAATAATACTCGTCAGCTTCAAAAGAGTGATTCACGTGTCATTTTGTGGTCAATTTGATTCCTTGTAAATGTGAATGTCGGAATACCTAAAGAGTGAAATTAGTCACATGAACTTGAAGGAAATTTTTTGGGATATCGTATTGGTTGTAGTTTATCGTCATATTACCGTAATCAAGAGTTTCAGCGTTTTATCATCATGATATTTTATGCTGTCCGAATTTGCGTAGATGAGGTATATAAGTGAACGCCAGGATGATAATCTTTGCTCCATTCATATCGATGAAACACTTCCTTTGGAAAGCGCCAGAGGAATGAGGAACTACCTAATCTATGAAACTTTTTGTGCGAAATCATACCTTGGCTTTTAGATGGAATTCCGTGACTGAGAGCTACGGTCATCAGACCATGTGCTCATCAAAACGAGATATGACTGATTCCAGATAAGATCACCCGATCAAAATGGAAAAAAATAGATTTTCTTGGCTCTGACATATATGATTCTAGAGACAAAATTCGACGACACATATTTTTTTGATCAAGTACACTATAGTGTACTTGATCATACTAAATGAGATTTAGCGAAAGATTTGAAGAAATCGGTGAGTTTTTCAACTTTAAGCGTTATTTTTAATGAAAATTAATTTTTAGGCTTAAAACGAAAATATATAGCGGCATTTGAGAAGAAAACGGTTTGGGGCAAAACAAGAAAATGTCGTGTCTTCTCATTTTGTCTCTAGAGTCATATATGTCAGCGCCAAGAAAATCTATTTTTTTTTCCATTTTGACCGGGTGATCTTAGGGGCCATCCACAAATGATATCATGCTCTCGGGGGGAGGGGGGGGGTCAGCCAAATGTGACCAAGTGTGTTTGATCAAGTGCGGTTCGCAAGAATTTTCAAAAATTTCGTGAGTGATATATAGGCAGGTTATCATGCTCGCGATTTTATTCTCGATCTCACTTCGAATCTTCTATTTCTTGGGCATCTCAAGGCATTAATAGCAAACATTATTTCAAAAAAGAGTGATACCCCAAAGTTCAATTAAGAAATGTAATCAAATGTATGTATTGGATTTGAGTAATAAAGTTAAGAATTTGCGTCGTAATATGTGATTTTTCCTCGGATAGTGGAAATTTCCACCCACCAATAGTCAGGGAAGGGGGGGGTGTCTACCTATTTGTGACATCATGGCAGGGGGAGTCTTCAAATTTGCGACAAAGTGTGACATAGGGGGCGGGGGAGGGGTCAAAAATGGTCAATTTTGGCATGATATCATTTATGGATGGCCCCTTATCTGGAATCAGTCATATCGTTTTTCATTTCTCGACAGTTATCATTTGATTCCTCGCCAGGTCCATCCTGCATCATTTTGTAATAGTTATTCTGAGGTCTTATCGCGAAATACTCGCAGAGAAATGTGCCCTATTAACATTGTTATTCCATCCTTCTCTCATATTTTCAAGACTAGATTGGGTGCAAAATAATAGCCTAAAATGCTAAAGTAATGTCATAGGTCCTCTTGAAGGTGGTTGTACACTTGGAGTAAACAAATACTTTCCGATGATGCAGGGAATCCTTTCCTGCGGCCATCAAAATATAAACTGTCTCTATGTGGTGAAGACATCAGAAGCTCTCGCAGGAAAGGATCCCCTGTGCCTTCGGAAAGTATCTGTTGACGCCAAGTGTACATCGACTGCGTGAGTCAAGGACATTATTAACCTCACTTTCCTGTTTGCATCGATCGGGTTGATGTCATTAATACTACCGATGTGATGGCCGAAGTTCTTTCGGCTATCAAGGTACTAAAACAATGATACCGAACCCTTCTCGAACAAAAACAGCCACGATTTCCATATTAATTGTATGCTACGATAAACTCGGTATTTTCTGTTGGCCATTTTGGATTTTGGATTTTTGACAGACTCAAAACTATGTGGTTAGTTGTGTGGAGATTTGGCTATATGGTTTAGTTACATGTAAACTTTGCTCCCCATAATTTTGGTGATTTTTCTTTGATCAGATTTTTCCTGGATTCGATTTCATGGTTTTCGATCCTACCGCTCTCATGAGCGTAATATGTTGAAATTATGCCAAACGCTCGGTCAAACGGGTCACTTTACGGCAATTCCCATTCCAAAACGGGATGATCGACCGTCTTGAAATTTTTCAATCGTCCTAGACGCGTCGGTACTAAAACTAATTTCTCGCAAAGTTTCGAGACATTCTGTTGATGGAAAACTAACCTCACTCTTTCGGCGCAGTCACATACGATATTTCTACCTAAAAATTATGCTCAGAGTCGCAATTTATTGGTTTAAGGCGATGCGGTCACCATGCAAGCTGAAAATCATTCCCACCTTTCTCTGATTCTGTCGCGATTTGGGCTAATCGACGAGCGCACAAATATTCGTTATCATCTAACTTAGATTTGTCCGCTCTTCGTTAAGGCGAGGCCGTAGTCTGCCGCTATATCGGATCAGCCCTAGTAACTTTATGGTGGCACCCCTGCGATCACCAAAGTGATGATCAGCGACAGCAAGCGTGTCACCACCTGCACACTCTAACCTTTGTAAACATGATTGTTGATGTATATGTATGTGTGAACACACACATACACACACACAACAACACTGTTTACAAAAGTGTATATATATAGACCTTATATATATATAGATATATTGTACCCCTCTCGCATACTGATATTATCAGAGGTCTTGACATTGTGCCCCTCTCACATACATTAGGGGCCTTTGGAAATAATGTGTTTCTATACTTGGAAACCACAGATGTAATTCAGTTGACTTGATGATTAAAATTGAATGAATACATGAACTTTTGGAAAATTAGTATTATCAGAGACCCCAAATTTCAATTTTAGGAATACTTCAGAAAATACAAATTTATCAATTCTCAACTGATCCCAAAATTTGGACATGGGATCATCCCTCTGGAATACAGGAATCTTAGCGGGGATGCTTTGAACTCCAATTCAATATTTCAAGACTGACTTTATCTCTGAAAATGACCCATATGCGTCATTTTGACCAAGTATTCTAGGATATTGAAACTGGAACATTGACTAGAATCATTAGAATAACCAGAACTGGTTCAGAGGCCCATACAGAACAGTTACACTCAGTATTTGTTCAATACATCTTGAGTACAACAAAATTCATAAACTAACTTTCTAAATTTTGTCCACGAAACCTTTAGAACTCAGGTAATTTCCAACGGATTCAGATAACTGAACATGAAATTATCCCTCTAAAATACAGGGATCTTAGCAAACATGATATGAACTCCAATTCAATATTCCAGACTGACTTCATCTCTCAAAGTGACCCGGATACGTTATTTTTACCAAGTATTGTAGGGTATTGAAATTGGAACCTTGATTAGCATCATTAGAATGATCAGAACTGGTTTACAGGGCCAAACAAAATACTTACATTCTGTATTTGTTCAATTCATCTTGAGTACAATGAAATTCACAGACTAACTTTCTAAAATTATTTCACAAAACCTTTAGAATTCAACCAAATTTCAACGGATTCAGATAACTGAACATGAAATCATCCCTCTGAAATACAGGGATCTCAGCAGACATGATTTAAACTCCAATTCAATATTCCAAGATTGACTTTATCTCTGAAAATGTCCCGGATACGCCATTTTAACCAAGTATTCTAAGATATTGGAACTGGAACTTTGAATTGAAGAACCTGAATGATCAGAAATGGTTTGGAGGCCCATACAGAACAAATTCACTCTGTATTTCATCAATACATCTTGAGGACAATAAAATTTGCAATATAACTTTCTAAATATTGATCACAAAATCTTTATAACTCAACCAAGTTTCAACGGATTCAGATAACTGAACATGAAATCATCCCTCTGAAATACAGGGATCTCAGCAGACATGATTTAAACTCCAATTCAATATTCCAAGATTGACTTTATCTCTGAAAATGTCCCGGATACGCCATTTTGACCAAGTATTCTAAGATATTGGAACTAGAACTTTGAATAGAAAAACCTGAATGATCAGAAATGGTTTTCAGGCCCAAACAGAACAGTTACATTCTGTATTAGTTCAATCCATCTTGAATACAATGAAATCCACAAACTAACTTTCTATTTTTTTTTCACAAAACCTTTGGAACTCCAGCCAATTCCAATGGATTCAGATGACTGAACTTGAATTCATCCTTCTAAAATGCAGGGATCCTAGCAGACATGATTTGAACTCCAATTCAATATTCCAAGACTGACGTTAATATCTTACAATGAACTGGAGACGTTATTTTTACCAAGTATTCTAGGATATTGAAACTGGAACCTTAATTAGAATCATTAGAATGATCAGAACTGGATTAGAGGCCCAAACAAAACACTTACATTCTGTATTTGTTCAATCCATCTTGAGTACAATGAAATACACAAACTAACTTTCTATTTTTTCCACAAAACCTTTGGAACTCGAGCCAATTCCAACGGATTCAGATAACTGAATATGAAATTATCCCTCTGAAATGCAGGGATCTTAGCAGACATTATTTGAACTCCAATTCAATATTCCAAGACTGACTTTATCTCTCAAAGTGACCCGGATACGTTATTTCCACTAAGTATTCTATGGTAATGAAACTGGAACCTTGATTAGAATCACCAAAATAATCAGAACTGGATTAGAGGTCCAAACAAAACACTTACATCCTGTATTTGTTCAAGGGCTCGTGCATGCAAATTTGCAAATTTGATGTTGCACTGAGCTCTCTGCCAATAGATGCAAGAAGATGCATGTCGCAGCGGACGGCTATCAGATTCACCACCATGCCTGATCGCAGAAATCTCGCGCGACAAAGGACCCGGGTCCGGTCGATGATGACATAATGTCATCACCTGGGCCGTCGCTTTCCACCGGGAAGTCGCGGCTTACAAGTCTCACAACCGCGATCTCATCCGCGATGACAACACACGGGAACGTGCATCATCGAAGCAGACGGTTTTGCTGCTGTCCCGCCTCGCGCCCGCTGATCCACGCTGATCAGTCTGACCACTTTGAAGAAACGAAAAATTATGGCTGTCATCATGTATAACTCATCGCCGTTCTGGATTTATCTCAAGTTTTATAGAGAATTATCAACGAATAAGGGTCTTACTATCATCTACGAACTTGAGAGAATTGCGCTATGGAGTGAAAGTGATAAAAAACGAGCTGGTCACAAAATTATAGAATGAAGTATAACAGCATGCTTTGTCACAGGAGCAGACGACATCTGTCCAGCGCTTATCATGGAAGTTTCTTTCTCTACTTTTGTGGGATTTCGCTCCATAGCGCGATTCTTACATGCATTTTGTTGACACATACAAAATATGAAGGGATTTGGTTAAGTAAAACTCGAGATATTCACAGAACGGATTCGGGTCAATCTCCCTAGCTTTTTCAAGATGGCCGCGGACTACGGCCTCGCCTTAAGCCCAAATTGCAACCGAATCGAAGAAAGTTGGGAATGAAAATGTGCGTATATTATAGGTTAGGAGGTTCCCGTGGCCGAGTTATTCCCACTTTCCTCCGATTCTCTTATGATTTGGGCTAAGCAACGGATTGAGGAATACAAGTTGAACAATAACAAGTGTTCGACAACTCGTCTCACACTTTGAATCATCAATCTTTTTATGTAAGATGTATTTTCAAGGTCCATGGTCACGGTGCACGGTGACCGCATCGCCTTAAGGGCGATGGTCTTCGCGCCAACGTGTGAAAGGTAACACAAATACCCCGAAAATATTGTACGTTGACATAAGAGAGAATACAATACAGTACCATTCCGAAGTTTAAAAACTCAGTTCAACCATAACCCATGACTCGAATTCGAATACATATTATTAATCACAAAAAATTCTTCAAGAAATAAATTTTCACCAAGGCCCTGTTTCATCAATGAACAGCTGATTTCTCGCGCTTATCCTTCCAAAAATCAGCAAAACAGACGTGTACTTATTGCTCAAAGTAGCCCCAACACGTGGCCGATATCAAAAGTTTGAAATCAACATCCTTCGATGGTAATACGTGACATTCATTTTGTGTTACATATACCCATCGTTGATTTTACATTGTTATTCTTCGAATTTTTTTTCGCACGCGCCACGTGTTTTCGATGCCTTGGAACATCAATTTGACATTCATCAATACACGTCTCATTGCCAGAACTTGAGACAAGACACTTGACTCACTTTTGCTACAGCTATGAGTCCAGCACACGAGTCAAGGGTACCACTACATTGTTATGTTCGATCAAGTCAAGTTTGTATTATACGTAAGATTACGATACGCACGTTGTCAAAATGACTTTTTTGCAATGGATCAGCTTTTGTCAGTTGGTAGGAATGTCGTGTGTGAGTATTGCTTTCTTTTTGCAATGTCGCGATGCAGGGTTGGTAACCTTGATAATAAGTTAGGCTGGACTCGTTCGTTGCCAGCGGGCCTTGTTTTGAGTTTAATATGAAGGTCAACTTTGTTGACATGCAAGCTATTGGTAGAATGAGATGTGCTTGTGAGCGTCGATTTCATGGCTCAGTATAGATTTTGGAGGTTCTGTTTGATGTCGATAGATTACCGAAAGGTTATGTTAATGAGTTTGAATGATTTGTAGTCGTTGGGGATTTGAAAAGAAACTTCTTCGCATTCTCACGAGATTTGTCGTTTATCAATTGGTATAAGGTAATTCATCATGATAATTTTTTATGACCAAAATCGAGAACATTTTATGAATCAGATGCCACATAACAGCTGACAACAGATTGTTGAAAATGGCCTTGTTATAAGATATTCTTCTGATGTGATCATGTTGTTTAAATTGATTTCCATTTCCTGAGAGGGTTGTCGATTGCAGAAATGGTACATTCTGAATCGATATATTCCAAAGAATTTTGCTGGGCAATCATTTTGAGAACTATTAAAGAAATTTGATTGCTGTAATACTCGAGTTACTGTTTACATAACCTTCATTCTGTTTTCACAAGAGTTTCAGACCTATCGCTCACATTTTTATGACTGATCTTTTCAATGTCATATACCATGGTGTGCCCCAAGATTTTCTCACCGGAGAATAGATGTTTATTTTTATCTTCTAAACTAGAAAAAGTTGCCAGAATATTTTTTCAAAATATTGTTACATGTTGACAAAAATTTTGGGCACACTTATTTTGGATTTTCATGGAGGGATCTTGAAAAATGCAGATAACCCCAATACACTATCCCTTAGAATTTGAGATCTCTTATGAAGCAGTACAAAGGAGAAAAACTTGTCATAGTAGAAAAAACGAGTTTCACAATGACACAATATGTTCACAGAGTGCTATTCATGGTCAGATCACATTACATGCTACACAACATTTGATGAAACTTTGTCAAATATTAACAAAAGTTCTCAAACCATTCTCTGGTTCCGTGAAAAATCTGAAATTTGATTTCTTGATCTGTCACTATCCAATAAAGTACTCAAAATAAATTCTCAAATCCGTGCGCTTGGCCCGCCAACTTATCCATGAATTCATTCTCAGTATTACTGATCTTGTTTACGAAAAAAAATTTCCAAAGAGCCAGACCACGTGTAGAGTACACCACATTTCCATCGTAGTAAGCGACTTGAGGAGCGACTTCGATCTAAGAGGTGAATGAATGCCATAATAAAATACTACGCAGTCCATGAAACATCAACAAGTGTTCAAATTTCGCCAACTCTGCACATTCTACAATATCATTCTGCAACTCTAGATTCTTTTTCAAAACTCTTATCATCATTGCCCCACCTGCTAAGCAACTTTGCGAAATTCTAAGTTTATCCCTGACAGAAATACCGTTTGAATAAGAAAAGAAATTCAATCATATTTTTTCTTCATAACCATACCATTAAAATGTGCTGGAATACTCGGAATAACTGCAAAATTTGCAAAAATTTTCAATCCATCCGATTTGTCGAAGAAAAATATTTGCCAGATAGTATTAGACGAACTCGTGCAATTTAATAATGCTTTTGCTCTAACACAACGACGACGACGAAACAAATGGCACGAAAATATATGCGACATTCATTGTGAGGTCAACAAACAAAGAGTTTCCCCCATCATCATACAGAACAAAATGAATAGCAAAATGAATAACCGAGTTGCATAAGCTGGACTGTAATTATAATCCATATATGTATACATCTATCTAACAAATCCTTCACTGTATATTAGTCGTCCTGTAACATTTCATCTGACAAAATTGTGATTTAATCTCATGTCTTATAAACATTTCGAATGCATCAAAGTACACAAGTTATAGTTTGTGTAGTGACATAGATTTGTAGGTTAGGTGAGCGAGAGTAATGCAAATGATTGTGATAAGAGGGAACAAAGAGCAATCTCTGCTATCTACATTGGCTTATAAGACAAGATTTACATGATATTCAAGAGTGTTATGATTCGAAGGATATTTTGAAATTCATGGGTATCTTGTATCAATTATGTTAGATTTACACAGAATCCCTGCTGAAGCTTTGGAGATGGATATTTTAGTCGTGATAGTTTGATGAAGGGACAGGAAGATGAAATTGTAGAGTCGGTATGACATTTTTTGACCTTGCCATACTTTTTATGCACGCAATGTACAGTTTTCAAAGTATGTACGAATGATATGGTATTAGTCTTTCTAAGGTCATCCGTGCATTGGATAAAGGTTTCAATGAGCTTGTTCAACAGTATATTTTGCTGTTTTTTTTACCTTCAATGTCTTTTACGTGGATCAAGCTGTACTCAATGATACGAGTTGATATAATTTTTGTATTTTTGTAAACCTGTGAGATCGCAATCTTGAAATGTTGAAATGTACCATAACAATTCGGAATCTCAAGACAGTCATGCAGACATTGATTTCTATTGTCTGTTACATGGTCTGGGGTTGCATACAGAGATGCAAATTGATTGGTTCTAGCTTCAGAGTCAATTGCAGGAGGTTTTGTGGAATCTGAGATAAAAAAAAGGCATGATTTTTTATGTTTTCTGATGAGAGGACTTATTAAATAGACAAAGTTTTTACAATGTAGGGGGTAAAAAGTTGGTCTTTCTTAAAATGGAGAATTGAGGATTAGATAGAGGTCGTTGAAAGGAAGCTAAGAATACAAAAATTGAATAGTCTAAACAGTCCAACCAGTGTGGGATCCAAGTAGGGTGATTGTAAAGTAAGTAATTTTGACAGGGATTCTTCAGATTTTTTCGATCACGTGTGCATAAATCATTTCTAAATTAAATACAAATGGAGTCCACTCGAAGAAACAGCCCTATATTTGAATTCGAAAATCATGATTGGGGGCATTGTCTAATGTGTAAAATTATTTGATACTTTCATGCTCTGGTGGCTTGACTGGATCAGACGTAAGAAAGATTCTCAAACCAATATTGATCAGAATTGCTATATCGGTATAAGTTAAAAATCGTGAAGTACAGAACAGGTTATACTTCCAGAAGTATCGGTCGCAAAGTGAGCATACGTAGAATCTATAAACTTTACATCTCCCTATTCCATAGATAAAATAGATCACCTCTACCTCGACCTTTTCTTTGAACCATTCCGAAAAAAGTCTCCTGAATGTAATCGACATTCATTTTCCAGAATAAATCTAGGGGACAATTTGATTTGTCAAAAATTCAACCACAAACTAAATTCTGCGATATTCTGAATTTTATTTGATTATATAAAATTTACTTTGATTGTAGATCACACCAAATGTTTTTTATTTCCTGTGACGTGGATTTGGTATGTACTCCAAGGAAAATAGCTGATATTGATGTGTAGGTGATGGCCAAAGTGTGTCTTAGCAAAGATATTGAAAATTGTGTACCAAACCTCAATTAGCGGTTCGAACGAAATGAATTAATGCATTTAGGTATATGAGTAGATAAGAGAGAGAATAAGAAAACCATAATTACTTTGAGCTGCAATTTTCATTCTTTCAGCACATGATTCTTTCCTTTCAATCACTCGAGACGCGTTCACTCAAAAGCCTACATGTCACGGTCGTCAGTTTTTCACGGAAATCAGGAAGTTGCCATTCGAGTAAACTTACAACCCGAAGAGATTCTCCCATATCCCATTCATAAGAGTAAGATAGCTTAAGGAGCCTCTTCCAGTCCGTCTTCAAGCATCAAATGAATTTTTCACAGTCAGAGTGGATTAAGGCTAATACTGTGAAAACTGAAATTTTTCCCCTCAGAATTCATTCCATACCTCATAATCAGGAGGAAAACCATCCATCAGAATTTCACTTGCACCTTTATCGTTAATTTTCTGGAACATAACTCGAATGATCAAGGTCTCGTTTGATCCAAAATATGGACTCGGTCCACTCTCACCCTGAGTAACTCAGGTGTCTTCTTGAATATTAACTAATACGATGACAACGACTCGTGGAGTAAAAATCTTCTCTAAGCGCTCGATAAATAAATAATATCTCGTATCCGGTATGGTCAGTCCTATCGTTGACTTTGGTTGACAATGATGATGGATCAGCGCCGATTGAAGCATAATTTTTACTATAGATCCAAATATCTATTGCCGATTGGCTTATCTGAAAAACTATCGGAATGGGCGTATTCCGGATGAAATGAAAAATTTCTGGATCATCGTTAAAATAAGGGGCGCTAGAAAATTATCGAACTATAAAAACTTCGGGATTTTGCCGATTCTGGTTTTTGTAGACGAGCAACGTCTACTTACCCAACTGTTGTGTCTTTTATTTTGCAAGCAAGCAGTGAAACGCAGAGAGAATTTTCAACATCAGTGTCATACGCTTGGAACATATTCGATGAGATCCAACATTGTACACCTGTTGATGCATTCAGACATCAAAAACATTCGGCTCTGCGTCATAAGTTAATTTTATTGGAGGAAATGTTCAGATCTTCCTCTTACATTGATATCAGAAAGTTCATTTGTGAGACTAAATGAAAAAAAAACGGTTATGTAATTTGAAGAAAATTTGGTACTGCTAGAAATTTGTTGTTAGAATTTCCATTCCTCGAGAAGATCTTTTGATATAAGTTTCAGATGGTTTATTCTCACACGATAGGGGACTTTTTGGGGTTGGTGTAAAGGTACATGAAAGGAGACAAATGATTCATGTTCAAAGCTGATGTCACTAATCTATACAGTGTCTGTGAAGAATCTATCGATTGGATGATTCATCGCCTGATAATAATATTAACATTTCATGTTTCCACAACAACATTTTTAGAAAAGGATATAATGAGTCATTCTTGAGATTTCTTTTCTAGCTCGTTTTGGTATGGTCATTAATTTTGGATCTGAAAGTTATCTTTTGAGATTATCAGCTGGAAAAGAGGTTGGTATAACACATCACATGGTCAGGTCCATATGGTGGGATTTTTTTTTTTTCTCTATAAGAGCTAATTTCCATGGTAGGGCTCGATCTTTAAATTCCAGGCATGCGAAATCATTGAATATAATGATATTAATCATCAAACATCACAGTTGAAAGAGCCGGAAGACTACTTTTCGAATACAGGGTAATCACGTATATTTCAGGGAGTCTACTTGGCCCTTCCAAAGCTCGTCCATGCCAATTTCATCTCAAAGTCAGACCCAAGTTTTTCATACCTGAAAGTATCGAAAAAATTAGTCTTCGGGCTTCGGGAAGTATTTTTCGGCAAAAACCTACAGTTGCTGAAATTGCTGTCCAGCACTTGTGTGATACTGGTGCGACCCTCAAATGTAAGGCTACAGACATCTTGATGAGTTTTTTTTCAATGTACATGATGATCAAATCAAAACCTCAAGATTCCAAAACTGCAGTTCAAAATGTTTGTCCGTGAAATTGATTTTGTTAGCAAATGTTGGGTCCGTGCGATCTCACAAAAAGTCAATTTCCGAGTCACAATTCTGACGTATTATCCTTATTATGGAATAGATTATTGGTGATTGTATATTCGTGCGTGAGCTCATTCATATTCCATACCTTCGAAAAACTTTCAATTATTCATCTCAGAACTTTCGGAGTTGAGATTTTGTGTTGGAATATTTCTTTCTCCCAAATATCGAACTTTCTGCGGAACTGCCCATATGCAAACTACATGGCATCTACTTGTGAGCATGAGTCACAATTCATACCCCATTATTTTCTATGGCCACCCGAAAAAGGGATATTTTTGAGAATTATTCTGCCTGGAGTCCCAGTTTTTGCCATTTTGCCCGTAAATCGAGGAAAAATTTTCTTGGGTTTTAAAGGAGATTCTAGGTTTCGGCAAGAGCCTCAAAAATTTCCATAGTATAGAGTAGAACTTTCATTTTCGCGCCACTTCTAAAAGTAAAATCACAGCCTGCAGAATCTACGCGGTGGCTCCAAATAGCGATCATGCAATGTGTTTTTCACGTATTTTTGACCGTAGAAACCTAAATCCAAGTCTGCTTGGGCCTCATAGGCTAAGGATTTATGTGAATTGCAAGATATCTTTCAGAGTGGAAGAGCTTCAATTGCTCGGAAAACACCAATTTTCTGTGGAATTGATAACTTTCCACGAACTTCGTAACAATCGGCCAACAATCATTACGTATTATATATTCATACGTACTTTGACCTGTTGAAACCGATCCCGGTGGTTTTAGAAAGCTAGGGTTCGTACAAATTAACTGTGACCAGTACAGATGTTACCAGATGTGTTAAAACCCGCACATAAGGGTGGACAGCTCCACAAGATAGACCAAAAATCGCCAGCGTACATTTGCTCATATTGAAACGCATCCTAGTTCCCAAAATTCACCGGGATCGTTTCCAGCAGGTCAATATATAGAATTTTTCGATAAAAATTATGAGACTGGTACAGGAAAAATTACCCTACATGCCCGCAATCGTGGGACGCGCCACCTAGGAGCGCCAATTTTTACGGGAGCGTAGGGTAATTTTTCTCTGTACCATAAGGAGATGGTAACTCCCACACCACTTATGATGTTGCTCTGTTCAATATTAAGATCACCACGAGTAAGGATAAGGATGATTTAGCAAGTTTCAAATGGTTTCATCAGTTTGTATGCTTCGACCTCGAATCAAAGTTCAGGCATCTTCATCAGAACGAGTCAAATAATGTACTTCTATTTCGAAATTTTTGTGAGGTTAGGTAAGATGTCAAGCTGAGCTCGTGGCGCGCGCAAGGCGCACCCAGCTCTTCGTACCGGTACGGTGAAAATTACCCTACGAGTGCCCGCAAAATTTACACAAATTCACCGCTTTTTCTCACCAAATTCGATACAATTTTTGACCTGAAATAAGATTTACCAGACAGTATGAGTAATTTTTTTCGACACTCATCCGCAATAAGTAAGCTGAAATGTCAGACGTCCCATGATTACCCTAACTGTACCCGTAATTTAAATCGAAAATTTCTGTGCGTGTAGTATGTAATGATTTTTGATCGATTGATCCAAACTTGTAGAAAAGTTATCAATTTCACAGAAATTTAGTGATTTCCCGAAGAATTGTCGCATATCCACTCTGATCGATATCCCGCAATTCACAAGGGCCCTTAACTCTAGTTTCCGGGTTACACGGTCAAAAATGCGTAAGAAAACATTGTTTGATCACTGTTTTGCACCACCGCGTAGGTTCTGCATGCTGTACATCTGCTTTTAAAAATATCGTCGAAATGACGTTTTTATTCCATCTCCAGAAAAAAACTTGATTACTCCTTCCGAAACCTAAAATCTCTTTTCACTTATCCTCAGAAAGAATTTCCTCCATTTACGTGCAAAATGGCAAAAACTAAGGACCTCAGGCGTAACAATTAAAAAAAAATTCCATTCTTCGCCCCCACCTCCCTATTACTCATCCAAGATATCTTTGCAAACTCTTTTTGAATTTCCCTTTGCGCTCAACTTGATCATGAAAAAAAAAAAAAAAAACATTCAAACATCACAAGCACCTAAATCATCATATCACCAAACAGTCCCAAAATCTTTGACACAGTCTCTTACCCCCCTCCCTCCCCCACCTCACAATACCTTGATAATAGTTATTTACGATACAAGGGACCTAACAGCCTTATTATTACACGGCGTGAAGTTGGCGCCCGAGCGCTTGCGCGAGGGTGCCAATCACGCCGTGTAATAACCAAGGCTGTTAGGTCCCGAGTATCGTACACTATTTTATAGCATCGAGTGACATAAACCCGCCCTTTCTGCGATTGATGGTGCACCCGAGCGCTCGCGCGAGGGTGGCGGTGGGTGGTCAGGGCGAGGGTAAGCGGGGGGGTTCGGGGGGGCGGCAGCCCCCCCGACTGAAAAAAAGTTAAGAATCTGGTCCTATAAAATAGAAATCACACACCCGCGATTAAACCCATCGAGTGATGATGAAGACGTTTCTTGTACCTAAAATCATCCATGAGCATCATCGTTGGTTATTATAGTAATATAGGGGTTGTGCAAGCCTCATCCCGGCCAAGACCTAAAATTTTCCCTCTCAGACTTTATCCTAGAACAATTTCTATTGTTACGCTAGTAACTAGACTCCAGAATAATTTGGAGTTTAATTCTTCTGAGACATTTCATAACGGCTGTTTGAGAATGAAAAACTGTGTAATGTAACACCCCTACCGCAAAAATGACGAATATGCATATTTGATCTTTATCAAATGAGGTACAATCCCTCATCATACTGATGCAGTCTCTAATTTTGATATTTATCTGTTATCATTCCTTCACAACGGTGCATCAAATGCAAAATCCGGCATGGTCAAAGGTTTCAAGGTTAGCACGTATGTATGTACATGTGCAGAACTCAGCCACGTGTTTATGTTTATGTTTATGTTGCTGATGATTTATAACCATGAGCAGGAGTGTTACAGTCATGACTAATTTTCTTGCTCTTTACAATCATTGATGCGGATACAATTGCTCCAGACATGGTCCATCATAGATTTCTTATCATTTTTCTTCAAATTTCGATGCCTGCATACATAGTATGCGCAAAAATTGCCAAAAATGCCCTTGTAACCTCGCAGTGAAATAAACTAATTTGCTGCACCCCGCACCCACGTGAAGTGAGCGGACGCATTATTTCACAGTTGAATAATAGGCCATTTAAGTCCCGCAAATGCGTTAAATAAACGCGGGTTTAGGTCACGCAGTGCTATAAAAAAAAATCATTTTCCATCACCCACACTCTCGAATCTTTGCACAAAATTCAAAAGAAGAAGAGAGGGAGAGGAGCGAGAAAGAGATTGACTCTTGTGAAAAAGAGAAGGGGAAACCAATCCAGAGAGTCAGATGCTTGGTAATACGGGGCCCGTTGCGCTTTAGAATTGCTAAAGCATCGGTCGTCAGAATGGTATCGCGCGCGGTTCTGAGCTGAGCGTTGATGCAGTAAACGCATTTCATTCTAAAATGTACACTTCTCTTTATAAGTACTGATACCAATGCATATAAGTACATTTTGTACAACTAGAAGAAACTGGTGCGCGTAATCTACATGTGTATAGAAAACTAAACCGATCTCATCTAAATATATAGTGTGTGCGTGCGGTGCAAGAGTTAACAGAGCTGTAATAATATTATTGAAGATATAACCAATCTTCAAGACGATTCTAACCAGTTGTTGCCTGAGCTTCGACTGTGCGGCATAACAATTTTTGAATTTCTGAAGATTTGGACCATGAAAAAGTAGGAGATTATTGGTTACTGGGAACTTGAAAGAGTGAAATTTTTGTGGTTGAAAGACGAATAAATAGTGAGGATAAAAAGGAAGGAGGGCCTAGGAGGTGATTTTTGTTTAAATTTATTGTGGAAGATTTGCAAGTGGTTGCGGAAAGAAGACGGTGGTTATACAGACACGTGAGTGATTTAACGATTTTTTATGGTTATTTTTTTGTGGTGGAGGGAGGCATGAGAATTTGATGGGAATATTGATGAGAAAAATGATCCTGAGATGAAAATTGGTTGCAACCGGGTGGTCGATTTTTAAGCAGTGCGAGTGACCGGTATCGTGCGGAGTGTGGCCGTGATATTTGTCGGTGAGAGAGTAGAAAATCGAGAACATTTTTATTCAATTTTCTTTGAGCATAGCTCACTATTTTGGTCACGAACGATCTAATGAGAAAATTCCAATTTTCATTCCGTAGACATTCGATATTTTACTTGCCACGAAAGTTAACCAGCTAAACAGTTTGACTGATCTGGATTTCTGTAAACTTAGATTTGTAGCAAATTTGAAATACTTGGGAAAGTTTTTCAATTTTACTGAAATTTTTCGACAGGATTTCTACAAGTATACCTTGTAAACTGACATGTCCGACGATTTTGACATGGTTTATTGTGTATTCTGGGTTGTAACAGTTAGTTGTAAGGATCTCTAGTCATAATTTGAAGCCCAAAACTCGGAATCTAGGATTGATCATCCTTCGATTCTTAGTCGAAATCACATTTCTATTAGCTTTTCTGGCAGTTTTGAAAATCAAAGCATTTCGCATGCACTGTGATGAAGTCGTTTTAGACAGCGCGCAAAGAAAAATACCCGTCAAAAAAATATTAGAAATTCGGAGTACGATTTTTCAATGTATCATCCATTTTTAGTCCCAACTCAATTTTCTTATCCATCCTTGTTCAAAATGATTATCACAACTGGGCAGCTCAAAAATCCAATACTAAAATTCATTCACCTCAATGTGGTTGGTACATCGTTTCTGTGAAATTATTGAAAAACATTATTATACGATCACTCAAAATATTGATCATTCTTCGTGTCTCTCTCCCGAAACAATTTATGCGGAAATCAACAATTAAATACGAGAAAAAGAAAATAAATGTGTCTCGAAAATTCATCAAGAATAGCAAAAGGCGTATGTAGTATTGTAAGTACTGAACAACACATATTATTTTCGATCTACGATAGGAACAGAAGCCACATGTTGAATATCGGGATCAAACAAAATGAAAATGATGTATATTTTACGGAAGAATTAAAACTCATGATCAAAGAACAACTGTTCAAATAAGAATCATCAAAGCTCATTTCATAAGTCTAGAAAATTTTCCATGCAAGAATAGGACATTCTGGTATAGACTATCAAATGGTATGAGAAAAAAAATTTCCTGTTAGTATTGGATATAGGACTGCAAAAATATGAGTCTGATGAGTCACGAATGATTAGAGTAGATAAAAATTTCAAGACTGTATTGTATGAGGTCGTTAAATTTGTCGTGGAAAGTTTCCTCAAAAAATGTTGTACCTTCTCAACAAAATTCAACTCATTCAATCCTTATTCTCACTATATTTCAAGGACCATGGGTCACATATTTACAACAAATGGTGCAATTTACAGAATTTTTTAGATAAAAAATGGCAAAACTGCGAAAAAATTGCGACGCAACCGGTCAAATCTCGCCTCGCGCGTATTCTATATCATATGGCAAATATACGGTCACGTGCATTTGCGTGCTTTCACTCGATGCATCGTGACTGCTTATGATACTTTTTTTTTTCTCACCACATTGACACATATATTTGTATCGGTACCTTCCTCTTTCTTATTCTTCGTTTTACATTTTCCGCGGATTCACCTGTTTCTGCATTATAGCACGACTTTTCAACACCTGACGAATAAAATTCTCGAAACGACAATATGTCGTGACGACGTGAAAATGTGAATTCTATTGTTGTGCTTATAGTACCGATTGCGAATTGCTGTATTTTTTTTTCTCCTTCATCTTCTCTCTTTTCATCATTTTCGAATGTATTTTTTATGCCTCCTCATCCAGAATTCAAAACTGTCCTTGATGATTTCCTGTGGTATTTTACTTTTGGATATTTAGTACGGGTGGAAAACTGTGATGATTGAAGAAATAGATGACTGTGAAGAGATGTTGTTGAAATATTGATTGATGAATTATGAGTGTATATTTGCTGTTAAATAGTTTACAATACACTACCGGTATATTTTATTCTACAGTATATAACGATGTTAGACTAATGTTCATCAACGTTATCGTCAACTTTTTTTATGTATATTTTTCTATCACCCTGTATCTATCGTTTTCAACCGCTCATTTTCATCAACTTTGATAATGTTTTGGGAAAAATTTGAGCTCTCAAGTAAAGAATATATCCTAGGACAGTTATCTCTTGATTACCCAATAAATCTAATCTACCGACACTTCAACCCGGGTGTTGACCACATGCTACATCTCACACAAATCACTTTATTTTCTCAATTTTCGCGTAGATAATGACATTCAATTACTTTCTCATACATGAGTATTTCAGAATCAATATGAATCTGTTTTCCATCGATTTGAAGTGAATGTATTTCCTTGTGAAATCCTAGACAATAGTAGATTTTACACTGATCTTATGTGGTTGTAGCTCGCTTCTGAGCGATTGGTTTTCGGCCCGAGCCGCAGGCGAAGGTCGAAATAATTGCTTGGAAGCGGGGAACCTCATGGACGAGTTGCGGATACTAATTTTTACAATTTTGTAAGCACCCAAACATCGGAAAATTGCGAAATAGTACATTTTGCTACGAGTTTGAGAACGTTGATTTTCGCACATCATGTGATATTTTCCGGCCCACGTCAAGGAAAAAAATCGGAAAACCCAGTTTGAAATGTAGACACAACTTTTTATTCACTATGGGTAAAAATGTAATTTCCACACCGTTCCCGGACTTTTACTTGCGTTCAATCAAAAAGTATAGTTCGATATACGGGAGTAAAACCTATTCTTCATCACCTCGTAACGATCCTTCCTTGCGGATCGAGCTGACCTGTGCTCGCAGGCTTACATTGGACGCGGAAGACTTACCCGCCTCACTTCGCTCGGGAAATAAACTGTTCTAGCGCCCGGACTGAGTGTACCGGCCCAGAGCAATAATATGCTATTTTTTGGGTGCGAGTGATGAGTTTGCAGTCCGAGCCGTAGGTGAGGGTCGAAAACATCACCAGGGACGTCACTCGCCCAATTTCCCAGGTATGGATCGCCTCAGGAGTCTAAAGTGAGAGCTTGAAAAAAAAGGTCATCATGATTCGAAGAACTCGCTAAAGTTTGATGAAAGTAGGTTGGGCCAAGGTTTCAAGGAGTTCATGCGATTGAGTATAGTTTACTCTTTTACTGCAGGTTTGCATTCTTTAGGCATTAACTCTTATAAGGGTAAATCTCAGGAACTGTGCGATTTCGACTTTGAGATTCCGAAGAACATCACGAGGATGCGAGAAATAAGTTTTACTTCCGCGTATCGAACTGCGTTTTTTGACAAAGCATAAGAAAAAATGAAAAATCAGCGCGAAAAAGTTACTTTCTTGCAGAGTGTGTCATAAGAGGACTTTTCCACAGAATTTTTTCATTTTTTCCTCACACACAAGATGGTAATAGTACATTTTTCACTAATTCATTACGTTGTAGTTCGCTTCCGAGCGATGAATTTTTGTCCCGAGCCGCAGGCGAGGGTCAAAACAGAAAACAGTCACTCAGAAGCGGGAACCTCATGAACGAAGACACGAAGTATATTTCATGTGATTTTATAGGTGCACCTGAACATTGGAAACTACACAAAGTATACACTCGAGTGGGTCGGTTGTCGCATTCCCGTGATGATTCCGATCTTTGATTTTACTTTCTTCAAGAAAATATCACGAGATGTGCGAAAATCATCATTCCTACTTTTTAACATCGACATGTACTATTATGCAATTTTCCGATGTTTAAGTGCTTACAAAATTGCAGAAAATAGCATTGGCACCTCGATCATGAGGTTCCCCAATCTCGGTGCAAAATCTACTATTTTAATTGGCTGTACGGAACGTGCGGAAATGCTTCTTTCTCGTCCTGACGATTCAATAGTACATTTCGATACAAGCTCGGAAACACTCTTTTCGCGTCCGGGTGATGGTTTTCCGGCCTGAGCCGTGGGCGAAAGTTGGAATCAACACGAGGATGCGAAAAATAAGTTTTACACCCGTGTATCGAATATTATTTTTTGACAAACTGTGAGAGAAAGTGGAAAATCAGTGCGGAAAAGTTACTTTCTCGCACAGTGTATAAAAAAAAAGTATTCTTCCATTTCATCGTGTCATTTTTTGATACAAAAGAAAGGTCAATGACGGATGAATTTGATAAAATCATAACCAAAGAACCATGCGTATCTACATGCTCAGTACGCGTGGATGATTTTAAATTTCTTTCCTCCATATAAATCCAGACAATATTATAATCTCAGAGTACTAAATTACAACACCGTATCAGAGAGCTGATAGTCATTCCTTTGCATCCAATCAATAAGTTGTCGCTAATTAAGAAGCCCAATTGCTTGCAATTCAACTGCAATGCAAACTATTTTTCATTTTATTTTTGATCTTTAAGTTACAAAATTTTTTCATGTACCTTCTATCAGTCCCATTGACACTATATTACAAAGAGTCCGTTGATCTGTGCCATCAGATTTGCATAAATCATTGTTTTTATGCTCGCATTCAGATATATGCTAATTCAAAACTTGCACGAGACTCTCAATAACACACATACAGATGCAATAAATATACTTACTCATGTATGTGTGTGTACACTCAGTTGTATATATCGTTATCAGTGATTCATTCGACAAACAGTTTGGTTGATCGAAAAAGCTCTCTTTCTCTTTCTCGCAGGATCGGGAGCAATGTTTACCTTTTATTGTCATAATACTAACGACATAGTTGCACATGCCAAGATCATAAAGAAGTAAAAAAATTTCAGAAATCCTCAAACCCTCATTTTTTTTTCTTTCTAGCTTTGTTCATGATTTCAAACAAGTTTATGTCAGTGATAAGTAGGATACAATATAATAATGTCAAATTAGACTCGAAAAATTAAATAACGGTGTGGATATTCTATAATATGGTCTCGGGTCTTTTGTCCTCTTCATAAAGTTGTTTGAGAGATTAACGCCGTCGAGAAATTTTATTCTTTCGTTGAGTGCTGAGATTTTCACTTATATCTTTGGTAATTATATTACGAGTAAAGGATATCGAGGCCAACAATTAATTAATTAGGATAATTAGAGATGGATCTACGGGTGGTGCGTCATCAAATTCTTTGAAATGTCTGCAATTTTTTATGGAAAAATTTGCATGATGTTGTCTAATTCATCATTTTTCTAAATTGTGACGATATAAGTATCATTAGTTGTGAAAGATAAAGCTAGTGAATAATATTGAAATGAAGGTATGAAATTATGTTATCAGACGTTCCACTTTATACAAAGACCAGCATCTAATATCAATACTGTGCGGGTTTATGTATGAATCGTATTGCGTTATGTCAACAGGTGCACTCTCTGTATGAGATATCAAATGCATGATTCTGATGTAATAGTAATACCATTATATGAATTTTTAGATAAAGAGATCTAACGAATTTTATTAATTTTTCCATGTATATTTTTTATGCATGAGATTTGTGTTCCCGAACCTGTATAGATGGTTGTTCGTTTGTATATGATGAATTCCACGCCAAAGCGACCTAAGGGGTCATCTCTCAGATTCTTTTTTAACCTTTTTCATTCGATTCTATGGCCCAAAATAGGAACTCCGAACCACCTATGGGGTCCAAAAAAAATTTTTCCTCTCCATTGCACGCACATCCGTAAACAGACCGAGGATATGCGGCATCTGAAAGGGCATCAAAAAACCTATCGAAAACGTTGTCGGAAATTCCTTCTTTGTCATTTGGGGGCCTCCTGAAGGCAAAAAAGTGTTCCTCTTTAAAACGTTAATGCCTCAAAAAGCCATTTCTTTTATCTTTCGAAAATCAGATATTAGACGTAAAATTTTGCGTTTTTCCGAAAAAAAATGGGTTTCAGAGGAGTTTGGGATGATCCAAGTGACTTATAAGCCATTTCTTAAAAACTTGATTTTTCGGTTTCAGATAAAGGCGATTTTCTGCTCATGCGCACAAACGTAGACTCTCAGCGTCATGTTTAACGGAAAGCTGACAAAATTTCCTATAAAATGACTACCCGCAAAGTTGAAATTCATGCACTGAAACGCGATCTGCAAGGATTAATTATGTCGAATCAAAATCACATGAAAATTCAGCCCATTAACGCCTTCGTGGCGCCTGCTGAGATGACACATTCACGAGATCTTCTCGGGACTCAATTTTGAGTACGAAATTGACCTGAAAAAAATTCGGACCACATGGTTTCAACGTAAAATTGTATGAACTTCCAGAATATGCGATGAAAAATCCCGTTTGAGGCGAACCCGAGGTGCTACATCCAATATTTTGCCAGAAAATACGATTTTTCACATTCAAAATTGCAAAAAATTGAATGTAGCACCTCGGGTTTACCTCAAACGGAATTTTTCATCGCATATTTTGAAAGTTCAGACAATTTTACGTCGAAACCATGTAGTCCGAATCTTTTGAGGGCGATTTCATACTCAAAAATGAGTCCCGAAAAGATCTCATAAATGTGTCATTGGACTGAATTTTCATGTGATTTTGATTCGATATAATTAATCGTTGCAGATCCCGTTTCAGTGCATGAATCTCAACTTTGCGGGTACTCATTTTATAAAGAATTTTGTCAGCTTTCCATTGAAAATGGCACCGAAAGTCTATGTTTGTGCGCATGCGCAGAAAATCGCCTTTTTCTGAAACCGAAAAAAATCAAATTTTCAAAAAATGTCCCATAAGTGACTTGGATCGCGCCAAACTTCTCTGAAACCCATTTTTTTCGAAAGAACACAAAATTTTACGTCAAATATCTGATTTTCAAAAAATAAAAAAATGGCTTCTTGAAGAATTAACGTTTTAGTGAAAAGCACAGACATAACGTCTAGCTCTATTACAAGATCGTTAAAAAAATATCATGATGATCTAAAGAATTAACGCAAGTTGCGCATCTTGAATATTTATACATCCATCATTTGTAACAAATTTTATATTTTCTATATTCATATGTTCAAAACAGGAATCTGTAGCCTGATGAGGTCCACGAAACCTAGTGGACGAAACGTAGCATTAAAATTTCCAACTTGAAATTTTGGGAAAATTATTTAGTTCCCCACCGTCCTTCAAGATCGACGAGACCAAATAATCAACTTGTATATTAACCGTCAAGGACGAAAAATCTATCAAATTACTTATGATAAAAATATGTCCGTTCGGAATAAAACTCGATCACTCGAGTATGTCTTGTCGGACTGGCAAATAATTTAATGCGGTTGTTTTGAGTTGAATAGTCGAATTCTCAATGTTCAGCCCAAATCATTAGATTATTGCAGAAAAGTGGAAACCACTGGGCGCCCGGGACATCCTAACCTATAATATACACACATTTTGGTTCCAAGAATTCTCAAATTCTCTTGCGATTTGGGCTAAACGACGAGTTGAGCCATTCAAATTAGATGATAGCAAATGTGGCTCAACTCGTCGTTTAGCCCAAATCGCCAGAGAATTCGAGAATTCTTGGAACAAAATTTGGCTTGCATGGCTACCGCATGGCCTTAAGTTTTAAATTTTGAAAGTTTTATTCAAACGAAACGATGGATCTAGATCAGTCTCTCAAGCTTGGATCGCCCATATAAATACATTACAAGCAACATACAAATTTGGATCATATTTACACGTTTAAAATAGCTCATTAGTCCCAAATTTTTAACCACCAGCTGTGATGGAATCGTCAATAGGTGTGGCATAAAAATCTAGATATAAGGGAGAATGGGTGTATATTTGAATATTATTTTTACATATTGAGATGAAAGAAACGGAAAAAATTGTTTTGGAAGACATTCGATTTGATTTCCAAGTTAGATTTTGAGATAATAGTAAACTAAGAAAGTTGTTCAAATCCGCCCTGCTCTCTCTTAACCATTTTCTTTCTTTTTTTCTTGTCCAATTATGATGATGGTAATTCTCAACTCTATTATATTTTTGAAATTTCAAAATTCTTCTACCAGCACAAATACAAATTGTTCTAAGAAAATAGTATCTAGTCCGCACAATTTCAAATCACGTAAAACTAGATTCATCCAGTATCAAACTACCGTAAAAAAAAAAAAAGACTCGAAAACAACCACGCTTACCGTCCATGAATAATACAGAAGATGAAAAGTCAGTTTGATCTATTGAAGAATCTCACAACGTGAAGATAGGCCTCGTGTGTACTTGGGATACATCGGTAAATACACCGTAAAGTATGTAGAGATGAAAGACGACTTTTTTGCACACTCCAATAAGTAGTAATGAAACCTGGCAAAGGAGCGACCGGTATACCATGCATCGGGATCTAAAAAGTCGAGACGAAGTGTGCAGATCTATTCTTAGATCTTTGATCAAGCTGGTAAAAGTGGCTCTCGGTAGAAATACTGCATGATCACCAAGTGAATTGAGTTCAGTGGCCCCTGATTGGTACCATTTCCCAGGTTTGTCATTTTTATCGGGATTCCTGGATCTATCCTTTGATCTTTTGTATTTTAGGGATTGTGATTTTAATTGTTATGAGAATCTTGACTGATATAGATTGAAATACTTCTTGTTTTATTTCTGAAAATATTATGCTGATGCGAATCACATGGATTTGGTATCGTGATTCAAACTCAATATAGACGGTATATTAGGTGCACGAGACTGAAAAAATTTATGAGTCATTCATATTTTCATCTTTGATCTGATAAGGTGAAATCATTCTGTACAAATGTTTTCAAAACAATGGACTCGCATGGAAAATTGCATCGGGATGACGTTGCAAAGCTTTAATTATGTCGAAAATTCGTAGTATTGGCATAATATAGTATATTGTATAAATGTATATATATTAGCCACCTGAAATAATCGATGACGTGTGAACATTGATGAGCATTCTCAGCTGTGTTCTGAACTTGTTTCAACTCGACAGTCTCGACGTGAAATACGTATGTTGGGTATATCGTATTTCAATGAATGAATGAATGAATGAATGAAATGCCACGCTGCCGTTTTATCGTAATAGCAATCGTATACCGGAACGAAAGCTTTTATCGTGGCCTCGATGTTGAGAATTTTATTGAGTGGGAGGCATTTGAGATTATTGATTTTTTAGTATGTTTACTAGAGCATTGCTGCGATCTAATCAATTTTGAAAAATTTTTAAAAAATTTTTTTATTTTCACACTTCTGGATAATTCCAGTTTCGACTCTGATATCCAATAGCAGAAATAGTTTGTTTGAGTTTAATGCTATATATGGACTATATGTTTCATACAGTTCGTGATCAGAAACGACGCGTTTCGGGCATCTAACTATTATGCCCTTCTTCAGGTTAAATATTCTAAAATCTGAAATTCTGGGAACGAGAGATTCAAGTGTAAAATTCGAATCCGGCCGAATCGAACACATAAGTAGCATACATGTATCACACATATAGTACAGAAATTTTTCTTAAATATAACCTCAACGAAATAATTATGGAGACCCCACTTTTTCTAAAATATTCACACACACATGCATACACAAAGAGATCTCATTCACACCCGCCAACGGCCCACACCATGATCAGTTCGAACCCGTCACTTGAAGGGAACGAATCTTTTTCACGCAAACTCAACGAATCATTTCTAGCGTTATATACATTCAACCGTCGGACACTATAGATCACAATATATTCTAACCAAAATAGTGAATAATTATAGTCCAGTGCGGTCAAGTGTAAGGTGATTAGAACCTTGTGGGTGGATCGGTGCACTTAGGAAATCAATCAGCCTGTCAGCAGCGTGGTTGACTTCTGAAGGAGGCCTTGCGGGCCACGAGAAGCAGGATCTGCACTAGGTTCCACCTCCGAGGGGATCACAAAACACCGCACCTACGTGGATAAGTCCTAAATCTTAAGCTTTTTTTACATTGACATAACTTGAATCTCTCGTTCCCAGAATTTCGGATTTTAGAATATTTAACCTGAAGAAGGGCATAGTTAGATGCCCGAAACGCGTCGTTTCTGACTACGAACTGTATGAAACGTATAGTCCATATATATAGCATTAAACTCAAACAAACTACTTCTGGATAATGTTTCATGGTAATTTTTTTCTGTCCAGTCAATGTGACTCAATCAAGATTTTTGTATTATAGGATAAGATTACGATATCTCTGAATACCGTTAAAATTGGGTAATTTTGGTACGATTTCGGTACTTTTTATTTCGTTTGCGGCTCGGCATTTCAACGTGCATTGAGTAAACCCACCTCAATCAGTGTACAATCGAAAGCTTACAGTCTCAGCTTTCGAATGATGGGCTACAAAGTTCAATTTGATGAGTCTGAGCTCGAGTTGTTAGCGGTTAAAGGAGTGTACCAAAGTTGGACCCCGATGGGGCAACTTTGGTACACTTACAGAATATCTCAATTCTACCCACCACCATGTGAGTAAATTAATTTTAATCGTTCAGAAGTCTCGTTCTAAGCTATTTGAAACATTTTAAATCCTCATAGACCATCACTCGACTCGAGAGGAGTTGAAAAAAAGCTGTCATAGGAAGGGGTTCTGAAGTTACCCTATCTTCATGCTTCTTACCTAGAGTGGGGCTAACTTTGGTACCATTTTTCATGGTTTTTCCCTGCTATTCATTCATTGAAATTCTAAATGCTCCAAATACCCCAATGTAACGATGGTTTCTTCAATATGGTGATATATCTATGTGGTCGAAATGTAGCATTATTCACCCGTAATTCGTTCCGGAACACTTCTTGCCAGGTACACTAAGTGGACCACTCGCGTATCGCTGCTAAATCAGCCTCGTTGGAAAAAACTTCAACGAACTAGTACAATCATTCACGCAGGGTCTACGGTGGCCCAACACATTGTTATGTGTGTGTCAAAAGAAGAGAATAAGTTTGAGAGCGATAGGATCATTTACCTAGCTGAACGCAGCTTTGGAAGTCATTTTTCGGCGGGGATCGTACCAAAGTTACCCATAATTCCCTTCTGGGGCGTATGATTGTCCAAATTTTGCCAATTTTGCATTGTCTTGTCTAGAAACATCGTTCGCGAGCTTCCTCAATGAACAAGTATTACTAAATGTGAATGCTCGAATCAAATCATCAAAGTGATTTTCGCCCATACCATAAAACTTGTTCATTTTAGTTCTCGCAAATTGATGCATTTATTTCATTCCATATCGAATGGCTTTGTTTTCAAGCTCACCAGGAGAGGTCATCACATCCGGATCACGGATTTGGCTGAAACTTTGAGGATAGTCTTCTTTTAGTGCCAAAAGATGAAACCCAAAATTATAGACCCTAACGCTCAAACGTTTCCGAGCTACATCTTCAGGCAATAGCATTGCCCATATCGGTCTATGTTAAAAACCATACACGTAGGTATACCTGTAATGCTAATTCTGTAGGCTGTAACTCGGAAACGTTTGAGCGTTAGGGTCTATGATTTTGGGTTTCATCTTTTGGCACTAAAAGAAGACTATTCCCAAAGTATCAGCCAAATCCGTGATCCGGATGTGATGACCTCTCCTGGTCAGTCACTCTCCAGATAGATAACTCCAAACGAAGAAAAATATTTCCAACTCTCGTGGAAAACTATAAAAATTCCTATCTTCCAACTTTAAAAATTGTCAAAAATCATGTATCGATTTTTGAAAAATACCGAAATTACAAATCAGTTTACATTCGACGGTTGTTTACAATTCTTTCTCAATATTTAGGAAGATTCCAAAAATTCTGGAAAAAATAATTTGGATCTGACAAAAATGACAAAAAATGGCATTCTGTGATCATGCAACCAGATCTTTCCTGAGAATCTTTACAGGAATAGTAAAACATCGGCCAAATTAAGTATTCGGGATTTCAAGAAGCGTATCAGAATCATTTTTTGAGCGAAATTTTGTTGTTTGATGGCTGCTAAATGAATGGATGAACGACACAACCTCTTAAGCTGGATCATTAAATGAAGAATTCTTAGATCAAATTCCAAAACAAATCAATGATTCGAAGATGTTATACAGATACAGCTACACAATTAGCGTCTCTAATCGAAACGATCAGTTTGATCACGATGAGTAATTGAGTCAGAAGTAAAAATTCAAGGAGTTGCGGGTAATTAGCTTGGGTGATTAGAATCGATCGGGACAAGGGCGTCTGTAATAATTGCCATCTCAATACCGATCGTTTCCTTTGATCTTTATACGTGAGAGTGAATAAAACTTCCATCTGATTTTACTTTTTCTCCATGTTCATATACGAGTAAAAAATACGCTGCTAAAAGTGATTAGCAGAATGCTTTCTCACGGCGTTATATGATGATAATTTTAACGAAAAAGAAAGTATCCTATATTTTGAGTTTTTCTTTCGAGAAAGCATTCCAGAGAGATTCGGGTCATCTGAAAGGAGGTTTTTCCAACAATATCTATTGTTTGATTAAGAGAAAATTTTGATATAGTCGGCTTAAAGATGATTAAACTGGAGTCCTTTGTGGAAATTCCCTTCCCCCGAAAAAATTTTCATATGAACAATGTTTTACGGATTTTATGAAAATTTCGTATCAGCCAATCGATTCAGAATGGCGCATAAGTAAGTCTTTAAGTCATTAGAATTGAGATGAATTAGTCGTAAAGGATGATACGAGAGAAAAATGAATATTAATTCTAATTTTCTACTACTTTTTGAGTTATTCTTTTGAGGAAGCTTCTTATAGAGATTCAGGCCATCTAGACTGAGGTTTTTTTAACAATATCCATCGTTTGGTTGAGACGGAATTACGATGCAGTGGGTTTGAGAAGGGTTAAAATGAAATTTTTTGTGAAAATTTTGATTTTTTCGGAAATTTGAGATTTGTGAAGACTCAAATGAATTTCGGTATTAACCAATCGATAGATAATGCAGAAAAAACCATAGTTTAGGTCATTGAAATCGAGATAAATGAGTCATAAAAGAAGGTACGAGGAAAAAATGAATATTAAGAAAAATTTCCCATTATTTTTTCAGTTATTCTTTAGAGGAAGCTTTTTAGAGAGATTTGGGCCTTCTAGTCTGAGGTTTTTTAAACAATATCCATCGTTTGGTTGAGACGGAATTTCGATTTAGTGGGTTTAAAAAGGGTCAAAATGAAATTTTTGGTGGAAATTTTGATTTTTTCGAAATTTTGAAATCTGTGAAGATTTTATAAAATTTCGGTATTAACCAATCGATAGATAATGCAGAAAAAACCATAGTTTAGGTCATTGGAATTGAGATAAATGAGTCATGAAGGAAGGTACGAGGAAAAAATGAATATTAAGAAAAATTTCCCATTATTTTTTCAGTTATTCTTTAGAGGAAGCTTTTTAGAGAGATTTGGGCCTTCTAGTCTGAGGTTTTTTTAACAACATCCATCGTTTGGTTGAGACGGAATTACGATGCAGTGGGTTTGAAAAGGGTTAAAATGAAATTTTTGGTGAAAATTTTGATTTTTTCGAAAATTTGAGATCTGTGAAGATTTTATAAAATTTCGGTATTAACCAATCGATAGATCTTGCAAAAAAAACCATAGTTTAGGTGACTCAATTCGTGGTGAGACCGTGTGAGAAAAAGATATTTATGTATTAAAAGTCGAAATTCGAGCACTTTTTGTTCAAAAAGCCCATGGATCAAATTTGACTGGGAGCCGAAAGCTGCCAAATCACTGGGCTCTCAGAAATTGGATTCTTCACAACTTGTAGAAAACCAAAAATTGATATGGTGAACAGAAAAAGAGAAAGCGTGTCCGATAGAAAACAACACACACACACACACACACACACACACATACACGGAAAAAGGGGTGCAAAGATGAGTCTCTGACGGGTTTGGAAGGGCATTAGGAGGAAAAGTGTTACCTACATTTGATAGATTTCGGCGAGAGGAAGAGAATGGTCTTTGGCTTTTTTAGATAAAAGGAATTTTGTTGAATAATATGTTGGTTTTAATGAAAAATTTGATCAAATTTTCGTTGGGGTGAAAACAAAGCTTTCTCTTTAGAGAAAGCAATACATCTACTATCATGCATGATATACTCCAGATTTATACATATGAACAGTACACAATAAAAATTGTAAATACACTGCCGGTCAAAAGTTTCAAGACACCCGAAATGTTTTGTCCAATTTTGTAAGTGGAACTACTAGGCTCCAGTTGACCTAAAAGGACTTCATCGGGGTTCATTTTGAAGGTTTTCATACGTACTGCAAGATGGCATTATTCATTTATACGTACTTGGATGTTCCCAATTAGAGCTTGAAAAAGTGCCGATTTCGATGATTTTTGAAAGAATCTCCTGGCTCCGGTAGATCAAAGGTACGGGAGTATTCTGGAATAGATCTGAAAGGTCCTGAAAGTACATGTCTGGAGCTCCAAAATCCGTTTTTGAACGTCCCTTTACGTTTCTTCTACTCTGAGCTATGACATTTTCTGTGGAAAAAGATTTTTCGCAAAAACTAACTCATAAATTCGAAAAAGGCAGACAAATGCGTTCTAAGGGGGAAATAATCTCTGATCCTGGTATATCTGTCTTTTAATGATCAAAAGAACGAGAAACCTTTGGAACGTGTCCCAAAAAATGAATTTCTTCGCCATTTTTTTAGTAAAGGTGTTACTTTTTTGGAAAAATTCTTTTAAGAAAAAATGTCATAGCTCGGAGTAGGAGTAACGTACAGGAACGTTCAAAAACGGACTCTGAAGCTCTAGATTTATACTTTCAGGTCTGTTAAGTTCCATTCCAAAACATTTCTGTACCTTTGGACTGGCAGAGCAGAGTCAAAAGATTCTCTTAAAAATCATCGAAATTGACACTTATTCAAGCTCAAATTAAAAAGATCTAGATTCGTATTCAAAACAATGAATAATGTCATCTTACTAGGAATCTGCTTTATCACTCATGAGGACTTGTAGAAATTATTGATGGATTTTTCGATCGCTTTAATGAATCAAAGTTTGACTCATTAAATCGATCGAAGAATCCATCAATAATGCCATCTTGGAGTACGTGAAAAGACCTTCAAAATGAGCCCTGATGATGTTTTTTCGGTAAAGTATATAGAGCCTAGTAGTTCCGTTCACAAAACTGGAAGAAAATCCTTGGATGTCCTGAAACTTTCGACCGGTACTGTAGATGATCAGAATTCTTTGAGATGAGAGTCAACTCTGATCACTCCGCGCTAAAAATCATAAATTTTCCATTTCATTATCAACTTCCCAAAAACAATTTTATTTCTCAAAAAAAAAAAAAAAAAAAAAATCAACACGTTCTTCAGGGTATCTGTCATGTACTCTGATGTCAACTCTACAACGATGAAAAAATATATTTATGTACATAGAATGAAAGTTGCGTGCGAGCATGCATGCATATAACGAGCAATCGCCGACAATTCGAGTGAGAGGACACAACACGTAAGGTGGCGCCGATGAGGTGCATACTTATACTCACATACAACGCGAATAAATGCAATTCTGTCATGCATCGCACATATAAAATAAAATAGCGAGTGTATGTACATACATTTTTACATTTCTATGCCGATCAGTGACAATCAGTAGAACATATATACATATGTATATTTGTAGGTATGCAATGCGTTTATATGGGTTGGGTTCATTTCTTACTTATCGTTGGCGCCACTCACGTGCAAGACACGTGTCTATGTTTAATTCCTTCTTTTGCTCGTAGCCTTACTACTTTTTATACATATATATCTGCCAGTTGCAAATTAACCTTTGTCTATATTGAATCCCAATTTCATTCTATGTCTGTAAGTAGAAAGATACTGATATCTCAAGTCTTGGAAGAAACCGGAACAAACGAGGTCAATTTGAATTTTTTCTTTTATAAAGTTTGTAGCAGACCTTTTCTTTTGTTTGGTAGGCCGGGAAGGGAAAATCTTCATAGACATCCACAAGAAAGTGGGTAGTGTGGGATGCACCCATAGAAATATTGCACCTACCGACTAAAACCCCTCCCCGGAGGGCGCCAACCCAAAGGTTATAGTTCCAGAAGAAGGAAGGAAGGAACAGAGAGTAGAAATAAGTAAAGATTAAAAAGAATTTTTAAAAAACGCTTTTATTCACTGATCCAAACGGCGTGGTGGAGCTCGGCGTATCGTATTAGAGATAGAATTTGAGAGACCAATAAAAAAGAATCGCGCAGAAAGGAATTGCACGGTACATAAGAAACTATGCGTACACTGGGCAGCCTATATAAGCCCTATGCCTATGGGTGTCTTGTATCAGAATGTGACGCCATTCTGTGTCGAGTCACACACTCATCATTACGTGCAGCAGATACTGTAGTCAAGACAACCTCCCCCCCCCCCCGCCCCCACCACGTACGACCGCTAACGCTCAATTGTCTACCCTCCCTACTCAATTGATTGAAGTCGTCAATCATGGGGTCCCTAAGCGAACGAGAAACAGGAAGCCAAAATCTTGTTCCAGGAATGGGGAAAAAATACCATGGCCAACAATAAGAACTAAGTATGGCCAAGGCGAAGTGGAATAAAAGCGTTTAATAAAAAGATAAAAGATGCAGGGGGGGGGGGCTTGTGAAGAAGCGGGAGCTCCGAAGTGGTCGATTCAAGATGTCACTCAGGGCTCATGCGCACAGAGGCAAGCGGGATGGTAATAACACACATAGGTGCTGGGGCTCAAGACTGGGGGCGGGGGAGTTGTCGTGTGTTCCCGAGAAAATTCAGATCTCTCTTGCCGGGGGTCTGGGGCCCGGGGAGTGCGTTTGTCTCCCGGGATCAACTAAGGATCCTCCCTGCGGTTAACTGGGGCCGGGGAGTCGTTACTCTCCCAAGATCCGAAGATCTCCCTTGCGGGTTGTAGCAGGCCTGATTTTTTATGAAATTTGACAGATAGAAGCTAATTATCAATTTATGAGTTTTACTCAGATACATTTTATCATCTGATTGACAAATACTCTCTCAATTTTTTGCCTGGCTTTGGGGTCAAATCTAGGGGGTTCGATTAGAATTTCGTCTAGTCGACAAAATTTAGAGAGTACAATTAGGCTAGGTTCATTGACCCGGATTTTGCGGTAGAAAAATCGATAAAATAATACTTACGATTCTTTCGGTTCTTCTAATGCAAAATGCAGCCCAATGGACGGGACCTCATTCTCAGAATTGGGATCAAATGAATTTGGACTATTCACCCCCCCCCACTCTACAACTTGGAGCAGGGCAGTCAAGTGTGGTAGAGTCCTTCCCCTCAAGCCCCTCCAGTCAAATTCATTTCATTCCGATTCTGCTTACTTTGAAAATCTCATTCGTGTTCTTTTCCCTCAATTTCGAAAATTCTTCTGTCTTGTCGGAAAATTTTTTGTGTTGAGCCAAAAAAAGCTCACTTTGAAGAATCAGAAGAAAAAAAATTTAATGGTCTTCAATCTCAACCAGTCTCAGAATTGTACTTGTCCATTCTGATTTCCTGAAAAATCAAGTTAATTTTTTTTATATCAAGTACTACTCAATGTGTTACAGATGACCGATCTAAATGTTTCATTCGTTTTTGTGAGGATGTCAAAAGTTTTTTTGCAAACCCAACGTTCGAGTTACCCATACAGGAACAACTAGCTTAATCTTTTGCGCATGAATTTTCACGGTTTCCTTGTCAGGACAATATCAAATACGAATATCTAAAGACAGAACAAGCAGATGCAAAATAAGTTGTAGAACAAAGACATCATAAGTACAACTGTGCATAAATTTTCGAAACTTTGGAAGGATTTCTGAGTTATTCCAGATTTCGCTCTCAACCAAGCTTGGCCTTCTCCTCAAAAAACACCACTTCCTGCAATAAAAATCCGCTCTGGTCACCTTCATCAAGTTGTCAAAATATGAATGAATATTTCGGCTAATTGAATAGCTCGGATTTTTCTATATTCTGACATTAATCTGAAACTGGCCACAGGAAAACATTTCCAAATGTGCAATACTTCAATAATGGGTTCAAACCTCACCAGCATACAGAAACTAGGAATACTAGCACATTACGAAAAAACTATAGACACTCAACCAGCCTTCATAGCCTTAAATTCCACGAGTCCCATCATAATAACACCACCTCGAACACTGAAAAGCTCGCAATTCCAGGCGAAAGGAAAAAAAATGGCAAGGTTAAGGACAAATCGATACTGAAAAGTATCGGTCTGACTCGCACATATAAAACCATGAACTTTGCGTTTCTCCTCATCAGCAAATATCCTTTAGCTTCCGCACCCTTTCCGATCAATAAAACCCATAATATCAGACACACACGCGCTACTAATACCACCTACTTTATAAAACCTTGCCTTTTACACACCTCAAATCATACACTCACTTTCGTCGTAAACATAGTAAATCGATCGATTTTCATCATGTGTGTAGAATTCTCACATAAAGTCAAGGTCAAATTTTCAATTCAACGCAGAATAGCAAGAAGAAACCCTCGTGAAACAATTTCATTATTATCCAATAATAAATATAATACGATGTTGTTGATCCCAATAAAATTGTATTCCATAGTCGCTATACTGATTTACGTACTCAAGTATACGAACCTTGAATAACAGTCATGATAAAACAAAAAATCAGCCTGTGTGAGAAGGCATTTTCAACCCTCCTTTGTTTGAGGGTTAACCAAGTTTTGGTAAACATCAGAGGCTAAAAATAGAATACGATAGCAGTAGCATGTTTGAGGTTTGCCGGGTTTGAATGAAAATAAAATCGAGTTGGGAGTCCTTGTTAGACACTGTTGCGATAATAGCAATGTTTTTCAGCTGATCAGTATGTGTGATGGAAGGGTCAGAATTTACATTGCTGCTCGCATCGCTGGGTGGTTTTGACATTGTGGTCAATTTTCAGTCGTATATCGGTATAAATCGCGATAACTTACACATTTTGTGTCCAAAAATTCAGGAATTGAATATTGAGTCCGCGTTTGTCTGAGTCGACTTTTTCCATTTCTTTTCCCATATTGAGCAATAATATGTGATAAAACGTATACAGAAACGTATACAGAACGTTTTAGGATGGTATATGTGATATTCACGTGTATAAGGCATAGGGAAAGTGGTGCACGGAACTGACATTTGCGGTTTTTGACGTTTTGTTGTCAAGCGAAAAATCCTGACGCGATGGGACCATATGACCTGGAAATCTGTGTTTAGATGGTTGATTTGAGTAGGAAATACTTGCTCTGGACCAGTTAATTTCATTTCTCCGTTCTACACGTGCTTTTGAGTACCCCAGGGAACAGCTTTTGAATGCATGGAACTCACATTTCGCCTCAAAGTCGCTCGCAAAAATAACATTGTCGACATAGAAACTTCTCCTTGTAGATGTCATCTATTTCCACGATACTCCAGTGGAAAAATTATTCCCGCCCAGATAAATTGACTTCTAGTGGGGTAACATGATATGCACGGAACTGACAAAGTTAATTACATGACTGATTTTCGGCTTTCAATGTTAATGCAGTGCTCGGAATTTCGATTCTGGGCCTTTACTCACGCTGGGATATGATTATTTGAACAATTTCCTTGAGATTTTGTCCGCGACAAAGCGACCTAGAATGAACTTAGCATACGCTGTGAGCATTTGAAAAAAATGTCTCATTTTTAGTGGAAATCCCATAACAAGAGTGAGGCACACAGCTTAGGGACTAAACTACGAGTTCTGGACATTCTGGACAAATCTTTGAACATGAAATCATGAACGTTTTTCGCCATCGTTGCGTATAATACTATTTCGTAAGTTTCCGGAAGGGTGCGCGCAATTTGCCTCCATGTGTATAAAAGACCTACTTCCTCAGGAATTACATGGGTTTTCCCTCGGAATTATATTGAGACATATCTGTTCTTGGAATTCCAAATGAGCCGTGCTTCGGCTCATTTTACAGCTTTTTTCACTCTCTTTCATAATTTTTCAGTCAAATGGATGAATTGCCAGAAGGTAAAGAGTGAATCTATAAAAAGGTTTCAGGGCCAAATTTCTGAAATAGATTCACGAATAGATTGCATCAATTTTGTTAATACGCAAAACTAGTAAGGACAGTATTTTCGTTTTTGAATAACGCATGGGCCATTCTCAATCACTCGAAACGATCAATTTTTTTAAATCCTAATCTAACAAACATAAGAAAAATGCGTGTCAACTTCTGCGAGAGCGTCCATTCGAGATCTTGAGCGGGAACAATATTTAAAAAACCTAATTTCAATTACAAAATCAACTTTGTTCACAACACCTACAAACAGGAATGAAAATCATAAAAAAAAGAAGGGAAAGTAAAGAAAAAAATCATCGGAGAATAATACAAATTTCTTTTACTGCGTGTACAACACAACAGAAATACACGGCTCTCGATAGTAATATATGAGGAGTTAGTTACGCGCCTAGGAAAAATCGATTTTAGCTCACTCGTGTAATGAACTTCTAAAAATAGTCACGGGAAAATTTAATAACAGCTACAATGGATGCGTGTGCCCCCGCAAACGAGCGTCTCGTTATATTTCCATTGGGAATTTAATATAATCAGCCATGGAAATGAGATCAATATAGATATTTTCACTCTGCTCGTTATGTACGTATAGCTTCGTGACTTTGGTTGTTCCGGTATTGTGGTGGTGGTGGTGGGTGGGGGGGGGGCAAAGTTTGTTCTTTGTTTGAAATTTTTATAGGACTTATTTAGACTCATTGTAACTGACTTCATTTATTAATGATCAAATATTCCCGTATGTATTGATAACAGTATAGAAAGATGGTAGCAATTATAGTTGCAATGGATTATCTTCGCTGATGTTTTATCTGAGAATGAGATGAAAAATTCTTAGCTTACCTACCAAACGATCTTGTGATCTATGATACTTATAGTGTCAGGCAATTATTTATTGATCAAGATGTTCCATTTTTGGACGCTCTAAGTAATCATTATCTCCAATCTACCCCTTTATTCATTTTCGGAACATTTCTGTAATTTTATATTCTGACGTGGGGCTAAAATTAATTTCCACCCAGTAACTGTAGGAATTTTCCCTGGGATATTCCACTTCACAAATTTGATTCGACACTTACATTCTATCGTACGGAAATTTTGTACCGATATTCATTGCGATATTTTCATCATTGAATGATATGATTTTTTGATGATCTATGTGAAACTCAGTCGGAACCTTTCTAATAGGAACCAAAATGATAAAATCTTACTTTATATTATGGCCTAATCATTGCATTATTTTAATAAGAAAAAATGTGTAGTATTTACAAAAATTCCTATCAAAGACTAAGATTTTGAAATTTCGAACGATTCAACGTGCTATTTGATTATGCTATTCAAATATTAGCTTGGCAAAAATTTTGAATTAAAAAGTTTTCATTCGGGTAAATTCTATTTTCAATAGTGAGACGTCATCACGTTATCGACTAGCATCATGTAGAGATCTTTCTCTTTGGAGAGATTTTTTTTTCAATTCATTTCAAACTATTTTTAAGCGAGTGGAATGACCGTCATCCAAACCAAAATAGAATTTGGAAGGTACTATCAAATATAAAATTATCGACAGCAAGCCAGATTGAGATCTCAAATCTTTCTTCGCTAAATTCTGAAATAATGTGTGCCTGATTTGTTCTTTATCGAAATCTCTCACATTGTCTTGCTATGTTGATGAATAGATTTCTGCTATCTTGAATGTTTTCTCTTCGTTACTATAAATTCATGTCAGTACAACTGTTTGAATAATTTCCAATGATCGTTTCCTTCTTTACTTTGACTTCAACCTTGCGAGTATCATAGTAAAAAAAGATCAAGGGTTGCAGGATATACCAGGTCCAATAATTCTATCCAAAGCTCTACCCTAACCCTACATAATGATATCTATAATCGAAGACGACCACGATGGCGATGGCCTCGTTATCACAATTTCTGTCTTACACGCGTACATAGTCCTTTTTCCACACACACACACACACACACACACACACACACACACACACACACACACACACACACACACCGTACGCGCGTGCCTCTTATCGTCGTCCTGATATGAATATAGACATATCATACTCAGTACTCACCTGTATTACAAGTCCACAAAAGGCATAAGGTGGTAGGTAAAAACCTATTCCTGCGCGAGTGTCCAGTTGCTCTTTATGAACTCGAGCGTCAACGCTTAAAGTTTTACGAACTTGTTGCTCATACAGTATTTCAATGTGAAAGTGTGTTTTTTTTTCAACTGTGGCGATTTTTGATTTGAGGTTTTTTCTTGAGAAGAAGTTCAAGATGATTGAAAGACATGATTTGAAGTGGTGTTGTGTTGATTTTTGAGTGAAAGTGAATTTTGGAAAGTAGAAGTTTGGTGAGATTTTGCAGTGAAAACAAGGTTATGTAGTGGAGTTTGGTGAAAAGAGTTTTGGTTGAGATTGACGATTTAAAAGATATCAGTATTAAAGTGGCAGGTGAGTCAATACGAGGATTTCACTTCTTTATTATTGTGTGTTGGACGAAATTTTTCGATATTAACGATTTTTTGGACTGTTGGGATACATTCTGACTTGACCCAATAGATCACACTCAATTTATTTTTCACATAATAACTCGTAGAATTCCAATGACTCCTAATAGCATGTCTTTTGATCTCTCAAAAATTCTCTATCAAATTTTGGTGTCAAATTGACCTCTGAACCAAAATTTTTATGCAAAATATCGTAGCTTTCGGCAAAGAATTGAATGTAGCTTTCCACGATCGCCTCAAACAGAATTTTGGATCATATATTCTAAAAGTTCAGACAATTTTACGTAGAATACAACTACACCGAACTATTTTCAAGGGCTATTTTGTATTCAAAAACGATCCCCAAAGAGGTCTCGTAAATGTGTCATTACAGGCGCTGATGGGTTGATCCGATCGTTCCCCACTGACTTTCCCCGAGTTCAAGCATTTAAACAATAGAAACTGTAGAAAAAGTATGTTCTTCCATCCATTGCTTTGACTATTGCAAAACTCATTTTTCCGTTTAAACAAGTTTCATAGTTCATAATTATTTCAAAATTGTATTCAGTGAACCTCGTATGCCTCTGAATATGTTTCAGATTTCTAAGTGTTACAAATTTGATAGTTTCTACCAGTACCAGAAAGAAATATTGAAAATTCGTCCAATTTGAATTTCGCGGCCCTTGGGGTCTTGCTGACATAGTGATAAAATTGGAACGGCATGTCCGAGTAGGCCTCTTACTTTTCTTCACGTCTCGCTGGCCACGAGCGTAAGGTGTCGGTCTCGTATCCGAAGGGTCGTGGGTTCGAATCCCGGTAATTCCGGCTTCGCCGACGTCCAGCACAGTTTTCGCGAAGAACAAAGATTTTTGGCACTTGACGCATAATATACTATTTTTTAAAATGTCGGGGGAACATTATTTTGACTCATATGAATTCGACAATGTCTTATGCTCTTTTTTAATAAAATTTCTCATTTGCCAAAAAGTCGACTTGTCGAGTTTTGCTCTGATAAGAGCTTGAAATTGACCGAGTGGATTAGACTTCTCGTAAGACGAATCTGGAATCGATATGTTTAGGCTTCCATTTCACACAACGTATTTTACCCGATTATTCGAAATAGATTAGGACTTTTAACACCACGCATGGCTATCGAGCTCGTACATCAATTTAACTTGTTCAGATGTATCTTTCTTGCTGTAATTTGTTTCAAGACTCAAGAAAAGTACGATTTTCTTCCATCAACCATTAATCCCCAAATTGAATTGGTTCAATTCTTCTCTGTTCAAAATTCGCAGTTTTTCGTCGTTCAAATTGCTATAATATGTTGAATAATTTGTGATCCACGATTCTAAAAATGCATTCACGTTTCGATAGATCGTCTATTCTCATGTGGTGATCATGATTCGATTTCAAGTCGTTGAACCCCTATTTATCGGCTCCAATCGGTGAATATAAGGTTATCGACGTTATGGGGTATGAAATATTCATGGAGGGTAGAATATTTTTGTCGATCGGTTTTTGAAGATCGGCACGTGCTGACGGAGATATGACTAAACGTGTAGCGTCCATACAGAAGTATCGTATAGGTTTTCAATGGTTATAAAAGTTGAGTTTCGTAGAAGTTCTTCCTTTTTGCGAGGAAAATTTGCAGGAAAGACCAAAATTTGGAAAAAAAATCAAGAAACTTGAGAAAAAACTATTGTTCTAGGTATAATTTAAATATATGCTCTATTGTCATGACAATTTTCTTTCTTAACGAAATGTATGATCCATTTGTGAATATGCGAAGAACTCAAATTTTCATCAAAAATGGAACTAATTCTGATAAACTCCGATTTTGGGCATTGATTTGATTTTAATTTTCAAATATCTTCGAACTAAAAATGCTACATTTTTTATGGAAATTCTGGAAAATCGTTCAATTTGAGCACAGAATATTGCAGAAGTGCACGTAACAGACTCTCAAACTACTATAATATCCCACTATACACGAGTCTCATTCAGAACCAGAGGTGTCTGCGGCAGCCAGAGCCGCGTCAGCGCACTCTAATACTCGTCGCATAACATCCTTTTATAACGATTCGCGTCCAACGACGTCCTGTGCACATACGGTGCAAAATACATACATACATACATAACTCATTTCCTCTTCTGTCTATGTTTGGTATGACCGAGGCTCAGACCATCATCATCATCATCATTATTATCATCACAATATTTCGATTAATTTTTCCATTGAGTATTATTATAGTGCGCGCTCTCTGAATCGCTATACAAAAATTGCATCGTCAAATATTGGAGACAATGACTGACGTCAAGCTTACTTACGTCCGTTTCACTCGTCTCGTTCTATAGTTTATTTTGATCTCTCTAATTTAATTATATTCATAAAAATTCGTTGATTGAAATCGATGCGTGAGATGGTAGTTTTTGATGCTTCATAAATTTTTAATTGGTGGTAATAGTATAATAGGCCATTTCCGATTTAGAGCGAATATCAAGCTTGGCTGAAATCAATTTTATCAAAATCTACTGCAAATGCGTGTTCAGCAACCCAAAAATTACCATTCTTGAAGTTCATTTTGAGGCCGATGTCCAGTTGAATGATCAGTTATTAGAACCCATTTCAAATTTGAAATTATTTTGACTACTGTATGAGGTCAAGTACAACTAGGATTGATTTCGTTCGTTATTTTTCTTCTCAACCATTTCAAACCAGGTTATTTCACAACAATGAAGTCTTCGCTAAGAGATGACCAAGAAGGGCCCATGTCACCAATTTCTTCAACATTTTTTTTTAATATCTTATACCTGTCAGAGTATCACTAATCCAGAGTGTTACTTCTTCAAATGAGCCTTCTGTGCGAGAGTATAGCAGCTGCAGTAATTGCTACAGACTAATTATAATTTCGTTACGAGGGTGTAAGAACTCTTTTCCTCATAGGAGTGATAGATTTCCAGCCCGAGTCGCAGCCGAGGGTCGGGATCATTACGAGGATGAGAGAAATAGGTTTCACTCCCGTGTATCGAACTATACTTTTTAATATACTAAAAGCGAAAATTGACAAACTGTGCGCAAAGTACAGTTCTACATACAGTGTACCAAGAACAGAACATTTGTGTTACATGGGCGTAAAAAATGGATTTTGCACACCGAAGGGTATTTTTTGACCTACGTCGAGGGCGAAGGTGTGAAATCCATTTTTTACGGACCTGTATTGGACGCTATCCTTTTACCACCCGCGAGCGATTAGTTGAAAGTCCGTGTGAGAATGTTATTTTCACGCACACGGAGTGACAAAATTAGTAAATTTCGCACTAAGTTAATGAGGTTGTAGCTCGCTTCTGAGCAATTAGTTTTCGGCCTGAGCCGCAGGCGAAGGTCAAAATAATCACTTAAAAGCGGGGAACCTCAAGAATGAGGCGCGAAAACTATTTTTTGCAACTTTGTAGGCATTCGGACATCGAAAAATTGCAAAATTGTACACTGTTAGGAATTGCTTGAAATTTCAGGTAATTTTTGAAAAAAAACTTCAAGCTGAAATTTCAAGCAAAGTACTGGAAGTTTTCTTCAAATAGTACTTGAAATTTTAAGAAATTTCTAACAGTGTACATTTTGATTGAATCTGAGCAAGAGTCGATGAATTGTAGGCAAAGTGTACGCACAGTGCATAAAAAAATTAATATTGATCGTACATATTTATAGTTGCATGTTTTTTTTTTCATCCGGCCCCACATGCATGAAACAGTCCCTGTGGTTATTTATCTCTGAACAGAAGCCCCGTACAACGAAGTGACTCTACATTCTTCATATTCTAATTGCTTCAGATTTTTCAAAAATCTCAGAATAGCATATTATGATACAAGGGCGCAAACGATGGTTTTTGCACTTCGAGTGACTTTTTTAGGCCCGAGCCGCAAGCGAGAGTCTGAATAGACACGAGAAAGCGAAAACCGTTACGCCCGAGTCTCATACTATATATTTTGATCTTCTGTGAGCAAATGAAAAGCGACAAACGGTGTGCAAATGATTCATTTACGCACAGACGATCAAAAAAAAAAAAAAAATTTTGTAAATCGTTGGAACCCATCAGAATAACGAGTTATGATCGTCTCACGTTCACTCGATCACAACTCATTACTTCTTAGTTTCACTTATCAAATTATCATAACCAAATCCATAGGCCAATCTAAAGTCTCAAGCAAGAATTTACGTGATAGAAATCACTGAACATAAATGAGGAAATGTCACCCAGTGACATGTATAAACCCGGTTGTTGTAAATTTTCAGCATCAAAGTAGACATAAAGTCCCTATGAATCATTCTCTCATATCAGCTATCTTCATTTTGAATTCTCAAATACATGTAAGCTCAAAAGAGAGTCTCGTGGATCCACCACCAAGTATAGAGCCTTGTTTTATCTCTGCAGTCATAAAAGTATCATAAAACCTCTACAAAGCATATAGTCCACGTGTATATTATGACTCTAAAAAGTTATATTATATCTGCAAGAGAGAGGCTTTCGGATGAGTGAAATTTACCAGTCGTTAATTAGAGTCTCTTCTTCTACAAGGCCTATATTATTATATCCTCGCATATGCAAACAGACCATTCATTACGTATTTTCATGTCAATGAACAATTCCGTTATTTCTCTATGCGTTCGCAAATATATATATATATAGATTTTGATGTTTGGTGAGCAGAATATGGAAACTTTGGAAAAAAATTCTGTGA
Organism: Eretmocerus hayati; assembly: GCA_029851415.1. Lineage (NCBI taxonomy): Eukaryota > Metazoa > Arthropoda > Insecta > Hymenoptera > Aphelinidae > Eretmocerus > Eretmocerus hayati. Next base: position 7,886,861 of record CM056744.1, read on the forward strand.
CAAAAAAATTCAATTATCGTTCAGGGGCTACATAGAAATATAAAACCAATGGGATGGTGTTGTAAAAGGTTTAACTGTAGATTTTGCAGAAGGGATGAAAAAGTTTGCCATGTGATGGGATACGTGTAGACATTTTTTGTTAGGTGAAATGTTTGCTCTTATCTGGTCACAATGTCATCGTTGGTTTGGAATTGCGTAGGGGACTTTTTTTCATCGATTGCCGATTGAATATTCCAGTACGCAGGATTATTTTTAGGATGCAAAATTGGATGGTAAATTGCTAGCTGAATTGCAGCTCATCGATTTTTTTTAATAGAACTGCGTAAAATTGCACGAAGTTCAAGAGCGACGATTGAATCACGCCGCTATAGTGTAAAGAAAAAATTACTTGGAAATTTTTTTTCTCTGGGAAATTTGTGAGACTCATTTTGTAAATTGCTGATAATGCGATGTACATACGGCAATGAATGAAACAGAATCCGTTCTATAGTTAAATGTAAGTGGCCATTTTTCATCATTTTTTACAGCTAGAAATGACATTTTTACACAATTTCTTGGAAAATACTGGACACGTGGAACTTGACGCATGAAAGACTGTACAATAATCTTGGTCAACGTGATGAATTGTATCCTGGATTACGATTTTGAAATCCATGCTTAGATATTTAGTATCCTCCAGTCTTTTATGGGTTACGATGGAATTTTTGTGGGCTTCTACGGAATATATCTCAGAAAACTCTATCACTCCTTGAAGAATTTGTTAGTCAGGGATTACATTCCTTGTCCAAGGTTCTCCAAAAAATTGCAATATATCCTGAATTTACATCCTCAAAAGATATTCAAATGACTTATACCGTTCGGTATGTGTCTCTGTATATTGATTTTAAAAACTGATTACAATCAGTTTGACGATAAAAATTCAACAGAAGCTGTGAACAATTTTCTAATTACGATGATCCACAAGTTTTATTTTTTTTCCATCAAAATACATGAGGCCTTATTTTCGTATCAAAGTTGACGTTACTTTCCGTTTAATCTGCTGACCGCGAATCAATCCAAATGTACCTTTGTGGATATTCCTCGTCACATTGTTAGATTCGACTATGGTTTGTTTTACCACATTCAATTTGCAATATTTGCGGTTTCCATATTTGACTGCGGACCTGTTCTATTATTGCCTTGACGTAGATTAAAATGTGGCTTCCATGAACATTATCTCCATTTCCATATCAATTGGCTTGCGTATCTGAAGCTATCACTAATAATTCATTTCGGAAATGATGTCTACAGTATATAGATATAGTTGGAATCATATCTAATCGGTGAAATCATTTCTGATCACTGAGAAAAATTAGTATGTGTTCGGAGAAGTTGGCGAATGTGATCAAATTATTCTGCCGCCATGATGAAGAGGGACTATAACAAAATTCTCATAATTTCAATTAATTCGCTCTTGTTAATCTCTTATTTATTTTCGAAAAGTTAATTATTTCTGTATGTACGATGAAAGTCTGCACTTTTGTGGTATCAAAATGATCATGAAAAATTTTTCTACGAGTACCGTAAGCGTATTTTTATGATATCCCACTGAGCATACCTCATAGTCATCGAAATAGTTTTCATAGATTTGTAATAAAGTGGGACATAAGGTCGGAACGGTCGATAATTTAGAGTGAGGGAAGATTCTTCCTGTTTTGAGGAACTCGAACTAAAAAAGTGAAAGTATTGTATCTGTACGGTTTTTTCCTCAATATTTACCCTCAAACTAGAAAATTTCAAGTTCATATGAGATAACATCTCTGTTCCCGATTAGATTTTAAGTATAAATTGACTATTCTGAAAACATGATGAATTTGACAAAATTATGTAAATATTGTGAAACTTATTGTGAATTTGTTATTAATTTATGATCGAATTATCAATTATTGATGGAATCTAATGAATTTTCTATGATTTGTAAAATATTGTGGGAAAAATTCGACACTTGAAAAGTAATTTTCAAAATCATTAAAATAGAGGAATGCCTCTATTCTTGTGCAATTTGAGCACCGTGTTATGAGTTGAATTCTCATAAAAGGTGCAACTAGAGGATGCACCTTTCCAGCCACGTGCACAAGATTCTTGGAATCGCGGGGCCGCATCGCGCTCCTCACCGATTTCGATCGATAATAATGGAGACCGCATCTTGGAATGCGTAGAGGCAGACCATGGGCGCGTGGCTACACATGACCATTCAACTGTCGTTAATTTTGGGTTGTCATGATAACCAAATCGTTATTTTTTCTTCGTTACAAAATCTGAGGATCGACTCACTTACGATTCAACTCGCTTCCACACTAGACTTCTCCAGTCTTTTCAACCTGAAATCTGATTTTGTTTGGTTTTAATTAATTTTCGAGTCAATGAACTTTTTAGTTCTCTTTCAAATTGGTGTCACGATTTCTTTGCAATTGCAATAAGATTAGTCTGGCGAACAATCTCAAATCGTAGTCTTGGCGTTCAAAAAAGTGCACTCTCACACTCTTTTTCATTGGCCATTCACGTATGAACTAATCACACAGATGGTTGTAAAAATAGATAAAGATTGGTACATGAATGAGATTTAATTATTGAGCCTCTCCAGGACACAATAAAATATTACAAAAAAATCTCAAAATCAATTATTAGTTTTAAATTAAACTGTCTGTCATCCAAAGTTTAAACGGTAGGCTCACTGGACAAACGAATATTTTGCCTACAAATATCCATTGTAAAATTAGGAAGCTCTCTAGCGCAATTTAGCGTGAGAGTGCTACATCGTTCCAAAAGTTTCTAACCTAATTTTCTGATCATAAGTCAACCGACCGCGTATAATTCCATTAAAATACAAACTTCTAATTCGATCGAGCTCTGGCACGAGTTACCCCGGACAGTATTTCGATTAGTTCGACTTAGATATTACACGATGAGGATTTTTTGAATTTGCCGCGTCACAATTCGAGAGCGAAATTCAAAATTTATGAATAGTCTTGCGTGAAATGAATTTTTTTCAATGGAAGACAGATCTCATTCATCAGAATTTCAGTATCGTGATTCAGTAAAAAATTTCTGTCAATTCGCTGTCGTTAGCTCATATCGTAATTACGATGACAATCATTTTGTCTGTTTCATTCAATGTTAGATTGACGGATATGCAATAAACAAATTCATGCATTAGCACAAATTTTTGTTCAATGAATAAGGTAAGTGTACCCAACATGCCCCCCCTTAAGCCATTTTGCCCATAACTTTGGCCCATCTCAATATTTTTTGACGTACTTTAGCTCATTTTGAAGCTTGAAAAAAAACCTTCAAAATGAGCTAACATACGTTGAATTTTGACCAACTACAGCCGAGTAATCTTAATTCTCGCAAAAGGTGTTTTTTTGGGAGTTCGCGAGGGGGTGTACCCAACATGCCCCCATTCTTCTTCGCGATCATAGTCGGCGCCAAGATTCTTAACGCTCACAGCTGTCTGCCTTCGGAGTCTGAGCGATATCCAATGGGTAGAATGTGACGTATTGTACGATTGGAAAAGATGAATCTTCAGTGACAGATGCTGCTTGGCAAAATAATTGAATATGCATTTCGAAAAGTCCCACGGAAAAAGCGTATCTTTATAGACGCTCAGTTTTGATTCTTTTCACGCTAAATTTCATTCAAGAAGGCAAGAGATCAGTAAGACGATAATTTATTTTAAAAAATACGTGACTTTGAATTATTGTTTCCTCGTAAGGGTCAAAGAAATAACAATAAAGGATACAAATTAAAATACACAATATCTGTGACTATAATTCAAATCATTATTTAGCATTGTGGCTAGCAACGCTACATCAAATTCACCAAAACATGTCTCTTGCATTCAGCACGAGATATCTTTCAACAAAAATTAAAGCACTTTTTCGTCAATGATCAACATGTAATACCTTTAAAAACAATAATAATCACATTAATGTCAGGTAACTCATGAGGTTTCACAAATAAAATGTAAAAAATGAAAAAATTATCCCGCAGTTGTAGGACACAACATCGCTCATGTCAAGTATTTTTTCTCGCGAGATAATGCTCAGATATATGATCGAAAAGAGCTTGAAAAGAATCGTGAAAAGCCCCAGGAGCGGTTCTAGTTTGATGTACAAACGTATAGCCCGACAGCAGCGGACTGCAGGAGCTCTCTTGTGGAATCGGACGGATGGGGGCATGTTGGGTACACCCCCTCGTTTTCAACTTGCCTCCGTATTTTGCTCATGAAATCGCTCCAGATTAGAATTTTGCAACGCTGTAAAAAGGATTTTGAAGGTCTTGGAACAAGGAATCAAATGCGCTAAGGTACGTCAAGATTGGTTGAATCAAAACAATTTGGCAGAGGTTTGAATAAAGGCAATTTCTTAGGTGTGCAAACACGAAAAATGCAAAAACTCAATTTATATTTTCTGGGAGACGCAGAAATCATTCCGGTTCGGTCCAAATCATTAGTTTTCTCATATTTTAACATAACAAACGTAAAAAAAAATTGCAGGGAGGTCCTCGAGTGCCCAGTTCTGAGATCGGCATATGGGGGCATGTTGGGTACAGGGGGCATGTTGGGTACACTTACCTTATTATGTCTTACTCATAATATTGCGATCTCAGTCTTTGTTTGGAATGCAGGATTGAATACAAGTTTTTTTCGCAATCTTCGTTAAAGATCTACTTCCTTCCTATATTGTCGGGGATAGAATCTCACAAGTTCATTTCCGATCGATTTGTCTTGAATAAGGATAAATTCAATCCCATCATCATATATCTCAAGAAAACAGCATCAGAGTAATCTAAAGTTTCTTTCTCAAGATTTGATCTTTTCCTTGACAAACGAATAACAACTTCCGTTCCGGTCGGTTTTCACCAATTTCCTCTCCAAAAATATAGCTTCACTCAATTCTTATTTCCCAACTTTGCGAATCAAGCTAACAGTCAAACTAGCTCCAATTTACGAACAAAATTCATCTAGCTTACATATATTTTGCGGAAAATGGGCGTATCAAGCTTCACAAATTGGTTACTTCCAGAGAACGAGTCCACTTATGTTCGAAAAAATTGGAGTTTGAGAACAATGGATGTAGTATATACTATGTAATACAAAGTCGATGGAAAGAACTCTATAAATAATCACCCTCGTGTATAATACAACAGGATACATAATGATTGGAGCGATTCTCGTTTACAATGTCGCATTAATAAGATATATATTCTGTCTACGTTTGTGTAAGCTTTACGATTTTGGTATTTTTTTTCTTTTGGGCTAATCGAGAATGAAAATGGAAATACTTAGTTTGAATTTCATGCCGTGAGTGTGTAAATTTTCATTTTTTGTTAAAGAAGAAACATGAAAAAATACAGTTAATAAACTATTGGGTGATTTTTTTTTTTCATGTAGAGAGAGATAAATGTGTGGAGATTGAAATCGGGAATCGGAGATTGTTAATGATGTTGAGAACATAGTTTAGTAGATAAATCGTTCGGAGTTTCAGAATCTCCAACTTTGCGAGCGTCTTGCTATCTCTTTGAGTGTATATGACTGACCGACTCGTATATTATCGGCTAGTCTGTGTTCTTCTCGTAATTTATGTCTTTTACATTGATCTTCCGGCTTGTAGTATCATCATTCTCGTACAAGAATTCTCAGATACTTACTATTGTTTAGTAGATAGAACTGTCAGTGGATAGAAAATTATTTCAAGATTTTTCTTTGGCTTGGTCACAATATTTAACCACGATTTTTAAATGTTCATTCTATAAATTTATTATTTATTATTCAATGTCTTTTACAGTCACGTGTGAAATTGTTTTGTACCTGGTAAGAGATTGGAGAGGTTTGAATTCATGTATATGTACTCATTAAAAAATTACGAAAGTGGAGCCCGTATGTTTTCCCCCCGGTAACAGGGCATTTCTTCTATATTAAGGAGGCTCGAGCACTTTTTAATAAAACATTTGTTTTTGGCGCAAGTGGGCTTAAACTATAGCTAAAACTACTAGAAATATAAAACCGTTGAAATAACATGGGGTCAACCACCAAAATCGTGAGCAAATTGACTTCGAAAATTATTTCTGACTACACGTAACCTTATGGGCCAGACGCGTTAAGATGAGATTGCGGGCTAACTATTCATATGATTTCTGTTCTGACCAAAGGAAACAGTTCTTTTATCCATTCCCTATAAACTGATACCAGAAAAACCATGAGTCAACCATCAAAATTTCGAGAAAATTAGAGTGAAAGTAAAAAAGCTAGCGTTGCAGCCAGCGCTTGCATTGTGAGTATACCTATGTATAGCGCCAATGACGCGGTGGAAGGGGAAAAGGCGCGCGGGGCCCCGTGCTTGGTACGCACGCGCTCGAGCCTCCTTAATCGGCTTGATGGATTTTTTGACAATATGTATTGGGCTGTATGTTTCTAAAACTCATGGAAGCAGAGGATATTGACATTTTTTCGCTCAGTATTGAACAAATATTTCAGGAAACTTATCATTTTCCTCTTTGTAAGCTACGCATTGATCCATCAGAAACAAACGAGCGGCAAAACATAACCTAAAATATGATTTGATCGTCTCACTCTTGCATCCATCCGAGTGAAATTTCACTCGAACTTCCGAGTGAAATTTTTGATTTTTTCGATATCTGACTCTTTACCGAGTGAGATGGACTTTCACTAGGAATCCGAATGAAAACAAATCTCTGTACATAAGAGTGAAGTCATCAATGGGAGGGCTGAAACTTGTGTTACTTTGAGTTTAATAGAACGGGACTTTGTCACTGAAGTTTCAGTGAACATCACTGATAGATCAGGAAGACGATTCATTGAACGTTAGGATCACTGGGATTTCAGCATATCTCACTGGTGAATCAGTAAGAACCCTTCAGAAATCATGCAGTGATACTCACTGATTTATTAGTGAATGTGGTCTACGAGGATCTTTGGAGCACTGAAATTTCACTGAATTATCTTACTGCTTTATTAGTGATGCTCACTGAAATTTCAGTGACCAGAACCTGTTTGACCCCCCCCCCCCCCAAGGTCACTGAACTTTCATCTCTCCCACTGATAACTTCAGTGTTCATACACAGGAGTCATCAGTCAAATTTGATCCGAAACATGCACTAAAGTTCAGTGACTTTCCACTGATTCGCACTGGGAGAGAGCACTCTTTGGAATTGTCAGAACAGAGCTGTTAACTATTTTTCCTCTAATTATTTCTACAAATTCCTGAATGAATAACCAAACAGAATAACCAATTATCCAAATTCACCCACACCATTGTCAACTAGTCATATAATCAGAATTATCTCAAAAATCTCCGAAAATCACAAACTTATACAACCTTACCAATCCCAAATAAATTCCAACACGATCAGCCAATCTATCAATCAAAGACAATGCTTCTATACACAAAATTTCGTGAGAGTCATACAAAGAAGTAAGCATCCCAATCGATGCCTATATCAAATGATATACATAAAATTCAGATAGCGTCACGGGTAAGAAAAAAAAAAAAAATTCGAGCCAAGGTCGAAAATCGTCGTCGACATCAGCTTTGCTGCACCCCCGTACTTATCACAAATTCACTTGTTGCCGTTTCTCTATCTTTCTTTCTCATTCTCTGTCTCTTCTTGCCGCGGCGATCGATTTTCATGCGCTTGACAATGCGCGTCACGCGTCGTGGTGTCTCACGAATAAGTACACGTCGATATATAATACGGTCAAACCGTGTCAGACAACCTGTGCGTGTCTGCCCATGCCATGATAGTATGATGACAATTTCATTATATAGCAGACTATTCGATATATAGGTTAGGGTATCGCAATTTTGAGTCCCAAAATTTATATATTACTACATATGGGCCAGAAGCTTTGTGTATAGCGTAACTTGGATCGTATTGCGAAATTTTAGGTTATGTACAACTTTTTTGGTCATTATTATTCTTCGATGTCGTGAAGGATTTTTATACAAGTTGTACGTGTAGATTTTATTTAATTGATTGATTTTGATGAAATGGTATGTATAGGGCTGAGTTTGTGGGATTTATTGAAGGTTATAGCTGGATGTTGTGCAAGGATTTTTGGGAAATAGTGATTTCACAACGAATGATTTCGTGGTTTTATCGAGTTGAGCCGAGTTCGACGACGAACACGGGCGTTGATGGATTATTGCCGAAGATAGATGTTAAATGGTTGGCATTTTTGAAAATTTTTTGTGCAGGATAATTCAAAATTGAGTGAGATTTCTTATGGAAATGTTGTGAGATTCGACCCAATTGGATTTTTCTGACATCTAAAATAACACAGAGATTGAATCACGATAGAGAACCTTACACACTAGTTGTTGTAATCTCGTTTCAAGACTATGTTGTCGTAGTACCAATAACGTAGCAAGAATTTCAGATTTTACAACTTTCACGTCTTGTTGAATTATACTGATAAAATTTGTAATGAGTTATCTTCATGAGTCTTTACATGCAAATGCTACATCAAAGTAGTAGATAGAGTATCTATGTATGTATTTTCCTTATTTTACAGCCTATCTACATTTTTTCCAGAATTTTTTATTGTTACTTTTGAGATGGACGAGCACACGATGATAGTTTGGACTCAAAATTTCAAAAATCTTGAATTTTTAGTTCAACACACCTCATTTTCAATTGACCTTGAATCATTTTTCAACGAATATGGACATCGTGAATTTGAATTTTGAAAAAAAAAAATGTGCCGAAAACTACGATTTCTCCATCTCATCATTCTCGGTCAATAATGATTTTCAAAATTCTTTCAGACACTTCTTCGTCAAGAAATGTTTTTCGACCCATGTAGCTTTTGTACGTATATCATGAGAATAGGTCTCGCGAATGCAGCGAGAATTTTCAGATAACAAGTTCGTCTCGTTATCGACCTCGTTCCATAAGTCTTTTATACCAAGCGCGTACCGATTCAAAAACAATAAGCGCAAGTGCACGAGTAAAAGGTATAAAGCACATTCGATAACACGATATGTATAGATATATAATGATAGTTAAGTAGTTGTGCGTACGCGTGAATATTATTAGCTGTGCAAGTGCGGCGGCAAATGCAATGTGCACCATAAACACTTGGCCTATACAGGTGTGAAGTTTATAATAATACAATGTCATTATACTTCGGCTGCTATATTGACACATGAGAAATTGTGTATGGTGGTGTGAGTAATGGCATCATGTTGTGGAGATGACGTTTTTTTTTATTTATTTGCAAGTTTTTTTTTTTTTTTTGAGGGTTCACTGAATTTCGGAGAAATTTTATAGTTATACTTATTGATGATCTACATCTTGCAAACGAACGGGGATGCTACTCACATTTCTGCATCTGGAAGTAGGAATTTTTGGATCCTATTTAAACTGTTGGTGTTACGAGTGAAAAATGAATGAAGAAAATAGATAGATCAGTAGAACATGGATTGTAGAATTTGGCGGAATTTAGTCTATCCTGTGACGCTTGCGCTTGTTCGGGGAAGTGGGAAACTTGTAAGTTGAGGAGGAAAAAAATTCGTGTGATGTGTGATCCTGGGTACTTCCATAATCATTTTCCAAAGAAAATCAAGTTTTTTGTCAGTGAATTTTGAAATTAAGCAATTTTTTTATATTTTCCATTGTAAATGATAGGTAAAAATGGCTACTTTCGCAATTTTTGTTTTTTCCGTGATTTTTCCGTGAAAAATGTGTGGTGTTATTTTTTGTAGATTTTTTCAAGATCATCTATGGAAGAATACGCTTAATGAAGTTTCTGCGATGTTTTTCTTTCATCTGAGAATCTCACAGCGGCTGTTTTTCATTTCTGAATGGATATGTGAACAACTTATCTCATAGATTTCCAAAAAATTCAGATAAAATTATTCATTTCATTTTTTCAAAATAATACTCATCCCTTCCGACTTATTACAGAAAAGCCACGAAAGAGACGAAAAGCCGCGATAGAGACAATTCCTTACGTATCACTTATAATGGAAGAACTGGAAGAATGACTTCATCTTTTTTAAGAATCTTGGGGGTACCCCGAATCACACCCCATGGTAATTTTTTTAATTTTTTGAAGCTTGAACTTTCCCGTCTTCCCGAGCCACCGCGCGCTTCCACTAATATTTGATACTATTTTCATGACTTTTAAAACATCTCAGGCATTGACTGAACAAATATTTTTGTGTCATTAACTGAATGGCAATGCTTTTAGTAATTGCGATTCCTTATCGAATCAAGATTCAAACACTGGAAAAATATTTTCCCTCAGAAAATACTACCTCTGGGAAAGAATCCATGCCATTTAATCAATATTCATGGAAACAAAAATATTACGAGCACCAATTTAATATCGAACAATGTAATGGCCTGATTGATTTTCCAGATACTTAAAATCCATTTACATCCATTACTTATGAAAATACATCGAGAAAAGAACAGCATTTCATAATTACATTCATTTCTCGGAATAAATCGGAATAAATAGAAGAAATTCGATATTTCGTCAAACTCATCATACTCCGCAAGCGCAGCATCAATTACACGCTCGGTCACTCACCATTCGAGTATAATTCTCAATTTCAAACAGAGAGAATTTTCTTTCCATACATTTATTCATTGCAAATCGAAAATCCACGAATCGCAAAATTGAAATTAAATTTCATTTCTCAGCTTATGACGCTCTCTCTCCCTCTTTCTCTTTGACATATAGCTTGAAATTACGCAATTTTAAAAATCGCTACATTGCTTGCCATGTACATGATTCACGGTAATTATTTTCATGCGCATTCTCCAATTTACACTGCACTCGAATAATCCAAAGTAGTATACATGTATATAATGTATACATCAACAATTACTAGTACGTATAAAACTCATAATCTCCCCATCAAATTATCAATTTTTCAGAATTTTCAAATTCGTTGATAATAAACCGTCGCTTATAAAAATATCCCCGAAATTTTCCTCCTCAGTCAAAATTCATCAATTTTCATACTTCCAACGTATTTTACCTGTCATATGATGATCAAAGCATAACGAACAATGTAATCTCGGATTTTCAGAGAGAACAGATTCCCAATTACAAGTCAAAATAATTACGCGCGAGCACGTTTCAGCTTGGATATGAAAATTGAGGATAAATCGATATTATGCGCCCGCACGTTTCTCCTGCTACACGTGAAACAAAAAGCTTCAATTATATTATACACAATATAATACTAACGTATAATACAATGTTGATTCGAAAAATTTTCTCGAACAAGTGTGTAGTATCTATCTGTGGGTGATGTGATACACGATACAGCGACAAATAATCAATAATTCAAGCAATCAATTATCAGACGGACGCTGACTCAGCATCAAATACGACCGCTGTATATCGTATAAATATTGTCGAATATATGTTTGTATGTATCTATACGGAGACCACATAAATTCGTGTATAATCCATATATAACTGAGCATGAATTATTGACAAACATTTTGTTATTATCTTACGACTTTTGATCTGAAATCGCATGTGTGAATGTAGTTTACTTTTTTTGATAAGTTTCCTGGTTTATTAACCTCAAAATAATTCGTAATTTATTTTTATTTGTGGGTGAAGGTTTTAAGAGCAGCTATTATAGAGATTAATTCATCCGTGACATAATTTTTAGCGATAGTGTAGATGATTGGTCGAATTGAAGACAAAGAAAATGATCGGTTGAGATGTTGGTTAAAAGCGGATTGTCCCGAACGAAAGCGGAATTTTGAGAGCGATGTACGCACTATAAGTTACTTTCCTTATTGAATGAGCGTATATGGCGAGGTTTGTTTACTTGATAGAATGTGACTGTGACTAATAGGATTTGAACACTGGAATCGAATTGGAAAAATACAAGTTTTACGAATAGTTTAATGAATAGAGCGTGATAAGAAATTGCTATGAAATTCACACAATCAAGTTGTTTTTGTATTTCTGATGACAGAATGAAGATATCTGGTTGTTCTGTGTAAAATTATTCCATTTTCTCTCTTAATGAATTTTAGAGTGAACAATTTTTCAATCCTTTTGTATGATCTTACACTTCACAGTTTTGATCATTGATTTACTTCGGATCTGCAACCGACATAATCTCGGACTGAATCGATCAGATAGCGGCGTTGGACATTTAAAAAAACCAGAACCACTATTCTGGTAACTAGGAACTTCACCAAAATCATCGTTCATAGTTGAATTTTTCCAATTAAGTATAGTGTAGTCACAGGTTTGGATGAATGAAATAAGATGAAATTTTTTGTCTTTAACCCTTAGAGTACCGGTAAGACGCCATATGGCGTCATGACTTCACGGTCCGGTCATTCAACTAGAACAGAGAACTTTCCAATGCAATCTAGGTACTTCTATTCGTCTTAGAAAGAGGAACATTTTCCGTACTTGAAACCGGTAATAGATTCATTTGGATTGGGACTATGACCATTTGAAATTGGGTATTTCTCACCGAATTCACTTTGGTATACCGATCACCGCAGCTTTCCCAAAGCAGCTTTTTTTACCTTCTCCGTTTGAAACACTTCTAATTCACGTTTTTGAAAGCCAGAGCTCATCAAAGAGGACCTAAAATTCAGCAGCTCAAAGTCAGCGCATGTTCCCCTGAGCCACCCCTGTGCACGCTGGACGGGCCAATTTTTGGGTGATTTTCGGAAGACCACTATATCAAAATCAAGCCAAATTCACTCGTGCAACTGATTACATCTTGTTTGTCTTAGAAAAACCTTCAATTTCCGTTTTTGAACGTCAAAATCGACTGATAGGGACCTGAGATAGAGACATCCAAAGTATACAGTGCATTATAATATGGGCCGCTACCACTGAAGACCGGCATGACGCTATATGGCGTCATGGTCTGATCGACCAACATCCACCTTTGGTTTGGACATACATAAGGGTCATGTAGGCACTTTGATTAGGGATTTCGGCGCTTTCTGATTTTCTAAAATGCCGGTACTCTAAGGGTGAAATCAGACATAACTGTTTGAAGGGCTTGTGAGGTTGAGATAGCGTGAGTCAATGTTTAATCAGAGATCATTAGAAGAAGTTTGTTGTTAGATGTTCCATTGGATATTCCAATAATCAATCTATTTCCCGCATCTACATAAACGAATATGTATTTCACTGACTATGTGAATAAATTTTGATAGCAACAACTCACGCATCAAATCGGGTAGAATCGCCTCATACATTAGTTGAAGGTGAGCTACTCAAGAATTATATCTTCTTGAAATTCGGTTGTTACTAATTTTAGATTGATTTCGATTAAGCCATTCAAAACTATACATTGCCGAAACAAAATATTCATCTGTGAGTAGTCAAATCTGTTAGCCATCTAGCGGTGATGCGTGGAACTATTTTGAGTCTCCCAAACCTTCGTTCATAAATCTTACTCAGGTAAATGAAAAACTTCTCGGATGAAAATGACCAATCCGAATCATTCCAGATCTCAGACATCCCGAGAATCTTTTATAAATACTCCACCCATCGCCCCCTCCGCCCTCTAAAGGCTCTATCAAATCAGAACTCATTGCACCATGAAACTCAAACTAACCTCACTACATCAATTTTTGATTCCAGGTAGCCGAGAAACGGCATCATGGTGTCGGACAGTAGCGCACCAAACAGTCGCCTTGGTTCCGGTGACGGTAACGGTCCAGGTGGTGGGCACGGTCCCGGTCATGGCGCCACAACCCCTTCCCCCACCACTACAACAACCAGTGCTACCAATAGCCCAAATAATCTACACGTATCTCTAAGCAGTACAGGATATCGAAATAAAGGATACAAAGAAGATTCTAGTGATGGTTTACCTCCAGACCCTCAAAAACCACCACAGTTACCACCAGATGATGACGGTCAATCTCGAAAATTTAAACTTTCACGCAGTGAAAAATGGCGAATTCTTAAAAATATCGGAACCGTATCGATTGCTTTCATGGTTCAATTTACAGCATTTCAAGGAACGGCTAACCTACAATCTTCAATAAATGCAAGTGAAGGGTTAGGTACAGTTTCGTTGTCGGCAATTTATGCTGCACTTGTGTTAAGCTGTATATTTGTACCGACTTTTGTAATTAAAAGGTTAACGGTCAAATGGACCTTGTGCCTTTCTATGCTGTGTTATGCACCGTATATTGGATTACAATTTTATCCAAGGTTTTATACGCTTGTACCGGCGGGAATTCTTTTGGGGTTAGGTGCTGCCCCCATGTGGGCTGCTAAAGCAACTTATTTAACTCAAGTTGGAGGAGTTTATGCTAAACTTACGGATGAGCCTGCTGATGCTATTGTTGTGAGATTCTTTGGGTTCTTCTTCTTGGCGTGGCAGACAGCTGAGCTTTGGGGAAATCTTATCTCTTCACTTGGTGAGTTTGTTGTTTTAGTACCATTTTTAGTTTAGATTTTTGTAAGATTTGTAATGTTGAAAGAATATCTTCTGATTTCGAATCTAGTCTGTCAAATTGAAGACTTCGCTTCGATAGATTTTGAATCGGGCGTGTGCTTGTTGCAAAAGTCGAGATCAATTGCCAATCAAGAAGTAAATCAAAGTATGATCAAAATCGTTCCGAAATTCTGAAATAATTTACCCCTGAATGTCACATCGCCCAGGGTCTGCAATGTATAGAATGATCGATTGAACATTTATTGAGTCTATGGAATATAATTCAGTTCTGGGACGATTTACATGAAAATGAGATATTTTTTCACGAAATGTGAAAATCTTAAGAATAAACGGCTCGACCTTGTTTATACCAATGAGTGAGCGTAAAGAAATACCCAAATACGATGTATAATACAGTTCATTCGTTCAAATATGTCTGCATACTCTCATCGCCTCCATTGATCACTCGATACCGTCAATCAATTTCTCAAGTCTCTTTCTCAACTTCGAAAAATATGCAATATTCCGTCATTCACTAGGATCAAATTACTTTTTCTCTAATTTTACCAATCTCAAACTATGCTTCGCAATGATTTACTGTCAATTTTCAGAGTCTTGTTTGTATGTACATTCGATGCCAGGTCGAATCTGAGTTTTGTCGCATGATATATATAGAGAGAAACAAAAGTTTCCTCGTGCGATAGTAGTATGAGTCAGCGCATGGTCAGACGTTCGTTATCGACGAGCATAGCCATGTTATTGACTTGCAATCATTTGCGAGATTACTCATACTCATCGATCAATCAATCTCATCAGAGCTGTAATATAATTGCTGATTGGTTAAAACAATTCTCAAAATACACTTGTACAGCAGATTTTTACTGTATGAACAAAAATTTATTTTTAACTTTGATCTTCAATATTTAAAACTATGATTGATACTTTGATAAGCATATTGCATGCCCTGGAAGTTTGTATTTCTGTTTTTTGATCGAAATTCAATTCTGATGTTCAACAATATCTCATATATCACTGCTTACATTGCACGATTGAGATTGAATGTTAATAGATGAAGAGAACCAGTATTATCGATTAGTACGTTAGCTGTGTCCCGGTTTTACGTAACTATATTTTGGTCATGATTTTTTAGGATTTTGTATTCTGTCGAATTGGTCTGTATGGTAGGAATGGCCTCTTTTGCTAATTTCATCATGTTCTTGGTAAAATAAATGCAGACCACGATAGATTGTTATTGAGAATATATTCCAACTCAATACGAGCCAATGGGATTGAAAAATGAAAAAGTGTGGGATTTATCGGTAAGCTCCATGATAGCGAACATTTTTATTCATATCAATATTTGGATAAATACTTTTTAACACGTTCGCTGTGGATGCTGAAATCGGTGATCTTTTCCCAGGTGCGGCAGGGCCCACCGGCGGACCTCGCTCGATGTTGCCAAAATTCGCAGCACTGGGGGAAAGACACACGGGGCCCATTGATGAGCCTCGGCGCACAGTGAGAAATAAAAACAAAGTTCTGGTCACTATAGAAGCCATCTAAAAGTATAGGCGTTAAATACCAAGAATTTGCTTCGATTTTTCGGTGTGCACCGCAGCGAACGTATCAAACGACCGAACTTAGATCCCTATATAGGGCCTAATATTCGACTCTACTATAGTATTATTAGGCAAATTGGAAAAAATTTTAATTGAGCATAATATATCTTGGCTGCATAATCCGTGATTCATACTTACTGATTGACGGTGAATGAGGCATGCTGGATATGGACGGTCATGCTGAATACATCTAGAAATAGCACACAATTATCTAAAAAGATTTATTTCTTCAATTGAATTGTATTTGTGCTTGTGATGATTTCAATTTAGAATCAAAGATATGTTATTTTGTGGATTAAAAACCTAGGGGAGAATTTTTCATCCGTGTATTCTTTTCTAAAAAAAATTCTGCGAATCTTCATGTTGTCTTGATAGAACTTGGATAATTATGATGATCGAATTCAATTCGACGAAAATTCATTGCTCATCCAATTCACAAAAAAGCGTATCTTTGAATTCACACGTCTCTAAGATTTTTAAAGAAAATGTGGATCGAGTGAGAATCTTCTCAAAAATATGGAGGGAATTTATTAGCTTTCATGATCTGATAACACCAATAAAGTGCGGAATCATAGAACAGTCCAGCAACTTCAACCGAATCTGAAAAAAAACTTATGCCTAAATAGCGCGAAATTTAAAATTTGCTCATTTCTCATGGCACTTCGAAAATTCTTATCTATCCAAGTCTTCCTCACAAATCATATCACTCGCGAATTCATTAGTGATATCTCATTCACTATGACGCTTTCTTGTATTCGTAAACAAATACTTTGAACGGTCATCTCTCATTGTATTACACAAACCGCGAGAGAAGAATCGTAAACTTGCCGATAAAAGCGTCTCGCAACGTGCTTCATCGCGGGCCTCAGGCCTTGATTCAAGATTTAACCGGTATAATCCGGTCACCGGGTATATCCCCACTATATAACTATACCTCACCATTTCCAATCTCGACTGTAAGATATATCTCATCACATTAACAGACAGAAAGAGAGAGCTGAGATTTGACTGCAAGCACGTGGCTAATTTTCCCCACTCTACTCGATTGTGACTAAAGTGACAATCTCTTACCTTTCACGCGGTGTCTATGAGGAGTGGCTAATTTCTGAATACAGACCGATTGTCACGCTTGGATGGATTTTGTAATGCCTCCGAAAAAAAAAAAAAAAAATTTTGGTCATGCGAAATTTCATTTTTTTTGGGTGAGGTAATGAGGATAGGAAGATATTTCAATGTTTGAGGATTGGGGGCGTTTTTTAGGTGAGAAACTGGTTCTGAAATTTAGATGCAAATTTTTAAATTTATTTTATGGCAGATAAGAGGCAGTACGAAATTTTTGTCATACTTTAGTTTGAATTGTGATTCGAGTCAAATTTTGGCAGTCTTGGTAGTAAAGTAGTATTTTGGCGAAAGTTGGACAGTTAAAAATCAGAAAACCTCACCTCGATCTCCGAGACACTTATTGGAAGATGAAAATCAGCTCAGACAACTGAGTTTTGTGTTACATATATCATGATACAGATCACAATTTTTTTAGAAACTGGTCCATTGATTTCCTAAATCTTCCAAATTGACTCCATTTTGGAGGGAAAGATGTCTGCTCTCTTCTACATGAAACATACTTTTCTTTATCTTTGACAAATCATTACAACATTTTTCAATCCTTGTCTTTCAAGTTTTAGGAACCATGATCGTATGCATGAGTTAAAAGTAGTTTTCAAGAATTATATCTAAGCCCTATATTTGTATCATCCCGCCCAGATTGTTATTAGATCAGAAGATCGAACGTGAGACTCTTATGGTGACATAATTCAAGTCCCATCAAATCATATCAATTTAGATATAGAATTTTTCATATAGCTGCAAAAAATCAGCAAATTTATAGCTTTATTAGTCAGCTTCCAGTAAGCATACGTCGTCCATTCATTGGATGTTAATCCAACAGTGCAACCATTCCCAGGAAACCTAAAAATGTTAACATTTATTGATAAGAAGATGCGTTATCTGCCAGTCAATCCATAATTTATGGAAAAGTAATGATGGGAAAATTGGCGATTAGCGAGATTTGCTAATCTCATAAATCATGGAACCGACGAAAATGGTCAATCATTCATCAGAATCGAAAATAGGTACCCGTCCAAAAATAGTAGAGTAGCCATCGATAAATTTTTTTGGATCTAATCGTCGAACGAAATTCCCCGGAATCGACCACACGTTATTTCCAAATTTATTTCTATGTATGTACACCATAAATTGTAAGAATGATATAATAAACGTAATCAAGCCTTTTTAGCATATGCGAATGAATCATCACATACTGTAACAGATTTAAAGATAATTTCAGAATTTAGAAATGAGTTGATTATTGATTCATGCTCCACGCAGATACAAGAAATGGTAACCTGCGATTTTTCAATTGATTACCATAATTGAGATCAGTGACATTTTCATCACTCGTTTGGGATACAGAAAAATAATTGTTATGTTATAATAGTGGACAGATGAATGAATGAAATTAGATTGAGAACTCTCGTACATGGAAATAAATACATGAAAATTTCCTCATTCTACTTGTATTCTTTTGATTTCATGTATGAAAATTTATTCACAGTGGGATGAAAATTCTGTATTCTACCGGATATATAATATCATCAATATCAATGCAAGCAACAGAGCATGAGTACTGGATACCTAATTTAACGATTAAAGTTCACAATGTAGGAATCAATCAGAGAATGTCACACACAATTGGTTTTTATATTCTGTCGGAAAAATATTTCATGCGAGCATGATCTATATTTGAATATTTTTTTTACAGTCATTGATGAGATCATACATAGCTTGATGTGAAGTGTATCCACTGGTAATTGGCGAAATTATGATAAATTTTTCACAATTTTTTTTCTATTATGACGCCTGTACTCATCCAATATTTTTGTGTATTCCCTCAACCTTTATTTTAAAATTTGCATCGTTGAATCTTGCGCCCTTCTCAGCAGCAATGAAAGAGTAAAGATAAAACCTCCCACCCATATTATCCATAATTCTCTCTTCATCCTACTCACAAACTCAAGAAAAAAAAAAAAGATTCCAACACAATAACTGTCACGCTAAGCATCAGACTTCTCATTGAAAAACTAAATTGTCAAATTTTGACAAAGAAGATTCCTCCACGTTGCAAGCGTATATAAACTTATATGTCTGATAACGACCTTTTGAATCACAACGACAAACAGTAGCAAAATTCGTCATCGCTAATCTCGAGAAACTTTTTTTTTTCTCAACCTGACAAAAGACATGCACGTGAACATTACATCGCATTCCATTCAAAATATGATAACGTAAAAAGCTTGCGAATTTAAGCTTCAGGCTCTTCATCCGTGTATACAGCCTGCCTTCTAAAAAAAAAACCGGACTTTTGCAGAGAATTGATGTTACATTCGTCCGTTACGAGGCACTAACCACTCGTTGTTCTGAATTTTCTCCCGTTATTAATGTTTTTTTTCCATGTAACTTTTTTGGTGAAAATTTGGACATTTTTTCCGCACACAATGCACATAGAAGCTCAAGCTTGCGGCATATGTGGGATATAGAATTGTATGAGAATAGCCCTTGCGTGAACTGTTTCATTTTTTTAAGCTTTTTGGTTGTCCAGGCTGTTTGCATCGATGGTTAAGAGTCTCTCTCATCCTTTATCTTCTTCGTTTTGGGCTATTTATTCGGACGGAATGGAGGTCGAAAATCTAGATTCCATTGTTAAATCGGAGAGGCATATATTTTCGAATAAATGTTGATGGAACAAGGCTTTTAAAGAATCTGAAAAATTTTAAAAATTTGCAGTACTGTTCCATCGAGAACTGGTGTGATTCTTGGATTGAATTTTTTATTTAAATCCAAACATAGATATTTTGAGATACGTCAAGATAACTCGTCATTCATCTTGATTTTTTTCAAATTTTGCAGGAATGCCTAGTCTCATTCGACTGCATGAAATCGAGAATTCAAAAATCTGTGTACTTATAATTCACTATTTGGCTTTGTCTTCAATTTCTGATTTTCCGTAGCTTCGTCGATTGGAAATTAGCACAATCTCCGTTCGCAACTCACAACATCGATCAAGAAGATTGACAATGTCGGAATATATGTATTATCTACATCGAGATGAATGGGACCATGAAGTTTGAGATACGTCACGAATAATAAATTACGGAAATGATAACAATGCATTTTTCAGACTGTGCGTGGATTATTTATTATTCAGAATGAGAGCTCAAATCATTGCATTCTCAGAAATCAATGCATCTTGAAGTGAATTTTCGATGGTTTTATAAGACAGTATACTAAATTAGAATTTCGGTCATACCCGATTTCGGCAATCAATATTCTGATTTTCTGCTAATTTCCAAATTAGGAGCATGATTGTTACCTAATTCTCCATACGAATTTTGAATTTCTATTGAATCAATGCATACATTTTATCATCAATTCGAATAAATATGATTGAATGCATTGTTTACCAAAAGCTCGTCTAACCGAACGTCAATATTCACTACAATTCACGTCAGGACTCAAAGGAATCCTAGGCGAAGTCACAAACTGTGACAATATATATAGGAAAGCAAATCATCATAGAATCAATCAACTCATTAGGTTATTTGCTCAGCCTAACAAGAGCCAATCTCAGCTAAATGCGCATACGCGAAATCACATTTGAATCAAAGTTTGTGCTAACGAACGGCTTCTGCTTGATAAGTCAGAAATTCAAAAATGTAAAGAGTAAACTTTGATGAATCTCTTCGATCTATTAAAGTGTTTGCACAAATAAATACAGATTCATAATTAGGAGCATTGATGTAAAAATCACTCATCAGACTTCAAACTTCATCCATAGATACTTGAATCAATAAAAAAATCTTCATTGGGTGCACAAAGTGTTTGTGAACACACAACTCAAATTGACGGTACGACTCTGCTCTAATGTCATTGCAGAATTTCCAACGGTTACGATGATATGTCAAGTATGTATTTTCAGAAACATGAAAAACCGTGTGTCGATAAAAGTTTTCTCTCACATTTCGGCTTTCTTCTTCTTTCGTCATGCCCCATACATCTCATCTTGGTATGATGTTCAAGAGTATATAAGAAAGCGAGAAAGACACTGTCGGAGAATTCTTTGAGATAAGTTTGTGAAAAAGTCGGGCAAAAGTTTCAAATTCTCAACGAGAAAGAGAAATGTAGATAACGGTCGGGGAAGAAGGAAAAATAAACTCGTGCGAGACCTTGAAGAATTTGAGTTTTACTCGTGCTTACGCGTGTAATAAATGACAATGAGATTAAGTTTGCTTGTATAACTACTGCCATTCTTGTACTTATACGACGAAACTTGGATGTTATCAAGAATTTTGTGTGTGAAGGAATTTTTTTCCTTTTTCAGAATTGAGAATTTTTTGTGAGGGTGTGATAGTTCTATTTGGTAGATGCAGTTTTATTGGGATTGATTATAATGATTGAGATGTAGCAGTCAACCCATTTACTCACTGTGGCTATTACAATGAACACATTTTTTTAATCGATTTTTAATAATCGATTATTATTTTTTTTTTGGATACGCCAGAAAAATCTAGAAAAATTCTCAAAAGTCCATAACGATACAAGACATCAATCAAATCAGAGGCCAGGGCTAAATACCTGGTTGTAAGCAAGAAAAAAAACGAGAAAAAAAATTTAAAGATCCTAGTTTTACATTTTTTCGTACGAATTTCATCAGGAAATAGTACATTTCGATACGAGGGTGGGAATGTTTGTTTCCGCACAACGAGTGATATTTTCCGGCCCGAGCCGGAGGGGAGGGTCGGAATTATCACGAGAAGGCTGAAACCACCCCGTCCGAGTGTCGAATACTATTTTTCCATCTGCTGAGCGGGGAACAAAACCAAAAACCCCGCGTGCGGGAAAGTCATTTCCCGCACAGAAGATGCAAAACATATTTTGAATGTCGAAAATACGTATATCGATGTCACAAGCTCGCTTAAATTTTAATATGGTACGTGGGCATTCATTAGACAATTAGAAAATGACATTTGAAAATTTTGTGCTTTAGGGAATTTGCGTATATTTCACCATAGAATCAAGTATTTTGAACAATGAAAAAATTTATATTATGGTAATCGGTACCATATACGACTGTCAATCAAAATTTCTACAACGAATTAAAAAATTTCCAAATTACCTAACTTGAAATGAACATTTGAATACCAGCCAACTAACAGTAGAGGGAAAAGAAATGAACAATTTCAATAAGATTTAAAAAAAAATGAAACAACCATCCACCTATTAACAAAATGCCTCGAGCAAATCTACAGAACATGATTCAATTACAGCACCCGCACTCCTTGTTCTAATTCAATCAAAACTGCTCCCACTATATATACTCTATTCGTGATATACCCGAAGTAATCAACTTGGTATCGTTCTAATGCCGCACGTGTATACCAACGAATTAAATTACGTACTATACGCAATCCTGGAGAGATTCCCAGATTCGAAGGTCGGAGACTATACGTATTTTATCGCATCCTCCGTATTCGCTAATCGGAACGAAACATCTCAAGGCGCTCGCAAATTGCGTCATCTATACCTATATATCACTATTACTGTTTTTTTGTATACGTGACAGGGCTATTCTTCATCCAGATTTGAGACTCTGAGGCACTTGATGATAATGATATTGTGAAAGTAACTTTGGATCGAAATGTCTGTTCGGATTTTGTCTAGAGCTTGAAGGTTTGAAGGTGATGAAAGATTTTGTGTCAATCAGAGATGTTTATGTCGAAGAAATCAATATGTAGGTCACTGAGATTGAGGTCACTGAGATTGAGGCCACTCATGATTCGAGTGGGATTTCATTCATTCCATGGGACTCCTATGGGATTTCATTCATTCAACTTCGGACTACCTATGGGGCCCAAAAAAAATTTCTCCTCTCTATTGCACGCACATCCGTCAACAGACCGAAAATTTATCGTGTAAAAATCGATGCTCTTTTATTCACGAAAATGGGAATATTTCGAGTTTTTGAATAGCTATCGATTTGCGGGTTGCGGCATCTGAAAGGTCATCAAAAACCTATCGAAAACATTGTCGGAAATTCCTTCTCTGTGATTTGGGGGCCTCCTGGAGGCAAAAGAGTGTTTTTCACTAAAATGTTGATTTCTCAAAAAGCCATTTTTTTTTTATTTCTTTAAAATCATATATATGACGTAAAATTTTGCGTTCTTTAGGAAAAAATGGGTTTCAGAGAAGTTTGAGGCGATCCAAGTGACTTATGAGCCATTTTTTGGAAATTCGATTTTTCCGGTTTCAGAAAAAGGCGATTTTCTGCGCATGTGCACAAACGTAGACTTTCGGCGCTACTTTCAATGGAAAGCTGACAAAATTTCCTATAAAATGACTACCCGCAAAGTTGAAATTCATGCACTGAGACGCGATATGCAAGGATCAATTATGTCGAATCAAAATCACATGAAAATTTAGCCCATTAACGCCTTCGTAGCGCCTGCTGAGATGACACATTCACGAGATCTTCTCGGGACTCAATTTTGAGTACGAAATTGACCTGAAAAGAATTCGGACCACATGGTTTCAACGTAAAATTGTATGAACTTTCAAAATATGCGATACAAAAACCCGTTTGAGGCGAACCCGAGGTGCTACATTCAATTTTTCGCAATTTTGAATGTGGAATATCGTATTTTCTGGCAAAAAATTGAATGTAGCCCCTCGGGTTCGCCTCAAACGGGATTTTTTATCGCATATTTCGAAAGTTCATACAATTTTACGTTGAAACCATGTGGTCCGAATTTTTTTCAGGTCAATTTCGTAATCAAAATTGAGTCCTGAGAAGATCTCGTGAATGTGTCATCTCAGCAGGCGCTACGAAGGCGTTAATGGGCTAAATTTTCATGTGATTTTGATTCGACATAATTGATCCTTGCATATCGCGTTTCAGTGCATGAATTTCAACTTTGCGGGTAGTCATTTTATAGGAAATTTTGTCAGCTTTTCGTTGAAAGTGGCGCCGAAAGTCTATGTTGGTGCGCATGCGCAGAAAATCGCCTTTTTCTGAAACCGGAAAAATCGAATTTCCAAAAAATGGCCCATAAGTCACTTGGATCGCCCCAAACTTCTCTGAAACCCATTTTTTTCGAAAGAACGCAACATTTTACGTCAAACATCTGATTTTAAAAAAATAAAAAAAATGGCTTCTTGAGAAATCAACATTTTAGTGAAAAACACTCTTTTGCCTCCAGGAGGCCCCCAAATCACAGAGAAGGAATTTCCGACAATGTTTTCGATAGGTTTTTGATGACCTTTCAGATGCCGCAACCCGCAAATCGATAGCTATTCAAAAACTCGAAATACTCCCATTTTCGTGAATAAAAGAGCATCGATTTTCACACGATAAATTTTCGGTCTGTTGACGGATGTGCGTGCAATAGAGAGGAGAAATTTTTTTGGGGCCCCATAGGTGGTCCGAAGTTCCTATTTTGGGCCATAGACTCGAATGAAAAAGGTTAAAAAAGAATCTGAGAGATGACCCCTTTTCGTAGGTCGCTTTGGCGTGGAATTCATCATATATCATCCCAAGGAAACATTTCCAAAAGAGGTCAACCTACTTAAACAGTCTTCAAAAAGTCAATGCGATTTTTGGAGAATATGATAATATTGACTCATAGCCTCCTGGTCTGGAGCGGTCCAAATTCGGAATCTACTGCATTATTCATTCAGAATCTGGTTAAGAATCTCAGAATATGACGTGGGTGATGTTATTTTATGGCCACCTATTTTTGAACATACAACCTGATTTTTTCATCAAATTTCTGGTATTCGCTCAACGTGATATTCTCAAAAATGGTCCAGAAATATTTTATGGGTTACATGCATATTTTTGGATGACACGATCGAATCCCTTCAAAAATTAAGGAAAACTTGGAAAAGACCTCATCGGATCTATCTAAGCATTCATTCATGGGATGTCAGGTCCATGTCATTACATTTCGTTCGAATTTTCTGTGAAAATTTTCATTCATCCTTCAACTTTTTCAACCCTTGTAAATTATAGGTTTTCGTGTCATGAATGTATTGCCTTTGATAGATCAGTATGTGTGATTATAAATTGCAGGCTCTCCTAGAAGATGATACGATAGAACAGATACGTAAAAAATCGACTTTTCTAAAAATTCGATTATAATTCTTTCACGAATTCCATGAAAGTCATTCGAATCAGCCTGATTTTTCTAATTCTAGAGAATCTTTTCGGGACAAAGAAGTCCTACCGATAATCTAATATCGATTTATCAAAAAAACGAATCCTTGGCCTGAGTACTTTACATTTCTGACTCTTGACACATCACGCTGAATTTTGAGAAATCCAAAGATGTTACCATATGCACACGAAATCTCACAAATCCCAAAAAATTCCAGAATCATGAGTATAATTATTTCTTGAATAATAAAATGAGACATAAATTATCATTCATAATTTTTAAATTGCAGTGTTGAGCGAGGGTGAATTTGGTAAGGATGCCGGACACAATGAAACTGTGATAGCAGCAAAAGTGAGCAGGTGCGGTGCAAATTTTTGCATATTCGGAAATGGAAATCAAGGCAGCCTGTACAGGCCACCCGAATCCGAGATATACGAAATCTCAGCAATCTACCTCACGTGTATTCTTGTCGCTGTGCTCATAGTCGCCCTCTTTGTTGATCCTCTTTCAAGGTCAGTCTATCATAATTTTATTCAACCAAGAATAGGTCAGTGTACATCCCCATTTGTCAAAATTCTCCATCTATTGAACATTCAAAAAAATGATCCCTGGGTCCGAATTCTAAATTTTGTGGTAAAATTTTCCGGCAAATTTGACCGCAAAGTTTGACGGCATACGTGGCGCTCTGCTGATAATCTGTAAAATTTGCCGCAGTTGCTGCAGCAGTTTGCCCGGTGCGGTTTGGCGTATTTGCATTGTCGGTGGCATTTGACGTATAAAAAATAAGACAAACCGCGACGGCAAACTGGAGCAACAGTGGCCAATTTTACATAGTATCAGCAGAGCGCGACCTATGCGGGCAAAATTGACGGTAAAATTTGCCGGAAAATTTTACCGCAAAAGAATACGGCCCCTGGATCCTGGTTGATACTTGAAAACATCAATTCGAGGTGTCAGCCCTGACTTTGGTGCCACCACCGGGTACTTCGCGAACTGTCCGACTGCCAACATTTGACGTTCAAACTTCGGCGCGCTACTGGAAATGTATGTAAACAAAGTCGGCAAAATGTCTTATTCAAGTATCTGACAGTAGAAACAAATTTTGAAGTTCATTTCTGTTATTGGGTACTTGAAACAATACATTTTGCTGACTTTGCTTATACAGTTTCAGTAGCGCGCCGAAATTTGAACGTCAGATGTTGGCAGTCGGACAGTGTGCAAAATACCCGGTGGTGGCGCCAAAGTCAGGTCTGACACCCCGAATAGGTCAGTTCTAAAATGGGAGTAGCTACTCCTCATAATCGTGTAGAAAAACGTTTTTGACAGGTTTCTCAATTCCATATCGATTTATTGCCGACCCCCTACATTCATCCTCCTGGCATTAGAATTTAGAACCCCCTCCCCCCTTGCTCCCATTCCGATAATGATTTTTCATCCGCAATGATGTTGAAATCACTGGATGAAGGGTTCTGGAAGATATCATAACCATATAAACCTAGATAAAAAAATTTCACTGGTAAATCAAAAATGTACCCTGATACGGACACAAATATGACTGGTCTAAAGAAATATAAATTACCAATTTCATGCACTCAAATCCTACATGTCCGAGTACATTTCAATAAAAGAGAAATTCTACGTAAAAAATTCACGAAACTCGAACCCTGCCAAAAATTCTCATTACCTATGAAATTATGAAAAAAAAGACTTCCGAGTCCAAGCAAAGTCACAGTAAAAAAATTATCACACTTACCAAATCAACACGTGCAACGATAAAAAGTATATCGCAGTCGAACAGTATTATCGCGTGATCCCGGCAATCAGACAAGACAAGAAAAGGAAACATCGTATAGTATAAGAATGGTAAACAATGCTTCATCATCACAGGAAGCTTCGCGCCACGATTTTCAACTCGCAATCTCAGATCTAGATATGACAAGGAACCATCGCAATCATCATCATCATCATTACCGTCATCATCAGATTGCAAACAATGACTCAATCAGTTCTATTGCCTGAATACACAAATTATCTCCAAATTTCAATAATACAATCGACAATCATCGACTAATATTCCCTTTCAAATTCAAGCCCTTCCAAGACAGAAACCATCTGCATCTACTCAAAATTCAGTCTACCACCCAGTAAACCATCAATTTCCATATACACGCATACATTAACATACACGTCGGTGTACAGACATTTGTTGCTTGAATAGACTGTGTAATCAGGCTTCAAACATCGTCCAAACTCAGTATAATTGTACAAGCCTACATACCCATACATGAGCTTTACTGCAGCATGCAGAAACGGCTTGCACGTGATCGAATTTAGTTTGCAGTCCGCAGACCTTACGCAACATTGACAACACAAACACACAAACTGCATATCTTGTAATTACAATTGATGTAACTAGCCATGGGTAATCCCCGGTCAGATTTTCGATCGTAATATAGTTCACTCGAGATCAAATTTTTATAATCCTATCAGAACCGCCCATATATAATCAACATTATTCCATAGTACAGACTGTGATGTAATTTTACTCTCGAAGCGTTCAATCGTAAAATTGAAACCATTCAAGTCTAGAAAATTTTAAGAGACATTATTATTCGCAACTTTGACATCTTGGATGAAAGTTTTTGGCGGGAAGTTTGAAACAAGTTTGATGGAATCAAGTTTTTTTTTATAGGTGAAATGCGGAGATGAATTATGGTTGTATGTATGTATATGGAGTGGCTCGTAAAAATTGAGAATGAGAGCAGTTTGGTGCTGAGAGATGAGCGGATGTGATTTATGACTAGTTTTATGGATTGAAAATGGTTTGTTTGAGGAATGACGACGGGAAGTTTGAGATTGCCTTTGCGCGGATGGAACGATGTGTAAATCTTGTGGTATATAGAGGTGATGGTCGTGCGATGTCGTCGTGCGGTGATGATACCGTCGTTATGATAAGGCTATATAATCTTGGATGTAGTTTGGAAATTGGTTTCGGATCCGAGTGAGGAATTTTGAGATGAGATTCCTCGTCTATCATATTGTCTTTCTAAGCATGATTTGCATCGAAAGATAGCAGCCGCAGATCTTGCTGAGCATTATTTTCGGTCTTGTTATATGTTGGATTATGGAAAGGAAAAGTAAGCACTTTGGAATGATTTAGAACGGACTCGGCGTTCTTTTGAGACAAAAATATTGCTCGAATATTGTTTTTGCAATTTCTGATTTTTTTTGGACAGGAATTTATCTTTTGTATCCCGGGTGCCTGGCTTTCGCCTTCACCCCGGTTGCCCCGATGGGCGCGAGTCAGGGATACGCCCTGCCAGCGCGTCAGTGTGGAGGATGGCCATCACTGAGCCACAAGTGGCTCGGTGATGGCTCGATCCTCCTCCCCGACTACCGAATTTTGGGCTCAGCCCCCAGCACAAGGCCGAGACCCACCTCTCGGTGGGGGGGGGGGGGGACTCTTCTAAGCTCCCTTGGAGCCCAGGAAGACCCTTCGGGTTGCTGGATGCGTCGTCCAGGTTTGCATTGTGACCATTTATAGACGACTCCAATACGAGTCCCTAGACCTCGCCCTAGACTCACCCACTCCCGTGGTGCCGGATGGAGATGTGCGGTCTCCTCACTCCGGCGGGCGATGATGACTGGGGCCGGGAGCTCGTCATCAGACTCCAGGGATGAGGCACCATGCCCCAGCCCCCCTTGCGAGTTTCCGGGAGAAGTCGAAGCACCGAGCGCCAGTCTCGGAACCAGTCTTCTCCCTACCGGCTTCGGGCCTAAGCCCAGGTACGGTGTCCCAGTAACTGGGGCCGGAGGGTCGTCACACCCCGGGATCTGGAGTCCCCCTTGCGGTTGATTTTTTTTGGACAGTAAAAATGACGCCAAAAAAGATCGGCTCAACCAATTCCAGTATACCTTAGTTTACTTTCTTCGTCTTAAATCAACTGTGAAATGCATGCTGCGGAATTGCAAAATCCGAAGTCAAATCGATTTTACGAGCATATTACTTAAAACAGTATGCCTCATTTGACTCCGTAGTGAGCCCTGTAGCATTTTTGTGAATTTGTTCATCACCCCAAGAAAATCCATCTACAGGACTCAAAAAGTTATAAGGAGCTTTTATAAAATGTGCAAAATGATGATAGTGAGCTAAGGAACGTTTTAATTTGGATACTGGGAAGCCAAGATATCCCGATTTCACAAAAAAACCCATGCAATTTTATGGAAATAGACTTTCTATAGACGTGGGGGCAAATTAGGCACATCCTTCCGCAAACTCACGAAAAATCTTGTTTTGCAAAGACTGAAATCACTCGACCTCGGTCGATTAAATTTAGACATATTTTAGTTCATTTTGTACGCCTTGCAACAATCTTCAAAATGCGCAAGTTACACTTCAAAAGAATCAATATGGTCCCAAATAATGAGCAAAAACAAGAAAAGGGCAGGGTAGACACACTTAAATCAAATTCTAGTTATGATTCAAAGACCGAAATTGTGAGTTGGTCCTCATCAGGTTCAAGGATAATCTTTCGGAATTTTTTAATAATATGCAATGTTTTCCCAATCTCCAATTCGCATTGGAAATTTACTCGAAAATCTATCAAATTGAAATATTCCCTGAAAATTAATATATCTCTTGACACAGGATCGAACAGGTCGAACAATGAGTGCACTGTTATTCAAATAATTCTGGCATTTTATGATGTGTGCCCCTATTGCCAAAATTTATGCGATGTTTCTAACCATCTGATTTTGATCATTACCCCCTATTTCTCATTCAAAAATAACTTACTGATGGAGAAAAGTGCGTATTTTTGACGGCCATTATATAATGTTCGAATTAGCTGTGACATTATTTTTCACCCATCATGGAACACATAAGTATGTACATATCTATGCAAAAATCTTCGTACGAATTCACTTTCCAGACATAAATCATGCTTTGGAACGCAAAAGTATTATACTCTGTATCTCATAATTCGCAAAAAGCAATGACTCCCATTCAGGATAATGAATTTTTCGAAAATTGCAAGCATTTCATGACATTTGGATATTTTTACTATCACAGATACTTTGCTTTTGAACACCGATCTCCGCATCAAATATGACTCAAATAATTAATTCTTTCCAGCCAACATCTAGGTCGAATTCAAGTAACGAATCACTCAAGCCTAAAGCAAACTTCGGAGGAAATTCATAGAACGAAATAATGAAAAATTCTGTAATAAACATGGAAATATTAGAGTTCTCCGAAGAAACCACTATCTTTTTCATTATTCTAGCATTGACTAAAATTGGTCAATCAAAGAAGTTTGAAGCTCATTCAAATTAATTTTCAAGATTTCGTGACAAAATTGAAGATGACAATCTCAATCTAGTACAAAATTGAATTCTAAGAATGTCACGACAACCGAGAGATACAATTATTCAAACGAATCTTCATCACAGCACTTGTATACGAGTAGATCCGCAGAAACTCGCTTAAATTGTGTCTCAGCCTCTACGTTCTCAATCAATACTGTAAGATACGTTACGTCTGTATTTTTTTGCTTCTTCTTGGTAGAAAGTCAGAATTGACCGAGTCTGAGTTTTAAGGGTCAAAAAATGCGAATTAGGGTCAAAATATCATTTCCGTCGCCCGTTCGCAGCCCTAAATTGGGCATCCAAGTGCACAGTATGAAGCCTCACAAAAATATATAAAATTTGACCATATTTTGAATAAATTTTCATAATTCAGAAGCTGCAACTAGGTCATTTACCCGTCCAACCGCTGTGTGTACATTGTGTTACCGGATTCGCCCCAATTCACTGTTTTGACAAAATGTGCTACCCGAGTACTGATCTATCAATTTGGAGGCATCCGCTCATGGACACAATTCGAGCCATTGACATCAGACTCATCAAACGGCTGTGACACAAATTTAGCTCGCTTCACTTCCGAGAATTGGCGGAATGTTCTCTTACGAGAAAAACTAGTGAGTTTTAATTCCGTGATCATCTCGGAACACGGTCAAACATTGATAATAATCTCAATTCTTGTTCTATTCTCTTGAAAAATTTTGGATACGAAAGACTTTGCTTGGGTGGAACAAGTAATTGGTTAACACTTCAATCCGTATTCACTCATGAAACACAAAATGTCAATTCAGTGGCCGTCAATTCCGTGGTCAAATAGCGATCTCGAGTTGAGCTCTCATAGGGATTTAAGGAGTAGGAATTTTCTCAGATTCCCTATATTTGTCAGTTTTGATTCTCAATATAGGTGAGATTGGTATGATGAAAAAATCCATCTCTTACGAGTCTAAAAGTTCACTTTTGCCATTCTTTCATCTTTGGATCTCTTTGGAGCAAGTTTCCGCGGACTTACTCATATACCGTCTCTAGGATTGTACGAACCACGATGCTCTAAAATCCTGAAACAACCGAGAAAGATGAAGGAAATCCCACTCCCCGAGGAATTTTCTTGCGCTTGCTTATCACTAGCTTGGATCATCCGGTCCGACTGTCTGGTAATAATTCACAGAGACGTTTTCCGGCTTCCATTTCGGAGAAACTTTTGCACCGAAGATGCAATTTTCATCAACGAGCTTCTTTTGGTTATTCTCGAATCGGTAATTCATCATTCGAGTCCTTTTTTTAACGAATGTCTCAATTTTTCATTCCGAATTTCATGATTGTTTGAGCATTGCGCGCGAATCTTGCCAGAGTGTCAGATACCGATATTTCACGAAATATCTTGAAAATTCATTAAAAAGTTTGAAAAATTACCAATATTGGCAAATATGCGATAAGTATGGAACTTTTATTGGAGTCTATAATTATTTCAACAAGACAAAAATTCTTGGACGAAATTGATGGGTAGGGATCAAGCTGTTCACATTTTCATTAATATCCTATTCAACTAGTATTGTCTGAGACTGAAGTATTGAAAAAAATATTCTGTTTAATGATGAATTGTCACAGTATTCAATTGATTATGGATTAAAGAATACCTCATCATTTGAAATGTATAGAAATTCCTATTCTAAACCTGCATATCTTAAAAATCGCACATGCAAAAATATGGAAATTTGATCATTTTTACATCATTATTTCGACTGCACCATAGACCGAGTCATTGTGACATAAATAAAATAATTATTCTTATATTTCGATGATTCAATTATCCCCACAATTTGAATTCAAAGAACTTTTTTCTTCTTAAAATTTTCTTATTCATCAAATCGTTGACAAGATACGATTTTAAATTTTACAGCAACTGATTTCGATTTCAACTTTCAAATCAATTCACATATGCTCATCAGGAAACGGTGTTTTTTTTTTTTTCAATTACAAAACATAGTGAATGATGCTTGATGGTTATGTGTATTCGAAGTGATCCATATCGTAATGATGCTCGGCAAATTCTCAAGATAAAACTATACCACAACCTGTTATCTTACCTGATCTAACAATGATTTTTTACTTCTTTAATTGTGTGTGTCTGTGCTAACAATTTCAGAATTCCAAGTATCCTTTCGATTAATGAAGCAGAATTGAATAATTTTCCATGATACGGTACGTATTGTTAGTTATGAACCACATTTCAACAACGAATGAAAGGAAAGGAAAATTTGTTAAATGATAATGGAAATAGCGATGATCGAGGCGATGATATTTCATATTTAGTTTCTAAAAGTGAAAATATAACTCATTAGGTGCTGATGAACATTCCAGAATATCCCTGAAAACATCACCACCAGTCTACCAAATTGACATTTTAATACAATATTCTCTGATATCATTCTGAAGCTCCTCATGCATAAACCCCATAACACACATGCAGAATCCCGATAACGTCCAATGTTCTACGTGACTCTGCTCGATATATATCCATAATACAAACTCTCTGGAGCTTCGCGATATCAAACGGTTCATTGTTTCCCTATATAGATGGACCCTTTATCTATACATATGTATAGTATACTCATACAAGTTTAGTGCACGCGATAATAATGCGATATCCAAATAAAGCGAGTGAACATTATTATCCTGGCAAGAAAAATCAGATAGGTGTGTGTATATCGACGTAGAGGTGTGTAATACTCGTTTGGAATTACACAAAATAAGATCCGTGTGTGTGTGAGAGCCGTATATTTGCACACAAGCATAAAATCAATTTTTTTCTGTACGAGGAGTTATAATTGGATACCCCAATCGATGAGTGAGAAATGGAAAAATTTTTACCCGTTTCGTTGTTTTCGCATTGATCCGATTTTTCCTGTTCTGATTCTATACTCGTCTCGCGCTCCATCACTTTTTGTTCGAGATTCCGTTAGTAAGAATTTTGAACTGAAGGAAATTTCTTTTTTTTCGTCTAACTATCAAGAATACCGAATTTGCGAGAAAATTCAATATCGCTGTTCAAATACGTTGGAATTTAGATATTCCGATTTTATGTATTTGTATAGATCCGCAGGTTATAAAAGTGATCAACTCGGTTTGTTGAGACATGTGAAAATATCCTAACTCTATTCGTTTATTAAATTTTAATTCCTAGTATTATAGAAATGTTCTATAAAGTGTCAAAATACTTCTTCAATTAATTCCATTCTCAATCTTTGTTCATGAATATAGGCGTGTACTTTTTTGACTTCTAATACAATGTCATCTCAAGATTTGCTATAAAATGTGGTTCTTAAAGTTTTGACATTTTTTATCCTTGGCAGTTCTATTTTAGTCATATTTTTGATCTCTCGAGTCAAATTATGATTGATATTGAATTCAGTATGGTGGAAATAGAAGGCCAATAAAATTCAATCGGACAAATCGGATATTCGCGAGAAAATCTTGCGAATATCCGATAATATCACAATCTGAATCAAAGCAAGCCAGTACGTCGTATCGCATATGGGACTCTTCTTAGATAGGGTCCGGGACATCTGGTGGATCACAACCTATCAAGAATCGAAATATCCATTTAGGCAATTTTTGAGGAAAAAACCGAAAATACGTATTCTTTTCACACTTTCTACTTTTCCACCCTAGATAACTTGACAAAAACGCATTACATTGAAAAATATGTGCTCTAAACATTTTTTAATAAAATGCGTTTCCGTCGAGTTTAACTAACGAGAGCAACAGTTGCTTTATCTATGTCTTTAAAAGATGATCAAAGAGATTTTTGACTGATTTTTTATATGAGATCTCATGTTCCCGCAGTAAACGTATTTTCGTCGAGGATCCATATTTTTTATTATTCGCTTTTATTGAACTCGACCGCGGCCGGATGGAATCTTGTCACCAAAATCTATGTGTGAGCGCGTCAATGATTACGGTTCGCGTGCATTTGTGTTAGTTTCGGGCTCTGCGCATTTCAACATTGTGTCAACGCAAAATGGGTTACTGCGCAGCGTCGGACCTCTCTCTCTTTCTCATTGCATCGCGCGCGATCAGCAAGAGCTGGCAAGAGCCTCGCTTTAGAATATCACAACAGTCGACGCAACTCGTCAAACTCGTCGATTCTTCGCAAACCCTAAAAATTTTACTCTTTCTAGTTTTGATTAATCAAAACATAATGATCTGTGTCTAATGAATGATTGAACAAATCGAAATGTTGAAAACTGCCTGTGGGATCCATAACCTCCTCGGAATGCTGCCACTGCCAAGCGATGCTGTCCTGTCAAGCCTAAACTGCTGCTGGCTGTGTTGCTGCTTTTAGTGCTGTTATTGTGATGATTTGATGTTTCTCAGTTTTCAGCAGTTTTCAGAGTACGGTTGATCTTGCCTAACTATTGGATTCTTACAAGTTTTCTGCATGCGGCCTCGCTATATACCATGGCCTTATGAAAAGTTTCTCTCCACCACGTGTGCCCAATAAGTTTGTGATGAGTGTTAGCAGATAAAAAATAATAGGTGCCTATGAGAGTTCAATGGTTTTATATTTTTGCAAGCTCAGAGAGGAAGTTGAGGCCTCAGTGTGCAATCAAGTTTCGTGGTGAATGTACAGTAAGCGCACTGAGCTAAAGTCCTGGTCTTCAAATCATGAAGCACAATCAAGGTGATGAGTGATATTTCATGAGACACTGTGTGCTTCTTCATTTGTCAATGAAATAAGACTTTCTCCTCACTGTTACTATTGTCTGCTTCAAGAAACTTCAGATGAATGACGGAATGGACTACATCCAAAAGTAAAATAGTCACAGTGGCTCTACGCGTTATGAATTTGTTTATTTGAACCATTGAGGGTGCTTCCTGTCATTTTTTGATGCATCACAGAGATTCAACAGGCTCTTTTGGTTGAATTTTCATGGGCCCAGCCGTTAAAGTGTAGCATACCATGTTATATTGGACTCAAGACTCATTCCATTCCTAATAAATTTCACTGTACTGATTTAGGAATATGATCATCCATGTTCGAGCTTTGGCATGTGATGTATCATATGATCTTAACGAATGGAGATGTCTTGATGACAAATTAATATATCATTGGATGTCTTTATATTCTAGTAATAAGGGTAACACAGCCTCTTAATGTGATTTGATTGTAGCTTGTGAATCAATTCAGAATTATCGGTATGCTCAACATGAGATGAGAATTTATTTCTGATCAGCCATAGCTGACTGATTTATTCCACTTTTCATCAACTTGCACTCTGAAGCGCTTGAGCAAAGATGAATACCCAAGGAATCTCAAGAATAATATCTCAACATTCTGGCTGATATTAATATCCTTCATTCGTGTTCTATATTCCAAGCGATTAGGATAAAACTAAAATTGAGAAAATAAAATAATTAAAAAAAACATTTTAAAAATTCGCTTTTATGTGAACTGTTAAGCATAATAGCATGTCAAAATCTGAAGAAAATGAAAACTGTTATCTACGTTTCTGTCATAAACAAAGAGTAAGTCAGTTGACGTCCAGCTTCATGAATTCAATGATTTCGAGATATCAAAATGGTAAAAGCGTGGGTTGTAATCTTGACACATCAAGAGTATTTTTCACCAATCAACCCACGCTTTTACCATTTTGATATCTCGAAATCATGGAATTCGTGAAGCTGGACGTCAACTGACTTACTCTTTGTTTATGACAGAAACGTAGATAACAGTTTTCATTTTCTTCAGATTTTGACATGCTATTATGCTTAACAGTTCACATAAAAGCGAATTTTTAAAATGTTTTTTTTAATTATTTTATTCATGTTTTTGACCCCATAACTCAGAAAAATACATGGTATCGAAAAGTGTGTCGAGCAGATTGTATATCAAAGATTCCGTTGGGAGTGTGATTTTCCGTGTTCCAAGTTCCCCCAAGTTTCTGAGGGTTTGAAGATGCATTATAACAATTTTTTGGGGTGTATTCTATTGGTGCGCAACTATGTTGATAGTTTTGGAGACGATTCCGACGTCCCCGTAATTTGTAGTGCCTCATAAAGGGCCGAAATGTCAATTTCGTCCCCTGTAGAAAACTCACCTTCGACTCTTGCATTCACTGCAACGCATATTCAGAGTCGAAAATCCTCATATGTAGCTATGCACTTCAATTTGTGATTTTTCAAATAACAGAATCTACCCATTTGCGAATCCAAATTAAACCCTCAGCTCGCGCACGGCCATGCGACATTTTGAAGACGGATTTGCACCGAAACTGCTTGCACAGCATTAGTTATGTCGGCAAAGTTTCCGATAGTCTATTGAGACTTTCTGACCAACGAGGTTGATTTCCAGATACCCAAATACACCTAATTCTTGCGCGACGTCAACCGGAAACTCGAATCCGCGGCCGAGTGCACCACATAAACGTGTTTTCCAAATGGCGTACAAAATTTTCGGTCCATTCCGTCCCCATGTTGTGCCCCTCCCCAACGCGCTATATCGCTTTGTGGAACATATTTTTTGAAGTATTTGCTTGCATTAGAGCAAATCTATGCGGAAAT
Organism: Eretmocerus hayati; assembly: GCA_029851415.1. Taxonomy (NCBI): domain Eukaryota; kingdom Metazoa; phylum Arthropoda; class Insecta; order Hymenoptera; family Aphelinidae; genus Eretmocerus; species Eretmocerus hayati. The sequence continues at coordinate 7,924,130 of CM056744.1, forward strand.
GAGTCTCCGATCAGTTGGCGAGCCGTGAGAATATTTCTAAGGTGAAATGTCAATTCCGTCCCCGTCAATTCCGTCCCCTCTACGACCCCATAAACTCGACATATCTTTGTCCGGCTTCAATTTTGAGCTACGTAGCTCTAGGTACTTCCTTTTTGTGCTCAAAAAAGTGTGAATCAACTGCTTTGAGACACCGGAACTCGTCTGGGTCTGAAATAATTTTTTGACCCAAATCACTCTCTGCGACGATTTTGGCCCAAAAAAATCACACTTTTGGCGGAATCACCCATATAGTAGATTTTTAGAAGTTCAACATAAAATGTTTCTACACATTTCTTCATATAAGGCCTCCTGTTTCCGTAATTGACGTATTCTCGAACAAGAGTTACATTTTGTCTCTATCTCCGTCAGTTTTGATTGCATTCAGAGAAAATATGGGTCTTGCACAAAAATACGTCAATATCGAGAACACGAGGCCTCATACGAGAAAATAAATGTAAACTTTTTTGGTTCATCTTTTAAAGATCTACGTAAAGTTACCATACACATTTTTCAATTAAATGCGGTCTCATCAAGATATCCAGGGTAGACAAGTGAAAAGTGTCAAAAAACACCTATATTAGGCTTTTTTCAAAAACGGCCCAAAAGGCGATTTTGATTCCTGCTATAGATTGTAATCTCACAGATGTCCCAAACCATATCCAACAAGAATTCCACTTGCGGTCAGCAGCCCCAATTACGACCTGATTCAAGAGCACCGTAACAAATAATATTCATGAAAAAACTATGTCACGATAAGCATTAGACTACCTGTTTGAAAACAAGAATAATTGACTCTAATTCATCGTCAGCTCTTACAATTTGAAGCACAACATATTCTTTGTCTTGGATCAGAAAATTGCAATCAAAGATCGCAATTATTCAAATATCGTATGGAAAATTTAATCCTAATCCAAAACATCGTTCTATGCACCAATATTTGAAAGTCCACGAGAGAAAATTTAGTGCGTCATCGGCGAAAAGTACTGACGCATGTATCTGTATCATTACGATAAATATGCATTCATTCATTCGCATGGAGAATTGATTGGACGCTGAAATTTCTCTCTGTCTCTTGTATACTAGTGAACCGGTTCTATATTTCAGTACCGTATATTCAAATGAATGTAACTCTGAATTTCTTCTGGAATACTAAAATTTACAGTCGCGTGGTTCATTAGGAAAATCGCCAACGTATGAAATTTTTGTTCCTGCTTTAAATATTTGAGAATTTTGGTTGGTTTCAGTTACCTCATCTTATGTTATGATTATGTTCTAGAGTGAGAAAATTGTTTACATTTCCTATGTTTGAGGAACTCGTGGGATAGAAGATGATGATTTGATAAGGAAATAGGATAAAGTATACTGAGCTTATCTCCGGCTTAGTTTATCCAGAAATTGTTTGCGTAATAATCATTATGATCCTAAATTATTACATCAGATCGGATTTCATTTGAGGAATTACAAGTTGGGTAAGAAAATTTCCAGAATTTATCATTCTGGAAATTTTCTTACCCAACTTGTAATTCCATAATATTTGTGTAGATGATACGCATCAAAACAGTTATGAGGTGTATTTGGTTGAAAACTACTTGGAACATGGGTCGGAAAATTTTTCAAAGGAACTCAAAGTTTTTGTAACGCTGAAGGTCGCACTGTTGTTTACGCAGTGACAATGGTACATGTATTTCACTTCAAACCAAAATTAAAATCTGTCGTGGAATAAGGGTCTAATCATAAACCGCATTGAAGTTTTGAGCGGTTTCGAAGATATAATTTTTCGCAATTTTCCAATATTTGGATGCCTACAGAATTGCAAAGAGTTGATTTTGCGCCTCGCTCATGCGGTACCCTGCACTTCTGAGTAATTATTTTGACCCTCGGCTACGGCTCAGACCGAAAACTAATCGATAGATAGCGAGCTACAGTACCCACCAAAATGAATGGAACACGGGTTACTTCACTAAAACAGCGATTACTCGGACGTCCTTGGATCTACGGCATTTTGAAGAGAGCATTCGAAAGATGAGAAAAAATCTATCAATTCATGTCCTTTGAAATATTTTTTACCGTAAAACTCATGGTTTCAATTGGCTCCGCAAAGTAAAAAATGTTTCATTTCAATCAATCATCGATCATTTATCGAGAAATTATGATAGCGCAAAAAACCTTGCAGGATCTTGTAGCTCGTTTCGAGACCTTAAAAATCCTTTTTTTATACATGACTCTACGGTTTTTTTTCACCACCCGAGTTACGAGTGATCTAGCACAGAGAAGTTGGTGTGGGTCGAGGATGCTGGTGATCTATAATATGAGCTTTTTCTCCTTCAAGCTGTCTGAGGTCGTTTCGAGTGCGTTCTAAAACATAACTGATTGATGTTTTATGATTTTTAGAAGATTCCACGTCGAAATCATGGATTACGCATTTTTTTGTATCTCCACTACCCTCAACACGTGTGAATTTGCTCACACTTAATCGCTCGTAACTCGGGTGCAAAAAACCGTAGACTAATGTATAAAAAAACGATTCCGAAGGTCTTGAAAAGATCTAGAAGATCCTGCAAGAATTTTTACTCTATCGTAATTCCCCGATAAATGATCGATGATTGATTGAAATGAAGAATTTTTCACTTTTCGGAGCCAATCAAGAAGATGGATTTTGGGTTGGAAAAATTTTTGGGAGACATGAATTGTTAGCTTTTTTTCTCATCTTTCAAATGCTTTTTGTAAAATTGCCGTAGACCCAAAAACGTCCGAGTAATCTCTGTTTTAGTGAAGTAACCCGTGTTCCATTCATTTTAGAGGGTACTGTACAACCTCATGAACTCGGTGCGAAATATACTATTTCACGTTGCATGTATGACTCAGCAATTTAACATTCAAGAAATTTCACGAAAGAACCAGAGAGGGTCTGAAATCATGAAATTTCTCCCTTTATAATTATTGGATAGCCCTAAAATATGACTGCTATAGAGAAAGCAGAGAATGAAAATTCTATTCGCAATCTGCTCCAAAAAATGTTCCTCTCACACAAACTTCACCCACATGATTTCAAAATATACTACTTCTACGATTCAATGAAAAAGTTTCAAAGTACTTTCAATGTGAAATATATTATTTCTTGATGCTTCATGATTAAAAATATCTTTTTTGCATCCTCGTGTTGATTTCGACATTCGCCTATGGTTCAGGCCGAAAATCCATCACTCGGACGCGAAAAAAGTTTTTCCACTCTTGTATCGAAATGTACTATTTCGCACAAACTCCTCTACAGAGCCACCTTACCTCGCACCACTTTTCACTCATTGTTGATTCAATTTTCTTTACTCAAAAATTGTATAATCCATAGAATGGGTAAAAACTGTACCAATCATATGTACAGGAAAAAAAAAACTTTCTAAGCCTCGGAAAAATTGTGGAAATTGATTTTTTGAAGCATTCACCGCGTATGAGCGCGTATCTTTCTATCTCAGTACATCTTGACAAAAGCAATTTTGTTCAATTTTTACACGTCTGTGCCATACGTTAGTTTCATCTGTTGAAAGAATTGCAATAATTCGAAGAAAATGTCTAATTCAATACTTACAATAGTACGTGCACATTATTGTGTGGCAAAAGAGGTTAAGGCTGCGTCACGTAGTCGCAATGAAAAATGAAAAACTACCAGAGATAACAGCATTTGTACTATCCATAAATAATTTCTAACTTTTAATTCCACTCCTCCTAGTTTGTATACATACAATCGCAAAACTTGGAAAATTTTCCTTAATATCGGAAAATTAAGCTCGGCCTACTAAAAAATTTACCGATATTCAATCGATCTGATAATTTTACGATTGTTACTCATAATTTCTACGCCACAAATCATACATCACCTGAACATACTCCAATTAAATCGAATCGAACAACAAGCGAAAAAAAAACCAGAAACAATCATCAGTTCACGGCTGCCAACAAATTTCCATTTATTACCGTATTTCTCGTCTACATTGACGTGGATCGAATTAAATTGATGATTAGACTGAAACGAGAGTACGACATCGGTGTTCCCTTTTTTTTCTATTTCCATTGGCTGTATATAATCCTGGAATAAATACAAAGTGCGAACGCGGAAGAATGCGTAACTTTATAGATACACACACACACACACACACACACACACACACACACACACACACAATTTTCGCCGTTGGAATAGAATATATCCAATCACATGCGGAGTGTAATAAAAAAAAAACATTTTTCACGTTTATGTTTGAGATGTTTAAAAGTTAATTTGAAGATCTGAGATCAAGACTTGACTAATACTGTGATAGTAAAATACAAATGGAATGAATTTAGAGTCTGAGTGTTTACGATAAAATATCTTGGTAGTATTGAGTAAATCTATGTAATCAAACGTACGAATCGTGTATTTGTATCTGTTTACGGGTGATTAGTTTTATAGACAGTCGTACGCTTGAATTCGGAAGCTTAAATTGATCGCAATTCGAAGGGATGCATTAAACGTTGATTACGACAATTACTATTGGGAAGATTAGATTAGAATCCTCATGGGGTTTGAGACGAATTTCGAGTGACACTGTCGTTTAAGTGAGTCTCTCGACATTATTGGCGATTTTATGGGAAAAGTTTTACGTGTTTAAGATAATTCCATCTCTGTTTGGGATTTTGAAACTTTCATGGCTATGGTTAGGTTTGCAGCGCATGAAAATTTACATGAATATTTGCTTTATTAGGGTCTATATGCGTTGGCATTTGAAGATGAATATGTGCGTATCAGAGAGGAATTTTGTGTGGAATACAGAAGTACAAAATGGGAAATTAAATGTAAATTACATAGATTGAGCAGAAAGGGAGATTATTTAATTCATTTGCAAAGGCACCTTTGTTAAAATTTTTGAAATTTTTAAGCTTAATGAATAAAAATTTCTCATATCTCATGCTTCGTATTCCAAACTTTGATCACTGTAATTGAATTTTATGAGTTCTGTTATTTGTAAAATTACAAAATAACCGAATAATTCAGTGCCATTTCAAGCTAAGTTTGATTGAGAATTCAAAATCTATTTTTCGTCTTTCCGAACTGTACAATCGATAAAAAGTGACAATTTGTGGATGTATAACATCATCAAAAAGTCAACCGTACAGATCATCATTTACTAAAAATTTTTCATGTTGATCGACTTTGTCTGAAATTTCACACTATTTGTGTATCTATAACTTGATAAGAATGAAAAAAAATTTTCTAAAGAATTCAATAAAATCGTGCTCGGTGCAGATAGAAAAAAAACTATGGAATCGTATGTGAGAGAGAGAGATGATTTTGTTACGTGAATTTGTGTCTGTCTGCAATCACAATTGGCAAAGACAATTTTATCGTCTATGTATCATTACCGCAGTGATTATGATCTATTGTGGAAGCATTACATATTCATCCGCATTTTCCGAAGACGAGGTATAGTGTAATAGAGAGCTGTTCTGTATACGTATTGTGTACGTACCTGAGGCTAATATTATCTTTTCTACATAGACATATATGGGTTACATACTTGAGTATGTACCTACAGTGTTGTTGATGCAGAAATGCTCAGAAATAACTATGTTATATGGTGGATAGATTTTCATGTTTATGAAATATTGTCTGAGGGCTTAAGGCGATGCGGTTGCCGTGCAACCCGGAGGTTATATTTCATTTAGATGTAACTCAAAATTTTGATGATATGAAGTTTGAGACAAGTTTTCCATGATTTATTATCACCTGAATTGTGGTAGATAACTCGTCATTTTTCACTGATCCCAAGACTATCGGTGATGAACGAAAATAACTTGCCCGCGGGTACTTCCTAACCTACAAATTGGCACATTTTTGTTCACAGAAATCTCGAAATCTTTTCCAATTTGGGCTAAACAAAGAGTTATCCAGGGCCACGTTAAATGGTTATCAAGCCTGGATAACTCGCCGTTTGGCCCAAATTGGAAAAGATTTTGAGATTTCTGTGAACAAAAATCAGCGTGCACGGCGACCATGATAATTTATGGTGCTCGCATAGCTGATTGATACAATTTTTTGTATCATAATTTAATTTTTTATTCAGCCTATTCACTATATTTTGTCCCCCCCCCCCCCCTCCACTGGACATTATCGATTTCCAATGATCTGGATGAGATCCCTGCATTGCATCGAAAGAATCTCAAAAATTATGAAAAATATCTTTCACTCCTTATGAGGAGTATGATGGACCACCAATGGGGCCTCAAAATAGAAGTATGGTAGAGAAAAATGAAAAAAAACACTATTTTTCAAAACTCTAACTTTCCCATTTTCAACAATTTTTTGATCGTAGGAAATATTGTGATCAAATAAATTAGCAATTCTGATACCAGGGGCAATTCTGGAATGAATATAATGTTTCATATGGAAAGCTCAGGACGACACGGTATCCCCAATGATACAGAACACAAAATATTCGATTCCCTCGACAAATAATGAGTTCTCAAAAATTCACCATAGATGATGAAAAAGTATAATTGGATGCTCGTAAGTGTTTTTCATTTTTTATTCTGAAAATTATGCTCTCTTTCTCGAGTAAATTGAACTTGTGTAAATGTTTCAATCAATTGGTTCATCAACTGCTATGAAATGAATGTCTATTCGATCATTGAATCTGAATGATTGATAAGACGTTTGACTTTGAACCTTGATAAGTCTGAAAGAGGTTGAAAACATCTTCATTCAATCTGAGACTTTGATGTTTTTTGCTTAATGAGCTTACAATGCGATATAAAAATCCAATTTCTTCGTATCAAAGCAAGGTAGAATTTTTAAATCTAGGTTGCTAGGATTTAACAGCATCAAATACAGGCAAGAACAAAAATTTTTGAAAAATTACGTATGAATTTTCAACCAACCGCCGGTCACCTTTTTTGACTTTTCAATTTCTTAAAAAAAAAAAAAACCTTTAATAATTGAAATCACGCATCAATACCGTAAGATCGACAAACCTAACCTAACAATCGAACCAAAAATTCTTACCCCTCACATCAAATGTAATAACTGAAAATATCAATATCGTCGTCTCTCGACTTCCGTTACACAACTATAAATATTACTTTCCCTTTGTAAAACTTGTACACTTCACGATATTACCCTCTTACGTTTGATTTTCACGTCCACATTCACAACCTACATATCCCAGAAATGTACATACTATATATACTTATTCGAAACTTGCTTCAAAGCTTTGGCAAATCGAATGTGATCGGATAGAAACTTCCGACGACGTGTATCGGCAAAACTTTACAAACTTTAGACTACACACATACAACATATAGAACTCCGCTATTTGTAGATGGAAGAAAATTCGAATCTCGCGCTACGTATCACGTGACATGGCTTTTTCAAAGGATATATCCAATTGGATAGTATTTATGTAGCGGAAAACGGGGACTTTTTGTGAATGGGATGAAAGTGATGTCATGGATGGTATAGTATGCACATATAGTGGTTCGATAGATGCGTACATTCGTTGAAATGTTCTGTAAAATCATTGATAAAGTAATCTCGCTCGTGTGATTGCGACGTGGGAAACTGTTTGAATAGTTTGCTACATTGATTGACAAATTTAGATTACTCTGAAAAAGAAACTTGTGCATAAGGGTCCGATGTAGTCGGTTGGAAAAACATGATTTTGTATATGTGAATTTGTATCCCGTATTTCCATTTATGCATCGAATTCCTTTTGAAATTACCGTAGAAAGTATAAAAGCTAATAGACATCACTTGGATTCTTTGATTCTTTTTTTAAAATTGATGATTATGGTGACTGTCTTTTATGGTTATCATTAAATTAGTCTTTTAGTCAATTAATTGAATTTAAATTAGTCAATTAATTGAAAGTCACTGTTTTCTACTTTTTTGTCTTACTGAATTGAGTATAACCTTATTTGTGATAAGTTATCATCAAAAAAAATGTGTATTATTAGATGTCAATGGTGAAGAAAATGTTATTTTTTTCGGTCAGATCAAAACTTTTTGTAAATGAGAATAATCGCGTGAACAAATTAGAGGAGAGATGGGTCACAGGTTTAGTTATTTCGTTGAAAAAGAGGAGAAGGTGAGTGTAATATATTATTCAAAGTGGGTTAATCTAGTATAAAAATTTTGTGACTTACAAGGGGAGCACTAACCTTGCGGGTCCTGGATCTTGACTAAAGTTTAGGAATCATCTTGTTCCGATGAAAACTGAAGGTATCTCCAAGGGTTAAGTCCAATGGGTCTCCTATCCTAATCTATATGTGGGTGATTATGAGATAACTTAGGTATTTCGAGGGCAAAAACGGCGAGTGTCGGGATTTCGACCAAAAATTGACTAGTTAAAATATAGCTGCAATCTGACTGCTTATAGATGTTTTCCAATCTATCTGACATTCAAAAAGAATTCCCAGACGGGCATAAACGTTAGTCAATCTATGTAAAAGATATGAGCAATTTTCGATATATTTTTGCCACCCTGAGGATAGCCACGGTAAGGACATTTTGGCATGTAAAGTGATCTCAAAGGCGTAAATCGAGACGGATCGTTTTTTCCGAATACATGGCCTATTTTTACGGTGAGAGTAGATTGTAAAAAAATTTCTGGGCCTTGACGTTGCATAGTGTTCGAGAGCCAGTGACCACGGTGAAGATATCTCTTATTTTGCAACGGGAAAATTGTCTGTAAATTATCGCGTGGGAAGCTGTTCACTCAATTCATCGTTCCGCTGGTGGTAGAATCTTGTTTTTTGGGGTATTAGGAATCAATTACCGCCGTTCTAGAGCCGTTTGAAGCGATTCGCTGACCCGGAGTCGAATTATCGAGGAGCATTCTAAAAATTTGCAAAATTCCAGGACAGAATGTCGGCTTTGTTTTGACTATTTTGAAGTGAGACTTGATACTCGATTTGTACATGATACCATCTTTTTATAATTCAATTCCGATGTTTGAGTGGTACGGAACCGAGATTGAACGAATATCTCGGTAAACTATACACGATTGAAATGTGCAATTCCAGTTTAGGACATGCCACGGTAAGGACATTTTGAGCACTTTTGGTAAGTTCAGGTCCACATTAGACTTATATCCGCTCCTGGAACTATTGGGACATCTTCATTTCAATAGAATACACTAGATATCATCGTTAGACTCATCATATTTGGTCATTTAATATGAATGCGAGGTCAGGACATCAAATGCATAAGTTATCTCAGAATCACCCATGTACGACTTTTTAACATGGGCCCATATGGGTAATACTAATCGCGGGGTCGAGGGGGGGGGGGGCATTAGATAGAAGCTTTTTGGGTACCTTCATCAAGACAAGATGATTCCCAGAGTTTCGTCAAAATTCAGGACCCACAAGGTTGGTGTTCCCCTTGATAATGTGACATTCACTATTGAGCGGCTGTCCAGGCACGAATCTATGAGAGATATGTGTAAGACGAGTACAGTATATGAATTCAAGGTCACGCAGTGGCGCTTCATTATTTATAATAGTGCACTTCGAGCTTCATTATTTTGTGCAAGTGCACTGTGAAGCACACACACACACACACACACACACACACACACACATATGTACGAATGTGTATACATTTATATGTAAGCCCATTACCACTCATGCATGGCGAGCCATGTCATTAAAATTTCTTTTGATTATGCTTCTCTCTTTACGAATCTATGCGTGAAAGGTATGAAATTGACATAGACATATATATATATATATATATATATATATATATATATCGATGCGCGCACAAATGCAAGTTTCATTGTCATCGCCATGGCACGTTTTATTTCAATGTATGTGCAACAATGAATATAATTGAAGATTTATATAGATTAAAGCTCTCATTGTCAATTGACGAGTATAGTTATTTTTATACAATTGATATGATAGTAATCGATCTAGCCAGGTGATTGAATGATTCTCACGATATTTGTGGGCCAACTTCAAGCATTATAGGTATCTGATCATGTTTCGAGGCGACTGACTCAGTATAACCTACATATTGATGAATTTTATTTCAGCTCATGATGAAAAGTCTTAACTCATTTATCATTCAAGATTTTTTTTCTTCCTTTTTATCGAGATGAACGTGAAATTGGACAAATTGAAAAGTTTGGAGGGCACCCTGTTTTGTAAGAGTCAGAGTGATAACAAAAAATGCATTTTCGAAAAGATGAATATTTTTAAGGTATATGATTCACAATATAGGTAAGATAGAAATTGAACTTTTATCTCGGATCAAACAGAATTAAACATCAATTTCATTCACAACTAGTTTTATTGCTCCTCTTGCTACGACTCTTTCGGATTGTGAATGTTCTTGATAAGTCACAGGCCCCTCAAATGCTTTTGCAGCTCAAAAATGATATTTGTTAAATTATACGCGATGATCAGGCCAAACTGGATCCTAATGAGATCGAATTAGACTGGAGTAGATCAAAATAGTTCTAATTAGACCAAGCTAGATCTAGTTACAACGAACTATACCGAACTAGACCGAATTAGACCGCATTAGACCGTTCTAGTACGGTACTTTACGGTACTAGCACAGTGATTCTAGTACGGTACTAGTGCGATTTTAGTACGAGACTACTTCAGTTTTAGTATGGTTCTATAATACTTTACTAGAACCGTATTAGACCAAGCTAGATTGGATGAGACCAAACTAGACCGAATTAGACCGAACTAGGTTAAACTAGACTGAACTAGACCGAATCAGGTCGGAATGAATCCGAATTAGATCGAACTAGACCGAAGTAAACCGAACTAGACTCAACTACATCGAAGTATAACCGAAATAGGCCGAATTAGACCGTAATCGTACATTGCTTTGCGGCACTAGTACAGTAATTCTAGTGAACTTCAATGGAAGGTTCTAGTACGGGACTACTATGGCAGTATGGTTTTGGTATATCGACCGTACTTGTCAAGACTAGACCGAAATAAAGCAAGCTAGGTTAAACTAGACTGAACTAGACCGAATCAGGTCGGAATGAATCCGAATTAGATCGAACTAGACCGAAGTAAACCGAACTAGACTCAACTACATCGAAGTATAACCGAAATAGGCCGAATTAGACCGTAATCGTACATTGCTTTGCGGCACTAGTACAGTAATTCTAGTGAACTTCAATGGAAGGTTCTAGTACGGGACTACTATGGCAGTATGGTTTTGGTATATCGACCGTACTAGTCAAGACTAGACCGAAATAAAGCAAGCTAGGTTGAACTAGACTGAACTAGACCGAATCAGGCTGAATTGGATCCGAATTAAATTCAATTAAAACTGGTTGGACCGAATAGACCAGACTAGACCGAACTAGACCCAATTACACTGAACTGGACCGAATTAGACCGTTCTCGTATCGTACTTTACGGTACTAGTACAGTGATTTTAGTAAGGTACTCGCGCGGTTCTAGTATGAGACTACTACAGTTTTAGTATGGTTCTAGTACGGTACTAGAACCATATTAGACCTAGCTTGACCGGACCGGACAAGTCTAGACCGAATTAGATCAAACTAGGTTGAACTAGACTGAATCAGGCTGAGCTGATGGATCCGAATTAGATGGAATTAAAACTGGTTAGACCAGATTAGACTAAACGAGACCTAATTATACCGAACTATATTGAATTAGACCGAGTTAGACCGGATTAGTGCGATACTTTGCGTTACTAGTACAGTAATTCTAATACGGTTCCAGTACGGGAGTACTACGAGTCTTGTGTGGTTCTAGTACGGTACTAGAACTGTATTACACCAAAGTAGAGGGAACTAGACCAGGCCATCCGTCCATCTACCCTTGAAACATACGGTCATCCATTACAATCTACTTTTTCTACGTAGGCAACCGAATACGCAAGATCCGGACGGACGAATAATAGACTGGCGTTTTATAATTTCAACATAGCTATTCTGACAATAAGAGATCGAAAGATTTAAAGTAATTCTTCGAGTCGAGGATATTATCAGAATTTTTCCGCGATGATTCAGGATTTTGTTCGACTATTTTCGAAAATTTAATATGTTACCACTCAAGCAAATATGGGAAGTGTTTCCAATACGGAATGATTTTTGAATGGATATCAAACTCAGAGCAACCTTAGGAACACCATTATCCAATAACAAAGTTATGAATAGGCTACGGTGATTCGGAATGATTGTTAAAAAACATCTCATTGAGCTGATCACGAAAAGTCACGTATAAGTCATACTCTTATAAATTCAACCCTAAAAGTCCATAACTGCGACAACATTTTTTTTCGTCTTCGGTAAAAACACCAATTGAGCATTCCCGATAGACCAACTTTTTCTGGCCTCTGAACTATTTGTTTTCTCATTTCAAAAGATAAACTATTTCCACCTCGTGCTTCCGTAACCAATCACGAAAGGATTTCCAACATAAGCAAGTGTCAATCATCCAATTAAATATATTGTAATACAAGCGTGCGATTTATATTTCTTGAAATGTATATGTATGAGATCGAGTTTAAGACGAGTTTGGTGTTGATGTCATCTTGGTTAACGGTGATGGAAATGTATATAGTTGGCTAAAATCTCAGAGCTTCTCGCGTAACATCATCCCCGTTAGAAATTAGTTACGGTCATTAACCCAATTTGACTTTGAGATGAGCCTGAACTTTGTTGATGCATGAATTTATAAGGTAACGTGGTGTAATGTATATCCATCAGAAATGCGTCAATGATATCGTTATACAACTTTAGTACGTCCAAACTCAACGTTGATTCTGAAAACGAAGAATTTCTCAACAAACTTTTTTTTTTGAAAGAGGCTTAATAAATTTGGATGAGAATTCAACCATCAAAATATATTCTACAGAGATATTCATATTAAATTGAGAAGATTTTGGTTTAGACGATCTGTAGTAATTTATTCAGAATTCGAGATCAAGATGTTTCACAGTAATTGTTGAAACGTTCAATTAGATGAGAAACAAATTGAAAACGGAAATCTTTCGGAAATTTATTCAACTTATTTCCATTCCATTCAGATCTGTTAATGGAATCACATAAGCTTCAGACTCAAATTTCTTCCACAGCATTTTCAAATAAATTTCCATCCATATCAGATTTCAAGCCTCGTCGAGGTACACAGGTAAAATGAAGTGAGTATAAATAAATAGATTCCAGAAATAAAAATCACTCCAGTCTCGATGGAGTAAACCCTTAATGAATAAAAAGAACATCTTCAAAATTCGAAAGAGAAGCTCTTGAAAGTTCCCCTTCGGGAAATCTTGAAATGAGAGGCTCGTGGCTCGTATCCACTTAAGCTCTGCAAATCTTGTTCGAAAATCTGTTCAGCCTTCTTTCTTTTTACTCGCTTTCTGGGAATAACACTCTTACCAATACGAGTACAACCTCCAACATCTCGTACCACTAATTTTTTTTTTGAAAATTCACCCGATGCCTCGTTCTATAGCAGTCTTTCAAAATTTGCAAAATTTTTATATTCTTCCATATCTCCGAAATGAGTCTTTCAACAAGAAATCGTATCACGAATTTCCAATTCTCAGGCTCATAATTATGCCTCAAGAATTCACAGGTACCCTCATATATGGGAGATCTCCACGAAACTTGGAGAATAATCTGAATAATGAACGTTTTACATCGAATAATTTCATTATAGCGGTGACTACGGTACAGGTATTTGTCAAAAATCTTATCTTGTAATCACTCACATTGCAAAAAATTACTCTTTACAAATACCGAATATTGCATCTAAATGATAAAGTATAGATTTTATAAAAAAATTTAACTCGCGTTTTCATTAGTTTTGACAGCCAACGTAGAGAATTACAAATATCATTCATTTTGATGAAAATGATACCAAAAAAATTATTACTCGTCGATTTTGTAAGTGGCAAATGATAGTTTTATAGTAATTCTGTTACGGTACTTCGGTGACGATTCAAAAATTTCTGCGGAGTAACAAATACCTACTACCCCTTATCAGTTGTAGATGCATCGATACAAAAATAACCTCTCACCACTTATACTAAGACCGTTGGTCGATAAAATTAAATTCATTCAATTTAATCAGAATCACCCATATGCTGAATTAACTCAAACCAAAATGTCCATATTACTCTCAACATAACCAATCCACAGATATCTATAGAAAGCTTCTGTTAATAAGAACACCAAGCTGTGTGTATTTTCAAATCGAAGAGTGTATATGGCCGAGTCTACATAGACGCGCTCACCCGGAGCGCGCGCGCGCGCTTCCTCCGCTCGCACTCTCTACCCAAACACCGCAGTAGGTACCAAAAATGGGATTTGAAAATCTTGTGACGAGTGTTTTCTCTCAATCGGAGTATCAGCACAGGTTTGTGATATACTTAACGGCCAGTTTATCGCCTAAATCGATCAAAAAATTGATTTGCATCTAATAGAGATCGGAAAATGAGAGGCGTGTTTGTGTCTCATTTAAGCATCCCCCAACTTTTTATCAGGTCTCCAACTTGCAAACCATTCAGCAATATTCAGCATCACCTTGGTTATACATGGGTATTTATTTCAGAAGCTGAATAATGAGCTAAAGGGTATGAAGTCCTGATTAAGAACACCCGAGCGGTCCCAAATTCACGGAGAAGTGGCTCTTGTAACACAAATTTGATCTTTGATGCACATGGAATAGCTCGATTCTTCTTAACCGGAATTCCGCACACTTTAGCTCATTTCACAGTCTCTAGAAAGAGTCTCAATGAAAAACCAGAATAATGCTGAAAATTATTCAATAAGCCGCGAGTTAGGAACCCGAGAAGTTGTGGGGTGGTGATATCAGGCACATCGATCGACATTCAAGTCTCTCACTTTTCGATCTCTACAAGATGCAAATCAATTTTTTGGTCCATTTACGCGATGAACTGGGTGTTTTTTATCCTACAAACCCATGCTGATACTCCGATTGTAAGGGAACACTCGTCAAAAGATTTTCAAATCCCATTTTCGGTACCTACTCCGGTGTTTGGATGGAGAGTGCTAGAGGAGAGAGCGCGCGCGCCCGGAGTGAGCGCGTCTATGTAGACTCGGCCTATATTATAGTAGCAGAGCTTGCAAGCTCTAAAAAGCTTCTCCCGGTATAACTCTGGCGTTCGATATTCTACGGGGATGATTTTTGCTCGCTCTATACTCTCGAGTGCAGCAAAATCTCATTACGAGCCATGTCTTGCCATATATATACCCTCGCTTCGTTATCCGCTCTCTAACTCGCAAGTATACGGATGAGAGGATGGATATTTCTCCCTATCACAGACTTTCCACTTCCTCTATTTACTTTTGGAGTGAGTTTTTCTATGTATGATAGAATGTGTGTATGTGTGTGTGTGCGTGTGTGTGTGTGTGTGGGTGTGTATGTGTGTAGAAGAGAGATGATGATGTGAATTTATTCACTGGAAAAAGCTTCCTTTCATCACTAATCGAGCGAGCTTTGCAGTTGATATGTGTCTTTGTTTTGTATGAGAGGGCTATTCGAGAACGTGGAATATGTACTTTCATACTTATGAGGATGGAATGAAGGAGGTGTAGGTGGATTGTGAATCGATTTCATTGTGAATGCGAGAGTGAAGCTTTTGTTTCGAGATATTAGAACGGAAAATTGATAGAAAAGATGGAAAGCTTCGGCTATTGACATGATGATGATGTGGAGCTTTTGCTTAGGATTATTGTGTGGGCAATGGATTTTTCAGTTGGGTGAGCTCATCCTTGAGGAGGTTTTATTATTTCTGGATTTGTGAGATGAGGTTGTGGGTGTTCTAGAGTTGAATGGTGGATTGAGATCTGGAAATTTTCATGTGGGATAGTGATGTTGGAGTAGGATTTTGAGAACAAGAGTAGAAAACGTGATGGATTCGATGAAGTTTTAGGTTATACCCTCGTATTATCAATTTCATTTTTTTTTTCAAGAGATGTACTTGTAAGCTTGTACGAGCTTTCAACTTTGTTTTTTTTTTTCAATTTGATGAGATTTGACGAGTTTATTGATTACTGTCGTATGCAAGCTTAATTACTGCGACTCATAAATATGAGAATGACAAAATTTCTTCGTTTTCAATTCTATCGACAGCTAATCACGTGAATTATATCGAGGATAAATTTGATCATCAATCAAATTTATTGGTACAAATTTTACAAATTCCAACGATTATCTAAAAAAGAATCCATTCGTAATCTACACTTGACACAGAACATGAAAATTCTTCTAACGCAAATTTTCATTGAAATTTTAAGTTTTCATCAATAATTTTCATCAATCTTTTGGAGATTTTTCATCATCCTCGATTAATTTTGAAAAAATTCATCAAAATTTCTGTTATAACAAGCAATGCAAGAGGATCTACTCTTACTCACTTTCCTTCAAATATCTACAATTTAAAAGGCATTTATGTAAACATTTATATATGATATGCTCCATCGATCATTTGAAAGTAAATTCTCCCCACGTCCAATTCTGGAACGGACTAACTTCAAGCGCCAATAAGTCTGTATGATAAATCATCTCGTTTTGCTCAATCGGTGCACTCCATCGATAAATTTCAAGATAATCCCGTATATGTATGCAGCCCATAACCATGCCACACTATAAAGGAAATGAAAAAAAATCTCACCTTTAGGTATATCCATAGATGTACACAACAGAGATTCAAAATTCGGTCGTTGCAAATTCGGCTTCCCAGAATCTCTGTTGTGTAACTTACGCGACACTTTACACTTTTACACACACACACACGTACACGCGCGCACACGCGCGAGCGTGTTCATGAATGCGTATATGGTCGTAAGGGTGCGTCCACAAATATGCATACTGTCAAAGTGGGTAGATTTGGTACGATTTCGGTACTTTTTATTTTGTTGGCTTGGCATTCCAACATACATTGACAAAACGCACTTCTATCAGTAGTCAATCTAAAGCTTACAGGCTCAGCTTTCGATTGACGACCCACAAATTTCAATTTGATGTGTCTAAGCTGGAGCTCTTCACACTCTAAGAAGTGTACCAAAGTTGGACCCCGATGGGGCAACTTTGGTACACTTACAGAATATCTCAATTCTACCCACCACCTTGCGAGTAAATTAATTTTAATCGTTCAGAAGTCTGGTTCTAAGCTGTTTGAAACATTTTAAAACCTCTTAGACCATCATCCGACTCGGGATGAGATGAAACGAAGCTGTCATAGGAATATGTTCTGAAGTTACCCTATCATCATGCTTCTTATTACATAGAATGGGGTAACTTTGGTACACTTTTTCATGGGTTTCTCCCCTGTTTTCCATCCATCGAAATTCCAAATCCTACTCTCTTAACTTCTCCGAGTGAGATTTTCCACTCGGATTCCGAGTGAAAGTCCATTTCACTCGGTAAAGAGTCAGATATCAAAAAAATCAGAAATTCCACTCGAAAGTTCGAGTGAAATTTCACTCGGATGCAAGAGTGAGACGCTCAAATAAAATTTTAGGTTATGTTTTGCCGCTTATTTGTTACTGATGGATCCCCAATTGTACCGATGATTTCTTCATCATGGTAATATATGTGATGAAAATGTAGCATCATTCACCCGTAGTTCGTTCTGGAACATTTCTTGCCAGGTAGACTAACTGGACTACTCGCGTATCGCTGCTAAATCAGCCTTTTCGGAAAAAACTTCAATAAATGACTGCAATCATTCAAGCGGGATCCACGATGGCTCAAAATTTTGTTCTGTATGTGCTACAAATGGGGAGAATAGTTTCCAAAGCGATGGAGTCATTCACCTTGCCGAAAGCAGTTCTGAAAGTCATTTTCTAGGGGTGTACCAAAGTTGCACCCACTGTACCAAAGTTACCCAATTTGACGGTATGCATGCGTATGCAGTGCACACTGCGCATATGCACTGCACACGTGCACATGCGCAGCTCATATCAAATTTTAGCCAAAATTAGACGGAAATTGTCGAGTTTTGCTTTAATAGATCAGCCAGTAACAGAACAAAGGCACAAACCGGATCAAATCAGAGATTCTCTGATCTGAGACTTTCAATCTTCGCTCCAGCTCAATGAGCTGCACATGTGCACGTATGCAGTGAATATGCGCAGTGCGCAGTGCAGATGCATCATTTGTGGATGCACCCCAACGGGGTTGAGAGTATCGAGTGAGGGTGTAGTGTAAAGATACGGAAATGTGTTTTGCGAAATGCCGGAGAGTTGCGATATATATCTATATGGAGTTGCTATTGGTATTGTGGATATTCTCTGGCAAGCAGACGGGATTAATCGAAAGAGGCTATTGTTTATCTGTCGTGGACTGCCGGTGTGAACCTTTGTATATTATTTGTATATAGTCCGAGGCTCTACTGTTTCGTATACACGAGGCGATGGAGTTTGCTCACTGTATAGGGCTCGATTCGATATATGGCTTATGGGTTTATCCAGGGGTAAGTAAGGTTGACTCAAGGATACACTTGTAGTGGATACTCGATCGAAAAAATCAAGTTATACGGTTTTTTTCTCAAAAATGCATGCTAGATGTAGTCTTATCTTCTAAAAACGTTGGATTTTTCATTATTTAGGTATTTTATGGCATTGAATGATATTTTTTTATGTGATGAACGGCTCCAAAATTACTCGATTCAAACGGACTTTATTGCCAAAGTTTTGTCATCTTTTTCGAATTCCAACGTTTCGGGTGCGTGTATTCCAACCCTCATCAGGGGAAATCAAAGAAGTTTCAAGGCAGAGAATTTATTTACGCACCCGAAACGTTGGAATTCGAAAAAGATGACAAAACTTTGTCAATAAAGTCCGTTTGAATCGAGTAATTTTGGAGCCGTTTATCACATTTAATTGCCAACGGACGAGGAGGAATTCAACCAAAATATATTGATATTTTTTTAATTCGTTGATAAAATGGATATGATTGGTACAAAGGATGATAATTTTTAATATACAGCATTTACTTTATATACTATAACTGGTGACTAATATTAACAGCAGTAAAAACACGTTTACAAATTCATTCTCATAACTGCGCATACTGCATAATCTCGAATAATTTTGACACGAATTATTTGGAAACGTCAGAATTTGAGATGAAGGCGAATATTTGCTTAGAATCCTCGTTTTATTGAGAATCAGATGAAAAATGAATTTTTCAAAGTACTTGCGCAGGATTTGCTCTTAAAGTTATCATCTATGGTTCTAGAAATTTTTGAAACAATTTTTTCAATGAACTATGGTGTCTCTCTTGGTTTATCGATAGTTTGCAAATCTTCAACAATTTATTTGATTTATCTACTCATTCTCTAACACTGCCGAACAACTAGGAGTACATATTCAACTTTTTGGTAATTGACATCAAAATTATTTGCAAGTTCCATATTACACGATTCCAATGATTATTTTATTTATTTATTTTATTTATCTTATTTGGATCAACGATCCCTGAGGCCTTTATTACATAATCATACAAATAACCAACATTGGTGAATATAAAAAATTTTAAATAAATTTTCCAATATCGTCCAGCAAGAATCAGCTTATAATAACCATAAAAATATAATAATGCATTTGCAAGCAGATAGAGCTGGAATATTTTGCAAGGAAATAATAAATCTCACAAAACATCAAAAATAGTTATAATAGAAAATAATAATATTCATTCATATGAGAGAAGTTTCTCTCTCGCTAACTGTTTAAATTTTGAAACTGTGATACCACAATATCCAAACTATTGATAGTTTTCATTTGCACTTCTACACATTCGATTCAGAGATGACTTATGGGATGAGGAGTTTGTATTGAATAGTATCTCATTTCGCCTCAGTATTTTCCCAGGGATTCTTATCTCAATTCTTTCAAGAAGTTCAGGATCGTCCACATAATTGGAGATTAGTTTAAAAAGAAAGAAAGAGTCTTGGTAATTGAGGAATGACTCTATTGAGCAAATTGAATGCTTTCTGGCTACATCCACATAATCATGAGATCTCCAATCCATTGGAGAGCCATCAAAGTGTGATAGAAATCTTAAAAATTTGTGTTGGATGGACTCAATTTTTTTCATCATTTTTGCTGTATGAGGTAGCCAGACTGATGAAGCATATGTCAAGGTAGATCTTACTAAAGTCAAGTACAATGTACAGATAGTTTCAGATTCATGGAAGGCAGTAGATTTTCTTTTTAGTATTGCTAATGTCCTGTTTGCTTTATTTGTTATAGCACTGATGTGTGCTTCAAAATTGAGTCCAGAATCATTACTGAAGATTATCTAGAATTATTACTGAAGGTACTTACCCGAATTTTTTTGAGCTATCAAAAAACTTATATCTTTAAAGTTCCACTGCATTAAAAATCTTTCAAAGAAATTTTACCCTCACAAAGCTATCGCATTCTATCTATGCACGAAAATCAAACGCTCCATCATCTCACTTTACACAGATTTAACATTCAGAATAGTCGCATCCCTACATTCTCGTCAAATTCAAACAAGCTTTCTTAAAAACTTGATTAACAACTCTCAAATAGCCCTTGAAAATCGTTTAATCCATCAGCGATTTAAACCTTCTAATAAGAAAAACACAGCTAATATCAAAGTCAATGAACCAAACAAAAATTCATTATCAAGGGCCCTTGCACCGCATAATCTTCATCCATTGATCTGTTGACTTCAATCAACTTCACCTTCTCTCTCCCCTTCTCTCCATTCATGCCATGCCAAATAAGTAAACGGTGTTTCAGATATTACATATAACGCATACCTCCCCAATCTCTCTCAAAAGTATGAAAAAAAAAAAAAAAAAAAAAATTATACCCTTCCTGATTATTCAAAGTACTTTTACAGACGCTCTCGGTGTGTATAGCAACCTTAGTCTCTTATTCTGCATATTTACGAGGAATGAGAGGCCAGTGCCTGAAACTTTGGTGCATATCTTTCTTGGTCGTCTTCTGCATCAGATACAGTCGCGAGATTCTTTTGCATTCATCGCGTGAATTATTAAAATGACTCTGGCTCTAAAGGTGTATATAAGAAATATGTCGCCTGTACTTTTATTATTTAATGTTTATGAGTATGAGAATTTTTGCACGAGCGAGTCCGGAAATTACGTATATGGCATATCACTCTACTGCTGCATTCCGATTACTTAAGAATATAAGTTTGCCGCTCTTTTCATAAGCAAATGCGTCGAGGATTTTTGTTTTTAGATTTTAACGATTGTGAATTGTAGACCGTATATAATCGGTTAGGGAGGATTAATTGTAATGGGTTGGTCATACTTATACTTATGATCATCGATTGATCATTTTGATTTGTATTGGGTTTTGGGTTTCAGGTGAGAGTGAGATTGGAATTTTTCTTTCATACGAGATTTTTGACCTCACGCAAATTTTATACGTTACGCTTCGATTGGTTCAAACATCTTTGAGATTTTTTCAATAGGAACCTTATTACTTTGAAATCATTACGCTTCTTGTAGCTAGAAAAAGTGAAGAACTTGGAAAAAATAGTTCCTAAGCTCACTTATATTTACTGGTTAGTTTGATCAATTTTCATAGAAAATTTTTTTTTTTCAAGATTTTTGCTCCTATAGTCACGGGTATGATTATTTTTAATAGACAATCGTATTGAAAGAAATCGAGATTCTATTATCCAAGATGATTTCGATAAAATAATTTGTATCGCGAATCGTACGCGATATATATATATATTTTTTTCTTTCCATTTGAATTTTTTCATTGGAATCTTATTGCAATAGAGATTCTTCTTTCGGATTTCATGATATACGCGAAATTCATTGCTATGGCATATCATCAAAATATCAAGAAATCAAATTACAAGCTAGAAATTTTAACATCGAAATTTTCTTGCGTAGCTGAAATATTCATTTTTCAACAAAATAATTAAGAAACTTGTTACAGCTTCCGTGTGTGTACATATAAACTATGTGATTTTGTGCATTCAATAATATTTGAATTGTACATATCGGTACAGTGTATGTTTTCTACTATGTAGATACACTGACCACTTGTCCCTTCAGAAGTTCAATTTCCACTGTACACAATATTGCATTGGTCGTTCAATTTCATCGAAACAATTATTTGCTGGATTTGTATCTGTCAACAAAAATTTGATAAAAAATCTCTGAAACCAGTGGAATTCAAAATAGTATACATTCGTACGCTCGCGAATTATTTGAAGAGAGTTTGTTACTCGATAGTCAGATAGTCTTACAATTGACTAGATATTCATAAAGCACTACATCTCGATATTTCTACTGTCCATGCAAAAAAAATTTCTTTTAAACGTAGCCATTGATAAGGTGGAAATCGATTCTAATGCATGATCGTGCAAATCATGAATTTTAATTGATCACGGATAGATGGACGTTCTCTGTGGTTTTCATTTTTTATGAAGAATCTTCCAATGTCACTTCGTATGTAAACAAAACTTGGAGGTGCTTAGTTCGAATTTACGATTGAAATTTTGATTTGTGAAAAGTTGGCACGTAAACTCAATATGTAAACGGAATAGCTCGATACATTAAAAAAAAAAAAAAAAAAAAATTCACCATCCTTGAACGATTTATGAAAATGATAACCACCATACTTAATTGGTCTGCAGTTTCATATATTTTTTGAGAAATTAGGGATTTTATCACAAAAATCACAGTAAGATTCATATTAGATCAACAAAAACTTACGTCAACGACTAGCGAGAGGAGTTGAGTAAAAAAAAATCAAACACACTATTCGTAGTTTTAAAAGTGTCATAGTCATCAATTGACTAACCAATATAAAACCAACAATTTTGATAGGTATTCAAAATATCTCTTAAACAACTGAAATGAGTTACCCTGAACCATCAGTTATCCCTAACATAATACATAAACAATCTAAAAGTGAGACCTACTCACATGAATTTTTGCAGATTTTTCCTGAGCACTTTCTGAACACATCTTCCACCCAATTCTTGTTTCTAAATAGAATTCTATAAGGTTTGATCGGCTCAATAGGAGGAAAAAAAAAAAAAAAAAAAAAATGAAATAAAATGTACACCTTCCTATCGCCTAAAATCTCAAATCCAATCCTATCAGGGTGTGTCCACAAATGAAGCGTACGCACTGCTCATGGCGCATACCCACGGCTCACGTGCGCCATGCGCTGCTCATTGGATTTTAACCGGCGAGTGACATAGATTTTCCGGGAGATCGTCCATCCATTTTCGATCGCTAACCTCAATTTCTGTATTGAATCCTGCCGGTACCAAGGAAAATCAATCTCACTCGCAGGCTAAAATCCAATGAGTACCACATGGCACACGTGAGCCGTGAGTATGCGCTGTGAGCCACGAGCAGTGCGTACGCTTTATTTGTGGACACACCCTCAACCACCAGATTTAACCTCTACATCCAGCCAGGTTGTCAATCCTAATCCTCTAATATCTGAATTAATCAATCGGATAATGAATCTCTCAAATGCCATCACAAACCAGATGATATCTATAATAAAATCCCCATATATATCAGTCATAATACGTATAAATAGTATTGTACATACTTATATCTATTCCGTATGTTGTAAACAGGTATGGAGAGAAGCAGAGACGTAATGATAGCTCAGAGCTTAGCGGAATACAGCTTCTGTCAGCGACGGCTTATCAACTCAAGAAGCCGTATCAGCAATTACTAATACCTATAACAGTTTGGATTGGTATGGAACAAGCATTCATCGGTGCTGATTTCACTCAGGTATGTATATAATAGTGCACTATCAAAAACATGAACCACCATTACATGACAAGGATATTAGCACACACTGATACACTCCTAGATATGGGTGATTCCGATGAAAAGTGGGATTTTTTTTGAGGCCAAAATTGTTCTAAGGCAGTGATTCGAGTCAGGAAGTTTTTTTAAGGCCCAGATGAGTTCTGGTGACTTGTTGTAGATGATTTTGACTTGTTGAGGTACAAAAAGTGAGTATTTAGAGCTGTAAGGCTTGAAATTAGTGTCTGACAAAAATAGAGCAAGATTTAGATGTCCGACACAAATATAAATCTGACATTTCTATAAAAAGATATTTCCCACAATTTGGCAACCAATCGCCGACTCTTTTCCGTAAAGATTTCGTTCATGATGCAAATAAATAATGATTAAAAATTCAGAGAAGCGTTTTAAGGAGTGGCACACCATGAGCGCAGAATTTGCCAAAATATTTTCGATCGTTTATAGCGTCGAAATACCCAAGTTTAGCAACTTACGGTGAAATCACCCGTATATATTGATACGGTAGTAGAGTGAAGTGCAAAGGACCACCATCACGTTTTGTGCAATTAATTAGCACACAAAATACAGCAAATATACCAATTTGAAGTACATATTAGGGCGTCAGATGCAGGATTTAGATTATATATGTCAGCTGACGTTTTAACCTCCCCTTAACATTATAATTATGTGGGCGGGTTCCCCTCATCATACATTCTTCCTTCTCTTCTGCCTTCTCTTTCCTTCCGCTAATTAATAAATACAATATGTATGGTGTGGATTTTCTTAATATATGTGTGTGGGTATTATACGGATTAAGGATGAAGCAATAGGAGGGTATTATAGGACGATGCAGTGCAGAAAGGTTAAATGCAGGGTGGCATATGGCTCTGATCTTAATTTTCATCGGGTGTTTAGTTTTCATCGGATTATATGGGCTCAAAGGGTATGAATGAAGCCTGATGGCGATCGAGATTAGCCCTGTGATGATGGACGGTATGGCTTTTGGGCGAGCTTTGTTTAGAGTGAGATTCCTGGTTGGTTTATAGGTTAATTGCGTTCATATTTTGTGGGATATTTTTGTAGAAAATTTTGATTAGATTGGTTATGGGCTATCACAATTTTTAAGTAGGATGGTTTTTAAATCACAGATAAGTATTTATATTGTACGTGTAATGGATGTTTTGGGATTCTGAAACGTTAACTTATGCCTGACATCCAAAGACTTATTTTGGCATCAGAGATGCGTCAATGTGAAAATTGATGAAAGGATTGGAAATAAAAATGATTGCAAATAATTGAACTAAAAAGTCGAAAAGTTTCTAGTTTTTAATCTTTTCTTCCGCAAAATCTAAGTTCTTTGTCACTTTTTTTGTGACAAATTGTTGTCCCAATTATATTGTAGGAACTTGTGTGGTGTCCCGTGAAATTTAATGGTACATTCAATAAAATATGTTATAACAGTGGTTGAGAATCAAAAATATTCGTTGTACCGAGCTTTTTGAGTCAAGGGATTGAAAGTACCACTTACTAATAAAACTACGACAACAATTCACCAATTTTTTGTACTCGCAAAATAAGGTGTCATGGAAAAACTATGTATAAAAAAATACATCATACCGCACAAACTTTTTTTATTGACTAAAAATTTTGGATTCATATACTACATTCATCGTTATTAAAATCATCTTTGTGTTTATCGTCTATCGGGAGGGGGAAAATAGCATTGAGAGCTTCTAAAAAATTAAAATTCAGAAAATAAAATCTAAAGACCATTCATGGATTAAATTTGTTTTTTTTTTTTAATGAGTTAGATAGCAGACATGTGCCTATACTGACTTTTCAAGCGATAAGATATGATGGATCAATTTTGACGGCTCACTTTGGAAAATACTTGTCTAATTCATCATTAATACTGACTTGAATCAGAACAATCACATCTTCGCCTGAAAGCTAAATGAGAAGGTACTGACATAAATATCGAAAACAAGAATTCTAATGATTAATTCATGATTTTTGGTCAGGTGCAGCCATACCACAACTAAAGCTACCAGTATACCTAATTTATAGAGATAAAACGACTCGTCACACGATTCGCTAATTCCTTTCATCTATTGATCCCAAAGTAACAGTAGGAAGCGACATATTGTGATGTGGTATTTCACATAGCATTATAATCAAGCAAATTAATACACCCCTATTAGTGAAACTATAATCTCATGCATTGTCGTAACGAACGTATGCAAAACGTGACAATCTGAACACCGAGATCGATAATACAATCAGTGTAGTCTGCTTTATGGAGAGCTTCATCGGATCACTTACTTATTATCATGACGAGTATATTGAAACAATAATATGGCTTTGGATTTGATGTTGCTTTGATGAGGTTGGCTGCGTCGGGCTCATCATATGAGTAGGAACTAAATTGACATTTGATAAGCACTGTCTAGATAGTATCTACAGGAATTGGGAAAGAGCTTTTCCCAATTTGATTTTCTGTAGTCGATTGAGTTATCGCTTGGATTTGGGGGATGGAAGATTTGAAAATGTTATAAGTGAATGCTACAATTTTGAAACATGAAAAAATGTTCTATTGATAGTACATTTTGATAAAAGGGTGTAAATACTAGTACTTTTCGATACGAGGGCAGAAATTTTGGTTTCCGCTCAACAAGTGATATTTTCCGGCCCGAGCCGAAGGTGAGGGTCGAAATTATCACAAGAGAGTGGAAATCACCCCGTCCGAGTGTCGAATACTATTGTTTCATCAGCTGTGCGAGGAATAAAATGAAAAACTTGACCAGAAAAGTCATTTTTCGCATAAATAATAAATAATGCGTTTTTTAACACTTTTACTTGTCGAGATGATGATGGCTCCCAAAGCGTATAACTCAAACGCATTTCAATATTTTTCAACGCACCTTAGCTCATTCCAAAGCTCATTCCAAGACCCGTAGGTTAAATTTTAACAAACTCGAGTTGAGAGATCTCATTTTGAATCGGTCCCCGAAATTTTATTGTCTAATAATTTGAGCCTCTAATTCCTGAGATTGCTAGGCTCTAGCTTGTTGAAATCAAACTCACCATAACTCATTTTGAAGATCTTGAAATGAACTTCGAAATGAACTAGAGTACGTTGATAAATATTGAGATGCGTCTGATTAATGAGCTTTGGGAGCCAATTTTGTTTTACCCCGTAAAAGTTCTCGAAAGCGCTCAATTTGATTTACACGTGAAAATACTCGCAAGCTCACATTCCCAAGAAAGTGAATGTTCTATTCCAATTCCAATAGAATGTTGATTCTCAGACGTAGATTTAGACCACCACGGGCTCAGATCTCCTTGATATTTTTGTTCAACCCATCATCCTTTTCGGGGTACCGTGTGTGTTTGATTTTTCCTCACAAATACTATAAAAGCTAAATTTTCTGGTACAATGTCCATGAAATGTATTTTGCGCCGATTTAATGAATTTTCTTCTACATTTATCGAAAAGTATACCTCGAGATAAAGATCTTTATTCACGGGAGTGGGATTTATTTCTGTCTTATCCTCATGATGCGAGAAAAGTTCTTATACTTTTGTATCGAAAAGTGCATAAAATATAAGTGCAACATATTATGTGAATTATATCAGCTAAGATACATTGCAGTCTCATAGTTTATGCGTAGAACTAGTTTTGTGAATGCCGAAAGAATCTACGTAATCCGCCTGAATGAGAAGTCGTGGCCAGAAAATTCGACCTGATTCACGATATCTTGCTCTTTCATTCATTTAGTAGTTCGCACGTTTCGCACTTCGATTGTCAAGTTTATGGGCTCAAAAGACATCAGCTTCAGAGGTTGGCTTAAGCTGGGCTATACAATGCGATTATCGATATATATCGAACGGAATCTGACAATCCATAAATCTTAATGTCTAATCCCCTGTCGAATTGAAAAATGTAGCAATCACTTCATTGTTCGTTTCTCAAATACACTGAAATATACACACATACTTACATATATGATCAGACATGAAATATATGTGACTAAAAATACTTTTTCTGAATCAAAATAAGAAAAACTGAATGTTCGCATGATTATAGGTTATGCACCCATGGATATAAGCCGCAATGTAGATTTCCTTTGTTTTTTGAATTTTGTTCGACGCGTGACTTTGCTAATTACTAGATTCAAGTATCTAAATATAGAAGTATTTAATTCATTCGTGGCATCAGTAGCCAGACATTATTATAGGTTATCCCGACAGGCTGTAATTGAGGTTGAAAATGGAACACATAATAATTTATAGCTTATAGACACATCATGAATGTCCTTCATGGTTTGCTAGCTCTGCTATGGATGTGCACGTTAGTTCATACGTTCGAGTTGCTTGTCCTGGACAAATTCACGAAGAAGCAAAATTGCTATTCATTGTTCAATTATGTATGGTTTGTGAATTTTTTTTAAAATCGAAATGGCCAAAGGGTTTTATTTATAATGGTCTCAAAGAAGTCCCAAAAATATGAGAATGTGTTGGATGAATCAATTTTTTGGATAGTTTTCAACAGGACAACGGATCTAATTGGCGATAGGAAAATTTTCATCACATTCAATCAGCTTATTCCTTTTGTAAAATTTTACGCTGTCATTTTGTTTTCATACAAACTTTTGAGTCTGGATCGTAATGTCACATTGACCGAGCCATGCTGATACCGAACCCGAGCATCAAAAAGCTCCAGAACTTCAGGTTTTTTTTTTAAATCGCAAAATATCGTTCATGCAAAGGTATTTTTGACGTTGACGAAAATCCTGACTTAGTAGCTCAAAATGAGCACGAAATCGTGTTCAAACGGTCATTTTCCGACGCCAAATGACCGCCTGAACACGATCCCGTGCTCTGTTTTGAGCTGTTCCATTAACATTTTCGTCTATGCCAAAAAAACCTCTGATGAACTCGGTTGTGCAATTTACAAAAATCTTGACGTTCTGGAACCATTTGGCATTCAGATTCAGTTTCAACGTCGGAAAATACGTAAGGGAAGCACGGTTCGATTGATGTGATATTTCAAACCCAAAATTTTGTTGTACATTTTAATTTGGAATATTCCACTACTCGTTCTACAAAACCTCCATCTTGTTTGCTTTCTTCCAAAAGTCCTCCAATCTGTAGTCTAAATAATGATGAACACATATTGTCTGCCGAGCGAAGCAAATCAGACACGCCCTCCAGTACCCAAAATGGGCTTGAAAACAAAGTACGGATCTATTTTTTCTACACAAGAACCCTCAAATCAAAATTCAACACGGTATTCTTCCGATGAGAATGATGAAAAAGTATTGAGCCAGACTCAATTCGTCTGGAATCCGGAAATTCCTTGAATAATTCATCAAGAACATCCTTCAGGGTCAAAAATAATGTTCATTACCAAGTAATGAAAAAATTCTCATTTTGGCCACGAGAGCATCAATTTTTTGCCGGAATGGACAACATTCCGTTGATAACAAATCGCACATCAGGAGGAAGGCGGAAGAATCTGTTGCACATCCAATCTCCTGACCACTGTTTCCTCGGGGCACTGATAAAGTTTGTTTAGATCGAGTGCACGTTCATGAAGAATGTTCAAATTCTCACGCCTTATAGATACGTCCATGAATTGAAAAATCGCCTTCACATGTTCCATTCTCGAATTTCGAGCTCAATCATTCTCTCATATTTCGTAAAACTTTCCATCGCCAACATAATTTTCAGAGAAATTTTTTGGAATATCTTTTTTGAAATAGTCCTTTTGACAATTGTCGTAAATGTCTGTGACAATTGTCGTGAATTTCTGCCCGGACATGAATATTACACTATCAACATTCAAAGCCAATGAAAATTGCATGAATGAAAAGTCATTTTTATTGCTTATTCTTAAAATTACATAATTTCTTATTGCATCCATGCACATAAGGAAAATTGAATTCTTCCATGTCATATCATGGAAAACAGCTATGATTGCAAATCACAGCTCGAAATCAGAGTAAAAAGGTGAAAAAGATTGAAAGAATACAAGCCTTACTCCAAGGTATCAGACCGAGCAAACCGTAAAGAAATCACGAGTTTCAATTGAATTTCTCATCTAGATTACCACGGTGTACCGTCTAAAACGTCTAAAATCCTCCCCCGACCCATCGCCGTCACTCAAAGTGACATAATAATCGCAGCCCTAAATTCACTCAGCTTGAAACTGCCATGCACTGCCCCGCAGACACGTAACAATCTTATCTTCCCTCCCGAAAGTGACACGTCGATTACATGCTATGTATCTTCCTTGGGATAGATTCTATTACAGAAACCCTGGCTGTAATTTTCTCCCACCACAAAAACTTCACGGTGAAGTCACACCTCACTACCTTAATAGCAAACCTAACCTATATATCTGTGTAAAAAAAAGAATAAAGAATGTCACGTCGAAGACGAACAAAGAACCGTCTTCGGTGAAGGGAATAAGAAAAAAATGTTGGAAAGACGTGTTGAAAGGATTGAAATATAGGTATACTTATCGATGTTCATTCATTTCATCAGACGTCACGAAGAATCGATTTTATAGAAGGTTTGGTATTCTAGAGGTTTCCTGCAGCGTGAAATTTTTGTAGATTGCCTGTAGGTGATTTTGTAGAGATATATAGGAATTGGATAGAATTGAAAATATTGACGTTGCTCTTCGAATCTGATGCTGAGGTTCGATGAGATGTTATACCTTCAGGTACTCTTGGATGGCTTCGCAAGATAGAAGCTGAGGAAAGGAAAAACGTTTCTATGTAGAAGGACTGATATTGTCAAAGCTTAGTTTTTCGTCTCTATGCATCGGTAAGATAGTATTTGTTTTTTTTTTTTCCTTTCGGAAGCTTCAAATGTGAATCTGTCACTGAGAGATAAAATTTTTTCTGTGCCTCGAGTGCTAGAGATGAAGGGAGGAATGATTTCCATATGATTTCTATGTTGAAAGTTGTGTAATTAAAATCATTGTAATTAAAATTCCATTCTTTGCCTTTGAAAAGTATACGACATTCAAGTGAGCTCTTGAATTCAAAGGATGAGATTATGTAGAGGATTATGAATTTTCTGAGTGGATTCTTTCTGTTTTGTTAGTTTTATGTGCCGTTTATATGAGTTTTGTTTGCTTGCGAAAGAGGATTTTCTTCGTTGAGATTTTCAGAATGTTGGCTTTGAGATAAGACGAGTGTGTGATTCTTTGTGGTTTGAGTGAAATTAGATTTAATTTCTTTACTCAAGGCTGGTTCTATAAGAATGAAAGAAGAAATTATTTTCTTGGGTAAAGAATTTTTGTATGATGGAATTCAAATTATTTCGTTCGGCAAGGTGCGTTCTTGGATTGCATTTGAAAGCACTTTGAGCACCGTAAGTTGGTTCACACATTCTTGGGAGAGTGAGGATGATTGTGGATGATTTGTTCAGTGAAATTAAAATATTCTGTACTGATGAGAAAGGGAATGGCACCCTCTGAATTATGTGTGTTATGAAACTTCACCAGGTATTCAAAATTCAGCTCAAAATTTGTCAAAAACGTGACAACTAACATCATCTTCCAATCTAACCTATCATGGATCAGTCAAAGCCAACCGTATGACATCTTTGAAATTGACTAATAAATCTCACGGAAAAATATTAGTTTCAAGCCGTAACTTCTCGTGTAAAGGAGTACAAAACTAATGCTCGGTCTTGATCAATTATCATGATCTAAAATTGTATAAATTTCACAAAAATTAATCAACTGTACTATAAATGAGAAATTCCACATTCTCAATTAGAAGAAAACTATAAAACAGTGTATTCGTCCATTTGCGATTGATCTCTGTTAGCATTTGATGTACGAGAATGGAAAATTTTACCTCAAAAATGATCAACGGCGGTCACTTTCCTGTGTTCACAAGTTTTGAATGTAAGTGACGTATGAGATTACTAGAGAAGTCAATGAAATCAGTTTCGACTCAAGAAGAATAGAATTCCAGAATCCATCACGTAGTCAAGTTTTCAAGTTCAACTCACTCCTTTACTGAAGAGACGTCTGTTACTTCTTTGTGTGATGAGCTTGCGTTGATTTTCAGTCGACTCACGCGCTGACAATTACCTGATGCTGACCGCAAACTTGCTCTGAGCACAAAAGCTACCTCAAATGCGCACCTAAAGAAGGAAAGTTTGATATTGGTGACCTCGTGATATTGTTTTCAGCCAAACCCCCCCCCCCCCCCCTCCTCCCTCGATGTGATTTCAATTTTCTAATTGAAAAATTAGTTGATGAAATTTTGGGTCCTTGTTTGTTGTCCACAGACTGGTAAAATTTCAAATGTAGAAAATCGCCTATAATGCACTTTTTTTTTGACACACTGCGTGAATAGTGTATTCCGATACAAGGGTGTTCAAAACTACAAAATGTGCAAAAAGTGTACTTTTTGCAAATTTTCTCGTTTCTTTCTCACAGTTAATCAAAAATTATATTAGTTTGGCATATGGGAGTAAAACCCCTATTCTTGGACCTTTATACCGAAATATACTATATTTGCACTGATTTTCCACTTTCTCTCATTGGCTGTCAAAAAACGCAGTTCGATACACGGGAATAATAGCCTATTTTTACACCCTTATATCGAAATTTACTATTTTTATGTGGTTTTCAAAAGCAGTCCCTGCATAAAAAATGATTAAACTATCCATTATCATAGATCAATGTAAGGTTTGAATTCGTACTTTTCTCTATTTTCATGAAGGCTGATGTCTTGATAGTAGGTTTGGTGGAAATTTTCAGTCAACTGGGTGAAATCACTGGGTGAACAGCGAATTACTTTGCTTATCAAAGAATTATAAAAATTTGGAGAAATTCACAAGGATTTGTGCAGAATATGTGAAACAGACAGTTTTTTTACTCAAGCATCTAGAAAAATGAAATCTGTCAGGGAAAATGAGCTGACTAAACGAAAAACTAAAACTAATTCAGTGCAGCCATAAACAAAATGAAACATCTAAACGATTACATATTAACCCAAAAAACTTGAATGTTTTTTATCCCGAGAAGTGGCATAAAAACTAGATCATCAACAATCATCAGGTTGATATTTGCTCATGTGTACCAAATGTTGAGCAAAATGATGGAATCTTTCCACTCGCGTGATTCGCTCATTCACTGCAAGACGAGATACGAGTATAATTGAGTGAAGACATCGGAATGTCAGAGCAGTCTTAGAAAGTATTGCACACGTCACATTTTATCTGGGGCACTTCTATGCTAATGAATAATTGGTGGTTACAGGAATAGATAAATTTTTATCGAGTGGAGAGATGGTCATGGTTACTCTTTTTTCATATTTGTAGACATTTTTATTCGTGACTACATTGCCTTGTTGATCTATTTATTGGCACCTGAGTATATTAGCGAAAGCGTGAATGACGGAACAAATTTCTGAATATATCTTGAGTTCATTCACATAGCATCCGGGAATTTATCGATTGCTATATCTTTCCTGTTATCTAAAATCTTTGGTGATGGGTTTTGTCTCGGATTCGAGACATAAATTTGGTGTCTGGAAGAATAAGATATTATTGTTTGATATAGTTGATTGTGAATCATTTTTTGTAAGGTAATAAATTATCAAGAATTCTACTACACATTTCGTTTACGGTTAATTTGGTATAATAAGGAATCATTGCATCAAAATTCAGACGAAAAAGATATGTAGGTACGAATTTTATGAAGATAGTTTTTTCACAGATGATATGTACTTACATTACTGTAGAAGTTGATTTGGTTCACTGCAACTAATACTGAAAATAAAGGGCTAGCCATTTCTAACGCTGAAGCTGTGAAACAGAATTTCTATTCTCAAATCATATCCAACCTAAGGAGTACAGTGGAACTTTGATACGAACTTGAGGGGACCGGGCTCCGCCTTCGTTATATCGAGGTTTCGTTATATCAAAGTTTTGTACCAGAACCTTATGTGCAAGAAGCCCTTCTGTGTACCATTTGAGTGTGGAATGGGCCTTCTTTGGATGTTTGTTTCACATAGAGTCCAATACAGCGGAAACATGCATTGCCATTAAAAAATTCTTCAATATCCAGGATCAGTACGTCAAATAATCTATTCCGACGTTTTGAAGTTTTGTTGCCCCTGCTGGAAAGAGTCATTTTTGGTTCTGGACAGGGTCGTATTTGTGGGTATAGGCTCAATTTTTATTAGAATTTTGAAATTTGTTGTCCTTTGTTCATTTTTCTTTCAACTCCTAAGCGAAGATTTCGCAATCTCAGAAAGAAACCCGAGTTGATATCCTCAAAAAAGATTCGAGCACTGATCTCGAATCTCGAAATTTGATCAGTCATCAGCGAGCCTCTCATTGGCTTTCGATTAACCGAAGTATTTGAGGGTTATGCTGATTCATAAGTCATACGATTTTCAACTTTGCGACCATCATAAATCTTTCTCAGAGACCACTTCACACTGGATCTCTTTTCGGAATTCTACTCTATTTTTCAGACAAAACTTCATTATAACGAGATTCAAGTCCGTAATAACGAGGCAATTCAACACAGACGAAGATAGGAAATTCAAGGGACCGGAACTCTACTTCGTTATACCGAGGATTTCATTATAACGGAATTCGTTATATCGAAGTTTCACTGTATTACCTCTCATAATTCTAAGTCATACTAATGGACTATCCACGAACGATGTGAGTTGAAATCTTATAATTGTAGATTCTTTTCCCCCTTGTGAGATTTTTTGAATGGAAAATTTGCTGGGTCTCACGTGCAAATGAGTAAAAAATTTTAAAAGTACCCCATCCTGTTCGTGAATTATCTCATGTAATTCATGGATAGCCCCTAACCACGTGAAATTCTTGACGACTTGACTGCACTCAACAAACTGCGACTTTATTTCTAAAAATGTCCTATTTCTGAACATTAATAAGCTTCTTTGGTTGATCGTTGGAACAGAAGCCCTTATAAAAAAAAAGGAATGCTGCGATAAAATTGATGTTACTGCATGATTGAAAGAGAAGTCGAATGGCCACTGATTGAAATGATCAGCAACGTTGAGATGAGAATCCAATACCGTGAGCACTAGGATCAATTACTTCATGAAGTAATCAAGGTTAACGGGCTCATTACTTCCAAGTCGTAACTGACATCAGCAGACTTCGGCAAAGAGGGTTGTCAATCAGGGCAAATCTCGATTCACCACGCAGTTTCATTAGATTTCCAAGACATCAAGTTCATTTATTATCTTGGCGATCGCTATTTAATGGCTTCATCGACAATTGATTGCGCCTGGAAAATAGAAAATTTTCAGAGTACCAGGATAAAATTTTTAGAATCTGGAATTTTAGAATGATCATGAAATGCCCCAAAAATTATTCACAACTTTTTTTTTTGCACAATTGATCAACGATCATTTTACCCGATCAGAATACAAAACTAAACCGAAAAAAAACTAACGAATCTTTATCTTACAAACTATCCAAAAGAAGCTAAAACTTTCGGTACGAATTCATGAGCTTCTCAGATTAAACCCAAAGCATCAACAAAGCAATCTCAAAACAGCCCTTAGACAAAATTTCTATTTAACCCAAGTAATATCCCTTTTATTGTCTTATCCTCACAAACGCCTCAAAGACATGACATATATAGCTATACAAAAAAGTAATATACAAAGATATCTATATCGTATTCAAGTTGGCAAGCAATGCGGGCTAGGCGCTCCTTGAGTCAATGGTCGCTTGATCGTTTTTCTCGTATAACCGGTTTTGCTCGCGCATATTTTCATTATAATACCCAGAAGCTCAAAATGTCCTGAGCGGCGCCTTCCTTTTGCCCCCTTGAGACATTTATGCATTGTGTCTATCTATATACTTCTTCTTTTCTTCTTTACACACCTCATTCACTGCTCATTACAATGAGTGCTAAGTTACGTCACAATCCACGTTTTATGTATGAATATATCTCATTGTAATTCCTTTTTCTTCTTTATGGGCTTCTGCTACTATGGTATTTTAATCCTCGTGGGCACTGCAAAAATTTTTTGATGCATGGGTTATTGAAATGTGCATACTTCTTACGGGTAAAATTCGATATTCGCGGTGGTTATTATGACCCTAAAAAATACCGCGAAGACCGAATTCGCGAATACGAAGTATTGTTTATGGGATCGCTGTGGACAAACGTTATATCCATTTTTTCCTGGAAGTCATCATTTGACATAATTTTTCTCCATTTTTGATATTGCACTATAAACGCGGTTATGGGATGGGAGAATGTGAAACATCATTTCAAGATCAAAAAGATTTACGAGGAACGAAAGGGTTGAATTTTTTTGTCTGAAAAAGAACGAAGTTGAACGAGATTGTCCAGCTCTGCATAGAAGATCTGCTCACATTATTTGACATGGCTCATATCCGTCGCGAATATATCTGAGCTGTGATAATGGGTTTCGGATGTTCAATTTTTTCCTGGTTCTGAAGGCTGTTTCCAAAATTTTTCTCAAGAATACAAATTTGTTGAAAAAATCGTAAATTACATTGAGATGATATTTTGGTAAACACACAATGATTATTCTTCTTTGATGAGATTCGGAGTCTTGACAAAATGTTATGCTTTGCGAACCGCGAGTACGGGGTAAAGTACAACGAATGATGAATTTGGGTCTTGATTTATTGCACCGCGAATACGTGATTCGCGAATACGGAATCTGCAAATACCCGGTGTTGCCTGTAGTAAGCTAAATTGGCTATAACTCTGTGGAGAAAAAATGCTTAATTTTGTCGTCCTTGAAAATCCGGATGGATGTTTTTTCTCGTCTCTGAAATTTATGAGATCGGATCAATTTTATAAATTTGGAAAACAATCCAGAAGTTCGAAATCAAAAAATAGTCTTTATAAAACTTTTGACTCCACGTTTGCCATTTTTCAAACTATGTATGGCCAATAATAACAAAACAGCTCTTCATAGAAATTGGAATAAAACGATTTTGTGATACCGAAATTTTACACATTCGAAAATGTTCTTCACGATTTTCAACCCTTTTCTATTCCTCAGAAAATTGGTAAAATTAGAATCAGTTTCACAACTTTATTCCATCAATTTTCATATCAAATTGATGACAGTAATTAAAGTTAATACTTGAAAAATCGAAAGATTTCATCCACCAAGGACCCTACTTCAACTAAAAGCAGGTGAAAATACGAAGTTTTAAAAAATTCAATTAACTTTGAGTAGCCATCCCTCAATCTTCAGCTCAATTGAGACAAATCGCCACGATCATACGATGTGGAAATACCACTGCGAATTATTCACTATTCCCTTCGTGTTCTCAGACGAATCTTTGTTCCTAAATCAAAATCAATGCATCTCAAATTCACAGGAATATAGCAGACATTTCACCTAATTATATGACTTATTATACGCGCTTTTTACACAGAAATAGCCTAAGATGCATCAAATTTGAGAATTTTAGGTGTTTAAGGTGGAAAAATTGTTAGGCACAGTCAAATCATGCATAATTATGTAAAATATGAGTCTCACAGTTCACTCGATGCTCAATCATGCGAAAAACGCTTCAAAATCGGTATCCAGCCTACCAAACATACGCATTTGATTCACCGCGTGACAGTAGGTGCATATATCAGGCGTTTGATTGACGTTCAGGAATCACGTATAGAGATACGTATGCGAAAATTCTTCTCGGCTTGCCTCGCACTGCAATTTTCATGCAAATTTTAGCTTGATATCGCACCCATCTCACTCTCACTCTATATACTCTATTCCATCAAATAGTGAATATATAAGTGCATATATCTATATCTAGATACGCAATCAACGGTGCATTGGAGCGACAATTGATCAGACATTTCAGCTTTGCGCGTCAATATTCACGTCGAGATTCAACGTTGCGGCTTTTTCCTTTGTAATACGGTATGGTATGTGCACTTCTGCAAAAAATTTATGCGAATATTCTTGTCGTGGTACCAGCGAAAAATTTTTCTTCGAGATATGATTTTGGCGAGCATTATTGAGATATATGTAAGTTTATTTGGTTGATGATGAACATAGTTGGCCATTATTTTGTACTTGGATTGAGACATGGGTTTGAGCTTTGTCAATTGTTTGTTCAAGAAATTAAGTCATCGTAATGGAAAAATGAAAATTGGTTCTTAGATTCTCAAGATTATTCTGATATCGATCGAAAATTCACTAAAATGAGGGGACTAAATATGCTGGATTTTGATTGTTAAAGTGAATGAGTCGATGGAAGAATGAAGACTAACAAAACTGACGAAAATTCAACTGACGAGTTTATTAACTTGGGTAGATTCTCGTTTAAATGCACGACTCAGCAGAGATGCTTTTGCGTCCGTGTCCACACAAGAAGTGAAGCTCGCGGCGCCACGTCGTTGTCACCAACACGGCCCTTGGTAACCAACAGATGATTCTCGTATCGATCAATATTGTACTTGTCTAAGAATTCCAACAAAAATATTATCAAATACTTTCATCATCTGTGATGATGGAATTACGATCTCATGATTTTGAATGCAAATCCTTTGACGATCGAATCTAGAATTTTCAATCAAATTTTTCAGAAGTGAACACATTCATATGAATAGCAGTGTGAGAAATTTTTCTGATCAACTGGTTTTAACGAGACCGAACTAGGCCAAGTTAGGCCAAAGTAGATCGCACTTTGCCGAATTAAACCGAACTAGACCGAACCCGACCGGAATCGACGGAGCTAGACCGCATTATACCACACTAGACTAAATTAGACTGATCTAGACATACTCCAACCAATTTAGACCGATCGAGTCCTAATTACCCCGAACTAGACCGAGCAAGGTCAAGCTGGGCTCAATTAGACTGAACTAGACCGAGTTAGATCGAATTGGACTGATCTAAACCAAACTACATGAAACTAGGTAGAATTAGGCCAATCTTGATCGAACTAGACCTAATTACATTGATTGAGACCGCATAAAACCAAACTGGACCGAACTTGAGCGAACTATACCGAATTAGACCAAGCTTGTCCAAATTTGTTCAAACTAGATCGAACTACGACGAGCTGGACCGAGCTAGATTTCGAATTAGATTAAAGTGGACCAAACCAGACTTAACTCCACCGAACTGGATCGAATTAAGCTCATTTGAAGTGAACTAGACCAAACAAGAGCAAACTAGATCGAACTAGACCAGATTATATCAACCTATACTCACCTAAACCTTATTTGTCCAAACTAAACCGAATGACATCAAATTAGACCGAACCATCAGACCCAACTACACCAAACTATACGGAACGAGACCTAATCAGACCAAACCAGACAAAATCAGACAAAATTGGATCGAATTAGACGATATTCGGCCTAACTTCTCTGTACCAGACCGAACTAGATTGAACTAGACCTGATTTCAACGAATCTCCATCTCCATTGCCATCTCCATCCCTAATAGTCACAGACACAGACCCAACCACAGCTCCAGACTCACAAGGGGAGTCCGGAGTCTCCGGGTCCTGAAATCTCACCAAACTTTTTTCACAAATTCTTCCCACCTAGGATATGAAGAATCCAGGGCCACTCCGTCAAATGGGCTCCCTGTTCAGAGCTACAAGCAAAAACATTAGCATTGCGAGTATATCTATATATATATCACTTTTCAACATGGGCCTATATGGGCAATGCTATTGTCATACGCTGTAGCTATGAACAGAAGGCCCATTTGACGGAGTTACTCTGGATTCTTCATATTCTAGGTGGTACGAAATTGTGAATAAAAAATTTTGGTGAGATTTCAGGATCCGGAGACTCCGGACTCCCATGTAAAACATACGATTCCATGAACATATATGATCATGGAATCCGAGGATTCCATGGTCATATATGATCATACGTAAAACCGCTCTAAACATTTTATTTTTATTCCAAAAAGTTGTGATATATTGATTCAAACCAATTCTAATATCAATACGTCACGATACTGATCATATACTACTGAAAAAAATCTTTCCAGGAGTCGGTCTTGAGTTCCCAAAAACTGACATTTTCGACGAAAAATGATATTTGATGTGAATTTTTTCTCTTCAGTACTTCAAATATTCAAAACCTGAGAATGACTTCGGGAAAAAATTTTCTGAATAATATTCGATCATCAACGTGAAGTACTGATGTTATAAATTGGTATATCACACGTTTCCGTAATGAAAAGGACCAATTTCGAAACCGATTTTATTTATGATCATATATGACCATGGAATCCACGGATTCCATGATCATATATGTTCATGGAATCTTATGTTCTAGATGGGCTCCCCTTGCCAGCCTCAGCCCATCCATCCATCTACCCACCCACCCGACCCCACATCAATTAACCCATCCACCCGACCACCTACCCACCCATAACCCATACGGCCTCCGATCATACTTCACTCTTTCTACATAGGCAATTCGATACGAGGGATTTGGACGGACAAATTTTGGCTTGGCGTTTGATTATTACAATAATTTTTGGCTCAAAAATGTCTTCAAAAAACACTCTAAGCTTAAAAAAAAGTATAATCCCTCGAAAGTACAAACGCAAACACATACATCTATTGAAACTATCTGACCTGAAAGTTGAAACTGTCCAATTCACCAACAAGATCCAGATACATCGTATCAAAACTTCACCAATACCATGTGAATCTATACATTAGATGAAGTAGAGTGTATTTAGTTTCAGGAATACGATACAGTTTAGAGACGATGGTAGTCATAATCGCAAGTCTCACTACGATAGCTTTACAAAACTTTCTAACTGTACACCTGCTGCAAGATATTGCAAATGGATTATTGAGCTTGCAAAGTAAATGTGTGTTCATATATGTGTGTATGAGAAAGCTATATTGTACAGAAGTTGATGGTCAATTCAGCGCTTGAAATTTTGACGTGATTGATGGGCTTCTATTCAGGCGCAACCCCGTGATGATGAAGACTGATATACTTATAGTGTGAGAGGGTGTGGTATGGCTGGATGGAACGGATGGATGGTTGAATTTTGCGCGGGAAATTTCAAAGCGATTACGCGAGATGATTGAGCAGTTTCTCGTATATTGGGGACGTCTTTTGTGTTGTGAACTTTGATATTTTGCTGAGTTTGGAGATGATTGTGATTTTCTCTCTTTTTTGGGAAAACGTTTTCTCTTATGATGGGGATCGTTAAATTTCCCTATCATTCAATATTCCATTTGAATATTTTAGACGGTAGAGGATCAAAATACTCAAACACGAGCTCTGTATCAGGATATGATCATCAAGAGACTTTTCACGGTTTCGAAATCTCTCAAATTGATTAATCTTATTGAAGGAATCAGAACGAGTACTCCATCATTCATAAAACGGGATTGGGCTGATTTTTCTGCACTAATTTCATCATAGTAACCCGACTCAAGTATAGAAAATATCCCAAGTTCCGGCTATTCATCCGAATATGATAAATTCCATTTGTAACGGTTCTGAATGCATGACATTCAAATTTAATCTCTCGACTCAAAAATATTTGGAATTCTACATGGCCAATGGTTTTCATTCCAAAGTCCGCTTTTCGATGAGATTCTTTTGTAGACTCAAATCCGAGCTCAAATCTCTGAAATTCCATGAAAATCTTCTCTTCAAATTCTCTACGCACTACATTTTCCTCTCATCAAATATTTATCTCGCAATGATACATTTACATGCGAATTGCAAAAAGTTCCAACATCGAATTATTCCATTTGATTCGGCTTTATCATGTTATTTTACATCGACATGTAAATTTAAAGCATTCGTGGTAAAGGCTTTATGTTGCCGCTCAGAGTAGAGAAGAGAAAATTTCGGTGGTTTACGAGCTGTATGTACTTTTGCATGATAAATCCGCGGTTAAAAATGATGTTAATTCATTTCCCTGTATAACATTTCCTGGGAAAATTTTCGAATAATCGCTGAATATAATCCTTTTCAAAATTTAGTGATAAGATATTTTAAACGGATCTCCAATGGATACTCGTTCATATTAGAATGTCAAGATTTCGTTTAATTAAAGGCTCATCTTCATTTCTATCATTAATTTCTAAATTTTGTGTGAAAGTTTCTCTGTTTATATAATCATGAGCTCGTAACCAAATGTCACTCATGAGATTAAATTGGCTTCAATGAAGAATGAAAGAAGCATCAACATCAAAAATAGATAGTTGAACAAGAAATATTACCCATTTGTATTCATCCTGTAAAATATCCTTTCAAAGAATTTTGCATAAAAACGCTTAGCTATCAAACGAATGATCCATAAAAAAAGTATCAAACACAAGATAAAATCGAACAAAACGACAAACTCAATCACGAATTCAGACAGAATAGCTCAATCAAACTCCTATATCTACCCCTCAGCATCAATCGTAGAATTGACCTATAACATCAGAACTCAACGGCTCGCAGAAATCGCAAAAAAAACGTCTCTCTCCTCATTCCTCAATCATAAAACTCCAATCTACACTCGTCATCCTTATTCCCAGAAGTAAAGAGTCCAATGCAACCCTGAAACATCAAAATCAACCAAGCGCAAGCTTGAACTTGGCATTCGAAATGTGATATCCTTTATTCTCGGTTGACTCATTCACTCCAAAGAGTGATACGCGCAAAAGGTTTTATATATATATATATATATGTGTGTGTGTAGTATTTTGCAACCCTGGAAAAGTCGTAAAAATTTTTTACGCCAAGCTTGATGGGGCGGAAAGTCCGATAGGATGTATCTAGATAATGGAGGCGCCACCAGTGGACAGATAGACGAGAAATTTATGGTAGCGGTTAAAGCGTTTGGTAATGAGATCGATGGCTGCTGTGAATAGCCTGTTTTGTGTTTCTGTATGTGTGGGTTTTGTGTGTGTGTGTGTGTGTGTGTGTGTGTGATTGTGGTAGCTTTTTGAATGAATAGAGATGGAGCAAAGGGATTTGGATGAGAGTGACACACTACAGAGACGATTTTGGTGATTGGATTGACTGTTTACGGTGTAGTTGGAGGGTACTTTATAGCGTAACGTTGCACTGAATGAAATGGTTAGAATGTTTGAGATTTCTTTGTTTTTCGATGTGCTGAGTCTGGGATGATGTTATTCGGGACTTTAGGGTGGTTTCATTGTCATTGATTTGAGCACAAGTTCATTTCAAGGGACAATTATACGTCTGACTTTTTCTGAGATAGTGATTTGAACATTTTCCCAGTGAATGGCTCGAGGAATGGCTGTTGTCGAAGATTTTCGTTTCTCGAATGTTCAAATTTGAATACATGATTTGCATAGCAAATGACTACTCTAATCAACAATAATGTAAAACTGTTTTTCTTCAAGAGTCTCTTTCTTTTCTTCAAGGAATCACAAGATTACAAGCAGTACCTTCAAAACAAAAGTCAATTCAAAACACTGAAATCATGGGAAATCTGTAAATACACTCAATTGATCCCGCCAGGATGGATTCATATTTTGGAAATTTGGAATTTTGGGTTTCAATATGAATGTAATTTATTAAAATGAAATTGTGAAACTCACAAGGAGGGGGTCAGGCCTTCGGATCACGGATTCGCTTGAAACTTTGGGAATAGTCTTCTTTTGGCACAGAAAGAAGATATCCAAAACCGCGCTTGCCAACGCTCAAGCGTTTTTGAGCTACAGGCTAAAACATATGCATTACAGTATATCTATATATACCATTTTTGATGAATATGGGTATATTGTAATGCATGGGTCGTGTGCTGTAGCTCAGAAACGCTTGAGCGTTGGCAAGCGCGGTTTTGGATATCTTCTTTCTGTACCAAAAGAAGACTATTCCCAAAGATTCAGGCAAATCCGTGATCCGAAGGCCTGACCCCCTCCTTGTCAGTTTACATATATTTGTGGAATTGATACGAAATTTTGTAGGGAATTGGACGGACTATTGGACAATATAGTTTTAGTGCTGGTTCAACTATGTCTCAAAGATCGACCTTGTGGCACATTTCTACGGTGTGTGGGTGAACTATCCGGCAGAATTGAAAATTCTTAATCTTTCAAAATAATGATTCGAAAAGTTTGTATCCCCGAATTGAAAGGCTCGGCTCGTTTGGCATGGTCTAAATAAATTATTTCAAAACTTAACCTATTTGAGTAACTGAGTTATGGATAAGTGAACCCGAGTTGAGTAATTTTGGGTCTCGGAAGTATCTGAATTGCTAATAATATCCATCCGACTTGACAACACTGCAATCTCGATTTATTTTGACCCGAAATCACAGGAATTTTGGCATTTTCACTATTTACAAATCCTCCGGGCCCAATGCAAACGTGGGATGACTCACGAATATAAACCGTAATGTGACCTGCAAGAGGATGTCGTTGAAACCATCCCATGCGCGTGGCTTTTAATACTCATGATGAGTTAACCAAAAGAGGCAAATGAAAAAAAATCGAGCGGATTGCTGTGCCGATTTATACTTTATCTCGTGCAAAATAATTTCAACCGGATTTATTCCACCAATGTAGATTCCGCTATCGAAGAAATAATTTCACATATCTGATGAGACTTCCGACCCAATGGGCATCATCTGCCATGATTTTTAATCTTGATAAAAAAACAAGTTCAATTGTTAGATAGGTAGGAAAATGTCATTGTATAGATTCTGGAAGCTTATATAGAAAACTAAACAGAATCATCGGGTTGAACCAAATAGTATTCGAGCTTCTCACCGCAACATCAGGCATCACAGTGCTTGTTTAATCAAAACTTTTGCAGAAATCTCCGCGAATATAGAGTCACTGCGCGCGAGCTTTGAAGTCCAGCTGCGAGCTTGCAACGGTCAAGTTTACAAAGCGAAATACCCACACTCATATCTCTATGCCTAATCCCCTACCCACCAATATTCATCCACCTATATCCCTCACAATTCAACGAAG
Organism: Eretmocerus hayati; assembly: GCA_029851415.1. Lineage (NCBI taxonomy): Eukaryota > Metazoa > Arthropoda > Insecta > Hymenoptera > Aphelinidae > Eretmocerus > Eretmocerus hayati. Next base: position 7,968,942 of record CM056744.1, read on the forward strand.
TCGAGCTTGCAAGCTTCTGTCATGCGAATCAACCCTCGTCAAATCGCAATGTCGGAGAGCCAATACGTGGAATTTGAGCTTGCAAGCTCGTGTTTGGATGAACGACTTGTTAAGCTTGAAAATGAAGTTCTCTGTAAGGGGTTGTAGTGAATATATAGGATATTTGAATTTACCGATGCGTACGTGGAATGATTAATATTCTCGTTGATGAGTGTAGGGTACTAATATTCGTATATGTGGAGCTTGCAACGGTCGTGATTTGAATTTGAATTTGAATTCGAATCGGCTTGTTGGTTCGAGTATTGGAGGTGTTTGAACTGTGTAGCTTGATTGGAGGGCAGTGATTGACGGGGTGACGTTGCAGAGAATTTCTGGGGCGTGAAAATGATTGGGTTAGAAGCTATACGCGATCATCAGTAGCTTCTGATGCAGATGTATGATTCAGACTGCTAGTACTGGACTTGATTGCAATATTGAGAGGGTTTTTGGTGCAACTCTGACATGGTCATGACTGACTGTAATTTTGTGTACTTTGCGAAGTTCTTTGATCATTTGTGAGTTTTCTTGGTGTATTATTAAGATGTTGGCCAATGACACTATCCCAGTCTTAGTGGTCTAATTCATGATCCAATTCAATCTATCAAATTTTGATCAAAATTATGAGCATTCGACCAGCAATAGAATATTCGATAGATTTTACCTTGGCTTTTCCAAAAGTGAAATTGACATTGAGCTTGAAAAACGTATTTGATGTCTTGTTGAGACTGTTGGTAATCCCTGTTCCATATGCTGTCTGGGAAGGCTAATCATCAGAAGCTAGTCAATTTCATACCAATGCAAAATTCAAGCCTAATCGGTTTGTCTATCCCAGTAATTTTCAAGAACAAATTTGAACAGGATCCCACCATCTTGACCACTTATCTATATAAATTTCCCGAAAGGCTAAAATTTGAACATATCATAAATGATTCCTCAGAGATTATCAATGTCCTTGAATAAAAACAACTTCAATCTTCCCAATGCAGATAAGTCAATGTGGCTTGTAGAATCAAAATCTTGTTTCTCACAGGGCTTCAAAAATGAGTTCACCAACATTTTGAATCATCCAATGCAAATATTTACTTTTACGAAAATGGAAAGGGGAGATTCAACAAAATTGCTCATTCGTGTCTTATTGCGGTACACAGATGTAATGTAAATTTGTAGACAGCGAAATTAAGATGGCTTTCGAGATCTGCCCGAGGTTTACATATATGACGCACATTAATATATTAGATATCTACCTATGCAGCAACATCATTGGCTGTAAAGTAAACTCGTCGAGGTAAGAACGTAAATGAGAGATATTTAGTCAACGGGGTGGCTATCATGAATAGCGGGGACCGTTATTACGAAATGGTTTTCATTTCACGTTACTTTACGGAAAACTCTAATGACAATTCTTATACTGGCTCGACGCGACACACGGCGGTGCGTGGCGCCCATCGTCAGCATTGCACCACGCCGTCGGAGAGACTTATTCTGTTGTTTTTTGAAAGATAAAAGTTGGGCAGAATTTTACCGAAATTTAGTTGAAACCACTGTGACATTGATCTCGGAGGGAATGATCTAATAACACTTACAATATTTCCTGATCAATTTTAGTCTTTTATTCATTTTTGCATCCTTGAATGAATCAATGTTAGGTTTGAATTTTGGTATCCTATTTATGAAACCCTGTTGAAAGACTTTTTCAAGGGTTGTTGTTGATCAGATGCTTTCTAGCAGTTGAAAATCATTTTTTTCAACCCAGCCAACACCAATGCATCACCCCAAGGCTAATATTAAATCCGATATTCAAAATAAACTTGATTGATAGTAAAGAATTTCGTAAACAAAAAGTTGCAGAATCATCAGTAAATACGATCCTTTTACCAAACTTTTCCAACGAACAAAAAATACCTTTTGCAGATACCAAACGTCTAACAAACCATCGGACTTCCTCGTACAGAATACTTTTCCCAATACTCCAAAACCTCATTTCCAAACTGACCAACACTTCTGGACCCTGATTAACCAATCCGTCACGAGAATACTTAATCAAAACGACGCTTTCAGGCCCTGCGAGGAAGTACAGAATTTTAGCGACAAGGTCGAAATGAGAGCGAGGCTGATTCTGTACGCTTTGATTAATTATCAAAGCGAGGCTGTGGGTGACAGAAGCAGCCCCAAAGCCTCTGTCAAGTTTGTTTTCTAACCATCAGGAACGTCGCTGTTTGATATAGGACTGAAACGGCTTGAATGACTTTTGCAATGTCCCTTAGAGGGTGTAGTGGTTTTACGACGCTTTTAATGCGCCTTGATGGTGGCTTGGATTTTATTGATTTTTTTTAATTCACGGGTTGGTGAGTTCTCCTGGAACCGGTAAAATTATGGAAGAAATCAATTTAAAAAACTGATGGAAAATTTCTGTGAAAGGGCAGGTAAAAAATGCTTGACTTTACTAAATTTTTTTTCTCCAAAATTAAGGTTCTCAAAGATTGGCTAGTTCCTCTGAAAAATTTTTCTTGGCTAGTTCCTCTGAAAAATTTTTCTGATGCAGCTAAATGAGCGGCACCGATTCGAGAATATGAAAATTCCTTGGAAGCAGTAACTTTGAAGGCGCTCTTTCAATTCACATTCCAGACAAATCCAAAAAAATTTCGTACATTGACATCGTATACATACACTCGCAAACGAGGTAAACTGCAATGGGATGACAGTCAGCGTCCATTCGATATCTTCGATATCTCGCTTGTACCTAATGGGTTATTCCACGAGTGCGAGTGAGACGACAGATCTCGAACGGTCGCTGACCGTCATCTCATTATGCAGTTCACCTCGTTTGCAAGTGTACATATTTCTGGGAACTCGAAAATTACTTTTTAAATTAAAGTTCTCAAAGATTGGTTAGGCTGGAATTTATAGTCGTTCTCCTTATCCAAAATCCTTACGACTTTCCTTATCCGACACCTTATGGCTGGTTTCAACTTGTCGTGACATTATGTACAGTATTAAATTATTTGGGACCGGCAGAGCAGACTAAATGCAGTCATGGGCCAAAAAGTTATCAAATATGACCCGCTCATCTATAATATGGAATTCCATTAATGAATTGAACGGAAGAATGCATAGATAGTCGCGACATGTTATTGAAAACCGTCCGTAAGGTGTAGCATAAGGGGAGCCGTAAGGATTTTGGATAAGGGCAACGACTATAAATTCCAGCCTTACTACCATTAAAATTGTTTTCCGCAGCAGCCAAATTAGCGCCATTGGTCTGAGAATGAGAAAATTTCCGAGAACATTCTCTTTGAAGGCGCTCTTTAGACTTAATTAGCAAGCAAATTTTGAAATAGACGTCTATTGGCATCGGCATGTCTTTGTGTATTTTTGGAATTTCGTAATTCTCATTTACTTCCAAACTGCCAGTGAGATATTTTTGATGCAATTGAAGAAAACTGACACTAATTATGAAATAATTCGCTCAAAGGACTTGGGATAATCAATCGTGATGAACGAATACTTCATTCACCATTGACTTCACTATGCTTTGAACACTTTGAACTAATTCTTCTCCGAAACTTCTGATTGCTCAAAACAAGCTGTGAAATATTGAAGAACACTGAAAATGAGTTACCTTTCAGATCAAATTCTCATCTCCTCGAAAGCATCCTGTGTATCCCTCCAAAGTCTTAAATTCCAAGTTCACAAACCAACATCCAATACGTCAAAGGAGTATTTTCCCTGAACTTTTTCATCTTCACTCACTTCAGGTTCCATAAACTCCTAGATTATCTTGTTTCCGGTAAGCCTGTGTACTCACACTGTATAAGATACAGCAACTCTATACAGTTAACACTGTATAGTCTTTTGGAACTACGAAGATGGATCACCCTCACTGGACGTCTTGTCCAATCATGCGGGGCAACATCCAAAGTTAATCGGACAAGCTCACCTCGTGGTGTCGGTTAGTTTATCTCAACTGAAGCATGACCCTATCGAGTTATACCATCCCAAAGTTCACACCACAATTGTTCTCTTGCCTAAGGATCGTAATCTAAACCGTAAACATGGACTAGTGAATTTGGAAGATAAGCTTCCAACTATATAGATTCACCCATATACCTTCTAACAACATTGGCAAACTCAAACAGATCTTGTTGAGAGTTTACAGGACCCATGTGGATTCACCCTAAAGTACTATAAAGCCTCTTCAGGGGATTTGCTAACCTCAAACATTTATGGTAATACCTGTAACGATGTTTTTCATATCCCTGACAGATGAGATGTCAATTAAAAGTATGTATACAGTGTAGTATGGCTAAGTGAAACAGTAGACAGAAGAGTCTTCTGAATATCTACTCCAAAGTAAATATGATCGATCTACACTTGACGCGAAATTGAAGTGTTACATGAGCTCGTATACGATAGGATAAAATGAACTGGATGAAGCACACTGAATAACAATAAACGTCATGTGAAGAGACTTGACACTGTTTCAACGAGTTGGTCTGATGGTTTTGCGTGAAACGAGCTTGGTATAAAGTGACAACTCCAATGTTGTACTACACATCACGGATGAGGGAAAGTTTGATTAACTCTTAGGGCCGGGACAATTAAATTCGATCTCAATTGAAAATATTGGACGTGAAACTCGTGATTCAGAGTTCTGTAAACGATTGGTGCTTCGAGTGTGAAAGGAAACAGTGCATGAAGCGAGGAAAACAAATTAAAACATGAACAGTTATTTCAAGAGACAATTGAATTTCAATCAATAGTTAACGAATCTGCCAGTATTTTTTATATAATTCATTGAGATTTTTCTAATGACAATCGTATCAATTACACAGTAACTGTTGTCGTATTGGTACAATTACACGAATATTCATCATTGAACTCAATTTATCAGAATGTAAGCTCAGAATGTAGAACATTATCGGAAGTGAACCTTTTGAGGAACCTTTTTTTATTGACGCTAATACAATTAGTGAAATTTGGGTTACTTTCCATGCTGAATACTTGGGGAAAAAGTGGCGGTACTTGGATTCGCGTTGACTCCCAATAATATTCTCTGGCGTCACTTGAATGACTTCATGAACTCACAGATACTTCATTAGTCGACCAAATTTCATCTAACTCATGAGTTATAATTTGATTTGAAAATTCTACTGAACCTTCTGAATGAGGCACATTCTTTTGAACATACTCTCCGGCTATCCGCAGTGCATATTGTATAGATATATAAGTTCTTGGATGAGTCAACATTCCAGAAAATGCCAAGTTCTGCATCTTGCTCTTGAGAAAGATCAACTATTCCTGCAACATTAGCATACCCGAACTCAGAGAACAAGACACAGCTACACAAACAATTATGATACCGAAACATTATAGAAAGGCCAATACAGTCTAAAAATGACGAGTCATAAATGAACGCAACTTGTCGTCAAAAACAGTCCATAGATTAACCACAACTTAGCCACAAAGTTGCCCGATATCTCAGACTCCAAGTTTCACTGCCCAATCAACTATACTAAGAACTTCCCAAACCAAAACAATAACAACACAGTCATGCACCTCTCAGAACACTCCATTTCAAATACTAAACAATAACATTGTTTACATTTTCAGGCCTACATATCGTGTGCCCTTGGAGTGCACAGAGTCGGCTACGTGATGATCTGTTTCGGCGTAGTGAACGCTGGCTGTTCCTTACTCTTTGGATCTATAATGAAGTTTGTTGGAAGGCAGCCATTGATGGCTTTTGGAGCAGTTGTGCATGCATCACTCATTGGAGTTCTTCTATTGTGGAGGCCACACCCGGATAGACCGCACATTTTCTTTGCAGTATCGGGTCTATGGGGTGTTGGTGATGCTGTTTGGCAGACTCAGGTCAATGGTAGGTTTCGAAAATCTCAATGTCCATCGTGGGGTAGCTCATTTGCTTATCTCATCCCATGTTTTGTTCTCTTAAGCTTTTTTTTGTAGAATCTTTGCCATTTAGAGCTTGTTGATCCCTATCTGGTCAGAATTTTGTATATCAGAGAGGTCAAATCTTGAACAACATTTTTCCTTAGGTAGACCTTTATTTCTATACTTATTTCAAACATAGATCCGGGAATATGCATCAGATGCTCGATCAGATGTAAAAGAATATCAGATAATGAGACATTGAGAGCTCATAAACTCAAGTTTCTTTGGAGTACTCAAAACTTCATAAAAAATGAAGAAATTGGTAAAACTGAAATATACTTGAAGAGAAAACTTTCTTTTCTGAATCTTGTAAGACTTGGGTATTCTCTTGAGTTGCAGCGATTTACAGGGTTGATGAATTGGCACTTGACCACATCAACTCAATTTAACCATGATACCCTGATCGCTAAGAAAGGTTATGGTATCCTGAAATGGTCAAGTCAATCACTTTTTGATTACAACAATTCTTACTAACAATGGGAGATCTTCCATATTATGTATTAAATGACACGCTAAGATTGCATACAAGAAATAATTCATCAAATCAAGAGATTTTGACCATCTCCAACAAAGTATAGTGAAATAGCAAAAATCCTTTGCTAGTCCTCTCGATCCGATTTTCAACCATTATTCACGCTGTATAATTAAGTCGCAAAATCGAAGATTGCAAGAAGCCTTTCATGAGTGACTATGGTGGATACTGTAACGCAAATAAAAGCTCCTTTGCGTTCAATGCACTCACCGCAAACTGTATTCCACATTTTGCCCTCGAGCGCTCATTAAGAATATGAGCCTTTTGTCGAATAAACATTTGAAATGTCAGAGAAAAGAGCCGAGATGAAAGAGGATTATTGAGTTGTAGCATCGAAGCGTAATGACGAATATTTATGATAGTCTTATTTGTTCCCCTCCATTAATATTGAATTGCAGCTTTTGAAAGCTTTCAAAACAATCAGATCAGCTCTGATGCATGTGAACGGCATTGTATTTTGAAGGGTCATCTAATTGATCATCTTTATTGCTTGAAAAATCTTGAAGATAATAAGTGGCCTCAACTCTGAAGATTTTTCATCAATTTGCCTACTGTATTCATCCAGTCGTCCAATGGAGTGCCTCCTAAGATAACCAAATGAAGTAGTGAAGGCTAGTTTTTCCGAAGGGTTTTAGACAGAGACAGTAGACAATTTTGGACTCTGAGCGTTCAAGGGACTCTTGATTTTGCTGGGAGGGATCTAATTAGAATCTTTGAAGTCTCTGAAAATGTCTTGAATTTAACATGAAAAATCTTGAAAAGTCTCTTCCACCATTTGAATAAAAAAGCAGAACTACTCTCTCAAGTAGTCTATAAAAAACGAATAAACTTCCCTGCTTTTTACGAGTTTCCTAGATTGCATCAATTGAAGTTTGCTCTTCCTACTTGTCTCCTTTTTCTCTGTCTCAAAAGCGTATGTTTGCGGAAAAATAATACCAAACTTCTCCTCAAAGAATCACAGTCTCTATTTTAACGTCTATGTCAATTAGACGGTTAATTAATGTTAATTGCACATCCCGTTTCTTCATACTTTCGCTAACAAATATTGAAGCTCGTCAAAAATCAAGAGCCAGACAAAAAAAATTTCTAGGACTCTAAAAAGACCTTTTTTGTACTATCCAATAAACTTTTTGCCCCGAGGGTGCAATAGACTCGCCTTTCATTAAACGATAGGAAATGTGACGAGTCTTCCGCATGGCTTACTTTCTGCTTCAGCTTCCTATCAAGCACGAGATTGTCGCTTCAATTAGAAGATCAAAGAAATTCTGACCCCGGATGGAAGTGTAAAAAGATAGCGAGTGGCACGAAAAAAAAAAAATTCGCTGACAGTTGGATGTGGCCGAGATGCGACAACTTGGTTTTATATGCGGGGGCATAGGTGTATTTTGAGTTTCACGTTTGGTAGGAGAAAATATTTTATAGCTCAGTAGGGGGTACATATAACTGTAGATAATGTCAGGAATAGGTTAACCGGGCGGAGATTTGAATTTTTTTTGAGAGCGCTATTTTGAAGAATAACTCATACCCGCGAATTATACAGTTTGCTCAGTGCAATTTTTGTCTTGGAAAAAGTTGAGTTACATAGCAATGAAATAATCTTGCATGTAACTTTAATCCCTAAAATTTTACTTCATCAAACTTTCATCTGCGTGAGAATGATTTTTGCGAGATCATCATTCATTTCGTTAAGATAAGCCATTTTTCTGGTTACAATTGTAAAATTCTCAATTATTTTAAAGTTGCTCAGTATTTGAGATCTCGAAAGTTTAATAAATTCATTTGATGGTTTTTTACTGTTTGACAATCCAGACCGTGGCTGCATTCTAGAATTCATAATTTCATGCTAAAAAGTGCCTCTGACTTCTCAAGATGCTTATTGTTGACTTAGCAATGAAATTTGGATTATAATTTCAAGATAAAATGGACAACCAAGTTTACTTTTTGTTCCATTCCACGCATATGGCTTGAGCATTTGCATACGACAATTATAAATGTGTAGCTTTCATCAATTAGAAGATGTAACTGCTCGTGAATGTGTGAAATTAATTCGTGTGGAAAAATGTTTCTTACGCGTGATGTATTCAATTTCACCCTTTATCTCTGGGTGGAAGTTTCCCTCATTAATTGCAAAGGCGAAAGAAATAACAATGAGAAAAATTTGGATACAATTCTCGTTTCATGAATAATAGTCAAAAACTGGAGACCTTTACAAATAAATGAAGTCATGTGTAGTGAAATTACGTTGAACTGAATAACTTTGAAGAATACTGCGAATCTTGATCGAGAATAGTATACAACAACTTATCAACTTACTCTCTCGATTCCTAATTTGATAAATTTTAGAGACCAAAATTAAGGTCAAACTTTTATCGCATTTTTTGGATACTACCACGAACTGTCGAACTACTCCAGAGTTTCTCAACCGTTTTTGTATAGAATCCAAAAGTCATATCACTGAAGTTGGATGAAGAATGAGCACGAGAAACTACTATTACGTGGAACAATGAAGTCTTGAATTTAATTATTAGTTGACTATATCGGTGCACGATACGATTCTGAAACTATCATTTACAAGACCTAGCAATATGCCGTTTCACATATTCCATTTTCACGTAATTTCAAATGTAATTCACAAGAAGTCTAGTTGAGATTGGTCGACGTCATAACGACATTGTAGTTTTGTAGCTATTATTATGTATGCAGTTTGACGTCAAACGAGAAGGAAGATTGCGATTTCCATCAACTTATCATTAAAAATTCCCAAATTGCACCTTTCAATAACCTCATATCATTTATCAGTATAAAGCAGTATATTCCAATAAATAGGCAGGATAGAAAATTGTAAGTATGCATGTCTTCCTCGCGCAGCTTTTCTATGCCCTATGAGCGTTCAATTCCTTCCAGTTATGCGATATTTCATCCAATTATATGGGAGACCTTGTCGATGTACCGTAAGATCCAACGTTATAATTATAACTATCGAGAGCATATATTCGAAACTGCGATTTATTGAAGATGTTAGCGTAATCAAATCTGTTGAGCTATCTTAAGATCTCTCACAACACAAGAGCCTATTCTATTTCAAGTCTAAGAGTGAAATGTACGTACCTCCCGTACAGTTCATGTAGGCAGAGAAGACTAAAAGTTCTACTGAAACAACATTGTCAGTCGCAATTCGCACCGGGTGCAAGATTTTTTGATTTTTTGTCCATTCAACGTTATTGTCATATAATTTTAGATTTCTCCGACCTTAAATTTCATTGTGAATCTGTAAAAATCTTTTCTAAGCCGACGCTCTCCAAAATTGGACCACCAAGAATGATGAAAGCTTTCATCATTCTTGCTAGCAATCGATTTGATATTTTAACGATGTAAGATGGTATCCGAAGTCTCAAATCGAATAGGTTGGATAGACTCAAACATTGATTGAAATCAAATCTCTTCAACTATACCAAAAAATACAAGACTATTTTAGCTTGCTAGTTCTCAAGCAGGGTGTAAAATTTATGTTTACATATGTGGACGCAGTAACCACGTACACTCGGTAACAATCTGAACTGACCCAGCCGTTGGACTCGGCAACTTCAGGTACATGCCTGTATCTCGTGCATGTTTTTGCCATACGGTCTGAAGTTACCGAGTCCAACGGCTGGGTCAGTTCAGATTGTTGGGGATTATACTTCTTTTTGTCAGATCCAAGATAGCACAGTAGATCTAAAGTCCATCGTTCGGTCATAGAATTCACTGATAGAACTACATGTAAGCGCTTCACTCAGAATGTAACGCTAGTCACGGTTCACCCAACACCTTTTTGAAGCATCTCCATTGACTCTATGTTGGGTCGAGTAGTTGAAGAACCACTGGACCTTTGGTATTAGTTTGAAAAATATACCGAGAACAGAGAAATATTTGTAGTTTTACAGCTACAAGAAAGAATGGTTCATATACAGCAAAAGATTAAACATTCACATCTCCAGAGCGTTTGTAATTTCCAGCGCCTCTATGAGAATCACGCCTTCATTGTTAGAATTTGTCCGTAATCTCAGAGAAAAGTAACATACATCATTTTCTCAATTCCAGGTCTCTACGGTACCCTGTTCAGGCGCAACAAAGAAGCAGCCTTCTCAAACTACCGTCTCTGGGAATCAGCTGGCTTCGTAGTTGCCTACGCCTACAGCACACATCTCTGTGCTCGAATGAAGCTCTACGTCATGCTTCACGTCTTACTAATTGGTAGCATTGGTTACGTAATAGTCGAACTGCTCCATCGTCGCAAACAAAAACGTCTAAAAGCTATTGCTGAAGATCCAAAAGCAGCACAAGCAGAAGCGAATCAACAAGAAGAAACAGATGACGAAAAAGACGACATAGATGACGATATAATCATCACGCATCTGTGAGAGTACGACCAATCAGACGCCGGAGCAGCGCCAACGGTCGTCTGCGCGCGCAGTCTATCAGCTGATTCAGTAGATGGCGCTACTGATGCCGTCCAATCAGAGATTCTCTCGTCTGCTACTTGCGATTACCAGGCGTATGCTCATCATCGCGCTAAGAAGAAAAAGAGTCTAAACGTTGTTTCTCCGAATGACGACCAAGAAATTACCGAGTTGGATAACAACAATGCGCAAAGAAGTGCTGAGTGGCGATATCTTTCGCGATGATCATCCGGTACGGAAGCCGTTAAGTAATGAGGCGAATCATGATGGTAAAGGAAACGATACATGTGTGCATCGGCAATATAACCTCGAACGCAAAATAGACGTATATAAGTTGTACTCTTTCGGCCGGATACAGATGAGCTAGCAGAATTTTCAAGTTTATCCATCCAACCGAAGTGTACTACCGTGCAGAGATATGAATCTTTGGCTCGTTATACTTCTTGTGTACTTCTAGCCTTGAATATTGGACATTTGGTGACGATACATTGTCGAGACGATGTAACAAGTGCCTTTAATAAGATCGCAATACATACGACGTTTTCTTGTGAATGAGTGCGCTGAGAAATCGTTGATTTTGAACTTTTGAAGGATTTGTGTGTAGTTGATACGATTTATCGACTGTGCTGAAAGTTCAATTCCTCCTGTAAATATCATACGAACGAATGACTTAGGTAGTTTTAAACACAATGTGAATATGATATTGTCTTCTGTATAAATTGTAACAATTGTCATCAGGAATATGTGTGCATCGATCAATAAGCTATAGAGATAAGTATTTTATTGAAGAATCGAGTAAAGTGTGATGAATGAAATATGAATTGGATTACCGTAAGTGGTCATCAAAGACCTAGAAAAGGCTGTGATGAAATAGCTATATAGCTGCGCTCAGCTCACAAACCATTCGATGTTGCGTAAGGTTTCATTCAAACAATGAGAATAAAGTAACTTCCTGTATAATCACTGAGTTTCAAATCACCTTAAATGGACGGATACACGTGGTTATCAATCTTGCTACTTGAAAAATTGATTATCATGCTGAAGACCGTATATTAGCTGGGTTTTTTGCTCTATACTGGCGGAAAAAATTCGATTTGTTTCTCAGCATGATTCTGCTCTCTTCCATATTATGTTTCGATTCTATACTTTCAAAATTTATCTCTAGACAAGGCCGTAATACTCTGTTTTACCGACCTGGGGTGGATTCAATAATATCTAATTTTCAAATTAATGCAGATACTCTTTGGGTCATAGTATTTAGTCAGCGCGCTTCGGAATAAGATTCCTAATCACTTGAGATTTGTTGCGTCTCAAAACCCACGATATATTTCGTCAAATTTGGATAATTGCAATCGTGCACGAGCGTGTGCAGGTTCCTATGGCGTAATGGCGATGATCCAAGGTTACAGTTTTCTAAATTTGACCCACAAAGCTCAAATGATAAGGAATCTTATTTTGAAGCGCGCTGGCCAAATAATATGATCCGAAAAGTACTTGCAATTATTCAAAAATTAGATATTGTTGAATCTACGCCAGGTCGATAAAGCAGAGCACTACGAACGTATGTACCTTCATGACATGTTTCTACATATTCCATTGGAATTTTGTATGATTTTTCTATATATAATTCGTGGAATTCTTCTGGTTGTGAGATATACTTCGGAAGATTGCCATGAAACTGGTTGATATGAATTCTTGTTCCAATAATTGGTCAAAATTCAAAATGAATTACTAGATTTGGAAACGCAAAATTTAACTTCCACGGTCTTTTAAATACCAAAACCAACGTAAGCTCCGAATCCAAGTAAATGCGACTAATACGAATGACACCAAATCTAGCCACTTGCATAGACACGAAAGTCGCAATTTATTCAAGAGTGTCTCAGACTCGATTAAACTTTCTAATTTCACGTGTAATGTGCCACAAAAGCGAGACACGTTGCCAAATTCGTGACAAGCGTGTCAATTTGTTTTGTACATTATGTCGACTTGGTGAGATGCAACGAGCGCAGCTGAAACGCTTTTTCTGCGTATACTTTTGACGCGAGTGAACGGTACGAGCAGAGATGTCCGAGTTCTGATATCTTAGTTTAGCTCGAAATGGGTGCCAAGTTACGTACTTCTCTGGGTTTTACGTTTTCGCATGGCGAAAACTTGAGTAGTAATAAGTCCTCTCTTTACGTGATACGTTCATTGGAGTTTTTTTTTTTTTTTTTTTCTAGTAAGGATGAGTTTCGAAAATTCGAACGCGTGTATACCGGTTTGTCGAGTACAGACAATGTAAATAAAATGGTTTTGAGTGCTACCAAAATGTTACGGTGCAATATGATTTTGAATTCACCAAACGAACTTCATTGAGAATGGATACTTCTACAGCTCGGATATCGATTATCATAAAGATTAATTTTGGTGTATAACACCTTTGACTGCAGAAAAAAATGCATACCTTTTTTTCTGAATCAGATGGGTTTTCGACAGTTCTTGTCTAACAGGCCCAAACTATGGAATATTTCATAATCCGACACCTAGTTTACAAAATGGGCTTTTTACTATTTCAAAAATTATGAAAAGACACAATTTTACTGAATATTTTGTATGCATTGAAAATAGGCTAAATTCGTGGATTTGAGTACTACTGTAAAAATGATTCTACCCGACAGTCCGGCGCTTACATGTTGATGATAAAATCATTCACATGTGGCTGAAAACAAACCACCAATAGATTCTGTGAATCTTTTTGTGTGGTTTTCATAATCGATGGCAGGATAATTTGTACATTGCTGAAACGTAAGCCAGGCGCAATATATGCTCGATAAGAAAAAATTTTTCACTGTAATTGAGTGGAAACGAATGTAAAATATCCGAAACAATAATCATATAATTGAAATAATTTCGCACAATTACATAATAATCTAAGATTTGGATGAGTGAGAGTGATCATAATTATTCCCATGATGAGTCGCTACCATTTTATAAATATCAAAGTTTAGACAACCAATCTCGATGCAGTACTTAATGATTAGGAAGTTAGTTATGTCAACCCCGTGTTCCTTTTCTTTAAGAAGTAAAATTTATCATGGTAGAGATCCGGTTAAACGTCACTGTGTACTCGATTACGTTGGAATGATGAAAAGGAAGGTCTACAATCTGTTCAAGATCAGTCCTGACTCATGCAATTTACTCAAATATCCAAGTACATCCTTCGATTTTTTAAAGATAAATTTCCCTCAATTTGATTGATGAGATATCAGTAGGGATGGAAATGTCTAATCGTGCAACTAGCACTACTATTATTAGGAGCTTGGAAATTGCATTGAAAGCTGTATCAATTATGTGTGACAATTTTCAAAAAATTCCTATCATGAATAAAATACACTTTGTTGTATAGAAAAGTCAAGGTAGACCACGATTGTATTATTATTATAATTATTACTACTACTATCATAGGTATGGCTTATGACTATCATAATATTACAAGAGAATGTTCATATTATCATTATTCCTATAGTTTTATTCATTAATTCCACCATGCTCTCAACTGCTCCCTACCATAATTTCATTATGATTATGACCTTATTTTTATCGACCAAACATGTTCTCAAGTAGATAAAAATCTCTGATTTGAGTGGACTTTAGTAAAACCGAGACTAAGACAATATAACTTAACTAGTTGATCCTATTGCACTTTTACGCTTTTGTACATCGTACGATGAAAAATTGATTCATTTTAGTATCGTTCAATCGGTGCTGTTGGTGCAACTTTTTTCAACCGCGTAAAAGCAGTTCTCAAAATAGTATGTTTCATGCCTCAGAGCCCATTAATTTGTCATCCAGATTGTTTCTATTGACATCGGTATAAAAAAAGTTGCATGGGACTCAATCTGTTCGTACGATTGTTAAGTAAGCTCACGATTAATTTTTAAGTGTAGATATTTTATGCTCTGAACATTGTATGTTACTGAAAAATGATTGAGAAAAGTGTTTAGCTCCATTAAAATTGAAATATCCAATCAAAATTATGAGTTATGTTTTACCAATACTCCAAATTTCTGCTTATTCAATTATTTCCACGGAATCTACGTGATGAATTGAAAAAGTGCTCCCAAAAAGCCCTGCTACGATTCTAGATCTATCATTTAGAAGAAAGACTGAGGAAATTAAGAGAATATTACCCTTAAAATGAACTTTTGAAGATTACAATTGGAAAAAGTTGACTCTGACTTCCCCTTAAATATAATCCTCATTCATATTTACAAATCTTGAGTATCGATTCACGATCTTGGTCATATGGGAAAATAGTCAAAGGTCTTCAATCTTTCAATAGATTTATGTCAGGTACATGGATTTTTTTCATCGACGTCCTCAACTTTTTTCCGAAATGATATTTCGGGACCTACAATTTTGGTGAGTTCTGAACCACAGAAAAACCAAAAAATGCTGATAAAAATGTTGAGTAAAATTTGCACCTTGAGGCTCTATTGTGGCATCGTGAAGAGGGTATGATTGAAATGTCTCGAATTTATTGTGGAGATGACAACCAACATGATTCTACTCGCAACGAATTTTTGAATCAATTCACAAATAACCATCGATTACGCGTTGATTCGTGAATTCTATACACCACAATTGAGATTGGGATGTGACATCCATGTCAAATTTTGGGGATATGCAAAATACAATAGTTATCGACGCGCCGTAGACGGCGCTGTCTAACAACCCCGTGTCGGAGCATGTACCCCAGGGGTTGAGTATCTAGCTGTCTGGAACGCCGGTACCGTGCTCAGGGTTTACAGAAGCAGTGAGGCCTGAAGTGACTTTGAATTATACTCTGAATTTATTGACTCCAAATTACAATAGATGTACAATGCTTGGCAGGCAAGCAGTTAATCTTTAGAGGACGGGGATTTTTTCCTATAGAATGACCAAAAATTTTCATGGAAATTTTCACGTGAAATGTCTATATGATGAATTCTATCAATCCGAAGTTCCGGTGGGCCACTATAGTGGTCATCCCCGTCCTACGAGGGCAGAGAGCATTATAATTTTTTTTCCTTTTTTAGCCTCTAAGTCCATATTCCGATGTTTTTCGATGCTCTAAATACGAGAAAAATAGTAAAAAAAATCTTCGAGTTGTCCTTGACCGTCAAAATTGCAATTTTCAAGGTCAAAATGATCATTTTTCACTTTCCAGCCTTTTGTCATGTTAGGTCAGTGGAAGCCTTATGTGATGAGATGGAGTCTAATTGACTCCATATTTGGACTCAGAGACCGCAAAAACCCCTGGGTAGCGATTTCTAGGCTCCCTGAAGCACTTGAGTAGTTGGGCCACTATTGCCACCGAGACTAGACTGCCACGACCCCTGCAGGCCAGTCGCAGCACCTCAGTGCAGCCGGCTTATGGAGAAATCGCGCGGACTCGTCCGGTTGCCTTAGCACACGGCAGTGTGTAAATATTCATAATACTATCATGCTTGATCAATTGTGTCGTCGAAACTTGTGAAAATCGATACTAGAAGTGGTCCCGCATGCGTTGTGTAGGCCGTTGGTTATCGTCAGCAGAGTGATTTTGTACTTTAATGATAAATGTTGTGACATTCGCCGATTCCGCACAGGTTAGCAGAAGACGCGAGCAGCGACCGGACAGTCAGCAGCGAGCGAGTTTTTGTGTGTAGAAAACCTCATTGTATCTCAATTCCTAATCCTTAGATCGAGTTCATGATTGAGATGGTCATTGTCTAGTCAATGCTCTTGCAGATGCATCTTACACACCCTCTCGGCATCGCTTCGATAAATTGAGAAAAATTGTTGAAAAATACGTGTTTACGCTCTCGCGCGCCGTGACTTTCTATCGAAAAAAGTAAGCGACAAAGTGTCTAGGAAAGATTTTCTCTGCACATGATCCGATTCAGAAACGTGTGAGCTTCCACCACCTCAAATTTGATAGCAATCTGACAATCAGAGGGAGACCAAGAGGAACATTTCTAGATCTTCTCATGTTAGCTTATACAAGAGAGTCCGCGTGATTTTGCGCAGGTAGTGCGCGTGGCGCTCACCATGCGAGCGTCGGTAGAGTCGGCTATCCCCTCCAACTCAAGTCTCGGTGGCATAGACTCTGTAGTCTGTTGAACGCACGCGCATCGTCGTTGCCGCTGAGATACACGCACGCGCTTATATGTTAGTGTGTGTGGCTATGCTTCACACCCGTGTTGAGTTCGGAGCATGTTCGGAGCATGCAGCCACCATGTTTGACCTTCATGTCACATCCCAATCCCAATACCAAGGGTGCCATTCACGACGCAAAATTTTTCCCCACAGCCCATCTCTCGCCATTGGAGCGAGAGACAATCCCCTGCTTTAGGGTCTCTAGACCAATAGCCTCTCTCATCTGCTCCAATTGCGAGAGATAGGCTGTTGGGGAAAAATTTAACGTCGTGAAAAGGCACCTTAAAAATTCATCTCTATAGCATCTTATGAAGCGTTTGTTCAACATTCGAATGTGCACGGATTAGCTTACCGAGGTGAAAACCCGGAATTCGTAACAATTGTTTTGAATAGAAATGTCCCGTTTTGTATTACTTATGCAGCATGGAAAATACAAAGCATTTTTGACTAATGAGCTTCCTTTTCAAAGATACATACAAGAATTGAGTCTTTCAAAAGTATCCCAATATATCTCTGGCTTTCATCATATAGGGATTGGACATACAGTAAAACCTCTCTTACTGGCCACCTCTTCTAACGGCCGGGTTTTCTCAGTCCCGAAAGTATCTTTCATGTGTAGATTGAACCTCCGAAAAGCGGCCACCTTGCTTAACGGCCAATTTTTTCGCAGGGTGGCCGCTAAGAGAGGTTTTACTGTAGTTGTCGGGTTGCCTGTACACAGGTGGAAAATGGCTACTGGTTAGGGAAGGTAGCCTAACTACCGGTGGATCTTGAGTTAGCATTGGTTAGCCTTGGTAGGGCTGGGGCTTTTGTGTTATCTACGTCCTTGTTCCCTCACAAGGAACACCAAGGTGTTACGGGCCACGGATATGGCCGAAACTCTGGGGATAGTCTCCTTTTACCAACGAAAGATGAAAACCAGCGCCACACCTACAAATGCCCAACCAAATTTAAGCCATGGCAAAAATGATTAGCTTTTTTCATATAGGCCCAAGACAAGAAAGATATATACAGTAAAACCTCTCTTATCGGCCACCCTGCGGGACTGGAAAAAATTGACCGTTAAGCAAGGTGGCCACTTTTCGGAGGTTCAATTTACACATGAAAGATACTTTCGGGACTGAGAAAATCCGGCCGTTAGAAGAAGTGGCCGCTTTTGAGAGGTGGCCAGTAAGAGAGGTTTTACTGTATATATATACTCGTAATTCTAATCTTTCGCAAACGGTTGGGCATTTGCAAATGTGGCTCTGGGTTTCATCCTTTAGTCCAAAAAGATACTATCTCCAGAGTTTCAGCCAAATCCGTGTTCCACAATCCCTGGATGTACGTCGTCAGTCTGGCACAAATTATGCTTGAACCTGATCCACTCACTCTTGCACACAGGTGAATGACAAACGACCAGGGAGAGTAAGAATCAAAATATTATGAATACGGCCCCGTGCACCCCATTCTAAATCTAGATATGTAGAAAGACTGACATCTTCGAGGAATAATAAACGCCTGTATGACGGCAACCCGACAAGTATCTCCGATCTGTATAGACTCGTGTATGGTCAATGCTTCGGTCCTCATCTGTATCTCCAGATAGAAGGATCTTAGTTATTAATTAGAAAATGTGAATTCTTGATGGACTATTCCACAGCATATATGGTAGTATGCAATGGGGTTGCGAGCCATTTTTAATATACGATCTAGAGAATTAGAGAATATACAATCTTCGTGAAATTTCGAAATTTCAATATGATCCAAGGAAACGAATACCCTATCAATTTTCGAAATAACTTATACAGGCAGCCCTCTGTATTCCCTGTTCCTGTATTCATAGAATTCGATCTTCAAATGCGGCATTCCCCCGTATCCGTCCCAGCCCCCCTATATGAGGTTTAATTCAGGATTTCCGAAATAACTGAGAACCTGATACAATATTTCCCGATGGTATGACTGTATGAATGGGGCATTCCGACCAACTCCAAGAAACGAATTTAGCGTATGCTCAGCCAGTGTGATCATTGTTGATAAGTTTGCCGAAATTGGTTGTGCTATATCTGGCGGTCAGACTAAAGGGCGTAAGTCCAAATTTTATGAAATTCAAGTTAAGGCATCTACGGTGTTCTCCTCAACCTTTCTCATCATTTCAAACACTTCCTGGGCGCAAATATCGTATTTCTCGCGAGAAAACTGAATTTGTAAAAGGGCGTAAGTCCACTCTGTAGACCTTGGAATTCGTTGGTCAGGGAAAAGGGCGTAAGTCCACAGTTCAGGTTAGAAATCGAGATTACCAGTGGAAGAAAATATTCATTCCCAACAACATATAACGATGGAATTAAAACTATATTAATACAACAAGATTTATCATGTGAGGTAAGGGCACCCAACACGCCCCCCCCCCTCCTCCATAAGCCGTTTTGCCAATATAATATTGAAAGTTTTGGACCACTCCAATATTTTTCAACGCACTTCATTGCATTGCGGAGCTTGTTCCGAGACCTCTAAAATACCATAACTTCAATTTCGACAAACCGAAGCCGGGCTATCACAATTTTCACAAAAAGCGATTTCTTGCGAGTTTGCGGAAAAGAGTACCCAATATGCCCCCATTAAGCTATTTTCGCAACAACTCTGGCCTACCTCAACATTTTTCAATGCACTTCAATTCATTCTTTCAAGCTTCTTTGAAGACCTCCAAAATGAAGTGAAGTACGTCTGATTTTGACCAACTGGAGTCAAATCGAGCTGTCATAATTTCTCCGAAAAATGATGTAATTCGTCAATAAAGTAAATCGTTTTCATCAGCGTGCAACCAAATTTGGAGCTTTTTGCTGGTCCAAAACATCATTCATGACTTTTTCAGACTCGATAAACACATTCTGAGTGGTAATAAAAGTTGTCCTGCACCCCCTTTTGTGATAATCACATGGTGGGCATGTTGAGTACACGCCAATTTTCGTCTCCATTTTTGCGAATGATGTCGAAATTTAGCAATTCCAAACAAAGGATTTTGGAGGTCTTGGAGAAAAATCGAATGCGCTCAAGTACGTGAAGTCTGGTAGGAACAAAAAATTTTGACACCGGTTTTACTATAAAGCAATTCTGTTGGCGATTTCTCAAGTGTGCGAGCACGAACAATGCAAATACTTACTTTCTATTTCCTAGGAAACGCAGTAATCACCCGAGGTCAGTCCAAATCATTGATTTCCCAATATTTCAACATAGCAAACGTAAAACATACTTGAGTGAGAACCCAAGTCTGAGGTCTGCATACGGAGGCATGTTGGATACAGTTGCCTTATCAATCGGAAGTAATATGAACAAAATTGCTAGGGAGAAAACACTATATATCGGTGCTTCAGGACAGTACCACACGCCACTCACGAAACAACGGATTTGTGTCGTCATTAGTGATGGAAGATACTCATAATCCCGCTATCATGATTGAACGCCTCTCAAGTATGCCGATGATAGCACTCAGACGTATTTTTCTCAATTTTCATTCAAATAGACTTACGCCCTTTTGTCTGACCGCCACAGATATGACCTTGTATCAAGAACTAGTCAGGAATCCTCCCGTTGAGCACAATAGGCAAAAGTCACAGAATATGTCGGTCAAATTCAAAATTAGTTCTATTACTCAATTTTCCAAGTATTTTGGAGAAATTTTGGACTATCTTTTATACTAACTTGATTTTTTGATGCAGAAATATTCCTACTTACGAGAATCTTTAAGTATAAATAATGTATTTTCTGAGTGGTTTTTCACGGTTTCGGGCACCTTTTGATGCACTCGTGTACGTAACCCCCGAATTCCTATAAGCACAAGGTCCCCGTATTCGCGGTTACGGTATCCGCTTTTATCTGTCATGTACCTATTAACCGCGAATACGGAGGGCTGCTTGTAGTATTTTTCGGCCTGAAGATAATTTTTCTGAAGAGAAAGTGAGCGCTAGAACAGCGCGAGCTTCAGCCAATATTTTAATTTGTTAACGATTGGACGAACAAAAAAGTGGAAGTCATACGGACATACCGACAAACTGCAAAAAGTAATATACCTGTCGAGTCGCATTTAAATTAGCACCTTGGTCATGAAAAAATTGAATTTCAAATGTACAACTCACACAACTTTTTTCACTTCAGCAAGAATAATTTCTCTTCTTTTCCTCGTGTCGGATCATCGAATTTTTTTTTGCAGTTGCGAGTACTTTTGATGCTATAATTATTATCTGAAGAATTCCAATGAGAATCGAAGAAAAAGCAGTATTCAGTTGCGAGTAAGTTTCAAACTTACAAAGATAACTATACCTATTTGCATTCCACAAATAGATATCAATTACAAGATATATTCGTAGATAAGTCGATTTGGTTTGTATAATCTTCCTGTGTTTGAATAGTTCTCAATCTGCATGAAAATTGACTGAAATTGAGAGCATATTCATTAAAAAACATTGACGAATCGGTTTGAGCAGCAGTTGAGAATGTGACATCAAGAAACCATTTTCAGAGTGATATTTGATACTCTGAGCAGATATTATCAGCCTATGAATCGAAATTACACAAGTTTCATTAATTTTAAAAAAAATGGGATTTTTAGTCAAAACAATTTTAATATTTTCAATTGTTGTAATATTGACTACAAAGGTAAGCTTAGCACACTTTCAAAATTTGAAAAAAAATCGATATTTTGAACGAATAAATTCAAATCTGAAATAAATGCGGTTTGTTTTGGATCCAATAAACACTCAGTTTGAAGCTTTGGAATGGGAATAATATTCTAGGAATCTGAGCAACAAGGTCGTCCAAGGACAAATCAAGGCTCGAGACCAAGTTCAAGAGCTGATTCGGCATCAAGTTCAAGGTCTGATTCAAGTAGACCAGGTTCAAGAGCTGGTTCAAGTAGGCCAGGTTCAAGATGCGGTTCAAGGCCAAGTTCAAGATTATCAAATCACGATAGTGAGGATGGCAATAACATTGATATTTGTAAGTTTTGGCACTATTCGGAAATCAATATTACGAATATTTTCGACATAGAACTAAGAATATTCAAGGATGTGCAAAATAACCCAGTTTTCACCGATAATTTCCACAATACGTCAATAGCACATTTCGATACAAGGGTGTAAAAATGTTTTTCTTCAAGCATAGGGTGACTAAAGCATCACTTGAAGCCCCAGCTCGAATCAGAAAATTGACGTTTATTCGCTCTAAGGCAAAAATCTAGCATACGCCCCTCACTTGGCGGACTGTTTTGAGGCATGGTGCATCATTTCCCCGCTCGTTACTTTCGAGAAAAAATCATCGACAAAAGTACTACTTGAAAAAAAAATTTTTCTTCAAAAACCCCAAGTTGTTTTGGAAAAGTAGCCCCAAGTCTGTCAAGATAATGATCAATTATACCATTGAAACATATATAATGGGGTTAATTGAGTGGAAAGTATATCCAGTTGGTGAATTTTGGTAGAGTACTGATAACTTATCTTTCTTAGAAATATTCTCTACCAATGATTTCTCACCAAAACCCACTAACTGACTACAATTTTGACTCAATAACCTCCTTTATTTTTTAAATTAAGAACTAGATCTGATCCATATGTCAACGAACTTGTGGCAATTTTTTTGAAGTCCCATCCGGTTTCTATATAAGAGATCTAACTTGTAGTGATTCACAAAGAGTCATTAAAAAATGGCTTTAGCACGTTCTTAGTAGTTAGCGATACCGTTGACTTATCACATATTTTACTGGAAACTTTATGAATCAATTACCTTGAATCAGAATATTCAGATTTTTGTAGGAATTTTTGCTGTAGGATTCACAAGGGGGACCCACGAAGTGCGGGTCACCAAAGCTTACCAGACTTTTTTCACAGTCTTGTACCACCTAGAATATGAAGAATCCAAAGTAACTCCGTCAAATGGGCCCTCTGTCCAAAGTTACAAGCAAAAACATTAGCATTGCCCATATAGGCCTATGTTTAAAAAGTGATATATATATAGATAGATATACTGACAATGCTAATGTTTTTGCTTGTAACTCTGAACAGAAGGCCCATTTGACGGAGTTACTTTGGATTCTTCATATTCTAGGTGGTACGACACTGTGAGAAAAGTTTCGTGAGATTTGGTGACCCGCACTTCGTGGGTCCCTCTTGTCAGACCTGAATGACTATATCTCATTATTATGATTATTGGATATTCATAATCGCTCTCAGTTCACCAATACTATTGATTTCATTTGTCAGATCAATCCAGCAGCTGCATCGATCATTTTCGTCTCGTTCAAAGTTGGCCAAAAATTTCACGCAACAATGTGAGAAATCCAAAGTCCAGTCTACCGGACAATTGGATTTTACATGGACTTTGGGCTGTTGATGTACAAGGCAAACCTGTAGTTAACTGCCCTACAAATTTTAACGTGAATGCAAATTACCTTGGGGGAGATTTAATTTCTCAATTGAGGGAAAAATGGCCTAATTTGTGTCTTTCCGGAAAAGAATGCGGATTTTGGATACACGAATTTACAAAACACGGTTCTTGTTTCATCGGATCTGCAGAAATAGATACCCCACGAAGATATTTTGAGAAAACTATGGAGCTGACAAGTTTATATAATGTGACAGAAATACTTGATGATTTAAAATTCAAACCAAAACAAGAGCCATATCCTTTCCGCGTACTGTACAGAAATATTCAAAATTATGCCGGCTTAAACCATTTTGTTCGGCTTGAGTGCGATATTCAAGTGAGTATTTATGAATTGATAATAATTCTGTGGCGTAGAAAATTGATACAAGGTAAAAATCTAATGTGAAAATTTTATTCCTAGGACAATGTCTATTATCTGGCTGAGATCCACATCTGTTTCGATAAGGATTTCGACGTTGTTCATTGCGTTGGATCAGGAAATTGTTATGGAAAAGAAATTGTGTATTCGCCCAACATGATTAAAGTAAATCGAAACAATGAACAATAAATGATGGATTTTATGAGAATTACAGTTTCGGATATCGAGGATTCAGAAAAAATTTCATCGGCTCATCGATTTGAGACTCTCTTGTAAATTACGGCGAATAGAGATAAGACGATAAGTATGTTTGATCAGTTTTGAAACCTTATTGGTAGTTAAATTTATAAGAAGAATGATATACATACCTGGTCTGGTGTCACAGAATCATTCATTTTGGGAATTTTTGATAGAGGAGGAATTTCATGGACAAAATTCAGAAACAGGTGCAAAATGTACCATTCTATCATTGATTCAAGACGTTGAAAAGACACAAAGAAACGATGGAATCGGCAGGCACATTCGTAAACTATATACTCTTTAGCAAGGTTTAAAAAAAAAATTTTCTAGCTGTCTACGTCGGAAGCGCGATTTTCGACTCATCCTCGCTACGCGAGGACTCGTCTAAAGTCGCGCTTCCGACGTAGCACAGCTAGAAAATGTCGTTTGCGACTCGTGCTGCGCACTCGTCACCTAATATACTATTGTTCCGTCAGACTAAGAAGGAATTCGTACACCTCCTTCGCTCGTCAAAAAAAACCATGACATTCAAGAGTAATGATTCAAATAAAAATAAAACACATCTGCTTGATAGAGAATGAGGTGTACATGAGGTGGTGTTGCATTATCAGCAAATTCCATGAATGTGATTTCATCTAAATGAGGAAGACAAAGTTTCATTTTTTAACAGGCTTGATATTTATTATTCATGTTACAATCTTTCATCGATCGTGTTACATATAATATTTACAGTCTGATACGTATATCCCCCGGAAATATTCCGTAAATCTTAAAGTTCTTCACCTTCAATTTTTTAAATTTTTTGTTTTTTTATGAAAATAACATTCATCAGCGACTCAACTGTACAGCAATAAATTAACTCACAAATGTTCAAAATCGATTCTTCAACTTATATACAGGATTTAATTCTAGGCAAGAAAACTAAGACAAAAAAAATCGAGCAAAGAAGAATAGCATCGAAAATGGAGTAAGATTTTTAACAGTTGTTGACAAATTCTAATTTTTCTTAGATAAATTTTTTCTGTGTGTGTGTGTGTGTGTTACTCATCATACTTGTGAGTGAGGAATCTTTAAAAAAAAAATCTGTGGTGGCGGAACAAATAATCCAACAATTTCGTAAAAGCGTTTTGAAAAATAGTAAAATTTCAAATTGTGAACCAATTTTATAGTGCAGGCAATAAGTTTCAAAGTCTTTTGATTTCTAATTCTTAGCTTATCTAGCTGTCTCTCTCTCCTATACATCCATACTTCCATTCGAAAGGCTCGGTCGCATAAAAATGCTAGAAACGTTACAACAATCGAAAACTCGGAAAGAGTTTGAAGTTTGAATGTTAATATTGTTTTCTTCATCAAACTCTTATCACCTTACAAGAGGTGTAATCGTTTATAATACTCAGAATTTTTGAGAAATTCATACCTCTTTCTCCACGACGAATCAAATATACATTTTTTTAGCAATACTGTGGTAATTTGAATACCGACTGAGTTAGAATTTTTCTTGAAACAGTTTCAGTGTACACATAGATTGAAATTCAAGGAAAATCATAATTTACAATTTAGAAAAAGAACGAATACAGGATGTTAGCCGATTACAACACAAGAATTTTTTCCTCCGGAACTTGAAGCTCTTTACGAATTAAGTACACAAAATAATAGTTCATTGAGATTCGGAATATATAATACTATCCTCAATCGCTCAAGTTCACAGAAAAATCGAAAACCCACTTAAAATTGTAAATCGTATTCAACAATGACACAAGGTCATGAAAAATACCTTTAACGAGTCTTTGACGCATCCATTGAATTCTGTGTAAAATTACAGTACAACATGAAATTTCCTGTGTAAGAAAAAAATTTTCTCCTTTGTAGATACATTAATCGTAATAATCATTTGCCCTTGGCACGTTAGGGTTCAATTGTACTCATAATGGTAACAAATTCAAGGAATGTATTTTTGTCTGATGATATCTTCTATTACATAACATCTTAGGAGATGTTCTAATTCTGGACGAATCATTACGTGAGTTGAATGATAAGATCTCATTTCATTCTTCAAGTATCTTTATATTTTTTTGCAAAAATGTGAAGAAAAATTCTTCCACAGAAGGAACACTCGATTTTAGAGTTTTCTACACATCTTTTCATTCACTATTAGGAAATCATTTTTGATTCATGTATATATCGGTTTCTGATCACTGTGTATCTTCTTCCAACTAGTATTTTCTTTTTCTATTGATCATAGTTATGGATACATGTGATAATTGTACAATACTTTTGTCAATACTAAAAGTGAACACTTGGATTTGCTTGTAAAGCATATCCTTATTGTTGACTAGTTTTTCTCTACTTTGAACATTATTAAGTCAATCATGAGCTTCACTATCATTTCTCTGCTATTTGTTCATTTCAGATACATCTTTTATATTTTGATTCAATATTATATGCAAACTACTCAAAGAATCTAACTTCTGGCAGCTCACTTTCACTTTTCAATACATGAATATATCTATTCCAGCAGAATTATTGTAAAATTGAATATGGACATGATAATTCTGTTGCTTCACTATTAGGTTCTTTTTTTTGGCATTTCTTGTATGGCGGTTTCATCAAAATTATCGGGAACGACTTGGTTACTTCATCTCGTGCTGTCATGTTCCCGATACACTAAAATACATCGGGAAATGTAGCTTGGAACTTGACATTCCGACACTCGGCACATGCAAAATTCCTGTAACAAATGAAAAAAATTTTCCATTAGGATTTCATATCATGACAACATGTGTGGGGGAGAGTGGGGCAAAATTGGATAAGTGAGATAGATCGGTCGGAGGCGAGTCTAGGCTTTAGCCGCGCAAATTTTTTTTTAATACCATCACAGACAATGGTTTTTATCTAGGTTAGACCTTCCGAGACGATACTGGGACTCCACGCTGACATGGGGGTGCTTTTCGAGGGCCTCACGCGGTTTATTTTCCAAATGGAAAAATTCACGCTGCTTCTGTGAAAGTCGACGAGCTCAATTGCTGTTTGTGGGTCGAAAACTACATTACAAAACGAAGATTTTGAGCCGCCGTGGGCCAAAATCGGTTCACTTGGGCCTAAATGATCACAATTCTGCGAAAAAAACGCTTGGGGGCATATTTGGACGAATTGGTGGCGGCGAATTTGGACAATTCTAAATCCCATCTAAAATCGGTCGACCGATCGCGTGCCCGTGTTTTCCGAGGTTAATTTCTCGTATAGAGGCGCGCATGCGCTTGTGCGAGTTTTCCGAAGCGCGCGGAGGTTGAGGGTTAGTTAGGTGATTGAAAATGGGTGAAAAAGTGAAGTTACGATGTCCAATGACGGTCATAGGAATCGGATTGGAGTCGAGAAGTCGCTTTCAGCGTGTGCGAAGATAGTGACCGATCTTCGCATTTTCACTGTCGCATTCACTGATATTGGGTTGATTGTCGCACTCTACCATTTGAATCGTTAACTTAAGGCAAGTATGGGTACCTCCCATATGAAGAAAAAAGAAAGGTAGTCGACTCCTAGAAGCCACGAGTCGATTGCTGATTTGCTGAAAACGGTAGTGCACCAATGAAGCGCCTATTTCAATAAAGCTGAAGAATGACACAAAAATGGCTCGCTTGCTCGGGCTATGGGAGGATGTAAAAGTCTCAGGCGGATTTCCCTCTTGGTTTTGGATTATTACCACGTGTTTTGATGAGCAAATGCGCCTCTAATATGGAATAATGCCGTATAGCTCAATTTTGGAAGGCTGTCCAAATTTGCCCCCCAAACTTGTCAAAAGTGCCCCCAAGCTCGGGGTGAATTTGGACAGATTTTTTTTTCTCAACTTCAAAAAAAAGTATGAACGCTGAGACCTAGGGGCCTGAAAATTTTTTTACAATCTATCCAATGATTGAACTTCGAAGTCCCATAGTGCGCCTAGCCGCAAGTATCGTCAGATAGCCCCGCTGCGAAATCCGCCCAATTTTGCCCCACTATCTTCTATTAGTTTGAAGTTTTAGATTGACTCATTAGACCGTTCAACTCTATTGAGCTACTTTTTACGTCAATTTTAATTACTTATGGTGATGGGAGTTTCAGAATGAAAAATAGGCTTTTTATGAATAAACTTACTTTGATGCATGGCTGCTACACATTTTGGTGGCTATTCTGTCGCTCCACTTAGCTCGCGATCTGTCGGACCTAATCAGGTGACGACTTCAGTTCTTCATCTGACTGCTCGTGGAGACTTCGTGTTACAGAAGCGATTGTTGTCGCTGAAATTGAAAAAAGAAATTGATTAGGAATAATATCATTACAATCCAAATGAAACGGGATACGATCCTATAAAAATTTCAACACCAGTAATGACACGAAAAAATGAAGAAAATAGCTCTCATTTACAACTAACTGTCTTCTTAGTAGCCACTCCAGGCTTCCGGATGTACTCATTCTCATAATTTTGATTACAAGTTGAAATTTACGCCAGGATGTAATGGAGCTTTGCAAACTGAAATGAAGACCATCTCCGGGTACATTCAAAATAATTGCAAAGGAAGTTTTTTCTTCGGATTCGCTGATTAAAGAAGTTTGTAAGTAGAAGAAGTTTGTAATCAGGCAGGTGCGAGAAGCATCTACAAGAAAGTTCGATGAAAATTAAACCTACGGCATTTCCAATTCAGGATCCTATCGGTAGTCGCGAAACAGATTTCAAACGAGGATTTTTTACTAATTTGGATCGAATGTTACGCTATTCAAACTCAGAATTTAATGACGATAATTCATCGGAATGAGACCAGCACAACAATAACAGGGGGAGAAATTCTATCAAAAGTTTTTATTGTACTTCTTCGAGCAAGCGATATTGGAAGAACTTTCGCTCATTGATAAGTTTTGAAGGAAGAAAGTACGTAGGAAAGAGAGAGTGATAACCTGAAGAGTGGGGGGATTTATTGATTCTAAGGGAAGTCTGATAAATTGAGAAGTTTCAGCTCACCGGTAAAGGATTCAGCCGGGTCTTCGTCGACGAACATGCAGCATCTAAAATATACATAAAAAACAAGAATTGATGAAAGTGAAGAGATGAAGTATTAAGTCCGTCAAATATTAATTATGACACCGTCACGAAACTCTGAGAGTCTTGGAACATATGTATGTGAGTGTTCTTCTATTCTTAGACGCATGAAGTGTACTACGAGTACATGACATGCACTGACACGTGAATGAATGATACATTCAATTCATATTATGTTATTTGGATTATGTAATTAGTTCCATAAAAGATAGAGGTTTTAGTTGGGCTTTGAATGCTCAAGTATGACATTTTCGGCAATTTGGCCAAGCGCATTCATGATTCACTAATACTGTTCGTTTCTTCCGGCATGAAATGGATAAGTGTGACTGATCAAATACATATTTTTCTCAAAGAGCCTCCATCTATGGAACGTAAATTGATAAAATTGTCGACAATTGTTCAAAAGCTACACGGTTACGTTCCAAAACACGAATTGAAGCTATTTTAGTTAATAAGCAAGGAAAAGCCTCGGAACATTCCGCAGTGATTTCAATCAAAGTGGATTTTTGAGCTAAAATGCAAGTAGAATCACAATATTAGATGATGATTTTTCATTAGGCCATCTGTTAACCCGTTCGCTATAGAATTGCCCCTGGTGTCAGGAATGCTTTCTCTCCCATAAAATATATTTCTGGGTTGGAAAAATGGTTGAAAGGTAAAATTAAAAATTAATTTGGAAAATTTTTGGTTTTTGTTTTTCTCTCTCTCATACCTACATGACTCCTATTTGAGACCTCATTGATGTGTTTCATCATATTCTTTAGAATGGAAGGTATTCTTTCAGAATCTCTCCAGAAATGTTCGATATGATACTACAGAACTATCCCTAATTATCGGAAATCGATAATGTCCCCTGAACTCTCAACATTCCTTTAACTGAGTTTTTCCTGTCAAATCCTTCGAAAACAAAATAATGAACGGGTTAAGGAATGTAGATGTCTCCGCCACCAATCAACCAAAAATGGCAATTACACCAATGATGATGTTCGTTTCGTAAGAAAAACTCGATTCTGATTTGAATACTTTTCCCTATTCCGAATGTAAATCATATGCTTTTGACTATGAGAAATTGAATAAAACAAATTTATGAAGACACGACTTCACCCCACATACGGATTGAACATACAAGCAACCCATCGAGAACAAAGTCTCTTTACCGTAACCCACGAACAGAGATAGAAAGACATAAAATTCAACCCGAGTACCTGATGATGTCCCTATAATCTAACCATAAATAAAGCCTTCAATTCAAAGTCTACCCAGGCTCAATTTTAGGGGGAAGAATGTGCCTTACCTTATGCAAAAAACTGGAAACTTTAAAAGAGATCTTCAGTGAGGGTGTCGGAAAATCGCGCTCAAAAAGTTGAATGTACTATGTACACGAAAAATGAAATTTGCAACCATTCAAGACTCAAGTGGCAATCTGACCTCAAATCTTACGTCTAGCTTCCGATAGATAGGCTCTAGCAAAAAAAGGACCCGTAAACTCATTCGCGTTTGAATTCCATCTTCTCGTGAAGAAATTCAAGCTGCATAGAACCAATTGGCTGCTTCATCTTCGAAACGATGTGTTTACAGTAATCTTCAAAGTCGACCGTTAAATCTTCGGCGTCGTCGATGCTATTTACAAGAAACGAGTCAGCTATGTACAGGAGACGAGCGCCATTGACAGCTCGCATCATCGCCCACTCCTCTTGCGCTTGCGCCTGCCGGACGGATTCCATTCAGGATCGAGTTCAGCGCAGGCCTGACCAGCCGATACAATTGTCGTCTTTCTCGATGCTCGCTTTCTTGGCTTCTTCGACTCTTTGTCCTCTTTTTCATTTACTTCAACAGCAGTCTTTCTTTTTCTACTTTTTGGAGCAGTGTTTTGATTTCTACGTGATCTAGGCTGTTTCGGCTCCAACGAAGAGGTTACCTCAACAGTGGCTCCAAGATTGAGCGGTGATTCAACAACGCCGCTAGATGGCTTCAACTCAACGTCAGCGATTGACATCATCAAAGTAGCCGGATAGCAGGGTTCGTTCTGTGTTGACAAATCAACAGAGCGTTGAGCCGTTAACCTTTTCTTCAGTGGCAACTTGCTGTCGAATTGTTTTAGACGGCTAACCACACTGTCGTCCGGTTGAGCACCAATTGGAGCAATAGAGTAATATGGCGGTGGTCTACAATAAGCGCAACTGACGCATGCGCAACCAGTGGAAGAGTGATGAGTTGGCGGCGGTGGATGTGGACAGTAAGCGGGAGTTGGATAGCTTGGATAGTGTATATCGAACAACTTGGCTTCATCTGGATCGGGTTTGATCAGGGTCTGCTCGTGTTTTACAAGAAGATTTGGTTTTGTATCCAAAGGTTCGGCTAGCTCTTCGTCATCCACAGCAGCCTTGTTGATAATGTACAGGTTACTGTATGGTGACTTTTTCATCAACATGACCGTTTCACCGTTCATGATCACGTTGGAGTTGTCATTACTCTCTAGACCATTCTGCATAACCTCAACTGTTGATGCGACGTAGCTTGATACCACCTGAGGTTGTTTGACACCAGCGTCGACTTGGGAAAAAATCTTCTCGGATGAATCTTCAGGATGAATCCCAATGATGCGGTTGATAGCTTCGGAGTCATCAGCTGGGGATGCATCCTTTACAGGTTGTCTCTCTTGTAAACATGTGTATGGTTTGACTTTGAGTTCAGGCTTCTTTGAAGAAGAAGAAGAAGAAGAAGAAGTACTAACTCTTTGCTGAGCGGACACACTTGCTAGCAAAGTTAGACCATCTATATCGGACTCTGGCAAATCATAGTAGGATTCCTTGGTCACTGGTTCTATAGTTTCGCTATTTACATTGCTGTACATGTTCCTAACCTCTACATGACTTTCTTGGTTGTCATTGGATGTAGCTTCTTGTACTGTGGGTTCGCTCATGGTTACATCAGTCTTTGTTGTGCTTGAATTGACGGACGACTTATTCAATATTACAGGACTAAAAGATTCTGAAGGACCAGACCTTCTTATCACTGAGCATGCTCCAGAAGAGGACATCTCAGTTGAAGCTAACTTTTCCAATTCTACGTGTACGTTGATCCTTGGTACCTTATCTTGGAGCGGTTTTGTAATACTAGGTGGACGCCTTGGTTGGGTGACTGGTGGGGTTCCTACGTTAACTGGTCTGGTATCCTTGATAGTAGGTTCCGCCTTCTTATTGCTAGAAGTTTCAGTAGGCGATAGAGAAACATTCGACGATTCAGTCTGAATAGTCAGTCTTCGCATTGCATCTTCAGGATGTTGCTTCTCTTCAGGAATCTTCGGAGTTGTTTGCGAGGTCTGCTCCCTATCCTTCTTCAGAGTTGCTGCCTCCTTTAGCTTTGCGTTGATTGAACGCCTAGCATCTTCGAGCCAACCAATTTTACGTGGTTTTTGACGTCTTATAACTTTGGTTGCCTCTTCATCCGTTAGATCAATCAAAACAACATCGTCGAGATGCTTTGACTTTTTCTCCTTACGAACTAGCGCGGACGTAACTAGGGATTTTTTGGTTGCGTTATCGGAACTCGACGTTTTTTCATTACTACTATCGTTAGCTAGACTCAATGAAGGAATGTTACGTACTCTACTTATCGTATTATTACTCTTAAAAACGGAACTCGGAATACTCGAAATACTATTCGATTCAACTTCATTTGTTGTGGAGGTAAATTCGTTTTTCAGCTGAAGGGAAAAAATTTGAAATTCAGTTACTTCGAAAGTAATTGGATTAAACTCAGGGATTTTTTACTGACTAGTTCGTTATACAAGTGATGACTGGCGATAGCTGAAGTGATGAAAAGCAAGTCATGAGATTGATGCAAGAGGAAAGTGGATTATTCATATTGTAAAATTGAATTAAAGCTCAACTATTACGATGTTTTGGAATGTTTGTCTATGGTGCGATCGCGTGAATGAAATCGCAAGGTTAGTATCAGACTGATAGTATTTGAGCTACACAAATCCCAAGTCAGGATTCAAATCTTATAGTACTTGTCGTGATCGTGCAAATTGGGGAACATTTTTCGGGGTAAGTGAAAAAAAAGTCGAGTGGGGAAGCGTCAGTCTTGGTTGAAATCTGTGATTGTTATGTAGAATGAAGTCAAGTTTTCAAACTCACTATCACAAATAGATAGGAGTATATAATGACATATCCTCGCGGGCTCGTGCAGCATCGAATTTGCTACGGATTTGGATCGAGGGTCACGTTTTCTCACCCCTCGGGATGAGATAAAGTTATTCGTGGAACGCGCAAAAAAAAGTCGAACAAAGCGTTTACACTTTTTTGGTCAATCACTTTGATATCTTTCCTCAAGAAAAATTATCAAAAAAATTATTTTTCTCAAGATGAAATTATTCAAAGGATTTCTCTACGAAAAAAAATATTACATCGGTGATCACATACGTTGGAGGCTTTATTGCAAACAAGGTGAACGAGGCGAACTTCTATACTATTAGCAGTATAGCTAATCAATTAACACGACTTGCAAGAGTGAATAATCGAAGTGCATAATAACACGGTGATTTGCTTCACGAACCCGGAGCCGTTGATGAGTCAACTACTGTTTCGAGATACTGACCATGAAATACAAAGAAGATCGTCAAGAGAAATTGGTCGATTATATAATCGGTGTCTGATAGGAAGCGATTAAGGGGGTGTCGGAGTCTTATCAATATTGTACAGTTACCGACATGGTCGAGTTTTCGGATTTCTCGATGAATTTTTGAGATATCAAAAATCTAACAAGTAACGCCGATCTATGAGCCAAATAGAATCGGCGTTACTTAGTAGAATCCAGATATCTCGAAGATCCGTCGAGAAATCCGAAAAATCGACAATGTCGGTATCCGACATCCTCTAAGTCACGTCAAGAAAGGTGGAATAGATCACATTTTCGGAAGTCAGTTGTAAAGAAGCAATATCGTCACAAATTTTTCAACTTATAATGAGAAATATTTTTGTTAAACTTATAATACACTGATCAACAAAATTTTGGGGTCGAATGGTACATTCACCAGAATATGATTCTTCATCGTATTTTTGACATAGAAACCGACCTTAAAACCTGCTCTACCATCAGACGTCAGAAATTTTAAATCGCGAAAAACTAAATTTCAGCGTTATTTGCATTGTTGCGATTATTTCCAATTGATTGACTTGATGAAGCTCTATCATGATATAAAGACAAAAACTTGTCCAAACCATGGTTTTATCACGTCTGCCGATCATTTGAACACGATGGCAGTGGTTTCAAAGAACCAGAAAGGGTTCAGAACGAGCGGCGAGCCAATTTCTTGATTGCTATCAGGAAAATTTGCCCAAATTTGCAACAAAACTTGAAATGCTCACTAAATCGACCAGAAAAATCCTCTTCAAGCTCACGAGGGCGCCCTTCCCCGTTGCTTTTATCCACCGACGGAAAATTATTTGCAATAGCCCATAAATAGGCGCGTCAAAATCCGCAGATATCATTTTGGAAAATGCATTTTGAGCATTTTCTGAGGTAAGCTCAAATCTACCAGTAATGAGCTGCGTTCAACTTCCAATGAAGTAAGGTCAAAAAATTAGATTCCCTCCGGGGTGAAGTACGTGATTTTAGAGCTAAAATGAGGTAGCGCGTGCTTTTTTGTTTAGTCCATATAGACTTTGCATCGGAGCTATGCGAATTTCCAGTTTGGAGTTGAAAATTGAGATTGGCACTCTAAAATTGGTAAAAGCTCCACAACTTTACTCCTAAATGGATCTTTTGAGACGGAGCTTGGTGGGGAAAATTAAACACGACGTACCTTATCAGAATAGAATCCTATGGTGCTCAAAATTTTTCATAGAGCCCCAAAAAGCGACAATTTGATGAAAAATGAAAAAAATGCAATTACTCAAAAAGATAAATTCGTATCTCCTTGAAAATTTTTGGAATGTACTCTGAACGATGCCAAACATGATGCTTCTGCTCTGGTAGACGCTAAAAATTTGTGGAAATTAGGCGCTAAAAAAATTCCTGAAAAAATTCAAAAAACCAGATTATTGTTGAAATTCGGTAACAACTATTGTGAAAAAGGTCTATTTCCTTTTCCAAGAGTATCGTAATCTCATAGAAGTTTTCCAAGATGGTTAATTTCGGGGGATGTCGCTAAATTCCGTTTTTGAGTGCTCAATTTAACGATGGATCCCGAAAATGATCATCTTGGGACACTTCCATGGGATAACGATACTCTTAGAAAAGGAAATAGACTTTTCCCACAATAGCTCTTACCAAATTTGAACGGAAATCTGTTTTTTTGAACTTTTTTTCAGGAAATTTTCTTTAGCCCTTCCCACGAATTTTTAGCGTCTACCGGAGCAGAAGCATCATGTTTGGCATTGTTTAAAGTACTCTCAAAAAAATTTTCAAAGGGATACGATTTCATCTTTTTGAGTAATTGCATTCTTTTATTTTTCATCAAATTGTCGCTTTTTGGGACTTTATGAGAAATCTTGAGCACCATAGGATTCTATTCTGAAAAGGTACGTCGTGTTTGATTTTCCACACCAAGCTCCGTCTCAAAAGACCCATTTAAGAGCAAAGTTGTGGAGCTTTTACCAATTTCAGAGTGCCAATATCAATTTTCGACTCCAAACCGGAAATTCGCATAGCTCCGATGCAAAGTCGATCTGGGCTAAACAAAACAACACGTGTCGACTCATTTTCGCTCTATCTAGAATCATATACTTAATCCCGAGGGGGATCTAATTTTTTGACCTTACTTCATTGGACGGTCTTAATTGGGATTCCAAATGGCTCCCTCAATCGCCACAGGATGGTATATCTAGCGCTGAATGTTTTATTCGATGGCCTTCCGTTGTAGTGCCCACCTAGGCTCAAAATGGGGAACGGTATAAATATGATTGATCGCATTTCCATGGTATATCGAAGGATACTCGATATTACGCGAGTACACGTCTCCGATACTCCAGATATCGTATCACGGTAACAAAAATATATACTATTCCGGTAGTTTTAGAGGCCCGTTGGTACAAATACTCGAGATTTAACTCATCACGAGATGGCTCGAGCGTACCTCAGAAAATGCTCAAAATACCTTTCCCGAAATAATTGCTGTACAACATTTGACGCGACTGTTCTTGGGTTATAGCAAATAATCCTCCCTCAAGATTCATGTGAAAAACAAATGAAATGCGCCTTCGTGAGCTTACAAAGGATCTTCTTGACCAATTTCGGGGAAACTTCGGAAATTATTGTAAAATCGATTCAATTCCCCTGATAGCAACTCGAAAAAAATTTTATAGTTTGGGCAAGTTTTTGGCTTACCATGACAGAGCGTCACCGAGTCAATCAATTGGAAATAATCAAAGAAAATGCGATAAACACATTTTAAGAAATCTGTTTTTTGCGATTAAGAAGAATTTGACATCAGCGGGCAAAACAAGCTTATGGGATAGCTTTCTACGTCAAAGGATACACAAAGAAATCATGACATTTCATACGAAGTATTCAATATTTCGGACAGAATATATCCGATTCTATGTTTTTGGGAGTTATCTTGACGAATTCGGATCAATCGCCGAGATTCAAATACAGAACATTTGTCAATCGCGTGAGGAATGATTCTAGAGGGACGATCTTGGATTTGATCAAATTTTGGCGCAGGGTCGTCTGTTCAGTATTAAAATCTGTCCATGTGTAGATAACTGTCACGTCTCACAATTAAAGGGATTATATCTCTCTATGGCGATACAAAAACCTGATTTTTGAAACAGCTTTGCCAGATTCTACACAAAGAAAAAACCAATCAATCAAAGTGAATGTGCTCAAAAGGAGCTACTTTTGATTTTCTGACTCACGAAATATTGACACCAAAAAATCACGGAGTAACGTGCAAAATTCCACCCTGGCTCAAAAAATCAAACTCACATTCCCAAAAAAAAACGTTAAAACGTTACAAGCGATTAATAATAATCCACTCTCCTCTACTGTATGAAATAAAAATTGAAAAAAAAAATGATGACGCAATAAGGATCAAAGCAATGGGATACATCAAAGTATCACGCAAGATAAACTTTTACAGTTTCAATATCGAACTGTTCAATATCAAGAAAAAGCATTGATACAAGGATGAAGATTCCAACGCAGGATTCACATTCCAGCTTGGCTGTAATCCACCAGGCGCATTGGAACTCATCCAGCTCGTATAAAATCATATATATATGTATGTACTCTATCTTAGCGGTCTGAACTTGTGCCATCGAATCGAGTTCTATATAGCTCAGTTTGCATATATCTTTTGTATACTCGAAAATTTGAGGCATCAAGCCACATAATATCGACCGCCAATATATACATACTTAAAAAAGATATGTATAAAAGACACTCACCCTGTGTTCTCTCGATGTTTCAGGAATAGCATTTTCTTCATCGTCGCATCTTCTAGCACAAAATTTCATAAAATGTACGCATGCTTTGCGCAAATCAAACTGCTGATATAAGCAATATTTTGTTGTCAATGTATCGTGTAATGATCTAGATGACGACGGCGACGATGGATTTGTGGTTGATGCTGATGATGATCTGGCAGGAGGTAAGACATTTTCCAAAACATAATTTGGCAAATTTTTAGGCATCTGTCCAAGTGCTTTCACAGCATTTGCATTGATTTGCTCTTTGGCTGCAAGATTACTATGAATTCGCCTCCAAAGTCTGTAGACCAGCAGGTAGCGAACGTATAAGCCCTCGTTACTTGGATGATCTGGGATTATCTTGAGAATTTTCCTGAAAAATTGAAAGAAAAATTTTATTTTCTTTCAGTTGAGATTGTTGGGTTTGGCTTGAGATGGAAAATTCATTTTTCTAGGAATTGGAAGTTAGATAGTATGATAATCTATACTGAAGAAGAAATCTGGATATTTGGAAAGGATACGGGTGAAGTTGAATTGAATTTTCTTTTTTCTTTTACACATTTGCTGAGTATTACAGAAGAATAGAAGGATGGAAGAATACGATGTGTGCTCATGGAAGGAGGCAGTAATTTAGTCTTCAAATAGAGATGAGAAGGAGAAAAAAAGTGAGAGACGGAAGGTTTTCGGAAATGATACGCAAACAACGTCAGTGAGTATGTAGAACGTGGGTAAAGAAACGAGGTAATTGCTAGGTTTGAATTTGAGGGTGAAAAATTCATGTGTTGGGATGTATATGATATACTTACGAAATTATTGGATCCAGGATACATGTGTGCGTCTCCTTCATTAGTCGAACTTTGATGAGAGTGTCGAGCAGGTGCTCCGTTGAATTTTCTGTAAAATTGAAATTTTATGGAATTAACAATCACAGAAGGGTGATTTTTTGAAATATCGAGTCAGACGATAGATCTATAGTGCAAAAGGAGATATATATCATCGGGATCAAATGAAGAACGAGTGAAAAAATTTGTGTGCAGTCTATTAAGCGGCATTTGATTGAAAATGAAGGTCTTTCTTTAGAATTTTTCAGTTTGAAGCACAGGTTATCCAAGTGTAATTAAGGCCAAATAATTGATTTCAGAGGAGAAAAATGAGTAAGGACTAGAAACTTTTTGGAAAGCTAATATTGCCATTTTTTCCTATTTCCAAATCAGTAACTATTATTTTCAGAACGCGGCAGAAAAATTTTTAATTTCCATGATTATTTCCTGGGAGTCTCCCGAGAAGTCCCTTGATCTTCCTGATTTCTATTTCGGTAGACACCGTGACTATGGGGCAAATTTTAGAAGATTCTAATACTTTCTAAATGAAAAATCAGAAAGTTCTACTTGTACGTCTACACTGAGAGAGATTTACTAATAGTTTTCGTTAACTGAGGAGTAATTTTTATAAACACATTTATACCGTGGCACCAGCAGGATCCTCAACGGTTTTTGTTGAAACGGTAACAGAATTTATTAATGCGGAAGTAAATTTTATTAACCAGTTTACAAATTTTGTTGACGATGACACAAATTTTGATACTGGCGCCCAACTAAATTTCAAAATGATAAGTTTCTATATTATTTATGAAGTAGTAGTCATCCAATGTTTAATGGATTATATGCAGTTTTAGAGTACGAAGCACGCTCAATCACATACACATCCGAGCATACATCATATTATATTCACGCACTTAGAATTAGACTTATCATCTCACATATTGTTAATTCTATAAGTTCTCAAATATATGTTCACATTCCAATATATATTATCTTACGTATTACCGATATCGCATACACGGGTTCACGCAAACAATTTATGTTTATGTGAAGAATTTGGAACTCGTATATATACAAACGATGTCAAATTTGACCGCTTGCGAGTAAGTCCAATCCACCTCTAAATGAGCTAATTGCTAGCCGATAGACACGATACGCGGAAAATAAAATACACTCCCAGTTATCCATGGAAATCTGGTATCGATGACATTGCATTGACTATCATTCGTCAAGTTTGTTGTCCGTAATAAATAAATATTGGTCGTAACATCGATGCCGAAGACGATGTGAGCCACCTGGTGGCAGATACAGGAATCGCGG
Source organism: Eretmocerus hayati (assembly GCA_029851415.1). Lineage (NCBI taxonomy): Eukaryota > Metazoa > Arthropoda > Insecta > Hymenoptera > Aphelinidae > Eretmocerus > Eretmocerus hayati. Next base: position 8,008,704 of record CM056744.1, read on the forward strand.
AAATTCAACGATTCCTCCTTTCCAATTCGGCACAAAATTTACATGCGAATCAATAACTTTTATTGAGAAATCAATAAATTTTACAAACGAGCCAGTTTTAAAAGTTCTTGAACGGGACCAACAAAAATTGTTGACGAGTGAGTAAAAACTGTTAATTCAGGAACAAAATCTATTGCGATTCCTGCTGGTGCTCTGGTATTGACGCGATTAATAAAAATTGTTCCCGGGGTAACAAATTTTATTAGATAATTTCTCTCAGTGTACCTTCTTCAATTTATCCATCAAGTTCAAAATGCAAGGTGAAGGGTCGAAAATACCCCTACATTCAAAAAGCCAGACGCCTCTAGGATCTATTCTGAATTTCAGACCAGCCCAACCAACACCTCTCATGCCACTTATCCGAAAATAAATTTTAAAAAATTTTCCAATATCTAAATTTTAACGATCATCTAATACGCAAAGCAGCTAATCATCTTAATGCCTTAGCGATGCGAGGGCGAAAATTCACAGAAGTAAATACACTGTAGAGATATCCGTCATTATCGATATACTCTGCAAACAGTGTAAATCGCTAGGGCTACAAGTAATGCACGATATGGAATGTCAACTTACCAAGGCAGACACATAAACTGGAAACTAGCCTCGCCGATATTCGTCCAGGTTGAGGCTCAGCGTCGCGTTTCGATGAAACCAATTCCAAGTCTATGTACATTGCTAGCAAGTCCGACATTCGCTCGAGATAGGCAGCGCGATTCTGTTCCTGCAAAATTGACATTTCGATCGATTCGGTAAAATATTGATTGAAATTTTGGTCGAACGAGCGGCGCTTGACTTGAATATGAAAAAGTCTCTTTCATTTTTTTTTCTTTTTTCAAACGCTTTGACGAATACTCATTCCAGATTTATAGATGAATTTTTGGTTGGAATGCATTCTTTAGCTGGAATTCCAGATTTGAGTGTCCGTTCAAAATATTGCAAGAATTCAATTAGAGAGGTTTGTGAAATGGTCTGATTTTGATGGAACTGGCATGGAATTTCAAGATAATAATTCCTGGAATACAAAGAAAATTTTTCGGAAAATTTTTTTTGAGTTTTTTCCAAATTTTGACCTGCTGGAGTATTTGAAATTTCGGAGTAAGATTATGTATAACCACTCGTACAAATTACGAATAAAATCTAGCAATGCAGGTATTACACGATTCAAAAGTTACAGACTATGAAAATTCAGAGATGAAATAGTGATAAGAAGAAACGAGTTTTGTCACAGCATATAGAAAACTGAACTTTCGATGGCATTTTTACTAAAGCGGGTAATACTTTTTTTTATAATAATTATAATTTTTACCTTGATCTGCTCACAACGACGAAAAATGATGAGCAATGGCAGGGCCTCTCTGATGAGATCCTTGAGCTTTACAGCTTTTAACGATTTTTTCAAGCAGTCACTGATATCGGAGCTGACATGCCTGGAATCAGAAAAAAAAGGGACGATCCTATGATTAATTCTTCGCCTCTACCTCTATTTGTCATCCGCTTTGTGACACTACCCGGTCTCTTTGACAGGATTAATTTGCATTCAACGCGTATCCACTGTAGAACTTTTTCAATGAACGAATTCGTATCAAACGATATTTCACTTTTGCTGGATCAATCCTAGCGATATGATATTCAAAACTCAATCAATGCTGCTGCTGTTCGTACAGAATTAGATCCACAAAAGAAAATAAAAAAATGGATTTGATACACGAGATTTTGAGATTTACTTTGACTTTGACTCGTGAACTCGCGAATATGAATGAACGAAAAATTGGAATGAAGTTACTCAGTTTTTTTGTAGAAGTGGACTCTTGAAGTTGGTCTCATGATGAAGATTCTCAACCCTAAATTGATGAGCCTTGAGACTCTGTTTTGATGAGATAATGGTTGCATAAGATATCACAGTAATCATACAATTACAAGCTCATGAGAAATTATTTTACTAGCTCGTTCATCTAAAACTTTGAAATCTTATCACAAAATGACATGAAAATGATCATAAAACTACAAGCAGGGTGTCTACCGGATTTTTTGCGGGGCTATAAAGGACTTTTTAAGGACCTTTTAAGGACTGAAATCAATCATTTTCATCATTTTGAGGAGTGGGTTTCAAGTAAGCAATTTTTTCAGAGTTCAAATGAAATGTCGATTATAACATTTTTGATCGTCTGTGCGCAAATGAGTCATGAGTCAGTTCATGGAATACATGATTTTAAATGGGCGCCCGCGCAGATTGGAATTGAAGAGAATCAGTTCTTGCACACAAATCTCAAAATTTTAAGGACCGAGCTCCGCAATTCAGGACCCTTTAAGGACTCAAGGACTTTTCGAATGAAATAAGGACTTTTTAAGGACTTTGAGGACTTTAAGGATTGGTAGTCACCCTGACAAGTTCGTGAGAAATAACATCGATCGAGAAATTGGAAATCTTATTACAGAGAAATTTTTAGAAAATTGGCGCGAACGGTACAATAATAGAGAAAAAGGTAAGGAAGAATGTCTCATTCCCCAAAAATCATTATCGTTTTCTCAAAATCTCGAAAATCGTAAAAGAACTATAAAACCCTCCAATTTCAACCTCGGATATCTACAATTTTCTGGCATACCGAAACACAAATATCTCAAATATTTATACGAATTTTCAAAGTATAAGCAAGGTACATACCTGATAAGAAACCTCAAAAGATTGCTCGAGGAAGGGCAACCCTTCCAAGTAATGGAATTTCTACAAAGCTGCCGGAACTCTGTGACCCACGGAAAATCGTCCATACTTGGCGATTTTTCCATTCCAATATCGGAAAACTCATGCCTTTCCCTTACTCCGACAGCCGCCATCACTTTCTTCGAGTCTGCAAGCATAAGAAAAAGGAATCATTCGAGCAAATTGGATGGTTCGTATCGTAAGATGTTTACTTTCATGAATGATGTAATGAATTAGGGAACGAATGTGGTAGAATGTGAGGGTAATTTTCTGGATTGGCTGCGGAGGATCCTGAATTATCGAATAATATTTGTTTGCTTGCGCGGCTGATTGATTATGAGATGCATGAGATCATATTTTGTGGCTAAGCATGACCATCGGAGCTGATGCTAATTCAATGTGCTCACTAGAAAAGTTTATAGTATATTTCTTCACGGTTAACGCCTTGAGATGAAAGACAAAAAATTGAGTCCCTCAACTCCAGTTGGTCTTCAGAAAAAAAAAACCGAAGACAAATTTGATTGATGATGTCATCAACAAAAAGCAATCTTGAGCTGTGGAAAAAAATAGACCAAAAAAAATTAAGCAGAGCTTCCTCAAAATTTTCACAATTGGCACGGCAGGAATTATTTCAATCATTTTGCAAAATTTGGCGCCAAAACCGTCAGAAAATTTGAATCGTACAAACTTCAAGTAAAAACATGAATGTTATGGAGTTTGTAGAACGAATATTACGGTACAGTAACAATTTCATGATTTAACCGATTTAACCTATTCATCATGAGTGGCTTGGTACAGTTTGGAACGCATACCTGAACCTCAAAGCATGGTTTTTTGGTAAAAATAAGACAGAAAGAATGGCAAAATTGAAATGTTCACAGCATTTTGTCTTCACTTTTATTCATCCTTCGGATCGGTAGTCAACTACCCAGGGATAGTATTTTTTGCGTTGACAGAAAACTTTCAAAATTCTTCCAGATTTTATACATCTTTAAATGGAATTCATAAAAAGTTATCAGAAATCAGGGTAGTCAAAAACATTTAAAAATTATACCGAACTGGTTAAAATTTTTCGATGCAATTGTAAAATGTGCCCAAAATCCAAAATTCTCTAGCAAACAAGAACCCAAATTCCAAACGCCCGATCACACCCGAATTGAATATAAAATTTCGTATAATCTCCTTGTAAAATCAAAATCAGACAGAGCAAAAATTTTCCAGCCACCTACTCATAAAAGATACTCTTTGATTGAAGCATCAAGATAAACGACAGAACAGACTTGAATTTACATACAGAGATCCTGCTTGGAAAACGCCCATACTATTCACCCATTTCCTCATTCACATGGAAAATTCACTGAATTCCTAACGAAAAGAATTACCATAATACACACACACACACACACACACACACACACACACACACACACACACACACACTAAGCATCTTTTACATATTTATATCGCGTGGGAGGATGCTTATCAGACACTAAAAGATTTTCAAGATACAAATTGAATAGAAGAAGCCCGTTTGTTTTTCAATTCACTCGCCAAGGAAAAATAGACAACATTTCCCATAGAGTATGAGTGAGATAAACAATCCAGGACTTACTCATACTCTAGAGAAATCACTCATCGTCTACGAGTTCGATTTTCTGAGCTCTTCATGTTCTTTTAAAAATACACACATCATGCCAAAGAGTCACGTTCTGATGCTCAAGAGATACTCTATATATAGTTATAACAAATATAAGTTGAAGTGAAGAGCCGCTGAAGATTTTTTTTTTTGGGTGTGGAACCTTGAGATATTCTATTCTATTCTATATCTATGCATATTATAACGATCGAGTACTACGCATTTTTGGGCGTACGCAGTCTTGTCCTATTATTATCGTCTGCTGCGCATGCGATTTACCATCAAAATAAACCCAAGGGATTCATCAATACTTCGATTTTCATGTGTACCTACATATGTGTGAGTGTTAATCGGTGTGAATGACCGATCTATCCACAAAATACTACTATTTACTCGCAGGCCGATATATACGAGCGAAAAGTGAACGAGAATAACGATATTTTGATTTAAAATATTTCGGAGCAGGCGTAAATGTAAAATGCGCTTAGAGATAGTACATTACAGGTTCATATACGAAAAGTAATAAGAAAGAATTAAAATCTGAGCGTTGAAGAAAAATTAACATTGAATATTTAACACGGATGCAACCACGACGGATAATCAGAAAGACGAGTATAGCAGAGAGTGAGAATAAATTGAATTAATTAAAGTGCATTAACAGTAATTACGATGAATATCTCACTCGGAAATTCAAATGAGGAACAGCAACAACTCCAATTCTCCGTACACTAAAATTTAAATGGTATATTTAAATTACAACATCTCGGAGACATCGTCCAATCTCTACCTTGGAAACTTGAAGAAAACGAAAAAAACAACTGGAATTAAAAATCCTCATCACGACAAATACATAAACGAACGAGAAACGCCAAAGAGAGAGACGCGGACGCTTCAAAATCAAAGACATCAAGCCACGAGGGTTGGTCGGAGTAAAATAAGCGGTAAAATACACACAGAGAAATGGAAAATTTACACTGATACATCCCCTTTAAAATTTGCACTGGCGCATACAACCCCATGCTTTTACACATATACAAAACGTATCCCAACGTAATCTCTCGCACGTAATAGTTGCACGAGGTGTTCTGTGCTCCGAATTTAAATTTTGCTCCAAAAAAATGCACATTCCACCATTCTTACCTATACTCACTGACACACACACATACATACATGAATAGTACTCACAATAAAAATCGGCGTCACTCGTAGCCATGCGGTTTTGCTTTTTTTTTCTATATCCCTATAGGGCACAACTACGCATTTGAAAAACGTTCGGAAAAACGGACTCCGTGCGTCGGTTACATCGAACAAAACTTTTAAAGAAACACAGCACCGATGGTTTTAATTTTTTTCACACTGTATAAAACAGTTTTTCACATTTGTTGCACACAAAAAATAACTATTCGAATAAAAACGTGAAAACTTGGTAATTTTGAAACGCGCCCACAATGCCGAAACTGGCCGTAACGATCGGTAAGCATGGGCAGGCAAAGACTGACTGATGCATCGGATCAGCAACGCGGCTAGCGCGTCGGCTTTTCCGACGCCGGTATAACACATTAGAATAGGACAAAGTCGAAAGAAAGAGAGAGAGGGACGGGACAGCTGCCTCCTCGTGATGTTTTCTCCATATATATTCGACGTTTAGACGGAAAAGCGCATATATATAGCAACCCTGCAGGTGATGATGACGGTACACCATCATTATTATTGTAGTAGTGGGAGGAAAAAGAAGGAATATCAGTGTGTGCGCTCATCTTAGCATTCCTGAAAAGCTCTCCTCTGAAAGCCATGTGCTTGCCTTTTCTGATGCCGTTATATTTTCTCGAGCATCAGGATTTACACATCCTGCCAGCTCGGCTTTAAAAATTGCCCCGACGACGACGACCTTCCTCCCCCTATCTCACCCTCTCTCGCTTGCTCTCGCTACCATCCGCTATATCCTGATCCTGCCATATCCTGCTGCTTCATGTTTTTCCTCTAATATTCGTCTTTCGTCGTCTGCTAGACCGATCTCACTGATCTGAAGATTTTCTGCTACGATGGGTTATGTGGTGAGTGCGACACACGACGAACACCTCGACGAACACGATGAAAGTCAGAAATATGACGAGGGAAATGTAGTTATGTTGATTTTCTAGATTGATGGATTTTTTTTCTTCTTCCTAATTTAACGAGGGAGATTTTTTTCTGAATCTTTATGACGATATGAAATATTTTTTGCTTGTGCTAATTATGCGTGTTTTGGATATAGCTTGTGACACGAAGTAATACGGGGTGTTTTTGGATGTGATTGCGTGTGAGATTCCTTGGGTTCGATTTCAAGATATGGAAAATTTGAGGAACTCAGGTATTTTTCAAACAATTTATCGGTGATTTTTCGAATGATTTTTCGAGAGCAAAAGTCGTTAAAAAGCTTGATCGCCAGGATCGCCTAATCTTATAATTCTTCTCGTATTTCCAGAAAATTGCACATTTTCTATTTTTTACAATATAAGAATTTCCTGATCTTGATCCTGAACCTCCTATCACGTGATTCTTACGTATTCGAAAATTGGAATCATCCATATTTTTCAGACATTCAATTTTAATTGACAACCAAGAACAGTTCATTTCATACAATTCATTTTTGATAGAGTTTACATAGTTTGCCTGAACTGACATCTGAACGTAACCTATAAATACTTTGTGGAATAATTTTATGATAAATGATTCACAGAATTAATTGCACTAACCATTCCATATTAGAATAAATTATTTCAATATTCTTGACTATAAGATAAATATACCAACAATTGGAATCGTCTTGTGCGAAAAAATAATATAAATCTAGATTATGGACGAACAATATTGAAGAGACATGAAGAATTATTTAATGCTCAATTCTCAAAACAATTATTTAAAACAACGCATGATCACGAGCATGATCACCAAAGAAACCATTCCAAACATTTCTTGCGTTCCATCAATCAACTCCAAGATCAACCCGCACATACAGTCTAACAAAAAATTTCTTATGATACCAGAGAGTACCTCGGTCTTCAAAAATATTCTCAAGTCATCGGGATCGAAGCAATGAGAAGTAGTTGTGCACGAGTTTGAAGTTTCAGACGTTTGAAATTGGGATATGAATGATGATACAACACGTTTTTGATGGATTCACCATTTGATGAATAAAGTGAGGTTAACATTGTGTTGGTTAAGAAGCCTTGAAGAAGAATTTTTGTGCATCTCACGATGACTTTGATGTTCTGAAGAAACCGATAAGTCTCAGAGAAAGACTTGGTTACATGTATAGTGATGGTTAGAAGTTGCAAGTATACAACGAGATGTAGTTTATTGTTATGTTACGCCAGGATAATGAGCATTTCCGCTATAATCAACGAGGTATAATAATCTATGCGTACATCAGAGAAACGAAGATTCACCGGTCATGAGAATACGCTCCTATGTATTTCAAGTTAACCTCTAGTAAAACATATTTCAAGAACCAGTTGATCTCACCGAGGACCTCACTGCATATTTTTCATTTTCTGTACATGAAAAATGTTCTCAAAAGTGGGAAGGATGTTCTGGAACCAAGAGGTGTTTCACTTACGAGGTTGTACTGAATACAGTTTGTCTTTCATACATCTTGAAACCACATTACATCTTGAGACTACAAATTTAGAAAGATTGAAAAAAAATTGAAAGAATCATTGTCATGAAACATTCATGAAGATTTCTCAGGAAAAATGTTCATGATTGATCAGGTTTTAAAAAAAGGTTCTCAGATTTTTCAGATCTCAAAAATACAACACCTATCCATCAGTACAAATAACCTCTCCAAATCAATTACTTTCCACACTCCGATTTCACAAAAAAAAAAAAGTGGAACTCAATTTTTCACGAAAACTAAAGGTGGCAATCTCGACGTGAACTAACGATGTTTCTTCAACCAAGATACAATATTCACAAGGTAAGTACTATAGATTTCAAATAGTACAACAGAAGCAGCTGCAAAGTCTCTCCATTCCTTTAATTCGCAAAAGCCAAAATGGCAATAGTGCACACAAGCCGAGGTCATTTATTTGCCACAGCAACCCCCGCAGATCTTCCTCTCTGTGAGTTTCTATCTTTATATACCTATATGAAGGCTTTGCGTTTTGCAGTAGCAGCAGAACAGAATATAGCCCTGCAGAGAGAAGCATCGCAAGGTAATATATTACAGTGTGCAAAAGCTTTGTTTCTTCCTCTGTAAATTGCCTTCGAGAATCTAGAATTGTATATACCTATATATGTATTCATAACAAATACTTTGCAAGAAGATAGGTATTAGGTATCAAAACCACTAAACTCGAATTACTTTTGTTTTATGATAAGAAAATTGTGCAACGTGTAAATGAGAATTCATCCATGCATCAGTTTGACTCTTCAGTTTCCAATATTGTAATGTTAGGTTAGGTTTTTCTTTTTGAGTTGTGCGAAAATTGAGCTGTCGGTTCATTTGATGAGAAGCCTTTGAATCTGCTTGCATTTTGTTGGATGTTCTATTGGATGTGTTGGAGTTTCAAGTTTGTGTATGACTTCAAAGAGATGAAAGAGATCTGGGATATAAGATACGTTTGTGAGAAAAAAGAGAAAATGTTACATCAGTGGTGGTTATAGAGAATACGGTCTTTGGTATGCAACTTTCTTTCTGAGATGTGATGGAGCATTGACAGTTTCTACAGTTTCGTTATTTCCATCAATGGGAAAGTATATAGTTGTGTCAAACTGGGATTTGTATCCCTAAATAACGGTTGAAATTTCAGTTCTGCTCTTTGGAATTCTAGTTGAATCGATTAAGGCGCAGCCTCGGACCCATCAACAGAATAATTGTAAAGAGGAGCAATTCATAAAAAGGTTGCATTGTCATGGATTCAACTTAAACTTTGAGAATTATCATCTTCTGATTACCAAGAAAAATATGATTTTGAATGCCAGAATCTAAAATTAGGAAACCTTCTCAAACTTCAGTTCGAATTATCAGAATTGTCGGTATAATCCAATGTTTGAAAATGCATGACACTAATATAATCGTATAGTGCTGCATGTCATAGTACAAAGCTTAGAAAAATGCTTTGAGGCTTTTTGTATTCCATAAGAAGTCAGCCAATTCCGTAATTCACACTCTATGGCCTATCCTGGTAATATGGTTTAAGACTAACCTAGAAACTTGATTCTGAAATCAAGTTCTTGTATTTGAAATTGTATTGATAACTGACCAATTGCCATTGATAAACGTATTACTTTCTGTCGATCCCCCATCAACGAGTATTTAAAACAGCGTTTCTCCCGAGGTTTCTCCAGAAGAAAGTTAGACATCGACATTGTTAGACATTGTTGTCAAGTTGCCGTCTTAGGGTGTGATTACATGGACTGAACTTGTCATCTTAAATTTGACGTCATATTGATCAGATATTCCGCATTAGTGCAACAAGGACACATAACGTTAAAAACCAAGATGGCTAATCTGTATGCAACCGCACCTTTACAAAGTTGAGTGGATTTAGCACATTGTGCGCATGGAACCGTGTTCATAATATTGCGTTTCTATCGCCTCTTGGTCATAAAATTCCATCGAAAGCGAGATTCGAACATCATCATGTTCGAATCTGATCACTTAAGAGTTCTGTGTGTGCAAAGGAACGTCAACAAAGAGCAAAATCCCTAATCCTGTCAATGTTCAATTTAGTTTCATGCATGGTATTTATTAACCATTTTACGCCTGTATGCAGGCAACCTCACCATGATGTTCAATCCCTCTCTATACCTATCATATGATTCTAATAGATGTGATTGTAGCTGTCTCTTTGGATGTAGAAAAAGTATCTGAAATCTTTGATTACTATCTTTTTCTCCATGATACTTTTCCTTGTAATTATTCAGGTACGTATAATGGAACGTAACGGTCCACAACACATCAAAAATATACTTTCTTCTTTCATTCAAACTTTGATGACTGCTTTCCTGCATTCCATCAGTGCAGGTACTTAGCTTTTCTGGTAACGGTCTTGTCAGAAACCCATATTCAGAACTGAATAACCGTTGGGGAACATCCTGCCAGTTTCACACTCGCAACAATCTCAAAATTCTTCCGACATATCTTCCTAAAAAGTGTAACATTCAATACCATAACTGCGTGGAAATATTCAATCGGAATTCTCGAGTGATATACAATTTTATTAAGGAACTCGGAACTAAACACATGCATTTTCAGATCAAGAATATGGAGAGTTGTCTGACCAATTACTCATTACTCATTTAAACGGCAGAAGTCTGCACAGTTTATAGTTTTCGTGTTGAGAATAAGAAAGAGTGAGAAGGTTGATAGATGGTTGTGGGGTTTTCTGATGAAATAGAGTATTTGTAACACATAGTTAGATCTAATCTATGTAATGCTAGAATCACTAACAAGTGTAATGGTTTGAATCTAGATTCCCATCCACTGGAAAATACATAAGATAATGAGATGATTGAAGATTGCACGATGCACAGATCAATGATAACCGGTGTGATGGATACTGACATGGATAGAAGATCAATTGATGATTCTATAGAGTGAATCAGTAATGGAACTATACCCAAGCAGTAACAACGGCAGAATTGAATCATACTTCGAATCCTACGTACAAATTGAGAATTCGTTTTCACACAATAAACGCCAATCAAACTTTGAACACAATAATGGTGAATTATTCTGAATGAGGTTATATTTCAATTGTACTTCGAATTCTACAGAAAATGGAGCTATGTTACTACTATCTCAACATGTGTAAATGACTATCTGAACAATTCATGTAAAATTATGCTTTCATTATTTGTACATTTCAAGTTGTCATTTTCTCCCAACGAGTAATTTAAACTTTCTTCTTCATGTCTAGTAATATTTCCAAAATAAACTGAATGTCAGAAAAGAAGCACAGGGCTGACACGATTCGATAGGATTTAACGAATAATTCTCAATTCGGCATCAATTTAGTACTGTCAACGGGGGTTACTTTGAACAGACGGGGTAACTTTTAACACTCGTTTTTGTTTTCAGCAAATTAGGGATGCGCAAGGGTTTTAGAACTAATTTGTTCAATAGTCGCATGCGTGGACAAGATTTTGCACCAGTGGGGAAGTTTCTGACAGCTGTGTGTGACTAGGAAGCATGATTTCCGAGCAAAAATACTGAAAAAGCCATTTTTTTTACTCCAAATAGTCACATACAGCGGTTAGGCACTTCCACAATAGTGCAAAATCTTGTCCATGGATGCGACTATTGAACAAATTATAGTACCAAGACCCTTGCGCAACCCTGATTTGCTGAAAACAAGAATTCAAACGAGTTTTCAAAGTTACCTCGTCTGTAACCCCTGTTGACCGAGTATGAATAATTGATAAAATCTCTGTTGGGAAAACAGTTTCTTACTGTTTCTATTATTGTTACTATTGTTCCTAACAATAGTTACTATTGAAACCTTGAAATATTGAATACTATAAGGAGATAATTCGATTTTAGGGTTTTCAACGCTTATATTGTGGAAGAAATAAGAAGATGAACATTTTTCTCAATGTGTATCACTAACAAAACGATGAAACTTAGAAAGTGGATTGTCCGTAATATTTTTCTAGTATTGGAAAAGGTATCGGAAATCGATTCTTCCACGAGAATATGGTACAGTTAGCATGAATGGTGTATATAGAGAATAAAAAAAATAAACTTGAAATACGTAAACTTTTCTTGCAATCTTTGCATGTGGAAGAACAAAATGGAATTTCGTGAAAGTTTTCTAAATTATTCAAACGAGTACATTGATTTCATGGTAATATCACAATCATTGTTGTTTAAAGCAAAACTATATGAACGCGAGTGTTTCCATAGTAGAAAAGACGCGGATCTCATCTGGAATAGTAAATATTTCGATACGAGAGCGTGAATATTGGTTTCCGCACAACGCGTGATATTTTCCAGCCCGAGCCAGAGGCGAGTATCGGAATTATCATAAGAAAGTGCAAACCACCCTGTCCGAGTGTCGAATACTAATATTTACCATCAGCTGTGCGGGGAAAAAAATAAAAAAATCTGCGCGGAAAAGTTATTTCCTGCAAGGAAAATAAAAAAGAATGTTTCGATGATTATCCTTCAAATCGAGCTTCATTTCTTTGAGAACGAGCATTGCTATGCTTTCGCAATCTCATAACCCTCAGAATTTTCATCGCCTACAATCTATTCTCCATTATCAAGAGACTCCTGATCTATACCATGCCAATCTCATTAAAATTTACAAGCAAGAAACACCAATACATAACATTTACATACTCTCTATCACTCTATCTATTCCATTATCCAAAAATAATAATCTAACCCCGTAATTGCCTCATTAAAATTAGATCAGAGAGTAAATATACACAGTCCATCACATCCGTTAGGGTGCATCCACAAATTCGCATATGGATGCATATGCACTGCACACGTGCAGCTCATACAATTTTAGCATCAACCAGACGGAACTCGTCGAGTTCTATCAGCCGGTAACGGAACAAAAACACAAACCGATTCCAATCAAGATTCTCTGGTGTGAGGTCATTCAATTTTGCTCAAGTTCGATGAGCAGTACATGTGCACGAGTGCAGTGAACGTGCATGCATATGCATCATTTGTGGACGCACCCTTATAGAAAGCGTTAATTAATACAAAGACAAAACCAAAACTAGTGTTGTTTTCACAGTAAAGCTTGCAACAGGTGTGTTTCTACAACAACAATCTCCTTTGTCAAATGTCAAGTTTAAGATTACGTTGCTTGAGCATTAAAAAGGCGATAAACTAAGTTAGAGGCCGCAAGGCATTAGCAGTCTGTGGTTTTGAAGACTTAGACGACCACGACGACAAGGGCATGATATCAAATCAGAATGTATTATTTCCCACTGGTGTTATGTGGTGTGTTATGTCGAATCAGAGAGCTAGGTAGAATGAGCTCTTGCATGGGAAACATCATCAGTGACATTAGATTGCTACTTGATGGGTTTATACTTGATAAGGGCGTTTAAGACGATGCGGTGTGCACGCTGAAAGTTATTCACACTTTTATCCGATTCTCTTGCGATTTTTGCGAAACGAGGAAAAGACGAGTGCTTATTATCATCTAATTCCAGTTCGCCTTATCGTCGTTTCACCCAAATCGCAAGAGAATCAGTTAAAGTGCGAATTACAAAGTGCCCACATTATAGGATTAGGAAGTGCCTGCGCTCAAATAATTTCCTATTTTTCTCCAGTTCTCTTGCGATTTTAGCCAAATGACGAGAAGACGGATTCAAGTTGGATGATAATAAGTATCCGTCTTATTCTCCTTGTTTAGTCAAAGTCGCAGGTGTATCGGATGAAAGTGCGAATAACTTTCAGCGTGCATGGTGCTGCATGGTGACTACATCGCCTTAAGAGGATTGTGGACATGTGTTGTTTTGGTGGAGCATCAGTGAACATTAACCATATAGAATATATTCTTTGAGATTAGGTTATCTGAGTTATCTTTACGAACAGTTTATTTCTTTCATAATTTTAACCTAAAAATGCACCATGACGAGTGATGATAATTCTTTTGTGTCTTTGAAGAAAATATCAAGGATCACATTACTCAGTGAGAAGTACCTAAACTGTCTTGAAGCCCGTATGAGTCGACCTGCGTAGAAAAAAATGTACAATTTGTCACACAATTTTTTATGCCAGGGATGTTTCTGATATATTGACTATGTTTGGTATATTGAACTTCTTCTCTTGAAATATTTTCCATTGCGTTATGGTGATCGACTACTACAGTTCCTACACTGATATAACTAATGATTCAAAGAGTATCAAGGTATTTGACAGATCGCAAGACTTTCAATGACTCTATCCCATGGGGATCTCGAAAGATTCACATGGAATCCCTTCTCAATATTTTTGATTATGGTCCAAGTTAAAATTTTTGATTTGACATAAAAGTCACTGGATCAATGTGGACAGAATTCAGCTTCTTGAATTGAGATAAGAGAAAATTCGTGTAAATTTTTGTGTATATGTCATCGTATATAGAGATACTATGGAAGCGGCTGTTGCCAACAGAACTAATAGTCCTGTGATATAACACGAAATTGACGTCACATGCGTGAGATTGACATGGAAATTGAGAAGCGCGCTATAGTGAAAATCGATGACCCTAATCGGCTACCAGATCTTATGATTCTCTGACTACCTTGTAATTTACCTGCATAGATATCTATCCTCCACATGACTGAAGTTGACTTTGAATATCAAGACAAACCGCCAGTCAATCAAGGTACAATTGATTGATGGGAAGATATTTACATAATCTACATAATTTTTTGACAAATAGTCATCTCATATACATAAACATAGCCTTGCCACTCCTATTCATCATTATTTGATATCGGTGACTTCTGGTTCTGATCAAAAATACATGGGGCATACTTGGGCATAGATTACACGAACCTGTTTTAATCCGGTGAGCATTTTGTTATCGAACTAGTGATGTTGGATACGTTTCGATTCATCATTGGAGACTGCATAAGATAGAGTATATATTAGATTGGAGTAGTCACAATGATGGATTTCGTTGGCCAGATGGGTTGAGTTTGTTCTTACAATGATTTTGGGACGGAATATTTTTGAAAAAATAAGAGTTTGAAGACTTTTTGGTGTTGCCGAAATTGGTTCCATAAAACCAAACATTTGAACCGGTGAAATAAAGAATCTAAAGAAAGTTGCCACATCATGTCTTGGATTTTGTGGATGCACGATCAAAAGTGAGGGGAAAGAGAAGAGTAGTCGTAGTAAATACCAAGACCAGATATTACGAAGTTTTCCTCAATATATATTATTTCATGAAGATTTTTGAATCTGGATGATCTACCGCTACAATACAACACTTTTTTTCCAAACGATACTATATCATGACCTCGAAATTACAGGCAATAATCTAAATACCATGCCGGATCTATGCTACTATCAAAGTTGCCATGAACACAAAGAGCATTTTTTTTCAACTGCGATACATAAAGTCACTGAAATTTCCTCAAGGAACACAGTGTATACTCAACTCTTATCTTGATCACTTGATTGAACATGCAACAGGAATGGTTTGACAATGTAGTACCCCCTAATGTATGCCTCTGTGTTTTGTATGTGTCAGGGGGTCTTTAAAGAAACCAAGATAGAGTGAGAGAATAGTAGATCCTGGAAAATAATGTCCTTTGTATACGTACTCTACTCGGCACGTTCTATTGATTTTCATAAATTGAATCACTTTGCTATCTACATGAAAAATTTCATGAACCAACAAGCCATCCCTTATGAAATCTATGAAACGAATGAAAGCAACTGTGATGGCTTCAATATTTTCTGAACGTGTTAATGCATAGATATAAGAAAACTGTCTACAATGAGTTTTCCTCAGGCAGATTGAGGAACATGATGTGGAAAATTTGATTAACAGATCATACACTCCACACGTTGGTCAAGAAGGGTCGATTCATTAGACACAAGTGTCATTCAAAACGGTATACACGTGCTGATTTTCAGCATTAGCACGATAAAAATGCTGTTCAGATCAAAATCAGAGCTTGCTGATTGGAATCAAAATTACTTATGAAAACAGGGTTCCTTACAGGAAATGGCATTTTAAACTTTCTTCCAGACAATGTACACATGGATATATTTCTCACGTTTTCTTCTAACAATTTCCAAATTTCTCAACTCATAGTTTGGTTAATTCACCATTTCGTTTCAAAAGCTACAGAATGAGGTATCAAGATATGTGTAACTTCAATCAAGACTGGGAAAGAAACATGGAGGATCGTGAAAGATATGTGTGAAATACTTGGCACTTTTCAGGAATCGGAGCACATTTTTCCATTTCTAAAGTTCGCAACAACTTATAGTTCTGGGTTTGCGATCTATGACGCATCTTATCTCATTTTCCAGGGTTTTGAAACCAGCTTTCGAGTAAGCTCTCCCGAGTTGAAGAATTTGGAGACTGAGAAGAATATTCACGAATAAATCGGTCTGGAATACAGTTCACGTGTGATTTTTCATAAGAAACACTGTTTTTATCCGCATTTTTGAATCTGGACATCACTGATTCTGATGCAAACGATATTTTCATCGTGTTCCCACAATGAAAATCATCACTTATGCCATTTTGAATAACACGTTTGTCTTTATCTCAGAATCGTGCTCTTTGTGATCACCATGTTCAACAGTAGGAACCAGACTACATCACTCTTACACAACCTATGAATCTGATCAATGAACTTTTTGTGTAAAGATGGTGCAGAGTTGTATGCAATCAAACTAATGTACAAATTGTCAATCAGTCTACCAAATACTACCAGAATTCAATAAAAATAACCACAAAACCTCCAATCACCTAAATAAATTCCTATCAGATTCATTCGTACTATGAACAATTTATCCTCCTAAATCCATGCACAAGAAAAGAATCGTTCCCTCAGGAGCGAGCTCAGGAGTCAGAAACTCGACGCGCGTACTTATATCCAAAAAACGAACTACCGAGTATTCCTAAAAGAGCAAAAGGTTATTTCCTATTTACTTATAGTACTTTGAAACTCGCAAGACTTCTCTTTCCAATGCAAAAAGCATGTCTTCACCCAAGTGAAATCGTTACACAGTAAATATATATAGTTAGTATACCCTACAAGAAGCTACTTCGCAAAAGCAGGCTTCTTTCATTCCATCGCATCCCCCAACATCACAATACCCAAGTAAGTAAGTAAGTACCGTATATGTAACTTCTAAGCCAACTTTTACCAAAGAAGCCAACTTTACACCCTGCCACCGTCGCACTTAGAACTTTATGACATTCATTAGACTTCGGACTTTTTAAACCCTCTCTACACTCTAAATATCTTAGATTCTTATTTATTTAAATTTTTCTTTATTAGTTATCAGTGTATCGCTTCATATCCGATGCAGATGAAAAAAGAAAGTATCAAACCGGCAAAATATAAACGTTCGATATCAAGCACAGCTTCCCTATGAAGGGGACCGCGTCTCTCTCTTTCTGTCTATATGTACTTTGGTCGAGTTGCCACCCCGCCGGCGCGCCGCCATGAGGGGAGGAATATAGAAGGAACATCGCAGAATCCAGATAGAGTATATAAGAGAGAACAGCCCCCTGATGTTATAGAACAGGGCCCCAAGCCAGAAGCAAAATTCAATCGATTCCCTCATTCATGTATATAGCGTGGGCGTCAACCGGTTTATAACCTATATTTATACTTTTTTTGTCTTTTTTTTTATAGTACCTGGTGAAGATGAGTAAGTCATCATCCTCGTGGTTTGTCAATTTTCACCCTTGCACCCACGTGTCGGCTTTTATATATTATAACCTATAATTACGTATGATTTTGCGGTACACATGAGCACTATAACACTTCAATCGGCTTATTATTATTTTTATAACCTAAATTCTACACTTCACGGTAGAATCACATTTTGTTGTATAATACGAAAAATCATAACTGACACCCCGGTTAGAATTTGTACAGGGGCGCGGACCTGCATCTGTATTATCATTACACTGATGGAGTGTATTCTGTTCGATACAACCGCGCGCGATCACCGCCATGTTGACACTGAATACGAGGAATCGTGCTTCTGCCGGTAGAAGTAGGTAGCCAGAGAGCGCCGCGAAAGAGAGAGATGAGAAGATACTTGAAATTCTAAATTTTGCGCATGCGCAGTTTGTGATTTGGATTGTGGAGGTGGATTGAGGGTTGGAGTAGTTGGAGGTGCACTGGTGATGGTCATTGGAAGAGTAGGGGGCATATACAAAGTAGGTGTAGGTAAAAACGAAGTTGAAGAGAAGAGCGAAGTTGGAATTGTATGGAAGATTCGGATGAGTGGCCGCTTTTTAGCACTAGGATGAAAAAAGTTAGGTAAAGTCTTATGTGTACAGTGGTGAGTGCTGAAATCTCTGGTGCTGAGATATTTTATGGGTAGTTTTTGAAATATTTGGTGAGTGATAGGTTTGTATTGTTGTGTTGAATGTTAACAGGTGGGTTTATGTAGAGGTTATGTGGTGGTTGAGGAATCTTTTGAAGGTGAGGTTTTTAGCGTGTTCTATAATCTAGAACGGTGAAGAGAAAAAAAGAAGAAAGTATGACGAGGAAGAAGGGTGTGAAAGACGTGGTTTTACTCTGACGTTTTCCCGATTGTTACTTAAACCCTTGGCTGACATCAACGAATGTTCGACAGTGCACTTTACTATGGGACGAAAAGGCTTGAGAAACTTGCGGAAAATCTCTCTCGTCAAGGCCTTCACTTTAGATTTTTTGAACTGTTGTATACGTCTTGTTGGATGCCACACGCGTCCATCAGTCAAAATTCGATTCCATACACCTTGCTTTTATCTGTTGGAAAAATATCTCTTGTAATGGACGTATATGCTCATGCTGTCATTGGTGGTTGGGTCGAGGGTTGGATAGAACACTTTTTAGATGTATGGCTTTTGTTGTGTTGTAGCCACGTTCCAGAGTGCTCTAATGGAATAAATCGTTCCATCTCAAACGATCGTTGTGATGTGATATATCAACTGCCAAAGTGGTTTTTTTTTTTTAGAAATCTTTACCTTTTAGGTGCCATGCCTTTTGAACGAATACGAAAAGTTTGCAACATTGTAAGAAATTTCGATTCAGAGGTTTTTATTGAAGAAAAATTCACCTTGCAATCTCTCGACGATTTACCTGTAGAATATTTCGTTTCCTCTGGGGAAAGAACAGTTTTCACACGGATCGCCAGGCTCTGTGGAAAATGCGACAAACGCGTCACTAAGAAAATAAATTGAAGTTCAAACGAGTGCAAATGCTTGGGGTGGGTTCACTTGATGGCGATGCGGAAGCAAATTTTCCAATGCTTCCGTCATTCAATCGTTCCGAACATCTTTTGCCACTCTCACACTGTAACGTTCTTTGAGTTATGGGGGAAAAAAGCTCATCTCAACCCAAGGAAGGGAATTGGCAATTTTTGCACGCCTCGGTTGTACCGTATTGAGCGTGTGATGCAGGAAATGTACCTTGAAATTGATTTACTAATCTATTGCTAAGCCCCCCCCTTCCACTAGGTAGAAAAGGAATATATTAAATATTATAAGAAATTTATGGCCCATTGGTGAACTACTTGATCGGAAAAAAAATCAACAAACATGGAACAAAATGGTGGCCAAAATGGTGCAACAGTTGTATAGACCATGCATGCGACCATAATACATACGTGTTGGCATCTTTCTAAGTTTGTGCTCTTTTCGCAAAATTTCCACAGAAAATACACGTACCTACACGATTGTCATTTTCTGTGAGGGTAATCCACGTTATGGACTCATACTCACAGGATGAAAAATGAAAGTGTTTGCCTGCGCAAGTTGATAAGCGAGGGTCTACCGCAAAACATGGGAAAAGGCATCTGTCTTATTTGCTCATATTATAAAAAATCACCACCAAGACACTTATACAGGGGCCATGTTATCCATTATTCATGCATTTGAATGAACTCTTTGAGTAAATTTGGGAAAATAGCAAGAAGTAGGTTCTGAAGATCGAAAGACACAAAAACATTGCTGGTAACGGTCGCAGGTCGCCATTTTGTTTCAGCGAAGGTTGTAAACGAATATTTCTCATTCTATTATGAAGTTCAAGGACTGTGATTAACCCTGATCACGTTGTGTAGAGCTTTGAAAGCGGTTTAGAATGTGTTTCCATCGTTTTGAAAATTTTTTTTTTAAAAAAAGTGCACTTTTCATTTTGATTTGTTTATTGAAAACAGAAAACAACAGTTGAGCAACTTTCAACCAATACCATCGCGTAGAGTGACCTTGGAAATAGTAGAGTATTTTCTTTGGTATCATCGCATTTTTGATATTTTGATCACATTTCAGTAGCCCGAGAGAAGATAAAAAATTTCACCAAGTTGGAACTCGATGGGATAATACAATCACAGTCAGAAAGTCGCTATTTATGGAAATTTGAGGATCTGATGGATAGAGTTAGAAATCTTTTTGATATTTGAATTTTCTATGAATGGCGGCAATGGAACAAAACGAATAAGGAGGTGTAGATAAAATATGAAATTATTTCAGTCGCTCATATTAACTTAGTAAATCTTACTAAATTTATTTGACAATGTTAATGTTCCAACATGGAATTCAAATCTAATTACTCGAAACTCTTTCAAGCCTCACGTCAATAAGGCGCTGACACTATTTGAGTCTATAAAATAGTTCAGGGGACCAGAGGTGTAAATGGAAGATTAGAATGGTTATTAATTTACATTTTGAAAAACTCTGGCAATAACTTACAAGGTAATCGAAATAAAAAAAGTTATAACCATGGTATATTACATGTATATTTTATCAAATTCGTCATAAATTCAATCAGTTTTTGTTTTAATCGATTATTCGCTCGACGCCTCCTCACTTATAATCAAAATCCTCATTCTGTAACAAGGTTCCTCGTAAATTATTCAAACTTGCTCGGTCACGATTCTACTTATACTTATCAATTGATTGGCTCACCAAGTTGTCCGTGTCTATAAGACGAGTAGAAAATCGAAGAATCCAGTTGAGCTAATGCCGCATGCCTGTCTTTCGGGTGACAAATACTTACTTGCTTCACTCGAGAACACGCTCGAGGGTACGACCTCCTACGGTTCTTGCTTTTGCGCTATATAGACTGTTGACTTATTTCCAAATCGATCGTTCCATAACGATTTGCTGAGGACCTCGTAGAAAATATATAGGGTCATAGGTCTTACAGAGGTTGGAAAAGCGATATTGTGGCCGTAAATTGTATCTATTCGATATGAGGATTTTTTGATTGTGGAAGCTCATTGCTGCTTTAGTCTTTGGCTAAAGTTAATTTCTATGCAGAAGGTGGGGGGTGGGGGCATTCTGAACTCAGGAATCAAATATGATATTTTATGTACTTGTGTATTGTGTGTTTATTAGACTCAACAAACATTGTAGCACTGACAAGGAAAGGACTGGCCTTTGGATCACCAATCCTTTCCAAAATTTTTTTACAGTTTTGTGTCACCTAGAATATGAAGAATCCAGAGTAACTCCGTCAAATGGGCCTCCTGTCCAAAGATACAGCCCATGACATTAACACTGCCCATATAGGCCCATATTAAAAAGTGATATATATATATATATATATATATAGGTATACTGGCAACGTTAACGTTTTTGCTTGTAGCTCCGAACAGAAGGCCCATTTGACGGTGTTACTCTGGATTCTTCATATTCTAGGTGATACAAAACTGTAAAAAAATTTTGGGAAGGATTGGTGATCCAAAGGCCTGGTCCTCCCCTTCTGAGTATTGATGCTTTTGTTAGGAACAGTATGAAAAGTGCTTGTCGATTTGAGAAACAATTGGATACAATTGAGTCATGAGGAAAGAGGAAATTGAAATTGAGATTCTCAAAAATTGGGACACTACCCTTTTTCTGTCTATTTTTATATCAGAATTAACTCTGATGACAGTTAGGAAGCATTAATTAAGGCCGGGGTCAGTTGTGCAGCAAAGGTATTGAGAATGGAGAATAAGTTTAAAAATATTCCTCAATTTCAATTTCAATATCCGCTCGTCCAATTGTCGATAGAATAAAAATACTGTTCATAGAATTTGAGTTGAAAATACTGTGGTGGCTATTTGAAAACTTTACTCTATTCTACAATTCGCTTTCAGGTGACACTCTATCTCTGTTTTATCTATGAAAAAAGAAAGGAAAAAAATCCAATTTCCTGATAGTGGACTTCTAGCTATCGTTCACCAAACATGTACCAATTACCAGTCTTCCGCGTTTCGAACCTATGCCATACTCCTAAACAATAATGTTCGCTTTGATAAAAGTTTCTGTTAGCTGTCAAGCAATCGCTCTGAAAACATACATCACACCGTCTTTTTTATCGATAATTACATACTACTTGAGTGAGCTCTAATACTTTGAGCCTTTGACGTAGGTAAAACTTGATTTTTGGAAAAAATGGTATGGCTATTTTAGTGGCATCAATAGGAATTTGACAACAAAATTATTGATTCTTTTGAGATGATGTTTGAACAATATCACGATGTTGAACTGATGAACCTTGATATTCTGATCCATCAAATTTTCGAATTGCATAATATTGATTACTCTATTGTCATGAGCATCATCAGGAATTAAGATTATTACCAAAATTATGATTCTGCTTTGGACGTTGTTTTTAGGCAAATGTCTGACTTTCATTCGAAAAGGTGAAAATAATGAATTCCTTGACAACTCTTTATCTTTCCTGCAAATTCAAATGAAATTCTACCACTGCATTGTCCAGCTTACACCCATAAGAACCCATCAGTCAGTGCAAACTGAATTGAACACAAGAACTTCACCGAAGTTCTGAAAGCAATTGTGAGTAATTTTTACCTCGAAAATTTGCTCATTTTTAATTTAAATTTTGGATTTTAATTCCTGGAATTTATGTAAGTAACAAGCAGCCTCGCTTCGGCGTTGGAGTACAATATTTTTCACAACCCCATGAAAATTGTTGAAGTGACAAAGATTTTTCCAAGCTTGTTGCGATAATTCCTCAGCCGTGAAAAAATAGCTTCGATACCCACTTTTTCCCCATTAGCCACTTTTCGTTACACACTCGAACAAGTCTCCCTCAAGAAAATAAATTCTTGAAATGCTTTAATTGACATTTTTATCATTCGTATACACTTTCTACTCAATTCACTTCAATGAGGTCCAAGATACTTTGCTAGCAATATATTGATGGTATATGCTTGAACAAACACTCGACACTTTGTTATGCACACAATGTAATTCTATATATATATATATATATATATATATATATATATATATATATTTGTGAGACAATAGAACGTTTCCACTGTTTCCAGTCAACCCAAAGTTGTCTTATCTGCTTCTAATTCAATTCACGCCGTTGCTACTGCCAACGACGACTCGACTTCTATAAGACGATGAATGCGACATGTAAATTCAATGCTGCTGAAGTGTCGTGTCGTTGGCTATAATCAATTGATTATAGCCAACGACGCGACACCCTAGCAGCATTGATGTAACTCACTCGATTGAAGCGATTCGTGAATGCTATTGTTTGCTCAACAAATTTTCGGTGACACGAATGATAACAAATTTGCAAGGGTTTCAGCCATTCAAAAGATATTTTGATATCTGAACTAAGGTAAATGTTTTCTCGGGTAAATAGACTATTCATTGGCTAATCTTACTTGACATGCATGGTGTGAGGGATTTTGTGTGGAGTGTGCAAATATATTACATTATCAGAGATACTGATGGGGAATACGGAACGTGAATTGATGTAAAAATCGACAAAGCAGTAGGTATTTTTTGTAAAAGCTTGGATATTGATATTGACGGCATTGCTGTTTGTTATATCTGTTTTTGACGATCTGATAACAAAATTTTGGAATGGAATTCGGTTTACTTTCGATTTCTTCGACATCATTCTTGATATCGTGTTACCATATCCAAAATTGAGAATTTTATTCTAAGATATCATTATAAGTATTACATATCTGAATTTATTGGTTTCCCTATCAATTTTTTTAGCTACAAAATCTCGAACTGTGAGATATTTTCAAGTATTCAGCATGATATCCTTGTGTTTGTGTGAGAACACTTGTGATAATTGAATGATCAACCCAGATTGGTACAGGATATTCCTCAATCAGATTATATAGATATATGGGTATTACAGTAGAAACTTACACAGAACTATTTTTTTATTCAAATTACACAGAACTTGTCATTTCCATTGTGAATAATGATGCCCGAACCACTTCATTCGAACTTTTTTACGCGTATTCTACTAGAATATATTTTATAATAATAGCATTGCAGGTCGATACGTCGAGTCATCTTTTTTATTTTTACAGGTCAAGGGTCAAAATGAGAGTTTCGTATAATTGCATAGTTGACTGCAGTAATTGGAGTTCTACTCATACTCTTAGCATCGAGAGGTAAACAATATAGTGGCTATGCTCAGTCAAGTCCCCGAGCGATGTGCCTCTTACTTGTAATGGGATTTTCACAAAAAATGAGAAGTTCTTCTAAAATATCAACAGTGCATCCTAAATTCACTCTAGGCCGCTTTGTCCTGAACGGGAAATATCAAAGGAACATAAAAAAAAAAAAAAAAAAAAATGAAATTTCAACAAAAGGAACGATCCGGAATCGAGATTTCGAGTTTATGCCTACGAATGAGTTATCATCATCCAATCACCAGGCACTGAAACACAATACATGACCATGTCTCCCGTTTCATATCTCAAGAGCCAGTAATTTGCTACCATCGTGACCAAAAAAGGTCTATCTCATGAATCAATCGATGCACAATATCCAATTTCCGTTCCAAATATCCAAAAAAAATTCAAGCAGCTCTAATTTCTTGTCTCTACTGATGAATTCTTCTAGGCCCACCTTCCTGAAATCGGAGAAACGGCAGTTTGCGGCTATTTCGTCGACATACGAGTATACACATTAACATTCACAGATTGATGGCTCCTGACTAAAACGGTATATATATTATAAGCTTATCTCAGAGTTTTCAAAAACTCGCTCTGGTATTTTGGAGTCCGTTTTTGATGGTGATTATTTACTGGGGAGATTGTTATGGTACCTTACGAATAGGTTTCTATTTCAGATGATGTCGTTAAGATTTTACATAAATGAAGCGATCCCCGATACACCAGCCTTCCAAATACTAAATTCTAATTTGAGTATGTTTATTCCATGTTGCTTGTGCCATTTTCATTCTGAATTTGTTTACAGAATATTTCGTCCTCACACCCCAGCTAGACGAGGCCTGGATGGTTTTTACGGTCGAAAAAGGTTGAAATTTTGAACGAAAAATCAATTACTCTATCATTAACAAAAAAATCCATTATTTCATAGCTACAGCAATTTCTTCAAATGGATTCATACCGTTCTATTCCATATTCGTCCATGTGTTACTATTCAACTCTTCATAACCCGATGGGCCCTGCAGGATCTACCGACAATATGTTGAATTTCGTACATTTCGTACATTTCATTTAAATTCCATGCCCCTCGATGTTCCATCATCTTGTTTTGGGCCATACCTCAATGTTTTGTTTGGTAATTGAGTTTTATGAACACTCTCACAATCAGAGTTTTCAAACTACTTTCATCGTGTAATGTCAAATTTTCAAAATGGTAAAAATGACTCGTCATTGTACTATTCCACGTTCTTTGAGTTTTTGATAGGGTTCGAGTCAACGAGATTTTTACGTAGTGTAAATACAACTCCTTAGACCAAGAACGCATCCATAAAATACTCATCAATATCCAAATTTGTGAGGAATTTGTGCACATGACCAGTCAAAAATACACTGCTAAAAGTGATTAGCAGAAAGCTTTCTCCAAGCGTCATATGATGATAATTAGAATCACCTTCCTTCATTTTTTGAATTATTTTTTGGAGGAAGCTTCTTAGAAGGATTTGAGCTATCTAGTCTAAGGTTTTTCCGATGATATCTATTACTTGGTTGAGACAGAATTTGGATGCGGTGGGTTTAAAAAGGCTCAAAAAGAAATTTTTGGTAAAAATTTTGATTTTTTTGAAAATTTGAGATCTGTAGAGATTAAATGAAATTTCGGTATCAACCAATCGATAGATCTCGCAGAAAAAATCATAGTTTAGGTCATAAAGATTGAGATAAATGAGTCATGAAGGAAGGTAGGAGGAAAGATTGAATATTAAGGAAAATTTTCCTTTATTTTTTGAATTATTTTTTGGAGGAAGCGTCTTAGAAGGATTTAAGCCATCTAGTCTTAGGTTTTTTCGATGATATCTATTACTTGGTTGAGACAGAATTTGGATGCGGTAGGTTTGAAGAGGCTCAAAAAAAAAAATTTTGGTGAAAATTTCGATTTTTTTCAAAATTTGAGATCTGTAGAGATTAAATGGAATTTTGGTATTAACCAATCGATAGATCTCGCAGGAAAAACCATAGTTCAGGTCATTAAGATTTGGATAAATGAGTCATAAGGGAAGGTAGGAGGAAAAATTGAATATAAAGAAAAATTTTCCTTTATTTTTTGAATTATTTTTTGGAGGAAGCTTTTTAGAAGGATTTGAGCCATCTAGTCTTAGGTTTTTTCGATGATATCTATTACTTGGTTGTGACAGAATTTGGATGCAGTGGATTTAAAAAGGCTCAAAAAGAAATTTTTGGTAGAAATTTTGATTTTTTTGAAAATTTGAGATCTGTAGAGATTAAATGAAATTTCGGTATCAACCAATCGATAGATCTCGCAGAAAAAATCATAGTTCAGGTGACTCAATTTGTTGGGAGAGTGTGTGAGAAAAAGATATTTATGTATCAAAAGTTGAAATTTGAGCACTTTTGGTTGAAAAAGCCCATGGATCAAATTTGATTGGGAGCCGAAAGGTGCCAAATCACTGGGCTCTCAGAAATTGGATTCTCTACAACTTGTAGAAAGCCAAAAGTTGATAAGGCGAATAGTAAAAGAGAAAGCGTGTCCGATATAAAACAACATACATACATACACACACACAAACACGGAAAATGGGGTGGAAAGATGAGTCTTTGGCAGATTTGGGAGGACATTAGGAGGGAAAGCGTTACCTACAATTGATAGCTTTTGGCGAGAGGAAGAGAATGGCCGTTGGCTTTTTTCGATAAGAGGAATTTCGTTGAAGAATATGTTGACTTTAATGAAAAATTTGATCAAATTTCCGTTGGGGTGAAAACAAAGCTTTCTCTTTAGAGAAAGCAAAAGTGACGTTTTCAAATATTTCATTTCAGGTGCATTGGCCTTGAATCGGAACGTTCATAGAAGTGAATTCATTAAAAAAAGGAGAATTAATCCGTTTCTGGATCGTCTGGATTTTGAGGGGTTTACATTATGCAAAAGTGTTTTTAACAATGAGTCTATCCACCTAAACCCACCCCCTTTCCCTTCTCAAAAAAAAAAGAATGAAAAAAATGATGGCCAGCTCTCTATACACTTTGCTTACACGGGTGAGCTTGCATATTACATAAATCACTCGTTGCACACACATACACACACATAACCTACGCTCAAACCTACATCAAGCTCATTCCCGTAAGTATCCACGACGACGTATATGGGTAGTTCCGTGGAAACTTTGAAATAATGTGTGCAAGCTTGTACGAACCCTTACAACGCTTCAGGAAAAAATTTCAAACGTCATTTTCGATGTATTTTTTTGTGTTCTTTCTGGCGCAATCACCAGTTTTTCGATCCGGAGCAACCGGAAAAAATTATCCCCGAAAAAGGGGTGAAAATGTCAAGTCCGTGTGTTGAGGTTTTTCATTTTTCCGACTTTTGTGAGTGTATAGCACCACCAAGAGGCTCGCTCGGGTTTCGGGCGGGCAAATTTATCAAATTTGATGGTATTAAGCACTAAATTCCACTGCTACCAGGACCAAAAGACCACTTTTCACGTGCGCGCTGAGAAACCAAAATTTTACTCCTTCAGTTTTCCTCGATGAAAGTGAATTTGCCTCGTCCTAGATTTTCCCGGACCAACTTATTTTTAAAGTAAATCGTCAAGCGCAACTTCTCTATGCCTCAGAATTCCGAAAAAAAATAGATTTTCACACTTTGCGGAGTACTCCTCGGTGAAAATCCAGTTTTGCTAAATTTTTATGTTAGGTCCGTGTGGTACTGGCGCGACCCTCAAACGCATGACCCCGAAGGTCCTAGTCGATTTTTTACAAAGTATTTGGTGACCAAATGAACCTCCCTCAAACCTCGAGACTGTAAGTCAAACCGTTCGGCTGTGAGATCAATTTTAGTGTCAAAATGTCAGGTCCGTGTGACGCTACCGCGTCTCTCCATGTTATCCTTATGGTACTGATGAGTGGGAAAATTTACATTCGTGCGCGAGTTTATACATACTCTATATGTTTCAAAAAGTCGAAAAACACCTCTTAGAACCTTCGGAAGTGAGATTTAGCGCTTGCACATTATCAACCTCCAAGTATCGAAGTTTCCGCAGAACTACTCATATATTCGTCAGCTTCCTCATTTCTTTCTCTTACATGTACGTGTGTATACTTACTTAACTAACCCCTTTTCACTCGAAGACTAGTGAAAAATCTGGAACCCTCAACGAGAAAGGAAGCTTGCGCGAGAAAGCCTTCAATGTTTTTTCACCCTCTTCAATCTCTTCATCTTCATTTTTCATGAGTGCATTCACTGAGACTTGCTGTGCCTGAGAAGGTTTTAGCATTCTGAGAAAAAAAAGAACATGTATGTGTGTTTGGTGGTCGGTAACCTTTCTAGATATACATAGGCATGTTGTAGCGTCTAGGTACATTGTAAGTAGAACGCATCGGAGCTTGGAGGAATAGTTTTTGATGCGATTGCTTGTAGTGGTGGTACTGGTGTTGGTAAGCGCTCTGGAGAGAAAAGTTTTCTTGCAGAGTATTGAAAAACTCTCGAGTGCTTGTTTCCAGGATTTTCTTTTTTTCAAATTGTGTCTCGGTATGTTTTTGTTTCTTTAATCTTGTTTTAAATACTAATTGAAATTTTTATTTTTATTTTTTTTTTGAGGTCAATGTGAGGGCTGTATAATTGAACTCTTGATGAAAATTCGATTTTTTTGGTCTTTGAAGCTTTTAACGTAAATTTGAGGTTAAGTCTCTGCATAGTCACATACATCGTCAGTATGCATGGGACGATATATGTGATAGGAGTGCACTGCACTGTTCGGTTTGTGGTTAAGTTGAAGCTAGGCCTGATGTGGTCAACCACTTCATGCGACAACATAGGTGCCTTTGGCCATTTATTCACGTTTATTGATCGCTGTATTATGCAGGAGATATGTCTTTTTGAGACTTCCATTATATATGCATGGTAGCTATTTGAGCTTTCATGTGTCATTTTGTACGAGTTTTTATGAGGTTCTGAGTATTCTTATAACCGAAACTAGTTTGGGAGAAGGCTGTAATTTTATGGATTATTGATGTATTCCTGACAGTTCTGCGTATAACCTTTCAGTCCACGTATTATTATCCACTTGAGTTTCCAAAGTATGGTTTTCTAGAAGTTGACGAGACCAATTTCATGTCAAGTCTACGTGTAGCAAACCATTTTCTTACCGCCTGATGATTTCTAAGAATCATGTTTCTTCGAGTGCTTTTCTTCCTATTTACGGCGGTTAATTCGATTATCATACAAGAGATTTTTCACTCTAAGTATCGTTTGAGTTTTCGAAAATTTCTGTAGCCAACGCACCATTTGAAGTCTCATTAATACGAAGTATGAAAAAATATACTTTGACACCGAAGTGCATGAGCAAAAAATGTTGAGATTCAAAGTTACAGGTGATCTGATTACCTGCACAGGCCATGTAATGTAGAATCAAAAAATGGTAAATTATTGCATTGAGTAATTTGAATGAGAGTATTTATATCTTTGAGGAAATTATTGAGTGAGACGAGGAATACGTTTTGATTTCTACCACGTACAATCGTGTCTCCAATCAATTCAATTCAGACAAATTTGAGGATATGATTCGGCTTTTGAAATCATGAGCTCTCATCATAAAAATTTTTATTTTTGATGAGAAAAAGAATATGTCATAGAAAAAATGTCAAAGTCTATTCCTATTTTGCAAACTCTTTCGCAGTGTCTCACGAGTTATAGCTCAAGCGGTTAAATGATTTATGTAGGTGCGGTACAATAAAATCAAAGGATGCAAACCAGCTCCAATTTGCTTTAACTCTCACTATGAATTAACCGAATTCTCATCATGGAATGACCCAACGATTGGTTGTGAAAACAATTGGAACGATTTTTTCGAAAATCCTGTCTTCCAGCTTTTTTTGTTCTGATTTAATCTCTATTTACAGTATTTTCCATCATTTTGATTACTCTAAATTCGTTTTATGTTGTAGATCAGCATCGGGAACATGGTAATTGAATGACATTTCTGAGTACTTGATCAAATGGAATTCTGACTCTTGAAAAAATGTGAACCGAAGTCGGATCGCCAGCTCGGATTCAAAATTGAATCTTCTTGAGTTAAACTCCACTAGATTTTATTCAACCCGCTCGTCTGTAAACCGAAAGGATGTCCTCAGAGCCCATCGAAAAATTACCAAATTCGAATTCAAATCGTAGAACTCTCTTAATTTTTCAGAGTGAGCCCCCCCCCCCTTTACGGGAACCCCGAAGAGAGTGAGATTCACTCTTTCGGTGGAAAAATCGCACTCGTAGCCTACCGAATCTCACTCTTTCCGAGTTGCCACAAAAGGGAGCCTCGTACCAAAGAATCAAGAGAGAATATCCAAAAATTTGGGCCAAATTCGAGGCCCAATTTTTTGAATAAAAATCAAGTTTCCCGAAGAATTTCTATCAGCAAATTATCTTTCGCGTACATTTCTCTCATAATCCCGGTCACTATCTAGTATCTTGAAGCCTGTCACAAACTCAATCGGTCTCGAAAAAAATCGCCTTAAATTATAGATTACAAAAACAGAAATCTGCCACTGAGCAAATTGCGCATCTACATGGCCAATTTACAATATGCGAGTCCAAAATTCGCTGGTCAAATAGGGCGTAGGCTATCTACATACAAACTGTATAGAAATTCTGTTATATATATGTATAAGGTATCTGTCTACGAGCCACCCTGGACCGGATCGACCGCGCCGCACCACCACCTCCACCACCGAGCAATTACGCATGCGAAAGAGTGAGAGGCCAGGACGCGTGAAACCGAACGCCCCATAGCGACAACCAACACACGACTGGTGCAGACGCGGACGTCCCGGACAGATGCAAAAGCGAGATGCAAAGCTGGGATGCTCTATATATATATATATATATATATATGATATGTACGGTAATGTGGAGCAGTACACCCAATGTAATAGTCGAGTATTAGGTGTATGAAGAGGGAGGCGGGAGGGTGAGTTCGTGTTACGATCCATTACCCGATATCGTATCGTGAATTTGTCGTTTAATTTTCTCGAACTTGTGTGTGGTATCTGGACACGGACTTGGGAGTGAGATGAAGGTATACTACGTGGGAGATTTGGGTTGAGCATTGGCAACAGTATATCGATGATGAATCTAGAACATAGATACTTTCTTCAGGTAGTTGTGTGCAATACATGGGTTGATCATAACAGAGAGTACAAAATTTATAATTTTTGCAAATTCACATAAGGTGGTCTAACATTGCGGAAAACGCATCTTGACGGAATTCTGAAACAAGTCTTGCTTTGGTGGGGAATGAAGATATGTGTTCAGGGATTCAATCCCATGGTGCGACCATCCAGCAACCGGATAGATTTGATTATAGTATTCTATCCAAACACGCTTCATCGTATGCAACGCACTTTTAAATTTTATGCACGGTGTTAAGAACTTTTGGTGTACAGTTATCTCTACACCGTGTAGAGAATTTTGGTGTATGGAATTTCTGGTGTAGAGTTCGGGAATCGGTGTAAAGAACACTTCGTGTAGAGAAGTTTCCGTGTAAACGTTTTGGGACTGGTGTAGAGTGCTTTTCGTGTAGAGTACACTTGGTGTAGACACCTCTTCGTGCACTGTGTAGAAGATTTTCCGTGTTGACAGCAGTATACTTTACCCAAACTTTATTAACTTTTAATTACAATTTATTATAATAGTACATCATTGCCCTTGGGGCGTTTAGTTAGACCGGGCGCTACCCAAGTAAAAAAGATTTGTAAGGACTATATAAACTCTTTAATAAGTGAGTTTATAAAGAGTTTATGATTCGTGAACTCATAAATATTTTATAAAAAATTTTATAAGGTCGCCAAAAGTCTTATTCCCCCGAATAGCCGCAGCAGGATCCAGAGCGCACCCGGCATATTCATTGCGATGCTCGATGACCTGTGGGGCTCAGAAACTCGCTACGACGACCAGTATGGCTCGTCGATTCGCTGCAACTGACGATGACGATGTCACGACACTCTTGTGTGTTCGTGATCCCAATAATCACAGGCATTTACTCTTCAACCTGGAAAAGAAAAGGAGAAAAACCACAAAGTACTCATGTTTTCTTTACTCGAAGCAGATTCTTTTAATGCTCTTACGCAAATCATGAGATGTGCGAGACGCACAAAATTTGTTAACGAAAAAACAACAGTATCTTTGAGGTTATCTACACTCAAGTTAGCGAGCCCTTGATGGAACAATTATTATAGCTATGAGAAACTAAGATACTTATCTGAGTTTTCTGAAGCTACTTTTCTTAAAATTGTTGCGCCGGCTTCCATCTCATCTTCTTTGAGATTTTGTGCAAAAGAAATACTGCAAAGGGAGGCTCTAGTGTTGTGATGCAAATTTTTGACAAAGTTCAACTGACTGAACTTGGCACCGCGTTTAATGAGGCATATGCAGAAGTGCGGACAGGCGATAGTTTCAGTCAGTTGAACTTTGTCAAAAATTTGCATCACAACACTAGAGCCTCCCTCTGCAGTCTTTCTTTCGCACAAAATCTCAAAGAAGATGAGATGGAAGCCGGCGCAACAATTTTAAGAAAAATAGCTTCAGAAAACTCAGATAAGTGTCTTAGTTTCTCATAGCTATAATAATTCTTCCGTTAAGGGCTCGCTAACTTGAGTGTAGATAACCTTAAAGATACTGTTGTTTTTTCATTAACAAATTTTGTGCTTCTCGCACATCTCATGATTTGCGTATGAGCGTTAAAAGAATCTGCTACGAGTAAAGAAAACATGAGTACTTTGTGGTTTTTCTTTCTTTCTTTTCCAGGTTGAAGAGTAAAAGCCTGCGATTATTGGGATCACGAACACACGAGAGTGTCGTGACATCGTCATCGTCATCGTCAGTTGCAGCGAATCGACGAGCCATACTAGTCGTCGTTGCGAGTTTCTGAGACCCACAGGTCATCGAGCGTCGCAATGAATATGCCGGGTGCGCTCTGGATCCTGCTGCGGCTATTCGGGGGAATAAGACTTTTGGCGACCTTATAAAATTTTTTATAAAATATTTATAAGTTCACGAATCATAAACTCTTTATAAACTCACTTATTATAGAGTTTATAAAGTCCTTATAAATCTTTTTTACTTGGGTAGGATAGTTTCATTCCCGAACGAAGTGAGGGGAATAAGTCCTCTGGGCTGAAAATGAGCCTTCTTGCGCTAGGCAATTATGATTCTTTACCATGAGAACTCTAGGACCGCGTTTAAAAGTGGCATCATTTTCAGATTACAATGATAAAAAGCAGAATTTAACACGTTCGCTGCGGCGGCGAAAATCGCAGTACCTTCTTTGAGTGCGGCGGGACCCACCGGTGGGTCCCGCGCAATGTTAAATCCCATAAGACGAAAATCTGCCGCATACAAAAGAGGTACTCGCGGGACCCACCGGTGGGTCCCGCCACAGCGAACGTGTTAATACACGGTTGCAGAACACACTGTTTTCATCCTTGTGATTTCCCAACCATCGTCTGCCATCGCTGTGGTGCGAAATGGTAAATTCGGTAACAACGGAATATCAAATCGTCCTTCTTGGTGAACTGTGTGCCAAGTACAACTTTACACATAGTGTACCAAAAAAAGTGTTCACACCATTGTATTGAGATGTAATATTTTCCACGAATAAATTTGGATATTACAAATGAATAAAATACCTAGATATCAACGATATTCAATTCGAGCTTATGATTCCTATATCCTTCATCGCTTATCCATGTATTGAATTATTATTTTATGCCCTAACCAGTATTGACTGGTCAGATCCCGGCCAGTATGCTGATGCTTGTGATGACCGGGCACTGACAGAATAGTCTGACTTGATCCCGAGATTTCTAGGACTGTGATTGTTTTTTATGACTTGACAAAACTCAAACAAAGCTACGACAGAAATCTTCCGCGATGTTCTCGCAGATTGTTCTCCTTTTTCTAATGCGAAATTGCGAAATTAACATGATACTTACCCTAAATGTAATGTAAATGCGTGTCGGTATGTGTGGTTGCTCACTCACTTGTAAACAAATTTTCAGGTTGGGAAACCTTATTATTGCGGAATTCACATGTTACGAGTCTTGTGAGGCTAATCCTCGTGAGAGGCCATGAACGTCTCAAGATTCTTAATATTAACTTTGCTAGACAATAACTAAATTCAATAATTGATATTCATAAATTGATTTGGTAAGTATCAAAAGTTGTTAATATTCTCGTCAAATTACTCATATTTCGAAGATCTCACGATCTCGTTGTGAGAGCAGGAAAACCCACGTCGAGAAAACTACGAGAAAATTCTGCTCGACGTACGCGAGTATGTAATTGGGCCAACAAAAACGACAATCAAATCAGATCGTCTAGTCAGTGCCCGCTCATCACAAGCGTCAGCATTGGTGGGGTCGTTAGGTGCCAGCTCTTCCGATCAGTCAAGTTAAGCATCGTTCGGCGCGGATAGTACTTGGATGGGTGACCGCTCATTCAGGTCTACCGTGTCGGCTATATGTTGACTTTTCAGATCGGTCGGTTGATGCTCTTACGACTCCAGCAATGCGAGCGGGAGGTACGAAGTACTTACAGATTCGGTATTATTTATCGATTGCTGATGCGTAAGATCTATGCCCGATTGGTAACAAGATATAAGTGCACCGGGCTCTTCGAGGCGGGTTTTCTTTATACCATAAAAAACTTTAGTTTTCCCTTGCCTCACGGGTAAAACCGGGCGAATGCGAGGAGCTTACATAAACACACAGTACACTAACAAAATGTTATCTCTCAGTTAAACAATGAGAGCTGCCACTCTGTGAGTAGGTGAGTCCGTCACTGCGAGCAGTTACACCCGTTGATGCCTTGAATAAAGGGTCACTGAAGGCCTTGAATAAAGGGTTCAGGTGCCTCTCAGGGTGTCTGAATAAGTCGTCTGATGCACGTGGGTGAGATCTGGGAGTAGTTGTCGGGAGGGCCCGGATAAACAAGGAGGCCACAGTGGCTTTCTCTGGTGGGCTGTGCCGGGGAGTTCTCCGTATCAACCACGAGTATCAAGAACAGAACACAGCTCGCGCTAATCGTAACACAGTACACAGATTATCAAACAGTATCACCACACAGTAACAAGCTGTATAGGCCTTCAAGGCCTCAATGCTTCGAATAAAAAATAAAAAAAAGCGTCAGCACACTCGTCAGTCCCGGATCAGTCTCACTCGTCAGTGTCTGATCAGTCAAATCAGTACACTGACCGGGCCCTGACATCACACTGATTACAATTTCTACTAAGGTTACGCTGCACTAGATCATATCTCACTACATACCACACCAATACTTATGATCGATATTTGCGTGACTGCCTAATCAACTCGCTGTCGCGAATGCGTAAACACGTCCAATTACCTCTGTGGTTTGAACAAGACTCATCATAATATGAGTATTTATTGAAGTTTCTAGGGATTTGATGAAAACTTGGCCTTGACATTTTTCATCCCCTCCTCTCTCCACTTATCAATAATTTTACAACAGTTTTTTTTGAAAATCTAGGTTGGACTTAATCATCCAAAAATTTCGTCCTCACTTCTAAGGGATCTGAGACCAGTTAATTCCATCGATCTGTAATATTTGGTGTGCCTAAACTGACTTTGTGATCCAAAATTATTCATTCGGAATCACTCTTAATCGCGAAAGAAATCTCTTTTGCGATTAAGAAAATCGCTCTGCTGAAATATAGTGAAATTCTTTCTGGCCAGTTGAGGATCTTCAGAAAGCTGCCTATCGAGTTTTTTTACTTTTGAGTGCAAGAGGCTACATATCCGACGTTTCTTTGAAAGACGAAGGCGAGCCAAGAAGAGGTCGACGGCATTCGAATACTTTTTATATGTATATATATAGATGTACGTCCAAAACCGGGTAACAGTCTCGAATGCTTGGGATTGCGATTGGGATATCACCGCAAGTTGAGCCTACTGGAATTCTGTGCTACTTTATCGAACAAATAAATATTGGTGAATGAATGGCATAACTTTGTTAGAAATTTCGTTGGATTTAATTGATGATCTCTGAGTCTTATTTCAGCGAAGTTGTTCACAGATTGAGTGGCTTGGGAATTTGCATTCTGATATTCAAATCCTGCCATTCTTATGATGATGGGACAGAATCAAGATTTTCTAAGAGTCTATATCGAACCTACAGCTTTATTTATAAACTTTTCAATGAGAATGGGGTGACTCTGTACATGACTCCTGGTCACCATTCTTTGACGTTTATTGGAGTGAAAACTGCAGAATGAGCACGAAGGGGTTGAATATGAATTCGGCCCTTTCGAGTACTATATTAAACTCCCCTCATCGCTTACTGGACCAAATAACTTTCTGAAATCAATATTTCATCGAGTGGAATCCCGTCGAGGGTTTTCCTTGATGCAAAAGGTGAAGATTCGCCAATGAATTTAATGCATAGTTTTTTCGGGATGATATCTGATTCGGCTACATTATCAAAATATACCATCAGTTGATGAAATAGATGTGATGAAATAAAGACCTTCTCCGAAATCTATGAGGGTGGCCAATCCAAAAACTGTTCGAATGAGAAATCGATATTTTGTGTATGGATTTTCTATAATTTTGATATTTTTTAAAAATTCTACGATACTAGGCTTATAATCGTATAAATAATCAGAACAAAACTTAAGATTCATCACAAAGCAATATTGTCTAAGAAAACTAGAAAATTGACTCAAGGCCTACAATTACCTAGAACCCAATCTTCAAATGCTTGTCTATACGGCCGGACTCGCGTACGCGAAAAGAGAGTTCTGGTGGGCGACGCATGTGACGTCTTCGCCGAAAAAATCCCTAGGAAATCCGTCGCGTACGCGAAAGACCGCGGGCCCTGGGCCCAACCTTCGCGTACGCGAAAGGACCCATTCTTCGCGTACGCGCAGACTTTGCAAGGTGTCGGTCTGAATATGGAGAACAAGCACATTTTCGTGTACGCGAAGGAAGAAGCCTTCGCGTACGCGAAGAATTCCTGATTTTGCATAAACGACAATGGCGTGAAATTGATCCTCGCTTCAATACGAACTACGAGGGCGAAGGGAGCCCATTCTTTGCCTACGCGAAGACTTTGCGAGGTGCGCGTCCAAAAATTTTCGCGTACGCGAAGGCTCTGCAGAATTGGATTAATCGAGATGTAATAAAATGCAGTCGGATCTTATGAAGACTGATGAATTGGAATTGTTGCCTTACCGGAGAATTCAATGGGACTCCTTGGATCCATGTTTTGTAAGTTGTATGAAGGGTTCGAATCGAATTTCATGACCGTCAAAGTTTATGCTGTACCAGCAGTTATCTCCGAAAATCCAACAGAATTAAATGTATTGCGAGATTTTGTAAATTGAAAAATCATCCATAAGGTTATTTTAAAATCTTTATTCTCAAAATTATCTACCCACCCCAGCAGCTATCTCCGCAAATCCAACAGAATCAAATGTATTGCCAGATTTTATAAATTGAAAAATTATCCATAAGGTTATTTTAAAATCTTTATTCTCAAAATTATCTACCCACCCACCGTAGAAATATTTCACAAACATTTCACAAATCTTCCATAAACAGATCTGAAACATTTTCTCCACTGAGGCCTTTCTGAAATATAGTTATGCCCGCGTCTGAAAATGTTTCTGAGACATAGTCATGTCCGCGTCTTAACATGTTTCCGAAATATAGTTACGGATCCGCGTCTGAAAGTGTTTGTACTTGAAAATTTCCATTGATATATAATTTTCGGAGACCTTTTGAAAACCTCTCAAAAACGTTTTAGGAACGTTTTAAAAGTTTGCAAAAATATAACATTGAAGTATTCGCGAGTGATCATGATAAGAAACCGTTTCATGTACAAATTGAATGTATTCTGATTCAGATTTCTCCTTTGAATCTTGGACATTCCAGGGAATTGATATTGGTTGAACTATCCATATTATACTTTACGGCTCGTATACTTTATATGAGTGTAACGAGAGAGGGGTGGAAATTGATGGGTGCTCCGGCTTACGGGGCTGCAACGCTGCTTATCAAGCTAACAAAGCATGTACACGCGGTTACAACGTCTATCTGGCCGAACGCATTTGTTGGTGATGTGAAGATGGAATTGTTGATGAATTTCATCGGTTTGTGCCAGTTTGATGGATACAATGAGGATTGCAAATCAAACTTTGACCTAACAACGGTACTTTGTACGCTGAGGATTCTGTGGGAGGGAAGACTGTATAATGCAACCTTGGGATTGGAATTGGAAAGAGACAAGGGTGTAAAAAGACTGGAACAACATTTTGAGTCAGGGATTACGCAAATCTTTTTCATTGACGTTCAGGAAATGCATAGTGCCAATGAATCATAGTTTTGCTCTCTAAAATTTTCATATCTACTGATTGCATTGGCAGTGGTGATAATGGGCAAATTTGAGTCCAAATATGCCCACAATACATCCTCATGCTTTATTGTACTAAAATACATGAGATTTCACTTCGGTAAGAAATCTTTGGAAAACTGCTGAGCAATTTCGTGGATAGATCTCAAAAGAGAGTCCGTTATGAAAAACTCAGCATTATGAAGCATGAGGTTACCGACAAATTGTCAATGTAAAATTGATGGTATGTTCAAAGGTGATACTTTTCGGATATTGCTCTAAAATCCCATATAAACCTTTCAGAAACCTCACGGAATTCCCTCCACATCAAAATTGCTGACAGATTGCCCATGAAATATTGCAGGAATAGTCGACAACAATATTGAAATTCCCGAAGAAACTAAAAAGCGATTTAATCAATCTTTCCAAAACCTTCCTGGAACATTTCAGAGACCTTTGAAATTCTTTTCAGAAACGTCCTAGGAACCTCGTAAAAATATTCCAAGAACTTTCTCAAAATTTCTCATGAATTTTCCAGAAACCTTTTACAAATATTTCAAAAACCTTACCAAAACCTTTCGGAAATCTTTCAGAAACCTTTCAAGTATCTT
Source organism: Eretmocerus hayati (assembly GCA_029851415.1). NCBI lineage: Eukaryota > Metazoa > Arthropoda > Insecta > Hymenoptera > Aphelinidae > Eretmocerus > Eretmocerus hayati. Next base: position 8,048,169 of record CM056744.1, read on the forward strand.
GCAAAGCAAGTTTGATGAAAAGTTGTATCCGTGCGATATCTCAGAGATATTTGAAAATGGTTTTTAAGTGAAACTATTATCTTTTTGAAGATTCTAGGAGATTCGAAGATTTTTCAGCAAGTGGTTTACTGAAAAATTGTCAGTGGGATCGATAATCATACTTTTGGGATATTAATGTGGAACCTTCTAGCAATCTCTTACAAACATCACGAAAATTTGCGCCTGATCAAAACTGGTGACATATTGCCAGCGGAATGCTGCAGAAATAGCTGGGAATGGAGAAATGTCAAGAAAAAGTGCTCAGAAGGTGGTCTCCATCTTGAAGCTAAGATTATGTATCTATTTTGACTGAAAAGGCAAGAGTGGATGACAATACTAATTTCGCGCACGCGAAATCGTTTCCCCTTCGCGTACGCGAAATATTTGGAAAGGCGCCTCGTAAAGCCTTCGCGCAGGGGCGGATCCAGGGCCATAGTTGGTTGTCTGAGCATACATGTATGTGTACATCACGCGAGCACATACACACACAGAGATAAGGGTCATCGCTGCCCCCCTCGCTCGAAGCCCACACACCTGAGACTTTGCCGTCCAGCGCGGATTATTCAACCAGGCAACTAACTTTGCAAGAAACACCTTGTAATCCTCATGCCAATGATTCGTGACTGCTCCCTTTGCGTACCTGACAATTGAGTAGCTCGCTTTTCGTGTTCCCGTACGCGAATGTGGTACGCTACACAGACCTGCTAGCTGCTCGATTGGAGCGAGCATTAAATCAACGCCATTGTCGCCTATGCGGAATCAGGGATTTTTCACGTACGCAAAAATATGCCTGTTCTCCATAATTGGACCGGCACCCTGGCTCGTTCTACATAGGATGCGCTCAGTGCGTGAGCGTACGTGCATACGCTTGCGCTTAGAGCATTTAATTCAGGAAATTTCATGAAGCAGTCTTACCAGTCGTTTTTTACTTAGAATTTCCTCACGGGAAGAGTTAGTTGATGATTGGTGGGCTCCAAGTAACATTATCGAGACAAAAAATCGAGTTTCTTCGTGTTTTTCTACAACCAATCAGAGAAAAACATCATCGTTGACCACCCTAAAAGCTACGCGCTCTTTCATTATCGGTGGAATACGGGACCCGCGAGAATAATTAATGGCAGTCTCCTAGTCACATTTTTGGGTCAGAAAAACAATTTCCTTCATGTTCTCTCAAGAACAAGAAGGAGAAACCAGCAGTGGCGGCACCGCGAGCCTTTACGGGGGAAAATCCAGGTTGAGCAACATTTTGCAACTCAGTATCGGCATTGGTAACCACCCGTCTTAGTTTGCTAACACTGTAACTTTGTTTGGGATCAGAAACTAGGCAAGAGCAAGACGAGTGGTCACCAAACCAGATACTGAATCGCAAAACCCGCGCTTAACCTGAATTTCTTTCCGGAAAGGCTCGCGTGGCCAACCCTGATGTTTTTCTCTATTTGCTCATGGAAAAACATGGAGAAACTTGAGTTGTTGGCTCGATAAAGTCACTCGGGGTCCACCAAGCATCAGCCAACTCTTCTGGAAATTCTGAGTGGAAAATGACTGGTGAGGCTGCTTCACGAAATTCCCTGCATCAAATGCTATGAGCGCAAGCGTATGCGCGTACACTTGCGCTTGGAGCATTTGATGCAGAGAATATCATGAAGCAGCCTTAGCAGTCGTATTTTACTTGGGATTTTGACAAGTGAAGAGTTATTGATGATTGTTGGTCCCCGAGTGACATTATCAAGCCAAAAAATCAAATTCTTTCATCTTTTCCCTTAAACAAATAGAGAAAAACATCAGCGGTGGCCACGCGAGCCTTTTCGGAAGGAAATCCAGGTTGAGCAACGTTTTCGCGATTTTGTATTCGGATTGGTGACCACCCGTCTTAGCTTACGAGGACTGAAACCTTGTTTGGGATCAGAAACTTGGCAAAAGCAAGATGAGCGGTCACCAATCCGGATACTGAATCGTGGAAACGTTGCTCAACTTGTATTTTCTCCCGAGGAGGCTCGCGTTGCACCGCTGATGTTTTTCTGTATCTGTTTATGGTGAAACATGAAGAAACGGGATTTTTTTCGCTCGATAATGTCACTTGGGGCTCACCAATCATCAACCAACACTTCACTTGTGAAAATTCTGAGTAAGAAGGACTGAGACTCGGCTGTTTCATGAAATTTTCTGCATCAAATGATTCAAGCGCAAGCGTATGCGCGTACGCTCACACGATGAGCGCATCCTATGTAGAACGGGCCCTTGCAAAGTCTTCGCGCACGCGAAATCATGGCCCCTTCGCGTACGCGGAGGTTTTCGAAACGGCGCTTTGCAAAGTCTTCGCGTTCGCGAAGAATGGGCTTCCTTCGCCCTCGTAGTTCGTATTAAAGCGAGAATCAATTCCACGCTCTTGTCGCGCGTGCGAAATCAGGAGTTCTTCGCGTGCGCGAAGGCTTCTTTCTTCGCGTACGCGAAAATATGCCTGTTCTCCATATTCGGACCGACACCTTGCAAAGTCTTCGCGCACGCAAAACCATGGCCCTTTCGCGTACGCGAAAAATTTTGGAAAGTCGCCTCGCAAAATCTTCGCTTGCGCGAACCGAAAAATTTTCCGGTTCGCGTACGCGAAGAATGGGCCCTTTCGCGTACGCGAAGGCTGGGCCCAGGGCCCGCGGTCTCTCGCGTACGCGACGGATTGCCTAGGGATTTTTTCGGCGAAGACGTCACATGCATCGTCCACCAGAACTCTCTTTTCGCGTACGCGAGTCCGGCCGTATAGACAAGCCGATGCCGTATGAATTATCTCACCTCCTCGTCAAGATTTTTTTATTTCTTACAAAGCACAGAAAAAAGTACTTTTGCAATGTCTTTTCAATCATTTTACTAACCTTCAGAAATAGATATCATTAAATGAATAAAATTTCGTAAATTATACAATAAGAAAACGTCAAATTACCGTGAATTCATAGAAAAAAATATGACTTTTCAGTAAAGTCAAATTCCTGATAGCAAGGAGAAACATTACAAGAGCATCACTCCAATACGACTCGTGCACCAATGTAGATCTGGGTGCGGATATATAGAGATGATGGTCCAACTTTCGGTCTTAATGTTACATAGTCTGGACACACTATACTGTTCTGTGGTCAAGCTTCATTTCTTGCCTCGAGGACAGAAATGTGGTTTGGCAAAAAGCTAAGCAAAGTAAATTTCATCTGCGGTATTGTTGGGGAATTTATCCTCATATTTCTGTAGACTATTCGATTCTGAAACAACCATTATAACAATCCTCATATATCATGAGTTTTAGTATGATGAATTTTTGAGGAATATCAATTTTATGCTCGATTTCATGTCAAAACATAACGTATTAGCGAGGACGGAAGGTTTCTGCTTCCTTTATTTCTTCTGTCATTTTGGAAATGGTTATAAGCACAGGAATCTCCGTAAAATGAATGATCTCAGTGTCATCAGGGTCTCAATAATATATATCACACTTTGTCATAGAAATTCACAAAACTCATTTCCATAAAACACAAGCTTTATCGGTTATCCACAAGTGAGAGAAGTCAAGAAAAAATTTTCAAATGATATAATTCCTCTTTTGCAACAAAAATACTATGAGAGTCTGAAACCGACAAACCTATCTCCATCACAAATTTTCATCTTGAATTTTGAACTTGACCATCTCTTTTCACAATCAATTGGTACACAAGAATCTATTCTCACGAAACATTCTTTGACACAGGCTGCCTAAAAATACACTAAAAATCTGAACCGAAAAAAATTTCCAATCGACCAGATAAAATCGTTATCTTCTTTTTTATCCACCTACACCTCCAAATACCAAAAAAGAATGTGAAACAATAACCGCTACATCAAGAAGAGGTATTCGAAATTCACTGCACAGTATCAGAAATCCGATATACGAAACTCCACCAGCCAGTGAATGACCTCAACGTTAGGTAAACTCCCTCAGGCTACTACACTCTGTGGCCCTCGTCGTCATTGGACACTCACAGTGCACTTGGCTCTACCAGTCTATACGAAAAGAATGAAACCAGATTCAAAAATTCTCATTAATCCTTATTCACCCGATCTAACACAAGCAAACATAACCTCACACTCTTTTTAGTCACTTCTTTAGCATACCTACCGACAATTCATCCCTAAATGGGGGTTAAAAAAACCAGTTCACAAGTCACATTGTTCAGAGAGTACACATATATATAACATATATTTTTTTTTTCCTTTGAAAGGTTCACACTGGCCACAACCACTAAATACTATACACTGATTCTCGACAATGGTACACCCTTATTGACTGACAGTAGCAAAAAATCAACCACTGGAATTTTTCTCAATAGACTCCAGTTTCAACGCCTGCAATAGTATTCTTCATCAACCCTTTCTTATCTTTACCTTCTAGACTTTCCACTCCAATTAACGATAAAATCTGAGGGACTTGGCAAATCCCTACACACTTTGATTCTACTAAAAAAAAGGAATGAGAAAAAAATCAGATGTACACGGTTGAAATGGACGGATACAGAGCAGAGAGGTTGTGATGCCTCCCGCGAAGAAGAGAGAGAGAGAAAAAAAAAGTACCGATCGATACTTTGGTTGGCAGAAGGTAAAGTCTGGAAAGAGAGAGATAGGAGACACACAATGAAGACCCGATTACGCGCGTCCCTTTTGAAGTTCAGCGATTCTTCAAGTATATATAGTGCCATTTTCGTATTGTGAATTATAACTGCATGTGTGTGTGTGTGTGTGTGTGTGTGTGTGTGTGTATTTAGGAGCTTAGGCTGAAAAATGTATTGGTGTTCGTGTATAGTCTATATACCGATATGGTCCATAGTATATGGTGAGGTCAGAACGAGTGCCTATGCGTAATTAGTTTTGGATGCGCGCACGTGCAACCGAGTGTCGCTTATGCCTCTATATTGTATATACGTATCTTCAAATACGCGCGCGCGCAATGCCCTTCCGGCCGGGTCCTCTTGCTGCGACGACCCGACAGATCGTTACTTGCATCATACATAGCCTGTATATATTTCGAGAGCTGTATTCTATCCTGGACATTCCTACACACATGGTGTACATACAATTGAAATTATGTACCATATTGACCGGTTCCCTTCTTTACAATTTTTTTTTTTTTTTGTAAAATTATGATCGACAGGGCGTAATTTGATAGTCTAGGGGATCTTAGTGGGAATTTTTGGCTATTTTATGGGTACTAGTGCAATATTTTCTTAGAATGGAAGTGGTACTTTTAGAGTACCAGACATTGTTATGAAAAATTCCATTTTTTGGCATGACACGGGCAATGACAAGGTAAGAAATATAATATTTTACGGCTTTATGATCATAGTCGAAAAGTATAGTCAAGTTTATGACTGCAATTTTGTATTAAAAAGAGATTTTTACAAGGTTTTAGCAGGCAAAATAGCAGATTCTCAAATTCGATCTTGCCGAAGAGATCTGGGAAAAATTCGAAATTAAAATTGGAAGCCAAATTACAAATCAAACTCTTGGATAATCGATTGATTTTGTCGATTTTTCCTAATTCTTCCGACGAAATCACGAATGTCTAAGAGTGAAGGCGTATTTTGAATGATTACTGGTAACTGTCTTTTCGGGGTTATTCTACCGAACTTATCGTTTTACGTGAGTTTTGAACGTTCGAAGACACTGGAAAGGTACTAATGAAAATTTACATAACAATAACGACCGGGGATTGAACCTGGGACCTCTGCATCGAAGGCCAAGTCTTTACCCACAAAGCCAGCGTAACTTCATCAGTTGATTGAAGTTCTAGGATTCAGGCAAAACTCCTCCAGATCTTTAGAGCATCGCGGAAAGAATATAGGAATTGAAGCATCAGTATCGGGTGAAACGAATTAGAACTCAATCCTGTGCGACTCTACCGGTAAGGGCGCTCACGAAATTATCATAACAATTGAATGCCTGGCCAAAATTCGGCCACCCGAATCCTGCATATCGGGTTGCCTCTATGTGGAATGGGTGAAGTATGATGGGTGGCCGTATGGGTCATGCATGGGTCGATGGGTGGGTTGGTTGGTAAGTGGGTGGGTAGGTGGTTGGGTGGATGAATGTTCTGGTCCTGTCTAGTTTGGTCTAACACGGTCTGATTCAGTCTAGTACGGTCTAGGTTGCCACTAGTATGCTTCTAGTACAGCGACGGAGTCAATCGGTTCAACCCCACTCGTAACGCCCTCATTCGAGACGTCGAGAGGGGAAAGACTGTCGAAGAGTGTCAGAAGAAGTGGGAAAACTCAACGAAAGGGAAGTGGACAGTTACGTGAAGTGTGAAGTTGACCCGCCACTTTGAGATGAACATACTAAAAAATTAAGCAAAAAATCCTCTATCCAATGTTACAACTCTTTTAATTTGAACAATTTGACCAGTTGACTACTGAATTTCCAAAGTGTGCCGAGAAATTAACCCCTAACAAAACACAACAGGTACTCATTATCCTACGAGTATATGCAATAGGAAAATCCACGGTGACTCAAATTAAAGCTCTTAATTTGACCATATCAACATGAGCATCAAAACTTACCACTATACATGAAAAATTGTTTAAACAGACTTGGGGAAGTCTCCGTGTATGGGGTTTAGGCAAGTGCCAACTGCTGTGGACTATGCGCACCACGCGCCTCTCATCGCTGCTCTGCTTCTTCTTCGCTGCCTCCCCCTGCCGGCCTATGCCTTATACACGAGGACTTCTCTTAGCCTGTTCAAACAACTTTCCGTGAATAGTGATAGGTTCTGATACGGGTTGCACTATTGGATAGAGAATTTTTTGTTTGAATTTTTGGTATATTCATCTCAAAGTGGCGGGCCAACTTCACGTACACTACCGGTCAAAAGTTTGTACACCTAAAAAAGAAAAATTTCGATCTTGCTCACTCGACTGCTCGGATCTCTTTGGTCCAAATTGAGTCTACTAAGGCTCATCCTGTCGCTTTTTTCAAGCACTTCAAGAGCTATTTGGTATTTTTTCTGCGCAGCTCAATAGATTCTTGCAATATCAATCTGAAGCCTTGTGGAATTTCACAAAAATCGGGTCATTACGCAAACCTCCGCAAGTCTGGCGGAAATTAATGGATTTAGATAATTCAAAAAATATCTGAAAGTAGAAGTCAAGAGCTTTTCAGTCCGTTTTTTGAAGTTATTCTAGCTTGTTTCTGGTCTGAGCTGTGACTCTTCTTGTAGAGGATGATTTTTCTCGGAAAAAGGACCAGTCATTGAGAAATTATGAATGGACTCATTTTTTCATATGTATAAGCACTGATCTTGGTTCCTCCCATCAACAACATGGAAAAAATTGGAAGAACTCGTAGGAATACCTCCGTCAGCCCGATTATTTCCCTTTCGTAGTTTTTGGGACTCTTCTTCAAAAAAAATCTTCCCTTACTAAAACAGTGACAGCTGGGACCAGAAACAAGCTACAATACTTTTCAAAAACGGATTTTGAAGCTCTTGACCTCTCCTTTCAGATGCTTTTCGAATCATCTAAATCCATGGACTCCTGCCAGATTTGTGGAGGTTTGCATAATGCCCCGACTTTTATGAAATTCTACAAGGCTTCAGATAGATTTCGCGAAAATCTATTGAGCTGCGCGGAAAGAATACCAAATAGCTCTTGAAGAACTTGAAAAAAGCTACAAAATAAGCCCAAATAGAGTTAATTTGGACCAAGGAGATCCGAGCAGTCGAGTGAGCAAAATCAAAATGTGTTTCTTTAGGTGTGCACAAACTTTTGACCGGTAGTGTAACCGAAGTGGAAGCAGAGATTGATCCCTAACATAGCCAGGTGGATTGATCGAGCTCACGGAGAGTTGGATACTGGTTGACGCAGGTGTTCAGTGGACTTTAGTCTGCCAAATTTTTAATGCAGATCTGAATGATGCGCAGCATGCACTCTTCCAGTAGGTGAATAAGGCCCTCGAAAGAGCGGAACTCGTGGATTGGCTTGGAAATCAGAACACTCCTAAGAATCTAGTACCATCCATGCTTCGCAGCAAAAAGAAGTGGGATAAGATTGCCACGTACATCAAGACGGCGATCACCCGAACAGAAGAGCGAGTACGGGCATTGGAGCGCCAAGCAAGAAAAGCTGCATGGCGAACATCGACGACTTGAAGAGTAATCATTAACGGCGAAGAGAGAAGACAGAAGAGCGGATACACTGAAGAAAAATGCCCGAAAGCGCGTAATACGCCTCCCACCCTGAAGTAATGCTAACGCGGTTCCGGGGTGGGTGGGTTAGTTAGATATATTAGCTGCTCCCAGTTCGGCAATGACGGCTTGCCAATATTGCAGGGCTGAGCGTAGAGGATGTATCAGTCCAAGCACTCACGAACAAGGATTTATGCCCACTTGGTTCACCGAGTGGTCATGATAAAGCGCTCATGGTTTGCTGGCGGAATATCTCCCCGTGTAATGGGCTTATGTCCTACCATCAAATTTTTTCACCTACATTCGACTTAACAAAAAAAAGATAAATAACAGTATGGTTCCAGTACGGCACTACTACCGCTAGGACCGCTAAGATCGCACTAGTGCCACTAGGACTCTTCTAGTACTGTTAGAACGCACCGGTGTAGCTATAGGACCGCACTATAGCAACGTGCTAGATTTGCCGCACTAGTATGGTCTCAGGGTGACCTAATTCCGTCTAACAAGGAGAGTCCGGAGTCTCCGGGTCCTGAAATCTCACCAAAATTTTCTCACAGTTTCGTACCACCTAGAATATGAAGAATCTAAAGCAACTCTGTCAAATGGGCCTTCTGTTCTGAGCTACAGCCAGAAACGTCTTCATTGCTAGTATATCTATATATATCACTTTTTAACACGGGCCTATATGGGCAATGCTAATGTCATAGGCTGTAACTTCGGACAGAGAGACCATTTGACAGAGTTGCTTTGGGTTCTTAATATTCTAGGTGGTACGAAACTGTAAAAAAATTTTGGTGAGATTTCAGGGCCCGGAGACTCCGGACTCCCCTTGTAAGTCACAAGGGGGACCCACGAGGTTCCGTCACCGATCACCTCCAAAATTTTTTTACAGTTTGGTACTACCTAGAACATGAAAGTGGAGGTAGAATATGGTCTATTACGATCTATTTCGATTCTAGCACTGTTCTAGTATGGTACCAGTACCGCTAGGACTGCTGAAATTGCACTACTACCACTAGGACTACTCAAGTACCGTTAGGACGTACTGGTGTCTCTAGAACCGTACTAGTACCGTGCTAAGATTGCCGCACTAGTATGGTCTAAGTGCGATCTAGTTTCATCTATGTAATTAATTTTTGACACTCGATCGATATAATCGGATATCGTATTTATCACTCGCGAGAGTTTCAAATCATGGAGATATATATTTGATCGGTCTTTGCGAGTTATATAGAGTCTGCTGATCTTGCTGAAGTTTTTGGCATCAATCGAGAATGGATTTTACTCCAATCTCGATCGATGCACCTTTCGAGCCTCGTATGGTTGCGAGGATGCATCTAAAGGATTTTAATGGAATTGAATGAAAAGTAAAGATGAGAAACTTCATGAAAAATTTCGATTCTACGCTGATATTATACGTGTTTCGCCCTTCTCTAGTTCCATCTAATTCGGTCTAATTAGTCACAAGTACGGTTCTTGTACGGCACTAGTACCGTTAGGATACACTAGTGTTACTAAGACCGCACAAGTAACGTAATACTAACGTACAAGAATCGCCGTACTGATATGGTCTAGCCTGATCTAGTTCGGCCTAATTTAGTCTAGTTTGGTCTGGTTCGGTCCAATTCGGTCCACTTTGGTCTGACTCAGTCTGGTATGGCTGGAATATAATCTTTGGTCGTGTGGATTATCGGTGGGATTGGCTGATTAATGGACTGATTGGCAATCTTTCATCTCCACGAACTTTATAAGAAAAGTCTTCTCAATACAATCGGTTGATCGTCAACCATCATTTGACACATTTAATTTTTAAGCTGCAAAAGTATTTCAGAGGCCTCTGATTTATCACTAACAAGTCAGACGAGCAGCAGCGAGAGAGGCTAGTCGGAAATAATTTTTGTAATAGGCTCCAATATTCCTCATTTGGCCAGATATCAGATTAAATGTCAGTAAAAAAATGGAAAAATCACAAGATTGAAAAGAGATACCGCAAAATACATATGTGCTAGAAACTTGTTACTAAAATTCGTGCTTCGACAATAGCTTCCCCGCAAAGAAACTAAATTCGATTCAACACCAGGTGGCGCTGTCTTTGAAGCCACCTGGATTTACAATCAAGTTTTTGTCACAAAGACTGAGAATAAAGCACGCAAGACGGGTATTATTTGCTTCAAGACAAACTTGAAGGAAATAATACCCGTCTCGTGTGCTTCATTCGGAACACTACTCTAATACAAAAAGGCGACAAAACCAAGACCTCGGATACATATTATCCTGCCGACGATTTCCAATCAGATTCTCCACATTGCTTCAATTCAGAGATAGAAACTGGAGAGTGGTAGACAGGACGTGTTAGAGGGCTTTACTTCCCATGCAGACGTTGGAACTCTCGAGGATTACGACCTATCCAATTCAATGGGGAATGCTTCTATAGATAGAGTCGAGGTTGACGATAGAAATCGCGAATTGGATTGTGGACAATTTTCAAGGCATCCAACGACGAGGTAGAATCTAGCTAGGTATGAACATCGGCTGAGAAAATGATCGAAAGGATGAAATGGATATTAACCCTTAATTACCCACGTGGTAGACTTTTGGCACACGCGAAATTTCAATCTCATCTCCAAGTCAGAACTCATGTTTTGGGGTTCTGGAGCCTACATGTAATTTCATGATTCAATATTACCTTTCAAGTAGGCCAATTATAGAATTTGGAAAAAATTTTTTTTCCAAAATATCCTCAAAATGAGTACTCAAAATCCATCACCGACAAATTTCAAAATTCCCATTTTGAAGAATATTTATTCAAACCAAGTGCCAATAGTTTCTTTGAAGTCTACTTGTGATATAGAAATGAATACCACGACGATCTCAGTCACAATTGATGTATTTTTTTCGGATTTTGGAAAATTTCCCACCGGCGTAACCCAGAGAGAAGACAAAAAGATGACATTTTCTGGAATTTTAAAAGAAAATGTGTGGTTTCCAAACCTAAGTAAGAAAATTTATATTGATTCTGAGATGTTTGAAGTACATGGAAGTAATTTTTAACCAGGATTTTCCACGAGAAAATCGCGGAAATAGAGCAATTTTTGTGATGTGTGCCATTTGGCTACCACGTGGGTTGGAGTGATAGTAAATCTCACTAAGGCTTAAACGAATAGAAAAGAATCATGACCATATCAGTGATGTTAGGATAATCTTTCAATCGATAAATCAAAAAATATCTACATCTATTTAGGTATATCAATATTGCATTTGTGTGAGAGGTTATGTTAGAAATCCTGTCGGTGTGCAGCCCTTTCATCGCATTCTTTCCAGACATTGAGCTGAATCGATTGGGATGATCTGAGCAAGTGAAGAATAGAAACAAATCACGCCTTTCGGCCCATTTGGCTCTTTCTTTTTTCTACTCTGAGAATCGACGACGAATTGACCATGCCTAATGAGCCTTGCATGAATGAAATAGGAGCTAGGGTAGCGGGTGAAACCGAGGTGGTGGTGATGAGGAGTTTCACGACAAGTGGAACAAATGAATCTGTTGGAGATTGATGGTGTGGTGTAATTTAGTGGCTTGATTCAGGTGGGAAATTGATTGGTAGAGTAATCGATGTGATGATTTGAACTGTTTTTTTTTTATTATCGTGGATTGGTACTTATAATAAAGCAATGAAAACGAAAATGTTAACTAACTTTGAGAGATTGTTGTTGCGAACGCTTGACTGAATGATTATGATAATTGAAGAAGAGTTTTGCCAGTTCGAGCCGTAGGCGAAGCAAAATTCTGACTCACTCTATCGGTATCTGAGAACTCAAGAATTTCTTGGAGATAATCATAGAATTGAATGCTAAGATTTTTTATGAGGCAGACATGGTTTTTTTTCCAAACGAAATATTGAGTCGTGTTTCAAGGACTCACTAAAGTGTATGAGATATCGAAAAAATTCGAACTGTTACCGATTAGTGATATTGAAAACTTTGATTATTCGCAATATTCGAGTTATGAAAAGCTTTAGCAGATTCAAAATCATTGCAGTAATTGATAGCCCACTCGACTGAAACTAACTGAACAGTTCGATCTGTGCTTCACCCCCTGGATACTCTCTGGTTTTTAATTCTTTAAAAGATTGGGAGTCATTGGACGTTCAAAAAGCAATAAGACTATATATCTATCGATCCCCCGAGTTGCAAAAAGTATTAACTTCTTGAACAAAAAATTAATGCGCGAGCAGCTAACAGTGCCGGAAACCTCATTGGAATCACAACCACCATTCCTAAGTTTTTGTCAGAATTAGTAGTTTTACCTGGCTGTAGGCTGTATAATACGTATCACATAACGTCGAAGGATGCCCGGTATAAAAAGTAGCCAGTAGCCTAGTATGTAATTTTTTAATGTACAGGAATTCATCAGATGCTTTTAATCTTACATTCTCTGTCCAGAAAACATTGTGCTCATTGAAATTGAAGTGGAATTTTGTGCGCCCGAAAAATTCGATTGAACGTAAGATTGGCCAAATTATTCTGTGTGATACCGCGTACTGGCGAATCCCTTAGGCGGAATAGTTTGCCACGATAACTAATAATGAAATACCTTCATATAGTTTCAGAACTTTTTTAAGGAGACGAATCGGGTCCGTGATTTTTCGCTTTTGAGAACGGTATTCGTTGACAAAGAACCTCGTAAAGAACAAAACTACCTTGCAGTCACGAGAATAAATCATTTTTGTGGTGAATAGAGTTTGTGATGTTTATTCTTCTGGCGACGATGGATGCTACTTCTGAAAGACTTCAGTATCGCTATAGTTGAATTTTAGTTCTCTTCTTGAAAAGGGAGTGGAAAATATTTAATTATTATACTCGAGAGAGTACTGAGGATGCAGTGCAGCTGCAAATATTTGCTCTTGGTAGTTATGCTTCATTACATACCATTGACTGAGGTAACTTTGGAACATTCTTGGAAAAATGAATTGTAAAAATATGCTGGGCTCAGATCCTTGGGTTGAGGTTTCAAAAATAGTTGTTTCCACTTTTAGTACGCCAGGACAACGATTTTCCTTCAACAGAGACGCTAAAAAACATTAGCAAGACTGGCAATGATTCGATTTGGTAACCGAGACGGTAAAACTAATAGATGGAATACATTAGTCTCACATACCACAAGTAGAGAGAACTGGTTTTAGAACTTGAAACTGAATTTTGGCCCATAGCGTGGTCCTACAAGTTATTTTTTCATGGTTATTCCAAAGCTATAACAATGTTCGAAAGTTACCCCAGATTGCGGTATTAACATGTCTCAGAAATTCTGTATGAATCTCAATTACTGTAACTTCATTTTATCAATTTTGTTTGATTATCCAAGCTAGCCAATTTTTACGCGTGAAGATTTAGAGCGATGTCTAAAGATAATGATAAAGTAGAGCGTCGATAACTCTTTATTTTGTATTTTGAGATGTGAAATGCAGTGGACTCTTTGGACTCAGAAAAGTCAAAGAATCCATAGATCAGAATGCACACTTTTTTTACTTTGATTCCGTAGATAAACAAATTAGCCGGAGGTTTTTGTCAAACATTTAGATTCAATTGCCATTTACAAATATTCCACCGTCTCTGCGGATAATGGGCTACCAAAGCAATTGATTATTCTAGTAAGGATTCGGTAATCTGATCTTTTGGCCATGGTCTAATTTTGAAACCGATCTGAGGATGCAGAGAATCAATCGGGTAAATCGAGATATGGGCCTCTCTAAAAAAAAAAAAAAAAAAAAAAAAAAAACAACAGACAAATCTAATTGTCAAAGTTATTTGTGTTAACGTTTTAAATGATGTTTGACTCTGCTTGAAGGGCCAATAATACAACAATCAGGAAGTTATATTACAAACAGTAAACAGTTCATTGATATAAAGAAATTCCTTGCCTGTTAACATCCTTATTTTTTGCTTTCTTCGCCTCAGATTCAATTGTTTAAATCTTATACCATCATGACGACAGTATCTTTGAATACTACATCATCATGACGAATCCATTAATCTTGAGTTTTCATTCTCTCGTAATAGAGCATCGAGATTTGTACAATCGTTGCTGTGCAAATTACAAATCTCACTCGGGAAAATTCGATGTGACTATAGTACAGTTCTATGACCTGAGACTTAAAGCAGATAGGCTAGACAGACACAAATTTGCTCATTGCTTTAAGAGAACTTTGTACCGCCAATATATCAAAGTCTTGCTTAAAAACTTGGCTATAAAGCAATAATGATCGTAATTTGTCCCCTGGACTTTCAAGATCATTTCTCATTTTTGGAGTGCACTATTCTGCATCAATTAATTATAGAGTGGTGTATAGATGTGAGTTTTACCGAAAGTTTAATGAAACGATTACAGTAGTTGGTTTCAGATAAAATACACGTTTATCGTACTAAACTATCAAATTTATTGCAATTCTAAATTTCCCCTTTCTCACTATAACCCTTGGCACATTTCTATCCTTGGGAATGAATGTATTTTAGCAAATATTTGGAATCGTAAAATGAATTTTTCAAAAAATTTCCCACCGTAAATCTACTAAATTCTCATCTCATGAGAATTCACCATGCAGAATTTTCAACGTGTCGATATTGCATTCTAGCATTATGCAGCATCACATGCACGCTAGGAATGATGAATCTATTAAAGACGCAATTTACATATTTCCACATCGCTCAAAAGCCTTTCACACCCTATATCTAGCCAACGTGTCATCTTTCCATTCTTAGAGGCTTTCAGAAATTTTATATGGGCTCCCATTGAATATCTTATATATTGCTCCGAGATTTGAAGGATATATAATAGCTATTTTTCAAAGCCTTTTCATAGTGCACCATGGGTTGATTGAAAGTTCAATCTGAAAGAAATTTTTCTTTCGTCAGAAACCACCGTCAGGAAGCCGATTTAGCTCCTACTGAATCGTTCAAAGTGGAAAAGAGGGCTTCGCTTTGAAATGCAAAGTATCGAAGATTCTATATACTCGTTCTATATCGTCCGATATCGAATTGAATGAAGTTTAGTATGACTATATATTGAGAACAAAATTTAAAGTTTTGTAAGATGATCCTATCATAAATCTAAAAATAATGACTTGTGAGACTTGATCTTCTTTGGGCCTCTCTTGCATTTCTATCAGATATCTGCGATGTTAGGTTAAATCGACTGCCAAAAGTAAGAAAGTTAATCCTGTTACTTGGATATCTATATATTATGAGATTGTGCACTTCAATTCGTGTAAGGTCGTGAAAAATGAAGTTTCAGGAGTACAGGTCAAAAGATATGGATATTTCACAATACCACTATTTGAAAGCTGAATGAAAAAAATTGTACCCGTTCGTATAATCAAATTCAGACGTTGGTGAAGATAAAACCATGATTATCTGATGAAACCAGTTCATCATCTATGATGAAACCATCATAGATGATGAACTTTCTAAAACTAATATTTAAGCAGAAGAATTGAAAAAAATTTGCGCAATAAAGGATATTTCCATACTAAAGACACAGGTCCGTTCTGTAAATTTGAATAACAAAACGGACCAATAACAATTTGCTTCCGTTTTTCAATTTATCGCATCGTCATCAAGTAAATAGATGATTTCCATTCATCAAACAATTCGATATTCAACAAGGTACACGAATCCTTTCAATATTCATTGACAAAGCTTTGCGACCGAGATCAAACAATGAATTAGAATATCAGTTGTATGTGATGAACAAACTCGTCAGTATTTTGTCGTTACTCGTCTATTCTCGATATTCATGACGTATTGTATCGAGTCCCAATTAATGAATTTCAAATCTATTGTCAAAATTCAATGGTTTCACTGATTGGAGTGCCTTGTTTACATATTTCCAATCATCCCCTGTACACATACAGCAGAAATGAAAGAATATCAATTCGATACGAGTACTATTGTGACTCTTTCGTGACAATACCACAGCTCTTAATTTTTGCGCTAGTGTATGAAATTTCTCGTTAACCTTGCATATTGTAGAGTGACGGTGTGCGTACTTTTAAATAAATTGGTGCAAAACTATACAGTCATATTTATGTGTGGTTCAGGTTTGAATGGTCACCGTTTTTCATTCACGTAACCAAGAGTACTTAGTTTTTATGTTGATGAAAAATTGGATATCAAATTCTCATGAGGAAATGTAGAACTCATGTTTCTTGATCAGTTAGATTCTTCATCTTTGGAAAAAACCTTTCGTTACAGTTCAAGAAACAGTCTGCTACAGTCGGCTACAGTTCAAGAAACAGTTGCCTTTAAAATAAAAGTACTTGTAGAGCTAATTTTTGGGTCATGCACTGATCATAAGTCAATGGAACCATTGGCAAATGGTATTACAATTACCGCAGAATGACCACTCACTCGAGCTCATTTGATAGTTAAAAAAAAAAAAAAAAACCACTAAGTACGAGAAGAAGTATTGCTTGCATTTGCTCCGTGTGATTACTCTAAATTACTGAGAGACCTTGTCAACATTATCAGTTATTCCCCCAATTTGACAGGTATAAAATTTCGATTGACGTCAGTATGACATAAATATGTAGACACCCATTAGACAAAATCCATCCCTACACTTCAAGGACAGGCCGCGGAGGGAATCTCCGGATATTTCGCTCAATAGATGGCGTTTTGATTGCCCTGTGCATACGATCGGAGATGATGAATCAATTTTTTGCCTCGTGGTATTTCACTCTCACATTCCTGACTCAAAAGAGGGAAGTCAAGAGAAACACCAAAACATTTTCAGCCGAATGAGTTGTTTCATGCCTAGAAATTATTTTATATCTCAAGAAAATCGCAGTTCTTCGATCCGGTAGGCAAGTTATACTGCTCGATGTTCACACCCCTTTACGGTTTTTTCGAACTAGATTTCGAATTTTTGGACGTGGAAGGACTCATTTGATTGTAAATTTTAATACACAGTTGGGATGCTATCTGATTTTGGCTGGCAGTGTTACCTTGCTGAGTAATGAGTAGGAATAGGTAAGGCATCGCCGGGTTAGGCCATGTATTGCTTTCACGTCTTTCTCGTTCCCTAGTGAACAGAATGTTATGAGATTTTGTTTGGCCTCATAAAGTGAGATTTGAGAGGCGGGATACCATCTGGGCAACTCATTTGTTAGCAATAAAAGTGTATAAACAATTATTTCGCTTTCGGAATCATTAAATGTAGCCGCAACCTGGAAGTACACCGGTGCGTGTCTGGTTGCGGTTTTGCGGAGACTCCGGACTGGCCTTAATGATTCCCACAACTCAACCACTTCAAAGCGAAATTGTTGGGCTGCTCCAAAAAATGTTCCAACTTGAAATGTGTTATTTGGATCGTCAAAAGGTGGAAAATACTGAAGTTCCTGAAATTACAATATTTACTCAATTCATTTCTAGCGAACACAGCTTAGAGGAACCTAAAAGACTTTTTTTGCAACCTTATACAAGTTATGAAAAGTTTCATGGTACCCTGTACGTCCATTTTAGTGAGCAATCGTGCTGGAAGGGCTGATTGAACTCCACAGAAGTATACAAGGCTCAAAATTTTCCCTATGAATTCTACTAAGATTTCAAAAAGTTCATAAACTTAGAATTTTATTTCTCAAGTCAAGATGTCGACTTTGAAAAGTTCTTAGGGACCAACTTCCTTCCAAAAACTCACCAATATCCATCATCCATCTATCGTACCTTCAAAGATGTACAAAAAAGTCACGAGTATGTACATACTTGGCCAACATTTGCCAAACCGTTTGATCTGATCTACGAACGTACTCGATCAGCATCTATCAGGAACTCAATTCAACATCCTCTTCGAAACATTTCAAGAGCCATTACAGAAGTACGCTTGAACGATTCAAGATCCAATTTCAAATCCATCAGTCCGTACAACACGAAATTCAGTCCGCGTTAACAAAGATCAATCGAAAGTTTCGGACGTTGATGCTATCCCACATCCCACCATACTTCCACCAAAATCCAAACGGTAAGTCTTTGAGTGTACTGCTCTGCATCGTTGCATCTACTGCATCGTCTTCTTCTTCTTCTTCTCCTTCTCCTTCTTCTTTCTCTTCAATGCTTGACGTTATACGAGGTCTCGAAAATCGGGCAAGCAACTTGCACGTGCACGTGTATGAAAACCATGTGAGTACGATTTTTCGCTTGAAAAAGGGTGTCCCAAGTGCCACTTTTATATACACGAGAGGCATGTGTCAGACGCGACTGACGCGTTTTTCAAGTACGCTACTATATATATAATAATACTTATATAATACTAGTATTTTAGAAGAGCTTTCAAATGGCCTAGGCTTTGGTTGGATGAGCCTGAGTGTGTGTCCGAACTACTTCTACTACTCTGAGTATTATACTACTACTGAGGGTAAAAAGCTTGTAGAGAAGAGGAGACAGACTTGCGCCTGAGAGATTTAGCAAGGGAAATCCTGGCAGTTTTGTCGAATGGAGCTTGGAAATCTCGCTCGCAGTATCATCTCGATGCTGGAAGAAGAGAAGAGATGGGGTTTGAGTGGGCAGGATTATCTGTCGAGCGGTGGTTCTGCGAATTCGAACGACCTTTTTGTCCAATGCGCAGTATGTAGATGGGGGGGGGGGGGATACGCGCAAAGTAAATAACGTGGTGATGATCCGAAGTCTTACTGCAGCTAGTGTAAATACAGACTAAAGATTTTGCTATTTGAATTCGTACAAGTAGTTTTCGTCCCCCATTATGTAGAAGTATGATTGGAGTTGTT